>OU696696.1:194204406-195460961 GCA_916050605.2 Platycheirus albimanus
CTAAAAAGGAAAAGATTAAATGTACCCCAAACCAAATGCGAGTTAAGCTTCCCAGTTTGGGGATTGCTTGTGATCGAGCAGGGGTATCCGATAGAAATGCTGCTATAATTGCCAGTTGTGAAGATAAATCCAAGGTTATAGATCGTTCAAAAATAAGGCGGTCGAGAGCTGGAGTCAGACAAACCCTACAAAAAAATATTTTGTCTAATGTTACCCAACTAGAGGGTCTTTATTTTGATGGTCGAAAAGATCGGACAAAAACTTTATTCAAGGAGGGTGATCGAACCTATCATAAGATTTCTGTGGAAGAACACATTTCTCTTGTCCAAGAACCTGGTTCGCATTACGTGGGACATCTTGCCCCCAGCGATGGAAAATCTAAAAGTGTTTGTGAATCCATTTTGAGTAAATATTGGTTCAAAGGGCGGTGTAATCAGATTGATAGAAGAAACTTTGGAAAAACCCTTGCAATGGAACATTTGTTTGCTTCATTGTAACGAGCTGCCTCTTCGACATCTTTTAAAAAGTTTGGATGGTCACACAACAGGTCCATATGGCTTCTCAGGACCTATAGGCAAAAAATTGGAGTCCTGTGAAAAGACGAACCTCGAAAACTTTGTTTCAATACCAGATATTTTCGACATTTTACCGGATATAGGTAACATAAAAGACTTGAGCTGCGACCAAAAGCACCTACATAATATCTGTCAAGCCGTAGCTACAGGAAACTGCTCAATATCTTTATTGTCGAGAAGTCCCGGGAAACTATCACATGCTCGATGGATCACTGCTGGAAACAGGATTATGAGGCTTTATATAGGAACTAAATATCCTTCGGAGAATTTGGTGATTTTGGCTAACTTTGTTGGTCGAATCTATGCTCCAGTATGGTTTTCCGTAAAAAATCATCCTTCTTGCAAAGATGGTGCGCGCCACTTGTGGAAAATGATTTCGTTATATCGATATTTGGATGCATCACTAAAAAAAATTATTGACCCTGTTATACAACGAAATTCATTTTACGCCCATCCAGAAAACTTGCTATTATCTATGATGACAGACTCAAGAAAATCCATACGGGAGCTAGCACTCAGGCGATTGATGAAAGAGCGAAAAGAAAAAAAAACATGTTAGCGTTAGGAAGTTTTCAGTTCCTAAATTAAACTTTGAAGCCAATGAATATGTTGACTTAATCAACTGGCAGAACATTAACCTTACTGAACCTCCTGTGACAAAATTCCTAACGGATGAAATATTGCTGAGGTTTGTCAATAGCGGAGATATAGACAATATAATATATTACCCTCGGTTCCCATGTCACACTCAAAGCGTAGAGCGATGTGTAAAGCTGGTAACCGAAGCTTCAGCTGAAGTTTTTGGTTACAAGAACAGGGATGGGCTTATAAGGACTAGCATCGCCTTTAGAAAAATAATGCCTGAGTTCAGTACAAAAAAGAGTTTCGTTGTGGAAACAGCAATCGAATAAAAGAATATACTCAAAAAAATACTCAAATGGTTGGATGGTTGGGAAGGGTGTGGGAGGAACTCAAAAGAAGCTACCTCCACGTGGTGAGTTCTGGTTGGTTTTGTGGTAAGAAAACTAGCGAAACGCTGCAAAATAATTGATTTTTTCATTTCAGTTTCAAAGGAAACGCATAATATTTTCAAGTGCGTTGTGAACCCTCAAGATATTTTTTTATCGAGCTGAATTAAAGTGTGCCATCTTTTGATGTCTAATGGCACCTACTCCTGCTATGTGTAAGAAAAAAAAAAGAAAAAAAAAAAAAAAGTCGAGTTTCACTCCACCCTATGTACACGTATTCACAGACAAGAACAAATATTTCGAGGGTGTTTCAGGCAAGAGGAGTACGAGTTGGCGTTCGTAGATTGGTCCGGAATCTGGCAACCCTGGTCGCAAACTACAAAGAAGGTGCAAATTTAAGCTCTTGAATTTTATAACAAATTAAAAATATCTAAGAAAGTATAGTGCAAGTGATTAATTTCAAAGTGCGAAAGACGTTTTTCTCTATCTAAAAACCACCAAAACTCAACAGAGTAAGTCATAGAATATAAGAAAAACTAAGACAAAAATTGGTCCTGCAAACGAAGAAATTATATCAAGTAGCACTTGCCATACGCAAACGCACACACCCTTATATATATATGAGTAAGCGGAAGGTAGGTGAAACTTCACCCGAGACTCATCAACCAAGCCAAAAAAATCTTTGCACAATGGGTGTGGGTGAAATGTCAGTGGAAGCACTCGAACAATTGTTTGACCGAAAAACATCTAACCTCGCAACGAAGGGCGATCTTTTAGAACTTCAAAAAAGCATTTCAGAACAAAAGGCTCAACTGGATGCACTGCAAGGGCAATTGAAGGTCACCCAAGCCCAACTGCAGCAAACCCAAGAAGACCTCTACAAAACACAGCTTAGATGTAGTGCGTGGGAAAGAGAGGTGGAATTTCTGGGTAAAAAGGCATGTGAAAAAAATATTATCGTGCATGTACCAACAACCACAAATGCTGATCCGATTGTACGTGCAAGAGAAATTTGTGCGGATTTGCTACAGCAAACTAATGATGATAAAAATGAAATATTTAAAGAAGTAAAAATGCTGGGGTGTGCAAGCGAAAAAGTCACAAATATACTGGTCCAGGTTAACAGCACGGAAGATGTCAAAACAATCATGAGCAAAGTACGCACATTACGAAATTCTGGAATTTCGATACATAGAGATTTTCCTAAAACAGTACGCGATCGAAGGAGAAAATTTTTTAATCTGAAGAAAAACCTCCTGGCAAGGAATCCGAACTTAAAAATTTTTCTCAAAGGCGAACATATTCAAGTGGAAAATAAAATCTTTTTTTATGATGAAAACGAAAAACTTATTTGGAAAGATGGAGATAGCGAAGGCGATGGAGAAGAAATTATCAATCAGCTGGTAATGACAGTGGCAAAAACGTCAAATAGAAGAACCTCTCCAGTGATTGCAGAGCCATCTACCTACTCAACCAGAAATGATCCTGTATCCAGGACACAAACCCAACCCCCAAATCATTCCTAATAGTATTGCCGTCTGCCTTAATAACAAAGTAGTTAAATATAATAATAATTTAAATTTTAGCGTATTATCATATAATGTAGCTGGAATAAAAAATAAAAGCAAATATTTAGATTTCTTTGAATATGTTAAAAAACATGAAATATTTTTTTTATATGAAACCTTTTTAGTAGAAAAATATGAAAATTTCGTAAATACATTTAATGAATTCGAATTGTTATGGAGTGATGCAATAAGAACACACACAGTAGGAAGAGCAAGTGGGGGAAAGGTTTTTGGTATTTGGTAAAACATTTTCGTTGAAAACAAATTGCTGCTTTATAAGGAGAGAAAATAGAGATCTTGTCAAAATAGACATCGAAGGAGAGCATATGGAGATTTGTCCGATCTACATAAACTGTTGCAACTGGCAGTCTGAATACAACGATCTAATCGATTTCCTACTCAGCTCAGGTTGCAAAAATATGCTTCTAGTTGGTGACTTTAATGCTAGAGTTGGAAAGGAACAAATAGCCCCTGTAATGAAAGGAGAAGTTCAATATTTTTGCAACGTTATAAGAGAATCTAAGGATGAAATTATTGATACAAAAGGCAAACAACTTATTGAAGCATGTGAGACTTTTAGTTTGTGTCTTTTAAACGGTAGAACGGCAAGTGATAAATATGGTGAATTTACGTTTTTGAAGGGAAATGGATGCTCCGTGATCGATTATGCGCTCATAAATGGAAATTGGCACGAACTGATACAGGATATGGAAGTAGCAACTCAACTTTACTCGGATCATTTACCCCTATCTATACAATGTGGAACAAAAATAAGAACCGAGGTTACGAAAAATCTTTCGTTACTACCAAAACTTATCTGGAAAGACAGCTGGGACTATGAATATCACCGCAAACTAAATGAATGTGTCACAATGCTGGAAAGGGAATGGCCTAATGCTTTTTTATATCCGAGTTTTCTGACAAGTATAATTAAACACATAGCAGAAGCAAGAAGTACCAATAAAAATCTAGTTAAAAAACAACCCTGGTTTGATGAAGAATGCTCCAAAGCTAGGAAAAAATCACTTGGGTCCCTAAACTTGTTTAGAAAACTGAACACACAGACAACTAAACAAATCTATATTGAAGCGAATTGTCACTACAAAAAAATCTGCGAGACCAAGAAGAACGTTTACTTTAATGGAATGGCGAGCGAAGTAGCTGAGATCACCAGTAGCAAAGAGTTTTGGGCAGCTGTGAAAAAAATCAACGGAAATGTATACAAAGTAGGCGCACTTGTTGAAGTCAACAAGCTTAAAAATCATTTTCGAACAATGCTCAACCCAGAAGGACCACAAACTGTGTACATGTATGCAGCACCACAAGTAAATGATGAAATTCTGGACCCACCATTCAGCATCGACGAGCTCTTTGAAGTGTTAAGAAAATCCAAACAAAACAAGGCACCGGGAGAAGATCGAATCCCCTACGAGTTCTTCCAAAACGCTACAAATGACTTTCTTGAAAAAGTTGTTGGATCCCTAAATTATGTTTTTGAGGAAGCAAAGGTGCCGGAAGAATTTCAGAAGTCAATTATCTTCCCAATATTCAAGAAAGGTGACCCCAATGAAGCAGCGAACTATAGAGGTATCTCCTTTATAAATACCATAGCAAAAATTTTCACTGGATTGTTAAATACGCGTCTTACAAAATGGGTGAAAGAAAATACAAAATTAAGCCAATTCCAGGCAGGATTTAGGGAAGGCTTCTCTACTGTGGATCAAATTTTCAATTTGACAAGTATAGCGCAAAGCTACTTAAACCGCAGAAAAAAATTGTATGCATTTTTTATTGATTTTCGTGCGGCGTTTGACACAATCAACAGAAACTGTCTTTTCTACAAACTTTCGCAAATCGGCGTATCAACGAAGTTCCTAAATGTCCTTGTCAACCTCTACAGTGATAATAAATCAGCAATATGGAATGGGAATGAGCTGTCGGATTGGTTTGGAATAGAAATCGGTGTAAGACAGGGATGTTTGCTAAGCCCTCTGATATTCTCCCTATTTCTGGACGACATCACAGAGTACCTGCCAGCAGGAATCATGGTTGAAGGTATCAGTATTAAGACTTTACTTTTCGCGGACGATCTGGTCATCCTAGCTGAATCACGTAGCTCTCTACAGCTTATGATAAATAAGCTAGAAAACTACTGCAAGTTCAATTGCCTGCAAATTAACACAGAGAAGTCGAAAGTGCTGGTATTTAGAAAGGGAACAGGTCGATTAGCTAGTTATGAAAAATGGAAATATGGCGGAGAGGATCTAGAAGTTGTTAAATCGTACAAGTATCTGGGAGTTACAATTAATCACGACCTTTCATTCAAACATCACTTCAAAATCAAACTTGCAGATTCGAAAAAAACAATCAATTCAACGTGGAAAAATCTCATGTCTAATGCCAGGGTCGGACTTCAATCCAAAATAAAGGTCTTCGAAGCTGTTATGCGTTCTATAATGTGTTACGGTGCGCAAGTCTGGGGAGGCTAATACTACGAAGATGTGGAGAAACTTATGCGTTTCTTCTTGAAAAAACTCTTGCGGCTGCCAACAAACACTCCCAATTACATGTTAACAATCGAAAGTGGCATGTCACCTCTCTTTGTGTATACACTTCAATTAAGCATGAACTATGTGACAAAAGTTTTAAATGAGGAAGATGACTCACGGCTCACCAAAGTTCTCGTCAAGAAGGCACTTAGAACCAAAACGTTGTTTTATAAGGATTGGGAAAATGTCGCAACGAAGTATAACATCGAGCTGGACCTAAGAGAAAATAATATCGCGGATTGGAGAAACATCACGCGAAAATTCGTCCTTGATGTGGAAAAGGCAATTAAAATAGAATGCGTAACTCAAGCTGAAAGTTCAACATCACGTTACTTGTATCGGCAACTAGACCACCAACAGATAAACTACCGGAACACCGACCTTAGTACTGCACAAATATCTATGGTAATTAGAGTGAGAGGAGAACTACTCAACCTAAACTATATGCCACATCGGGAAGATGGTTCCCTAATCTGCTGCCTATGTAACACCAGGGAAAATGAAGATGTGATGCACTTTCTTGGATCCTGTCCCATCCTAAAAGAGATAAGACGCAATCACTACGGAGTCAATCAAATGAGTATTGAAGATGTAAAAAGAATATTGAACGATAACGAAAATTGGAGCAAACTTGCTTCCTATTGCCACAATGCTCTTAGATATAGAACAAGAATTATTGATGAAAGTTTCTAAAATATTTTTAATATTAGATAAAGATACTCTTCTTTAAAATATTTGTTAAAATAAACCTTTTATTTAAAATTTTGAATTAAAAAACATTGTTTAATTAGTTGTCATTTCTCGGCAGACGGCGTAGCCATGCTTAAATGTACTTAATTATTCAATATGTAGTAACTATTATAAAAATTTAAAATGATTCAATAAAGTACTTAATAATAAAAAAAATAGATTGGTCCGTGGTACTGGCGTCAATAAGTATTTAATTACGCGGTGGTTAGTCGTTGGAGGCCGCTGTCAATGTGACGGCAGAAAAATTGCGAAGTAGATTAGAATGCTGCAAGAATAATACAAAATATTGCTAAGAATGAGATACCATAAGTAATGAAATAAATGTTGAGTTAAGGTGTTGCTTGTAAACTGAGTGGAACTGGTTGTATTTTAAACCTATACATACAAGAAAAATCTTTTGTACGTAAATACATAGACAAGAAGAAATGCAGTATTTTTGTTTAAAATGCTAATAATGTAAAATGTATGTAATGTCAAATAAAAGCTAAATGCCGACGGGGTTTGAATTTATAAATATGTTGATAAATATTTTTGAATTTAATAAATATGTAGTCATTTTAGTCATTTTTAATAATTTAAAAAAAATATTTGATTTTCGAAATATTTTGAAATTTTATAATTTTGGCGATTTTCAATATTTTTACTTGCGATTATAAGGCAAGTAATGCATTCGTGGAAAATATTGTAGAGTTTTTTTTAGATATTGTACAGAGGGCAAATTGATTTTTTTATAACAAAAAATTAAGGTACCTGCCATATAAACGTTAGGTTAAGTTCTTTTTTTTTAAATGTCTAAAATAGGTAGGTACTTTCCATAGGACCGTTTTTTTTTGCTCTCGACTATCTCGATAACGGCTCAACTGATACTTTTGAAATTTTACACATATAAAGGTGTAGGTAGCTCAATTTATACTGGCTACCTTTGTATATAATGCAACCTACTTTATTTGATTGCCGCTTTTCTTAGATAACAATCGTTTTACATGATTTGTTGTGTTTGAACTTTATAAGTACCTATTTTGAAATACTAAAAACGAAGAATTTCTAAAACCTTTTGTTTTCAAATAATTCAAACCTTCAATTTCCTAAATAAAACTAGTCTTATGTATGATTTTCACAACGATTGCACAAATGATTATAAAGAAATTTTTTTTACAAATGCATAGGTACGCAAATATATACCCAGGAAATTACTATTAAAGTTAAAGAAAAACTTTACAAATTTTGCATAGACCCGTATAGGTGGCAATCATATCGCAGTACGTTTGACAGCTGGCAGCAAGATTTTTCATTGTTTTAATATCCATAGCTGAAATTGTTATTGCATGATTTTTTTGTGTGTGTGATAAATTGTATTGAAATTGAAATTTGCCAAATTCTTGCTGACTAGACTGGTCATAGATATTTGCAAGAAAATGCAAGACTGGGCAAAGAGGATATATATAAAGAGTCCCATCTTGTGCCTTGTTTTGATTTTGCCAACAAGCTACAGCTGTCATATTGTTCTTTTTGTTAAACATGTGTGTGTGCTACAGCTGTCATATTGTTCTTTTTGTTAAACATGTGTGCGTTCACACCTTACTACTTACCTCATCGTTTCTTGTTGTTTCACACGGACAATGAATACAATAGTAAAGAGACCACGAAAATCTTAGCAGAGGAGGATGGAACGAAGGAAAGATTGGACTCTATATATATATATCCTCTTTGGACTGGGTTGCACGAACTGGCTCTAATGTCCGATAACTGTTTACTGGCTGCAAAATTCATATTAAAAATAATAAAAAATTGTTTCGAAAATTCTTTTATTTTTTCAAATTCAATTAAAAGTTTTCTCAGAAAAATTAAGTATGCAATAAAATAAAATTTTTTTTTTTTTGAAAAACTTTTTGAAAACATTTTTCAAAAAAATTCTAAAACGCCAGTTCATAGGTATTCAGCAAATACATTCATATATAATTTTTGAAAAAATATTAATTTAAAAAAATTAAAAATGCTTTTAAAAATACAAAAAAATATTCTTAAGAAATACTGGTAGCCGGTTGCATATAAATAATTCTAGAATTCATGTGCCTTATTTTTTTTTCAAATCGTGTGCACGTAATCGATTTTTTTTTATACCTTATAAACGATTTTCGATTTTCACGCTACAAGAGCAACATTAATTTTTCTGGATCAGAAACAACAGTAGTACGTTCGTTTAATGGATTTGTGTAACAATATTGTCAACAATGTTTTACTTTTGACGTTCGTAAATTCCGAAATTGTGACAAAGTGTAACATCCGCGTCGTTCGTTTATGCACAATAAAGTTACATTCTGTAACAATATCCAACTCATCTGCAAGACATGAGTTGAGAATGTTGATCTGTCAATAGCGAGAAAAAAAAAGAAAAAAAAAAGAAATTTTACATTTGACAAGAAGTGTGATCCACAAAAGATTCTGAGAACGAGGACGACAAAAAGGACGATGGGAGTTCGGATTCACAAAATTCAACCTCATCTCAAGTTGTAAGTAAATAATAATAAAAATTATTTTCCAGCTTTATTTTCATACCATTGCTACGAACTTTCAGGTAATTCCTCCAAACCACCAACTCCAGTTGCAATCCCTCAATCGTCTCAGACGGTGACGAGACCGAAAGCTAAGAGGAAAACGTTGTCGAAGCTAACTTGCCAAAAGACACTAATGATAAGAAAACAACTCCAGCCAATTAAGTGAAAAAATGGATACTGATACCGAAGAGTTCAGCGTTGGAAAATCTCCAAAAAAAGGGATCCAAAGGCGATAAATACGCTCACTATGGTTTCTCATTGCCTCCGGAGCCTAAAGGCAAACCAACCGTAGAATTGGTTGATAAGATACAACATCTAAACGATAAGATGGAAACAAGTAACATGGACTGTTGCGAGTCAGGGTTCCACGGAGGACTTACTTTGGGAAAGTAGAAGGGCGGCGGCACGCTTGTCGTTGCACGGCTATGCTCGACGGAAATGGGGTGGTTCTTTGCCGCTTCCACTTATCCCTCCTGCTCGACAATCAAAATTATCGTGTCAAAAAAAAGAAAGTTAAAGGAAAGGAAGAGGAGTTTGGAAAAGGAATGACTCTACTCTAAAAGGTTTGAAACGTTAGCACAAATCGAAGAACTTTGACGCTACCTGAAGGAACATGTAAGCATAGTGCTTTTTAAGATTAAACTAACCTAACTAAACCAACCTAACACTTAATATAATAAAAAAAAATTAAATTTCCCATCACCATATATGATAATATAAAAATCCCTTCACCAAAAATAATAAAAATAATGAAATAAAATAACCTCCACCAAAGTCAAATTCGTTGGTACGAATTTGCACTTATATAAATCTTAAATTTACCTTAATCTTAACCCTAAAACTAAAGCACTTTACTTTTCTATTTCCCTCAGATACCGTACTACTGAATTCCAAGCGCTCGTCTGGTGGTATTGACGAAGGCCTGGCCAACCCACCCAAGTATCTGAAAGATACTTCCTGAACGTTATTTCCATGGCCGATGTTCGGAAATAACCCCTAAAATGACCAACCAGTCGCAGACTGTTTGTTACGTAAAGTTAGTTTGTCAAGTCATACTACCGGAAGTCTCATCAGGACGGCTTTGTCCGCCTTCACACACCTTTAGCTAAAAAAAATTAGCAACTCATAACGCAAACCTTTCAAACAACTTTATAAACTTTTATTTTACGAATTTTCAAAAAAAAATTGAGCTCTCCAGATCTTAAAGAAAACTATTAACTAAAAAAATTAACTTCAAAATTCTTAAAAACTAAAAAAAAAAATGTATATGTAATAAAAAAAACTGTATTAAACAAACCTAGGATGAAAAGTTTAAAATGGTAGTGCTTTATCTGAATTTAATAATTTTCCTTTAAAAGGACCTTCTGGTCTTAATACCTAAGACTTACTGCTTTTCCTGGTTCCTCGGTTTCCTGCCAGCAGCACGTCGAAGAACTGGTTTCACTTTATAATATCCGTAGACAATTTTTAATATTTGCTTTAGAAATTGAATTATTAAATCCAGCAACCACAAGCAAAAACACTTTTCCACTTCTCCAATAAGAAAAAGTACTAAGTAAAAAAATTTAAGGTTGAGGAAAATGGAGAACTTAATTCTTTACACTATAAAAAAAATCTTGCAGTTTTTGTTTAATTTCACTTTCTTTTTTTCTTTCCCAGTTCAGTCTTCTTTTCCTAGTTGGACTCAGCGAAGCAACTCCTTAGCACAAATCCACAATTAAATCTAAGTATGTATCTCCCTTTGGTTTATATATATATATATATATATATATACGTGTATATATATAAAAAAAATCCCTGGAGATTCTTGGTCTTAGTGCCGATGAAGACTTTTCTTTTGGTCCTACCCAAAAGAAAGCTTCCCGTAAGGATGTCTTCGGTGAATAACAGAAAAAAAAACACAGCAGAGGCTCAGGCCCGCTAGTGCAGTTCTTGGCAGCTCAAGTAAATAGAACCTAAACCTAGATTGGATAGTGTGATTAACTTCCAATAAACTATTGAAATTTCATTAATATTTCATATACCTCTGCAATTATTGGTCAACTGCAATGAAGAGCTCCGACAATCTTCCTTTTGATTTTTCTCAAATCGAAGTTCTCTTTGTAGTCCTTTCTATACGTACGTATGAATATCTATTTATAAAATTGGTCATTATAAGCTATCACTTGATTAATTTTTCCACTTTACCTACAATTTCCTTTGTATATTTAACTTTATTTTAAGTCTTTTAGTTTTCGTTAAAATAATCTTTCTTAAAACACTGAAAACTAACTCACTTCGAAAGTATTCGAATTTCAGATTCAAACGAGTAATGACCGTTTACTTTGTCTATGCTTATTCCGATTAAATTCTTTTATGACCATGAAATCCTTCAAAGGTCATCCCCAGTCTTCATTTATATGTATGTAAATAGTTACCTCTACATCTGAGTGAAATAACTATTTCAATCCATATCTATCAAAAAAAAAAAAAAACAGGTAGCATCTCCTATCCTTATCATTAAATTGCAATTGTCCCTGGCCTATCTTCTTAAAATTTAACTTATATACCTACATTATTGCACTAATTATGACGTTTTCCATAACGATCTTCTTTGGTGACATTTTAAACTTTGGACTCTTTCGTAAGTTCTAGCTTTCGCAGCAACTCATAAGCTTTCGCATGTTGAATCATGTGAAATCCAAATACTGCATAATAAGGCTCAACAGTTATAGCATCGTGCACAACACTTCGCAATGAAAATGCAACGTTGCTAACATGTTGATCCCAGTGCTTTTGATCACTACCCAGGTAGGATCGAATTTTGGATAGCACTGACTGATTAACCCTCTCTGAAGCATTCGCTTGGGGAGAATAGAACGCAGTGCGGGCATGTTTAACGCCATAGCGATTTAAGAAACAGGAAAACAAATCTGAAACAAATTGTTTTCCGTTAACAGAGTGAACGAATTCTGGCACACCAAACACATGAAACACATTCTCTTTGTAGGGAAAACTTTCTCGCCAGTCATTGGCAAAGAGTAAATTTTACTACCGCCATCTACCAGCGAGACTTCAAAATAACTCATATGTGCTGAACGCATTCAATAAGTCCCAATGACAGAAGGTTCCACCAAAAAGAATCCATCTTGTGTATTCCGATTCCACCTCCAAGTTGGAATCCACATCTTCCCCAAACAGAATCGATTTCCAGAATGGTCACATTCCAATGAGTAATGGAAGGGTGCCTCCCTTCGCAAAAAAAAAAATAAACCGGACACACACTTGCCCGATTCCTGCTCGGCTCACACCGAAAATCATGGTTGTTCTGTTCACACTAGGCAAAACATGAAATTGGATTTACGAGTGACGCAAGAATGTCGGAATCTTAATATGATGACAGATAGATGTCATGTAACAAGACGGGTTTAATGGTCGATGCGGCCGACTCAATTATCCCTACTTGTCAATTCTGCTCAGCATGCGGTATTCTCAGTCTATTACTTGAATTCAATAATGACAGTCCCAAGATACTAAAAATGGGTGTGATCCTATAATATCGTTAGGCCGAGTACTTAATTATCTAATTAGGAGGCGTAATCCAAAGTGTATGACATAAACCTTTTCTTTTTTTACCTCACAAAGAAAAGTAAAACTGTACCCATTCTTATTTTCTTGAAGGAAGTTCATCCATCCTAACCAACGAATGTGAAGTGACAGTAGTGTCTATGATGTAAAAATTGTAAAGCTTCGTGAGCACACATGTCATAAAACTGTGTTTCAAAATTCCCACCTGACATATGTCAACAGCAAATGGAACAGTGAGTTTGTCTCGCACGATTATCCGAGTAACAAATCGTCCTGAGATGTAGCAAATGACAGCCTTAGTGTCTGTACCATATTTCTGAACCTTTTTTTTTGTGTCAATATTCTGACAGATAAGTCTTCGACATAAATTATTTCTGACATATACGACGATCCAAATCCTTCAGCCACATAATCAGTGCGACGACTAACATTGACACCCAGTGCAGTCTGACCCTTACCCCTGTCGTTTCCATCCAAACTATCCAAGCTGTCATACTCCTATTGTCAATTCACTACTCATAACTGAAAAAGTGCACAGTGAGTATCACCCCTTAAGGTTTATTTTGACACCCCACCTGTCGTGCCAACAAACAACTAGTTCAAACACTGGAACGCAGACATGAGACTGGAAGTTAGGGCGTTGGCTGATTGGAAGTAGGAAAATATGATCTAGACAAATCAAAGGTGGAAGTCATGTTGAAGACACACTCACTACAACGAACAACTCACTCGCAGAACAATTTTTCCGCGATTATTTCAACCACGGCCATTTTTATATTTCTCTGATGAGAAATTGGCTTCATTACGAGGGAAATAGGTAATACTACCTAATTTGGAGTTTTTATCATCAGATGAGGTAAGAACGTTATAATTAAACATACATTTGGGAATAAGAAATACAATTTCCTACTCCAAGTGTGAAAATATAGATTCTTTTTGGTACGAGACACGAGGTGTGCTAAAATTTTTTCTGGTGCCCCATAGGTCCACCAATCCTGAGGAGGTAGCCAAGTGAATCATCATCTATAATCCAAAGAAGAAGAACATCAGTATCCCAATCGGAATCCTGAGGTCGTAGGCCAAGAATTTTCACTCCGTAGGAGATCCTACGACATGTATCCGCCCCATACACGTGGGCATGATTTATATATATATATCTGAGGACGATATTAAATACATATAGGCGCATGTCGCGCCCTGGTGAACCTTTCATGGTTTTCTTTTGGTAACCTCTCAATCCTTTTTTTTTCTTCGACGGAGAAATCCTTTCGACGTCGTGCGTACACCGATACGCATCACCTACTTCCTGGTCACACACGCGTGAATGCCGTCTGGCGTTGATCCATTCTGGCTCGCCGACGGCCACGCCCATTTTACTTTAACTGTATTTTATTTTACACGAGGATACGCCGCCTATAGCGAGGCACAACAGCAGCAGTTATATAAGCTGCAACAGACTCCTGAATCAGGAGAAGTCAACAACACACACAGTAGCGGTATAAATCCACTTCAAGATATCAACTCGACGTCTGGCTTGCATCATATTGCCGATGCCGGTCCATCAACTGTATAGCATTTATTGTACAAGATTAGCCACGAGGGAATCCAGTATCCATCTCTAAAGATCATCTATAATCAAAGCAGCAGATCTAGCAGTGATTTTCTTGTTTGTGTTTATAAATTGAAAAAGAAATAAGATTCTATATAGAACTTGATATCAGGTAACACTTTTTTGTTTAAATTATCGTGTTTTGTGATTCTGGTGAGGAGCTAGGAAGGCCCGCCCCCCACTCACCGCATATTTGGTGGAGTAAAAGAGGCCAATTTTGCCTCCACGATAAGCGTTCAACGCTGGCGATAACGTTGTTGACCACGGACGGTGGTGCCAACGCAATTTCATAAAAATTTAAAAGATAGTCGGCAACACATCTCCACATCCACTTACTTACCTTTATTATTATCTATATCCATTATCTTAAGTATTTATATCCTAATTCAAATAGTGCTGTGCTAATACTAGTGACAATTATCCTAGATTAATCTTTTTTTTTTGTATGTTAATCTTAAATCTACTTACTTTCCTTTCCACATCGGGATCTTTTAACTGTTATCGTGTTGAAATCAATTCGCGTAAAATTAATTTCATTCCTTTGCTTTTGCATACTCGGTTAAATACAATCGGTGTTCCGGAATCCCACTTAAAGCCTCAGAAGAGCAGCTTCGAGTTCTTTGAGTTTGACTACGTTCGTCTACGGTATGATTATTATTATTCGGTGATAATCCTAGTTGTAGGTGAGAAATATATCTCTCGGTTCTCTACAGCCTTAGTCGGAACCAAATCTAGCGGCACAATACTGTGCCTGCCTACCAAATCGTCGTACTCTTCGCGCCTAAGGAGGAAGAATCCTCATCAGTGTCGTTTCATAACCGGTCCATAAGTATATTTTCACCATTCAATTTCGAGACACAGATTTCTTTGGTAGAGTCATTTCTACCTCTTCTTTTATTTTCTTTTACTACTTCACGTGAATATTTTTCTTTTGATTTTTCACTTGTCCTTAGAGACACCTACTTTCGCGTCGGTAGCGACCATCTTGAACCCGCGTTCAACGCCTCGTTCAGATCCATATCTGTTTTCCCGTTGAAATCGTGAATTCGATACTTGCTTTCCGTTATACAATTAAATCCTTACAACGTCTTCAATAAATAAATGTGTCTTCGTCTATCAAAGTGGGTATATATCAACATATGTGCGATTACAATAGGCGCTAGCTACATAGATACACTTATTTTACGCCTCGCACCACTGATTATATTCATCGTGTTCGTGTCCATACGGTCTTGAGAAATAGATTCAACGACGTGAACAAGAGTTAACTCTTGTTAACTGCCACTTTGGTCGTCGTTCTTAGGAAAAGTATAGCACAGATTGGTACACAAATAGCTCTGGTCAATATTAATAATACATACCTTTAACTTAATAAACTTTGTTTCAGGGGAATCCAGGAGTGCACTTCTGTATTTCCAGGAAAGAAGATACTGAGTATTAACAGCTCCTCAGTACTGAAAATCTTTCATACATATTAATATATTTGATTTGAATACATTTAATATATTTAATCTTCTTATATTTATTGCATGACTACAATCGAGTATATGGTTGTACACGAATTGTGTACAATTATATATGGTATACATATTTGAATATTTTTGAATCATATTGACTACCTTTTTGCTGCTTCGGATGGAAACATCGTAAGCAGATCCCTGATGCCTGCTACTGTCGATCCTACATTGAATCATTTCGATAATTTTAGTCAGGTCGTATTCATGTTTTATGTGTTAGGTTTAACTTTAACTTTTTGCGATAATACTCATCGGTGATTGCTAATAATTGTTTCAATAGCATTTTACTACAATTAGATTTGAAGTTGACGACATCGAAATTAGTCATCGACAAGCTATCACCGCCGCGACAACGCGTTTAATGAACTCACTTTAGATTTTACTATATAAATGCCAACGTCGGTCCGCGATATTTCCTTTCCTTATCCACTCTCTTTAAACATAATTACAATAAGATTTTATTTTTAACTTTTAATTTCGTTAACACTTGTTCATTCCATCTATGATCTGCGATCATAATCTTGCTTTGATAACACATTGATACATTTCCTTTAAATTAACCTATACAGAAGGACTATGTTCCTGAAATTATTTTTGTAATTGAATAAAGTTAATATAACGTTACTTTCTATCAAAGTCGTAGAACAGAATTCTCTTTCTTGGAATACATATAAATGTATTTGATAATCACTTAATTACATATGTAACTTTCCTTTTTTTTTTTGAATTTGAGATACTTTAACAATTCTGTAAAGTTACTTTTAGGATAAGATTATAGTAGGTATATATTTAAATACACTCTTGTTAGATACTAAGAATTATTTTCAATAAAGTAATCCGTAATTTTATAACGCATTAACGAAATTTTTGCAGTTCAGTTTATTCCTTTCGGATATTTAGATTTCTTAATGAGTTTTCAGAATTTTAACATGGAAGCGTAAGATATTTATAGGGAGGGTGGTGACCCTCAAAATTCCTTCGGAAAGGACAAGGTGGTGTGGAAGAATAGAATACAATTGAAGTATCCACAATGCAACGATAGAGGTTCTCTGCGGTGTCGTAGTATCTTTGAGAGATGCAGTATTCTTAGATAGGGAGTTATAGTAAGCGAGCATAATATTTGCTTGCTTTTTCCGTTAAGGGGCTTCCTAAAATTTTATTGAGTCGTGGGGACTCATAGGTCCACGGTTAGCCAAGGTCGTAGAGTAGGAGAGTTGATTTCTACTTGCGAATTGGGTGGGTTGAGAGACCAGGGGGATCACTTAACACCTTTGATCCTCCCTCCCCAAACGGTTAGACACCTCGTCCTTCACTATCTGCACAGTATCGTGGTAGCAGAGTGGGAGGAAGGCAACATTAGCCATTGCAGCCACGACCACCTATGGTTTGCTAGCTGTTAATGTACTTACGTGTCTCGTTCTTCGGGTTGATATATCAATTCAAACACGATTTCCTTATTTTGACCAACGTTTACTCTCAACAAATTATAAGAGGTGCAATCAGGAATCAGTCTTTCTTTCTGTCGATTCTTATCAGTCTTATCTTTGCAGATTATGAGGGCCCTAAAGCATTTCAACATTCTTATTCGAGCTCGCCCATCTGGAGCTCAACGGTCGGCAGAGAAAAAAAGAGGTAACACCGGTTAAGTAGATCCCGGAGCAAGTGCCCACGGCCTGGCTGAGCTAGTCATGGCTAAGGTACTGCGGGCCACCGCGACGGTCGATCTCAACCACGGTTCTACGTTGTCGCATGCCGTTCTTGCCGACTGCTCTCAACAAGCAGCCGACGAGAAAGGGGGCGTTGCCGTCATAGGATCGCTTCCGTCCCTTCAACAATCAGAGTAGGTAGCCACAGTTAGATAAGTGAAAGCGATCTGGAGTAGATGATTGATTAGATAGATAGATTGATTTATTATATCATTTCTTATTCATTTTTACAAAAATTATTTACAAAATTCGATAAGCATGGCTATGCCGTCTGCCCGATTGACATAAATTTGACTTTTAAATAAGTTTGTTTTATATAAACAAAAAAAAAATATATAACAAAAGGTATTGTGATATATAGAACTAAAAATGTATTGCAATTATTTTTTTTTTTTTTTTTTTTTTTTTTTTTTAATCAAAAATCTTCATTTATAATTTTACGGCGGTAATCTATCGCTGTTTTATAAAAATAAAAAATTTGAATGACACTTTTTTCGCAGTTAAGGAGTGCTAGTACTTCTTCCTTGGTTTTCATGTCGCTACCTAAGATGTTTCTTCGTATTTCCTTTAAAATAGGACATTTACCGACAAAATGGATAACATCTTCTCTCTCCGAAAAGTTGCAAAGATGATTGGTAAATCAGGACGACGCGGGATGTAGTTGAGTCTGATTAGTTCTCCTCTTATTTTAAAAATAGCTGACATAATTTCTCTGTTGTTATTGTTGTGGAAATAATTCATTTTGCACAAATTATGATTTAAAAGGCTGTATGTAGATCTATAGATTGATGATTCGGCCCTATTAATACAATCGGTTCTATATTGTTCGTCTACTTTCGATATTAGGTCATAAAGTGCATCCTTAGAATAAGATCCATTTACATGCATAAAGTTGAATTGTATTTTGCAGAAGGTGGCTAGTTCTTCCAGTTTTTTAAACCATAGAGATCTCCTTTCTATCACTTTCAACGCAACGATTTTTGGAAGCCTATCATCTGGCATCTCTATAACCTTTATTATGTAGTCTATGTGTAGTTTTAAGGTTTTAATAAATAGCGGTGATAGTCCTGTTTCAATGTTTATCATATAGTTGGGTGTTGTACTCGGCAAACTAAACATTCTTTTGACATAGTATCTTAAAAGTTTCTCCACTGTCTCGTATTCGTTGTACCCCCAAGTTTGTGCTGCGTACATCATAATTCATTCAGCTACAGATACAAAAACTTTGTACTTCACACTATGGTCCACGAACTTGTTCGAAAAACATCTCCTCCAGGTTGCGCATATGGCACTCTTTGCTTTTATAAGTTTTTCTTTAAGATGCGATTCCATATTTAGGTTATAAGTTAAAACAATTCCAAGATATTTATATTTTGTCACAATTTCAATAGGTTGCCCGTTGAAGTGCCATTTTTCGTTCCTACAACTCCTACCTGATCGTTTTTTAAAAATCATTATTTTAGATTTTTCTAGATTGACCGCAAGATTCCAGTGCTGGCAGTACAAAAAAAGCCGGTTAATCATAAGTTGTAGGGTTTCTGGCGAGTATGCAAAAAGCACCACATCATCCGCAAATAAAAGAGCCTTGATTGAAACTCCAGCGAATTCTATTCCTCCAGGAAGAAAATCAATAAGATCATCTATGTACAAGGCAAAGAGATACGGGCTAAGGGTACATCCTTGTCTTACACCTGTTGTAGTTTCAAACCAATCTGAAGTATCAGTTCCACTCCATATAGCCGATCGGTTTTCCTGGTAGATATTTTCGAGAACCTTCCCAAACCTTTGACTCATCCCGGCATTGTAAAGCTTACATATTAGAGCTCTTCGGTCGATGTTGTCAAAGGCTGCTTTGAAGTCAACGAAAAAGGTGAATAATTTCTTATTTTGATCGAGGAATGTTCCAGCGATATTTTGCAGTACAAAAATATTGTCTATAGTAGAATAGCCATTGCGGAACCCTGATTGATATTCCTTGATCAGCTTCCCACTTTCAATCCACTCTGCCATACGATGATTTAAAAGCTTTATAAAAATCTTATATGAAGAATTCAGAAAAGATATTCCTCGGTAATTAGAAGGATCCGCTGCATCACCTTTTTTGTGGATGGGAAAAACAATGGCTTCCTTGAACTGGTGTGGAATTTGGCCAGTTTCAAGTATCTTGTTGAACATTTCAGTTATTTTACCAATGAAGCTAGAAGTAGCGTACTTAAAGAACTCTATAGAAATTCCATCAGCCCCTGCTGCCTTTCCGTCCTTAAGCTTTTCTAAAACCATACAAACTTCTTCTTGGGAGAAACGTGCGTCTAGTTTTTCATTGGTTATGAATGGAACTGCATAGTGAATAGGCGGTGTATTAGCTGCCGAGTTCAACAGCGTCCTAAAATGGTGCATTAACTTATCAGCGTTCAGTTGTATACCAATTATGGGTGCTTTGCCATTAAATTTATTTATTGCGGACCAGAACTCCTTCGCATCCTTGCAGCATGTTAGTTTGAGAGCTTCACATTCAAAAAAGCTTTTTTTTTTCTCATTGCAGATTTTCTTAAAGGTAATATTTGCTTGAATATAAAGATTTTTGGCGTGCAGGTCCCCAAACTTTCGAAACACCTTAAGCCATCCGAAGGATTTTCTTCTTGCTGTTTCGCACTCCTTGTCAAACCATTTTTCTTTTTTCTTTAACCTGCCTCCATACTGTTGCTTGCAAGGTGGATTGCGTTTGCTTCTCTCCACCTTTGCTTAGGGGGCATTTGTAATGTTGTTGTATCTAATATTTCTACTGGGACTGTTCTAAACTGGGCGACTATAGGTAAATGGTCTGAAAACTGTTCGCACAAAACTTCGAAATCATTTATCAAGGAGGTCCATTCACCTCGAACTAAACAGTAGTCCACGACTGAGCAGCCTTGTTGTCCTATAAAAGTATACTCTCCATTTGAATCCGATTTGCTCACGCCATTCATAATATGAAAACCATCTGAATCAACCAGCTCTAATAATTTAGTTCCCCTTGCATTAATAGTGCTATCTTTTGAATTTCTTACTTTTCCCGCAAACTGGTTTCCTCTCCCTACTTCTGCTCCAATTCTCGCATTTAAATCACCAATAATCATAATGTTGTCGTGATAACAGCTTTCTAGAAAATCGCATACTTTGCCAAAATTTCTCTCCCAATGGTTACAGTTGATGTATAATGGTATTATAGTTAGCTTCGTTGCACCCAGGTCGATTTTTAACACCTTGACATCATTTACCGTTTCAAAATTACAGGAAATTTTAATGTTTTTCTAATATCCGAAAAAGCAACCGCCACTTGCTCTTCCTCTAGTATTTTGTTTTAGTGCGGGTATCCAAACGAATTCAAAATTACTAAAACGATGAGTGTACAATTTATATTCTTCTTCTACTAAAAATGTTTCATAAAGAAATACTATATCATATTTATTTATAAATTCATACAATTTTATGTATATTGACTTATTATTAAGTCCAGCGATATTATAGCTTAATATTTTAAAGTTTTCTAATTTTATTTTAGTTTGGCAGACGGCAACTCTGACCTATGCTAAAACATCTTTTTTTTTTTTTTTTTTTATAATGCACACGCGCTCAAGGGGTTTGTTATAGCCCTTTTAATGATAAGTCACAGCGCGAGCGATAGGGAGTTAGGGAGGAAGGGAAAGGAGGTGTCGATGAACATTGATCTTGAATGTTTGAAGTTCAAAATGGCAAGGGAGAATTGTGCCAGGCAATTCATTCCACATTCGTGTTGTACGGCTAAAGAAAGAATCCCTATATTTCACGGTACGTCCGAAATTGGGCTCAAGTGTAAACTGATGAGCGTTCCTAGCAAGACGAGTATTACGGGGGAAATGTTTAAGGGGTGGAACGCAACTGGCTACCTCGAGTGAGCATTTTTTGTAAAAGAATCTGTAAAATAAGGAAAGACATGAAACATTTCGACGATGTGCAAGGGATGGAAATGTTTCCATAATGCTTCTCTCTCCTATCAATTTTAACGCTTTTTTCTGAACTCTGTCGAGCAGGTGAAGAAAAGTTTGAGAAGCCCCTGCCCAGAGATGGGAGTTATACTCGAGTTTAGGGCGTATAAACGCTTTGTAAATTGTAGCCAGATCAGAAGGGGTAAAAAACTTCTTGCATCTATTAAGAAAGCCTAAGCATCTTGCAGCATTCTTGGCAATCTCAAGTATATGATCATTCCAACGAAGATTGTCGCTGATACACATACCGAGTACTGATAGCTTTTCGGCCTCCTCGATGCAAGTACCATTCATGGATAATGGCATAGGGGGTATGTTTAGCTTCATCGACAAAAGACAGCATTGAGTTTTCGACGCATTAAACTCCACACGATTTCTAGTACCCCAATTTACAATGCTGTTTAAATCGGAGTTTAACGCGCTTATCATACGATTTCGTTGTAATAACACGTCCGAAGGCGAAGGCCGTGAATTATCAAACGTATACGAAAAGCTGAGGGTTGAGTCGTCAGCAAAACAATTTAATGGATTAGAAGTCACAGACAAGAGATCATTTATAAAAATGAGAAAGAGAGTCGGAGACAGAACGGAGCCCTGGGGCACACCAGCATTTATTTTGTGGAGATCAGACTTGAAACCGTCTAATACAACTTGTATTGAACGGTCCAGAAGATAGCTTCTAATCCAACGAATAAGAGTATCATCGATACCAAATGCACGCATTTTCGATAAAAGAGCTTCATGCCAAACTCTATCAAATGCCTTTGAAATATCAAGCGCAATAATCTTGCTTTCGCCAAAGCGATGCACATATTTGTTCCACTGTTCGGTGAGATATGCCATCAAATCACCAGTGGAACGATTGCTGCGAAAGCCGTATTGCCGGTTATTTAAAAGCTCCCGATCTTCGAGATATTTCTTGAGCTGACGATTTATCAGCGTTTCCATGACCTTGGAAAGAAGGGACGTAAGTGCAATTGGTCGGTAGGAGGAGGGGGAGGAGGAGTCACCTTTTTTTGGGACGGGCTGGACAAATGCTGTTTTCCATCTACTAGGAAAGATTCCTGAACGATAGGAGCGATGAAAAAGCTTACGCAGTGGTTTTGCCAGAGATGAAGAACACTTCTTCAGAAGAATAGGGGGTATACCATCCGGGCCAGCGGATTTGTGTATATCAAGATCTTGAAGTACTCTTCCTACTGTACGAGTGCGGAAAAAATATCTGTCCCATAGAAGAATTAACGTTCTCAAGTACAGGAGGGGCATTGTTGCTTGCAGGCAACGTAGAACTTGCAGCAAAATGAGCTGCGAGCATATTCGCCTTCTCTGAAGAGCTGACAATGGGTTTATCGTCGACGATGAGCGTTGGAACTGGTGATGACGTTGAGTTCTTGACGTTTTTTACAAATGACCAGAAGTTTTTACTGCCTTTGGGACATTGCAGAATTTTTTGCCGTAACTTCTGGTCATGCGAAAATTTCGTTTTATGGATAACGGAGTTGCACGAGTTCCTAACTTGTTTGTGTTTCTTCCGATTTTCCTCAGTTGGGTTGGCCTTGTAGGATCGGAAGCTTACTTCTTTCAACCTGATAGCTTCTTTACACTCTTCGGACAACCAAGGCTTTTCTTTTGGTTTGATACATTTTGTTCTGTGAGGGACAAAAGTTCTCATTCCAAGAAAAATCACTTCTGTAATCATTTCAGCACTGGCATCAATGTCATTATCGAGGAAGCATAATGACCAGTTAAAGTTGCGAAAGAAATTATTCAGACCGTCCCAGTTGGCTTTCTCGTATTGCCAAACGGTCCTAGTGGGAATTTTTTCTTTAACTGGATGGTTGGAGATCGAGAAATTAGCTGAAATGACACAATGGTCCGAGGTGCCAAATGGAGAAGTTACTTTAATAGTATATTTATCAGGATGGGAAGTAAGGAACAAGTCAAGAGTATGGGCGGAATGCCCATCAACATCCGGTATACGAGTAGGCTCATCGACAAGCTGGGTAAGATGGTTATACTCAGCAAAGATCTCAGTATACCTTCCTTCGAGTGTTGTCTGGCCAGAATATCGGAGCCAACTTGAATTGTGTACATTGAAGTCGCCCGTAATCACGACTTCAGTGTGAGGACAATGGGAAACAATTCGGGAAATTGAATCTGACAAAACATCTAACTCATCACAAGTAGACATGCTGTCAAGATTCGGACTCCTGTAAAGAAAACAGTAATGAATGATATGCTTTCGGACAGTGAATTTGAGCCACAGGAAATTAAAGTTCGTATTAGAACAATGCCCATATTGGGGAAGGCTCTGGCAAGCAATATCATTCCTAACATAAACGACAAGACCATGGTGGGAAAAAAGTAATGGCACTAAGTTATATCCAAACAAACAAAATTCTGATAAATCAGTATTCTGTCCAACCTGGGTTTCACTTAATGCCAAAACAGCTGGCCTGTATTGCACAGTATGGGCGTACACAGAAAAGAAATTCTTTCTTAGCCCACGAACATTTGAATATACAACACAAAAATCACTTACCATTTTGAAAAACTAAACACAAAAGATTCAACTTTGACGAAACTAATTTCAGCCGTGCAGTATAGGCCCATATTAATTCCAATTATAAACAAACTGTCCTAGGTGTTATGCCCATAAAACAATTTGCAAACGGGAATTAATATAGAAAAAAAAACACGAAAGAATTTACATCAAATGCTGCTCACCATCCAATGCAAAACCTCTTGCGATAAGCCTCACAAGAGGCTTGCATTGCATAGAAAGCAACAGTTATGTGTGGCGCGGGTGGAGAGGATGGGTATTGTTGGATGATGTGCTGCGAATGCGGGCGAGGTATTTGGTGTATATATATATATTTTTTTTTTCTTCTTTTTATTTTCCACTGATTTATTCTATTTATTTTTTTTTCTAATTTTGGGTAACGAAAAGGGCTGGATTTAGTTTTTGATATTAATTAAATTGCACTGTGTATGTGATATATGAATTGGGTTTGGTTTATTTGTTTTTTCGATTATTTTGGGTGACACACGCGCACAGAAGCAACGCGACCGCACACGACGAGTACTTGATCGACACTCTGAATTGGTTTGTGTCCTTGCTTCGGAGTTTCTGTGTTGGAATGAAGATGTCGCTGTCCCTGCTGCATCCACTCTTTTGACATCTGACACCTGCTCATCCACCTTGAAACACAGCTGGTTGCTAAAATCATTTTTATAGATAGAATTAAGCACATAAATTCCATTCGTATTATTATTTTGCAAAAGTCCCAGGGAAGAACTCCATCGAAAAACTTGTTTATCCACATACATCCTGTCATCACGAACAAGCACTTTTATTTGTGGATTTGTTTCTATAAGATTGCTTCTTATTTTTAAAAGTTTATTGCGCTTCTGTCGTACTGATAAAGGCAGATCTTTTGACAAGGTGACACCTGTGCCTCGCAATGTTGGTGATGATTTAAGTGCAGTGATTACCTGGTGCTTCGACTCAAGCTTCACAATGAAATTTTTTATACTCGCATTATTCGACCGTATTTCCCGAATTTCAAGATTTTCCGTAGAAGGGCTAGGTTGAATTAAGCTTGATAACATAAGTAAAGTCTCTGGAAAAAGGTATCGATTCTAATTTCAGCATTTCGAATCTAGTTGTGAGCCTGGGGATTTGAGTAGATTCCATGGTTTTTTGGTGTAGGGTACAATACGATACGACTGCAAGAAGAACATCTATAACTTGCAGTGGATAGGCGCGGGCATGCTAGTAGGTACCCTCTAGGCTGTTCTACGGTGTTTTGTAGTCAGGACCTATGGTGCGCTACTGGATGGCTCGTGTTTCTGTGATGGGGATGGAGATGAAATTTGAAGAATGGGAAGAGGAGCAGGGAGAGCAAGGTGCCGTGCTAGCGAAGTGTAAGTATGTCTTTTGCAGGGATGCTGAATATACCGATGCATGGGGGGATGATGATGAAGTTGCTGTTCCTTGATATAGGAGTCAAGGATAGATAGAAGTGCTTGTTTCTTCCGCCTTCCTCTTTGGCTTGTGTTGTCAGTGGGCGTGGGTTTGAATCCTGGGTATCCATAGGGTGTTCGGGGTAGATTCAAATGTCTGTTGGCAATCGCAAGGGGTGCGTGGATTCTTCTAAAATTTCATTATTTACGTTACAGATGGCGCCCAACGTGGGGCTCGAATTAGTTGACAAGGATAAGATTAGAATTGACAAAAGTTAGGTAGATTAAGAGTGACGTGAAAAAAGTTAGAAATTTTTGAGAGTTTTTGAAATTTTTCAGTTTTTTTTTGTGAAATCGAAGCCGTTGTTTTACTTGTTGATTAGGTCTTATAGATGGAGGAACACCATCGAGATTAGTGGTGTAGGCACTATTTTGTCCAGTGGTTTGGTGAATCCTTCCCGAGTCAGTCTGTTGCATTAGGTCTACCCATTTTTAATCTACCTCTTGTCACTTCGTTATGTCTTCGATCTCTGTCCGGATTGAGCAGTTTTATTTTGCTTGGTCGTCGGTTGCTGAGGTGTTGACATATCCAAATGGTGATGTCTGAGATCTCGGTCGTATGAGAGTAGAATGAGCAGGTCTTCTGACCGGTGGTTGGTGCTTTTTGCCCGACGCACGTCAGCTGCAGAAGCTGGTCACTCGCTCAACTACGACCCAATTTGTTTCAACCACAACACAGCTCATTTCTTTTAATTGCTTTATTAACTCTATTAACCAAATTATTTTTGAAGACTATAGTGAGTTTTATCGGACGTTAGGAAGTGACGGTATGTGTTGAGACATGAAGCGCTAACCGGTAGTTGGAGTTTTTATACCCGATGTACGTCAGCAGTAGCGTAATGTCGCCTTCGCATACCCGAACAACTTTTTGTTTCGAGGAACCTGTCTTTCCTCATATAATAGAACGCCGTAATGTACCAAGTCTACACACACTAGTTTTTTATTTTTTTGATAAAGTCTTTTTTTTGAGTCGGTTAAGTTGCATAACCGAAAGCACACACCTTGTTCCGAAGAAGGGGGTGGGGGTTACCATCTCCTGAATCTTTTATGACAAATTTATTTAAGTATTTAGTTGATTTTCGAGACATTTCAGTCCAGGTATCTAGTTTTTGAGTTTTCCGTCAGTCAAGTTGGGACGTAACTTCTTGATTGGACGTGTAATTTTGGGATAGTTCCCGTATTTAAGATTTTTATGATAGTGCCCGTTTTTGAGTCATTTGGGATAGAGCCCGCCTTTTTAGAATCTACAGATTAAAGTTTAAAGTTTATTGGGATAGTGCCCGCCTTTAATTATATTTTTTGGGGATAGAGCCCACCTTTTTATTAAATACATCAAATTTATGAAGATTAAGTTGTAAGTACCAACTAAGATTTTTGAGCACTACTTAAGTATCAAAATATATTATTTTTTTTTTATCTTTTTTTTTTTGAATTCTTCTTCCGTAATTTTAGAACATATTTAGTGAGGATACAATTAAGTATTCATTTGAACTTTTCGTGAGAAACTGATAGAGTTTTGAATTATTGCTTTCAGTAGACGAAATTATTTAGACAAATACTTACCTTTAATATAAAGCACTTTTAGATTTAGGTTCCCTTTGATAACGTTCTTTACTTGAATTACTTGATCGACAAATATCCGTTAGAGGTTTCTTGCTCACGGAGTATTTAAAAATTTTTTTTACTGTTAATTTTTGACTTGCGTTATTTATTGTTGCTTTACCCAAGTAATATCCGTCCGAGGACTTCTCACGGACTACTAAAAGTTTTTTTTATCCACCGGATTTACAATTTACATTGGCTCATATCAACGAATACCCGTTGGAGGATTTACTTACGGGATATTTGAAATTTTCCACACCTTGACTTACCTTTCCTTTACTGTTATATTTCTTGAGTAGGATCCGTTTGAGGAATTTCTCACGGTATACCATACCTTTTCTTTGACTTACGCAACCGACGTTATCCGTCCGTTAACCTTCACAGTTGAATGAGCGACCGAAGTCGTAAAAGAGCTACTAGAAGTACTTACCTTACAAAGTACAAGGACTATATAGTCATGGCTCCAGGGGCACCAAAACCTAAACCTGGTCGTAACCAGAACGATGTAGTTGAGAACCCCTCCGATGACGAAGGCATTAAAGACGAGATTCAAGCCGGGAATAATACCGTTAATAGGAGCGTCATAGTAGACGATGAGAAATTGGCAAGAGCCGAAGAGCAGTTACGTAAAGATACAGCCGATCATTCTGCGTATATATAGCAGGTAGTATCCGCTACTATCGATCTTCATAGTGTCAATTATAGACAATTCATGGCAGAAGAGCTAGAGAGGAGTCATGCACGATTGCTTGACAAAGTCGCTCAACTACTGCAAAAACGTACAGTCAAAACTACTCAGCCAGTTGCTCCCCCTACAAGGCCACATGCTCCACCAGACGCAACCTCCACACAGAAAGTTATGCGACAAGCTAATGCAGCTGATCCAGACACTACACGTGTCGTGAACCTTAATGTCCCTTCTGGAACAGCCACTTCCAGACAATTTCAGTCCGCGTATAGGCCGTTCAATGAAGATGAGGCAAACCGGATTACACCACATTACGAGCCAACTAGAGTGCCACCTTTGCCGGAAGTTAATCCAGCCCAAATGCCTCTAGGCTCGAATTTAGATGAGTTTATGACGGGGTTAAACGCGTTCAATTTCGACGACGAGTCCGCTGCGTCGCCACCTAGGCCCCCTCCCTCGAACGCGACTTCTATGAACCGTGCTCATCCATTCCACAAATGGGGATTAAAATTCGAAGGCAAGAACATGTCGGTCGATGACTTCTTGTTCCGCCTCGATTGTGTTCGATGTAGTTATGGTGTGCCGTGGTATGATATTACCGCAAATTTCTACCACTTCGTGTCAGGCTCCGTAGAGTCATGGTACTGGGTGTACCTGAAAGGTAACAAGCACTCTACGTGGGACGAGTTTAAGACTGCTTTGGTAGAACAGTACCGCATTTTAGAAAGTGACACGGAGCTCTTCAGGAAGCTTTCGGATCGCAAGATGTTGAATGGTGAGACTTTCAACGAAGTCTATGACGCCATTCTACACCTGAAATCCAGGATGCGCGTCCCCAGGGCTGAAAAAGAGCTCATAGAAATTATAAAAACAAATGTCATTAGGCGTATGGGTGAACTCCTCATTACCTACAGTCCGTCCAGTTTAAGGCAATTGGCCTATTATTGTCGAGCTATCGAGAAAGCTCAATCTCAATATGAGAATTCACGTCCGAATTTTGTGCCGAATGCACAACGTCCACCTGCAAGGCGTTTCGTCAACGAAATCGTAGAGGAGCCCTGTCAGGATCTAGTGGTAGCGTTGCCTAATAGCAATGTAATTGCCAAGTTCTTGGCCACAGTTGCCGCGATTGTGCAAAGCCAATCGATAAAGTATTTTGTTTCCGCTGCGGCTTAGCTGACGCGTATAGTCCGTCCTGTCCGAAATGCCTAGCGGGAAACGAGAGGAGGAACAACAGAACAACCAAGGGGCTCGCTCCGACTAGTTTCACCCGGGGTTCAAGTGTCCGAGCCGACAAAGCCTCTTGGACTTCCTAAAATAACAATATTAAAACCGATTAGAGATAAAAATTAATTACCGAACAATGTTGAAGATGATTGTAGAACAATCCCTATTTTGAATAACGAACCCAAACCTAATATGAATTTGGATTTTAGTAATAACGAAACAGAACCATTATAGCGTAAATCTTTTCATGAAAGATTACACAATTACAATGAAGTGCGTAGGAGAATTGTCACTTTTCCAGAATTGTCCAAACGGGTACGACTGATAAGGGAGCGCTTCCATCGGAAGCGGACTACTTACCGTAACATAGCGTCAGCTACAATAGGCCGAGAATCGAACGACCCACGTCCTTACGTGACGGTCGGTTTATTCGGCGATAGCTTCTTAGGTCTACTCGATTCAGGGGCAAGTATTAGTTGCTTAGGCACTGATATACTTCCCTATTTGAAGAACAAAAATGTTACGGTAAGGAAGGTAGAGACTACCGTGTCCACGACCGATGGACACAATCAATCCATAGTAGGAGTAATCACTACGCCGATCAATATAAAAACGTGACAGAGGATATAGATCTGTGCCTTCGTTAAACCAACGTCTATATTTAGGTGTCGACTTTTGGCAAAAATTCCAGATCGGTGGGCCAGAGGAAAGACCCACAAACCAGATTAAGTTGAATGATGATGAGTCTAAACGACTAGAAGCTGTTGTTCGTAGTTTTCCCTCTTTCGCAGTCCATGGACTCGGGGAAATGAAACTAGTGCAGCATTATATAGACACGGGTGATGCCGTACCAATAAAGCAAAGGTACTATCCCGTATCTCCGGCGATACAAACTCTTATGTATGCGGAGTTAGACCGTATGCTTTCGTTGGGAATCATCGAGGAAAGTTCCAGCGCATGGAGTTCCCCAGTTGTGCTTGTTCACAAGCCTGGTAAGAACCAATTGTGTCTGGACTTTCGGAAGGTGAACTCCGTAACAAAGAAAGATGCTCGTCCAATATCGCATATAGAGGGTCTGCTGGCACGTCTGACAGAGACACGTTATATTTCTAGCGTGGATCTGAAGGATGCGTTTTGGCAGATACCGCTGGAGCAAAGTTCGAGGGAAAAGACCGCTTTTATGGTACCGGGCCGGCCACTGTACCAAATTAAGGTCATGCCCTTCGGTCTATATAATGCGGCACAAAGTTTGAGTTACCTGATAAGTCGCGTAATCCCATCGGGGTTACGGGATCAAGTATTTGTATACTTGGACGATCTGTTGGTTGTGTCAAGGGATTTCGACGAACACATAGAGACTCTGGAGATTGTCGGAAAGTGTCTGACGAACGCAGGACTGACGATTAATGTCGAGAAGTCGAAGTTTTGTTTTGATGAGCTTCACTATCTCGGGTATAAGGTCGGCCAGGGTTGCTTGAAAGCAGATCCAGATAAAATCGCAGCTATCACTAGCTTTCCTTTGCCAACCACAACTCGCCAAGTTCGCCGATTTCTCGGTATGGCAGGTTGGTACCGGCGATTCGTTAAGGATTTCAGCACCCTTGCCGCACCCTTAACCGAGACAGTGAAAAAGGGAAAAGCCTTCAAGCTCAGTCCAGAAGCTATTGAAGCTTTCCTGCAAATCAAACAAGCTTTGACTTCAGCGCCTGTACTAGTCAATAGAGACTTCTCTAAGGAATTCATCATTCTCTGCGACGCATCCGCGACTGGCATCGGATGTGTACTCTGTCAGCGGGATGAATCCGGGGCGGAGCAGCCTATATACTACTTCTCTCGGAAACTAAATGCTGCACAGAGAAACTATTCGGTGACAGAGCGCGAGTGCTTAGCAGCTTTTGAAGGTATCCAGAAGTTTAGATCTTACGTTGAGGGATACCATTTTCGTGTTATTACAGACCATTCCAGCCTAAAATGGCTGATGACTATGAAGAATCCAACCGGAAGATTAGCGAGGTGGAGTAAGCGACTCCAAGGTTTCGATTTTGTGGTAGAGCATAGGAAAGGTACTTTAACTGTTGTGCCAGATGCTCTATCTAGAGCATATGAAGACGATGAGTTGACCGTGTCAGCTTTCCTTTCGTGTCTACCACAGATCGGAACCTCGGAGGTACTCCACATCAATCTTGAGGATCCGTCCTTTCAGTCTGAAGGTTATCTTGATATCATTAGTCATATCAGGAAGGAGCAGGAACGGTTACCTGACCTCAAAGTGTCGGAAGGATACATTTACAAGCGCACTAAACATGCGGTTGGTAATCCCTTGGCTGACGATCTAACTTGGAAGTTGTGGGTCCCCTCAGAGATGACGGAGTGGTTGATCTCATTGGCTCACAATCCGCCACGTGCTTTGCATGGTGGTGTAGTGAAGACGGTTTATAGATTGAAAGACAGATTCGACTGGCCCGGTATGTACACTCAGGTCAAACTGTACGTAGACCGGTGTGAAACGTGCAAGACCAGTAAGGCTGCTAACATGACATTGAGAGCAGAGATGGGAAACAGTTTCGAGGTGGACAGGCCGTTTCAACATTTATATGTTGACTTTCTCGGGCCGTACCCAAGATCCAGATCCGGAAATGCCTACATCGTCATAGTGTTAGATCAACTAACGAAATTTGTCTTCATCAAGCCACTACGCAAGGCTACAGCCGCGAACGTAGTCAAGTTCCTTAAAGACGAAGTTTTTCTGATTTACGGAGTGCCGGAGAGCATTCTCTCTGATAATGGTACACAATTTGTTTGGAAGGAGTTCCAAAAACTCATGGATGTTTTCGGGGTCAAACACTACCGGACGGCAGTGTATGCTCCCCAGTCGAATGCTAGTGAACGAGTGAACCGTTCTATTTTGGCGGCCATTTGGTCATATGTCAATCCTCGACAAACAGATTGGGACGCCCATTTGTCTTCGATCAGTAGTGCCTTACGCACGACGGTACATTCAACCCTCTCGATGTCCCCATATGAAGCCTTATTTGGACAACGGACGATAGAGCACGGGGCAGATTATTGCCTTCTAAGAGAGTTGAATGGATTGAACTGTTCGGAGATAGATTGGCTTCCCAAAGTTGCTAAGATGAACATCATCCATTCTTACTTAAAACAAGCATCAATAAAGACCCATGAAGCTTTCGAGAAGAATTACAACCTTCGGAGTAGGAGCATAACGTTCAACGTAGGAAATGAAATCTACGCAAGAAATCATGTTTTGAGTGACGCGACAAAACACCTAAGCGCAAAACTATGTCCGAAATTCATCAAAGTATGTGTAACTCACGTAATCAGAAACAATCTTTATGAAGTTGAAGACCGGCGAGGTCACAAGTCGACATGTCACACAAAAGACTTAAAACGGTAATACATTTGAAGTACAATCACATCCCAGACTTAAACAATTATTTTACTATTTCGATCTCTTGAAATATTAAACTTTTTTTTTTACCAGACTTTACATGCAAGAACTGACAGTACTTAATACCCTGCTATTAACCAAAACATATGCCCGGCTCTCAGCTGTGCATGAGACTCTTAGGTCCAAAATTCTTTTTTTTTAATCCTTTTTCTTCCGTATTTTCAGATACCCAGTTAGAGTATTCAAGCGTCGTCAGGCAATATGCCTCATATTTTTTTTTTGTTTTCGACCGACTAGACGTAAAAGAGTCGCAGTGTCTTTACGATACGACGAGTGGGAGATCCCCATATAAAAAAAATTTTTATTTTTGCGAGGAGTTCTCCTTTTCCTTGGAAATTAGACTAAGTGGATGTAACGTAAATAATAATATTAGGAATATATGAATGAAGAAGATGTATAGGTGGATTCTCCATACCATTCAACGCCATCTGTAAGGTAAAGATTATAAGTAATTTCTATGAAGGAATTAAATTACCAAGGAGAAGACACGCACCACCTGTAACTGTCAATGGACACCAATTTGCTCACTCAATATCCTTTGGATACCAAAGTTCCAAACCCTCATGCTCATCGACATCACAAACCAGAGAGGAAGCAGGAAGAAACAAGCGCCCCGACCATCCTAGACTCCTATGCCTAGGGAACAGCTATCCATCGTCTTCAACCAACGTATCAATATATTCTAGCACCCTAACCATGGATATACTTTCGCTTCACCTTTGCAGCCTCTTACTCTCCCTACTCCCCTCCCCCTTCTTCATCAAATTCCATTTCCATCCCATCACAGAAGCACGAACCATCTGACAGCGCACTGTAGGTTCTGACCACAAAACACCGTGGAACAGCCTGGTTCGTGCCCGTCAGCATGCTCGCGCCTATCCACTACAAGTTATAGATGTTCCTCTTGTAGCTGTGTCGTATTGTAGCCTACACCTGCAACCATGGACTCTACTTAAATCCCTCGCTCACAACTGGTGTCGAAATGCCAAAGGTGCTATATGTCGTTTTCAGTTCCGAAGGCCTTACTTCAGATCGAACTCAATACACCAGTTATGGCTACCTAATTCTGCACGGAAGGGACGGAAGCGATCCTATGCCGGCAACGCCCCCTTTCTCATCAACTGTTCGTAGAGAGCAGCTAACAAGAACGGCATGCGACAACGTAGAACCGTGGTCGAGATCGACCGTCGCTGTGGCCGACAGTACCCTAGCCATGACTAGCTCAGCCAGGCCGTGGGCACTTGCTCCGGGATCTACTTGACCGGTGTTACCTCTTTTTTTCACTGCCGACCGTTGAACTCATGGTGGGCGAGTTTGAATATGTATGTTAGAATGCTTAAGGGCCGTCATAATCAATGTCGACAAAACTTAGAAGAAACGATTGAAAAGTAAAGAAGATTCGTAATTGCACCTCCTAATATGAGAGATCATAGCTCCGAGGAAAAGAATCTGGACTGAATTACTAACTGACCCAACGAACATAACTCGTAAGTATACGCGTGATAGCAAACCATAGATCGCCGTGGTTGCATGGCTAGATTTATCACCTTCCTACCATTCTGCCGCCACGATGTTTCGCAGAATGTGAAAGAGGTGACTAACATTGCAGGGAGGGAGGATCATAGGTGTAGGTCGATCCCCCTTGGTCTCTCAACCCGCCCAATCCGTAAGCGAGAACCAACTCTCTCGCTTAGGACCTTGGCTGACCGTGTACCTGTGAGTCCCTACGGCTCAACAATATTAAAGGGCAGCCCCTGAATTAAAAAGCAAGCACTAATATGCTTGTTCAAGTAACTAACCTATCTCAACTCTAGTACCTAAACGTGACACTAGATTCTAACTACATCATCGTTCCAGCCAAAGAAAACAACTATTCTCACTATAATTACTAAATCATGTACGGTTCCTTGTTCCACCTGAAAGAAAGGCGAGGGTCACCACTCTCCCTACGAAAAACTTACTTAAACATCCTGAAATTGTAGAAAGATCTTCATGAAAATTTCCGGAATTATATTCATAAATCAAAAGGCAAGATTTTCAGTACTCGTTATAAACGATATCTTAATTTTTATTAAAGTATTCTTAAAACTAATAAGGAAATTATTTTAACCAAAAGAGCAAACTTTCTCAAGATATAAATGGATCAAATTCCATTTAGAATGTTTCAAAATTGATATACAAATAGTTATTTTATTATAAGACTACGCTCTAATATTCAATTTCATACGTAAAAATAATAAAGAAATGTTAACCATTAACACTATGTTCTTTTTAAGTTTGCAATATATCAACAAATTGCTTCTAGCGTTTCTTATCAACTAACCTAATATAACTAAACTATCGTAAGTACGAGATCGGTTCCTTTATTCAATTATTCTAGGAAGGCAAGAGCAGACTCAATTGCTTACTGAATCAGAATTCTATTCGCGGACCAACTGTGTTTCAGTTCATTTAAAAATCAGTAAAAAAAAAATAAAATTTTCTACCGCGACGTCAAAATTTCACCACCCGAGCGGTCGGACAAATCAAAAAGGCGGAAATTCAAAGGTGATCAGACAGGTGGTATACTATCAATAGATACCTAGATCATATATATATACGAATCACGGAAACAAAAAGAAATTATATTGAGTTCTGAGACCCTCAGCAAAGGTAAGTATTCAATAAAAAGGCAAAAAGGGGATTTCTATTTAATATAAATCCATAGGCACACCAACATCAATCCAAATCTAGATAAATGCCACGCATGAAAGAACACAATTCGCGTTCAAATCATGCATTCGAGCAATAATATATATATATATATCAATTTAAATAATGTTATTATGTCAATATAGTTAAAGAACATGCAATTATTTAAAGTCGTAATATCTACTACCAATGGGGTAGTTTTGATAAGGTATTCAATTACGCTGTAACTGAAGTGCACTTCCGGAACAACCTGTGGAATTAATAGTTAAATCTTATATTATACCAATATCTACTCTACTAATTGATATATATTCGGCAATCTGTGACATAGATCGCTACTCAAGGCTGGCTTTTTACTGTGTGGTTAATTTGTGGATGTTGCCTTGAAGGTCATCAGATCTCAGTGTCAAGGACATGAACAAAAGGTACACGAACACAAAGTAAAAATTGCTACGCCACTGGCATTTGGTTGTGCCAGATCGAAACAAATGGTAAGGTTTCGTTTAGCAAATGTTAAAACAAATCACGGTAATATTTATGAGTGACTACTCACAAGAGTGAATACAAAACGCAGCGTCAAAACGCTAATAAAACGGTGGTCGCTACCGACGCCGTACTGAGTTGTCGTAAAGACGGACGGGAAGTGAAAAAGTGTAATTAAAAAGAAAACACACAAATGGATTTTATAATCTGGATGTCGATAGCTTATCCAGCTTCTGACAATGATTCGAATCACGACGAAGTCAAGGATAGTAAGATCTTATTCTTCAAAAAATTCGCGCCGTTAAAGAAGCACGAGCTCCAAAAAAAAGTAAGAATTTCAAAAGTAACCACGAACTATGTTATTCCTTCTTCTAAAAGAAATTGATCTCAACGCACTGAAGGTACGAAAGTAATTAATTCCCGATATAAATTATTTCTTTTTTTCTTATAAATTAGTATATTCGTGTCTAAAATCCACACATTTAAATAAAATTCACAAAATATCATATAATATACGAGCTGCAGCCAGTGGGTGGTGGAGGAAGCGTGAGGTCCTCTCACCAAGTGATAAAAACAAAAAAAAATTATTGAAAATTGTTGACTGCATATACCACCGTCCGTCGTCATACGCTTTATGCTTCAGCACACTATGCACACTATTAGGCAATTATGGACCCGCCTGTGGGTCTTGTTGGAGCGGAATTTCTGCCCTCGCTCTTAATATACAACACACAAGATAAACTTAAATTCAAATCGTTACCTGGTATATCCAGAATCTTATTTTGGTACATATATTTATAATAATAGATCTCCTGGAACCGATAATTATAGTTGCAGCTGGGTAAAGTTGCAGGAACTCATGATGTGTTGGTAAGTATAGTTGCAGGAACATATAGTTGCACTGGTAAGTATAGTTGCAGGAACATATGATGAGCTGGTAGGTATAGTTGCAGGAACATATGATGAGCTCCTCCAATGATCAAAATCAGAGCTGAAGATAATTTTTGGGACCAGCATCCGTGACAAAAGCACGCACCAGACGTCCAGATGAATAATCTTGCACAGCTATGTCCACCCTGCGTTGGGGCCTACAGCCGTGTCGAGACTGGGTACCCGTTCCAAATCGCTGACAAAGATGCGCCTCCAATAGGCGTTTACGTTAAGCGAAGCGTAGCGTTATGACGCCACGAGGCAAAGATACAGATGAGTAAAACAAATGGTCTGTCACTAGCGAACAGCGTGGGCGTCTGCAACCAGCGTGAGCGTCGGCGAGCCGGCAACCGGATCAACGCTCGATGTCACTCGTGAACGTGTTTGAGCCCAAAAAAGGAAAGAGTAGTGAAATGTTCCAAGATCCTAATCTGGTATCTATACTCCGGTATGAGATAGACAATTCTGGTACGAATGTGGTCGGAGTATAAATAAAATGCGACAAATTTCTGTCTCACTGGGTTGCGTCATGTACGCATACACATACATTTACGCACATATATATCGAATATCTTGTATATGTTGCTGCGTGTATAGGCAACATAGAAATATGAATCCTGATGCTGGAGTGAAATGGGAGGTCTCTTTAGACCGAAAACGTGGTCTGGTTCATCCTCCTTTTAGCAAGAAGCAGCCTCGCCCGCCTCGTACCGATGGCAATGTGTCGCCTCGTGTCGTCTTCAACACTGAATATTTCCTAAGGATAGACGGACAAAAGGATAATCCTTGTTTAGAAGCATGCTTTCCATGTGGCTAAATGTATTTTTCGTCGCCCATTGAGACGACAATTACTCCACTGTGTCTTGACGGACAAAAAGGAAAATTTTACTTACCTCTTTACATTTATGCAAGTACTTGCTTCTGTTATGTGGGTGATGAGGAATTTCCAATTGCTCCTGCAATTGGTTTATCCTCTGCGTCAGCAAATTAATATTTTATAAACCCAAAATGGGGTGCGGTTCGGCTACTCCCAAAATGATTATCTAGTATTCTGTTATAGGGTTCTGCCCCAGTCGATGTCTCGCTTCAAAATGAAGTCTACCGACAATTTCACAATCCACACTACCATATTCCAGGTAGCCAACGCCCTGTTTTCCAGTGAATTTCCTCTTTCCAGTGTTTGATCTGTTTCTTCGCTGGCAATGTAGATGGCGTGCGTCAGAGAGCATTAAGGTCTATGCTCACTGTTCAACCTTGCTGAGTGCGGATTTTGCTTGGTACGTACGTATGTCAAATTAAGCAAATTTAGTGGAATTGTTCACAGTGGGGATTTGGGTTACACTGGGTAGCACGATTATGCATCTTACAACGTATGATATGACAGAATCCTTACTACTTTATATTTGGTTTGGGTTATATTTGGAAATAATTGTCAGTACAGAGACAAGGAGAAAAATATAAGGAGTGGCTGTCAGAGTGCCACTGGCATTCTCAGTCAGTTTACAGGTTGACATAACTTCCTAAGAAAATTCTCCCATACGGTATAGGGTCAAAGATACGATCAATTTGACACCTGTCCGATGTAGAGCATTAGAGCCGATAAATGACACTTGAATGACGGCTGAATGTTACTATATTTCCTCATGACGGATTAAGAAACTGCTGTCATTTAGGTTCAAGATATCGAGCGTATAACACTTCCGTGAGCATAAGGACAGTATTAGTCCTGTTTCCTATCTGGTGGTTAAAAAAAAACTGTAACATAGATTTCACTTTGTTATTGTGAACAGCTTGTGGGTTCTTTAGATTTGAAGTTGTATATGCACGGAATTTTGGACATTTCAGGCATGACACTATGGAACCATGAATAATGGACCGATTCTATGTAATAGCAGATGTGATATGTCAAGTCGAGAAAAGTAAACCGGCGGCATCGGTCACTTTATCTGATTTGTTGCTTGACGGCTATCTGTCATATTTCATGGATCCAACCTTCTCTCGTCGTGGATATCCATTCGTTCACTTACTGACTAGTGTAATCATTGAGTCTGAAATTTCTGGTGTGCACCGAACATAAATTGACCATGTGCGTCACCGGTTCCTCGTTCCATTGGGTCTTTCCACTGAGATTGTGGGAACGTGAACATTCTGGAAATATGATAGAGACTGGAAAATTTGTGGACTCTGAATTTGTGGACAGGGAGTCCATTTTGAAATTGGATTCTATTTGTGGATTCTGATAATGGTGAATTCCTTTAGGTGCGTTTAGCACGTTGTGAATAAGTAATATGGTTTTGCGAGTAGGTGGCACCAGTGGCGTTTCGCCTTTGCCAGTGACTGGCGAGAAAGTTTTCCCTACAAAGCTTGGAATTTGGACAAAGTCCACTTAGTCTAATATCCAAGAAAAAGGAGAACTTCTCGCAAATGGGATTTAGCACTTCTGGTTCTCTCGCTCGTCGTATCGTGAACACACTGCGACTCTTTCACGTCTAGTCGGTCGAAGACAAAAAAAATTTTTCTATGTGCACTCTGACGTCATTGCAGCACTCCATTTGTCATCTGAAATTTATCAAAAAGAATTGGTTGTAAGTCTAACTAAGAGTCTTATGCACAGCTGAGAGCCGGGCAAAAAAAAAATGCTCACACGAACTTTAATGAATTTAGGGCATAATTTAGCGCTCAGATGTTTTGTTGCGTCGCTTAAAACATGATTTCTTTTATAGATCTCATCACCTACTTTAAATGTCACATTCCTACTTCGCATGTTGTAAGTTTTCTCATATGCCTCATGAATTTTTATCAAAGCTTCTTTTAAATACGAATGAATGATGTTCCTCTTGGCGACTTTGGGAAGCCAATCTATCTCCGAACAGTTCAGTCCAGCCAACTCTCTCAACAAACGATAATCTGCCCCGTGCTCTATCATGCGTTGCCCGAATAAGGCTTCGTATGGGGACATCGAAAGGGTTGAATGCACCGTCGTGCGTAAGGCACTACTGATCGAAGACAGATAGGCATCCCAATCCGTCTGCCGGGGATTGACATAGGACCGTATGGCCGCCAATATTGAACGGTTGACGCGTTCACTAGCGTTTGACTGGGGAGCATACACCGCCGTTCGGTAATGTTTGACCCCGAAAACATCCATGAGTTTTTGGAACTCCTTCCCAACAAATTGCGTACCATTATCAGAGAGTATACTCTCTGGTACTCCGTAAATCAAGAAAACGTCGTCTTTCAGGAATTTGACCACGCTCGCGGCTGTTGCCTTGCGCAGTGGTTTGATGAAGACGAACTTAGTTAATTGGTCTAGCACGATTGCGATGTAAATATTTCCGGATCTTGACCTAGGGTACGGCCTGAGAAAGTCGATATATAAATGCTGAAACGGTCTGTCTACTTCAAAACAGTTTCCCATTTCGGCTCGCAACGTCATGTTGGCCGCTTTACTAGTCTTACACGTCTCACATCAGTCAACATAAGATTTGACCTGCGTGAACATACCTGGCCAATAGAATCTGTCTCGTAACCGATAAATTGTCTTCACCACCCCACCATGCGAAGCGCACGGCGGATTGTGAGCCAGTGAGATCAGAGACTCCGTCATCTCCGATGGAACCCACAACTTCCATGTTAGATCGTCGGCCCAGGGATTACCAACCGCATGTTTAGTGCGTTAGTATACATATCCTTCCGACACTTTGAGGTCAGGTAGCCGTTCCTGCTCCTTCCTGATATGAATGATGATATCAAGATAACCTTCTGATTTAAAGGACGGATCTTCAAGATCGATGTGCAGTAATTCCGAGGTTCTGATCTGCGGTAGACATGAAAAGAAAGCTGACACTGTTAACTCATCGTCTTCATATGCCCTAGATAAAGCGTCTGGCACGACATTCAATGTTCCCTTTCTATGCTCTACCACAAAATCGAAGCCTTGGAGTCGCATACGCCACCTCGCTAATCTTTCAGTTTGGTCTTTCATCGTCATCAGCCATTTCAGGCTGGAGTGGTCGGTAATAACACGAAAATGGTATCCCTCAACGTAAGATCTGAACTTCTGGATACCCTCAAAAGCTGCTAAGCACTCGCGCTCTGTCACCGAATAGTTTCTCTGTGCAGCATTCAGTTTCCGGGAGAAGTAGCATATAGGCTGCTCCGCCCCGGATTCGTCCCGCTGACAGAGTACACATCCAATGCCAGTCGCGGATGCGTCGCAGAGAATGATGAATTCTTTGGAGAAGTCTGGATTGACTAATACGGGCGCTGAAGTCAAGACTAGCTTGATTTGCAGGAAGGATTCAATAGCTTCTGGACCAAGCTTGAAGGCTTTTCCCTTTTTCAGTGTCTCGGTCAAGGGTGCGGCTAGGGTGCTGAAATCTTTCACAAACCGTCGATACCAACCTGCCATACCGAGAAATCGGCGAACTTGGCGAGTTGTGGTTGGTAACGGAAAGCTAGTAATCGCTGAAATCTTGTCAGGATCGGCTTTCAAGCAACCCTGACCGACCTTATAACCGAGATAGTGAAGCTCTTCAAAACAAAACTTCGACTTCTCGACGTTTATCGTCAGTCCCGCATCCGTAAAACACTTTCCGACTATCTCCAGGGTCTGTATGTGTTCGTCCAAATCCCTTGAAACAACCAATAGATCGTCCAAGTACACAAATACTTGATCTCGCAATCCCGATGGGATTACGCGACTCATCAGGTAACTCAAACTTTGTGCCGCATTACATAGACCGAATGGCATGACCTTAAATTGGTACAGTGGTCGGCCAGGTACCGTAAAAGCGGTCTTTTCCCTCGAACTTTGCTCCAGCGGTATCTGCCAAAACGCATCCTTCAGATCCACGCTAGAAATATAGCGCGTCTCTCTCAGACATGCCAGCAGCCCCTCTATATGCACAATTGGAAGAGCATCTTTCTTTGTCACGGAGTTCACCTTCCGAAAGTCCAGACACAATCGGTTCTTACCAGGCTGCGAACAAGTACCACTGGAGAACTCCATGCGCTGGAACTTTCCTCGATGACTCCTAACGAAAGCATACGGTCCAACTCCGCATACATAAGAGTTTGTATCGCCGGAGAAACGGGATAGTACCTTTGCTTTATAGGTACGGCATCACCCGTGTCTATATAATGTTGCACTAGATTCGTTTTCCCGAGTCCATGGACCGCGAAAGAAGGAAATCTACGAACCACAGCTTCTAGTCGTCTAGACTCTTCATCATTCAACTTCATCTGGTTGGTGGGTCTCTCGTTTGTCCCACCAGTCGTTATTCCTGAAAGACCCGCAATTATATGAGGTGCGATCTGGAATTTCTGCCAAAAATCAACGCCTAAATATAGACGTTGGCTTAAAGACGGCAGAATATAAAGATCAATGCCTCTTGTTACTCCCTTATACTGGATCAACGTAGTGATCACTCCTACTATGGATTGCTTATGTCCATCGGCCGTGGACACGGTAGTCTCTACCTTCCTTATCGTAACATTTTTCTCCTTCAAATAGGGAAGTATGTCGGTGCCTAAGCAACTAATACTTGCTCCTGAATCGACCAGACCTAAGAAATTATCGCCGAATAGACTGACCGTCACATATAGACGTGGGTCGGTCGATTCTCGGCCTATGGTTGCTGAAGCGATGTTACGATAAGTAGTCTGCTTCCGATGGAAGCGCTGCCTTAACCGTTGTATCCGTTTGGATGACTCTGGGTAAGTAACAATTCGCTTACGTACCTCGATATAATTGCGTAATCGTTCATGAAATGGTTTTCGGTATAATGGTTCTGGTAAATTATTATTCAAATTCAAACTTGTATCTGGTTTAGGTTCCTTAACTAAAATAGGGATTGCTCTACAATCATTATTAATATTGTTCTGTAATTCATTATCATTCTTGTGTGGTTTCAAAATTGTGATTTTCGGAATTTCAGGAGGCTTTGTCGGCTCGGAGTCTTGAACTCCGGGTGTGTCTAATCGGAGCGAACCCCCCGGTTGATGGGTTGTTCCTCCTCTCGTTTCCCGCTAGACATTTCGGACAGGACGGGCTGTAAGCATCAGCCAATCCGCAGCGGAAACAAAAAACTTTATCGATTGGTTTCGCACAATCGCGGAAGCTATGGCCAAGAACTTGGCAATTCCAACATTTTTATAGTCTACGATCCCTCTGGATCGCTTCGATACTCGCAGCGGGCAATGCCACGGTTAAATCCTGACAAGGTTCTCCTTCGATTTCATTGACGAATCACCTTGCAGGTGGACGTAGTGCACTTGGCACGAAATTCGGACGGGTGCTCTCATATTGACCTTGAGCTTTCTCAGTAGCTCGACAATAATAGGTTAGTTGCCTTAAACTAGACGGACTGTAAGTAATGAGGAGCTCACTCATTCGCCTACGGACATTTGTTTTTATAATTTCGATGAGCTCCTTTTCGGGTCTAGGTACTCGCATCCTAGAATTCAGATGAAGAATCGCATCGTAAAACTCGTTGAGTGTCTCGCCATTCATCATTTTTCGGTCCGAGAGTTTTCGGAAGAGCTGAGTATTGCTTTCCAGACTGCGGTACTGTTCTACCAAAGCAGTTTTCAATTCGTCACACGTCGTGTGCTTGTTGCCTTTCAAATACACCCAATACCAGGATTCCACTGAACCTGATACAAATTGGTAAAAGTTAGCGGTAATATCATACCATGGCACACCATAACTACATCGGACGCAGTCGAGGCGGAACAAAAAGTCATCGACCGACATGTTTTTGCTGTCGAACTTCAATCCCCACTTGTGAAATGGATGAACACGATTCATAGAAGTGGCATTTGAGGGTGGTGGCCTGGGTGGCGACACAGCAGACTCGTCGTCGAAATTGAAAGCATTTAAACGAGTCATAAACTCGTCTTAATTTGAGCCTAGAGGCATTTGGGCTGGATTAACTTCCGGCAAAGGTGGCACTCTAGTTGGCCCATAATGAGGAGTAATCCGGTTGGCATCATCTTCATTGATTGGTCTATAAGCGGACTGAAAATGTCTGGAAGTAGCTGGTCCAGAAGGGACGTTAAGGTTCACGACACGTGTAGTGTCTGGGTTAGCTGCATTAGCTTGTCGTATAGCTTTTTGCGTCGAAGTAGCGTCTGGCGGAGCAAGTGGCCTTGAAGGGGAAGCAACTGGCTGAGTAGTTTTGACCGTACGTTTTTGCAGTAGACCTGGGTCAATCGTTCATTTCAAAAGATCGGATCAATCAAATATGGGCCATTTGAAAGATTCGGTCTTTTCAATCAATCATTCATTCAATCAAAAATGAAATGTTTCGGTTTAGAACTGTGTCGTTCATTTTCAAAGATAAATTCGTTCAACATTCATTAATTTCAAAGATACAAAGTCAATCATTCTTTCATTCTTTATATCATTCTTTTTCAATCATTTCACTTCCAGCCCATACCGGTTACGGAAATTATGTGAATAAAACATTTTGTGTCTTTACATTTGTATCTTTGCAAGCCAAAGAACATTCAATACATGTACACAGTACATATCTCTCTCTCCCCCCCTAGTCGCTAGTCCCTTTTAATTGCATGTATACATTTACAACCACTATGGTTTCGCTGTGTTTAATTTCAGTCCAATTTCACATACATTACTAACACCACTCATTGGATCGAATGAATCAATGAAAGAGTTCCAGTTCAGTGAGAGTGAGTTTAGTGTCGTTCATTCAAAAGTCTTGAATCTGATTGATCGGATCATTTCCATTTGTGTGATTGCAATCACCAATACTTTTAAATGAACGGGTCGCAAAGACCGAATCAATCACGATTGACACAGCTCTATTTTGCAGTAGTTGAGCGACTTTATCAAGCAATCGTGCATGACTCCTCTCTAGCTCTTCTGCCATGAATTGTCTATCATTGACTCTATGCAGATCGATAGTAGCGGAAACTACCTGCTGTATATACGCAGAATGATCGGCTGCATCTTTACGTAACTGCTCTTCGGCTCTTGCTAACTCCTCGTCGTCTACTACGACGCTTCTGTCGACTGTATTGTTTTCCACTAGGTTCTCGGCTTGACTGCCTTCATCCTCGGAGTGATTCTCCACGATATCGTTTTGGCCGCGGCCGGGTTTCGGTTTTGAAACTCCTCTGGAATAACGAGACACTTTGTCTTCAGGATTCATCGAATTCAAGCGAAAAAAGAAGTTTTAAGTTTAAAGGAGATTCTTTGCTCGTCAAACTTCAACTGCGGTGATCATGGTGCAGACACACATCCATTCTAGTGTCGCACTACATAGCTTGTTCTGCGGGAAGACGAATTTAAATTGGTGATGAAATTATGTTATTGGAAGGAGTTCTAAAGTACATACCTCGCTTTGGAGTGGACCACAGACTTCACATCAAGTTTTCTTTGTAAATAAATAGTAAACAAAAGTTGCTTATAACTGAGCTTCTATCGGCCGTATTCATAACATTGTCTTAAATGTAATTTGGAACCTGCAAAATGAAGAACATTTTTTACTTTTTATAATAATTTATTAATAATAGATTTAAGTAGCATTACCTCTAATCAAAGTCCTTCTTTAATTTTTTGCCTGGCTCATTTTGATTTTTTGTTTGACATTTGCTTTCGAAAAATGAGTTTAGGTGCGTTCCGGAATAAGGAATCCGCCATTTTTCGAATATTCGAATTAGAGTTAATAGTGTATAGCACTTTTCGAACTCAAGTTAAGAGGCTCTTAAAGTTACGAGCGGTTTGATACTGTTCGATAAATATGGGCCTTTATAAACCATTTATGAAATAACATATCTAAAAGCGTCAAATAATGTGGTGTGTGTGGAAGTATATAATAAATCCCGTTTTCTTGGCAACTGAAAGAAATGCACTGATATTCCCCAGTGCGCACAGGAGCAGGGAACATCAAGCACACCTATGACAGCGGCGATAGAAAAGTTCTATTTGGCTTTTTTCTTTTTTAGTTCACAGCAGAGGCTGAGTTGTCAAAAAAGAAATAATGTGTTTCTTTTTTGCTGCAGAGAGTTCAAAGCATAGAATTCGTATTTCTTTTCTCCTTCAAGAGCTCGAAATAAATAGATGGGACAGACTGAGCTAAGAAATGAACAATAATATAAACGTCAAAAGTGAGACGTTTCCAAACAAATTCAATTGATTAAAATAAGTTCTCAGCGGCGGCTGGAAAAACACAAAATTAAAATGGCCGAATTATTTTAAATGCTAAAAAACTTTTTTCAGGTTTTTCAAATGGCATGCGAAAATGAATTAACAGCTAGGTTCTTAAATTCGCTTCATAAAAATATAAACGCCAAAAGTGAGAAGCTTCCCAACTACTTCAATTAATAAAAAGAAATTCTTAGCGGTGGCTGGAAATAAAAAAAAAAAATTGTAGACACAAGTATTTTAAATGTTAAAAAAAACTATTTTCGGGTTTTTTTCAGCGTATGACATAATAATTGCCTGGCATGTTATTTTCGAGCTAAATTTTTGACAGGCTCAGGAATTTTTTTTTTTGTGAGAACTGTTTTTACAGCAAGATTGTTGCTGTCTTCTTCCAATTTCCACACTTTTACGGGAATTACCGCAACCAATAAAAGGATGCGTGGTGAAAAAAATTTAATGGATGCAGTCTGACTTTTATCTTTAAACGACACTTTTCAACTTGACTTGCTTATAACCAAAGCCACCTCGGGATTTCAAAAATGCATATTCGTGATCTAGGAAGTGCCAGTTCTTAAGAAAATTCAAAAATAAAATATGGTAAAAATAATTTTTTGTTCAAAATTTTCAAAAATTTATTTTCAGAATCGCGTCTAAACTAGCGACTCAAAAAATGCATATTCGTAATCTAGGAAGTGAAACCTTTCAATTGATGCATCACATTATATGAAAAGTCGATTTTTATCTTTAAGCCTAGTACTCAGATCGCGCTAAACTAAATTTTATCTCTACAATATTTATCTCTACACACCTTTGCTAAAAAGGCGCGCTAAATTTTGAAGTTGGAGAGATTAAAGATACTATAAGGCAAGTTATGGAATCATAAAAAAAAAAAATGAGATAACAATCATACATAACATTACGATGATAGCGAAGACGAAAAAAGATGGTCGAAAAATTCTGTCCGTCTGTCTGTATGTATGTATAGACACCTACAGCCCAAACGATTGGGCCGAATTGCTTCAAACTTATATACTTATATACGAGTGTTTAAAGTATTGTGCAGAGGGGAAACTGAAATTTTTTTTAGCTAAAAAAATAACGGTACCTGCTAAATAACCGTTACGCTAAAGCTTAATTTTCTAGAAAACATTGCTGAACAAAATTAAAAAAACAGTCCAAAAACGGTACTTTCTATAGGACCGTTTTTTTGCTTTCGACTATCTCAAAAACGACCCAACCGACTCTTTCGAAATTTCACACAATTATAGTTGTAGGTAGCTCAATTTGTAATGCATAGCAATATTTTTGAAAAATATTTTTGTTGTATTTTTAAAAGCATTTAAAAAAAAATTTAAAAGTTTATATTTTGGAAACTGCTCATTAAATTTTCTTCTAAAAATTATAAATAAATGTATTTGCTGAATACCGATGAAATAGAGTTTTTGAATTTTTTTTGAAAATTTTTTTTCAGTTTTTCAAAAAAAACTTTTTTTCTCAAAAACCGCTCCACAATTTTGAAAATGTGACCACTGTCACACATTGCAGCAAGTTTATGCGACCCAGTAGTGCATTTTATTTAATATACCTACATTATGCAGCCACTTAGGAATTATAGAACAAGTTCAAGAGCAAGTTCGTGCGACCTTCGCAAGACCTTCTGACAACTGTCAGAAGTTATCTTGTGAAATACTGTGTTTTACATTCTTTCGCAAGCTAAATTTTGTGGCGACTTTTTTCTTAGCCGTTAGCCTGACACCTGGAATTTAGCTTGAAGTGAGTACTACTCAGCTAAAAACCCAAGCTAAAATTTATCTTGGGTGGAAATTTGTATGGAAGTTAAATTTTAGCGCGATCTGAGTACTAGGCTTTAATCGCGATTTGCGGCTAAACTAGACGTGTTTGAGGCATCAAAGTTGACATCCTTAAACTTGACTTGCGGGTAAACTAAGGAACCTAGCGACTTCTAGTGCCAGTTCTAAAAAATCCTCCAAAAAATTGGTAAAAAAGTTTTTTCCAAAACTTTGAAAAAAATAAATAAAAGAACATTTTTATGCATTCATTACAGCATTTGACATTTTTCAAAACAAACTTTTATGTGGCATAATGCGTACTTCCCTTAAAAGTATTTAAATTTGTGGAGTCCCCAAACACGCGGTCTCCATTGGCAAGAAAACTGTCGTAAATTCTGTTCTGTCTGTTAAACTGTACAATGGAGACTACCTCACTGCAGACAGAAAATATGTTGAAACAGAACTGTCCGGCTTTCTGTCTAGTCTTCTCCGTGGACAGAAATTCATACAGATTTTGACATTTTGTTTGTCAAAGTTGGGTGACAACTAAAAATAGTCAAAAAAATTTAATTATTTTGTTATTTGTTCCTCTGCGGCATGTCTCGAAAAGAAACAATCGTGTTAATTAATTGTTATAGAAAATATAAGTGTTTGTGGAACAAAAAAAATTTAAAATTGGTGATATAGTGCTGCTAAGTATATGGCGTTCTTATAAGAAGACTGAAAAGCAGCATTGGTTGAAATCTCCCAATTGTCATTGGTCTGTCATGACAGAAATGTGCCCACCTTAAAAATGTGGGCAGATTTTTGACAGAATGGAAAACAGAAACAGAGAAAGTTTTCTGTCCAATGGAGACACCGTGTAAGGCCGCACCTCCACGAGCAATATTTATTTGGGACATTATGTCAGACGTCAGACATTATTTCTGAAATTTATATTTCTGTACTATGTGGGCAAATTATGTCATGAAATTTCATTCTTTGTCATGATATGGCTGAGTGGATCTCGTCGTTTAATTTTAGCGCTTCAAGCTCTAGAAAAATTAGAAGGAAACAAAAACACAATTTTTGGGTGAATCCATTCTCATTTGCTACAAGACATCCTTCATTAATATGAAAGAGAATGTCATGTTTTGTAGAATGTCAATAAAATGCAAACAATTAAAAAACATCAAATAATCAACAAAAAAAATTTATGCAAGAGCAAATCATTAAAATGTCAAAATATATAAAAAGATTACACGTTTTGTTTGATATGTTTGTTCAATGAACTTAGAATATCATGAAATGTCAGATTTATTTCCGAATTTATTTCTTCTTCGAAGACAAGAAATAAATACAGAAATCTATGTCTAAAAACATCAAAAATCCAGACATAAGGGGACTCCACCAGAAATATTGACTACATGACACATTTCTTGCAATCATTTATTTCTAGTGGAGGCCCAGTTTATTATTATTATTATTATTATTACAACAACTCCGTCGATGAATCGAACGGAGTAGACACACTTACAAGCACTGGCAACTTAGGCCTTCGGCTCAAGACAACACACAGTAATACGACAGAGAGAGAGAGACACAGAAGATAGAAGAACACACAAACGAATGCCAACAGCTCGCAGTTATTAGTTTGACGGTCCCCCATCTTACTACTAACCACGCGCAATGATGCTTGATTTCGCTGATCTATTGGGAAGCGATGCTTTATCAGAGCCCAGTTTTATATCTGTATTTTTGATGTTTTAGGCATAGATTTCTGTACTTATTTCTTGTCTTCGAAGAAGAAATAAATTCGGAAATATATCTGACAGTTCACGATATTCTAAATTCACTGAATATACATAATCAAACAAAACGTGTACCTACTCTTGTTACAAATTTTGACATAACGATTTGCTTTTGCATTAAATTTTTTGTTTGTTGATTATTTGATGTTTTTTTAAATGTTTGCATTTCATTGACATTCTTCAAAAAAAAAAAAAAAAATTTAGTCACTTTCTTCCTCAAGAAGGATGTCTTGCAGCAAATGAGCTTCGAAAATAGATTCACTCAAAAATTGTGTTTTTTTTCGTATTCTGCTTCTTCTCATTTTCCTAGAGCCTGAAGCGCTAAAATTAAACGACGAGATCAACTCGGCTAGATTATGACGAAGAAAGAAATTCCACGACATAATTTGCACACATAGTACAAAAATATAAATTTCAGAAATAATGTCTGATATAATGTCCGAAATAAATATTCCTAGTGGAGCCGCGGCCTAAGGACTCCAGCATCAATTATTTTTTATAAACTACCCTGCCGACTAACTTTGAACATTTTATCACAGACCATACACAGACCGCCAACTCGTACTCCCCTTGCCTGAAACACCCTCGAAATATTTTTTTCTATCTGTGAATACGTGTTCATCTCTCTCTGTGCATTTTGTAATGGCAACTATCTGCTGGAACACAATAGAAAAACGCAGCCGCAACCGTATCGCATGCCGTACGTACCTAATTAGAAGTGCCCACAATGGAGTCGTACGTACTCCACGTGTAGGGAAAACTTTCTTGCCCTCCAATGACTTCGTAGGAAAAACCTACTTGCCCTCCAACTACAATAGATGTTCGCAACTGGTGCCATCTATCGGACAAACCGATCCTCGACTCACATTGTGCTGAACGCACGGAAACTATGGTCCGCCATTAAATATGAGTCCACAGCTAGAATCTACCCCGACGAACACATTCCACTTCTCATGGAAGCCGCTTGGCCTCCACTTTCAAAAGAGAATTTCCAAGACATGCGCAGTTCGCCATTCCCATGGAAGTGTGATTTTTGAGCGATAGGCGACCCGAAATTGTCGCTACGGATATTTTTACTTGACATACATGCAGAACTACAAAAAATTTGATTTACACGGCAATCTGCAGAATGTGCTTACACAATCCGAAACATGTAAACGAGAATAATGTATGCCTGACAAACGAACGTCAGATTGCCAAAGTCATGTTTAAGTAGGTTGTGGGTTTACTCTCTCCATCCAAGTGACGTAGCCCAAATGCGGTTTTTTTTGTCAAACGCAAGCAGTTTGTCTGACAGATATTCCGATAGAACCCCGAAACCATTCAAGAATAATTTATACTGACAGATGACAATTGTAATCAGTGTGAACAGCAAAATGATCTCTACTGACGTCATCAGTGTCACAGGTTTATTTCCTTTTCTCGTTCCTTACTGCCCAGCAGAAATATCTGCCTAAATCTTGTTTCGCTGCAATAGTCATTTGACAGCAGAGAAAGTTGATTTGATACGATAAATTGGCAAGTACGAACACACACTTGACATGACAGAAATAAATGTGACAGTGGTTTTGTATTTATCGATATTGACGTTTGTCAAAACTAGGACAAAATCATGTAGTCAAGGTGAACAGAACATTCGGGATGAGAATACCTGTAAAATAGTGGTGATGTCAGTTTCACTAGTTGAAATGTCAAGTTATTTGACTTTACGTTAAAATAATCCCATCCATATTCATTGCGTTGATCATTCCTGAAATCGCACGTATTCCAACCTATTATCATCAACTGTCATTCTCTGACATATGAGCATACGCAGAACGCGAAAATATTATGCGTAGTTATGAAGTTTGCCATACTTACCATTTGCTCGAAACGCAGGACACCTAAGACCAGAGAAGTGTAAACAGCCTATAAAAACCTGCAACTACTTACCGACATTGACGTCACAGACACACGAAGTTATGAATTGAAACATAAGAATACTTACTGGAAAACAGGGCGTTGGCTGAGTGGAACGTGGAAACACAATCCAGGAAGCCAGACAAAAAAGATACCCCATTTTGAAGAAGACCATCATACAATAAAGACCAATTCTGCTCCAGAACAAAAAGGCAAGTTACCTTTTTTTTTGGTATTTTTACCTTTTTGTCGCTGCCATCACCTTTGATGGAAGAATAATAGAAATTTGCTATTGCTTTTCTTTATTCTTCCATCCATCAAATATTCAGAAGGATTTCTTGTAACATCAGGTAAGTTTAAGGAAATTATATCTCTGAGCAGACGAAATTAATCGAGACACTCAGACACACGCCTACCTACCAAAGACCATGTGGCCAACGTATAATTTCATTTTCTTTTGTGTCTATGTGATTCAGGTGGAAGCTCCATCGAAAAACAAAGTATATGGTTTATTAACTCGAGGAACTTCTCGACCGAAACCACTGGAGATTCGCCAGGACATCGTTCATGGGATATGGAGGACACTCAGATGCGAGTTTCTTAAGGATATATTGAGTTGCTAGCCGATATACGGTGGATCCGAAATGTCCTACAATCATTAAAGATACATGTACAAAAAATCCTACGCCTATCAGTTTCCTTTTTTTTTGTTCACAAAACTGCGTCTCGCATATAGAGAGCAGGTAAAGAAGAGGGTGCTATCATATGTACCCCCCCGCAGCACCAGGAACACGAAACATAACATTTGTGCCGGCTGGTATTCCACGTGGCAGGACCAAACGAGGCGTTGATCCGCTAGTTGGCTCGCCTACGGACGCTACCTCGCCACACACACCAGCCGCACCACCTTTTTTTTGTGGATTCTCGGAGGGATTCATATTATCCTCCTTATACATCAATCCACCAAACACAACACTAGCGAGACAAGGTATTCGCCGTTTAATACGAATGCCTGTGTCGTAGTTTGGAAGAAGCCAGTATCTTCACCATTTGTGCCGCCAATATTAGGCACACCACGAGGCGACTCCTGAGTAAAACGCCTCCTCAATTCTCCAAGGCACATTACTGGAGCATACTATCTCCAGACTGGAAATGTGGATGCACCATTGAGGGAAGGAGACGCAGCTACACCCCCTCCTTTCACTATCGCCCTGTCGGCGCCACATTCAACGTTTCCTGATTCACTACACCCTCCTGAGGATTTTATTCTTTTTGGTTGGAACCCAGCCACGATAGGCTGAAGAAACACGTCGTGGGATTTCCAAGATCACGCCGTGGGATTCCGAAAGCATATTTTGCCGATATTCATCGCTGGAAGTTATACTTCAGGACGTCTGGCGTCTGTAACAACACAGATGCCGGTCCCCCATCTGCAGCAGCCTAGTGATTCTTAAAAAAAACATCCACCAGAACCTGTATCCTTATAAAAGTTTTGATAAAATAATATCTTTAACCAGGTAACGATTTGTTTTGTCTGTGTTATAAATGCATGTATGAATATTTGATTTTACGAGCGTGAAGCTCCAGCATATGACTTAGAAGTCTACAGACTACGTCCATCCTCGTACGTCGCGTTAAGCGAGAACGTACGGATGCAAGTTATAGTCCACGGACGGTGGTAAAGATTTAAGAGTACGATTTTTATGTTCGGAACATATTAAGAAGAAATTATATACAGTGCTTTATATGAAGAGTGTTCTATATTAGTATTGTGATACATAGATGGTATACCTACTCAATTTTAATCCGTTTTAAACAAAATAGCGAAACTTTACTTTTCTTTTTGATCGCGTAGAAAGAATATCGTGGTTAATTTTCGGTGTATATTTTCAAGAGCCCGTGCTCACGAAGTTTTTTTTTATATATACTTTTCGCGTACGCGCTCGATACTTACCACACCCATCGCCAATTTCGTTCGCTTTTGAAGATGTCTTTCTGAGAATTGTATTTTGTTTTGTGGTGAGTTTATCTTTTGGATTTAAATTACTTATTATATCGTCGGACAAGACAATCATCCTTCGGTCATTCAGACATTGAATCTTTGTGTTATCTCGCGTCGGTAGCGACCATTAACGTTCGCGTTGAACGCCGCGTTTGAATCTTTAATATATTTAGTCAATACAGCTTTTGTTTTTGAATCAGTGACAATTACACAGTCGCGCTTGGTAACCACACGCGGTTGAGCGTACCATATAGTAGATATAGACTACTGCTGTCACAATTATATTCGGGATTAACGCTTTGAATTGATTCTTACATTTCTGTAGCAGATTCGTATGTAAATATCTTCTTTCTTTTTGTAATCGTCTTCGTCATTTCACGAGTAAATAAATGGAACATACTTATGAAACGTTTTTTAGAAACGTTATACCTTTCAAAGCAATATTATAGTTGAGGAAAGTTTATCATAGTAGATTATTTTAATCTTACATTCTTTTACAGCCTAGCTCTGGAGTGCACTTCCGAGGATACGCTTTTTAATCATTAAAATCTCCACTGTCCTATTGGCAGTGCCGTATTGCTTTAACATATTTTGACAATATATTGCTTTTTAATTATATCTAATCGATTGTACACAAGAGAGCGAATTGTGATCTTGGGTACATGGTACTTTTTTTAATTTCGTGAATTTGTTTGTCCACTTTTATGTTGTGGGAATATATACTCATACTCGAACACGGTTCCTCGTCGCGGAAATCGATTTTCCATACGATAGGTTTAGAACTATTTCGCCTATAGACTATCGGATATAGCTACCCGACTTAGTTTTTTTGTTGTCGTCGCGTATAGCCTTGAGAGCCTATTCATACATAGTGCCTACGCTATTAATATATACCACATATACCCACTTCTCTCTTTTATTTTGTTTTGTTTATTAATTTCCTTTTTTTGTACACTGTAGAAATACACCTTAGATATTTAAGATAAAATCTTTAATTAAGATCTGGCTTAAATTGACTTTATTTTTGGGATTTATTCGAATCTCCATAGTAGATACCAGATCTCAAACGATAATAAAGAATTGTTTTACATTTTTGAAGATAAACATAACAATTCAGGCAAAATGCCTTTGAATAGAAATAACTTTTGTTGCAAAATTAGAAAATTATCTGCGATATCATTTATAACTTCCCTGTTGATAAATAAAATACATTCAGTATTATGACTATAAATTTTTATAAAGTATAAGGATTTCTTTTACATCCTTTAAGGTAGATTTAAGTAGAATATTAAGATCTTAAGAATATTAATAAAAGATTTTTCCGTTTATTATAACGTTTATAGAACTTTTCCCGTTTTCTTATTTCTTTTGATTGAAGATTTTTAGATATTTATACCTTTTTTTTTGAAGACTTTTAGATTTTCATACCGAGATGCAATAATGCATTTGATTATGGAGTAAATTTTTCTGAGGGAGAGTGGTACCCCTCTCACTTCCTTGGCTGAGGAAAATGAAGTGTGTGTGTGGTTTCTTTTCCTTTTTACTTGTGATTATAGGTACTATAAGGCAAGTTATGGATTCGTGCAGAAAAAAAAATTTGAGATAACAATCACACATGACATTACGATGATGGAGAAGTCGAAAAAAGTGGGTCTGGGAATTCCGTCCGTCTGTCTGTCTGTCTGTCTGTCTGTCTGTCTGTCTGTCTGTCTGTCTGTCTGTTCGCGCCTCTGGAGGCAGAACGGGTGCGCCGATTTGCTTCAAATTTGGTATTTAGGATTAATTTGGCCGTCTCTCGGAACGTATTTTTTATTTTTGTTGTAGGTCCAAAAATAATGGTACCTGCCATACAATCTTGAAGACAAAAATTGGTTTTCTCAAAAACGGCTCTAACGATTTTGATAAAACTTTCAGAATGCTATTTTTGCAAGAAAATCTATCTTTTGGTTCAAAATTTTTTTTCAAAATTTGTCTAATAACGGTACCTCTCATAGAACCAATATATTCAAATCAAATTTTCTCGTAAACTATACATTCGATTTCAATAAAATTTTGGCCACAGGAAGTCATTCATAATTTTATTAATATGGCATTTCAAAATTTTCAAAAACTTTTTTTTTGATTTTTTATAATTTTTTCAAAAAAAATTTTGGTTTTCGAAATATGTTGGAAACGGGTACATTGATTTTTTTTTAAATTATTTTTTACATGTAAACTACAGATTTCCATATATTTGCATACTCAAATAAATTTCAAAATATTTTTTGAAAAAGTTTTTCAAAAATAACCTTTTAAAAAAAAAACTGGTCCAACGATTTTCAATATTTTTTTTTCCTAGATTGCCGTATAGCTTTGAAATTTTATTGCATACTTAGTTTTTCCGAGAAAACTCTTAAACTAATTTAAAAAATAAAAGAATTTTCGCAATTATTTAATTTTTTTTTAATATCCATATATGCAGCCACTACGCAATTGCTTATCATAAGAGCAAGTACGTGCGACCCAGTCGTGCATTTTATTTTGTAGAGTTTAGAGATTTTAGAGATTAATATCTTCGTTGATATTAGATTATGATTGAGATGATAAAGTAAGCAAGCGATTCTACTGCTTGCTATTTCAGTTAAGGGGTTGCCCAATTAAACTTTGAGTCGTAGGGACTCTTTGGTCCGCGGACAACGACGGTCAATATAGAGAGAGATGATTTTCTATATTGAAATGGGTGGGTTGAGAGACCTGGAGGGTCGATTAACAGCCTTGATCCTCCCTCCCTACAAGGTGAGACACCTCGACATCCGTGCCCAGTACTTCAATACGGCATCTGGACACGTTGATGATAGTAATAAGCCGTAGCTGCCTTGACCATCTAAGGTACGCATTAGACTAAATACTTACGTGCTGGGGTTATATGTGCTAGGACAATAGAACAGACAGGGCTTCTTACTTTCAGACTAGAATTATTCACATTGCGTTAGGAGGTGCAGCTTTGGGTTCGACTTTATATTCAGTCAGTTCGTTATAGTCGAGATTTCGAAAGTTATGAGGGCCAACAAGCGTTTCAAAATACTTATTCGAACTCGACCACCAGGGTTCAACGGTCGGCAGGGTAATAAGAGGTAACACCGGTCAGGTAGATCCCGGTGCCCATGGCCTGACTGAGCTAGTTGTGGCATGGGTGCTGCCGGCCAAAGCGACGGTCGATCTCGGCCACAACCTTACGTTGTCGCATGCCGTCCTTACCGTTTACTTTTAACGAGTAGCCGGCGAGGAAGGGGGCGTTGCCGACATAAGGTTGCTTCCATCCCAATTCACGTCAAATCGAGCTGGTGATATCTAAACACATAGAGGCTAACTGGGGCATAAACTCTGGGATTTTGACGCCGTGATAATAAAGATAGTCTTCCAAGTTTAGATTCATCAGTGGGGTATGAGTAAGGTTATGGTTTACAGGTGTAGGCTACTGAGTGATATAGCTGCGAGCAGAACACCTAGCACTCGCAGCGGATGGACGGGAATATGCCATCAGGTACCCTCTAGGCTGTTCTACGGTGTTTTGTAGTCAGTACCTATGGTAGGCTGGTGGATAGTCCTCGTTTCTGTGAGAGGGATGGATGAGAATTTGAGAATTTTTTTTTTTGGAGGGAAATAAGAGAGGAGTAGATAGAGCTGGAGGCTACCACTTTGAGATGTAAGTATGTCATGAGTATAGAGACATTGGATACATCTGTACACAGGCGATGGATGGAAAGATTGCTGGTCCTTGGCATAAGAGCCAAGGCATGTTAGATGCCTATCTCTGTCTGCTTCCTCTCGGGCTTGGGTATGTTAATAGGCATCTGATTTGGGATCTTAGATATCCACAGGGTGTTTGGGGTGCAAGAGGTTAGGTGTTTGTTAACGATTCGAATCCCCATGCTGTTTTCCGTTTGCACCTTCTTATTGATTATTAACATTACAGACGGCATGAGGCGGAGCTTCCTTTGTGGATTGTCTTACGGTCTTGGTATAAAGTTAGAGAAGATGGGAACAGCGTGGGAAGCCTCGTTTCCCGGTGTAAATGGGGATTCTATTTTTAGCATCAACGTTACAGATGGCGTGGGGCTAAGTTTTTAAGTCTCACGGGCCCCGTCTTGTGCGTTGGGTAATAGGTAGAATTTTTATATACATATTAGACCATAACATCATTCTCAAAATTTTCAATAACTTCGTTACAGATGGCGCCCAACGTGGGGCCCGAATTAGCTTGAGAAAACTCGATTAGAATTGATTTAATTTAGGTCGATTCAGAGTAACCTAGTTTGAAGTTAGAAATTTTTCAGATTTTCAAAAATCTTTTTTTGATATTCCGTTTTTTTTGTCGAAGTATAGTTTGTATATTGTTCAGGTTTCTTGGATGGAGGAATACCATCAAGGTTAGTGGAGTAGGCACTATTTTGTCCAGTGATTTGGTGATAATGTTCCTGAGTCAGTCTGTTGCATTAGGTCTATTCATTTCTCCTCTACCTCTTGTCACTTAGGTCAGTCTTCGATCTCTGTCCGGGTTGAGCAGGAGTATGTGCTTGATCGTCAGTTGCTGAGGTGTTGACAAAGTCCTGATAGTGAAGTCTGAGAACCGGAAGTGCGAGAGCAGTTTGAGCAGGTCTTCTGACCGGTGGTTGGTGCTTATTGCCCGACTCACGTCAGCTGCAGAAGGTGGTCATTCACTCGAGCACGACCCATTTGTTTCATCTACTTCCGATTTACTTCTTTTGAATATTGTTCTAGCCGTATATTTGTTTTAGAAGTTTCAGACAGTTATGAAATTCATCAGTATGTGATGATATTCAACGGGACTTGAAACGCTAACCGGTAATTGGTGTCTTTATACCTGATGTTAGTCTGCAGTAGCGCAAAGTCTTCGATGTATATCTGATCAACCCTTTTGATTGTAAGAATTGTCTTTTCTTTTTCGTCCAGAATTCCGTATAGTGTCAAGACCACACACACTAATTTTTTTTTGAGTCAATTGTATATAGTACAACCAAGCCCACACACAACGCAACATTCCAAGGAAAGGAGGGTTACCACCTCCCGAATCCTTTTATGATACAACCCAATATATATATTTACAGTTATATTAATTTTTTTTGAGACATATTATAGTTCAGAATATTATAGTTTTCAAGATATCTAGTTATTTTTTTTGAGTTCCGTCAATTGAGTCGAGATGTAAACTTCTCAATTGATGTGTAGTTTTGGGATAGTGCCCGCTTTTATAGTATTTTGAGATTTTTTGAGTACAGTTTGAGTCTTTTTGAGTTGTCCGTCAATCAAGTTGAGACGTAAACTTCTTGATTGGACGTGTAGTTTTGGGATAGAACCCACCTTTAGCTTTTAGTTTGGGATAGTGCCCGCCAATTTAGAATACAGCTTAGATTCATAGATTATATAGTATTATAATTAAGCATAAAACCCCTTTAATTATTGATTTCTGATATTGGATTTTTCAGATATAGTTAAACATACATTATATTTCCTTTTAGGATTATCTTTAAGTATTTACCTAGTTATAGGATTACCGAAAAACATTTTTGAATTATTGTTTTTGAAAGACGAATAGAGTCTATATACACTTACTTTTAGTATTAAGCACGTTTAGATTAACTAAATATTTTTTTTTTATATACTCACCATTTTTTTTTTGAATTTACACTTGAGCAAATTTCCGTTGGAGGTTTCTTACTCACGGAAAATTTTGAATTTTTACTTTTTGATTAAATCAAATTAACTTTACTTACTTCTAGTAGTAACCGTTCGAGGATTTACTCACGGGCTACTTGAATTATCTTTATCCACCGGATTTACATTTTTATACTGATTCATACTAACGATTACCTGTTAGAGAACTTACTCACGGGATATTCGCAAACCTTTATACCCAGACTTACCTTTTTTTTATTGTTATATTTCTTGGTAGGAACCGTTGAGGAATTTCTCACGGCCTACAGATCCTTTTTTTGATTTAGTTACCCAAAGTATATTCCGTCCGATTACCTTTAAGGTTGAATGACTGACCGAAGCCGAAGAAGAGCCATTAGAAGCACCTACCTGACTTAATATAAAGACTACGAGGTCATGGCTTCTACAGCTCCGAAAACCAAACAAGGCCTTAGCCGAGATGATGTCGTAGAGAACGTCTCCGATGATGATGTCAGCCAAGCTGGAAGTCTACCTGGGGATGAAGTTGGTAATAGGAGTATAGATGTAGATGACGAAGAGGTAGCGAGAGCAGAAGAGCAATTGCGCAAAGATGCTGCTGACAATTCAGCATACATACAGAGAGTAGTTTCAGCTACTATTGACCTACACAGGGTCGACGATAGGAAGTTTATGGCAGAAGCGTTGGAGAAAAGCCACATGCGCTTACTTGACCAAGTAACCCAGCTTCTTCAGAAACGAACTGTGAAGGCAACTTAACCTGCTGCTCCTCCTAAACCCATCGCCCCTCCTAAGTCATCTGTCCCTCCTAGATCAGTTGATCCCATCGGCATCACGTCAACACAAAGGGCTACGCGGCAAGTCAATCTAGCCAATATAGACACTCCACGTGCCACCAATACTTATGTAGCTAACGACCCAATTACTACCAATAATGTCTAGTCCGAGCATAGGCCTATCGATAATATCGATATAGTAGATCGCTACACGCCACACTACGAACACGCTAGAGTGCCACCTCTGTCAGAGGTCAATCCAGCGCAAATGCCTCTAGGCTCGAATTTAGATGAGTTCATGGAGCGGGTAAACGCTTTTAATTTCGACGACGAGTCACCTGTTTCGCCTCCCAGACCACCACCCTCGAATGCCACTTCTTCGAACCGTGTTCATCCATTCCACAAGTGGGGATTGAAGTTCGACGTGAAGAACATGTCGGTGAACGATTTTTTGTTCCGCCTAGGATGCATTCGAAGTAGCTACGGTGTGTCATGGTATGAAATCACAGTAAATTTCTACCACTTCGTATCAGGATCAGTGGAATCCTGGTACTGGGTATATTTGAAAGGCAACAAACATACGACATGGGACGAGTTGAAGACTGCTTTGGTAGAGCAATACCGCAGTCTAGAAAGCGATACCGAGCTCTTCAGAAAGCTGTCTGACCGAAAGATGATGAATGGCGAGTCATTCAACGACTTTTTCGACGCTATTCAATATCTTAATTCCAGGATGCGAGTTCCTAGGCCTGAGAAGGAACTCGTTGAAATTATTAAAACTAATGTCCGTAGGCGTATGGGAGAACTCCTCATAACTTACAGTCCGTCCAGTCTAAGGCAACTGGCCTACTACTGTCGAGCCATAGAGAAGGCTCAATCTCAATACGAGAACGTCCATCCGAATTTCGTGCCTAGTGCACAACGTCCACCTGCAAGGCGATTCGTTAATGAAATCGCAGGAGAACCTTTGTAGGGAAAATATTTTGACAACTGTAATGTCAGTGTGACTTCACCCCAAAAAATTTTTTTTTTTATGTGTGACCACTGCCTTAAAAGCGAAGATTATACTTACTTTTAGGTTCACACCAGTCACTAGATGGCGCTCATCCTACATTACCGATGCTCAAATTTCATGGCGACAGATTTCCGCTTTGGAATAATTCCTTCAGTTGGAGAAATTTCCCTTGTCAAAGTGATCCCTTTTTAGGAAATTTTGCCTGTCAGATTAATCTCCTTCACGGAACAGTTCCTTCCTACTCTGACAGAAAATATCCTGTACTCGATCCTGTTGAAAGTATCTCTTCGGATTTTTATGTCCGATCTGACATTTTCACCACTAATCACAGAGAGTTCCAAAACGGGAATCCGAATTGGCCCTATCTATTAGTGTCGTTGCGCTATTCACCAGACCAAGTTGGTGGTGAAATTAGTTTGTATACAAATTTTATTGATTGCAAAAATTATTTTTCCTCTAACGCATATCCAGCATCCCTCATCTGATGGAATGGTTGACACACGTCGGTTGAACAAATTGGAAGCATAATCTAATCATTTAGTTGATTTATTCCAAGTTCCATGACGGTGGTGACATCTATGCGGGAGCAAAACAAACTATTAATACAGACATTACTCTATGGACATACCCATTTGCCATAGAGAAATTACCTCATCACTACTGTGTATGTTTTGTATCTTTATGGTCGGCATATAAAAATATGATCGAGATCATATTTCTTCCTATTTCCTATTCAGTCACTATACCTACCAGTCACATTCTATTTTTTTTCGTGCAAGCGACATTATTTCTCCTGATTGGATTTTCACTTTGTACGTGGCAAATTTTTCTTGTGTGAAATTTTTTTTTATATCGAGCGTCGGTGGCACCACATTGTGGCTTGCAACGACGCGGCGTTACGATGGTATACTTTGTATAACCCTGGGAATCCTATCCTTAATAGTTATAAGGATTTTTGCTAAAATAAAAGGTATGTTTCTAAACTTTCAAATTGGAATAAAAGTTAATATTTGGCATGGTTTTCCTCTTAAGAAACGCCAGATGCACATGTTTTTGGCTTAGGCAATCCATGTGGCCATCGACGCACCACGTGCCGATTCATCTATAACTTTCAAAACATCCTATTACATCTTTACTTAATTTACGATTTTGAGTTTTTGAGTTGTCTGCGGCGGCATCCTCCTGAAGGATTATTTAAACCAAAATACATATATTTCAAGTGAAGTGTTGTGCTTTTTGTGTATTGGATCCTGGAGTCGGACGTTGTCCACGAATCCTACAGGAATTTTTCTGTGTAAGCCACGTGCGGCTGACGCAGTCCCGCACACTGATCAATTACTTTCATCGTCTTCGGAGATTCGTTCCTCGAGGAAGTGGCGTGGTATTGCTGTTAGCATATCTCACCCTTCCGCCTACTTTTTCCAGACGACGTGGAATTTCTTGGCGTATCCACTGCACCGTCCTGACGCCACGGTTGCAGCACATTTTTAATTATATCTATTGGCTTGAATGTATGATTTCTGAAGCACCACCTGCGGTGTCAAGAAAGCCCACCTGCGGGCACATACACATAAGTTACTGCGAGCAGGAGATATTTGAGATCAGTTCATCAACACATCCATCTGTCTGGACAATCGTACCACAGATCGGATATAATATTGTACCTGAGACACCACGCGCGGTGTACACACGAAGCGCGCCCCAGCTCTGTTGCGGATTTGCACTGGACCAGGATACTTTCGTTTCCGATCAGCATCACGTTATAATCCCTACACCTAGAGACTCGTTAGTGTTCCTCTTCGAGTCATCATTTGTTGCAGTCGTCCAAGTGGACATATATATTGAATGATTACATCATCAAGGATATGGAGTTGCGGAATTCTTTGTACCAAAATTCACTTAAGTACCATTTGATTTCTTATTATATATTTATCTTATATATATATATATTAGTTAGTGTTTAATGAATCAGTATATCCTTCAAGTGAGAAACAATTAAAGCCAAATAGTAGAAGATTTTCGAAATACTTATATGAACAAATTTTGAGAGATACAGAACTTCGTACTGTTTTGAAATACTTACCTTTAATTTTTGAAATCGTGTTTTTTTTTTTGGATTTAATATCGCGTAAATTAACGTACATCCTTTTGAACTGGTTTGGAATTTAAAGAAAAGAATAATTTTTAGATAAAACGTAATAATATTTACTTCCTAAAAGAATAATAGTCTGGTTAATTTACGAAAAATAATAATTCGAATTTGTGGAATTACAAATTATCAGATAGTCTAATATACTATCAAGTAAACGTCTTCGTCTTTATATGTTGTAATGTTATGTGAATTAGTTTTTACCTTTCTTTGGTTTGTCCAAGTGTACAATTGGCAACCAACTCCAGAGTCATTGAGACTCCTCACGCCATTCATCGAATATATTGCTAGGGATATAAACTCCCTGCCCCGCTGTATAGCTGGAAAATTGCATCCTGTTACTTATTGATATCAAGGTTGCAACAATATAAAGTTAATTATATAGTTTTTTCTTGTTGAATGAAATTTAGCTAATCATTTGACAATACAATATTAGATAGGAGCAGTGCACTTCTTCATCTAGGTATTTAAGATTTAAATAACTATATTGCTTTTAAAAACATATTTAACTATATTGCTTTATTGATATCATATACGAACTGTATATGCATTTATTTCCAACTTTTACTTTTCAGCGACCCTCCCTGATATTGGCTGATTTTGTTTTCGATTCTGTTATAGTCTATTTGTAATACTATACCTTTATTAATCGTACCATATTTCTTGGTATTTTGATGTAACCTGAGTGTTTGAAGTTTCAGACATTAAATTTTCGAATTGTATGCAATTCAAGTCACTTTCCCTTGCGGAATCATTTTACGATTATAACTTGTGTTACTATTGTACTTTCTGCCATTCCTGGCATGGTAATAATTGTCTGGTTTACCATATTGGTACTTATCGACCTTTTTCTTTTATGATGCCATTCATAGTCAACCTTATCGGTTGTTGTGTATCTTTTGTGGGTGTTTATACCTGAAATAATTTTTGACTTCAGCCCATAGTCGGCTTTGGGATTATTGACTTTACGTTATATGGTAATATACTATCTTTGTTTGACAAAGTGTTTGTTATTTTTTGAACAATCCTAATAATAAACCTTTATTTGTAATCTTTGTTGTGTGATTAGGTCAGACGGGAGTGACGGTTTATTGTACCGCTCATCACGCCTATCGTAATAAAAACGCTACTTACCCGAGTTACTCGTTTGATAATTTCAGTCGTGTATACCTTTGAGAACTCTATTCGCTTTCAATGAAAGATTTCTTCGCGAATTTTTATTTCGGTTATCGGAATTTTTGAAACTTTTAGTAGCTTATACGAGCCTTGGTGGCCTATCGGTTTTCATTTGTTTTGTTTTTGGTTGTTTCATACTTGTGAACAAATTTTGTACGCGTGTATAAATTAGTATTAAGAACATTTTAATTTTTTTTTATGAATTTTTGAGAATATATCGACCATTGTAGTTTTGATAACTACATTTACTTAAAATTTTTAACTTCATTTCGAGGTTCAGTTATAGCGAGATTGATTCTTGTATAACGACCGCATAGTTCGTTAATATTTACTTTTTGTAATATAATTGATAACTTTCCTTTTTACGTTCGGTTGAATAAAAAAAGATATATTATTTTTGAGAATAAAAATAAGGAATATATTAAAATAGAATATAAATATATAATTATTAAAACCTGTTAGATTTAAGAACAAATTTAAATAAAATTTTTGTATGATTATTTGGATAGAAAATTTCGTTGTAGTTTTCACTTTGATATTGGGAAATTCGTAGATATTCTTTCTTTCAGATAACATGAGAAATTTAGTAATTATGCAGTAAGTTAATTCTAGGTCCGATGGGGGTTAGTTGAATCCCTCTCTTTCTCTCACATGAAACGGAATTGGTTATTTAGGTTATTTAGTTGATGGGTCAATATAGATAGAGGTTTGGTTATGTAGGTCAGGCTTGACCTACATTCATGTTAAGGGGCTTCTTAATAATATTCCTTTTTCTGTCATAGAGAAGCCAAGGTTCGAAGAGGGAGTTGATCCTCTTCGGAAATGGGTGGTTTAAGAGACAGGGGTTGTCATCTACACCTTAGACAACCCGACACCAGGTCAGACACTTCGCTCCTGCACTCTACATAACATTTGAGCATGGTAGAGACGAGGGTATAGACAGCTCTAGATATCTTCTGACATCCAAAGATATCATAGTTAGAAACTATTTAGTGTGGTCAATGTCATTTGTGGTTAAGGAAAAATTTCTACTTGGAACTCCATAGGAAGTGCAGGACTAAATTCTCTTCTCAAGCAATCGAAATATTATTACTCCTTCAGTGAGTGTCTCAGACTAGGAGGATCTGAGAGAAAGAGACACGCATCATAATGAACAAATGTATCTTGTGCCACAGGCCTTAGTCTTTTAGAAAGAAAGGGATATATTAACATCCATATCCAGATATGCAGGGTAAAAACTTGTAGCACCGTCACGATCCCACAGCAAGGACTCACCTCCCTTCTGCTCTTGAGTGGAGCGGGGCAATGCTGCATATCGACGCGGTGGTCGATCGGCGACAACCTCAATTTGCCTCTCGGGTCAATGCCCTCCAGTACGTGTAGTGGACTGAAGAGTAGTACGGGGTAGGGGAATTGAGGAATAAGAAATTCGACTTACTATTTTTATTTATTTCTTCTATACCAACCGAGTTCGTGAAGGTTAAGAGATTCTGCTGTCGTCATTTCCCATGACACATGGAGGCATTAGGCCTTTGTGACTGGCGAGGACAAGGGGTTTTCGGAATCCTCTTTTCTTCCACGAACACTACAATGATTGGGTCGGCTTCGAATCTTTTGAGTATAGTAGTGGTCTGTGCGGTGACTAAATTCTGTTTCCGCGTGGATCTTCGGTATGAGTTTACTTTTTTTTGAGGTTTAAGATAATTTCTCTGGTGAGTTTAGTTTTTGAGTATGTGTTGAATAAATTTTAGGTATTGCAGGTCATCGAAGCTACCAATTTTAAAAATAATAATAAATTATCCACCCGCATTCTGGTTTCCTCTGGTTGTTACAAATCTAGTTCTGAGGTGATCGGCATGGTAAGTTATATGTTCTAAGGGAGGTAGGTTGTGATTTGTGTATGGACCTATCTCTCTTACTTATTGTGTCTTTGGTATTTGGATGTATTGGTATATGCTCCCATTTATTTATGGTGGAACATAGCAAAATGCGAAATCGTATGTGTATGTATACATCTCAATACCTACGAGGTCCTGTCACACAACTAGGAGAGAAGTAAAAGAACCGGAATGCTGTGGTGGATAAGTCTGTGTATGGAGAAAAAGAGGCCAAGGATTTGTGTGGTGAAGATATTCCTAGTAGAGACATGGTGCTCAATTAAGATGATAGTATGGGTACTGCGCTTTACTAACACCACCAGGAAATATTGTAGTTGAAGCACGGACCGGCAGTGGGGGTCTTCTAAGATCATCTGTAGGTTGGTCTTTTGCTTGGTGCCTTCTACCGGGTGAACGTGTCAACAGAAATACCATCATCATCATACATATCCTAGCGAGAGGATATTCGTCCTTTCGATAGTAGATAGAAATTACTGAAGTATCATTAGTCTATGACTAATGGGAGACATACACGTATACTTTATTGGCTCCGTTTTGTGCATTTGGAGATTTGACAGGTTTCGGTTTTCTTCTACGTTGCAGAATGGCGCTTGATATCAGTGGTTTCAGTCTAGGGTTTTTAATTTCTACGTTACAGAATGGCGCACCAACGTGTGGGGCCTGGAGCACGTACCCGATACTTTGTTTTGATGTTCATTTTGATTATTGAGAATTTTAGTTTTTGGAAGTTTTGATGTTAGAATTTTTTTTTGTGTTCGAGTAAAATTTTTTTTTTGGTCGAAAAATGTTCTGAGTTTAGGTTGCTTTGGTAGAGTTATTCTACTGGAGGAATAACATCAAGTCTATGTTTTGGATGCCTTATTGTCCGGGAGATTGGTGATCAAGTTCCTAATCTTCGTCTGTTGCATAGGATTCATTCGTAGTACTTTACCTTCTGGTTTTGCTTTTGATTAAGGTTTTCGGTAACTTTATTGTCCAGGACTTAGACGTTTTTGAGTCTGGTCGTCTGTTGCGAGAGTACTGAAACTTTTTCTTTTTTGAGTTTAGTAGAATTTCGAATTCTTCGAGGATGTTGTTGATAGATCTTTTGACCGGTGGTTGGTGAACAAGTTCCCGATGCACGTCTGTTGCAGAAGCTATTAACAGTCCAAGAGAATCCACTCACTCACCTTTAACGCTTATATTCGGATCTTTCAGTTTTTGTATTGAATAAAATTACAAGCCCAAATATATGTTTTCATTCAGTTGGTTTTTGTCAGAGTTCGTTGAGTTGATGGAACTCTCATGAAGCGCTAACCGGTGGTTGGTGAACTCGTTCCTAACGCACGTCTGCAGTAGCGTAATGAGACTCCTGATTTCTGATCGAATCTCCAATTTTTCATTGATTGATGTTGTACATTTATTGACCCAATAGTTAGTCCACATCCGCTAATTATTTTTAAAGTTTTTTTTGGAGAAGTTAGTCGCTAGGCGCAATACTTCCACTTTCCGTTCATGTTTATGGGGGGGGATTCTTTCCAGCCCCCGGACCGTATTTTGATGTTAAGACAGTTTAGTATATCTGAAGTTTAAGTATTATTGATTATAGTTTAGATTTTGCAGTGTTGCATTTATGAGTATATTTAAGATTTTGCAGTGTTGCACCCTTTTTGAGTATTTGCAGTGTTGCCCTTTTTGAGTATTTTTGGAAGATAAGAAAGACGTAATCCTGAAGATTCCATTTTTGAGTTTTGAGTATTATCGGAAAATAGGGAAGACGTAATCCCGAAAGGTTCCACATTTTTGAGTTTAGTATCTTCGTTTGGTGAGGTCGTGAAATTCTGCGTGTTTCACGGGTCATCGAAACGCTTTAGTTTTGAGTTTAGATTAAGCACTCTTAAGTTTAGCATATCTTACACTTTTCTATATTTAGTTTTGAGATTATAGTCTTTGAAAACTTGAACTAAAAGAAGTTCATTAGTTTACAAAGAGCTGTAAATTTTTTTTTTGGTGAAGGTTTAGTTGCCTTAAGTATTTCTTTGTAGAGATTAAGTTTTTCTTGAAGATTAAGTTACAGATATTCAGTTTGAAGTTTATGAGTATTTATCTTATCTTACGTATTTAAGTATAATTAAACTTTTTTTTGTAATTGAGCTTGATTTTCGATACGTTCGTTTCGGAACTCAATTTTTGAGAAGTCTAAGGAAGAAGTTTACCTTAGACCAACATAAATTTACTTTTACTACTTTATTTTTAAGATTTTTGAAGCTTTGTAGGAAGTTGGATATTATCAACTTCTCTCCAAACAAAAATATTCAATAAGTATTGAATATTAACTTTCGATAAATTTTTGAATTTTTGCCTGGTGTGAATTAGTGAACGAATCACTGCACACCCCATTTATCTATAGTATTAAGACTTTTTCTTTGTTTTGTGTAATTTTTGTAGCACAGCCCAATGCCCGGCTCTGCTAGAAAATTCTTTAATCCTGGTCCTTACAACCCGGAGTACTACGCACGTGTAGCTGACGAGATGTCACGAGCTGCACCCTCCAATCCTCAGGATGATTCCGTACATTCAGCCCACCACTCTGGTGCAGGCACGGATCATTCAAGCCCAGCCGCTCGCGTACCAGCGAATGAAGGGCAACCTTTAGGCTCACCTTTGACTCCTGAAGAGCAAAGAAGAGCACAACAAGCGGCCAATCAATCTGCTATTATGCAAGAGATGATCTCGGCAACGGTAGACTTACACCGGATGGACGACAGGAAATTTTTTGTTGAAGAACTTTCGCGAGGTCTCGCTGAAAGTCAAGCCATTTTATTAAGACATGTAACTGAATTGTTACATAGTAGGGAGAACAACGCTAATAACCAAAACGTGAGTTACGCGAGTAATGCTAATAATAGTAGCAGTAATGTTGATGATCATGTCAATCATCTACCAGTTTCACAGCCAACCCCGGCTTTTCAAGTTAGTCGGCCTCCAAATTCCGCAGTAATTCCCTACGTCGACATGCCTACTCCACAAGGTAGGTCTGTCAATTTTGCAGCCAGAACTGTGGCTGGCGATATTGTTGATTTAACAAGTTTCGTGCCGGTTGCGCCGCCTTTGGCTACTCAACCTGCACCACAACCCGTTCCTCCTGGAGCAAGTTCAAGGACCCCTCCGGTACATCCTTCGAAGATGGCTCAGGGTGTGAACGTGGACGAGTTCATGACGCGCATGAATTCTATTCGTTTGGATAACGATCAGTCTACGGCTTCTCAGCCGAAGGCAATACACTCTGGTAATCCTACTTCTGGTACCTACCCACTATTCCACAAATGGGGAATTAAGTTTGATGGGAGGAATATGCCAGTAGATGACTTTTTGTTCCGGTTGGATCTTATTAGAGCTAGTTATCGCTTTTCATGGGAAGAAGTGTCTGGTGGTTTCCACCAATTTTTATCTGGACCTGCTGAACAGTGGTACTGGAGGTACTGCAAGCAGAATCTGCACGCGTCCTGGCAAACGCTACAACTGGCGTTAATTGAGCAATTTCGTAGCCTTGAAACGGATACGGAACTGTCTCGCAGGTTGTATGATCGTAAGCAACAATCAGGGGAGTCCTTCAATGACTTCTTTGATGCTATGATGCATATGAACTCCAACTTGCGAATCCCTAAGAACGACAGGGAAATGATTGAAATCATTAAAGCTAATGTGAAACGACAACTAGGTCAGTCGTTGATATCCTTTAGCACATACAGTCTTCAAGAGTTAGCATACCAATGTCGCACCATTGAAAAATTCTTCGGTAGTTCTGATAACCCGCGACAACCTTTCGTACCTAATTCGTACAAACAACCTCACCCACCCAGACGCTTCATCAACGCGTTGGATGAGGAAACTCCTGGAGATGAATTAGCAGTTGCACTGCCTGAGCAGGTGGAAGCGTACCACCCTGAATTAATGAAATGCTGGAAATGCCAAACTGTGGGCCATGGGTTCCGCGATTGTGCAGATCCAAGACAAATTGTTTTCTGTTTTAGATGTGGTTTACCAAATGTCTATAGTCCGAATTGTCCTAGATGTGCGGGAAACCCGAAGTGAGCAAATCCACCATCCGGGGGGATGTGCTCGATAAAAGCAAACCCGGAGTCGTAAGCACCAGGAAGGAAGAACCTTTGCTTGACACTCCTCAAATTACTATTTTAAGACCCTAATGAATTTTTATTGACTGATACCCGCCCAAAAACATTTTTGAATTTACCTGAAGATAAAAATAAACCTGAATTACTTTATAAGAAACCATTTCACGAAAGGCTACTCAATTATTATGAGGTTAGGAAAAGAGTAGTAGCATTTCCTGAAATTTCGAAACGGATTCGTAGAACACGAGATCGTTTTCAATTAAAGTGGACAACCTACCGAAACGTTGCTGCCGCTAGATTAGGCAAGGAATCCAATGATCCTCGTCCATACGTGACTGTGGAGATGTTGGGAGACAAGTTTCTTGGACTCTTGGATTCCGGTGCGAGCATTAGTTGCTTGGGTACAGATTGCGTAGACTACTTAAAAGCGAAGCACGTTAAGGTTAGGAACGTCGAGTCTACGGTGTCCACTGCGGACGGGAAACAGCAGAAAATTAAGGGAATGTTTACTACTGATGTCCAGTACAACGGCATGCTGTTCAACATGGATTTCTACGTCGTGCCAACACTTTCTCAACGTTTGTATTTAGGCGTTGATTTTTGGCGTAAGTTTGGACTGGCACCTCATCTGATTTCTTCCATATTGGATTTTCCATCAGATGGAAACTCCACAAACCAAGTGAAGGTCAGTCACGAAGAGTCCACTCAACTTCGTGATGTGATTCGTGGTTTTCCTTCTTTCACGAGCAAGGGGCTCGGGAAAACGACACTGGTAGAGCATTACATCGATACGGGTGATGCTATACCAATTAAGCAGAGATATGTATGAAGCTGACGACCTGACAGTAGAAGCGTTCCTTTCATGCCTAACACGAGTCGACCCCGCGGAGGTACTCCATCTGGACTTCCGACTTTCCAGTCGGCAGGATACTTGGACCTCATCAACCACATCAAAAAGGAGCAGGAGCGATTACCAGATCTCAAGGTATCCGAGGGATACGTGTACAAACGTACCAAACATTCTATTGGTAATCCCCTCGCAGACGACTTAACGTGGAAACTGTGGGTTCCATCCGAGATGACGAAATCACTTATTGAGTTAGCTCACAACCCTCCAAGATCTTCTCATGGCGGGGTAGTTAAAACTCTTTATAGGTTGAGACAGCGATTTTATTGGCCGAGTATGTATACTCAGGTCAAGCGTTTTGTTGATTCATGCGAAGTTTGTAAAACCACCAAAGCTTCAAATATGACGCTTCGTACGGAGATGGGGAATAGTTTTGAGGTCGATCGACCTTTCCAGCATTTATATGTTGATTTTTTGGGCCCCTATCCTAAATCGAAAAGCGGAAATTCATTCATAGTCATTGTTGTAGATCAACTAACCAAATTCGTTTTGATCAAACCTTTAAGGAGAGCTACAGCCCTAAGTGTAGTTAAGTTCTTACAGGAAAATGTGTTTTTAGTTTACGGTGTGCCAGAGAGTATACTCTCCGACAACGGCACGCAATTTTTGAGTAAGGAATTTCAAATGTTGTTGAATACGTATGGTGTTAAACACTATAAAACTGCAGTATATTCGCCACAAGCGAATGCTAGCGAACGAGTGAATCGCTCGATTCTTGCGGCCATACGTGCTTATATTAATCCGAAGCAGTCCAATTGGGACGCTCACCTATCGTCCATTAGTAGTGCACTTCGCACAACCGTTCACTCCACTCATAAGATGTCCCCCTATGAAGCTCTGTTCGGTCAGAGAATGATTGAGCATGGGGTGGACTATCGACTGTTGAGAGAGTTAGGAGGTTTGAACAACTCGGAGATAGAGTGGCTACCCAAAACTGCAAAGATGAACATACTCCACACTTATCTGAAAGAGGCACTAGCTAAGGCTCATGCTGATTACGAAAGAGTATACAATGTGCGCAGTCACAAAGTCAATTATAAGGTGGATGATGAAATATATAAGCGGAATTTTGTGCTTAGCGACTCTTCGAAGCATTTCAATGCGAAACTAAGTCCAAAATCTATTAAGGTTAGAGTTTTAAGAGTAATTGGTAACAATTTATATGAGGTTGTGGATAGCAAAGGCTATAAATCGACGGTGCACACTAAAGACCTTAAGAGGTAGTGTGAGATTTTGATGTGTCAGTGAAAACAGTGTTAGTGTAGACTACACTTTCCTTCTCTCTACACTCCAATATGTTCACTCACGAACATTTACTACAACTGTGCTATTTTTATTGTTGTGCCCGGCGTAGGCTCAGCTGTGCATGAGACCCTTGTGCTTGTCCATTATTGTTCCTTTTCCTTCTTCATGTAAAATTTTTTTTTGCAAGAAGAACTATTTATGTTTCATGTTTATCGTTTGTTTGATTGTGTATCAGACTATCTGTGTGCTACTCACACAGTGAACCAAACATTATTTCTTTTGAAGCAACATAGGAAATATTCTCCTTTTCCTTCTGCTTTGGGAACAAATAAGATTTGTCCCAAAAGCACAAGTTTTGTAGGGAAAATATTTTGACAACTGTAATGTCAGTGTGACTTCACCCCAAAAATTTTTTTTTTTGATGTGTGACCACTGCCTTAAAAGCGAATATTATACTTACTTTTAGGTTCACACCAGTCACTAGATGGCGCTCATCCTACATTACCGATGCTCAAATTTCATGGCGACAGATTTCCGCTTTGGAATAATTCCTTCTGTTGGAGAAATTTCCCTTGTCAAAGTGATCCCTTTTTAGGAAATTTTGCCTGTCAGATTAATTTCCTTCACGAAATTGCTCCAAAAATTGGACTTTCCTGATGCAAAATTCACCTTGTATTTTATGGGATACGAAGACGCAACAGCTATTCCCTCTGATAACAAGAGACGAACACAATGGGCAATGAGCCGCAAAGCTACTTTAGAACTGACTCACAACTGGGGAACAGAAATCGATCCAGATATTAAGTACAATGGAACAACTGAACCTAGAGATTACGGTAATATTGGTTTGAGCGTTCCTGATGTTTATGCTGCTTGCAAAATATTCGAAGAACACGGTGTTGAGTTTTCAAAGAAACCCGAAGAGGGTCGCATGAAAGGTCTGGCATTCATAAAAGACCCCGATGGTTACAAAATTGAAATTTTCAATCATAATCATTAATTATTTGCAAAAAAGTAGTTTTTGATATGAATTTGTTCGTTGTTTTAACTAAACGTTTTTATTAAAAATTAAACAGTTCCATCCTACTCTGACAGAAAATATCCTGTACTCGATCCTGTTGAAAGTATCTCTTCGGATTTTTATGTCCGATCTGACATTTTCACCACTAATCACAGAGAGGTCCAAAACGGGAATCCGAATTGGCTCTATGTATTAGTGTCGTTGCGCTATTCACCAGACCAAGTTGGTGGTGAAATTAGTTTGTATACAAATTTTATTGATTGCAAAAATTATTTTTCCTCTAACGCATATCCAGCATCCCTCATCTGATGGAATGGTTGACACACGTCGGTTGAACAAATTGGAAGCATAATCTAATCATTTAGTTGATTTATTCCAAGTTCCATGACGGTGGTGACATCTATGCGGGAGCAAAACAAACTATTAATACAGACATTACTCTATGGACATACCCATTTGCCATAGAGAAATTACCTCATCACTACTGTGTATGTTTTGTATCTTTATGGTCGGCATATAAAAATATGATCGAGATCATATTTCTTCCTATTTCCTATTCAGTCACTATACCTACCAGTCACATTCTATAAAGTTCATTTTTTTTTCGTGCAAGCGACATTATTTCTCCTGATTGGATTTTCACTTTGTACGTGGCAAATTTTTCTTGTGTGAAATTTTTTTTTATATCGAGCGTCGGTGGCACCACATTGTGGCTTGCAACGACGCGGCGTTACGATGGTATACTTTGTATAACCCTGGGAATCCTATCCTTAGGAGTTATAAGGATTTTTGCTAAAATAAAAGGTATGTTTCTAAACTTTCAAATTGGAATAAAAGTTAATATTTGGCATGGTTTTCCTCTTAAGAAACGCCAGATGCACATGTTTTTGGCTTAGGCAATCCATGTGGCCATCGACGCACCACGTGCCGATTCATCTATAACTTTCAAAACATCCTATTACATCTTTACTTAATTTACGATTTTGAGTTTTTGAGTTGTCTGCGGCGGCATCCTCCTGAAGGATTATTTAAACCAAAATACATATATTTCAAGTGAAGTGTTGTGCTTTTTGTGTATTGGATCCTGGAGTCGGACGTTGTCCACGAATCCTACAGGAATTTTTCTGTGTAAGCCACGTGCGGCTGACGCAGTCCCGCACACTGATCAATTACTTTCATCGTCTTCGGAGATTCGTTCCTCGAGGAAGTGGCGTGGTATTGCTGTTAGCATATCTCACCCTTCCGCCTACTTTTTCCAGACGACGTGGAATTTCTTGGCGTATCCACTGCACCGTCCTGACGCCACGGTTGCAGCACATTTTCAATTATATCTATTGGCTTGAATGTATGATTTCTGAAGCACCACCTGCGGTGTCAAGAAAGCCCACCTGCGGGCACATACACATAAGTTACTGCGAGCAGGATATCTTTGAGATCAGTTCATCAACACATCCATCTGTCTGGACAATCGTACCACAGATCGGATATAATATTGTACCTGAGACACCACGCGCGGTGTACACACGAAGCGCGCCCCAGCTCTGTTGCGGATTTGCACTGGACCAGGATACTTTCGTTTCCGATCAGCATCACGTTATAATCCCTACACCTAGAGACTCGTTAGTGTTCCTCTTCGAGTCATCATTTGTTGCAGTCGTCCAAGTGGACATATATATTGAATGATTACATCATCAAGGATATGGAGTTGCGGAATTCTTTGTACCAAAATTCACTTAAGTACCATTTGATTTCTTATTATATATTTATCTTATATATATATATATTAGTTAGTGTTTAATGAATCAGTAAATCCTTCAAGTGAGAAACAATTAAAGCCAAATAGTAGAAGATTTTCGAAATACTTATATGAACAAATTTTGAGAGATACAGAACTTCGTACTGTTTTGAAATACTTACCTTTAATTTTTGAAATCGTGTTTTTTTTTTTGGATTTAATATCGCGTAAATTAACGTACATCCTTTTGAACTGGTTTGGAATTTAAAGAAAAGAATAATTTTTAGATAAAACGTAATAATATTTACTTCCTAAAAGAATAATAGTCTGGTTAATTTACGAAAAATAATAATTCGAATTTGTGGAATTACAAATTATCAGATAGTCTAATATACTATCAAGTAATCGTCTTCGTCTTTATATGTTGTAATGTTATGTGAATTAGTTTTTACCTTTCTTTGGTTTGTCCAAGTGTACAATTGGCAACCAACTCCAGAGTCATTGAGACTCCTCACGCCATTCATCGAATATATTGCTAGGGATATAAACTCCCTGCCCCGCTGTATAGCTGGAAAATTGCATCCTGTTACTTATTGATATCAAGGTTGCAACAATATAAAGTTAATTATATAGTTTTTTCTTGTTGAATGAAATTTAGCTAATCATTTGACAATACAATATTAGATAGGAGCAGTGCACTTCTTCATCTAGGTATTTAAGATTTAAATAACTATATTGCTTCTAAAAACATATTTAACTATATTGCTTTATTGATATCATATACGAACTGTATATGCATTTATTTCCAACTTTTACTTTTCAGCGACCCTCCCTGATATTGGCTGATTTTGTTTTCGATTCTGTTATAGTCTATTTGTAATACTATACCTTTATTAATCGTACCATATTTCTTGGTATTTTGATGTAACCTGAGTGTTTGAAGTTTCAGACATTAAATTTTCGAATTGTATGCAATTCAAGTCACTTTCCCTTGCGGAATCATTTTACGATTATAACTTGTGTTACTATTGTACTTTCTGCCATTCCTGGCATGGTAATAATTGTCTGGTTTACCATATTGGTACTTATCGACCTTTTTCTTTTATGATGCCATTCATAGTCAACCTTATCGGTTGTTGTGTATCTTTTGTGGGTGTTTATACCTGAAATAATTTTTGACTTCAGCCCATAGTCGGCTTTGGGATTATTGACTTTACGTTATATGGTAATATACTATCTTTGTTTGACAAAGTGTTTGTTATTTTTTGAACAATCCTAATAATAAACCTTTATTTGTAATCTTTGTTGTGTTTGTTGTGTGATTAGGTCAGACGGGAGTGACGGTTTATTGTACCGCTCATCACGCCTATCGTAATAAAAACGCTACTTACCTGAGTTACTCGTTTGATAATTTCAGTCGTGTATACCTTTGAGAACTCTATTCGCTTTCAATGAAAGATTTCTTCGCGAATTTTTATTTCGGTTATCGGAATTTTTGAAACTTTTAGTAGCTTATACGAGCCTTGGTGGCCTATCGGTTTTCATTTGTTTTGTTTTTGGTTGTTTCATACTTGTGAACAAATTTTGTACGCGTGTATAAATTAGTATTAAGAACATTTTGATTTTTTTTTTATGAATTTTTGAGAATATATCGACCATTGTAGTTTTGATAACTACATTTACTTAAAATTTTTAACTTCATTTCGAGGTTCAGTTATAGCGAGATTGATTCTTGTATAACGACCGCATAGTTCGTTAATATTTACTTTTTGTAATATAATTGATAACTTTCCTTTTTACGTTCGGTTGAATAAAAAAAGATATATTATTTTTGAGAATAAAAATAAGGAATATATTAAAATAGAATATAAATATATAATTATTAAAACCTGTTAGATTTAAGAACAAATTTAAATAAAATTTTTGTATGATTATTTGGATAGAAAATTTCGTTGTAGTTTTCACTTTGATATTGGGAAATTCGTAGATATTCTTTCTTTCAGATAACATGAGAAATTTAGTAATTATGCAGTAAGTTAATTCTAGGTCCGATGGGGGTTAGTTGAATCCCTCTCTTTCTCTCACATGAAACGGAATTGGTTATTTAGGTTATTTAGTTGATCTGTCAATATAGATAGAGGTTTGGTTATGTAGGTCAGGCTTGACCTACATTCATGTTAAGGGGCTTCTTAATAATATTCCTTTTTCTGTCATAGAGAAGCCAAGGTTCGAAGAGGGAGTTGATCCTCTTCGGAAATGGGTGGTTTAAGAGACAGGGGTTGTCATCTACACCTTAGACAACCCGACACCAGGTCAGACACTTCGCTCCTGCACTCTACATAACATTTGAGCATGGTAGAGACGAGGGTATAGACAGCTCTAGATATCTTCTGACATCCAAAGATATCATAGTTAGAAACTATTTAGTGTGGTCAATGTCATTTGTGGTTAAGGAAAAATTTCTACTTGGAACTCCATAGGAAGTGCAGGACTAAATTCTCTTCTCAAGCAATCGAAATATTATTACTCCTTCAGTGAGTGTCTCAGACTAGGAGGATCTGAGAGAAAGAGACACGCATCATAATGAACAAATGTATCTTGTGCCACAGGCCTTAGTCTTTTAGAAAGAAAGGGATATATTAACATCCATATCCAGATATGCAGGGTAAAAACTTGTAGCACCGTCACGATCCCACAGCAAGGACTCACCTCCCTTCTGCTCTTGAGTGGAGCGGGGCAATGCTGCATATCGACGCGGTGGTCGATCGGCGACAACCTCAATTTGCCTCTCGGGTCAATGCCCTCCAGTACGTGTAGTGGACTGAAGAGTAGTACGGGGTAGGGGAATTGAGGAATAAGAAATTCGACTTACTATTTTTATTTATTTCTTCTATACCAACCGAGTTCGTGAAGGTTAAGAGATTCTGCTGTCGTCATTTCCCATGACACATGGAGGCATTAGGCCTTTGTGACTGGCGAGGACAAGGGGTTTTCGGAATCCTCTTTTCTTCCACGAACACTACAATGATTGGGTCGGCTTCGAATCTTTTGAGTATAGTAGTGGTCTGTGCGGTGACTAAATTCTGTTTCCGCGTGGATCTTCGGTATGAGTTTACTTTTTTTTGAGGTTTAAGATAATTTCTCTGGTGAGTTTAGTTTTTGAGTATGTGTTGAATAAATTTTAGGTATTGCAGGTCATCGAAGCTACCAATTTTAAAAATAATAATAAATTATCCACCCGCATTCTGGTTTCCTCTGGTTGTTACAAATCTAGTTCTGAGGTGATCGGCATGGTAAGTTATATGTTCTAAGGGAGGTAGGTTGTGATTTGTGTATGGACCTATCTCTCTTACTTATTGTGTCTTTGGTATTTGGATGTATTGGTATATGCTCCCATTTATTTATGGTGGAACATAGCAAAATGCGAAATCGTATGTGTATGTATACATCTCAATACCTACGAGGTCCTGTCACACAACTAGGAGAGAAGTAAAAGAACCGGAATGCTGTGGTGGATAAGTCTGTGTATGGAGAAAAAGAGGCCAAGGATTTGTGTGGTGAAGATATTCCTAGTAGAGACATGGTGCTCAATTAAGATGATAGTATGGGTACTGCGCTTTACTACCACCACCAGGAAATATTGTAGTTGAAGCACGGACCGGCAGTGGGGGTCTTCTAAGATCATCTGTAGGTTGGTCTTTTGCTTGGTGCCTTCTACCGGGTGAACGTGTCAACAGAAATACCATCATCATCATACATATCCTAGCGAGAGGATACTCGTCCTTTCGATAGTAGATAGAAATTACTGACGTATCATTAGTTTATGACTAATGGGAGAAATACACGTTTTGGGTGTATACTTTATTGGCTCCGTTTTGTGCGTTTGGAGATTTGACAGGTTTCGGTTTTCTTCTACATTGCAGAATGGCGCTTGATATCAGTGGTTTCAGTCTAGGGTTTTTAATTTCTACGTTACACCTTGTCAGGTTTTTTTTTATCGGACACAACATACAAGTACCTTATAGTACTATAAGATACTCAACCCAGATTTACATATTTGAACTGATGCCCGGCTCGCTCAGGTGTGCATGAGACACTTGGTTCAAAATACTTCCCTGACTTAACCATATGTTTTTGTTTTATGTTTTTTTTTTGTTTTCAGATATTTGACCGAATATCTAAACAATGACTGTACGTCATGCATTACATTCATGTTTTTTTTTGTCTTCCAACTACAATAGATGTTCGCAACTGGTGCCATCTATCGGGCAAACCGATCATCGACTCACATTGTGCTGAACGCACGGAAACTATGGTCCGCCATTAAATATGAGTCCACAGCTAGAATCTACCCCGACGAACACATTCCACTTCTCATGGAAGCCGCTTGGCCTCCACTTTCAAAAGAGAATTTCCAAGACATGCGCAGTTCGCCATTCCCATGGAAGTGTGATTTTTGAGCGATAGGCGACCCGAAATTGTCGCTACGGATATTTTTACTTGACATACATGCAGAACTACACAAAATGTGATTTACACGGCAATCTGCAGAATGTGCTTACACAATCCGAAACATGTAAACGACAATAATTTATGCCTGACAAACGAACGTCAGATTGCCAAAGTCATGTTTAAGTAGGTTATGGGTTTACTCTCTCCATCCAAGTGACGTAGCCCAAATGCAGTTTTATTTATCTAACGCAAGCAGTTTGTCCGACAGATATTCCGATAGAACCCCGAAACCATTCAAGAATAATTTATACTGACAGATGACAATTGTAATCAGTGTGAACAGCAAAATGATCTCTACTGACGTCATCAGTGTCACAGGTTTATTTCCTTTTCTCGTTCCTTACTGCCCAGCAGAAATATCTGCCTAAATCTTGTTTCGCTGCAATAGTCATTTGACAGCAGAGAAAGTTGATTTGATACGATAAATTGGCAAGTACGAACACACACTTGACATGACAGAAATAAATGTGACAGTGGTTTTGTATATATCGATATTGACGTTTGTCAAAACTAGGACAAAATCATGTAGTCAAGGTGAACAGAACATTCGGGATGAGAATACCTGTAAAATAGTGGTGATGACAGTTTCACTAGTTGAAATGTCAAGTTATTTGACTTTACGTTAAAATAATCCCATCAATATTCATTGCGTTGATCATTCCTGAAATCGCACGTATTCCAACCTATTATCATCAACTGTCATTCTCTGACATATGAGCATACGCAGAACGCGAAAATATTATGCGTAGTTATGAAGTTTGCCATACTTACCCTTTGCTCGAAACGCAGGACACCTAAAACCAGAGAAGTGTAAACAGGCTATAAAAACCTGCAACTACTTACCGACATTGACGTCACAGACACACGAAGTTATGAATTGAAACATAAGAATACTTACCGGAAAACAGGGCGTTGGCTGAGTGGAACGTGGAAACACAATCCAGGAAGCCAGACAAAAAAGATACCCCATTTTGAAGAAGACCATCATACAATAAAGATCAATTCTGCTCCAGAACAAAAAGGCAAGTTACCTTTTTTTTTGGTATTTTTACCTTTTTGTCGCTGCCATCACCTTTGATGGAAGAATAATAGAAATTTGCTATTGCTTTTCTTTATTCTTCCATCCATCAAATATTCAGAAGGATTTCTTGTAACATCAGGTAAGTTTAAGGAAATTATATCTCTGAGCAGACGAAATTAATCGAGACACTCAGACACACGCCTACCTACCAAAGACCATGTGGCCAACGTATAATTTCATTTTCTTTTGTGTCTATGTGATTCAGGTGGAAGCTCCATCGAAAAACCAAGGATATGGTTTATTAACTCGAGGAACCTCTCGACCGAAACCACTGGAGATTCGCCAGGACATCGTTCATGGGATATGGAGGACACTCAGATGCGAGTTTCTTAAGGATATATTGAGTTGCTAACCGATATACGGTGGATCCGGAATGTCCTACAATCATTAAAGATACATGTACAAAAAATCTTGCGCCTATCACATTCCTCTTTTTTGTTCACAAAACTGCGTCTCGCATAAAGAGAGCAGGTAAAGAAGAGGGTGCTATCATATGTACCCCCGCAGCACCAGGAACACGAAACATAACATTTGTGCCGGCTGGTATTCCACGTGGCAGGACCAAACGAGGCGTTGATCCGCTAGTCGGCTCGCCTACGGACGCTACCTCGCCACACACCAGCCGCACCACCTTTTTTTTTGTGGATTCTCGGAGGGATTCATATTATCCTCCTTAAACATCAATCCACCAAACACAACACTAGCGAGACAAGGTATTCATACGAATGCCTGTGTCGTAGTTTGGAAGAAGCCAGTATCTTCACCATTTGTGCCGCCAATATTAGGCACACCACGAGGCGACTCCTGAGTAAAACGCCTCCTCAATTCTCTAAGGCATATTACTGGAGCATACTATCTCCAGACTGGAAATGTGGATGCACCATTGAGGGAAGCAGACGCAGCTACACCCCCTCCTTTCACTATCGCCCTGTCGGCGCAACATTCAACGTTTCCTGATTCACTACACCCTCCTGAGGATTTTATTTTTTTTGGTTGAAACCCAGCCACGATAGGCTGAAGAAACACGTCGTGGGATTTCCAAGATCACGCCGTGGGATTCCGAAAGCATATTTTGCCGATATTCATCGCTGGAAGTTATACTTCAGGACGTCTGGCGTGTGTAACAACACAGATGCCGGTCCCCCATCTGCAGCAGCCTAGTGATTCTTCAAAAAACATCCACCAGAACCTGTATCCTTATAAAAGTTTTGATAAAATAAGATCTTTAACCAGGTAACGATTTGTTTTGTCTGTGTTATAAATGCATGTATGAATATTTGATTTTACGAGCGTGAAGCTCCAGCATATGACTTAAAAGTCTAAAGACTACGTCCATCCTCGTACGTCGCGTTAAGCGAGAACGTACGGATGCAAGTTATAGTCCACGGACGGTGGTAAAGATTTAAGAGTACGATTTTTATGTTAAGAACATATTAAGAAGAAATTATATACAGTGCTTTATATGAAGAGTGTTCTATATTAGTATTGTGATACATAGATGGTATAACTACTCAATTTTAATCCGTTTTAAACAAAATAGCGAAACTTTACTTTTCTTTTTGATCGCGTAGAAAGAATATCGTGGTTAATTTTCGGTGTATATTTTCAAGAGCCCGTGCTCACGAAGTTTTTTTTTATATATACTTTTCGCGTACGCGCTCGATACTTACCACACCCATCGCCAATTTCGTTCGCTTTTGAAGATGTGTTTCTGAGAATTGTATTTTGTTTTGTGGTGAGTTTATCTTTTAGATTTAAATTACTTATTATATCGTCGGACAAGAAAAACATCCTTCGGTCATTCAGACATTGAATCTTTGTGTTATCTCACGTTGGTAGCGACCATTAACGTTCGCGTTGAACGCCGCGTTTGAATCTTTAATATATTTAGTCAATACAGCTTTTGTTTTTGAATCAGTGACAATTACACAGTCGCGCTTGGTAACCACACGGGGTTAAGCGTACCATATAGTAGATATAGACTACTGCTGTCACAATTATATTCGGGATTAACGCTTTGAATTGATTCTTACATTTCTGTAGCAGATTCGTATGTAAATATCTTCTTTCTTTTTGTAATCGTCTTCGTCATTTCACGAGTAAATAAATGGAACATACTTATGAAACGTTTTTGAGAAACGTTATACCTTTCAAAGCAATATTATAGTTGAGGAAAGTTTATCATAGTAGATTATTTTAATCTAACATTCTTTTACAGCCCAGCTCTGGAGTGCACTTCCGAGGATACGCTTTTTAATCATTAAAATCTCCACTGTCCTATTGGCAGTGCCGTATTGCTTTAACATATTTTGACAATATATTGCTTTTTAATTATATCTAATCGATTGTACACAAGAGAGCGAATTGTGATCTTGGGTACATGGTACTTTTTTTAATTTCGTGAATTTGTTTGTCCACTTTTATGTTGTGGGAATATATACTCATACTCGAACACGGTTCCTCGTCGCGGAAATCGATTTTCCATACGATAGGTTTTGAACTATTTCGCCTATAGACTATCGGATATAGCTACCCGACTTAGTTTTTTTGTTGTCGTCGCGTATAGCCTTGAGAGCCTATTCATACATAGTGCCTACGCTATTAATATATACCACATATACCCACTTCTCTCTTTTATTTTGTTTTGTTTATTAATTTCCTTTTTTTGTACACTGTAGAAATACACCTTAGATATTTAAGATAAAATCTTTTATTAAGATCTAGCTTAAATTGACTTTATTTTTGGGATTGAATTTTTTGAACAACAACAACAACTTAAAGGCGCTACCACCAATTGTTCTTTTGGCTGGAAATATAGCTATTTCGTGCTTTGCCACTTTTGCACTCATCAGTCTCCTTTATATTGTGGTGCTGAGCTTTAATCCAATTTTATTTGAAAAACTTTTTATGCACACCATAGGATTCGAACCCACGCATATCAGATTTGCTCAGTCTTTGCAGTCGTATGCACTACGCATTCCACTACTTTAGACCACTGACGTCATAGGTCGAGATGTGTTATTTGTTTATCAAATGCATTTGGAGCATCAGCATTTTTATAAGCGCCTGTAAGTATGTTGTCTTGTTCCGCCTCCATTTTTCTCCATACCTTATTTCGATAGACTACAATTCGTAGTACGTATCAAAGGGGGAGCGGTTGGAAGATCGGCAACGAACCTAGATTATTAAGTTATTATTGTTATTATTGTACTCTTTGTACTAGAATGTCAGCTTATTAGACTTGACCATTCTTTATTCTGTCAATTGATTTTTTTTTTTTTTTTTTTTTTTTTTTTTGAACAACAACAACAACTTAAAGGCGCTACCACCAATTGTTCTTTTGGCTGGAGATATAGCTATTTCGTGCTTTGCCACTTTTGCACTCATCAGTCTCCTTTATATTGTGGTGCTGAGCTTTAATCCAATTTTATTTGAAAAACTTTTTATGCACACCATAGGATTCGAACCCACGCATATCAGATTTGCTCAGTCTTTACAGTCGTATGCACTACGCATTCCACTACTTTAGACCACTGACGTCATAGGTCGAGATGTGTTATTTGTTTATCAAATGCATTTGGAGCATCAGCATTTTTATAAGCGCCTGTAAGTATGTTGTCTTGTTCCGCCTCCATTTTTCTCCATACCTTATTTCGATAGACTACAATTCGTAGTACGTATCAAAGGGGGAGCGGTTGGAAGATCGGCAACCTACCTAGATTATTAAGTTATTATTGTTATTATTGTACTCTTTGTACTAGAATGTCAGCTTTTTAGACTTGACCATTCTTTATTCTGTCAATTGAATTTTTTGAACAACAACAACAACTTAAAGGCGCTACCACCAATTGTTCTTTTGGCTGGAGATATAGCTATTTCGTGCTTTGCCACTTTTGCACTCATCAGTCTCCTTTATATTGTGGTGCTGAGCTTTAATCCAATTTTATTTGAAAAACTTTTTATGCACACCATAGGATTCGAACCCACGCATATCAGATTTGCTCAGTCTTTGCAGTCGTATGCACTACGCATTCCACTACTTTAGACCACTGACGTCATAGGTCGAGATGTGTTATTTGTTTATCAAATGGATTTATTCGAATCTCCATAGTAGATACCAGATCTCAAACGATAATAAAGAATTGTTTTACATTTTTGAAGATAAACATAACAATTCAGGCAAAATGCCTTTGAATAGAAATAACTTTTGTTGCAAAATTAGATATCTGCGATATCATTTATAACTTCCCTGTTGATAAATAAAATACATTCAGGATTATGACTATACATTTTTATAAAGTATAAGGATTTCTTTTACATCCTTTAAGGTAGATTTAAGTAGAATATTAAGATCTTAAGAATATTAATAAAAGATTTTTCCGTTTATTATAACGTTTATAGAACTTTTCCCGTTTTCTTATTTCTTTTGATTGAAGATTTTTAGATATTTATACCTTTTTTTTGAAGACTTTTAGATTTTCATACCGAGATGCAATAATGCATTTGATTATGGAGTAAATTTTTCTGAGGGAGAGTGGTACCCCTCTCACTTCCTTGGCTGAGGAAAATGTAGTGTGTGTGTGGTTTCTTTTCCTTTTTTTGTAGAGTTTAGAGATTTTAGAGATTAATATCTTCGTTGATATTAGATTATGATTGAGATGATAAAGTAAGCAAGCGATTCTACTGCTTGCTATTTCAGTTAAGGGGTTGCCCAATTAAACTTTGAGTCGTAGGGACTCTTTGGTCCGCGGACAACCACGGTCAATATAGAGAGAGATGATTTTCTATATTGAAATGGGTGGGTTGAGAGACCTGGAGGGTCGATTAACAGCCTTGATCCTCCCTCCCTACAAGGTGAGACACCTCGACATCCGTGCCCAGCACTTCAATACGGCATCTGGACACGTTGATGATAGTAATAAGCCGTAGCTGCCTTGACCATCTAAGGTACGCATTAGACTAAATACTTACGTGCTGGGGTTATATGTGCTAGGACAATAGAACAGACAGGGCTTCTTACTTTCAGACTAGAATTATTCACATTGCGTTAGGAGGTGCAGCTTTGGGTTCGACTTTATATTCAGTCAGTTCGTTATAGTCGAGATTTCGAAAGTTATGAGGGCCAACAAGCGTTTCAAAATACTTATTCGAACTCGACCACCAGGGTTCAACGGTCGGCAGGGTAATAAGAGGTAACACCGGTCAGGTAGATCCCGGAGCAAGTGCCCATGGCCTGACTGAGCTAGTTGTGGCATGGGTGCTGCCGGCCAAAGCGACGGTCGATCTCGGCCACAACCTTACGTTGTCGCATGCCGTCCTTACCGTTTACTTTTAACGAGTAGCCGGCGAGGAAGGGGGCGTTGCCGACATAAGGTTGCTTCCATCCCAATTCACGTCAAATCGAGCTGGTGATATCTAAACACATAGAGGCTAACTGGGGCATAAACTCTGGGATTTTGACGCCGTGATAATAAAGATAGTCTTCCAAGTTTAGATTCATCATTGGGGTATGAGTAAGGTTATGGTTTACAGGTGTAGGCTACTGAGTGATATAGCTGCGAGCAGAACACCTAGCACTCGCAGCGGATAGACGGGAATAAGCCATCAGGTACCCTCTAGGCTGTTCTACGGTGTTTTGTAGTCAGTACCTATGGTAGGCTGGTGGATAGTCCTCGTTTCTGTGAGAGGGATGGATGAGAATTTGAGAATTTTTTTTTTGGAGGGATATGAGAGAGGAGTAGATAGAGCTGGAGGCTACCACTTTGAGATGTAAGTATGTCATGAGTATAGAGACATTGGATACATCTGTACACAGGCGATGGATGGAAAGATTGCTGGTCCTTGGCATAAGAGCCAAGGCATGTTAGGTGCCTATCTCTGTCTGCTTCCTCTCGGGTTTGGGTATGTTAATAGGCATCTGATTTGGGATCTTAGATATCCACAGGGTGTTTGGGGTGCAAGAGGTTAGGTGTTTGTTAACGATTCGAATCCCCATGCTGTTTTCCGTTTGCACCTTCTTATTGATTATTAACATTACAGACGGCATGAGGCGGAGCTTCCTTTGTGGATTGTCTTACGGTCTTGGTATAAGGTTAGAGAAGATGGGAACAGCGTGTGAAGCCTCGTTTCCCGGTGTAAATGGAGATTCTATTTTTAACATCAACGTAACATATGGCGTGGGGCTAAGTTTTTAAGTCTCACGGGCCCCGTCTTGTGCGTTGGGTAATAGGTAGAATTTTTATTTACATATAAGACCATAACATCATTCTCAAAATTTTCAATAACTTCGTTACACACGTTTTTTTTACAATTTCCACTGAGAAATATACATATATATGCATATAAAAGATGACAAAACATATATCGCATCATGTATAGTCTTTTCTATAAATTTTTAATTACCTGACCTAATTTCTAAAAGGATTTTATTACCACGTTACTCTTTTTTTTTTTTTGTATGGAATGTCAGAAATACGCACGTATTTATTAAAAGTTGGCCAACTCGTCCGTCGCCGTTTGCGGCTGCGTTTGCGGATCCGTCTCGTTGTGTTCACAACATTGAATTCGTGTGTATTCAATATTTTGACCACGGACCAAGAAGATACAGACCGCCAACTCACCATATTATGGTCTTTCTTTTTGCCTACAAGCTAAAAATCAGCTGATATGCCATTTATTTTGAGAGTGTGACGCTCTCTCTTGCTTTTAAAACCCATTTAGCAAACACACCTAAAAAATAAATGGCATACGCAGGTATATTTGCCATTACAAAATGCACAGAGAGAGATGTACACGTATTCACAGACAAGAAAAAATATTTCGAGGGTGTTCAGGCAAGGGGAGTACGAGTTGGCGGTCTGTGTATGGTCTGTGATTTTGACATGCGATACGGATGCGATTGCGGATCCGGCTCCGGCTCCATTGTGTTCCAGCAGTTAGTTGTATCATGTATTTAATCAACCTAACCTATTAAGTTTTTAATTGCAAAATTATTTATAGAAGATGCACTCAATAAACTCGTGTCGAATTTGTCTCAAATCAGATGAAGGATGTGAAATGGAACTGCTTTTTGACGAAAGCATTTTAGTAAATAAAATTGAAATATGTGGAGGCATTAAGGTATGGTACATGTATGTATATCTCGTACTCATTAACGACAAAGTTCGGTAGGCCTACAGAAACTGAAAATTTGAAATTAATGTTTCATACATTAATAACAAACGCCGTTTCTGCAATGTTGCTGTAGCTTTACATTTATTACATCGGTGGCCCTTTCTGTGAAAAATAAGCAATCAACAAAAAAACATTCGGTTTATGACTTTACAGTTGGAACTGCGAGATGATCTGCCTCGAAGAATATGTAACAAGTGCGTAACGTCACTAAATATTTCCTATGAATTTCGAAACCTTTGCCAGAACAACAACTTTAAGCTTAAAGAAATAATTGCCTCCGAAGAGGTTAGATTAAAGATCAATAAAATTTAAAATATTTTTGATTGAGATTCCATTATTTTCAAGCAGATGCATATAAAAGATGAACCAAACTTGGAGTATGTTCAAGAACTAGCCACACTAAAAAGTTTACTTACTTCTGAATACTCCAGTCATTCCGATTCTGAAACATCAAGGAAAAAAGTCAAAAAGAAAAAGACCCTAATCCAGAGTAAAAAGAAAACAGACAAATCGTTTCCTTCGAGAAAAGTAGGCAGGCCAAAATCAAAAGAAAGCCAAATCTGCGAACTATGTGGTAATGTGTATGCCACAGTTTACCAGCTAACTATGCATAGAAGAAGACACAGTTCCGAAAAACCTTTCAGTTGCGAGTGTGTATAATTGTCAGTTTTTTTACATTAAATAGTAAAATTTCCATATTTTCAGAATATGTCACAAGAAATTCGCTAATCAACAAGAAATCAATCGGCATATGAGAGTCCACACTGGAGCACGACCTTTTAAGTGCAAATATTGCGACAGGACGTTCGGTGACCGCAGCACAAACATAAAACATGAACGCATACACACCAATGAACGTCCATTCAAATGTCATACATGCGGTAAAACTTTTACCTACTCGAATGTTCTAAAGAATCACAAGTTGACGCATACAGGCGAAAAACGTTTTAAGTAAGTTTTTGTTCTTATGAAAATTTTAAATTTAAATCATTTAAACAAATTTGGTTGAATTTGTTTTCGAAAAATCTTAACAAATTGAAAAGTCTACCAATCGTGTATACATATTTTCTATTTTTGGGGAAATGGGCAGAGTACAATTTTGAAAATTGTGGAAGACAATCTGTAAGCACTTTCCATTGGAGAAAAAAAGCGTCCAGAAGCATCCGGAAGTCTTTTGAAAACGTTCCATTGGCGAACAAATGGCTTCTGACGATTCTGAGAAGAGAATTTTGCTTCTGGATCTGAAGTAAGAATCCACGTATTCATACGAAGCATTCTCCGAAGTTGAGCAAGCGATATTTAATACCTACGAGGAACGAGTAAAAATCCCTCTGTATCGCGATCGGGCTGCGCACTTTGACATTGGCAAAACTTGCGAAACTGATCCGTGCTAATACAATATTTAGCAGAAGCGATTTTGCTTGTTTCATTGGTTTTCAGAATGAGTGGTTCCACGAGTGAAACCAATGGAATGTGTTATAAGAATAAGTTGGCGAATAAGTGACTTTTTAGCTTGAACCAAATCACTTGGCCAATGAAAAACTATTCATTCCCTATTTGATTACTTGGCTTTTTGAGTGACACCAGAGATTCTGACTCAAAAACCTCATGGTTAAAAAGAGAAAATATGATTTTTCATTGGCCAAGTATTGTGATATGATAAATAAAAACAGATATGCGAATTTACTATTATTTCATTAATATCTTTAATTCATTTATATGTTACTAGCAAAAAGTGGCCGGCGTTGTCCAGGCACCCGAGGTAAGTCTTTTTATGAAATATCTTCCAAATGAAATGAAAAACCCAAAAAGGAATTTTTGTATTTATTTTATCGCATTAAAACGTATTTTTAAATAATTTTTAGAATATCTTTTATTGGCGCAGTTAGTTTCGTGGACTCTTCTATAATTCTTTAAAAAACAAAATCCAATTTGATTTTGTTTGACACACCCGTTTTGAATTACCAGACTTTCTTTTCTTTAACTGCCAGTTAGTCGGCATGTTTATAAAGTTTGTGTGTGTGAATGGAAAATATGCGTGTGTTGCAATTTTCGTGCCAGTAGCTGGCTGTGGGCAACGCTATATTGTATTCCTGCCCTAAACGCAGCCGCTGTATCGAAGAGCAAATACGAAAAAAAGGAAATTAGCTAAAAAAGTGTTTACTTCTGCCGTTGCCTTGGATTTATTTCCAAATTGGTGTTTTGTTTTGTTTACTTCTGCAGTTGCCTTTTGTTTAGTTTTGCTTACTTCTGCCGTTGCCTTGGATTTATTTCCAAATTGATTTTTTCCTGTAGACATGTTCACAATCATTTTGAAATTAGGGATGTTCGAAAGAAGGTACCATTAAAAACAATAGCATCTCAACGAACATAATTTGACAAAATTAAAATGAAAAACCTTTTTTCTTACAAAAACTATTTCTTGGTTTTTAATTTCATTTAAAAGATTTTGCATGAAAAGACTTGCCTCGGGCGCCCGGGCAACGCTGGGTATTTTTTGCTAGTTACTTATAATGGTGTTATTTATGAAAATTTTATTTTTTGGTTAGATTTTTTTTTTTTTTTGAAGATCTAACTACGGTATACTTCTTATAGAACCGGTCATTTCAAATCACGATCTCTTTAAAAACTGGGCGGATTCAAATGAAATCTTAAATGTGGAAACTCGTTTCTAAACAAAATATAAAGTTGTTTTTATAAAAAAAACTTTATTTTTAAATATTTGATCTTTTTTTAAACTTTCTTTTCCTTACAAAGACTACAAATTTCTAGATTAACATGCTTATTAAAGAAAAGGGCAACAAATGGGGCAAACACTGTCCTCCATATTTCATTGTGTGCAGCAATATTCTTCAACTGCAACCAGATATTTCTCTTTGACTCTACCTCATCAAGGATTGTTGATTGCTATGTCGTTTGATTGTTTGCCAGCTGATTATCAAGTGGTGGGATGAGATGACATAAGCTCCACGGACCTTATTATTATGTCTGCTTCAAATAGGCACAATTTCCATGGACATTTTGAACAATTAGGCAATAGTCATAAGGTCCATGAACATTATGTCTATTTCGTTGATGGACCTTATGACTATTTCCAATTGGTCATAATGTCCATGGACATTTTGCCTATTTCAAACAGACATAATGTCCGTGAACCTTATCTCATCCCGCCATTTCTAGAACTTCATTTAAAAGCCTGAAGATTTTTAGTGCTATCGTTTGGCTTATTCAGTGTGCAAGAACTCCAATCAATCATATTGAAATTAATGATGTTCAAAATGGGATGATTTCGAAATGTGATTTTGTTTGCGAAATGAGGTAATTTCGAATCTAATTTGGAAATTTGCTACGAAATTACCTCGTTTGCCTCAATAAAACACAGTGAATGATTTGAAGGTTCCCGAAATGCTGTATGTAATATGTGACCTTTTTTGGTGGAATGTATTTTTTGGTGTTTTTTGGGCTTCAGGTCAAAAATAAAACAAGGTTTTTGTTTGTGTCACTACGTTTCGTCCATGTCTATGGACATCTTCAGGTGAAAAAACTATAAATGTATATTTATTAGCATTGAAAAGTATGAATTACAATAATTTTTGGCATGTTTTACAAAAACAACAATTACTTACAATAATTATCACAAAAAAAATAAATTTAAACCATTGTTTCTACAAAACGCAGAAGAAAAACAAAGTTTAACTTAGCACTAAACTGTCAAACTAACAAGTAACAAGAATAAAAAGTTTATAAACATGAATCTAGTTGTTAAATTGTCTCCTCTTCTCCACTAGATGTTTGTATTGGGAGCTAACGTTGTCCGTATCTGTTTTTTTGTTCATTGTTTTATTTGTGTGTATTATGTGGAGAGTTTCTATAATGAATCTCTTGCTCTGGTTCTCTTCTCTTTGCAGTACTTTGGTTTCGTCAAAGTTTGGTGTGTGGTTGTGTGAGAGACAATGTGCTGCCAGTGCTGTCTTCTGTGGAGCATTGTTTTTAATGTCCGATTTGTGTCCTGAAAGACTGTTTTTTAGTTTCTGTTTTGTTGTCCCTATGTAAGTTTGGCTGCATTCTTCGTTAGGGTTTCCTTTACAATTTATTTTGTAAATAAGTTCCGAATGTTCCATTTTGTCCGTTTTTGTTTTAAGTTTACCATATAGTTGGGAGGCCGTGTTCGTGGATTTCATGGCTAGTTTGTATTTTTCTGTATCAAACAGTTTTGCATGTTTGAATCTGTCCGCTATTTGTTTTATATATGTAAAAGATTTATACTTGAAATTTTGTTGTTGGTGTTCCTGTTCTTCGTGATTCTGTAATTGTTGATGTTGATTATGATGATGGTGATGATGTTCTTGTTGTTGTTGATGATGATGATGATGATGATGATGATGTTGTTGTTGTTGTTGTTGTTGTTGTTGTTGTTGTTGCTGTTGTTGTCGTTGTTGTTGTTGTTGTTGTTGTTGTTGTTGTTGTTGTTGTTGTTGTTGTTGTTGTTGTTGTTGTTGTTGTTGTTGTTGTTGTTGTTGTTGTTGTTGTTGTTGTTGTTGTTGTTGTTGTTGTTGTTGTTGTTGTTGTTGCTGCTGCTGTTGTTGTTGTTTTTGTTGTTGTTGCTGCTGTTGTTGTTGTTTTTGGTGTTTTTGTTCTTGTTGTTTTATCAAGGAATTGATTATATTTCCGGGAAAGGAGTTTTTCGTTAGAATTTCTTTAAGTTTTATTTTATTTTGTTTATGGAATTGCTTATCGCTGATTGAAAGAACTCTATTGATGAGATTGTTGGCGGTGTTGATAATAGTGTTTTTTGGATGTTGTGATAAGAAGTTAAATCCTACCAACTCTTATAGCAGGCTGATGAAAAGTTGGGAACACCCAACTTTGTTTCAGTTTCTCATGAGCCTACACTTGCAAGTTCATTTTTATTTTTGCCATCCACTGGCGCTTGTAAGTTTTCCAATAGGTTCATTTCAAAACTCTCAACAATCTATTAATTTCTAACATATGCCAAACACGCCCCTTCAGCTGAAATGCAAGGAATAATGGCGGGTTTACACATGCATAAATTCACCGGCGAGCGCCTGTAACTGTGAGAGTACAAAATTTTCGCGTTTGTAAAGGCTTACACACGAATCTTAATTTTCCTTGCAAACTTTCCATGTGTGCATGGAAAAAATTCATACTTATTAAATACATACGAAACGGTAGCAACTGCTGCTACCGGCGCATGAAAAGTTGGTGAGCAACAGACTCTTATTATACTTGCATGCATGTTCCCAACCAACGCGTAAGTGTATGTTTACACATGCTTTTTGCTTTCATAAATTCATTCATGTGTAAACCCCACAAATCACAGAAAAGGAACACGTTTAATATTGAATTTCTTTCGTCGATTTTTTCAAAATTCTTCATTCTGGGGTTCTCTATCATACGGGCGTATTTTTAATTAATGTATCTTTCTCAGTCGTTTCATTACAAAAGCAAGATTTGGATAAGAGAATTACCGCACTATACGGAAATACATTTTTCTGCAATACGTTATTTAATTGATGTGAGTTCTACACATGCACGAAGTCGCTGGTTCCAGTAAACGTGAAAGTAAAAATTTCGATAAAAAAAGGTTTGACACTAAATGTCATTTTTTATGTACTATATTTTTGCTCAAGTCCGAATATTTTGTCATGTATGTGAAAAAAGAATATACAAATCGAAATTCTTCTTCTTGTTTTGAAAATGTCATATTCCTATTACTATATCGGATAAAAATTGACCGTCCTCGTTTAAAAGTTATGTTATTGTGAAAAAATAAAATAAAAATGACACTTGACGCATTATATGTGACGCATGGTATGCCGCCTAATTCATCTACCATCTACCATTACCCATTTACCACTTGCCATTTACTATTTAATGTTTACCACTTGCCATCGTATCCATCCAAAATCCTCCATCATATTCATATACCATCCTATCCATCTACCATCCCATCCATCCACCATCTACAGCTGGCATTATGTGTCGTCCGGATAGCGACTACATTGTGTTCCTGCCCCTATATATAGAGCAGCTGCTGTACAAACAGCGAATTATTAATTTAAATAGCCTATAATCTGGCCAGTGAATGGAGGAAAATTTTAGAATCCACTGTATTGCGAGGTAAGTGGTGTGTCGTCAGTTTATCTGCCATATACAGACAAACTGACACACAAACAGAATTACTCTTTTATATATAGTAGAGATAGAGATAAGTTTTAAATACTAGTCTTACAAATAGGAATTGAAATACAAAGAAGAGAACTTTAGAACAATTTATTTCCGCGTGCTCACTCATCAATCGAAAAGAACTATTTTGACGTCTTAAAAAGGATTGTTCGATTCATCAAAATGTGTAGGCCTGCTTCTTTCTTTATAAGGTGTGTTCCAAAACTATAGGTCACAACAGTTCTCCCACGCTTAATGAAAGTCTTCGAACATTATAACGTCGTCACATAATCATTTAAATAGGCTGGCTTCTTTCGTTCCCGTGTTTATTTTCTTAGCTCAGGTTGTGTTTCTTCGACTGAGGTTTGCTGCGAACTTGTTGAAGGATGTTGATCATATATTGGGTTATCTTCACTCGGGTATCCTGTATAAGTTCTGAATCGCGAGTCTGGAGTGTCTACCAATGTTGAGTGCTGGAGATACGTGAGTGGATAATTTTCTTTATTTTCGTTGTTCAAACTCGGCTGATTTCCACTGCAGTTTCTGATTTCCACTGCAGTTTATTTGTTGTTTTATTTCAGTTTTACAAAGTTGATTAATGTGTCTTTTGAAGGTATATCCACAGTCTAATTTCATAATGTAATGTAGTTTCCTAAATTTTTCGATTATAGAACCAAGTTTCCATACGTTTTGGTTTCGAATGTAACATCTTACCTGGACGCGGTCTCCCACGCTTAATTGTCAAACACGCGATTTGGATTCATTTGTATTTTTATCATGTTTGATTGGTCGAACAGCATTAAGTTGAATTCGTATGTTCCGATGAAGGTACATCTCTGTCGGTGTCTTGTTATTTGAAAGTGGAGTTGCTCTGTATCGAAAAAGGATTTCACGCACTTTGGCGTGCATTGACAGTGGCTTTCGTCATAGCTTTTAATCTGTTTTTCAAGGTTTGAACATTCCTTTCGGCTAACCCATTGGTCGCTGGATGACCCGGAGCTATCAGCTTTTGAAATATTCCATTTCTCTTACAGTATGCTTTGCATCGCTTGTGAAAATTGATGCGTTGTCTGAGACTATGATGTTAGGATATCCATGAAAAGCAAAAATATCTGATAGAAGTTCAATTGTTGAAGTCTAGTTTGGATCATTTTTGATCATTTTGATTTCAGTCCATCTGGATTTCGCGTCAATCATAATCAGAAATACGTAATTTTGAAGTGGTAAAGTGTAGTCGTTGTGAACTCGTTCCCAATTTTCTTTAGGCTCATTCAAAGGATGTATTGGGGCTTTTGCTGGGTTGGATTTTATTTGCACACATGATCCACACGATCTTACCATTCGTTCGATGTCATTGTCGATGCCTCTCCAGTAAACACAACGTTGCGCTAGCTGTTTCATTTTGGTTATACCAATGTGTGTTAGATGAAGTTGTTGTAAGGCTACTTTTTGTAGACTCCATGGAATCACGACACGTGGTCCTTTGAATAATATACCTCCATCCAATGTATATTCGTATGCGGAATCAGCATTGCTTTGAATCTGTTTTTTTACTTTTAATAATTGTACGCCAGAGTTTGTAGCTTCTTGAATCTTGTCAGCCGTTAAGGTTTCCGTTGAAATTTCGTTGAGTGTTGCCATACAAAATTTGGTTTATCTCATTGTTGATTGCCATAACATTAGAGAAAGAATTTATTTTTATTGGACATTTTGAAGGACAATCGGCGTCTAGGTTTTCAACCCCTTTTTTGAATTACGCTTCGTAATTAAAAGCGGAGAGAAAAGCAGCATATCGAAGTAGTCTGGCTGATGTCATTGATTGCCATAACATTAGAGAAAGAATTTATTTTTATTGGACATTTTGAAGGACAATCGGCGTCTAGGTTTTCAACCCCTTTTTTGAATTACGCTTCGTAATTAAAAGCGGAGAGAAAAGCAGCATATCGAAGTAGTCTGGCTGATGTCATTGGGGGCAGTTTGGAATTTTGATGAAAGATTCTTACCAGTGGTCGGTTATCCGTTTTTAATTTGAAAAGTCTACCAAACAAGTAGTTGAAGAAGTGATAGACAGCATAGACGATTGCGAGGGCTTCCCGATCAAGTTGCGAGTAGTTCTGTTCTGCTACCGTTAAAGATCTCGAAGTGTATATGTATGCAATGGGTTGTTCCGAACCATCCACATTGTGTGCTAATACTCCCGCTATCCCCACGGGACTAGCATCACAGGTCAGTACAAGTGGCAGGCTTGGCTCATAAGGTGGCCAGTGTGCGATCACTAGATAATTCGAATTTCAATTTTTGAAAAGCCGGCTCGCACGCTGCTGTCCACCTAAATCTTGAACTTTTCCCAAGTAATAGTCGAAGAGGATGCGTTATTGATGAATTTTTAGGAATGAATTTTGAATAATATATGATCATTCCTAAGAATCGTCGCAGTTCATCTACGTTTGAAGGTGGTGGCATATCCATGATGGCTTTGACTTTCTCTGCGTTAATTGAAATTTTGTTGAACTGTACTGTATATCCTAAGTATTCATTTTTTTCTTGAAAGACGGAATAGTTTTGCTTATTTACATGAAGATCGTATTTTTGTAATCTTTGGAGACATTTTGCAAGTGATTTTCGCATTCTGTTTTAGTAGCTCCGTGAATAATTATGTCATCAAAATAAGAAAGTGTTTTCGGCAAACCTTGAAGAATTTGATCAATAATGCGGTTGAATTCGCTAGGTGCTGTTTTGATTCCGAAGGATTAACGATTCATACGATATGTTCCACGATGTGTAGATGTTGTTTGAATTCGGGTACTTTCTTCATCAACAGATACGTTTAGATATGCTTTGTAAAGATCTAATTTACAAAAGAATTTTGAATTTCGAAGGCTACTTAGTCGGCCCTATCGAGGTATCCGTCGGAACGAAAAATACTAACATTTTGTACGATTCCGAAAATTTTTGTTTCGAGAAAATTGTTGGAAAATGTAAGAGATTGATAAAAATATGCTTTTAAATAGCTTAATGTACTCATTTCTTGAATTTTGTGTTTCCAGGTCAAACCTAAAAGAAAAAATAAGACACCAACAATACGAGCTCCTGTTGAACTAAACGCAGGAAAAACCTGATATAGCCCAAAACTACACCAAAAGGTCGCCAGAAGATGTTGCTGCATTTTGGGACGAGTAAACGGACCAACTCAACTAAGTTGGATCACGAAAGAGAGATGCTAGTGGTTGGAAAAAGGTGTAAATTCCAACAGAACAAAATCATTCACAAGAACTTTTCAAAAAAGTTCACGGAACTGCTTGAGGACCCGAGCAAGGACAAAGAGAACTACAAGCAGATTATGTCAGCTCAGCAGGAACCTAAAATTGGGTGCCCATGAAGATTCATCTCATTCATTCGATTCCATATATCTGCATATGGCTAAGAGTATTACTAATTGGCAGCTTATGTTAACCGCATTAATACGGCGCGCCTAGCACCTCAAGGAATGTAATGGCTGGTATATTTCTGACCAAAGAAGGATTAGAATCGCCTGAGGACGAGGGAGAGAAAAAGAAGCGCGAAGAATAAATATTTAAAGTTTTAAAATCATTTTGTATCAAGAAATAAATAAATTTAACTTTATTTTTACAATCTTTTTCTTATCAGCTTCCTTTTTTCCATCCTCGTGAACATTAGGCTTGTCGGTCGCCGTTTCTTTCTTCGTCACTTGACTACCTTTTCATAGTAGTGCTTTTCTTACTTACTTACTTAAGGTGGCGCAGACAGTCCATTGTGGACCACGGCCTCAACCAACAATCCTCGACAGCTAGGCCGGTCCCTAGCCAGTGGCCTCCAGTTGCGCACACCAAGTTGGTTGAGGTCGTTTACCACTTGATCGCGCCACCTTAGATGGGGTCTTCCAGAACTGCGTCGGCCCTCCGGGTTGGAATTGAAGACTCGTCGGGCAGGAGCGTTTTCGTCCATACGCTCCACATGGCCCAGCCATCTAAGCCGCTGAATTTTCAGCTTCTTAACCAAGTCAATGTCGCTGTATAGCCCGTACAGTTCGTCATTGAATCTTCTCCCCCATAATCCATTGATACATACAGGCCCGAATATCACCCGAAGAATCTTTCTCTCAAAGCACCCCAGCCTGTATTCATCCGATTGTGTCAGTGTCCACGCTTCTGCCCCATACAGCAGGACTGGGATGATAAGGGTCTTGTATAGTGTCTCCTTGGTCCTTTGAGAGAAGGCTTTACTACTAAGATGCCTTCTTAGCCCGAAGAAACAGCGATTGGCAAGAGTGATTCTTCGACTGATCTCTTCACTGATGTTGTTCTGAGAGGTTATAGTGGAACCCAAATAGACAAAGTCCTTGACAACCTCAAAGTTATATCTGTCCATTGTGACGTTTTGTCCGAGCCTACGGTGATGATCTACTTCACCCGAGGACAGCATATACTTTGTTTTATCTTCATTTACAGCCAGACCCATTCGAGCCGCTTTCACTTCAATACTTGCGAATGCTCCACTGACAGCGCGCTTCGTTCTTCCAATAATGTCAATATCATCAGCATAGCCAAGTAATTGAACGGATCTAAAAAAAATCGTACCGCTGGCGTTGACATGCGAGTTGCGTACGATTGCCTCAAGAATGATATTGAAGAGGTTACATGACAGCGCGTCACCCTGTCGTAAGCCTTTCTCGACATTAAATGAGTCGGTGGTGTTCTTACCAACCTTGACGGAGCAGCGAGAGTTCTCCATAGTCATCCTGCACAATCGAACGAGTTTGGCAGGGATGCCAAGAAGCGACATGGCTCTGTATAGCTCGTTCCTGTTTACGCTGTCATAGGCGACTTTAAAATCGATAAAGAGGTGGTGAGTATCGATCTGGAATTCTTGGGTCTTTTCCAAAATCTGCCGAAGTGTGAAAATTTGGTCGACGGTTGACTTACCGGGTCTGAAACCACACTGATAGGGGCCAATCAGTTCACGTGCGAAAGGGTTCAGACGTTCACACAGAATGGCCGACAAGATTTTATAGGCGACATTTAGGAGACTTATACCTCTGTAGTTGGCGCAGTTAAGAGTATCTCCTTTCTTGTGGATAGGGCACACAATGCTGAGGTTCCATTCGTCAGGCATACTTTCATCCGACCAGATTGTACAGATGAGTTGGTGTATGCTCTTCACCAAGTCATCTCCCGCTGCCTTGAAGAGTTCAGCCGTAAGGCCATCAGCTCCAGCAGCCTTGTTGGACTTTAGTTTAGATATTGCTATCCGAACTTCTTGGTCGGGAGGACGGAAATTTTGTTCATCATCATCCAAATCAAATGGATCATTCTGCCTGACAGCGATTAGTTGGTTGTCTTCGCCGTTTAACAGTCTGCAGAAGTGTTCTTTCCAAATTCTCAGCACCGACTGTGTATCTACAACGACATTCCCACCCTCGTCTCTACATGCTTCCGCTCGGGCTTTGTAACCCTTGGACAAATGCTTTACCCTTTGGTAGAACTTTCGAACATTGCTTCTGCCGTAGCACCCCTCAATAGATTCAACCATTCGTTTTTCCAGTTCTCTTTTTTTTTCTTCTGAAAAGCCGATGTTCCTCTTTCCTCTTTTGCTGGTACACCGCACGGAAAGCGCTCTTGGCAGCTCTAGTTCTGGCATTCAGAACTGCATGATAGGCTTCGTCTTTGGCCAAGTGTGCGAGCCTGCACTCATCATCAAACCAGGTGTTTCGTTGTGGTCGCCTAATGAAACCCAAAACATCCGTGGCAGCGGTTTTGACGGCCATTTTGCAATGTTGCCACTGGGCCTCTGGGTTTGGCGCAGGCGCCGGGCTTGTCAAGAGATAAGAGGAGACATGATTGGTAAAGGTTGTGGCGGTCTCTTGCGATTGTAACTTAGCAACATCAAACTTCCTCACAGTGGATGTTCGGTTCTGCGGTCTGGTGGAGATCCGCATTCGCACTTTAGCTACAACAAGGTAGTGGTCCGAGTCTATGTTGGCCCCTCGGAAAGTGCGGACATCCATGACACTGGACGCATGTCTGCTTTCAATCGCAATGTGATCAATTTGGTTGACGGTATTTTGATCAGGAGACCGCCAGGTCCCTTTGTGAATATTGAGGTGTGGGAAGTATGTGCTAGCTAAGATGACACTTCGCCCCGCAGCAAAGTCGATTAGCCTGTGTCCGTTACCGGAAGTGTTGTCGTGCAGGCTATGCTTTCCGACTGTCGAGCCAAAGTTACCCTCCTTTCCGATTTTGGCGTTGAAGTCACCAAGAATAAACTTAGTGTTACTTCGGGCATTCATCATACGTCTTCTCGAGAAGATCGTAGAATTCTTCTTTGGTCGTGTCATCTTTTTCCTCCGTGGGGGCGTGGACGCAGATAAGAGAGATGTTGCTGAATTTGGATTTAATGCGGATTGTGACAATGCGTTCGCTTATGCCACGAAACCCCAAGACTTCTTGCCTAAGCCTTCCTCTTATCACAAATCCGCATCCAAATAGCCGCTGTTTCCTTATCCTGTAGCACTTGCCGTAGTAGATGTCACAGTTTTTCATCCTCCTTGTGCCTTCACCATCCCATCGCACTTCTTGGATGGCTGTGATGTCGGCTTTGACACCATCTAGGGCTTCCACTAATTGTTCGGCTGCACGTGGTCTGTTAAGGGTCCGGACATTCCACGTGCAGAACCGAAATTCGTTGTCCTTGTTTCGTTTGCTAGGGTCGTCATCAGTAGGGTCATCCATATCCGAGGCAGTTGGTTGTTTCGGAACAAGAGGTTTTTTACGTGGTAGGGAAGTTACCCCGACGCACAACCCCCAACCTGGGGGACCAGGCCCTATGCTGCTCTCCTTGGACAAAAGGAGCTGGAGAAATCCAGAGTCAGTAACCCACTACGGGGATGTGAGAGCTACCGTTGGTCCTATATGGGGTCATCCGCCACCTTCTCTACTTCACTACCCTGACTAATAGTAGTGAAAGGACCCAAAGACCTGAGCTCCGAATATGTCGAAGTAGCTCAATGGGGTGCCTACCATATTGTCTGTAAGCGTCGCCGTTGGTTCACTTAATTGGAAGCTCATCCGCCGCTCGCTTGCTTTCTGAGGGGTTCGTACAGAATAAACTGCTACCCAACAAGAGAAACAGAGGAGCTTTATGGCAGGGCAATTATAGTGTTGCTATTTTTCTGTGATCAACACTCGCGCTTATAAGTTCAGCAAGTCAAGTCCGGGTGGACAAGACCAGTACCCGATGGCTACCACTTGGAGGTAAAATAAGCACAATTGATGCGTATGAGACAGTTGCAACGCTGGGCATCGCCATGTTGATACCAATCAGGGTCTACCCTATTCATACAGCACCCAGCCCCAGCACCCAGCTTTTCGCGACGAGCAACTTTATCGAACTTTTAACGAACTGAGAGTGCTTGTTAAGCATTTCGTTGTTCTTGTTCTCCTTGGAATTTTAGGCCTGGTCCTCCTTCATGTACAAAACTATCTTTGTATCACGTACCAAAGCCTCAGAACTGTCCTGGTGAAGGAGTCTCCAGCAGAAGATTACCACACGTATTGCTCATCATCCTTATACTTTAAGGTTTCAGTCACATTCACTTTGTCGGCGGCGAAGTAGATAAAATAGAAACCCACACCAAACTGTCCGATCATAAACTTCTTCCTTTTAAGCATGCTATTTATTATTAAGGTTTTTAGTTGAACAATTTCAAGGAAAAGTTGTGTGGTTTTTTTTGGGTCGCTAGATCAAAACTTTTTCGTGTGAAATATGATCAAACATCAAAAAGTGTTTTTCTTTTGGGCATAGATCATATCTTTTTGTAGTGTTAGATCAAATCTTACCTCCCAAATGAAATCTCATTTTAAATTGAGATTTAACACACATTTGCACTCACACTACAATAATTTGACATTTCTCAAGCGTCAAATTTTGTTTGGTTTTTTTTTTAGCATTGTGTGATTTTTTTTTTGTGGAAAAACGGAAAAAGAATTATATATATATAAATATCTTAGTGCTTTCTATCTGGAAGAAGAGAACTATGTTTTCAAACGTGACTTTGCTCAAGCCACCTTAGAGGATCATTTCGATTAAACGATCCTGCCGAAGGTTATGCAAGTTAAGAACTATGGAAAATGTGTCAGAACAAAGTACACTTTTTTGGTTAATCAAGACACAACCAAATTGGATTCACTCTGGTATGCTGAGTCGTCGAGCAATATCAAAACTACAAGGATAATTCAGGAGTGTTTAGCCTCAACCATCGAATAATAGAAATCTACGTCTTGGTTCTGTATGTTTTTTTTTTGAACTAGAGAAAAAAGAGTTCTTGAAATAGCTTCTCCTTTCTCGCAATTACAAAATTAATACCCATAACAGCGGGAGCGGGAATAAAATATTGTATCAAAAAAAAAATAAACTTTTTATTCAAAAAAAAAATATATTGTAAATACTGTGTAACTGGAGCTTATTTGCTATTCGCTGCCGCCGCCGGCTCCACAATGAGTTTAGCTCCGCCCAAACATATATAAGACTTCTTCATCGCTAGATGAGCTCTCTTCTGATTCCTCGGGTATTTTAAAGTAAACAGTCGATTCGCGGTCGAATGCAACCTGATGAATCTCCGAGTTTTTCTTGCCGACCTTCTCAAAGAAATACTCCCGCGTCAAGTGGAAGCAATTACCGTTTAAATGTTCTTTGTGAGATTCAAGATTTGTGGGACAATATAAGAGAATTTTTGATTTATCTTCTAGAACTAGAGTCTTGGAAGTTTCTTGTGCGAATGTCAGTGTATCTTCTTCTGGAACTTGAGTAGTCGGACGATTGGATGAGGTTTTAGATGGAGGATCGATAAATTGAATAGTTGATTGAACCTGCGGTGTTGTGGCTGATTTGTTTCGAGCTTTGGGCGCTATTTTCTATATTCTATAGGTTTTCCCTTTATCAAAGTAATCAAGCATTTTCTCGCAGGATTAGGCATAAAGTGTTGATTGAAGAAGGGTGTGGAATTTATTAAACTTGTTCCTGCGAAGCCAGTCTCATTGGAACTTGGTGGCAAATATTTTTGGGACATCCCCATTTCTGTTTCAGATCGTTCTGTGTCTGTGGCAAATATTTTTGGGACCTCTCCATTTTTGTTTCAGATCGTTCTGTGTCGGAAATTAGGTGCACGACATCTACAGCTGGACCTTTTAACTTAGATTTAGGCAATTCGAGAGCACGTTTTCCGCTTGAAACTGGTCTCTTTTGATTTCTGTCCAACTCGATTTCTTTGTCAGAGGTTTCAATGGTGGAAACATCTGAAGCTGGAGTTTTTGCCTTAATTTTAGGCAATTCGGGTCCATGTTTTTCTCGTGTAACTAGTTTCCTTTGATGTTTCTGTAAATTCCGCTGTAGAACCATGTCTCACAACGACATCGGCAGCTGGAGTTCTTGCACTTCACAGTAAGGGGCTGCTACAACACGACCATCTGCAAACATTAATTGTTTGAATTTAACCTTTTTATGATTTTATCACTTACTCGAATTGTTCTAGAGGAGCACATTGCCTTCGCCAAGAAAAACAATTCCCTTTTTATTTAAAACTATCGAAAAATGAATTTATTCTAATTCCTTAACAATTGAATCCATCGTGCTTGTCAACAATAATTGGACATTTGTTTGGTTGGGTGGGTTCAATCGGTGAACTCTAATTAATCAATATTAAATTATGACTTATGTTCGAACACAACTTTTCGACTAAAAAAACATCAAAAATACATTGAAGTACATTTTAACTTATGAAATAATTAATTGAGGCTACTTTATAATATTAATGTTGAAATTTATTACACTAAAATCTAAAAAAAAATTGCTTAAAGATTATTCCAACGAAGATAACATGACAGAAAAATCAATCTCGTTAGACATTGTCATATGGTTAAACACGCCCCAAATTAAGAACGTCAAAAGAACACACACACAATAACAAAAACTGATCAAATCTATCTGCTGCTATTATTGGACAGCAAATACGATCAAACTTTAGATCAAATTTGCTTTAACCAAAAAAATCCACATTAACTTTTCTAATTTTTTTCCAACTTTTGACAAATCGGTAAAACAGCTGTTTGAATTAAGAGATGGCGTTCTTGAAAATATATCGATATTCACCGATTTGATATATTTCGAATGGTGTAGGGAAAACCTTCTCGCCAATTTACTTACAAGTACGCAACTGGTGCCATCTATCAGAGAAACTTCTCTGATACTCACAACGTGCTGAACGCACCCAATAGAATCCACCATAGGAGATTCCACAAATAGAATCCAAATCTATAAATGGAATCAATTTCCAGAACGGAGTCCACAAGACTTCCATTTTCAGTCGGCATTCCAGTAAGTACTCATTCCACTTATTCAATGAAAGAACCCAATGCGACGAGTAATAACCCTGCAAACCAAACCGCAGTAGTTTTCTAGAAAACACTACTACAACTAAAAATATATCCTTCGAATGTGTGGGTTTTTTTATTTACTACTTCCCCTGCGCCGTAGAGTATACCCCTGCAAACAAGAAAGTACGGTAACAATCGATGAAATATGTACATCGAAGGAAGTAGTTTGGTTTCTCCTGAAAAAACCATTAACGATTCCCTTTGTAACGTAAAAATAAAATTAATATGAAATTTAAAAAGAAAATCTTTTTATTGAAAGAAAAATTTGCACCGCCAACAGACACTGAACCTCTGTAACGTAAATAAATTATATTAATGAAATTAAAAGTCGTTCGTGCAATAGCATGAGTAAGTAGGTAGTTAAGTACCCACACGCACACCACCACTCGTGTCCGCCAATAGACCCCCGATCCTACCCCGAACATCCTATGGGCATTCGCAGTCCAAACCTGAGACCTATCGACAACACAAATCAGAGAGGAAGCAAGAAGATACGAGCGCCCCGCTTATCCTTGTCCCTCGCCAAGGAATAGCAACTCCATCATCATCCAACCATGCCTCCGTGCACGTAGTACTTCTAAAATAGACATACTTACACTTCCGCACCCTGGCCTCTTGTTCTTCCTGCTCCCCTCCCCGTCCTTCCAATTTCCTTTTCCATCCTCATCACAGAAGCGCAAACCATCTACCAGCATACCATAGGTGCTGACTACAAAACCCCGTAGAACAGCCTAGAGGGTATCTGGCAGCATGCTTACGCCTATCCGCCGCAAGAGCTAGGTGTTCCGCTTGCAGCTCACATATGTGGTAGTCTACACCTGAAAACCATGGACCCTACTTTAATCCCTTCGAAAGTACCTAGACCTATCGTGCCCTTATCAATTATACCTTCAATGGACCCTCCAGAGATTCTACTCCGGTAAGCACTGCTACGTCTAGCTACCTTCGTCTGACTCCGAGTGACTGGGATGGAAGCAACCCCATGCCGGCAACGCCCCCTTTCTCAACAACTACTTGGTAAAAATAGCTGTCGGGAACGGCATGCGACAACGCAGGGTCGTGGTCGAGATCGACCGTCGCGGTGGCCGGCAGCACCCATGCCTCAGCTAGCTCAGCCAGGCCATGGACTCTTGCTCCGGGATCTACCTGACCGGTGCTACCTCTTATTATCCTACCGACCGTTGAACCCTGGTGGTCGAGTTCGAGTAAAAATATTGAAATGCTTACTGGCCCCCATAACCGACGTTGACAAGACTGAGAAGAATTAACTGTAGAGAAAGAACGATTCGTAATCGTACCTCTTAATATGAATGATCATAGATCAAAAGTAAAGAATCACGATTAAATTACTCCACTAAACCCTTGAACGCGACTCGTATGCACGTATGTGACAGCAGACCATAGATGGACGTGGCTGCGTGGCTATCTTGTCACCTTCCCATCATTCTGCCGCCACGATGAATCGCAGAATGAGGAAGAGGTGACTAACATTGTAGGGAGGGAGGATCACTGGTGTCGATTAATCCCCCAAGGTATCTCAACCCACCCATTCTATAATCGAAAATCACCTCTCTCGATTACAGCCGTGCCTGACCGTGTACCGGTGAGTCCCTACGACTCAACTATGTTGATGGGCAGCCCCAGATTTAATAAGCAAGCTAAAAAGCTTGCTCAACTACAATATCTAAATCTATCTAAACCATAACAACAAAGGAAAACTCTCTACTTTATCGTTGCAGTAATGATACTCCCTATGAGTGTCATAGTATGTACTTTGCCATGTCCTCCAAGAAAAGGTTGTGAGGGTTACCACCCTCCCTAGGAAAACTTACTCAAACATACTGAAAATAACTCAAGACCTAAATGATAGTTCCAAGAAAATCGAAATCAAAATACTGAAAGTTTCTGTAAACGTTATAAAAGGCTTGTTTATTAATATTTAACTTAAATCTAACAGGTTATCAATAAGAGAAAGTCTGAATGTAACTTTAAGGAAAATTCAAAATCAAAGATATCAAAAAGATTAAATAAGAACTTGAAATAAAGTTTTATCAATATACAAAGTAAGAAGTATTTAAAACTATAAAGTTTGGTATCCCGTAGGATAATGTAAAATTTCGTTGTATATTCTATATACTTAACTATACCTAAACTGATCAACAGTAATATTGAATAATTATTTCTTGAGATTATTGTCTCATGAATTGCTTAAAATCTAAAGGAAGCTACTATTAAGAAGTAAAGTAAGTATAGTCTAATTGCTTCTTATGTATTGGGATGCTAAGTTACATCTATATAACGCTAATTTGTACGCGACTCTATCTGTTTGCGTCAAAAGGGAATTCAATGTAAAAGATAGTTAAAAATTTTCGTATAAAAACTAACCGCGGCGTTAATTTCTCACCGCTTGAGAATATCGCGAGAATTAAAAAAAAAGAAGAAAACACGAAACAAAAATAAGTTTTTAACGCGGGATATTTATCCTAATTATGAAGAAAGATACTTTAGCATGTTCTGATAGAAACCGATAAAACGATATACAAAATCTTTCTAATTATCTGTAAGGCAAATTGTCAATGTTCAAAGTTAACAAGTGTGATATTATAGAGTAACCAACACAGATTTACAAACCCCAAAAAAAAAATGTACCATACTCGAGAGAATACCGTTTGTATTCAATCTAGTAATCGAATTCTAATGTTATATAAATCAATATATTAAAAAGGTAATATGAACATATTCCAGAACAAAAAAAACATGCAAATATATTAAGGATATTGACTACCAATGGGGTAGTTTATAATCAAGGTTATCAGATATCTGCTGTTGCTGAAGTGCACTCCGGTAACTAGCTGAAAAGTAAGTGATTAGGAATACAATAAACTACAGTGGAATATATTAGCTTCTTTCTTTATACATGATTACTTTTGGACAGTTGTCATTAATCTGAACTCAACTGTTTCAAAATACGAGTTGGTTTTGAACTGAGCCTTGAAATTTTAAGATATCGTATCTTTAGGATAATAATATGATTGGCGTACCGCAAAAATAGTACGTTAAACTCAAACACGATTACAAGACATAAATGATATTCGGTACGATCGGTTAGAATAATTATCTAAAAGCAAAGTGCGATGATAAGTAAGGACATAGCGTCAAAACGCTGTCAAAATACGGTCGCTACCGACGCGAAACAATATTGTCGTGAAGACAAAAGTGAAAAAGAAAAAATTGTAACGCGAAAATAAAAGAAAATAACAAGTGTACAAATGACAGTATTCACGGAACTGTGTATCCTCGATTCAAAAATAGATATACATAAATGTTATCTAACCGGAAAAAGATTAGTTCAAATTATGGTAAAACCTTAACCTGCGTCATACGCATCTGTATAAATCGTTTCCCGAGAAACTGAAACACGGGTTTCGAAAGATAGCTTCAACGATAGCTAGGCTTTACTTGGAAACTGATTTTATTCCAACGAGAGACACTTGTTTTCGTTACCGGACAAAACGGAAATGACAAAACGAGAAAAGTTTTTTTTTTTTTTTTTTTTTTTTTTTTTTTTTTTTTTTTTTTTTTTTTTTGAACCGCAGCGTGAGAAGAAACTAATCGGGATATAGATAAATTCACAAAACTCAGATGCTATATATAAGCTAATTCAAACACTGATCTTTGCATATAATCATGAAGTACTCTTTTGGATATAAAAAAAAATAAAGGTACAATCACCAAGCTGAGTGGGTGGGGGAGGCGTTAGGTCCCGCCACAGTGTGCTGGTATCTTCTCTGAATAATTTTACTTAATCAAGTACACCGCCGTCCGTGGTAGTACGTTTTGTATGCTAGGTTGGCACACAAAAATTATCTCAAGGCAATTATAGAACCCGCCTGTGGGTTTTACGAGGACAAAAGTATTCACGTACTTGACGTAACACAACAATAAAAAGAACACTATTATAAATTCAACTTATTACCTGGTAATCCAGAAGAATAATATTGGAATAATAATACATCACAATAAATAAAGTCAGGATCTGATGAATATTCTTGATAGTGTTAAAGATGCAGGAACTGGTGAGTATTTGTTACAGGAACTAAATGTATAGTTGCAGGAACTGAGTATAGATGCAGGATCTGAGTATAGCTGCAGGATCTGATGTAAATATATGATGCCGGAACTGATGTGAGAAGGAAAATTTCCTTCTTACCCGATAGGGGTGTGTTGAAGTGTGGGCCTGGATATCGGCCAATAGATTAAGAAAAACGTGGCGCTTCGACACCTCGTGGCAGAGGCATGGATGTGCGCTATGACGCCACTGGATTAAAACGTCAAGGAGGATGTATCCTGACTCAAGTCCAGTCAAAACAAAAATTGTATGACTCAAATCTGGCCAAAACGAAAAAGATTAGCAAACGTCGGCGAGCTGACGAGCGGATCAACGCCTGACGTTTGCTTTCGATGTATTTATCGGAGTGTATAGGAGGAACTTTGTCCTCTTGATGATGTGCACGTGTGTGCTTGAAGCCGGAGCGAGTAATGGGATACCAAAAAAAAAATATAAGCTTTGAGCCTTTGGATCAAGTAGGCATGGTCTGTGCCAAAATATATTTCTCCTTCTTTTGTCTTCCTTTCCTTAATTTTTCTTTATAAACTGCGTATTTCTTTATAAAAAAAATTCCACAAATAGGTGTAATAACAAGGAAATCCCTTTCGCCGCCTCATGGGTATTCTTAATCCATGCTGGGTGACAGGAACACATCAAATCTGTGGCAGCTTCGCCTGCCCAGGATTCGTAATGGGAGTGCCGTGCCTCCAGAAATCTCCAATGCCTGCGGCTAATACTTTTTATGGACAAAAAGAAAAATCCTTATGGATTAATATGCCGACCACATGGCTTCTAATTTTCATTAATCCTTGGAACAATCTCATAAGAAATGTTCCAAAAATTAAAGAAAAATGAATTTCTTACCTTTAATGATGTTTTCCAGTTACGTTCCTTAATAAAAAGGGAGTCCAACTCCCGTCCTCGAAAAGTAAAAAGAAATTTCAATCGCCAGACAAAGTTCTCAAAATGGTTGACTCTGCTTGCTACCACAAAAAAAAGGTTCTGTGTATTGAGATGTTTCTTGTTCTAATGCTGTCTTCAAAATGAAGTCTGTTTCACAGACTATTTCCTCTTTGGTATTCCTATCTTTCATACGAAAATAAAAATACGCGCAGATTTTACTGCTTTTTTCGCAGTATCATGTCGTTTTCCTTTGGCCCGTCAGGTGGCGTAGTAAAATATGTGCTGGTGAGCTGTGCTCATCGTAACAGTCTTGTTGGCACAGACTCTTTACTTCCTGACAGATACATTATTATGCCAAATATGAGTGGAAATATTCTATTTGAGGTTTTGGACACATTGGATAAGTGTTATACAGCGCAGTGAGGTGTGTTATATTGTAGATATTTTTCGATATCAGGAACTCGCGAAACTATATTGAGAATGTTGAAAGGATATTGACAGATGTGGTGACGTAAGTATAACAGGAAAGTATTTCCGAGCAATATTGGGAAGTGACAGCTATGACACTAGGACGTTTACCTGGTGGTGATATGACAGTTCTTGTTTCAGGTTGAGCTTATGTCACATCAGGACAAATTTAATTCGGTGTTTACTTCCAATATGGCTTAGTGACTTGCCGCAACGTGACGTCACGTGTACACTTCACGGATTATACCGTCACTAAGTAATGGACTGAAATTTGGTTTCCGTGGTGGATTCTTCTTTTCTTTCAAGTGAGTGGTGAATAGTGCGTTCAGCACAAGGTGAGTAACTAAAGAAGTTTGCTCGAGTAGGTGGCACCACTGGCGTACTTGGTTAGTGGGTACGGGCGAGCAAGTCATCCCTACACCTCTTCACCTAAATATCCTATGGGTACTCAAGTTCCAAACCCAATGCCCATCGTCAACACAAACCGAAGAGGAAGACAAAAGAGACAAGAACCTCCAAAACCTCCTTGACTCCTATACCAAGGACCAGCGTCTCCATCATCAACCTCCCATGTATCGGTGTATTTAGTATCCCTGAATCGACATACTTACACTTCGCTAACATGGCATCTTGCTCTCCCCGCTCCTCTTCCCTTCCTTCTAATTTCATATCCATCCCCATCACAGAAGCGAGAACCATCTACCAGCCCACCATAGGTACTGACTACAAAGTCCCGTAGAACAGCCTAGAGGGTACCTGATAGCATGTTCACGCCTATCCGCCGCGAGTGCTAGGTGTTCTGCTCGCAGCTGTTTCACACAGTAGCCTACACCTATAAACCAAGGACCCTACTTATATCCCCACAGACGTACCTAAACTTGTGATGCTAATTCAATATCCGTTGCTTCGATTTTCCGGAGACTACTCCAGTCTGCACCCTTGTGCTTAGTTGACGTCATCTGAATTCGCGTGAATGGGATGGAAGCAACCCCTCGCCGGCAACGCCCCTTTCTCACCGGCTACCCGTTGAGAGTAGTCGATTTGAACGGCATGCGACAACGTAGGGTCGAGGTCGAGATCGACCGTCGCTGTGGCCGGCAGTACCATAGCCATAGCTAGCTCAGCCAGGCCGTAGGCACTTGCTCCGGGATCTACCTGACCGGTGTTACCTCTTATTTTTCACTGCCGACCATTGAACTAATGATGTGCAAGTTCGAATAATTAATGTTAATATGCTTATTGGCCCTCATAACCGTTGAAGCCATGAAGACATGTAAGAATTGATTGAAAGAAAAAGTTGACTCTAGATCGCACCTCCTCATAACAAAGAGTGAAATCGTAAATCGGAAGTAAAGATCTCGCGGTTGTAATTATTTCACTAACCCAGTAAACGCGACACGTAAAAATTTCAATGCAAGCAAGTCATAGAAGTTCGTGACTGCTGTGGCATAATATTAACTTCCACCCCTTTTGCTGCCACGGTGATGTGCAAAAGGTGGTAGAAGAGGTGTCTAACTATGTGGGAAGGGAGGATCTAAGGTGGTAAATAGAACCTCCTGGTCTCACAACCCGCCCAAAACGATCACAGAAATCAACTCTTCTGTTCTCGTCCTTTGGCTGACCCTGGACCCCTTGAGTCCCCATGACTCTAAAACCATTGTGGGCAGCCCCTGACATGATAAGCAAGCAACAAAACTGCTTGCCTACAAATTTACTCTACCAAAACCAGGTACCTAACATCAAAATTTTATCAAGTCTCGACATTGTACCAAACTACATTATTTTTGCACACACACCAACCTGTCCTGTCCCAAAGGGCTTGCGAGGGTTACCACCCTCCCTATAAACAATAACTGCCATTCTGAAAAGTCTGTAATATCTTCAAGAAAACTTCAAAGAAATAAATTCAACTACATAAGATTCTGTAATCGTTAAACAAAACTTAAAATCACTAGTTTATCAAATAATATAACAGTGTATTGTTATTTTTAGAAAGAGATCTCAAACGATCCTCTTCTATTCTCAACATTGATTCTTAGGACTAAATCTTTATCATACCTGAATGAGATTAATTCATAATCAGTTTTATTCAAAAAATGATTAAAGAAACTTAAAAATCAAAGCGTTCTCACTATACGCTGAATAAACTTAAACTTCTAGCTATCAATAACATTTGTGCCTTATTGGCTACCTTAATGAAAGGTGAATCGTAACTAAAATCTTATTTACGAGAAATATATTTATTATTTTTTTTTTGTATTTCGAAAACAATATTCGATATTCGTATCGAAATCTTCTAATTCATGGACTGAATTATTGGACTTTGCAAAACAAAAATGATTTCTACCGCGGCGTTCGATTTTTCGCGTCGTATGAATACGCTAAGAAAAAAATTATAAATTTTCAAAAAAAAATAGGTAAAGTTCTACCGATAGATAAAATATTATAGCTATCTGACTCTGTACCCGCTACCGACGCTCGAGTACGATGTCTTAAAGACCAAGTAATAGTATTCGTGTAAACGAAGTATTTTGTCCTGAAGGCCGATTAAATGGATACCCGATCCCAGCGGATGATCAATCTAATCAATTGATTCCGATAACCGTTTTGATCAATGAAGAAGAGATATGATCTGATGAAACGTACCCGTAAAATAGGTAATATTTTTCGCGTATATCTGAACTACGAAATTAATCTTTGATAATTATTGTATTAAACTCCCGTCACTAATTGATCACGACTACAAAACGATTACAACACGATAATAACACGGTAACAATAAAAAAAATTCTGAAGACTCGGTTAATAATGAAGATTTGGATTTTCTTTTAACCACAAATAGCGATTCACCTCCCATGGACACTATTGATTCCTACGCACTTCTAAAATTAAATATATATGATACCTCAATATCTATAATCTAGTTATGCATGCAATAAAAACTCTAATAATGCACTAGGGTGGAGGAGGCGTGAGGTCCTCTCACCTTAGTTTCGATTGTATAAGCAAGTGTATGCCTAAAACCACCGTCCGTGGCTGCTTGCGTTAAACGCCAGCGTTAGCCGCTGCGTGGACGATGAATGAAATTTCGTCGAAGCAAATTTTGGAGTGGTCAGAGCTTCTCTGCTCCCACTCAAATCACAAATAAGAATCAAAAAAAATAAAATATATCTTTGTTACCTGGGGTTCTATTGGAATTATAGTATACTATAGGTCACTTAAATACATTTATTTATAATTTCCGGAACTAATGCTCCTAGGTGTGTTAAAGATGGGGTGATTCTGTTTCTTCCCACGTGGCTCCAATAGAGAATCTGTATTGAAGTTGTAGATTCGATGGGGACTGGCATCCATGCACCTGCATGCGCCAAACGTCCAATGGATCCGATAAAATATGCTCCTTCTATTATACGAAGGTGTCTTCAGCCTATTCGTGACTGGGTGTCCAGGTATGTAACGACTAATTGTTGGGCCTAGCAGCCGGTATTAAAGGTGAGTATCTGATGTATATATATCAAAGGAAACGTTGGGCCAAGCAGCCAGTGTTGAAACAAGGTGTTCGCATGACACGGTAGTAAAATAAAGTAAAATTGAGTGAGGATGAGGAGATATCCTGGACGATGACGTGGCCGTCGACGAGCTGGCGAGCAGATCAACGCCGACCGGACGCACGTGGGTGTGGTGTATAGCCTATGGACTATGTCCTTAATGCTACGTAGGCACGTGCGCAGTGATGGCTTGGAGTGGTCCACACACAAAAAAATGAACTGATGAACACTTCATGGGCTTTAGCACAATTAGTGCTTGGTAATATATTTCAATATAAATATATCGGCGTATACATTGGGCCTGCACATGCGGGCAGTAATATATGTGTATACTGGTGCGAATCCACAATAAAATGATGAGGTAGAAATCCTTCTGAGTAGATAAAATGAAAAAGAACGGCGCAGCCTTGCCTGCCCTATCCAATTGGGGATATCAAATGCGCCTACAAAATGATTATTCCTACAAGCGAGAAGAAGGAACGTGGTTACAACGTGTTTCCATGTCGCCATCGAGATTTTCAATTGTCGGAGCAAAGCAAAAAAAAACTGCTCCGAAAATCTATTTCGAATAAACCAATCTTACCTGGAGAATGTAGTGAGAAATCCATTATAGGGTGGAATTCTCTAATTGCACATGCAATTTAAAGGAATTCAAAGTATAAATTAGTGTTGGGCGCGGTTCAGCTGCGTAAAAATAATACACGTTCTGGTGCGGAGATGTTCCTCTGATAATGTCTGTCTTCAAAATGAAGAATGCAGACGCAGTTGGGTTCCACACTAGTCGGCACCAATCAGACATCGCCGTACTTCCAGTCATATTTCACTTTCCAGAATGCCGTTCCAGTTAACCTAGCGAGTTAGATGGGCTGAAGCAACGAATGTTAACGTTCGGTTCACACTACGTTACTTCTGCCATGAATTGACTTACACATAATATAATATGTGTTATGGCAAGTATTTGAACGTAATGATGTAACTCGAGGTTACGATTACACTAGGGGATCGGAATTCTGTTTGGTGGCTAATATTCTGGTGGCATAACTGTTGAATTGTGATGACTTTACAGAGTAGCTAATTAACTGTCACTCTTGTCAGTTCTAAGAGATGGCATACTTGACAACTGTAGTAAAATTTTTATTTCTTTTCCAAGTTAATAAATATTTTTAGATAATGGAAACCTCGTATGACATGGACTTAGATGGTTATGACATGATGCCTGCTTTGTATTATCTGGTAAGTATCTGTCATTATTTTATTTCTCGAACAGAGCGTATGACAGTTTTGGACGAAAAAGGTAGGTATCAGATTTTCAGCTTTTTATAATGTGTTATAGCACAGAATAAGGGTTCAACTTATTGTTGCCTTATGGTTGGTGTCTATTCCATACAATGTCTAGTCACTTAGGTCATGTTCCTGGGCAGGTCAGAAATGCAATTATTATATTCCAAGTGGCAACCTGACACTTAGACATGGATTCAGATTGACAATTTAAGTAACGAATCGGCCGCATCGACTATTTTCCTTAAAATGGCTCTCTGACGGCTACCTGTCACTTTTGTGTTCCTGATTTGCATTGTGAAATGACTGTCACTACTTACTGCAAAATGGCCTAGTGTAACCACTAGTTCTGTTAATTTAGTGCATACACTACCTAAACCAAAATAGCGAGTTGTTGTCTCATGAGGTCCAATTTCGCTTCCATTGTCTTAATGGAAACCAGACCATACTGGAAGTTTGACTTGTAGGGGAAATTTTGTGGATTATAATTCGAGGTGGAATCTAATTGCCAAAATTGTTTCCTTTTTGTGGAACCTTCTCTGGTGGAACTCATCGGGTGCGTTCAGCACAGTGCGAGTAAAGTTGGGGTTTCGCACATAGATGGCACCAGTGACAATTACTTTACTTTATGTGAATGATTGGCGAGAAAGTTTCCCTACACCTTTTGAACTGTGCGAAAGAGAAATCCAGGATGTAATGCAAAATGTGTAACGTAAATTATGTTATTGAGAGAATTAATTAATGAAGAATGAAAATGATTGACAGATAAAATCTGCAACCGCCATCTGTAACGTAATTAATTTGCCATTGCCAACGGACACTGAACCTCTTCACCCAAATATCCTATGAATACCCAAGATCCGAACCAATGTTCCATCAACAGCACAAACCAAAGAGGAAGCAGGAAGAGACAAGCACCCCCATGTATCCTTGACTCCTGTACCAAAGAACAGAATCTCCATCGTCAACCGCCCATGTATCGGTGTATTCAGCATCCCTACAATAGACATACACTTCGCTAACACGGCACCTTGCTCTCCCCACTCCTCTTCCCATTCTTCCAATTCTCTATCCATCCCCATCACAGAAGCGCGACCCATCCAGCAGCGTACCATAGGTGCTGACTACAAAGCACCGTAGAACAGCCTAGGGTACCTGTCAGCATGTTCGCTCCTATCCACCACAAGTAATAGATGTTCCTCTTGTAGCTGAATTATGTCGTAGCCTACACCTGAAACCAAGGACTCCACTAAACCCTATACTCATAACTAGAATTGAAAAGTTGCATTTAGCTTCCATATGTTCGTTCCAGAGGCTCCACTCCAGATCACATTCACTACTCTAGCTATGGCTACCTAATCCTATGTTGAAGGGATGGTATCGATCCTATGCCGGCAACGCCCCCTTTCTTGACAACTGTTTGTTAAGAACAACCAACAAGAACGGCATGCGACAACGCAGAACCGTGGTTGAGATCGACCGTCGCGGTGACCGGCAGTACCATAGCCATGGCTAGCTCAGCCAGGCCGTGGGCACTTGCTCCGGGATCTGCTTAACCGGTGTTACCTCTCATTTTTCCCTGCCGACCGTTGAACTTAAGATGTTCAAGTTCGAATAATAATTTTGTAATGCTTAAAGGCCCTCATAATTGATGTCGAAAAGACTTGTAAGAATTGTATTTAACGTGAAAATCCGATCCTGGTTCGCACCTCCTGAGAATCATAGAGTGAAAACATATGAACGGAAGAAAAGATTCAAGGCTAAATTATTATTCTGACCCGCAGAACGCTACACGTAAGTATTTGATAAAAGCAAACCATAGATTATCGTGGTTGCGATGGCTCAATATTGACATCCAAACATTCGGCTGCCACGATGATATGCCGAATGCCGATGTAGAGGTGTCTAACTTTGAGGGGAGGGAGGATCAAAGGTGTAATGTGATCCCCCTGGTCTCTCTACCCACCCAATTCAACTACCGAAATCAACTCTCCAGTAGTGACCTTGGCTACCTTTGGACCTACGAGTCCCCACGACTCGTATTAATGTTATGGGCAGCCCCATAAATGAAAAAGCAAGCAATAAGATTGCTTGCTTACTTTATCTCACCAACTAACACATAGTCTCTAAGCAGGGTACTATGTCCTATACCTCCGAATATTTCATCTAAGAGAAACACTCTAACTACACACTACCATGTTCCAACTCAAGAAGCTCGAGGGTAACCACCCTCCCTATAAATGTCTTACTCCATCATCATGAAGATCTTATACTGTCATCAAAATGATTTCCAACTTCAAAATAAATATAATAAAAGCAAAGGTTGTTTTTGAAATCGTTATAAAAATAACTAGCAACTATCAAATTTATTAAAAATATATCTTAAAAACTAACAGAATCGTGATAAATATGAATCTTATCTATCTATACAAGATAATCCAACCAATCTTTTCTCAAAATTTATTATTCTTCAATCCAATAAACTGAATCATAATCAAAACTGTTATACAATATTACTGATTTTAAAAAGTGAAAAGTTTGAATTCTCAGATACACTTTTCTGAAATTCTATATAATGTTCAGTATCTTTTAATCCTCAAAATTCAAAAACTTATTGTTTATATACATACGAGGGGCGTTCAATATATTCTCGGTATCGATCTTAAGGAAAATACGAATTCAATTTAAATTATTTTTATTTTTCAATATAATCTCCCCTAACATCAATGCATTTGTTACATCTTGAGATAAGCTTTTTTAAACCCTCAAAAAAATAAATTTCCTCTTTCCCTACAAAATACCCATTTATTGCCGACTTGAGTTCTTCATCATCCGAAAATCTTTTTCCACGAAGACATTTTTTCAAATCCGGAAACAGGAAACAATCACTAGGGGCAAGGTCTGGACTATAGGGTATATGTTGGATTTCTTCGAAACCACAATCTCGCGCAGCAGCCTTGGAAACTCGCGCCGTGTGAACAGGAGCGTTGTCATGAAGAAGCAACACACCCGCTGCGAGTTTACCCCGTCTTTTCTTTTTAATTTCCTCCCGCAAATTATGCAAAGTGGAAGCGTAGGATGTGGCGTTTATGGTTTCACCTTTTTTTTTGTACTCAATGAGCAAGATTCCCTTTGAGTCCCAAAAAACTGTGGCCATGAGCTTCCCGGCAGACGGAGTGACTTTGAACTTCTTCGGGGGGTCTGTTCCTTTTTTATGCCACTGCATGGACCCTTGTTTGCTTTCATGGTCATAGTGGTGAACCCATGTTTCGTCCCCAGTAACAATTCGATCCATAACACCGTCCGCGTTCTCACTACACATCTCCAAAAGCTCTCTACAGCATGCGATTCTCACTTTTTTCTGAGGCGCTGTGAGCATTCGTGGCACCCACCTTGCACTGACCTTTGAAAGGTTAAGATGGTCATGAAGAATGGTGTGAATGGTACCAGTTGAAAGCTTGGTGATCTCTGCCATAATTTTCACCTTCATTCCGGCATCCTCAAGAACAAGTTTTTCGACTTCTTTGATGCTTTCGCCCGTACAAGCAGTAGCCGGGGCGCCGGAGCGGGGGTCGTCTTCAATGCTCTCTCTGCCTCTCTTGAACACACTTGACCACTTTTGCACAGTTGATAATGAAGGTGCGGAACCCTGGTAAACAGCCACCATCTCTTCATGAATAGTTTTTTGACTTTTTCCTTTGCTTAGTGAGAAATTTAATTACAGCGCGATGCTCAATTTTCACCATCATCGTCTCAGTTGCCATTATGATTCTGTTTAACTAGAGATGAAACGCAAAATAATAATCACATTTATATGAAATTTTACATGAATGCAATAAAATAATAGTTTTACTTGATAAATAAGTCAATTTATATATATAACCACAGCTTCACCCCGATACCGAGAATATATTGAACGCCCCTCTATAATGAGACATGTGAGAGACTCTCAGGTATAAGAAGAAGAGTATTCTTTAATAATAGGCGTGATTCAATCGCCAACCGAGTTTGATAAATGTAACGAAAAGTCAAAGTAGAGTCTTATCGCGGCGTAGTCATTATCCTAGCTTGCTATCAAAGTAACAAAGAAAAATTCCGATAATAAGGCCGAATTCAGATTTCACCTTAAAACGAATTAGTGATATCGCCTACGTTGAATAGAATTGCGTACTGGACAAGTTAAACACGTACACGAACAAAAGAAAACTTGCACAAAAAAAAGGATTAAAATAATCTTCCGAGATAGTGTTGATATTATGTCCGGTCAAAAAGAAAAAGGAAATATCAGACAGTATGGATCTGTACTAGGTAAAATTACCCAATACAACAAAAAGGTATTCAAAATAGTTAATGGTACCACATACATAGGGAATACAGTTCGCATCCCGCTGTATGATCGAATGTAAAATCAGCAAATAGCAATATAGTATCAAATATAATAATTCAAAAGCAAATATAATTAAATAAATGTCCACCTCTACCACTGGGGTAGTAAATGGAATACGTTATCCACTTTTAGTTGTTCCGGAAGTGCACTCCTTTAACAGCTGAAAAGTTTATTTAAAATATTGTTATGATAAATGATGCTATCCCTGTTAGTATATTACTAATTGACCTCTTATTGCATGGCTTGTTAACTATTGTTGAAGTATTTAGACCAAAAAAAAATCGACACTACCGCTTAATCAGGCGCGTTAGTATCTTCAAGTGTCTGTTCAACTTGTTGTGAATACAGCTGATATCTTAAAACCGCGATATGGAAGGGATACGCGTGTGAAAATCGCGTTGCAAAGTACGAGGTACACGATAAACAAAAAAAATTAAGTCTACTATAAGCGCAAAAGATGTTGTAAGTGACGATATATATATATATATATATTCAGTAAGTATTGTGCGCGAACGCGGCGTTAATAAACGTGAATGGGGTGGTCGCTACCGACGCAAAAAGTGAAGTTGTGTCTTTACGACAAGTGATAATGCAAACTAAAAATGAAATTAAAATCAGTGAAAAACGTATAAATTAATTCAAAATTAAGCTGTATACCGACAGCCAAAACCGATCTTAATACGGTATCATTCGATATAGTGTCGCGTTATTAAGCTTAATTATCACTCAGTAGGTAAGATTGGAATCTCAAACCACTTTTGCTTTATGAATATTAACTTAATTTCACGCTGCTCTAAAAATGGACTAATCACACTTAAGATAACATGCAAAATAATTCAATACCGAAGAATAGGGTGTGGCATCTTGCCATCATATGATTGTACACAATTTCCTAATCTGATATACCACCGTCCGTGGCATGTGTAGTTGTACGTTAATATGCGTGGCGATATTAATCTCGTCAACGGGGTGGTTGGGCTTCTAAAGCTCCACCTAGTTTTATGATAAAAATAAATCAAAAGAATTCTTTACCTGGACTCTAGGTATACCAATACCTTTCTATTTTTATTTTCACAATCTTTAAAAATAATTTTTAGGAACTGCTGCTGGAATTCTTATAGATGAACGTGGCGTTTCAGGAACGTGTAGTCCCGCGTTGCTCCGCTATAGGATGCTCGGAGATGATGCAATTAAAGTTGAATAAATTGATTCAGGAACGTGTAGTCCCGCGTTGCTCCGCTATAGGATGCTCGGAGATGATGCAATTAAAGTTGAACAAATTGATTCAGGAACGTGTAGTCCCGCGTTGCTGCGCTATAGGATGCTCGGAGTTGAGGCAATTAAAGTTAAGTAGGACTCGGAAGTACGATTATAATTGAGGGACCGGCATCGGCAATGAAATACCCGCCTGGCGTCCTGTAGACAGCTGCTACTCCAATACCAAGTATGGTGAGCTTCTGCCTGTCGTGGCTGAATACCATTCGTAAAAGTAAGGGTTGCTTTGTAACTGTCTGGTGTGACCGCCTCGGTCAATGGGACGTTATCAGATAGGGCTCAGGAGTACGGTGTACATTCCCAAGAAAAAGCTGAGAACTTCCGTTCGGAGTTCGCCGTGTGTGATAAAAATTGTCAACGCAACGACGAATGATGTGTCTCCAAGTAAAATGCGTGTGGGTGTGGTCGGTATGTTAAAATGCGAAGCGCACCTTTTTTCTCCACACGTGTTCGTATGGCGTGGATAAAAAAATTAAAACGAGGTGTGTCTCATGCAGAGGATTAGGTATTATTTTGGGTATAAAGCATAGAGCTACTCCAACAAGTACAAATTTAGGTACAATAATGAGTTATACGGCTTCGATGATGATTAATGCCTCCACACGTGGTGATAATGCGGAGAAATAGCAATCTTGGCGTAGGATAAATCTTCTATTGAAATTCCTGTGCCGCCTCACCAGTCCCTTTCGATGAAATTGATGTTAAGGTCCACTCAGTCCCATGGATTGATGCTCCTAGACAAAAGAAAAACGTGGTAGACGTGAGATTTCGTCCAAGCCAAGTGACGCCGTCGTCAATCATCTCTCCAAGCCAGAAGAAACTCGGTTCTTCTGCTTGAGAAAATGAGTTAACAATTTCACTTACCTTATTTAATACAAGATTCCACATTAATAGCACGATACCCTTAATTGCAGTGCAATTAAGGAACTTTTCTTCTCCACGGAGAAGTAAAAATGGCCGCGGCACTGTAAAAAAAAAAAATCCACTCACAGTTCTATCGCTGTGTTGTGTTCTCGTTCGCTGTCTTCTTCAAAATGAAATCTGCTGTCGGCTTCCTGGATATCAATTCCACTTTCCAGGTAGCCAACGCCCTAATTTCCATTCGCATTTCCTACATTCCATTGGTAGATATGTTTGTTTATGACACGTCCCATGGAGTGTAGTTTTGAATATTTGATGGGTAGTGCTCACTGCACTTCTTATGTTGACCTGGATTTTCGTTCACAAAAAGGTACGTCAAAACGGATCAAAGGATGTAATAATCAGAGTTATGACTCGGATCACACTATTAGATGTTAGATCGTATAATGGGATATTGCAAATATCATAGTTCTGCTATCCAGAGACAATTTGAGACAATTGTTGTCAACCGTAATCGATGTTGAATGGGATAGTAGATTCCACGCTGTGAGTATAGTCGCCTTGGATTTCTCGTCAGATTGGCTTATTGCTCAATACAGCAATAAATTGATCGTCCGGTCTTGCTATGACAGATGTCAATTCGGCAATACGTATTATAACTGAAACGCAACTATACTTGACTCCTTGTATCTCTATTCTTTCCGTGACTAATGGTTTTACAATGTCTTACGCCTCCGTTAGACTACTAGTTTCTCGAGTGGTAGTTTGGATCTACAACATTCGTTGGATAATAGCAAAAACAATTAATACATATGTCACGGATGACGTCATGCGTGCTTATATTATTATTCCCATCCACGTCAAACCGTGGGCGTCACTGTCAATGACGGTAAAATACTTCAGGTGTACTATTAGCGCAACTGGCCGTTTGGCTTGGCCAACCTACTGAAAACCTAATCCTTCATACCAAATATCTGGTCAAAGACTACTCGCATGTATTTCATCGGATGTCAATTGTGATTGACAGTTATCTGTCAGACATCGATTGGATCTACTATTGTCACTTTACTAGAGTCACTGCCTCTTCTTCACACCTACTAGTGTGAACACTTCGTGTGCGATTTTGGTGTGGACTGGGTCTAACTTCTAGAATAGTGCATATTTGTTGCTTGTCGCTTTGGGGTACTTCCATTAAAAATGGTGGACTGCGCATGTCTTGGAACTAGAGAATTCCAAATGAAATTTGGAAATCTAGTGGATTCCGTTCTGGAAGTGGATTCTTTTGAAGGTGTGGGTTCCATTTGTGGAAATTTCTTCTGGTGGCCTAAAATGGGTGCGTTCAGCACAAGGTGAGTATTAGAGAAGTTTCTCTACTAGAGGGCACCAGTTGCATGTGCTATTTGTGAGCAAGTGGTAAGAAAGTTTTCCCTTCAAAGCTTGGAATTTCGACTAAGTCCACTTAGTCTAATTTCCAAGAAAAGGAGAACTTCTCACCAATAAGTCATCGTGTCTAAACACTCTTACCCTTCGTATCGTAAAAACACTGCGACTCTTTTACGTCTAGTCGGTCGAAGACAACAAAATTTTTTTCATAGGTAAGCACTATGATGACACGTCAAGGTTTGGATATTCTGTCAAATACCTATAAAAAAAAAATTTTTTAATGAAGGTATGGTAAATAAACCAAGAGTCTCATGCACAGCTGAGAGCCGGGCATCAGAATAAATTTGAAAATCTGGGTTGAATAACTTATAGTACCAAGTACTGTGAGGTATTGATATGGAACGTCTGGTAAAATATATAGATTGTCATAAATTGGTCATTAGTTGGGGTATGTAAAAAAAAAAAAAAATTTCAAAGCATAGACTTAACAGATGGTTATGGTACGAGTGCCTTACCTCTTGAGGTCTTTAGTGTGGCAGGTAGTCTTGTGGCCTCGCCTATCTTCAACTTCGTATAAGTTGTTACCGATTATTTTGTTTACACGAACTTTAACAAATTTCGGACACAACTTCGCGCTCAGGTGTTTAGTTGCATCACTTAGGATTTGGTTTCGTTTGTAAATTTTATCCCCTACCTTGAATATCACCTTCCTTCTACGAAGATTATAATTCTTCTCGTAGGCTTCGTGAGTTTTTATTAGCGCTTGCTTTAAGTATGAATGTATGATGTTCATTTTGGCGACCTTGGGAAGCGAATCTATCTCCGAACAGTTCAGTCCACCCAACTCCCTCAGTAGACGATAGTCTGCCCCATGCTCTACCATACGCTGTCCGAATAGGGCTTCGTACGGGGACATTGAAAGGGTTGAATGCACTGTCGTGCGCAGTGCACTACTGATCGAAGGCAGATGGGCATCCCAATCCGTCTGTGGAGGATTGACATACGACCGAATGGCCGCGAGAATTGAACGGTTCACACGTTCACTTGCGTTCGACTGGGGAGCATACACTGCCGTACGGTAATGTTTCACCCCGAAAACATCTAAAAACTTTTGAAACTCCTTACCAACAAATTGTGTGCCGTTGTCAGAGAGAAGACTCTGGCACTCCGTAAATCAAAAATACTTCGTCCTTCAGGAATCTGACCACGCTCACGGCTGTTGCCTTGCGTAGTGGTTTGATGAAGACGAATTTGGTTAATTGGTCTAACACGATCGCGATGTAAACATTAACAGATTTCGATCTGGGATACGGCCCGAGAAAATCAACATACAAATGTTGAAATGGTCTATCCACCTCAAAACTGTTTCCCATCTCTATTCGTAACGTCATGTTAGCTGCCTTACTGGTCTTGCACGTTTCACACCGGTCTACGTATAGTTTGACCTGAGTGAACATTCCTGGCCAGTAGTTAGTTAGTTAGTTAGTTAAGTTAGTTAATTGACTTTATTTCAAGATATTAACGATTATAAATGATGATATATATACTTAAGTCTAAATGGTTTGGCCTATGGCCGTCTACCAGACTGACAATTTGAACATAACTATATCATATGAAAAAGCAAAAAAAGATCTTAGAACAAATATAATTATAATTTTGATTTTAAAAGTTTTCTTCAATTATGGATTTTCTATAACGTAGTGCAGCAAACACATAACTATTCAATACATCCCATCCAATTACTCCATTTAATACATCAAGCAACTCATCATCATTAAGGCAACTCTTCTTAAAATACCGCATCCGAAACTCCTTCAAAACAGGGCATATCGCAATGAAATGACAGGTATCTTCTAGCGTCTTCATATTGCAAAGGCTGCAAAGTATTGGAAGATCGGGTCTGTGTGGCACGAAGTTCAAGTTCAATAATTCTCCTCTCGTTTTGAAAACAGTGCTTATCGTATTGATTGAATTGCCGTTAAGTAGATACGTATTATTTCCAAGGTTGTATTCTAAGCGACTGTAAAAGCATCTAAACAACGAGGCTTTGGCATCTGATACGCTTCTAGCATACAAGACATATCCAAGTTTTTCGAGCAAGGCGTTGAACTTGCATCTCAGTGAAGGCGTGTTTTCATTTTGAGCAAACATTAAATGTGTACCGCATTCGGCTGCCAGGTTCTCCCACTCATGTATCATTGTCCCTTTTCTCAGAATCATGTTATTGAGAATAATTTTGGGTACTATTTCATTTTTCATCTCCATAACTTTAGCAATATAGTTGAAGTGCATGCTCAGTGTGTCCATTATCATAGGTGGAGTACCAGTTTCCAAATAAAGCATGTAGTTTGGGGTGTTTTTTGGAAGACGGAATATCCTTTTTATAAAGTACCGCAGAAATTTCTCTACGACTTCAAAGGAACGAAATCCCCAGACTTGCGCTCCGTATAAAAGAATTGACGCTGCAGTTGAGCGGAATAATTTTTGCTTTGCACTATGTTCAATGTAAGTGCTTTTGAAACAGGACTCCCATACAGCACATATCGCTCGTTTTGCTTCGGATAATTTTCCATCCAGGTGCTTCTTCATGTTCAGGTTTGGAGTTATAAGAATTCCGAGATATTTGTACTCCCGCACAGTTTCAATAGCCTCTCCGCTAAAAGTCCATTTTTCGTTTCTCGAAAGTCTTCCTCCACCACCTCTAAAAACCATCATTTTTGATTTTTGTAAATTCACAACCAGATTCCAGTGTTTGCAGTAATTTCCTAGCCTATTCATCATAAGTTGCATTCCGTCTACTGTGTCAGCAAAGAAGACTATATCGTCTGCATACATAAGTGCGGGAATCGTTGTTCCTCCGATTCGTATTCCGCCTCTGACTGCATCCGGTATGTCATTTATGAACAGTATAAAAAGAAGGGCGCTCAGAATACAACCTTGTTTTAGGCCCATAGTTGTTGGAAATTCGCCCGATAGAGAAACTCCATCCCATACGCATGCTGTGTTCATATTGTACAAGGATCTCAGAACATTAATGATCTTACTGGACAGTCCAATCTCAAATAGCTTGTAGAAAAGGGAATCTCGCACAATTGAGTCGAAGGCTGCACGGAAATCAACAAAGAACGCATATAATTTCTTCTTCTTCCTTAGGTAAATATCAGCAATATTATAAATTGAAAATATATGGTCTGTTGTCGAGTAACTTTTCCGGAATCCTGCCTGGAACTCAGACAGAATGTTTCTTTCGTTAACCCATTGTGTTAACCTGCTGTGTATCAACCCGGCGAACAGTTTGGCACTTGTATTAAGGAAAGAAATTCCTCTGTAATTTGATGGATCATCGTGACTTCCTTTTTTGTGGAGAGGAAATATTATGGATTTTTTGAAGCTGTCTGGAACTGCTGCGCTTTCGAAGATTCGGTTGTATGCAAAGTTTAGCGATGTGATAAAGTCATCGGTGGCATACTTATAAAATTCAAAAGGAATACGGTCATCACCAGGGGCTTTATTCATTTTGGAGTTCGCTATAACTTCTTGAACTTCCTGGATTTTAAAGGGAGCATCTAGAAACTCATCCAGGATTAGAGGTTCAGCATATTTGACCAGCAAAGAAGTTATCTCTGGATTGAGGAGACTGCTGAAGTGGCTTTTTAGTTTCGATGCTTCTAGGCCTAGAGCGATGATATTTCTTCTGCCATTAACGCACTTAACCGCTCTCCAGAAGTCGGTGGAACAACGAGTACTATTGATAACTTCAATATTTTTTCTCACAAGATCTGCCTTTTTCATGTAGCACATTTGTTTAAATTCACTGTTTGCCTGACAGTATAATGCCCTGGATTCCTGAGAGTTGTGTCTCCGAAAATTCTTTAAAAATGTAAAAGATTTCTCTCTCGCTTTAAAGCAATCAAAATCGAACCACTCTTGATTAAAACTCGCTTTATTCCTCAACGATGAACTTTGTGGGTAAGAGTTTTTAATTACATTTGTCAGTGAAATTATGCCTACTGGAATATTTGAGTTATTGAGCTTTTGGAGTTCCTCCGTCAGTTTCCTTTGGTAAATGAATTTGTTTTTTTCTTTCCAGTGTAGTTTCGGGACAAGGTTCAGCTGCTTTGCACTATCAGGTATTTTCGATACCAGCGTCGTAAAGGAGACTTCTAGGGGCATGTGGTCGGAAAATGTCTTGATTCCTACTTTAAAATCGCTTAGAATATTATTCCACACTCCAGAAGTAAAGCAGTAATCTATTACAGAACAGGCCGTACCTCTAATAAAAGTGAACTCTCCCTCGGGGTCTCCTGAGCTGCTACCATTCCAGACATGACAGTCAAATGCATCAGCAAGTTCCAAAATCTTTTCACCCTTATTATTACAGACTGCATCCTTAGATTTACGATTTAGGTTTAAGTGCGGAAGATGTGTACTGACAAAACTATTTTGCGACACCCCAATTCTGCCATTAAAATCGCCAATAAGCATTAGATTTGTCGTTTCAACCTCCTGCAGTGTTTCGCTTAGTTTTTCGAAATCCCTTTGCCAGTGATTGCAGTTTAAATAAACAGGTATTATATGCATTTTGTCATTTCCAATTTCAATATCCAGTAAATACGTTTCTCCAGATCTTTTCCAATCGAGATTTACACCCATCAAACCTTTACGATATCCAAACAGTTCACCGCCACTACCTCGACCAAAATTCGCTGTTCTTATTGCATGGTTCCATCTTATTTCATAATTAAAAAATACTTTCTTAAAACTATTCTCTTCATTTTCTAATAAATGAGTTTCATAAAGAATAAAAATATCAAAATTTTGTATATAATTAAAAAAGTTAACAAATAATAATTTATTTTTTAATCCTGATACGTTGTAACTTAATATACTAATGTTTCTTATAAAACTACTTTCATTCTGGTAGACAACAAAACCTCATGCCTCGTGTAAACGCCTATTACTTGTGTTTGCACCCAAATTAGGAACTGGTTGTTGACTTGTCACCCTGTGAGTTAAGACGTCAGTTTCGTTGGCAGTGTCGATGACATTTGATGACATTTGGTATGCATTGTTTATTTTAAGAAGTTCATTCATTAAATTATTTAAGTTGGGAATGTTTCCAAAAATTGTTGCTAAAGTGTTTAGACCATTATTTTCACCACACATCAAGCCTTTTGCAGAGTCCCATGTAAAATGTTTACCTTCCACCAGCAATTTGTCGTCCCGGACAACTATTTTCCTCTTCGGATCCTTGTCATGGAGCACCTTTCGAATCCGTAAGAGTTTAGCTCGCTTTTGCCGAACATTAAATGGCAAATCCTTATGAATGCTAATATTTCTACCTTTAAGAGCTCCAGAATTTCTTAGCACGCTAAATACTTTTTCACGGGATTTCATCTTCAAGATAACAGTTGCCATTTGCGTGTTGCGGCTTCTTACACTGGAAGCAGATTCAACGATAGAATCAGGATTGCTCTCATTTAAAAGGCCGGAACAAATGGATTTTGCAGATTCGCATGCATCAGCATTGGGATCGAAAGGTAAACGAACTACCAAGTTTGATTCCGTGTTTTTTTGGAGTATCTTATCAAACTGCTCCTCCAGCATCCTGTTGCGGTTTTCTAGTTGGACGACTCTTTGGTTAACTTCTTCATATCGAGTTTTTAGACTAGCAAATTCGACATGCAGGTGTTGCAAATCAGATTTTCTTGCAAGATGACTATAGAGCTCATCATTATTCTCCTTGAGTAGGTGCCTCATAATTGCTTCAAGACTTTTTTCGGACGGCGCTCCCATTTCAAAATTATGATGCTTTTTCAAGGTACTTGAGTAACGTTTTTCACTTTGTGGGTGCTCTGGTGAGATTTCTCCTAGCCCTCTCTTGTGCATTTATTGAGGTTAGCTTAATCCAACTTGCTATTTTCAAGAATCAGGGAAATCTTAAGGCTAAAACCTACTCAGCACTTATTATTTTTTAGTCTTTTACTTAGAAGGAGCACTTTTAAAATATTAAGGACCTGTTTTTGCACTTTTATTTAGTTTTAAAATCGTTTTTTAGCAGGAGATCTTATTTTTGCAACCACACTTGACAGAAAGCAAATGTCAATCCCTCCTGGCCAGTAGAATCTTTCTCTTAACCGGTAAATTATCTTCACCACCCCACCATGCGAAGCACGTGGCGGATTGTGAGCCAATGAGATCAGAGATTCCGTCATCTCTGATGGGACCCACAACTTCCAAGTTAGATCGTCGGCCAAGGGATTACCAACAGCATGTTTAGTGCGTTTGTATACGTACCCTTCCGACACTTTGAGGTCGAGATAACCTTCAGACCGCGGTTTCGATCTGTGGTAGACATGAAAGGAAATCTGACACTGTCAACTCATCGTCTTCATATGCTCTTGATAGCGCATCTGGTACAACATTCAATGTTCCCTTTCGATGCTCCACCACGAAATCGAAGCCTTGGAGTCGCATACTCCACCTCGCTAATCTTCCGGTTGGATCCTTCAAAGTCATCAGCCATTTCAGGCTGGAATGGTCCGTAATGACACGAAAATGGTATCCCTCAACGTAAGACCTGAACTTCTGGATACCTTCAAAAGCTGCTAAGCACTCGCGCTCTGTCAATGAATAGTTTCTCTGTGCAGCATTCAGTTTCCGGGAGAAGTAGTATATAGGCTGCTCCGCTCCGGATTCGTCCCCCTGACAGAGTACACATCCCATGCCAGTTGCGGATGCGTGGATTGACCAATACAGGCGCTGAAGTCAAAGCTTGTTTGATCTGCAGGAATGCTTCAATAGCTTCTGGACCTAGCTTGAAGACTTTTCCCTTTTTCAGTGTCTCGGTCAAGGGTGCAGGTCAGAAATGCAATTAAAATATTCCAAGTGGCAACCTGACACTTAGGCATGGGTTCAGATTAACAATTTAAGTAACCAATCGGCCGCTTCAACTATTTTCCTTAAAGTGGCTCTCTGACGGCTACCTGTCACTTTTGTGTTCCTGATTTGCATTGTGAAATGACTGTCACTACTTACTGCAAAATGGCCTAGTGTAACCACTAGTTCTGTTAATTTAGTGCATACACTACCTAAACCAAAATAGCGAGTTGTTGTCTCATGAGGTCCAATTTCGTTCCATTGTCTTAATGGAAACCAGACCATACTGGAAGTTTGACTTGTAGGGGAAATTTTGTGGATTATAATTCGAGGTGGAATCTTATTGCCAAAATGGTTTCCTTTTTGTGGAACCTTCTCTGGTGGAACTCATCGGGTGCGTTCAGCACAGTGCGAGTAAAGTTGGGGTTTCGCACATAGATGGCACCAGTGACAATTACTTTATTTTATGTGAATGATTGGCGAGAAAGTTTCCCTACACCTTTTGAACTGTGCGAAAGAGAAATCCAGGATGTAATGCAAAATGTGTAACGTAAATTATGTTATTGAGAGAATTAATTAATGAAGAATGAAAATGATTGACAGATAAAATCTGCAACCGCCATCTGTAACGTAATTAATTTGCCATTGCCAACGGACACTGAACCTCTTCACCCAAATATCCTATGAATACCCAAGATCCGAACCAATGTTCCATCAACAGCACAAACCAAAGAGGAAGCAGGAAGAGACAAGCACCCCCATGTATCCTTGACTCCTGTACCAAGGAACAGCATCTCCATCGTCAACCGCCCATGTATCGGTGTATCCAGCATCCCTACAATAGACATACTTACACTTCGCTAAACGGCACCTTGCTCTCCCCACTCCTCTTCCCATTCATCCAATTCTCTATCCATCCCCATCACAGAAGCGCGACCCATCCAGCAGCGTACCATAGGTCCTGACTACAAAGCACCGTAGAACAGCCTAGGGTACCTGTCAGCATGTTCGCGCCTATCCACCACAATTAATAGATGTTCCTCTTGTAGCTGAATTATGTCGTAGCCTACACCTGAAACCGAGGACTCCACTAAACCCTATACTCATAACTAGAATTGAAAAGTTGCATTTAGCTTCCATATGTTCGCTTCCAGAGGCTCCACTCCAGATCACATTCACTACTCTAGCTATGGCTACCTAATCCTATGTTGAAGGGATAGTATCGATCCTATGCCGGCAACGCCCCCTTTCTTGACAACTGTTTGTTAAGAACAACCAACAAGAACGGCATGCGACAACGCAGAACCGTGGTTGAGATCGACCGTCGCGGTGGCCGGCAGTACCATAGCCATGGCTAGCTCAGCCAGGCCGTGGGCACTTGCTCCGGGATCTGCTTAACCGGTGTTACCTCTTATTTTTCCCTGCCGACCGTTGAACTTAAGATGTTCAAGTTCGAATAATAATTTTGTAATGCTTAAAGGCCCTCATAATTGATGTCGAAAAGACTTGTAAGAATTGTATTTAACGTGAAAATTCGATCCTGGTTCGCACCTCCTGAGAATCATAGAGTGAAAACATATGAACGGAAGAAAAGATTCAAGGTTAAATTATTATTCTGACCCGCAGAACGCTACACGTAAGTATTTGATAAAAGCAAACCATAGATTATCGTGGTTGCGATGGCTCAATATTGACATCCAAACATTCGGCTGCCACGATGGTATGCCGAATGCCGATGTAGAGGTGTCTAACTTTGAGGGGAGGGAGGATCAAAGGTGTAATGTGATCCCCCTGGTCTCTCTACCCACCCAATTGAACTACCGAAATCAACTCTCCAGTAGTGACCTTGGCTACCTTTGGACCTACGAGTCCCCACGACTCGTATTAATGTTATGGGCAGCCCCATAAATGAAAAAGCAAGCAATAAGATTGCTTGCTTACTTTATCTCACCAACTAACACATAGTCTCTAAGCAGGGTACTATGTCCTATACCTCCGAATATTTCATCTAAGAGAAACACTCTAACTACACACTACCATGTTCCAACTCAAGAAGCTCGAGGGTTACCACCCTCCCTATAAATGTCTTATTCCATCATCATGAAGATCTTATACTGTCATCAAAATGATTTCCAACTTCAAAATAAACATAATAAAAGCAAAGGTTGTTTTTGAAATCGTTATAAAAATAACTAGCAACTATCAAATTTATTAAAAATATATCTTAAAAACTAACAGAATCGTGATAAATATGAATCTTATCTATCTATACAAGATAATCCAACGAATCTTTTCTCAAAATTTATTATTCTTCATAAACTGAATCATAATCAGAACTGTTACACAATATTACTGATTTTAAAAAGTGAAAAGTTTGAATTCTCAGATACACTATTCTGAAATTCTATATAATGTTCAGTATCTTTTAATCCTCAAAATTCAAAAACTTAGGTATAAGAAGAAGAGTATTCTGTCACTACTTACTGCAAAATGGTAATGTCACTACTTACTGCAAAATGGCCTAGTGTAACCACTAGTTCTGTTAATTTAGTGCATACACTACCTAAACCAAAATAGCGAGTTGTTGTCTCATGAGGTCCAATTTCGCTTCCATTGTCTTAATGGAAACCAGACCATACTGGAAGTTTGACTTGTAGGGGAAATTTTGTGGATTATAATTCGAGGTGGAATCTAATTGCCAAAATGGTTTCCTTTTTGTGGAACCTTCTCTGGTGGAACTCATCGGGTGCGTTCAGCACAGTGCGAGTAAAGTTGGGGTTTCGCACATAGATGGCACCAGTGACAATTACTTTATTTTATGTGAATGATTGGCGAGAAAGTTTCCCTACACCTTTTGAACTGTGCGAAAGAGAAATCCAGGATGTAATGCAAAATGTGTAACGTAAATTATGTTATTGAGAGAATTAATTAATGAAGAATGAAAATGATTGACAGATAAAATCTGCAACCGCCATCTGTAACGTAATTAATTTGCCATTGCCAACGGACACTGAACCTCTTCACCCAAATATCCTATGAATACCCAAGATCCGAACCAATGTTCCATCAACAGCACAAACCAAAGAGGAAGCAGGAAGAGACAAGCACCCCCATGTATCCTTGACTCCTGTACCAAGGAACAGCATCTCCATCGTCAACCGCCCATGTATCGGTGTATCCAGCATCCCTACAATAGACATACTTACACTTCGCTAAACGGCACCTTGCTCTCCCCACTCCTCTTCCCATTCATCCAATTCTCTATCCATCCCCATCACAGAAGCGCGACCCATCCAGCAGCGTACCATAGGTCCTGACTACAAAGCACCGTAGAACAGCCTAGGGTACCTGTCAGCATGTTCGCGCCTATCCACCACAAGTAATAGATGTTCCTCTTGTAGCTGAATTATGTCGTAGCCTACACCTGAAACCAAGGACTCCACTAAACCCTATACTCATAACTAGAATTGAAAAGTTGCATTTAGCTTCCATATGTTCGCTTCCAGAGGCTCCACTCCAGATCACATTCACTACTCTAGCTATGGCTACCTAATCCTATGTTGAAGGGATAGTATCGATCCTATGCCGGCAACGCCCCCTTTCTTGACAACTGTTTGTTAAGAACAACCAACAAGAACGGCATGCGACAACGCAGAACCGTGGTTGAGATCGACCGTCGCGGTGGCCGGCAGTACCATAGCCATGGCTAGCTCAGCCAGGCCGTGGGCACTTGCTCCGGGATCTGCTTAACCGGTGTTACCTCTTATTTTTCCCTGCCGACCGTTGAACTTAAGATGTTCAAGTTCGAATAATAATTTTGTAATGCTTAAAGGCCCTCATAATTGATGTCGAAAAGACTTGTAAGAATTGTATTTAACGTGAAAATTCGATCCTGGTTCGCACCTCCTGAGAATCATAGAGTGAAAACATATGAACGGAAGAAAAGATTCAAGGTTAAATTATTATTCTGACCCGCAGAACGCTACACGTAAGTATTTGATAAAAGCAAACCATAGATTATCGTGGTTGCGATGGCTCAATATTGACATCCAAACATTCGGCTGCCACGATGGTATGCCGAATGCCGATGTAGAGGTGTCTAACTTTGAGGGGAGGGAGGATCAAAGATGTAATGTGATCCCCCTGGTCTCTCTACCCACCCAATTGAACTACCGAAATCAACTCTCCAGTAGTGACCTTGGCTACCTTTGGACCTACGAGTCCCCACGACTCGTATTAATGTTATGGGCAGCCCCATAAATGAAAAAGCAAGCAATAAGATTGCTTGCTTACTTTATCTCACCAACTAACACATAGTCTCTAAGCAGGGTACTATGTCCTATACCTCCGAATATTTCATCTAAGAGAAACACTCTAACTACACACTACCATGTTCCAACTCAAGAAGCTCGAGGGTTACCACCCTCCCTATAAATGTCTTATTCCATCATCATGAAGATCTTATACTGTCATCAAAATGATTTCCAACTTCAAAATAAATATAATAAAAGCAAAGGTTGTTTTTGAAATCGTTATAAAAATAACTAGCAACTATCAAATTTATTAAAAATATATCTTAAAAACTAACAGAATCGTGATAAATATGAATCTTATCTATCTATACAAGATAATCCAACGAATCTTTTCTCAAAATTTATTATTCTCCATAAACTGAATCATAATCAGAACTGTTACACAATATTACTGATTTTAAAAAGTGAAAAGTTTGAATTCTCAGATACACTATTCTGAAATTCTATATAATGTTCAGTATCTTTTAATCCTCAAAATTCAAAAACTTAGGTATAAGAAGAAGAGTATTCTTTAATAATAGGCGTGATTCAATCGCCAACCGAGTTTGATAAATGTAACGAAAAGTCAAAGTAGAGTCTTATCGCGGCGTAGTCATTATCCTAGCTTGCTATCAAAGAAAAATTCCGATAATAAGGCCGAATTCAGATTTTACCTTAAAACGAATTAGTGATATCGCCGACGTTGAATAGAATTGCGTACTGGACAAGTTAAACACGTACACGAACAAAAGAAGACTTGCACAAAAAAAAAGGATTAAAATAATCTTCCGAGATAGTGTTGATATTATGTCCGGTCAAAAAGAGAAAGGGAATATCAGACAGTATGGATCTGTACTAGGTAAAATTACACAATACAACAAAAAGGTATTCAAAATAGTTAATGGTACCACATACATAGGGAATACAGTTCGCATCCCGCTGTATGATCGAATGTAAAATCAGCAAATAGCAATATAGTATCAAATATAATAATTCAAAAGCAAATATAATTAAATAAATGTCCACCTCTACCACTGGGGTAGTAAATGAAATACGTTATCCACTTTTAGTTGTTCCGGAAGTTCACTCCTTTAACAGCTGAAAAGGTTATTTAAAATATTGTTATGATAAATGATGCTATCCCTGATAGTATATTACTAATTGACCTCTTATTGCATGGCTTGTTAACTATTGTTGAAGTATTTAGACCAAAACAAAATCGATACTACCGCTTAATCAGGCGCGTTAGTATCTTCAAGTGTCTGTTCAACTTGTAGTGAATACAGCTGATATCTTAAAACCGCGATATGGAAGGGATACGCGTGTGAAAATCGCGTTGCAAAGTACGAGGTACACGATAAACAAAAAAAATTAAGTCTACTATAAGCGCAAAAGATGTTGTAAGTGACGATATATATATATCGCGAACGCGGCGTTAATAAACGTGAATGGGGTGGTCGCTACCGACGCAAAAAGTGAAGTTGTGTCTTTACGACAAGTGATAATGCAAACTAAAAATGAAATTAAAATCAGTGAAAAACGTATAAATTAATTCAAAATTAAGCTGTATACCGACAGCCAAAACCGATCTTAATACGGTATCATTCGATATAGTGTCGCGTTATTAAGCTTAATTATCACTCAGTAGGTAAGATTAGAATCTCAAACCACTTTTGCTTTATGAATATTAACTTAATTTCACGCTGCTCTAAAAATGGACTTAATCACACTTAAGACAACATGCAAAATAATTCAATACCGAAGAATAGGGTGTGGCATCTTGCCATCATATGATTGTACACAATTTCCTAATCTGATGTACCACCGTCCGTGGCATGTGTAGTTGTACGTTAATATGCGTGGCGATATTATTCTCGTTAACGGGGTGGTTGGGCTTCTAAAGCTCCACCTAGTTTTATGATAAAAATAAATCAAAAGAATTCTTTACCTGGACTCTAGGTATACCAATACCTTTCTATTTTTATTTTCACAATCTTTAAAAATAATTTTTAGGAACTGCTGCTGGAATTCTTATGGATGAACGTGGCGTTTCAGGAACGTGTAGTCCCGCGTTGCTCCGCTATAGGATGCTCGGAGATGATGCAATTAAAGTTGAATAAATTGATTCAGGAACGTGTAGTCCCGCGTTGCTCCGCTATAGGATGCTCGGAGATGATGCAATTAAAGTTGAACAAATTGATTCAGGAACGTGTAGTCCCGCGTTGCTGCGCTATAGGATTAAGTAGGACTCGGAAGTACGATTATAATTGAGGGACCGGCATCGGCAATGAAATACCCGCCTGGCGTCCTGTAGACAGCTGCTACTCCAATACCAAGTATGGTGGGCTTCTGCCTGTCGTGGCTGAATACCGTTCGTAAAAGTAAGGGTTGCTTTGTAACTGTCTGGTGTGACCGCCTCGGTCAATGGGACGTTATCAGATAGGGCTCAGGAGTACGGTGTACATTCCCAAGAAAAAGCTGAGAACTTCCTTTCGGAGTTCGCCGTGTGTGATAAAAATTGTCAACGCAACGACGAATGATGTGTCTCCAAGTAAAATGCGTATGGGTGTGGTCGCTATGTTAAAATGCGAAGCGCACCTTTTTTCTCCACACGTGTTCGTATGGCGTGGATAAAAAAATGAAAACGAGGTGTGTCTCATGCAGAGGATTAGGTATTATTTTGGGTATAAAGCATAGAGCTACTCCAACAAGTACAAATTTAGGTACAATAATGAGTTATACGGCTTCGATGATGATTAATGCCTCCACACGTGGTGATAATGCGGAGAAATAGCAATCTTGGCGTAGGATAAATCTTCTATTGAAATTCCTGTGCCGCCTCACCAGTCCCTTTCGATGAAATTGATGTTAAGGTCCACTCACTCCCATGGATTGATGCTCCTAGACAAAAGAAAAACGTGGTAGACTTGAGATTTCGTCCAAGCCAAGTGACGCCGTCGTCAATCATCTCTCCAAGCCAGAAGAAACTCGGTTCTTCTGCTTGAGAAAATGAATTAACAATTTCACTTACCTTATTTAATACAAGATTCCACATTAATAGTACGATTCCCTTAATTGCAGTGCAATTAAGGAACTTTTCTTCTCCACGGAGAAGTAAAAATGGCCGCGGCACAGTAAAAAAAAATTCCACTCACAGTTCTGTCGCTGTGTTGTGTTCTCGTTCGCTGTCTTCTTCAAAATGAAATCTGCTGTCGGCTTCCTGGATATCAATTCCACTTTCCAGGTAGCCAACGCCCTAATTTCCATTCGCATTTCCTACATTCCATTGGTAGATCTGTTTGTTTATGACACGTCCCATGGAGTGTAGTTTTGAATATTTGATGGGTAGTGCTCACTGCACTTCTTTTGTTGACCTGGATTTTCGTTCACAAAAAGGTACGTCAAAACGGATCAAAGGATGTAATAATCAGAGTTATGACTCGGATCACACTATTAGATGTTAGATCGTATAATGGGATATTGCAATATCATAGTTCTGCTATCCAGAGACAATTTGAGACAATTGTTGTCAACCGTAATCGATGTTGAATGGGATAGTAGATTCCACGCTGTGAGTATAGTCGCCTTGGATTTCTGGTCAGATTGGCTAATTGCTCAATACAGCAATAAATTGATCGTCCGGTCTTGCTATGACAGATGTCAATTCGGCAGTACGTATTATAACTGAAACGCAACTATACTTGACTCCTTGTATCTCTATTCTTTCCGTGACTAATGGTCTTACAATGTCTTACGCCTCCGTTAGACTACTAGTTTCTCGAGCGGTAATTTGGATCTACAACATTCGTTGGATAATGGCAAAAACAATTAATACATATGTCACGGATGACGTCATGCGTGCTAATATTATTATTCCCATCCACGTCAAACCGTGGGCGTCACTGTCAATGACGGTAAAATACTTCAGGTGTACTATTAGCGCAACTGGCCGTTTGGCTTGGCCAACCTACTGAAAACCTAATCCTTCATACCAAATATCTGGTCAAAGACTACTCGCATGTATTTCATCGGATGTCAATTGTGATTGACAGTTATCTGTCAGACATCGATTGGATCTACTATTGTCACTTTACTAGAGTCACTGTGTGAACACTTCGTGTGCGATTTTGGTGTGGACTGGGTCTAACTTCCAGAATAGTGCATATTTGTTGCTTTTCGCTTTGGGGTACTTCCATTAAAAATGGTGGACTGCGCATGTCTTGGAACTAGAGAATTCCAAATGAAATTTGGAAATCTAGTGGATTCCGTTCTAAAAGTGGATTCTTTTGAAGGTGTGGGTTCCATTTGTGGAAATTTCTTCTGGTGGACTAAAATGGGTGCGTTCAGCACAAGGTGAGTATTAGAGAAGTTTATCTACTAGAGGGCACCAGTTGCATGTGCTATTTGTGAGCAAGTGGTAAGAAAGTTTTCCCTTCAAAGCTTGGAATTTCGACTAAGTCCACTTAATCTAATTTCCAAGAAAAGGAGAACTTCTCACCAATAAGTCATCGTGTCTAAACACTCTTACCCTTCGTATCGTAAAAACACTGCGACTCTTTTACGTCTAGTCGGTCGAAGACAAAAAATTTTTTTTCAAAGGTAAGCACTATGATGACACGTCAAGGTTTGGATATTCTGTCAAATACCTATAAAAAAAAATTTTTAATGAAGGTATGGTAAATAAACCAAGAGTCTCATGTACAGCTGAGAGCCGCCGGGCATCAGAATAAATTTGAAAATCTGGGTTGAATAACTTATAGTACCAAGTACTGTGAGGTATTGATATGGAACGTCTGGTAAAATATATAGATTGTCATAAAATGGTCATTAGTTGGGGTATGTAAAAAAAAAAATTTCAAAGCATAGACTTAACAGATGGTTATGGTACGAGTGCCTTACCTCTTGAGGTCTTTAGTGTGGCAGGTAGTCTTGTGGCCTCGCCTATCTTCAACTTCGTATAAGTTGTTACCGATTATTTTGTTTACACGAACTTTAACAAATTTCGGACACAACTTCGCGCTCAGGTGTTTAGTTGCATCACTTAGGATTTGGTTTCGTTTGTAAATTTTATCCCCTACCTTGAATATCACCTTCCTACTACGAAGATTATAATTCTTCTCGTAGGCTTCGTGAGTTTTTATTAGCGCTTGCTTTAAGTATGAATGTATGATGTTCATTTTGGCGACCTTGGGAAGCGAATCTATCTCCGAACAGTTCAGTCCACCCAACTCCCTCAGTAGACGATAGTCTGCCCCATGCTCTATCATACGCTGTCCGAATAGGGCTTCGTACGGGGACATTGAAAGAGTTGAATGCACTGTCGTGCGCAGTGCACTACTGATCGAAGACAGATGGGCATCCCAATCTGTCTGTGGAGGATTGACATACGACCGAATGGCCGCGAGAATTGAACGGTTCACACGTTCACTTGCGTTCGACTGGGGAGCATACACTGCCGTACGGTAATGTTTCACCCCGAAAACATCTAAAAACTTTTGAAACTCCTTACCAACAAATTGTGTGCCGTTGTCAGAGAGAAGACTCTGGCACTCCGTAAATCAAAAATACTTCGTCCTTCAGGAATCTGACCACGCTCACGGCCGTTGCCTTGCGTAGTGGTTTGATGAAGACGAATTTGGTTAATTGGTCTAACACGATCGCGATGTAAACATTAACAGATTTCGATCTGGGATACGGCCCGAGAAAATCAACATACAAATGTTGAAATGGTCTATCCACCTCAAAACTGTTTCCCATCTCTGTTCGTAACGTCATGTTAGCTGCCTTACTGGTCTTGCACGTTTCACACCGGTCTACGTATAGTTTGACCTGAGTGAACATTCCTGGCCAGTAGAATCTTTCTCTTAACCGGTAAATTATCTTCACCACCCCACCATGCGAAGCACGCGGCGGATTGTGAGCCAATGAGATCAGAGATTCCGTCATCTCTGATCCACATTTTCCAAGTTAGATCGTCGGCCAAGGGATTACCAACAGCATGTTTAGTGCGTTTGTATACGTACCCTTCCGACACTTTGAGGTCAGGTAACCGCTCCTGTTCCTTCCTGATATGACTGATGATATCGAGATAACCTTCAGACCGCGGTTTCGATCTGTGGTAGACATGAAAGGAAAGCTGACACTGTCAACTCATCGTCTTCATATGCTCTTGATAGCGCATCTGGTACAACATTCAATGTTCCCTTTCGATGCTCCACCACGAAATCGAAGCCTTGGAGTCGCATACTCCACCTCGCTAATCTTCCGCTTGGATCCTTCATAGTCATCAGCCATTTCAGGCTGGAATGGTCCGTAATGACACGAAAATGGTATCCCCCAACGTAAGACCTGAACTTCTGGATACCTTCAAAAGCTGCTAAGCACTCGCGCTCTGTCAATGAATAGTTTCTCTGTGCAGCATTCAGTTTCCGGGAGAAGTAGTATATTGGCTGCTCCGCTCCGGTTTCGTCCCCCTGACAGAGTACACATCCCATGCCAGTCGCGGATGCGTCGCAGAGAATGATGAATTCCTTGGAGAAGTCTGGATTGACCAATACAGGCGCTGAAGTCAAAGCTTGTTTGATCTGCAGGAATGCTTCAATAGCTTCTGGACCTAGCTTGAAGACTTTTCCCTTTTTCAGTGTCTCGGTCAAGGGTGCGGCTAGGGTGCTGAAATCCTTAACAAATCGCCGATACCAACCTGCCATACCGAGAAATCGGCGAACTTGGCGAGTTGTGGTTGGTAACGGGAAGTTAGTGACTGCTGTGATCTTATCTGGATCAGCTTTCAGACAAACCTGACCGACCTTATAACCGAGATAGTGAAGCTCATCAAAACAAAACTTCGACTTCTCGACGTTTATCGTCAGTCCTGCATTCGTCAAGCACTTTCCGACTATCTCCAGAGTCTCCAGGTGTTCGTCGAAATTCTTTGACACAACCAACAGATCGTCTAGGTATACGAAGACTTTATCTCGCAATCCCGATGGGATTACGCGACTCATCAGGTAGCTCAAACTTTGTGCCGCATTACATATACCGAAGGGCATGACCATAAATTGGTACAATGGTCTGCCAGGTACCGTAAAAGCGGTCTTCTCCCTCCAACTTTGCTCCAGCGGTATCTGCCAAAACGCATCTTTCAGATCCACGCTAGAAATATAGCGCGTCTCCGTCAGACGTGCCAGCAGCCCCTCAATATGCGCAATCGGACGAGCATCTTTCTTTGTCACGTAGTTCACCTTCCGAAAATCCAGAGCGATCTGGAATTTCTGCCAAAAGTCAACGCCTTAATATAGACGTTGGCTCAACGATGGCACAATGTAAAGATCGATATATTTCGTCACTTCCTTGTATTGGATCGCTGTAGTGAACACTCTTACTATGCATTGCTTGTGTCCACCGGCCGTGGACACGGTAGTCTCTACCTTCCTTACCGTAACATTTTTGTCTTTTAAATAGGGAATTTTATTGGTGCCTAAGCAACTAATGCTTGCCCCTGAATCGAGAAGACCTAGGAAACTGTCGCCGAATAGACCAACTGTCACATAAGGACGTGGGTCATTCGATTCTCGGCCTATTGTTGCTGACGCGATGTTACGGTAAGTAGTCCGCTTCCGATGGAAGCGCTCCCTTATCCGTCGTATCCGTTTGGACAATTCTGGAAAAGTGACTATTCTTTTTCGCACTTCCATATAATTGCGTAACCTTTCATGAAAAGGCTTACGGTATAATGGTTCTACTAACTGTTCCTTAAAATTCATATCTGTATTTGGTTTGGGTTCATTATTCAAAATTGGGGTTGTTCTACAATCATGTTTGTTAATGTTCAGTAATTCATTATCATTTTTAATCGGTTTCAAAATTGAGATTTTTGGAAGTTCAATAGGCTTTGTCGGCTTAGACACTTGAACTCCGGGTATGTCTTATCGGAGCGAACCCCCCCGGTTGTTGGGTTGTTCCTCCTCTCGTTTCCCGCTGCGCACTTGGGGCATGTCGGACTATAGGCGTCTGCCAATCCACAACGGTAACAGAAAATATTATTGGTTTTGCTACTGCAATCGCGAAAATGATGACCAACTATGTGGCATTTCCAGCATCTGTGAAGTTTGGGATCCTTAGAAATAGCATCTACGCTATTGGATTCTACAACAATTGATTCTGATTGGGGGTCTTCCTTCAACTCGTTAACAAATAGCTTCACAGGCGGACGTTGTGCTGATGGCACGAAACTTGGACGCGTTGAGTCATATTGGTCTTGGGTGTTCTCAATGGCGCGGCAAAAGTATGCCAATTCCCTGAGACTGGAAGTATTGTAAGTAATGAGCAACTCACTCATCCTTCTCCTTACGTTAGTTTTAATAATCTCAATTAACTCCTTCTCTGGACGTGGAGTCCGCATCTTGGAATGAATGCTCATTATTGCGTCGTAAAAGTCGTTGAATGACTCGCCATTCTGCATTTTGCGATCAGAAAGTTTACGGAAAAGTTCGGTATCGGTTTCCAGGCTGCGGTATTCCTCTACCAAAGCTGACCTTAAGGAAACCCATGAAGTGTGTTTGTTGCTTTTAAGATACATCCAGAACCAAGTTTCAGCTGACCCGGAAACGAAGTGGTGAAAGTTCATCACTATCTCGTCCCATGGTACGCTGTTGCTGTACCGGATGCACTCAAGACGGAACAAGAAGTCGTCGACAGACATGTTCTTGCCGTCGAAATTCAATCCCCACTTGTGGTATTGGGGTGTCCTGTTAGAGGTTGTCGAATTTGAGGGCGGTCGCCTCTGAGGAGACGAAGTCGGAGGAGAATCGTTCAGGTTAAACGCATTCATCTGGGTTAAGAAGTCATCCACATTCGCGCCTTGAGACATTTGTGCTGGATTAGTACCTAGCGAAACTTGATCGACTGCGGGTGGATATGTGGGAGTTAGCATTGCGGCTAAATTATCGACTGTCCGTAAAGGTTCGGTGAGGTTCCTCCTTGCTCTTGCTGGTGGGTTAACAGTAACCACGCGTGCAGTGTCAGCACCGTTAACAGGCTTATTAGTAAAATTGCGCGATGTCGTAGCTTGGGGCTGTGTTGAAGATTGAGTAGCAGCGGGCGGAGGTTGATATTGAGGGTTGCCCCGAATAAGATTGGCGACTTGTTCTAAGAGATAGGTTTGACTTTGAGCCAATTGCTCTTTAATAAACCTTCTTTCGTCGCATCTGTGTGCTTCTATAGAAGCTGAAACAATATCTTGGATGAATGCTGAATGATCAGCAGCATCCTAACGACGTTGTGCATCCTCCGCGCTCAAATCTTCATTGTCAACAGGGGCGATCCCTGTGTCGTTACCCTGTCAAATCCATTCTGGGATTGTACATCGTCCTCTTCATCATCTGGGTCCGGCCCCCGCCATAATTAGGCTTCAGTGGCATAATTATAACGTCTTGTAAAGCTGGATTATACTGACTTTGTGTTATTGTCTTCCGATTAGTACCACTCATTAATCTGAGGTAACCAATCAATCAGACTGTAAATAGAAATCCGGTAATAATAAGAAAAACATGTGTAGTCCGTGAGAGATTCCTCGAACGAAAACTACACGAGTAATAAGTGAAAAATTGATAAATCAAAAAGTGAAAACTCAAATATACAGTGAGCAAGAACCTCCAATGGATATTTGTCAAAAGTCATTCAACGAAAGCAAATTCAAATCGTAAGTATTTGACAAGAGATATGGATAGGTCTATATTTCGTCTATTAAAAACGTTATTCAAAATATTTTTAAAAATCTTATTAAAATGTTTCAAACAAATGCTTAAATATATTCTTAAAATATATGCTTAATTCCTATCAATGAAATTCAAAAATGAGTATTGATACTACTGACGATCAAAAAGACTGCTCAACCCGGACAGAAATCGAAGACAAACCTATATGTGACAAGAGGTAGAGAAAAGTGGGTAGACCTAATGCAACAGCTGACTCAGGACGATATCACTAAACCACTGGAGAAAATAGTACCTATACCTCTAATCCCGATGGCATTCCTCTATCTGAGAGACCTGATCATCGAACAAATAACACTACTCAAAAACTGAAAAATTTAGAAAAATTTTCAAAAATTCCTAACTTCCTTCTATGTCACTCTTAATCGACCTAACTTTAAACAATTCTCATCTGATCTTCATCAACTAATTCGGGCCCCACGTTGGGCGCCATCTGTAACGTAAATTATGTTATTGAGAGAATTAATTAATCTGTAACGTAATTAATTTGCCATTGCCAACGGACACTGAACCTCTTCACCCAAATATCCTATGAATACCCAAGATCCGAACCAATGTTCCATCAACAGCACAAACCAAAGAGGAAGCAGGAAGAGACAACCCCCCTTATGTATCCTTGACTCCTGTACCAAGGAACAGCATCTCCATCGTCAACCGCCCATGTATCGGTGTATCCAGCATCCCTACAATAGACATACTTACACTTCGCTAAACGGCACCTTGCTCTCCCCACTCCTCTTCCCATTCATCCAATTCTCTATCCATCCCCATCACAAAAGCGCGACCCATCCAGCAGCGTACCATAGGTCCTGACTACAAAGCACCGTAGAACAGCCTAGGGTACCTGTCAGCATGTTCGCGCCTATCCACCACAAGTAATAGATGTTCCTCTTGTAGCTGAATTATGTCGTAGCCTACACCTGAAACCAAGGACTCCACTAAACCCTATACTCATAACTAGAATTGAAAAGTTGCATTTAGCTTCCATATGTTCGCTTCCAGAGGCTCCACTCCAGATCACATTCACTACTCTAGCTATGGCTACCTAATCCTATGTTGAAGGGATGGTATCGATCCTATGCCGGCAACGCCCCCTTTCTTGACAACTGTTTGTTAAGAACGGCATGCGACAACGCAGAACCGTGGTTGAGATCGACCGTCGCGGTGGCCGGCAGTACCATAGCCATGGCTAGCTCAGCCAGGCCGTGGGCACTTGCTCCGGGATCTGCTTAACCGGTGTTACCTCTTATTTTTCCATGCCGACCGTTGAACTTAAGATGTTCAAGTTCGAATAATAATTTTGTAATGCTTAAAGGCCCTCATAATTGATGTCGAAAAGACGTGAAGAATTGTATTTAACGTGAAAATTCGATCCTGGTTCGCACCTCCTGAGAATCATAGAGTGAAAACATATGAACGGAAGAAAAGATTCAAGGTTAAATTATTATTCTGACCCGCAGAACGCTACACGTAAGTATTTGATAAAAGCAAACCATAGATTATCGTGGTTGCGATGGCTCAATATTGACATCCGAACATTCGGCTGCCACGATGATATGCCGAATGCCGATGTAGAGGTGTCTAACTTTGAGGGGAGGGAGGATCAAAGGTGTAATGTGATCCCCCTGGTCTCTCTACCCACCCAATTCAACTACCGAAATCAACTCTCCAGTAGTGACCTTGGCTACTTTTGGACCTACGAGTCCCCACGACTCGTATTAATGTTATGGGCAGCCCCATAACTGAAAAAGCAAGCAATAAGATTGCTTGCTTACTTTATCTCACCAACTAACACATAGTCTCTAAGCAGGGTACTATGTCCTATAACTCCGAATATTTCATCTAAGAGAAACACTATAACTACACACTACCATGTTCCAACTCAAGAAACTCGAGGGTTACCACCCTCCCTATAAATGTCTTATTCCATCATCATGAAGATCTTATACTGTCATCAAAATGATTTCCAACTTCAAAATAAATATAATATAATGTTTTTGAAATCGTTATAAAAATAACTAGCAACTATCAAATTTATTAAAAATATATCTTAAAAACTAACAGAATCGTGATAAATATGAATCTTATCTATCTATACAAGATAATCCAACGAATCTTTTCTCAAAATTTATTATTCTTCAATCCAATAAACTGAATCATAATCAGAACTGTTATACAATATTACTGATTTTAAAAAGTGAAAAGTTTGAATTCTCAGATACACTATTCTGAAATTCTATATAATGTTCAGTATCTTTTAATCCTCAAAATTCAAAAACTTAGGTATAAGAAGAAGAGTATTCTTTAATAATAGGCGTGATTCAATCGCCAACCGAGTTTGATAAATGTAACGAAAAGTCAAAGTAGAGTCTTATCGCGGCGTAGTCATTATACTAGCTTGCTATCAAAGAAAAATTCCGATAATAAGGCCGAATTCAGATTTCACCTTAAAACGAATTAGTGATATCGCCGACGTTGAATAGAACTGCGTACTGGACAAGTTAAACACGTACACGAACAAAAGAAAACTTGCACTAAAAAAAGGATTAAAATAATCTTCCGAGATAGTGTTGATACAGTATGGATCTGTACTAGGTAAAATTACCCAATACAACAAAAAGGTATTCAAAATAGTTAATGATACCACATACATAGGGAATACAGTTCGCATCCCGCTGTATGATCGAATGTAAAATCAGCAAATAGCAATATAGTATCAAATATAATAATTCAAAAGCAAATATAATTAAATAAATGTCCACCTCTACCACTGGGGTAGTAAATGGAATACGTTATCCACTTTTAGTTGTTCCGGAAGTGCACTCCTTTAACAGCTGAAAAGGTTATTTAAAATATTGTTATGATAAATGATGCTATCCCTGTTAGTATATTACTAATTGACCTCTTATTGCATGGCTTGTTAACTATTGTTGAAGTATTTAGACCAAAAAAAAATCGATACTACCGCTTAATCAGGCGCGTTAGTATCTTCAAGTGTCTGTTCAACTTGTAGTGAATACAGCTGATATCTTAAAACCGCGATATGGAAGGGATACGCGTGTGAAAATCGCGTTGCAAAGTACGAGGTACACGATAAACAAAAAAAATTAAGTCTACTATAAGCGCAAAAGATGTTTTAAGTGACGATATATATATATATATATATATTCAGTAAGTATTGTGCGCGAACGCGGCGTTAATAAACGTGAATGGGGTGGTCGCTACCGACGCAAAAAGTGACAAGTGATAATGCAAACTAAAAATGAAATTAAAATCAGTGAAAAACGTATAAATTAATTCAAAATTAAGCTGTATACCGACAGCCAAAACCGATCTTAATACGGTATCATTCGATATAGTGTCGCGTTATTAAGCTTAATTATCACTCAGTAGGTAAGATTAGAATCTCAAACCACTTTTGCTTTATGAATATTAACTTAATTTCACGCTGCTCTAAAAATGGACTTAATCACACTTAAGATAACATGCAAAATAATTCAATACCGAAGAATAGGGTGTGGCATCTTGCCATCATATGATTGTACACAATTTCCTAATCTGATGTACCACCGTCCGTGGCATGTGTAGTTGTACGTTAATATGCGTGGCGATATTAATCTCGCCAACGAATGTACAACGGGGTGGTTGAGCTCCTAAAGCTCCCACCTAGTTTTATGATAAAAATAAATCAAAAGAATTCTTTACCTGGACTCTAGGTATACCAATACCCTTCTATTTCTCTTTTCACAATCTTTAAAAATAATTTTTAGGAACTGCTGCTGGAATTCTTATAGATGAACGTGGCGTTTCAGGAACGTGTAGTCCCGCGTTGCTCCGCTATAGGATGCTCGGAGATAATGCAATTAAAGTTGAATAAATTGATTCAGGAACGTGTAGTCCCGCGTTGCCTCGCTATAGGATGCTCGGAGATGATGCAATTAAAGTTGAATAAATTGATTCAGGAACGTGTAGTCCCGCGTTGCTGCGCTTTAGGATGCTCGGAGATGATGCAATTAAAGTTGAGTAGGACTCGGAAGTACGATTATAATTGAGGGACCGGCATCGGCAATGAAATACCCGCCTGGCGTCCTGTAGACAGCTGCTACTCCAATACCAAGTATGGTGGGCTTCTGCCTGTCGTGGCTGAGCACCGTTCGTAAAAGTAAGGGTTGCTTTGTAACTGTCTGGTGTGACCGCCTCGGTCAATGGGACGTTATCAGATAGAGCTCCGGAGTACGGTGTACATTCTTAAGAAAAAGCTGAGAACTTCTTTTCGGAGTTCGCCGTGTGTGACAAAAATTGTCAACGCAACGATGAATGATGTGTCTCAAAGTAAAATGCGTGTGGGTGTGGTCGCTATGTTAAAATGCGAAGCGCACCTTTTTTCTCCACACGTGTTCGTATGGCGTGGATACAAAAAATGAAAACGAGGTGTGTCTCATGCAGAGGATTAGGTATTATTTTGGGTATAAAGCGTAGAGCTACTCCAACAAGTACAAATTTAGTTACAATAATAAGTTATACGGCTTCGAAGATGATTAATGCCTCCACACGTGGTGATAATGCGGAGAAATAGCAATCTTGGAGTAGGATAAATCTTCTATTGAAATTCCTGTGCCGCCTCACCAGTCCCTTTCGACGAAATTGATGTTAAGGTCCACTCAGTCCCATGGATTGATGCTCCTAGACAAAAGAAAAACGTGGTAGACGTGAGGTTTCGTCCAAGCCAAGTGACGCCGTCGTCAATCATCTCTCCAAGCCAGAAGAAACTCGGTTCTGCTTGAGAAAATGAATTAACAATTTCACTTACCTTATTTAATACAAGATTCCACATTAATAGTACGATTCCCTTTATTGCAGTGCAAATAAGGAACTTTTCTTCTCCACGGAGAAGTTAAAATGGCCACGGCACAGTAAAAAAAAAACCTGGATATCAATTCCACTTTCCAGGTAGCCAACGCCCTAATTTCCATTCGCATTTCCTACATTCCAGTGGTAGATCTGTTTGTTTATGACACGTCCCATGGAGTGTAGTTTTGAATATTTGATGGGTAGTGCTCACTGCACTACTTTTGTTGACCTGGATTTTCGTTCACAAAAAGGTACGTCAAAACGGATCAAAGGATGTAATAATCAGAGTTATGACTCTGATCACAATATTAGATGTTAGGTCGTATAATGGGATATTGCAAATATCATAGTTCTGCCATCCAGAGACAATTTGAGACAATTGTTGTCAACCGTAATCGATGTTGAATGGGATAGTAGATTCCACGCTGTGAGTATAGTCGCCTTGGATTTCTGGTCAGATTGGTTAATTGCTCAATACAGCAATAAATTGATCGTCCGGTCTTGCTATGACAGATGTCAATTCGGCAATACGTATTATAACTGAAACGCAACTATACTTGACTCCTTGTATCTCTATTCTTTCCGTGACTAATGGTCTTACAATGTCTTACGCCTCCGTTAGACTACTAGTTTCTCGAGCGGTAATTTGGATCTACAACATTCGTTGGATAATGGCAAAAACAATTAATACATATGTCACGGATGACGTCATGCGTGCTAATATTATTATTCCCATCCACGTCAAACCGTGGGCGTCACTGTCAATGACGGTAAAATACTTCAGGTGTACTATTAGCGCAACTGGCCGTTTGGCTTGGCCAACCTACTGAAAACCTAATCCTTCATACCAAATATCTGGTCAAAGACTACTCGCATGTATTTCATCGGATGTCAATTGTGATTGACAGTTACCTGTCAGACATCGATTGGATCTACTATTGTCACTTTACTAGAGTCACTGCCTCTTCTTCACACCTACTAGTGTGAACACTTCGTGTGCGATTTTGGTGTGGACTGGGTCTAACTTCTAGAATAGTGCATATTTGTTGCTTGTCGCTTTGGGGTACTCCTATTAAAAATGGTGGACTGCGCATGTCTTGGAACTAGAGAATTCCAAATGAAATTTGGAAATCTAGTGGATTCCGTTCTGGAAGTGGATTCTTCTGAAGGTGTGGGTTCCATTTGTGGAAATTTCTTCTGGTGGACTAAAATGGGTGCGTTCAGCACAAGGTGAGTATTAGAGAAGTTTATCTACTAGAGGGCACCAGTTGCATGTGCTATTTGTGAGAAAGTGGTAAGAAAGTTTTCCCTACAAATGTTGTCTCTTTTTTTTCTTGTTGTCGTTTGTCTTTTTGTCAGAGTGATCTTCGATTCAAAACATAATCATCATCAGTTTTTAAGTTGAGTTCAGTTTGTTGTGTATAATTTGAGAATATGGCGAATCCTTTTTTATGTAAGTTATTTTATTGTTTGTGATATTTTTGTTTGTTTTTAATAATAAATATATTTTTAATAATACAAATGTAAATAATAATATAATATATTTAATAATAAAATTATTATCATAAAAATGCATTTTCCAATTTTTTTTTTTGATTTCATGTCTACATTCACAGCGCTGTGCATCTATGGAAGTACGAATATAACTGGTGGAATATGCGCTTCAAAAAAGTACTTCAGATGTACATCCATTGAAGTAGGTGCATCCCCAGAAGTACTTTGGATGTGCTTTGGAAGTACTTTCATTGGCGGGGAAGTGCAGTACTTTTTTGATATTTTGGTTTTTTAGAATATTCTATATATATTATATTCTTATATACAGTTGTCATATAACTGAATTTATTCCCGATCGCCTATTCTTTTTCAGTGGAAAGGAAGTACTACTTTTACGTACATATTCCACTGGTTATTTCTGTACTTCTACGTTTGCAGGGAAGTTACTCGTTAACCTAAAGTTATACCTCGTTCACAGGCGTAGTGATCACACTAGCGCACGTAAAGCGGCATATACACGCGTCAAAATCTCATCAAGCATATGAGAGTGTGTTTTTAAATTCTTTTTCGCGTTGAATATACACACATCAAGCATGAGTCATCAAGCATTATTTTTTCGTAGATTTTGGATGTGAATGGATGTGCGGATTCTTTGTTAGGAAAATATGAGTGACACGGACGATTGTTGCATAGCTCTGGGACTACTCGTAGCGCTGGCGTTAAAAATGAAGAGGAAAAATTTGCGGAAAAAACGGATCTGGATGAAAGAGTGGCTGAAAAAACGAAAGCAGTTTACACATGAAAATCTTTTAAATGAACTAAAATTAAGTTCGCCAAATGACTTCAACAACCAACTTCTGGAAATGATAACACCCAAAATTATCAGAAAAGATACCGAAATGCGAGAAGCTATACCTGTTAGTCAACGTCTGTCAATAACTCTTCGGTTTCTGGCTACAGGCAATACATTTGAAGACTTAAAATTCATCAGTGCTATTTCTGAACAGTCTATTGGTCGTATTGTCATGGAAACGTGCGAAGCTATTATTGAAGTCCTAAACGATCATATGAAAGTAAATAAAACATTATTTTTTCAATGTAAATATTTTTTATTTGTATTATTTTCTCTGAACTTCAAATCAAAATTAGAAAAGTAACTATTTAAATGACGAAAAATACTTCTGTAGTTCGTCCGCGGAACATTAATTTCTTGCGCCACATCCTTTTTGGTCGCTTCGGGTTACTTCTCTTTGTATTTTAGAAGGATCATTTCGTACTGCTCATTTTTCAAATACCGGTTGCTGTACTCCTTCGACTTAATGTTCCACAACGCTGGCAGGGAACGGTACACTTCAATAAATTCTAAAAAAAAAATTTTATCTTCCATCATGCACATTAAAAAAAATCCTTCCGAATTCTGTCTTGACACTAGCAACGCAAAAACAAGAATGATGCTTGATCAAGCAATCAATCTTGAATACACACTTTTCAAGCAATTGTCAAGCATAAACCCCTGATCGAAGAAAAATCAAAACATTTTGATTTTCCGTCAAGCATACACACATTCTATACGTGTTTCAATTTCACAAACACACTCTTACATGCTTGATGAGATTTTGATGCGTGTATATGCCGCTTAAGATAAGATAGATTCACCCGTAACATAGCAAATGTCGGATCAACAGAACTGACAGATAGCGGTCAGTCAGTGACCTAAATGGAGAGTAATGACGATGTAAACCTTGTAGAGCAAAGGTTGGCGCGATAGTTATTTCCAGCTGTCAGGTCGAACCAACCTATCAGTAGCTCCAGTGTTCCGCTTAAGGTCTCTTACTGATTCCACAGATGTTGTTGGTAAGTTGAGTCACCAGTCTTGACCCAAAAGCAAAGAGGATACATATTAGAGTCCAATCTTTTCTACGTTCCATCCTCCTCTGCTGAAATTTTCGTGGTCTCTTTTGTATTGTATTCATTGTAATTCATTTTCTTTTTCAAGTGGTTCCGAGTCGGATTTCTCCATCCACATCTTCTGAAAATGAAGGGGTTGTTTCAGAAATCGTGTTTGAAGAGGCTTTTTAATGGAGACGACACACTTAACATTTTTTAGTAGAAGGGCTGCACTAGGGGGCGATTAATCTCAATGGAAAAGTGATCGATGTTTGTTTTTTAGATTACTATTTCACAACTCATCTTTTTCAAAATTAAGGATGAATTTTTAAAATTGAATGCATAAAACTTATATTCTCGAAATTTAATAATGACTGGCTTTTATGAATAAACCGCACGCCGTTGCACTTACAGTTTGAAGTTGCAGCTGTAACGTAAAAATTTTTATAGAGAGAAATATAAGAAATAAAAGATTTAGATATAAACCTCCTTGAATATTCATCGAAGTACCATATCCCATATATGGCTCTTACCCAAATACCAGCGAGGAAAAGGAAGCGAGAAGAGATCAAACCACCAAACATCCTTGGCATCAACACCAAGACACAGAACCTGCATCCTTGTTCAACCGCGTATCTGTGTATCCAGTACCTAGATAAAAACAATTGAGAAAAATACTTACACCTAGCAAACACGGTTCCCTGCTCTTCTCACTTTCCTCCTGCTCTTTTCTCGTATTTCCCAATCCATCCCAATTACAGAAGCACGAACCACCTAACAGCGTACCATAGGTTCTGACCACCAAACGCCGTAGAACAGCCTAGAGGGTACCCGTCAGCGTGTCCATGCCTATCCGCTACGAATCTTAGATGTCCTCTTCGTAGCAATATCTTGTAGCCTTGTTGTGTCGATTACAACACCGTGCTTTCTCTTTCGAGGGAAGAGCGTTGGAACCGGAGAGATTAAAAACAACTTCTTTTTCTATTTTTCCACAAGTGGATATATATGTTTTATTTAAGTTTTGTTTAAATTTTATAGTTTAGTTTTAAAGATTCTTAGAACGGCCCGCTGTCTCAATGCTTATAGCTGCGACTGTTTACTAAGAACTCTAAAGTTAATCTCTGCCTATACCCTTTCCAACCACTCCTTTTATATTTTTATGGATATCGATTCTTTCCCAATCATTATTATCGATCACACGCATTTTCAATACTCCTATGTAGTTGCTTATTTTATGTTGCACAATTCCCATAGCCAGTCAGTGATGACATATTAATAGTGCCTCGGCACCAGTGCTATCATTTCCCTATAGGTCAGCAATAACCCACTTATGAATAGTATTCATAAGTTGTGTCATCCACTGCCAATGCGATGCAAGCAGAATGTTCTGTTTGCATGCATTGGGATTTGTCATCGCCTCTTTCGTCACACTTTCGAAGGGAATCTCCATTGAAAATACTTTTGTTAAGCCGGCATGAAATTTGACGCTGGCGCTGGTTTGATAAAAAGAATACTTTGTTTAGCCGACGCGACGGCGAGCGTAAGCGTATGTTAACAAAGTTGAATTCTAATGAATTTAATAATTTATGGTCTTGGGAATGGTATGCAAGAAAGTGCTGGGAATGATCTTGCATGTGATTGAGATTGAGAAGTAATCGATATAATGGGGTGTATGTAGTGGGATACTACATCCCTCCCCCCTTGAAAGAAGAAAATTATTATCTTGAAGAGATTAATTTTCTGTTGTTATGGAGTGGGTGTAAAGGAGTATTTACATTTTGTTTCTTTTTTTTTTTTTTTTTACAGATTTCTTTATTTTAGTGGATAGTAGTTTTAAAAATAAAAATTTGTTTACAATTAAAAATTTTTTTTTTTTTGTTTATATAATAATATAAAAATGTTTACAAATAAACATAAAATATTTTTTTTTTTTTTTTTTTTTTATATTTCTATTGGATAAATATAGTTAAAAACTTTTTTTTTTCATTTTCGTAAAATTATGGTTGGAGTTTCAATTTCAAGTTTGGTTTCTACATTGTTCTTACATGAGTTTCTATTTAATCTGTAAATTCTGTATTTCTTACATGATATTAATATTAACATTGTTATGACTATAATGTAAATAAGAGTGTAATGATGAATGTCGTGTTCATCTAGTGATTCTAGTGGCTTTAATTCTTCATATTTTAGTTCGCTTATACTTTGAGAAAGAGTTTTTAAGTCGTTTTGGCTTGACAGTCTTACAACAGCTGTCTTTTTGGTGTCATAAAGGAAATTGTTTGAGGAATTATTTATGAGACTTGAAATATTTAGAGTTGGAATATAAAAATTATTAATAGTTGACGATTTTTCATTGTATGCGTGTAAAGTTAGATCTTTCGTTTTTAGATAACAATTTCCTGATAGTTCTATAATCGCGGATTCTTGAAAAGTGTATGTTGTTATATTATTTTCGCAGATTTCGTTTACAACATAAGGTTCGAGTGTTGAAAACAACCATCTGTTTAATTTGTGCATTTGTATCCACACCGTGGTTAGGTTTGCTTGTTTTATTTCGCATGATTTGTCTTGTATGGCGTTACCGATTAGAAGTTGCACTTCGCATTGTGATCTAGTCACATCTGTGTCATACAAGGGGTGCGTTATTGGACAAAGATATTTTGTGTTTTGCGTTTTACAATTTACAAGATCCTGAGTATTTAAAAGAGAATAAAGTTCCCTTTTGTAATCTATTACTATATAGTCGTCTTTGGGTTGAATAAATATGAAGTTATTTTTGTATCGTATGGGAAAAGGAATAATTTTGTATAATTGGAAATTGTCTATCAATGGAAGTGGAATTTTGAGTTCATAAATTATTTTTTGTTCATTAATTGCAACTTTAGTATTACAGATTTGATAGATTGAGAGAATGTTTTCTTCGTTTTCTAAAAGAGGTAGCCTTAAACCATTAGGAAGTTTTTGTTTTATATAAGTGAAAGCAGTTTTTAGTTGTTCAGGGGAAACAATGGCTGGGTGAGGTTTGCCATGTTTTACATCTGAGACTAAATCAAGGATTTCGTCGATAGTGTTTTGGTATCTGACAATTATAAGTGTAACTAATGAAGTTAAAGACTCTATTTCTAAAAATGTATTTTGGTTCTTAGTCAGATTTGTGATATTTATCATAAATTCTTTTACATTTTCGATTTTTGAATTTATTGCGACCATTTGGTTTTCAATAGATTCTTGAGTTTTTGTGAAAATATTTTTTGTAGTTTCTAAGATGAAGGTTTGGTTTCTTATAAGGGTGAGTAAGTGGTTTTCATTAGTTTTTAATTTTTCTATCTGCCTGTTGTAGTATTTGGCATCTTCTTAGTCTAAAGTACCAAACAAGGTTTTACTTATCGTTCCTTACATTGACTCATGCTCTTTTGTTCCGCTTGCTTACTCCTAGGATACTGTATTTGTTCTGGAGATCGGTCATTAAGTGGTTCATTTCCGAGATTGCTCCGTCACAAATTATGCCAAAGTTATGATTTCCTTGTAGTAGTTTGCACAGAGTATTGATTTCTACTACGTAATTGGAAGCGTGTTTTAAGGCTATCATAAGTTGAGTTAAATCGTAGTATACTATTAGTTTCCATTCTTGGCTGTAAAGTTCGGTTGTTGCTATTTCTTCGAAGTATATCCCAGCCTTTTCATTAAGTGGCGTTATTGATATGTAGCCGTAAGCCGTGCACAAAAGTCCAATGAGTAAGGATGTGATTTTCATGTTCTGTTTCAATAGAGTGAAGTGAATTCTGCTTTTTTAAAAAATCTCTTCGTGAAAAGGAAAAAGGGTGTTGTGCTAGTGTTTGTGTGAGTGAGTACCTACTTGTGTAAAATTAAAAAAAAATTTTGACTGAAGGATTGATGTCGGCCTGTAGCACTATTTAATCGTCAAACAGTTTTAAATTGTTATTATGTATTACTTTGGTTTTTCTTCCCATTTTAATTATCGTGTTTTCTGTGGAAAGTATTTTAACAACTTCATAGGGACCTACCCATAAAGAGGTTAACTTGTTTTGTCTGGCATTATTTTTTAAAAGAACTTTGTCGCCAACGTTAAAGCTTTTAACATTTGATTTTTTGTCGAAATATTTTTTTGATGCCTCTTTTTTTTGATTAATGGTTTCTCTTGCAGCTTGATACCCGTGTTGCAAGCGCGCTCTCAACTCATTTGCATAGTTATCGTAATTATAAGAAATTTTAGGTGCTTGAGTCAGTGTGCTTGGAATATTAGGTGGAAAACCATAAAGAAGTTCATAGGGTGTAAACCCTGTACTCGAGTGGGGAGTAGTATTATATACGAAAATCGCATAAGGGGTCCATGTGTCCCATGTAAGCGGATCTTGATTAACATAATGTCTTAAGTATTCAATTAAAGTTTTATGGCTTCTTTCTAGAGCTCCGTTAGTTTGAGGGTGATATGGTGCCGTGTTTAATTTTTTTATTTTTAGTAGCGTGCACATTTCTTTGAACATCGTACTAAGGAAGTTTGCACCTTGATCAGTTAACAGCGAAGACGGGATGCCGTGTTGACAAACGATTTTCTCAGCGAAAACTCTCGCTACTGTTGAAGCTTCTGCATTGGGAAGAGCATATGCCTCTGAGAATTTTGTAAGATCGTCTTGGAAGGTTAATAAGTATTTTTGATCATTATGGCTTATGGGCAGGGGGGCGACTATATCTAAAGCAATTCTTTCGAATGGTCTTGAGCTAGTCGTTGTTATCTTCATAGGTAAGGGAGGATTTTTCCTACTTTTATTAAGTTGACATGATGCACATTTGCGAATATAGTTAGTAATATCCTGTTTCATGGTAGGCCAGTGGTATTTATATCTGATTCTCTTTAGAGTTCGTGATATACCCTGATGACCTCCGAAGGGTGAATCATGATATTCCAAAATTGCTTTCTGTATGGTTTCTGGATCACTCAGGATAATTCTTTTATTGGTAAATAAAAAGATTTCTAAATCTGCTTTCTCAAAAACTTTTTCTATTAGCTTTTTGAGGTTTATTCTGGTATTGCTATCCAAATTTGGTAACGAAAAACCCATTAATTTTAACCTTTTGTTTTCTATCATATTCTTTATGTGTATCAGGCATTTTTCTGTTACTGATTCATCTTGGGAACTCCTAAAGGGTATTGGTAAAGTAATAACGTGACAAATTTTGGTTTCAAGATTTTTACCTATGTCTGGCTTTACGAAGGTTGGTATTAAATGCTGGAGTTTTTGTTCGTCGGGCGAGTCTACTAAAGGCAATATTATTACCTTGAAAGGGATTTTTTTTTCTTGATAGATTTCACCTTCTTTTTCTATTAAAGAAAAACTGGTAATTTTTTGTATTTCGTCTTGCGACGAGTGGGTTGGTTGCATTGATTCGATAGTTTTTTCTTCTTCTAGTGCTCTTTTTTGGTTCCGTGTTAATACCATGACGTTATCTTTTTGTTTACTAGGTATACGACTTAGTGCGTCAGCGTTTGAATTGATTTTCCCTGGTTTGTATTTTATTGTATATTCATATTCAGAGAGTAAAATTCTCCATCTAGCTAGCCTAGACATTGGGTCTTTAAGTTTCATTAGCCATTCCAGAGGTTTATGGTCTGTACATATAAAGAATTTTTTACCGTAAAGGTATGGTCGGAATTGTTTCACTGCGAAAACAATAGCTAATAATTCTTTCTCAGTGGTAGTATACCTGCTTTCGGCATCATTTAGTGTTCGACTTGCGAAACAAACTGGCTTGTCTTTCCCAATCTCACCCTGTGAAAGTACAGCGCCTAGTCCTACATCACTGGCGTCTGTTGTGACTATAAAAATTTCTTTAAAATTAGGGTATATAAGAGTTGGGGGGTTAATCATTTTTTCTTTTAAGATTTGAAATGCTTTGTCGCAAAAAGCGTCCCATTTGAACGTGATGTTTTTCTTAAGTAGTTTTGTCAACGGTTTAGCTATACTAGAAAAGTTATTAATAAAACGCCTATAATAGCCTACAAAACCGAGGAATGATTTGATTCCCTTTTGATTTTTTGGTGTAGGATATGTTTTGACCACTTGAATTTTTTCGGGATCTGGTTTAAGACCATCTTTAGAAATGATGTGTCCTAAATAAATTAATTCCTTTTTAACAAAATTACATTTGTCAGGTTGTAATTTAAGGTTATGCTGACGTAGTCGGTCGAAAATTTTTTCTAGTCTTGCACTATGATCGTTTAGATCGTATCCATGTACAACTATATCATCAACGTAAACAAAACAATGTATTCCTTGTAATCCCATAAGTACATTATTCATCGTTCTCTGGAAAGTAGCGGGTGCATTTTTCAAACCAAATGGCATACGATTGTATTCGTAATGTCCATAGGGTGTACTGAATGCAGTTTTTGGTTTGTCCTCTTCACTAACCAGAATTTGATGAAAGCCTTTTGCGAGATCAAGGGTGCTAAAATATTTTGCTCTGCCTAGTTGGTCCAAAATATCGGAGATATTTGGTATAGGATATGCATCTCCGACTGTAATTTCATTTAATTTTCGAAAATCCACCACAACTCTCCAACGTTTGACACCTTGGCTATCAGGTTTCTTAGGTACAATTAAAAGTGGCGAGTTCCATGGGCTGGAACTTGGTCTGATAATATCATCTTTCAACATTTCACTTACTTGTTTTTGAATCTCTTGTTTCTGACTGTCTGGAAGTCTATATGGTCTAACAAACAGAGGAGGTTTACTTGTATCTGTTTTTATTTCATGATTCATTATATCTGTGTACGAAAGGTGGTCTCCTTCGAAATGAAAGAGATCATTGTATTTTCTACATAATTTTAATATTGAGCTTTTTTCTTCATGATTACAGTGATCAAGTTTTATGGAAGAAGTAACCTTCTTTAGTCTATTCTTTACGGGGTCTTTTCCAGAATTAAGATCTACAGTATTGAAATTTGAAATGTCGTCCCACTCGTAATCAATTTGGTTAATATCAATTTTTTTTTCATTTTCCGATGTATTTAAAACCAAAATTTTGACCATATCTTGTTCTGGTCTTACAACAGTTTCGGCAAGGTAAACATCTGGAATAATTTCTTTTTTGTATATAATTGCATCTATATCATGTTCAAATGGAATTCTAATTATTTGTTCGCAACGGGGTTTCAGAGTTATATAATTTGTTAATTTTTTATAATTATTAATCCTAGTCTTACTTTTTGCTGTACCTTTTAATTTATTTATATGCTCAGTCTTATTAATTGCTGAGTCTTTTCTCTCTGGTTCGTTTAGAACAATTTCCAAATATCTTCCATTATAATTTAATTTACATTTATGTTTTGATAGAAAGTCGTTTCCTATAATGCCATCATATTTTAAATTGATATTTTCTGTTAATACGTGAAATGGGTGATTTATGGGTATGGGGTCAGTTTGGTTTTCGGGTTCGAATTCAAATGTACACTTCATTTCTCCGAGTGAAATTATCGAGTCTCCTGCTATTGTGGTAATAGTGCATTGTTCGTTTTTAGTTTTGCTTGTTGAATCATTGTGAGGCCTTTTGAGCAAACTCACGTCTGCACCTGTATCGAGTAACAGAGTGGAATATTTCTTTACTGCAGGTTTCAATGGTACTCGTATCACTGGTTCGAGAAATTCGGGACAGAATTCAACAAAGATTTTTAATTCCGGCGTGCATGAATCTCGGCTGTTGTCGACGTTCGGGAAGGAACTCCGAGCATGTCCTCCCGAACTTGAAAGTTTTCCGACGTACCTTCGTCGTTGGTTTGATTCAAAGAGGCATGTCTGATGTCATGCCTATTATTTGGAAAGGTGGGGTTTTCTTTAAAGGGATTTCTACCAGGATTATTGTTATATTGGGGACGTGTATTATTTTGTTGGGTTTGGCTGAAAGTCTGGTTCGCATGAGCTTGACGTACTCTGCACTCATTAAAGGAATGATTGGGTTTCCGGCAATACCCACAGGTTAAATGGTGCGTTTCTTTTTTTATTGGCATATTGAAATTTGGAAACGTATTATTTTGATAACATGTTTCCTTCATATGACCAATTTTGCCACATGTTTGACAGACGGGTCTTGGTTTGTAGGAATAGTTATTGTTATTTCTTAAATTTTGTGGTAGGAAATTAGGCGTGCGTTCAATTCGTGCAGAATGTTCGCTTGCGTAATTTATAGCCTTTTTTAGTTCTTTTTCTCCGTGTGCTTGAACCATTAGTTTGAGGGTTTGGTTTCTTAAACCATCCTCGAAAGCTTGTATCGCTGTTTTGTCGTTTTCACTAACTAAGTATGTTCTAACCACAGCTTCACTCGTACTTGCGAATGTGGCGGAATTTAGTGAAGTCAACAGGCTCGCTATGCGCTCACCGAACTCTTTTACGCTTTCACCGATTTTTTGTTTAGCGTTTATAAGTTCAGTTTGTGCTACGGAACGCGATTTTTCTTCCTTGTAGTGACTTTCTAATTCAGTCACTAATTCCTCCCATTTATTAATGGTTTTAAATTGGATAATGTCGTAAGCTGGACCCTGAAGTCTCGTTTTGACTATATCCAGGAAGATTTTCTTTTCTGGTTCGGTTTTTATTGAATCGAAAAGAATTTTACCACACGCGACAAACTTGCTTAATTCAGACGGATTACCACTGAAGGCAGGAACGATGTTATAAACATCAACTAAATTTATTTTATATTCCATCTCTTTTTCTAAAATTTCTTTTTGAAAATAGGGTAGCTCTTTTGCTAATTTTAAAAATTCCCTAGACCGACTCCTAGTGCAAACGAACGAAATCGTGAAGAATTTACAAAGTTTACTTTTAAATGAATTATATGAGTTTTTTTTTTTTTATTTATTTTTTTTTTTCACTGTGTGTGTTTGTGTTTTTTTTTTTTTTTATGTTTTTGTAGAAAAATAAAAATTTGAACTTACGATTAATAAAATAATTTCTGCTGCCCTTATTGATTGTTGTTGTTGTTGCTGCTGTTGCTCTGAGGTCGTTGCTGCTGTTATTCTTGATGTAATTGTTGTTACTGCTGTTGCTCTGAGGTTGTTGCTGCTGTTATTCTTGAAGTAATTGTTGTTACTGCTGTTGCTCTTGATGTAATTGCCCAGTAAGCTTCACGCCCTACAGATGAATGTTACCCTGGGTCTTAATTCACTGCCTGTCGTTTGCCAAATGCTTTCGCTCTAAAGCTAGCAAGGTCTTATGGTTACAGGTCTTCTAACACTATTTTTATATATTTTTACTTTTTTTTTTTTTTTGGTGTATAGCCCCAGAAACGCATCGAGAAGATATATCTCTCGTATTTGGTTTTTTGCAGAAAAAAAATATTTTTAGGTAGAGGATTATTCTTGGATATCCCACCGCTGCCACCAATTTGTTGTGTCGATTACAACACCGTGCTTTCTCTTTCGAGGGAAGAGCGTTGGAACCGGAGAGATTAAAAACAACTTCTTTTTCTATTTTTCCACAAGTGGATATATATGTTTTATTTAAGTTTTGTTTAAATTTTATAGTTTAGTTTTAAAGATTCTTAGAACGGCCCGCTGTCTCAATGCTTATAGCTGCGACTGTTTACTAAGAACTCTAAAGTTAATCTCTGCCTATACCCTTTCCAACCACTCCTTTTATATTTTTATGGATATCGATTCTTTCCCAATCATTATTATCGATCACACGCATTTTCAATACTCCTATGTAGTTGCTTATTTTATGTTGCACAATTCCCATAGCCAGTCAGTGATGACATATTAATAGTGCCTCGGCACCAGTGCTATCATTTCCCTATAGGTCAGCAATAACCCACTTATGAATAGTATTCATAAGTTGTGTCATCCACTGCCAATGCGATGCAAGCAGAATGTTCTGTTTGCATGCATTGGGATTTGTCATCGCCTCTTTCGTCACACTTTCGAAGGGAATCTCCATTGAAAATACTTTTGTTAAGCCGGCATGAAATTTGACGCTGGCGCTGGTTTGATAAAAAGAATACTTTGTTTAGCCGACGCGACGGCGAGCGTAAGCGTATGTTAACAAAGTTGAATTCTAATGAATTTAATAATTTATGGTCTTGGGAATGGTATGCAAGAAAGTGCTGGGAATGATCTTGCATGTGATTGAGATTGAGAAGTAATCGATATAATGGGGTGTATGTAGTGGGATACTACAGCCTACACCAAAAAACCATGGTCTCTACTTAAACTCGCATGCTCATAACTAGAACTGAAATGCTGAATTTAGGATCAATCACATACTTCCAGAGCTCTCACCCCAGATCGCATCCTCTTCTCTAGCTATGGCTATCTATTCCTGTATGCAGGGATGGAAGCGATCCTATGCCGGCAACGCCCCCTTTCTCGTCAATAAAAACAGTCAGCGAGAACGGCATGTGGCAACGTAGAACCGTGGTCGAGATCGACCGTCGCGGTGGCCGGCAGTACCCCAGCCTCAACCAGCTCAGCCAGGCAGTGGGCACTTGCTCCGGGATCTACATGACCGGTGTTACCTCTTATTTTTCACTGCCGACCGTTGAACTTACGATGTGCAAGTTCGAATAATAAATTTTAATATGCTTATTGGCCTTCATAGCCATTGAAACAAAGACGTACAAGAATTGATTGAAAAGAATAAGTTGATTCGGTTCTGCACCTCCTTTTGTAAAGAGTGAAATGTAGATCGAAAGTAAAAACTTCCTGGTTGAATTATTCTAGCAACGCATTGAACGCGACTCGTAAGAGTCCCCCTTTTGCTGCCACGATGAAGTACAAAAGGTGGTAGAAGAGGTGTCTAACTGGGGAGGGAGGATCTAAGGTGGTAAACAGTTCCCCCTGGTCTCACAACCCGCCCAAAACGATCACAGAAATCAACTCTTCTGTTCTCATCCTTTGGCTGACCCTGGACCCTTGAGTCCCCATGACTCAAAAATGTTTTATGGGCAGCCCCTGATATGATAAGCAAGCAATAAAACTGCTTGTCTACAAATCTACTCTACCAAAACTAGGTACCTAACATCAAAAATTAATCAAGTCTCGACATTGTACCTAACTACATTATTTCCGCACACAGACCCTTCTGTCCCGTTCCAAAGGGTTTGCGAGGGTTACCACCCTCCCTATAAACAACTTAAACCGCCATCCTAAAAATTCTGTAAATATCTTCAAGAAAACTTCAAAGAAATAAATTCAACTACATAAGTTCCTGTAATCGATAGATAAAGTACTATAGCTATCTGACTCTGTACCCGCGAAGGTGATTCAAAATTCTTATATTCAAGAAAAGAAAAAAAAGGTAGAATACTCAAACAAGAAGTAAGACGAGACACACGTAAATGGGAATAATCAAGGCTTCCCATCCAAAAATATATATATAGGTCAACAATATCAAAAAAAAGTACCATATATGTATGAATCCAGTTCGCATCCATATATATAATCGATCATAAAAGTAATGTCAATATAGTGAAATATAGATATATGATTATATGCTCAAATTAAAATGTAATATCATGCATAATACTTTCTACCAATAGGTTAGCTTAAAAAAAAAAAAACAATAATTCTCTTTACGTCGTTCCGGAAGTGCACTTCTGAAAGTTCCTGTAAAAATGTATGTTATATATGATGTTATAGCTATTATTGACACTAATTATCGTATGATGGCTCCTTCCTAATTCGCTACCATGAGCTAAGGAGCGAGTGTAGATGGGTTAACGTTGTACCTATCTATGGTAGTGCTTGCCTTGGCGCGAAGGGTTTGTCTCAGATATGACCGACACAATCAACGAGGTGCGGTGCTAAACTATATGTTTAACGCGCCGAAATAATATGACACGAGTGACGAAACGTAACAAAAACGAAACAAAATTAATACAACTATCAATAGTGAGGATTAAAAGTGAGTGAGTTATTATAAGTTAGTAAATATTCAAAGCCAAAAGCTCTAACGTTATTCAAAATTATGACCGCAACGTTAAACGTAGGTCGCTACCTACGCTCGAGTATGATGTCTTAAAGACCAAGTAATAGTATTCGTGTTAACGAAATGTTTTGTCCCGAAGACCGATTAAATGGATACCCGATTCCAGCGGATGGTCAATCTAATCAATTGAATTCGATAACCCGTTTTGATCAATGGAGAAGTGATATGATCTGACGAAACGTACCCGTAAAGTAGGTAATATTTTCCGAGTATATCTGAACTACGAAGTTAATCTTTGAAAATTATTGTATTGTACTCCCGTTACTACTTGATCACGATTACAAAACGATTACAACACGATTACAACACGATAACAGTAAAAAAAAATATCCTGAAGACTCGGTTAAAAATGAAGATTTGGATTTTCTTTTAACCACAAATAGCGATTCACATCCCATGGACACTATTGATTCCAATGCACTTTCAAGATTAAGTATCTATGATACCTCAATATCTATAATCTAGTCATGCATGCAAAAAAAAACTCTAATAATGCACTAGGGTGGAGGAGGCGTGAGGTCCTCTCACCTTAGCTTCGCTTGCATAATCAAATGTATGCGTAAAACCACCGTCCGTGATTGCTTGCGTTAACCGCTGGCGTTAACCGCAGCGTTGACGATGTATGAGACTTCGTCGGCGTAAATTTAATCGAGTGGTTCGAGCTTCTTCTTTGCTCCCACTCGGTTTTTCAACAAGTTAAATAAAATAAAATAATTGAAATTCGTTACCTGGACTTTCTTAGTACCATAATATTCTTTAAGTTCACTTAATACATATATAAATTTGCAGGTTCTGATGCTCCTAAGTGCGCTACGATGATGTGATACTGCTTCTTCCCACGTGGCTCCAATAGAGAATCTGTATAGGAGTTGATGACTTGAAAGGGACTGGCATCCGTGCATCTGCACGCGCCAAACGTCCGAAGGGTCCGGTAACAAATGTTCCTTCTAATACACGCCTAGGGTGACTGGGTGTCCGGGTATATAGTGATTAAATGTTGGGCCTAGTAGCCGGTGTTGAAACAAGGTGTCCGCATGACACGATAGTAAAAAAAAGTAAAATTGAGTGAGGAAGAGGAGATATCCTGGACGATGACGTGGCCTTCGACGAGCTGGCGAGCAGGTCAACGCTGATCGGACGCACGTGGGTGTGGTGTATAGCCTATGGACTATGTCCTTAATGCTACATGTGCGCAGTGATGGCTTGGAGTGGTCCACACACAAAAAAATTAACTGATGAACACTTCATGGGCTTTAGCACAATTAGTGCTTGGTAATATATTTCAATATAAATATATCGGCGTATACATTGGGCCTGCACATGCGGGCAGTAATATATGTGTATACTGGTGCAAATCCACAATAAAATGATGTGGTAGAAATCTTTCTGAGTAGATAAAATGAAAAAGAACGGCGCAGCCTCGCCTGCCCTATCTAATTGGGGTAGTTGTAATTTGCAATGCTCCTACTGGATGGAATCCCCAAAGACCTACAGAAAAGAAAATCACAGTTTTAGTGCCTTGGCCATGTGGTGTTACGTGGTCTCTATTCGTCACAACAATTTGAGGAGTTTGCCTTGATGAATAAAAGAAATTCTTACTACTCTTACCTCAGTTTAGATGAATCCAATTGAATTTTCTTTTATAAAGATGAGTATTTCCAAATGCATGCGCAATTGGAAAACTTTATTGTTCTCCGTAGAGAAAAAAAAATGTATAGGCGCGGCTCTGCTGCGTAAAAAAAATTGTACGGTTCTGTAATGGAGTTGCTTACGCTCCAAAGTCTGTCTTCTAAATGAAGTCTACAGACAATTCTCACTTCCCCAATAGTCTATTCCAGGTAGCCAACGCCCTTCTTTCCAATTTCATTTCCTCTTTCCAGGTAGCCGTTCCAGTAGATGTAACGAATCAGATGGGCTGAAGTAGCAAATGTTATGTGCGGTTCACACTATGCTACTTCTGTCATGGCCTGAATTACACATGGTAATTACAATGATAATGTGTCATGACAAATATCTGGGTGAAATGGTTTGGATTAAGGTTGTGACTACACTGGTGGGAATGATTCTTTTCAATATGTAATTCATTTGCATCAGTAATTCGTGGTTGCCGCTGACAGCTTGAGGTAAGTAGCACTTTCAGTAATGCTGTCAGTTTTAGGAAAGGCATTCAGTCAGTGCTGATAACTCTACTTGAACTATAAGTGAGTGCCTTACGCCATTCGAGGGAGATAATCGATAAAAAGGCGCTCACGAAGTGAAACAACCTCTTCCATATATCCGCATTTTGCGCAAAATCAATTCTGTGCAGTTGCTTTCTACTCAAGTGGTTGATAACCAGTAAGATTCCAAAGGAAAATTTGTAGCAGTGAGAAGCTCGGAAGAGTGCTTTAAGTAGTTTTCTGTAACAGATACGCCACTGTTGCACCTTAAGAAGAAAGCTTAGACGACTTCGAAGTATCTTCGTAATTGTGTCCAAATGATTAAACGCATACTGGGCCGATTGTTAAGCGACGCAAGGAACCAATAGTCAATCAGTGTGATGAAATAATAAAAATTTACCTAGCCGGGATATCCGGCGAATAAATAAATTAATTTTTCTTATTTTAGAAACATTTACTGCCTTTGTTTTCGCCGTTGAAGGTATTATTTTTCTAGTTAATTAATGAATCCGTTTATCGACAGAAGACGTTTTTACTTTTACTTTCGTTTTAAACCAAATGTATTAAAAAATTATGACGAGCTCCTTTTATTAAAAAGGGCTAGGAATGAAATAACTTAATTTTATTTGTATTTGTTGTTTGTTTTTAAATAAATATTTTGTTTTTGAAAGGTTATGATATCAAAATGAATCTTTATTTCAAAATATCATAGAGTTACAAGAAGTGACTTATTATAAAGCCTCGTGAGTGATTTTTTCATTGCAACGACCAACAAAATTTTAGAATAAATTTGAGACAACAATCCATTCTTGGAGTTGGGTACTTTAATTTTGCCATCGATTGTATGTGGACTAGTTAAAACACGTTTTTGGTCCGCCAAGTCAGAAAATCGCACGAAGCCATATCCTTCAGATATTCCAGGTTCTTTGTTTGTTTTAATTTGAGTCATTTCCACATCTCCAAACTCTGCAAAGTGTTCACGCAACATTTCTTCCGTTGTATTAAATGTTAAACCAAGAACGATCAAATCTGTGCACTTTTGTTCGATACGCTTTATTTTTGCTGCAGAGCTCCCCAAATTGCCAATCATTTTACGCTTGGTTTCTTTTGGAAAGACACAAAAATATATTTGGCTTTCCATCCATCAACCGGCATGGTGGAAAGAATTTTCCTTCACGGAACCGCACTCCACACAACGTTTGTGTCAACATTACGAAATTTAAGTCCACAAGCTCCAGTGCGTGAATAGGGTTTTCACACCGAGCTGAAAACACGGTTTTCGTTGAAAACCCCCAAAACCTGAACGAAAACACAAGTTTTACCATACATTTTTGCTAAACACAAGTTTTCGAAAACAACTAGTTTTATATAAAACCTGTCGAAAACTTGTTGGAATACAAAGTAAACACACCTAAGTTTGTTGTGATTCTTTCTGAACACATCTAAGTTTGTTGTTATTCTTTCCAAACACACCTAAAAAGCGCATAAACGTCAAAAAAAAAAAAAAAACAAACACACAGTTTTGGCCGAATTTTTGGCCAATGGGCGATACTAGTATTGACTAAAAATGCAAATAACAGAAACCTGCTGTTAATGTTTTTTTATGTTTAACTGTCCATACATTGAAAAACACATTTCCGAAATGGTTAAAATTTAGTTTGGTATATTTTTCAAATAGCTCCTGCAGAATACGTTATATATATGAAGACAAAAGTTTTTTTTTTGAGATAGATACCTAGCGTCCGTGGCCGCAAAATACCTGCTGCAAGGCGGCAAGATCGCTGTTGTACGATGCGAGGAGCTCAACCTCTCTGGACACTTCTACAGGAACAAAATAAAGTACCTAACTTATCTACGCAAGAGGTGCAAGTGAAGTTTGCCAAATATGTGCATCCTGTTGAGGGGACTGAAGATGTAAGTTTTATTATACCCAAAAACAGACGGCCTGTTAATGTATCAAATAAATTTGTTTTCAGGGAGAGCTTATAACATGTACAAAGTGTGTTAAGTCGTTTCACTTTGCTTTTCACATCCCAAGTATGGCTCGATTTCCGACACAGTCTAAATGGTTTTGTTCAAAGTGTACAATTCCTAAAGCCAAGTCTTTGCTGAAAGTTTTGGGCACCCCAGCTCCGCCAACGCTGCCTACACTACCGGAGTCAATAGATGTGGACACTAAAGCAAATATTGCAACCGAAGTATTAACAGTCCATTCGGAAGAAATTGAAAACGATGTTATTAAGAAACTGCCTTCGCAAAGTCCTATTTTACGTCCGTCACCAAATGCCAGCATGTCACCCTCACCAAGTTCTGTTTTAGAGTCTTTGCCGAATCCTAAACAACAACAGCCAACAAACAATCACGAATCGTCTGAAATACCAGTCGTCAAGCACTGGTCAGCTAGCCAAGTTACTGAGTACTTTAACAAGTTCTATCCCAATGAGGCGGAAGTTTTCAAAGATCAAGACATAGATGGGCAGTCGTTATTACTTTTAAAACTTTTGGATGCTGTAAATAGATTGGCTATTAAGTTGGGTCCAGCGTTGAGAATTTATAACCTGATTTTGAAGATTCAATCTTTATCGACTGATAGTCTTCTAATTATTTTATAATAGAATATTTATGTATATCTTAAACGTCATTGGCCTTTGAAATTAATGTTTTTAATTGAGTATATTTTGACAAAAATGTGTTGTAAATGAATGGAAATAAAAGTCCAAACGTATTAAATAAATTCGAAATCATCATTACGTTCCAAAAATTTTAAGAGAACTTTAAGGGTGGCAAATGGAGCAATCAATGAGTCCTTGGTTGCTGTACTAGACTTTTGGGATCGGGTTATTGTTGGATAGCATACTCTTCCTTTCATGTCCATGCTGGAAGCAGCAACCAACCCCAAAAATTGCTGAAACGGTCCTGTACTCGGCAGATGATCCCAGCGTAAATATGGCGATGGCTATTCTTTTTTCTAGAGGTATACACTTCCTAAAATTTGTATCCCGCAATCCCATACTTTTTAGTTCTCTGCAGAGAATGTTGAATGTTTGGCGAGTCATTCTTAAGTGTTGCTTAAAGTAATTATCGTCCTTTTCCAACACTTCTTTTTCCCAAAAAGTGCTTGTACGAATCTGCGATATTTAGATATTTATAAAGATTCTTTGTGTAAATTAATTGTTATTGGAAGCTTACTTTTGTCCACATGCTCCTTGGTCTTGCACTATTATTCATTGCATTCATCAATGCTTTTTTTTCTGCCAAAGTCTTAGGAATTGCAATATATAACGACGTTTTCTGCTTCTAAAAGCAGCTTGAGATGAAGTCAAGTTTAACAAAATGGTCATACTTTGTTCCATTTTCTTCTTATGAAGAAAAATTAGTTTTAATTGGTCAGAATTCATTTTTTTCACAAGAAACGATTCACGGTTTTCAGCTAAGAAAAAGTTATTGATACAAAATTTGATAGTCAGTTGTCAAAATGAAGTGAAATGTCAAACGAAAACTTGAAAAGTCCGGTGTGAACGATTTTCAGGTTTTCGTAAACTTTTAGCCGAAAACCGGGTTTTCGGCTCGGTGTGAAAACCCTATAAGAAGAGTTCGATTATCGTTATTCTGTTGATGAGGTCTGTTCCACTAGGGTTTGAGCCATTTATGTCATATCTCTGGACAGACCAGAAGTGACATTACAAACTTTTGCGTAGTAGGCTACTGTTAAGATATAGGTCCAGATGGACAATTTGAATAATTAATGGGCCGCTTCGACTATTTTCTTCAAATTGGCTCTCTGACAGCTATCTGTCGCTTAAGCGTTTGCAATCTTTTCTGTGACGTGACTCTCACTACTTTCTGCAACTTGCATAGTATGATCACTACGCCTTTGAATTTGGTGTGGACACTACCTAACTCAAACTAACGAGTACTTGTCTCATGCTGCCTTATTTCATTTCCACTGACTATGGAAATGAGTACATACTGGAAGTCTGATTGGTAGGGGAAAATTTGTAGATTATGGTTTTGAAGTGGAAACCAATTCCTAAAATGGCTTCCTGTCTGTGGAACCTTCTCTGGTGGAATCCATCGGGTGCGTTCAGCACGTTGCGAGTAAAGTTGGAGTTTCGCACATAGATGGCACCAGTGACATTTACTTTATGCCAGTGATCGGCGAGAAAGTTTTCCCCACACAGCTACAGCGCAGAAAGTAGCTGAAGTACAAGTCGACCCGATTCCAACTTCATGAACGTGCTGCGCTGCAAAACAACAACAAACGAAATGGTATAAACTATTTTTGTTTGAGTTCAGTGCTACATTCGTGTATACTACTTAAATAGTTAGTTTACGCTTACAAGTAACCCGGCAACAGGTTATAGTTTTTAAGTAGTTAGGCAGTTTTATTTTCATTTTGTGGTGGGAGTCTCCAAGTTGCGTGGTTAATGTGAGAAAAAAGAGGTTATGTTAATTAAAACTTAAATCAATTTATTTTGTATCTCTACTATATATAAAAGAGTAATTTTGTTTGTGTGTCAGTTTGTCTGTATATGGCAGATAAACTGACGACACACCACCTACCTCGCAATACAGTCCATTCCAACATCTCTACCCATTCACTGGCAAGGTATTAGGCTATTTAAATTAAAAAATAAATTAATATTTGAACTTACCTCTTAGATTTATCATGAAAAATTTTATATTTCTCAAATATTTTTGACGTTTCTCCTTTTCCTTTTTTTATTATTCGCTGTTTGTACCTACAGCGGATGCTCAATAAATATAGGGCAGGAACACAATGTAGTCGCTATCCGGACGCGACATAATGCCAGCTGTAGATGGTGGATGGATGGGATGGTAGATGGATAGGTTGGTACATGAATAGGTTGGAGGATTTTGGATGGATACGATGGTAAGTGGTAAATGGTAAATAGTAAATGGCAAGTGGTAAATGGTAAATCGGTAATAGTTGATGGTAGATGAATAAGGCGGCATACCATGCGTCACATATAATGCGTCAAGTGCCATTTTTATTTTATTTTTTCACTATAACATAACTTTTGAACGAGGACGGCCAAGTTTTATCCGATATAATAATAGGAATATGATATTTTCAAAACAAGAAGAAGAATTTCGATTTGTATATTCTTTTTTCATATACATGACAAAATATTCGGACTTAAGCAAAAATATACATACAAAAATGACATTTAGTGTCGCACAGTTGCTGTTCTTTTTTTTAACGAAATTTTTACTTACACGTTTACTGGAACCAGCGACTTCGAGCATATGCAAAACTCACATCAATTAAAAAAAGTATTGCAGTAAAATGTAGTTCCGTATAGTGCGGTAATTCTTTATCCAAATCTTGCTTTTGTAATGAAACGACTCAGAAAGATACATTAATTAAAAATACGCCCGTATGAAAGAGAACCGCAGAATGAAGAATTTTGAAGAATTCGACGAAAGAAATTCAACATTAAACGTGTGCCTTTTCTGTGATTTGTGCGATTAACACATGAATGAATTTATGAAAGCAAAAAGCACGTGTAAACATACACTTACGCGTCGGTTGGGAACATGCATGAAAGTATAATAAAAGTCTGTTGCTCACCAACTTTTCATGCGCGCGCCGGTAACAGCAGTTGCTAAGGTATTGCATGTATTTAAAAAGTATGAATTTTTTTCATGCACTAATGAAAAGTTTGCAAGGAAAATTAAGTTTCGTGTGTGCTTTAAAAACGCAAACATTTTGTACTCTCACGGTTACAGGCGCTCGCCGGTGAAATTGTGCATTTCTTACGCCATTATTCCTTGCATTTCAGCTGAAGGGGCGTGTTTGGCATATGTTAGAAATAAATAGTTTGTTGAGAGTTTTGAAATGAACCTATTGGAAAACTTACATCTGCAAGGATTGCCAAGCGCCAGTGCATGGCAAAAGTAAAAATGAACTTGCAAGTGTAAGCTCATTAGAAAATTAAACAAAGCTGGGTGGTTCCCAACTTTTCATCCGCCAGCTATAAGAGTTGGTAGGATTTTACATTTAACTGTCATCTTTTTTATTCGCACATGTTAAGTTAGCAAGGAAAATCGAGTTTGCTATGCAAGCTTTCACAGTTGAGCAATTTGTACTTTCAAAGCTATTGTCGCCGATAGGTTAAAAACAAATTATCTGCGTTGAATAAAAAATTAAACAGAGATGATATCGTTGGTCATTTCGGGAACCTTCAAATCTTTTACTGTGTTTTTATTGAGGCAAACGAGGTAATTTCGTAGCAAATTTCCAAATTAGATTCGAAATTGCTCCATTTCGCATACAAAATCACATTTCGAAATCATCCCAATTTGAACATCTTTAATTTCAATATGATTGATTGGAGTTTTTGCACACTGAATAAGCCAAACGATAGCACTAAAAATCTTCAGGCTTTTTAATGAAGTTCTAGAAATGGCGGGATGACATAAGGTTCACAGACATTATGTCTGTTTAAAATAGGCAAATTGTCCATGGACATTATGACCAATTGGAAATAGTCATAAGGTCCATGAACGAAATAGACATAATGTCCATGGACCTTATGGCAAAATCAAAAATTTAGACATGTCTAATTAGTAAATTTTTAAATAGACATAATGTCAAGTTAATGGAAACGCCAAAAAAAAATCACAAATGCATAAAAAAGACGAATTTCTGTTTTGGAACGTAACTGTTATATATTTTTGTTGATATGGGAAAACAATGCCGGTTTGAGTTATTGTTTGTCCATAGTCAATTTTCTTTAGTTGACCCATTCAATCGGTAATAATAGACCTAAACAAAAGCATGCAATATCTTTTAAATGAAATTAAAAACCAAGAAATAATTTTTGTAAGAAAAAGGGTTTTTCATTTTTATTTTGTCAAATTATGTTCGTTGAGTAAATAAAACAAACAGAGATGCTATTGCTTTTAATTTCGGGTACCTTCAAATCTTATACTATAATTTCGTTGGGGTAAATGATGTAATTTCGTAGCATATTTCCAAATAAAGTTCGAAATTACCTCATTTCCTATACAAAAACACATTTCGAAATTTTCTCATTTCCACCAAATTTGGATGAAATTAGGTTGCAACCGAAATCGAACATCCCTAATTTCAAAATGATTGTGAACATGTCTAGAGTAAAAGTCGATTTGGAAATAAATCCAAGGCAACGGCAGAAGTAGGAAAAACTAAAAGGCAACTGCAGAAGTAAACAAAAAAAAAACACCGATCTGGAAACAAGTCCAAGGCAACGGCAGAAGTAAACAAAACATCAATTTGGAATTAAATCCAAGGCAACGGCAGAAGTAAGCAAAAACACTTTTAGCAAATCCCCATTTGGTTGTATTTGCTCTTCGATACAGCGGCTGCGTTTAGGGCAGGAATACAATATAGCGTTGCCGACAGCCAGCTACTGGCACGAAAATTGCAACACATGTATGTTTTCCATTCAGACACACAAACTTCATAAACATGCCGGCTAACTGACAGTAAAAGAAAAGAAAGTCTGGTAATTCAAAACGGGTGTGGCAAACAAAATCAAATTGGATTTTGTTTTTTAAAGAATTATAGAAGAGTCCACGAAAATAACTGCGCCGATAAAAGAGATTCTAAAAATTATTTAAAAATACATTTTAATACGATGAAATCAATACAAAAATTCTTTTTTGGGTTTTTCATTTCATTTGGAAGATATTTCATGAAAAGACTTACCTCGGGTGCCGGACAACGCCGGGCACTTTTTGCTAGTTTGTTATAAAACTGTTATCACAACTTATATTATATTTTACGTGCTTAGCATTTCGGAAATTAAATTTCCATCGTCTGGCACTACTAATTACCTAAAATTAATCAAGAATCTATCGATAAGAAAAAACATACAACATAATAGCGCGAAAGTTTAATAGATTCATGATTAATTTTGGTTAATTAGTTCCAGAAGATGGGAATTTAATTTCCGAAACGCTTAGCACATAAAATATAATATAAATTGTGATATAAGTTTTGTAATAAAGAAATCTTATTATTACATTAAAGTTTTAATTAACATAATGGGCCCTATTCATAGATGTTTACTAAAGTTGTGATTTACTAACCTACAGTATAAGCTGAATTCTTTAGATAAACACAGCTGCTATTCATAAACAATTTTCTAGCTATATTTTGCTAGTAATAGCTTAATGCAAAAATCTACTACAATTATACTTCAAATTATGGTATTGATAAAGAATCGCTTCCCGATCGATCAGCGAAACCAAGCATCACTGCGCGTGGTAAGTGGGAAGATGGCGGACCGTACAACAATAAACCACGCAGCTGTTCACTGTTGACATGTTTTTCTCTCTTCTGTTCTGTCCGTCTCTCTTTGTCTTGTGTTTGTCTGGGCTCTGGGCTTTTGGTCGTTGTCACCCGTGCCTGACAAAAAATAAATAAGAAATCGTTCATTTAATCTTAGATAAATCAGTTAAGAAGACATCAAAATGAAGTTCCTGACTTGTGAATGGGTATCCCAGTTTTTTGCAATTACAGAAATTAGCAGATTTATGACAAATGTTGCTGTTTCTTTGTCGAATCTATGTCGTTGAAAAAAATCTTTATCATTTAGCTCGAGTCTATTGAACTCTGCCTGATAAATTTTTCTTTGTCTGGCTGGTGGCACAATTTCAAACAACAAACCTATGTCTTCCAGAATTAAAAAAACTCCTTCAGTTTCTACGTCTATTGACATTTTAAAATAGTATTTTCAGAATGTCCAAGGTATTTTTTTTTTGTATCGACTTGCTACTGGCAGACAAAAGTACCTACCTATACGTTATTCAATAATTGTATGACAGTAGTAGTTTAAAAGTAACTTTAACACTACATTAGCCACTTTTAAAGTTAGACCCCAGGTTAAGTCCTAATCCTAGGTCTAAATACGTTTATGAATAGCTTAAACTCCAGGTTTGGTTGATCAGAACTTAGCAGCAGTTTAAGATACGTCTATGAATACAGCCCAATCTCTTTTATTTCTCACAGTCATATTTTTGTTTGTCTACAGTCCGTTGTTAGGTTTTTCTGATAAATGTTCAGTAGTCTCAAAAACAATTTTTTGATTTCTCTTGTTAATATAGTGTGTGACCAAACACATAATTAGTGTAAATTAACTTAAAATTAATCTTTTCTATTAGAATGCTGGCAACTCCTTATCCTATTACCTTATCTTGTATCTATATGTCAAATAAACATTCATTACTTTTCATACTTTCAACCAAGTCGTTTCTTTTATTCCTTGTGCTCCGGATTAATAAGTATATTTTCTACAATAATACGTGATTAAAAAAAACAAAAAAATTATTATCTCGAAATAATGTAATGCAATACTTCGAAGTGTTATCTCAACTTAATAATTCCAGTGTGTACAATCTTGGCAGGAAAATCGGTGCGGTAGGAGGTGCGATTCGGGTTTTTGTTTATATATGCGTTTTTTACGCACACATGTTTAACAAAAAAAACAATATGACAGCTGTAGCTTGTAGGCAAAATCAAAACAAGGCACAAGATGGGACTCTTTATATATATCCTCTTTGCCCAAAAGTTAAAGCATCAAATTGTAGTGAAAAACTTTCTCGCCAGTGCACATGAGTAGTGTACTCATGTGGTGACATCTACGAGAGAAACTTAGCAGTTACTCACACAGTGCTGAACGCACACAATACAATCCACCAGTATAAGATTCCACAAATAGAATCCACCCAGACAATGGAATTTATTTCCAGGAAGGAGTCCGCAGACACTTCCAATTTTATTTGTAGCATTCCAAGACATGCGCAATCCACCATTTTGATGGGAAACGCACTTCCAACAGACAGAAACCAGTTCGCACTATTCTTTAATTCATACCCTGTCCACACGACAACTGCAGAATCCATCGTTCACACTCGTAGTGAAACGAAACATAGGAATTATTGAATGGAGAATTGAATGTCTGAATAAAATGACACCATAGACTTACTAATATGTAGCTATTGTCAATCAGACCAACGTTTAAAGACCATGTAAACCCTCTCGGGCGAAATAAAATCGTGACAACACAATTTTGTTTTCGGACTATATAACCAGACCAATCGTTTGACAGCGGTAAAAGTACGTCATAGATATCGTGTCGATAGCTGTGATGTCAGGTATAGCACTGGATTGGTTATTGGGAAGCCTGACATTTTAATGTCAATTTACATGTTGTCACAAATACACTGGCCCAATATGATCTGACAGATGTCCAAAGACCAGTATTTCACACTGAGACGTCTGCCATGGTAGGAATACTTGAATTGTGTTAACCCTAGGAATTTATAACCAATATGTGGTTTGACATGTTAGAGTAAAGAGACATTGCATTAAGATCGATACTTACTTTTCAAAGTGATACTGAACACGCCAAGGTCGGAGAATCCGCGCAATGACGTGTCATATATACGACAACTAAATTCCTAAAAGTTCAAGTAATCAGTTCCTACACCATCGAGTCAGTCAGTGGTATGCCTTGCCTTTCTAATTCTCGTGACATCCAAGATTGACCATTACAATTTGGGATTACCTAGCAAAACGCATCTAGTCATAACACCCTATGGGTTATAAAACATTACCCTATAGTGTAATCAGCGCTTTAGCATGGACATTTACCACTAAGAAATATGAGTATTAGCATTTGTCAAAGAGCAGAACTTTCGTATTTACGAAAGTGTTACAGTGCGCACTTACCCTTAGCACTTTCATCAACACGCCATCTAACGCGTCACCGACACACCACAAAGTATTGGAAGAAAAGGAAATTGAACTGGAAAACAGGGCGTTGGATACCTGGAACACAGGAAAGCCAACGACAAAATTAGAATGTGGACTTCATTTTGAAGAATTCACTCAGAAGAGAAGCAACAAGAAGCAACATTATTGCAGAACGTTTATACTTTTTTTTTAATACGCAGTCAAGGCGCGTCCATTTATTTGATGAAAGTAACTTATTAAAATAATAGTAACGAAAATACTATTATCAGACCGATTCTTAAAGTGGATTATCCCATAAGTAAAGGTGAGTTGGAAATTCTTTTCGTAATTTCGAAGCAAAGGAGCATGCTATATGCAGACGCCATCTTCGATACCACATGCAAAAATCATCCTACGTTGCAAGCACATTAGCTAAATATGCAATTTCTTTCTTTCTTCATTACCAACAGGATGGTCCAATACACGGAGTCCTCGGCCTGCTGATTTCCGGTACTCCTCAGGACGGACGAGACTGCGTCATATAATTTATACTTACCTACACCATTATTTTATGCGGTAACCTCTTCAGTAGAGATCATCACATCACGTATTTGAACGGACATATGCCACGGAAATATACTTATTGGTCATATATCCTGTGGTTCATACATGTAGATTTTTTTGTTGTTGTGTCCAGCCTACCCACGCACCCGCGCGGTACGCGCGAACAGGCTAGAAATTGTTTTCTTTTTGCCTGGGACGCCATACCACTCCCGCTCCTCGCGATTATTGCAGAGCGCTGAGTAAATTCACTACTTATCACATTTATCCATCTAAAGCGGTCTGCTACCGCATCCGATAGCTGTGAGACGAGCCACGTCGACGTACCGCCCACGTGTTCGTCCTTGCTAAAGTTCTTCGTGGGGTTGATTTCGCTTGAACTCCCCACCCAGAACTCAATCTTGGCGCAGACCAGAAGGACGTCCGCTTATTCAGAGGATTTCTGATTGATATATCAGTCGCAGTCGAAAATTTCTTTGAAGCAGCCATCAGGACGACAGGCGAGCGTTATATGCAGATGCCGGTCCCTAAAGTGTCACCACTCCTAGATTTGATCCTGGAGCACCGCGGGACATACAGTTCGAGACAAACACCATCATCTTTAGCCACCAGTTGCTGCTTTATTTTATATATAAAGAACGACAAAACAAACAAACAAAACAAAAACTATGTGTATCTTTGAGATAATAACAAAAACCAGGTAAAACTATTTATAATTTTATTTGTGTGAGACCCCATATGGGAGCAGTGCGCTTTATGTCGCCAATCTTATGCGAGTTAACAGCTATCAGTAGCCATATGCTACGCGTCTGACGCCGAAGCATGATACCTATGACCACGGACGGTGGTGTGCAATCAGTTATATTACGTATTCAGAAGTAGTAGCAGGACTTCACGCCTCCTCTACCTTATTTATCTGATGAATTCCATCCTAAAATGTGCATGAAGTATCCTTAAGTATACATATATCTGAGCATGTAAGATCATAATAGTTTTGATATTAACTTTGTGTAAACCTATAATGATTTCTCTTGAAGTTTTTGAAATAATATTAAATCCGCCGTGGATATTATTTGGTAACGAATTTGAATTCCAATACCGAGGTGACACGCTAATTAGTTCAATAAATTTAGAACATTTTACGTCGTTACATGAACTGGAACGGAAATTGGAAAGGAGGAAGTGAGATGGATAAAATGGCGATGGCTACTTGGAAAACGGTAATGTGAGCAAGGAGGACAATTGTGGAAGTCATTTAGAAGCTCGACACCATTCGGAAAACAACACCTCAGCAGAACCCATTTTTTTTTATATATATACGCAGTCAAGTCGCGTCCATTTTTTTAATTAAATTATCACTTTAAAGTGATTTATACATATATTCTCCGATAATATGCCGATCCTTAAAATAAAATAACCAACAGATAAAGGTAAGTACGTATTTTATCGCATTTATGAATCAAAGCATTTCACATGCTGATGCCATCTTTGTCCTAAAATGCAATCTCTGTCTGCGACGTACAGCATGTCGGCTAAACGCCCATTCCTTCTTTCTTTTTATCCTATAGGATGGTCCATCTCCTGGAGATAATAGTGGTCTAACAATTTTAGACACTATTCTGGACAGGCGAGGCTACGCAAATTCATTTTTTCTTGCACCAAATTGCAATCTCCTTAGACAAGATTACCGTCCCTCGAGAATCCCCACGCTGTCCGTGGATTCTTTATAAGCGAGCGGGCATACGCTGTGCAGACGGAATTTTAATAAAATCTGTGTTTCATATAAAAAAAAATCCTTATAACGTATCTTACACTACACACCAGTGCGAAACTGTTGCGAGTCAGGGTTCCACGGAGGACTTACTTTGGGAAAGTAAAAGGGCGTCGGCACGCTTGTCGTTGCACTGCTACGCTCGACGGAAATGGGGTGGTTCTTTGCCGCTTCCACTTATCCCTCCTGCTCGACAATCAAAATTATCGTGCCAGAAAAGAAGAAAGTTAAAGGAAAGGAAGAGGAGTTTGGAAAAGGAGTGACTATACTCTAAAAGGTTTGAAACGTTACCACAAATCGAAGGACTTTGACGCTACCTGAAGAAACATGTAAGTATAGTGCTTTTTAAAATCAAACTAACCTAACTTAACCTACCTTAAATTCAAAATAATACAAAAATGAATGTCCACCACCAAAATGATAATATAAAATCCCATCACCAAATATAATAAAAAAATTGAAACAAAATCACCTCCACCAAAGTCAAATTCGTTGGTACGAATTTGAACTTATATAAATCTTAAATGTACCTTAATCTAAACCCTAAAACTAAAGCACTTTACTTTTTATTTCCCTCAGATACCGTATTACCGAATTCCAAGTGCTCGTCTGATGGTATTGACGAAGGCCTGGCCAACCCACCCAAGTATCTGAAAGATACTTCCTGATGTTATTTCCATGGCCGATGTTCGGAAATAACCCCTAAAATGACCAACCACTCGCAAACTGTCTGTAGCGTACAGTTAGTTGGTCATGTCATACTTCCGGGAATTTCATCAGGACGGCTTTGTCCGCCCCCACACACCTTTAGCTGTAAAAAAATTTAGCAACTCATAACACCTTATACTTCAAGTTCTTCTCGTTTCTTTGCTTACTTTAAACAAAAAAAAATTCTAACTATTTTCATAAAAAAACCTTAAACTGAACTTAAAACTTAAGTGAAATGATTGAAATCCTCATTTGAAATAATTTGTATGCACATGTGTATATACCTTTCTTTTGTTTTTTTTCTGTATATTTAAATTTTATATATGTAATGAAAAATTCACTCACAGTTTTCAATCGCTGCAACCGAAATCGAACATCCCTAATTTCAAAATGATTGTGAACATGTCTAGAGTAAAAGTCGATTTGGAAATAAATCCAAGGCAAAGAGGATATATACATAGAGTCCAATCTTTCCTACGTTCCATCCTCCTCTGCTAAAATTTTCGTGGTCTCTTTCGTATTGTATTCATTGTCCGTGTGAAACAACAACAAGAAACGATGAGGTAAGTAGTAAGGTGTGAACGCACACATGTTTAACAAAAAGAACAATATGACAGCTGTAGCACACACACATGTTTAACAAAAAGAACAATATGACAGCTGTAGCTTGTAGGCAAAATCAAAACAAGGCACAAGATTGGACTCTATGTATATATCCTCTTTGATGCAAGGCAACGGCAGAAGTAGGAAAAACTAAACAAAAGGCAACTGCAGAAGTAAACAAAAAAAAAACACCGATTTGGAAACAAATCCAAGGCAACGGCAGAAGTAAACAAAACATCAATTTGAAATTAAATCCAAGGCAACGGCAGAAGTAAGCAAAAACACTTATCAAATTCCCATTTTTTCGTATTTGCTCTTCGATACAGCGGCTGCGTTTAGGGCAGGAATACAATATAGCGTTGCCGACAACCAGCTACTGGCACGAAAATTGCAACACATGTATGTTTTCCATTCAGACACACAAACTTCATAAACATGCCGGCTAACTGACAGTAAAAGAAAAGAAAATCTGGTAATTCAAAACGGGTGTGGCAAACAAAATCAAATTGGATTTTGTTTTTTAAAGAATTATAGAAGAGTCCACGAAAATAACTGCGCCAATAAAAAGTTTGTCACTGGCTGTATTGCATATAAATGCTTTCAATATATAATTATCTTTATATCTTTGTACAAAACTGGAACTGTTGTTTGAAGATGATGAGGTACTATCGGATTTATAGTTGCTCCCACGACGATACTGCGTCAAAATACTATGGTTGTGGTTATTATAGTTGCTCCCACGATGATACTAGTTGCTCTTTTGTAGAGTGCTGTATTTAATGGACCGGCATCGACATACAAAGGCCCGCCAGACGTCCGGATGGATGATAAAACTGTAGAATCTACTGATGGGTTCTTCAGTCTGCCAGCTGTGTAACTGATGCAAAAGAAGATGTATCTTGTTGCGCCTCTTGGTAAGCGGTACCGTTCGGAATGGAGTGTGGTCGTCGACGAGCCGACTAGCTGATCAACGTCGACGATTGACACACGTTGGTTATCCGCAGGGATGATGTACCCTTACAGACGTCTATGGAATGCCATAGGCAGATGACGGCTTCGATATGGGGCTGAAGAGGAGGTGGCCTCGTGTCTATAGTGGCGGGTGCTGTCCGGAGAAGTTCGGATGGCAGCCGCGTGGTCAGATGAATTGTCTGCCTCAGTGCCAGCTACTGTCAATGTAGCGTTATCAGTAGCGGTTCCGTTGCACGGTGTACAATAGATAAAAAAAAATTCTTGCACGGACGTACAGCGTGGCCACGGTTGTCGCTGCGTCGATGGCCTGTGCGCTTTTGATGCATGCAACTGGGTGTGGTCGTCGACAAAAGAAATTAGCGAAATGTGGCTTTGTCGCCACGTGTATCCGTGCAAGTAAATTTTGCGAGGGAAGCGCTGCGTTTTTTCAAGGAAAGCCAACAAATTAGTGATGGAGCAATAATAGCGTCGAAACATTTATATTTAGTGTGGGTAGGTACAGAATTCCACAAGAGTATATTTTACTGCATCCGCCTATGCTAATGTACATAAACCATGCTTCATGGTTTTGGGTGTTCGTACATATATACACGAATCCCGTGGTCGCCTCACTGGTCCTGTCGGGTAAGGATATGCTTGAGAATATCCACCTACTCCTGGTGATGGTAATCCTGAACCTGAGACAAATTGCAGACACGAGTAAAATAATAGCTGGCCAAGGGATGCTGCCATCAATTGTATGCTGAAGCAAAAGAAAGTTTTTTATTCCATTTGCCTCAACTTCGATACGACGTTTCCATCAATTTACTCACCTTTATTAATACGAGAATATTTGTAATGTACAGACGAATTCCTCAATTGCATTGCAATGAGGTGATTTTTCTGCTCGACGGAGTGATAAAAATGGACGCTGCAAAATGTAAAAAAAAACTTCTTGTTCAGTTCTGCCGCAGTGGTGTTCACTCTACCGATGTCTTCTTCAAAATGAAATCCACTGTTGGCTTCATGGATGATGTTTCCACTTTCCAGGTAGCCAACGCCTTGATTTCCATTCTCATTTCCTGCATTCCAGTGTTGGATCTGTTTGTTTGCAGTATGACCACAGAAAATGTAGTCGAGAAAGTTATGGGTAGTATATACTGCACTGTTTTTGTAGATATGCATTTCGAGCAAATTATAAGTATGTCGAAGCAGAAAGGTAAGTATTATATTCGGATTTAAGGCTCTGATTACACTAAAAGCGGATATTTGGTATCCTGAGATATTATATGAGTCATAATTTCTGAATGGGTCTCACCTTTTTGATAGCTGTCACTGACTGACTCTGACCTTATACTTGACATTATCTTCGATGGTAAGAACATTGACACCATGGATTCCTAGCTAAATTCGCTGGGCGCACGGTATCGTATCAACCTGCTTGTTTGGTCCTACTGAGGAGGTTGTCAATTTGGCAATAGGTACTGAAATTGAAATTTCCTTGCAAACGTGTCACATTTGGTTCCAATGTCAATGGGTTGGTATGTGCAAATTCACGTCTTTTTAAGGTGATAAAAAAAAAGGAAAGTACTTTAGCCTCTAATTCTATCGTCAAATAATAGCGAATGCTATTGAAGCTTTGTCACGGATGACGTCAGATGTGCTAACTTCTTATCAAATTGCTTCCCTTCAGGCCTGTAATTGATACTGAGTAGGGTGGTCAGTGAGTTTAAGCATGCTCATATAATAAAGATCATTAGTCTCGCCCTGAATATTGCGGACGCAGACAATATGTCAAATGTCTGGATCAAAATAACTCTCATGGACATTATCTGTCATAACTGTTCGACTGACAGGTATCGGTCAACCAGCAAATTAAATGACACTTTCCACTTGGCTAGTGCGTCTAACATCTTCTCCAGTTCACTTGTGTGAGAATTTCAAATGTGGCTTAAGTGCTACCTAGGTATAACTTCTAGAATGTTTGCTGCTTGTCGCTCTTGGATACTTCCAGTCTTAAATTGCGCAATGCGCATGTCTGAGAAATTTCCAATTCAGATTGGAAATCCTGTGGATCCCTTTCTGGAAGTGGATTCTACTGAAGGTGTGGGTTAGATTTGTGGAATGTCTCTCTGGTGGATCGTAATGAATGCGTTCAGCATGGCTTGGGTATTAGAGAAGTTCCTCTAGTAGATGGCACCAGTGGTAAGTGTTACTTGACATCAACTGGAGAGAAAGTTTTTCCTACAAAACTTGGAATTTCGACTAAGTCTACTTAGTCTAACTTCCAAGAAAAGGAGAACTTCTCACAAATAGGTAACCGTGTCTACGATTTCTCACCCTTCATGTCGTGAAGACACTGCGACTCTTTCACGTCTAGTCGGTCGAAGACAAAAAAAAATTTCTAGGGTAAATACTCTATTGATACGTCTGTTAAACTCAATAACGTGATAGTACAAACTCTGTTTTGATTCGACTATATTTTATTTAAATATTTTACAGCTATTTATATGAATTAAATCTACTCTAAACTAGGCCACGACGTTGTTGGTCAATTATTATTATTTATGGTTACAATATTTTGTGGCCCACATTCAAAGAATGTGGGGTATGACAACAGAAATTGACCTACTAGTCGTGTTCTAGTTATTATGTGCAAACATAAAGTATTGCAATAACTATTTTAATTATTATGTGCAAACATTTTGCGGGGCCTCTGGTTCGGTTGACGTCACTGAGGGGCTTAATATTTCAAATCGTCTGTGGGTCATCGTGGTTGGATTGATTACGACTGTTGTCGGTGGATTGAGGTCGTGGTTGCGATGTGTTTGAATTCGAAATTTATATATGATTGCCAGACATATAATGGTGATTGTCAAAGTTATCGAACCGGTAGCTGCATGGTGGCCTATAGTTCTCCATTTGTGTGGCTTGATGTGTACTACCTTTTGTTGTTGAATGAGTGTCCTCAAATGATCTGTTGGTTTTAGGATGGTTTCTTCGGTTAACAGCGTTGAATGAAACTCCGTTTCCATGAGTTCAGGAATACTTATGTTCATCTCATGAGTATAAGTCCCCTTGATTGGAACCGTGTCCACCTGCTCCGAGTTGATGATGTTTTGGGGAGTTCGGAGAGTGCATCCATCATCAATTCGAATAAGTCCAATGTTATTCAGTTCGACGTCTTCATGAATGCCATTACAAATTACCGCAGCTGAGGTTGGTCTGTTTGCTATAAACAACCATGTGTTTCTTTGGTAGACGTGCTTAAACGCTATATTTGGAATAGAAAGCGTTTCATAGTTACACCTCTTCTTGTCTCGCCTGTGATATACTTCATCAATAATGCAGTTCGGTTTGGTATCGATCTTACTAATTACTGATGGTGAACACAAATATAGGTGCTTATCTTCTGGCGTGCATTGGTTGAACTCCCTTTCTGATAGCTCAAAGTATGTTTGACTGTTATAATTTGAAGCGATTATGGCCTTTTGAATAACAGGTATTATGTATGAATTATTTGTTCGCTGTTGAGGAATTGGGGTAGCTTTAATAATATTGTACTTCGCGGAAGTACTAAGGTGGAGAAACCAGTGTGCACTGATGTGTGTTTCATTTCGCTGAACGTCCATCTTTTGTTCTGGTTTTGGAATTATGTTAATGTCTTGTGGCAGCCGTCTAGAGGCTGTATGAATGAGCACCATCAATTCTCCTGGTGTAATGCTTTCAAATAGATCGGCTTTTTTGAGAGATATTTTTAGTAAGATATCATAACGTCTGCCTAATTCTTCCAGCACTCCCAGGGCTAGATTATAGGCCGCAAGTAAGTGTATGTCTACTCGATTTAGATCATTATTTTTGTACCAATTGTTTTCTATATTGTTAATTTCTGTAGTTGCTTGATTTAGCTTGTGCGTTAAGGAATTTAATTTATCCTTAGTTTGTTTTTCAAGATCTTCTATTTCACCTGTTGCTGCCAGCATAAGGTTTGTTTCGTGTTGATTCGCTTGCATAAGCTTAATTTGGTCGTCTCGTAGGTTATTGATGTCGGTGTAAACTTCTTCATTGACACCAAAAATATCTTGAAGCATAGTACCTAGGAGTCCTCTTTTCTTTCTACTCTGAACTGATTCAATTACATTTATGCTTCTCAACAGTACTGATTGTTTGTCTTTGAGATGGTTAACGAATTCACTACAGTGGATTTCCTTGTCCTTTGATTTTGCTCGTTGACATATTTGTATCATTTTCAAAACAGTTCCATTTATGATCTCCGAATCTTTTGTAGTGTTGAGTGGGTAAGAGAATTCTATCTTAAATGTTCCTCGTCTTATTTGCGCTTCTCCTATATGTTCAATGTATAATCCTGATTTCGGATGCGTAATGTTAAACGTTGCTTCTGTCATCTTGAGCCCACACATCATAAGCATCCAGAGTGACAGCATTGACATTGGTTTATTAAACGTTCTGCTAATAATTCGTCGGCTTTGGTATTCGGACAATGTTATTTTTCTTTTCTTCTCAGGATGTTCTTCATAAATAACTTCTTTTTGATTGAACCAAGAAACTGGTCTGATCCTTTGTTTTCGGGTTAGCTTTATGTTTGTTGTATTCACAGTTGTACAATTGACCTGTACGTCATCTGGGGGTTGGTTTATTGTCGCGTCTTCAACACCTTCGTCTATAGGCAGCTTACAAACCTTAACTATGGGCCTTTTGAAATAGGAATCTGTACCAATACGTACGGTAACAACTCTTGTATTACCATCTTTTCCGGGATGAACATCAACTATTCTCGCAAGTTTCCATTTTGCTGGAGGAAGATTCTCATCTTTTAGTAGAACCAAGTCATTTGTTTTAATTGGTTCCTTTTCACACTTCCATTTTGTTCTCTGTTGAAGTCTTGATAAGTATTCACTTGACCAAATCTTCCAGAAATCTTCTGTTAGTTTATTGACAAGCTTCCAACGGCTAAGGTTGCTAATGGGAATGTCGTCATACTCAGCTCGAGGTGGGCAAACCAGTGGTCTACCAATTAAAAAGTGTGCTGGTGTGAGTACGTTTAAATCGGCTGGGTCACTACTCAATGGACATAATGGTCTTGAATTCAGACAAGCTTCGATCTGATATAAGGTCGTTGTCATTTCCTCAAATGTGAGGATAGAATTTCCGAGTATCCTCTTCAAGTGATATTTTACCGATTTTACACCTGCTTCCCATAGTCCACCCATGTGTGGTGCAGCCGGTGGATTAAAGTGCCACTGAATTCCATCTTCAGCTAATTTGTTTGCCAAGTAAACGGATGATTGCTTTATTGCGTCTTGAAGATTTTTTTCTAAAATGTTTCTTCCTCCAATGAAGTTTGAACCACAATCGCTATAAATGTGTTTAGAATGTCCGCGTCTTGCCGCAAATCTTTTGTACGCTGCCAAAAAAGATTGACTTGTGAGGTCACTAACAGCTTCTAGATGAAGTGCTTTTGTGGTACAGCAAACAAATACTGTTATGTAGCCTTTAAACGTTTTTGTTCCACGACCTTTAGACATTCGGAGCTGAATGGGTCCAGCATAATCAATTCCGGTGTGAGTGAAAGGTGGCGCGGGAACAACTCTAAACTCTGGCAGGTTTCCCATGATTTGTTGTGTATTTGTAGGTTTGTATCGGCAACAAGTTATACATTTGTTTAATACTTGCTTTACTCTATTTTTAGCACTAAGTATCCAATATTTTCTTCGTATATAGGCTAGTGTCTGAGAGTTTCCTCCATGTAAGCATCGCATGTGAGCATCTTCTATTATGAGTTTGGTGAAGTGGCCCTTGTGAGGTAGAATGATCGGATGTCGCTCTTCATATTGGAGATTTGAGTTTTGCAATCTTCCCCCAACCCGAAGTAGACCGTTGTTCTCAATCAACGGATTCAGCATAATTAACCTGCTTTTTGTGTCAATAGGCTTGTTTTTAGTTAGTTTTCTTATTTCTTCTTCAAATTCTGTGTTTTGAATTTGTCTTAGTAGTATATGCAATGTTTCATTCATCTCTTGTACTGTTAAGTTTGTTTTATCAGCTTTCATTTCTTTATTTCTGCAGTTATTGATGAATCGTCTGCAGCGTGATATTACTCGTAGACATTGGTTGATTGACGAGAATTGTGTAATTAGTGGATTCTCATGGTTAGAGACATTTGCCAATAATAGGGTAACCGGGTCTTCCTTCTCTTCTGCTTGTTTGATTATTTTCTTGACTGGCCATAGATTTTTGTCTGATTTCAACCACGAGGGTCCATACCACCAAAGTTTGTGTTGAGGTAACTCGGAAGCATTTATACTTCGTGATGCACAATCTGCTGGATTATCTCCTGTTTTGACATAATTCCAATTATTTTGATTGGTTATTCTCTGTATTCTCTGGATTCGGTTCCTCTCGAATGCATCAAGTTTATTATTCGCTCCTTGTATTCTGGCTAAAGTTATCATTGAGTCAGTCCAATAATACAAGTCTAAATTTTGTATATTGAGAGTCTTAGCTACGTGACACATCAAGTTGCTAAGAAGTTCAGCTCCACACAGTTCAAGTCTTGGTATCGTTAGTTTTGACTTGACAGGTGCTACTTTCGATTTTCCGGTTAACATGCAGACGTTTACATCACCAGTTAATGTTGTTACCTTTGAATATATCACGGCTCCATATGCTTGCTCCGACGCATCACAAAATCCATGTAATTCTATGGCCGTAATTTTGTTAGAGTAGTTTATTGATCTTGGTATTTGGATTTGTTCTAACGCAGGTGCTTCGTTCTGGTATTTGATCCATTCTGTTGCAAGTGTTTCAGGAACTTCGTCATCCCAATTCAAGTTTTCCTTCCATAATTTTTGTATGATTAACTTAGCTCGTAACGTAACAGGAGTTATCCATCCTAATGGGTCGAATATTTGGGCTGCTTTGGACAAAATACTTCTTTTTGTTATATTAGTTGAATCATTTCTGAAGTTGACCTTGAAATGGAATGTATCTGTTGCTGGATTCCAATTAATCCCTAGGGTTTTTATCGTTGATGACTTTTCTTCATTCTCTACTAGCTCAATTATTCCCTGCTCCCTTTGCTCTGGTGGGATGTACCTCAATAGTTGCTGATTGTTGCTCGTCCATTTCCTGAGGTTAAACCCACCTGATCCCATTAATTCAATTAGTTCTTTCTGTATTGCTCTAGCATCTTCAATGGTGTGTGCTCCCGACATTACATCGTCCATATAAAAATCCTCATGAACAATTCTAGACGCCTTCGGGAATCTTAATGCTTCATCATCTGCTAGTTGACGTATTGTTTTAATGGCCAGGTATGGGGCGGATGATGTGCCATATGTGACAGTTGTTAAGGCATATTCTTTTATAGCTTCTTCTGGTGAGAATCTCCATAATATTCTTTGGTAGTTTATGTCTTGATCATTTATTTTAATTTGTCTATACATCTTTTCAATGTCTGCTGTGAAGACGTATCTATATTTTCGCCAGCGTTGCTAGATCAGCTTGTAGCCTAGGTCCAGTAAGCATGTTGTCGTTCAGGCTTATTCCATTGTCTGTTTTGGATGAAGCATCAAATACGACACGAATTTTTGTAGTAGTGCTGTCTGCTTTTATTACTGCTTGGTGTGGCATGTAGTATATCCCATCTGTAGATTGTGTGACTTGATCTATCGGCTTCATATGTCCAAGAGTTAAGTATTCTCCCATAAATTTTCGGTACTCTTCCCCAAGTTTGTTATTTTGCTTAAACTTTTTTTCCATTTGTAAAAGTCTAGCTATCGCTCTCTTTTTTGAATCACCCAAAGTACGTTTGTTTGTTTTGAATGGAATTCTTACTGTGTATGTTCCATCGTTGTTTCGGCAATGGTTTTCTCTGAACTGTTTTTCGCATTCATCATCTTCATTCATTGTTTCTTCTTGGTATGGAGTTTCCTCTATTTCCCAAAATCGTTTAAGTTGATTGCTTAAATTACTTAATTCAACTGTTGATATCATAGTTATGATTTGTATAGGATCTTTAGAGACTGGTATCTTCCCTGAAATGATCCAGCCAAGTTCTGTATTCTGAGCTAAAATTCCATGCTTAGATTTTCTGATGCCATCGCAGATTATGGATGGGTACACGTCAGCGCCAATGATGACATCGATTGGTCCAGGTTGATTAAATGTTTGGTCAGCAAGTAGGTAGTCTTCATACATTGAGAATTTGAAATATGTATTGGGTAATTTGTTTGTAAGTTTTGGAAGAACATATGCATCAATGTTAATCTTGAATGTTGATGAAAATCTGGGTTGCACTTGAATATGGACTTTTCCAAGTGATGTCCCAGCTGATGATGCTCCAAGACCCGATACTTTGATGAAAGTCTTAGATTTTGGGACGGATAAAGTCTGAGCAGCTTCCTCCGTTATAAATGACGCTTGAGCTCCAGTATCAATAAGTGCTCGTAAAATTTCGGTCTTACCATTGTATGTAGTAACCTTTATCATAGCAGTTGCTAAAAGAATTTCCTTGTTGTATTCTGCTATTGCCGTTTGAATGTTTGCTCTCCTTGGATTTCTAGTTAGGGCATCATTGTGTAGTAAGGTATGATGGTAGCCCTTACATATACTGCAGGTTCTTCGGCTTTGGCAACCTTCACTCATTGTGTGGTTCAGACAATTGCGGCATAACTTTAGGCGTTTTATAGCGTCATGACGATTTTGGCTGGTTAATGCAAGGAATGCATTGCAGTTATAGATTGAATGCATTTTCTGACAATATCCACATTTCGGTTCCTTTATTGTCATGTAAGTCCGTATTGATTTTCGAATTGGTGTTTGCTGTTTTTGTCTGTTATTTTCACCAAAGGCTTCCAAAGATTCAAATCGGGTCTTTAGGTATGAGTAAAAATGCTCTAATGTTGGAATTTCTTTTGAGCAGGGTAATGATTGTTCATACAGCTTTCTGGACTCGTTATCCAATTTTTGTATTAGTTGATGAAGGACGATTGGATCCCATGCTGTTGTGCTGACCCCAATGCACTCTATTCCATGAATACATTCTTTGGTTGTATCGTGAAGTGTTTTTAGACAGGAAGCAGATTCGACCTCAAGCTTTTGTTGATTGAGTAATGTATTTAAGTATGCCGATAGTAGTTTCCTTTTATTATCAAATCGTTCTTTTATTAAGTCCCACGATATCTTGTAATTGTCGTTGCTGACTTCTAGGTGGCTCAAAAGCTTGGCTGCTTCGCCTCTAAGGTTATTCTTTAAGTATTGCATTTTTTCCACATCGGATAGGCGTTTATTCCGATGAATAACTTGTTGGAATATATCATGGAATTCAATCCACGTGTTGAATCTTCCTTCAAACATAGGTATCTGCATTATTGGCAATTTTACATCATGTTCTGATGCGGATATGGATTCATTATTTTTACTATCTTGGAGTGATAGTACTGTTTCAGAAAATCTCTTACGCAGGTTCTCGATTTGGTTCATAAATATTTCTTTTTCATTCTTGTTTTCAAAAGCATCAAAAAGTAATACTTCTTCATGTATTATGTCAATTTTCTTCCATTCTTCAACAAGGTTATTCGTTTGAAATTCAATTGCTGCGTTACTCAATTTTTTATTGATGACCATGCTTTCAAGTAATTTTCTGAATGACATAATTCGAATTTGAGCCCTCTTCATATGTAATGACTGTGACTCATTGAAACACATACCTTCTTCTTCATTGAACTTGACTTGATTTTGTTCATTCTCGTCAAGTTTATTTTGTTTCTGCTGTTCCGCAGTTTCCACGTTAACCTGGATATTATCGGGTGTTTTTGCTGTGTCAGTTTCAATTTTATCGTTGTGGGAATTGCCCAACGCAATTGCATACGAAATTAATTTTTCGTTTATTGCTTCTTTTATCCGTTCCACCTGTTCATAATATTGCTTCTTGAAATATTCATGGTCTGGTATGTTGAGGCTCAATATGTCATCATGGTTTTTCGTGAATTGATGCCAAAGTCGGTTGACCTCGGCTTCCCTCTTTTTCAGGTTCTCTGCTGTTCTTCTGGCTATTGGCTCTTTTTTTATTGCGTCGAACAGCTTTGAAATGCTGTTTCCAACTTCTTCTTGTTGTGTTGTTAGAGATTCCATAGTGCAGCTGTTGTTCTGGGGTTAATTTGAGTTTCTTCTGACGTAAATAGTGTCGTCGGCAACTCTGATGTAGTTCTGTAGTATGAATTGTAATAAGATTCGTCTCTTCCAACAAATCTGGTTTAGTTCTGGTAGTATGGATTGGTATGGATTGTAATGAGATTCGTCTCCTCCGACAAATCTGGTTTAGTTCTGGTAGTAATGAGATTCGTCTCTTCTGACAAATCTGGTTTAGTTTTGTATTATATGTGGACTGTATTCCAAACTTTGTGGTTCAAAGTAGGCTCGAAGGACCAAATGTTAAACTCAATAACGTGATAGTACAAACTCTGTTTTGATTCGACTATATTTTATTTAAATATTTTACAGCTATTTATATGAATTAAATCTACTCTAAACTAGGCCACGACGTTGTTGGTCAATTATTATTATTTATGGTTACAATATTTTGTGGCCCACATTCAAAGAATGTGGGGTATGACAACAGAAATTGACCTACTAGTCGTGTTCTAGTTATTATGTGCAAACATAAAGTATTGCAATAACTATTTTAATTATTATGTGCAAACAACGTCATGTGTTGGGTATTCTGATGAACGACTGAAAATTACATAAAGACAACAAAAATATAGACCAAGAGTCTCATGCACAGCTGAGAGCCGGGCATCAGATTAAGTTTATAAAATCAGTTATGTATCTTCAAGTACTGTAATAGTCCGGTCAAAATAGACATTTCGGTTTGCAAAAACTCGCATAAAGCTGAAAATTGGTACAGACGTTGGGAACACCATTTCAAATAAACTAAGCAACATCCCCATCGATCCGACTGGTGCGTTAGAAGTTATTCAAGGTCAAAAGGTCAAATAAACTGTTTTTACAATTTTTTTTTGTAAACGGTAGGTTTTATCATAAAAATACATGAGACAATGTTGTAGACCATGAAATTATCTACAATACTTGTTAATATCATTTTTTTGTTAGAATAACCATTTCGGAGATATCGTGATTTTAAAACTTGAAGGAGTCACGTTCTATATAAAAAATGTTCCTTAGGAAAAACCGTTGCAAGGTCGAAAATTTTGCAGTTACACCTTCAACCTCCCCCTTCTCTTTTTCCATAGGGCCCTCGAGGTCCAAAGCTTCGTAAAATATTTATTAACTATCCTTCAACAATATCTGATAGTTTCATTAGCTTCCGTCCTTTTTCCACCTTTCACCCACTTTTTCCAACCTGTCGACTGGACTAAATGTATGCATGTGGCATATATGTGCATATCATATAGAACGTGACTCTTTCAAGTTTAAAAATCACGATATCTCCGAAATGGTTATTCTAACAAAAAAATGATATAAACAAATTTTGTAGATAATTTCATGGTCTACAACATTGTCTCATGTATTTTTATGATAAAAACTACCGTTTACAAGAAAATTTGTAAAAACCGTTTATTTGACCTTTTGACCTTGAATAACTTCTAACGCACCAGTCGGATCGATGGGGATGTTGCTTAGTTTATTTGAAATGGTGTTCCCAACGTCTGTACCAATTTTCAGCTTTATGCGAATTTTTGCAAACCTAGCACTATTTTTTTGTCTATTTTGACCGAACTATAAGGTACTTGTATGGAACGTCAGGTAAAAAAAAAAATTTAAATTGTCATAGCTGGGGAATGTAAAGAGCAAATGTATTCAAGGTATGTGTTAGGGTGGTGTATTTATTATTATTATTATTACAAATTCTTTATTTGACCAAAACTCGAAATACATTTGAAAAGTTATATAAGAACATTAGCATGGCAAATAAAAATAGTTGCCGTCTGCCTGAAAATTGACATTTATCGAGAATACAAAAAAAAAGAGAGTTTGAGATTATAATAAGTTTAGAAATAGATATAGATAAATTAATAATTAGATTGAGTTTAAATAAACATAATATCCAGGTTTATAATATATATTTCCTCATTTCATCTTAGATAAAGATACATATACTTATAGTCTTATACATATTTAAAAAATTTAAATTTACTCTAAAAAACTGTTTCGGTAATCTAAGGCATGATCAATAAAATTGCAAAGGTCCTTCCAACCCCACTCACCGTCTAAAAGTTGTTTCGCTTCCTGGTGATTGAGAAAACTCTTTGAAAAATAAAGTCTTCGAAGTTCTTGTAGAATTGGACAAACGGCTAGAAAGTGGTTGACATCTTCGATTTCATTTCGGTTGCATAGGTTACAAATGGGATTATTATTTCTGTGAGGTTTGTAATTCAAATTTAGCATCTCAGTCCTAGCTTTAAACAAAGTACCTATTTGCTTTGCAGAGAGTTTACTATTAAAATAATTATTTACAAACAAAGTGTGATTGAGTTGCTTATAGACCAGTCTGCTGGGAGAGGTTCGAGCCCTGTTCAAGAACTTGAGATACAATGAATCATCGACCAATGCAATACATTCATAAAACCTACCTTTCCAATTAGCAAGAGAAGTTGTACTAAGGTTTAAATTAAATCCGTGTGCATTTGCTGTCTCATACCATTCTTTAAACGGCGACAAATTCCTTCGGAATGCGAAATCCATCATTTGCTTATGAAGATTTTCATTTGACCTTTGCATTACTTTTACTAGGTAATCGGCATTAGATTTGAGATTTTTAAGAAAAATGGGAGGGATACCTGATTCCACATGTATAGCGTAAGTTGGTGTAGAATTCGGGAGTTTAAAAATTCGTTTAAAAAAAAAACGTTGCACTATCTCAAATTCATCAATATCCTGGTAACCAAAAACTTGACTGGCATAGCATAAGCATGAGTTTATAGTTGCATCAAAAACTCTAAATTTAGTAGAGATGGGTATGTACTTATTGCAGAAGATTTTGTTCCATATAATCTTTATTGCAGTTTTTGCCGACAAGCATTTTTCTTTAACATGGGGCCGGAAATCTAGATTGCTACTAAATAGAACACCTAAATACTTAAATTGGCTAACCACCTCTATAGGTTCGCGATCCAATGACCAGGCTTCTAACGGGTTTCTCCTTCGACGGGTGCTTTCAAAAATCATAATTTTCTATTTTGAGGTGTTTATATTCAGGTCCCATTTATCAGAAAAGCTTTTTAGTCTATTAATTTGTAACTGTAATGTGGTGGGGTTATCCGACAAAACAACAAGATCGTCCGCATAAAGTAGTACCTTAACAAGTAGATTTCCAAACCTTACACCCCCAGGGAAATCACGGGAGACATCATCAATGAAAAGGGCGAACATAATCGGGCTTAAAGGACAACCTTGGGGCACTCCGCTATCAGTGTTAAAGAAGCTGGACATGGAGCTCCCATTCGACACAGCAGCGCAAGTATTGGTGAGGAGAAGTTTATAGAGTCTTAAAAATTTCGTCGATAAACCTAAGGTCGATAACTTATAAAGTAGAGAATTCCGGTTGATAGTATCAAATGCTGCCCTAAAATCAATGAAAAATACATAAAGTTTTTGTTTGTTATCGATAAAACGTTTTGCTATATTGGAGAGCGCGAAAATTTGATCCACAGTTGAAAGACCAGATCGAAAACCAGCTTGGAAAGAGCTTAGCAATTTGTTCTCTTCTACCCACCTCATAAGCCTGCAATATAGAATTTGTGTAAATATTTTTCTCAAACAAGGGAGGATCGAAATGCCCCTATAGTTTGCTGGTGAGGTCGGGTCTCCTTTTTTAAAAATTGGACAGATTTTTGACATAAGAAATGACCGAGGTATTTCTTCTTTTTCAAGAAGCTTATTAAAAAAATTAAGAAGAAGATTCAGGAAAGACGGGGATGAGTTTTTATAAAATTCGGCTGGAATTTCATCTAGCCCAGCTGCCTTGTTATTTTTCATATTTTTAAGAGTTGCTTGCAATTCATTTATTGTAATAGGGTCGTCTAGGTCTGGTACAGAGATTGAGGGTAAAGCATATTGAAAAAGTTGTGAATTTGTTGAAGCGTTCAGAAGTTCCATGAAATGATTTGCTAATAACTCTACATTTATTGTAGTTGCTGAAATGTTTTTAACGCCACCTAACAATATTACTTTAGACCGAAATGATTTTGAGTCTTTACATTTTGAAAGACTTACTGCTAAACCATCCATAAAAGTTTTTTGTTTATTTTTGCATACTCTCTTATACGTTTTATTTGCATCTAGGTAGAGCGATTTAAAGAAGTTAGAATTGGTTTTCCTAAAAATTTTAAGCATTGCAAAAGATTTTTTCCTGAGTTTTATGCATTCCCAATCGTACCACTGAGCAGTAAAATTTTGTTTCCTATTGGGTGGCGTGGCTGAACTCTTAATCACTTCTATTATTTCGCCAGCCGACTGCTCACAGGACCAGTATACATGGCTCGATAGAGTGTTTACTTGCGCATCGAGTCTACGCTTGTACGCAACTACTTGAGCCTGACTATCAACCCATTTATATTTTCGGACTGGTTCCCTCAGCGCAGAATCGAAGTTTTGAAATTTGATAAATGTCACTATTGGAAGGTGGGCTGAATAACTTGCGGGTTGTACCTCTAAATCCTCTATAACAGTAAGCCAATCTCCTCTAGCCAAACAGTAATCTATCATAGAACAACCCTGACCAGAAATAAAAGTTAGTTCACCTCTGCTATCCCTTTTAGTAATTCCATTCACAACTATTAAACCGAAGTCCTCAACCAACTCCATTAAACGCCTGCCACAACTATTAACAGTTATGTCCAAAGATCTTCTCCAACTATCAAACGCGTGTACTGTGTTGTTCATTAGCGGAGCTGGATTTTGAAATTCACCGATTCTTGCATTTAAATCACCTAATATTAAAATGTTCCTAAAATCAATTTCACTTAGAAAAGTTTGCAGCTCATTAAAATCGTTATTCCAATTCGTACAATTTAAATAAGTAGGAAGAATGTAATATTGTTCATGCCTATGATTTAACATAATAACAGTCTTTCCCCCTACAGATTTTATACTAACAAAACTCTTTAAACTACATCGTATTGCTATCAAATAACCTCCACTCGCTCTACCAAAAATACTACTGCGGGTGGCGGGAATAAATTTAATAAAATAATCTTTGAAAAACTTAGCAAATTGTTTTTCATGACCATCTTCAAGGAAAGTCTCTAACAAAATAATAACATCGAAATTTAATATAAACTTAAAAAAATCTGGGATTGTTAAGTTGTTTTTAAGACCAGATACATTATAACTTAAAATTTTTAAATTTAAAATTACTTGGCAGACGGCAACGCTGTCCTACAATTGATGAAGATGTTGAATCCGCTGTACACTGGATCCAGGTTGTTGATGTTGACTGTTTGGTGGCGCTGATATCGCATAGGTTTCTTTATTATTGTTGTAGCTGTCAAAAAATCGTAGGCCACTATCACCAAATGTGCTTTTGACAAAAGAATACTCTTCCGCATTGTTTACAATTAATCCTCGTGCAAAGTTAAAAGAAAAAGCGAAGTTATTGATGTGAAGTTTTACTCCTCTTATTAAAATTTTCGCACTTGGTGTTATAGCGAGTAGATTACTTTTTATTTCGTAGAGTGATTTCCTTTTTTGGCGTGTGATTAAAGATTGCTCACGATGAATCACAATACCAGAATTTTTGAGTGCTGGTGTTGCGTCAATAACTTTGTTCGCTGTGTCTCCCGGATGAAAGTTTAGAATCACAGTGGATTTTTGTGTGTTATTGTTTGTGAACTCTTGTGCGCTCTTTATCGGAAATTCTGCATTTTCTTGAAGATGAAGAAGACCCATGCAAGTTTGTTTTGCGTAATCAACTTTATTGGTCTTCCCCTCTGCCGGAAAATGCACCACCACAGTATTTTCGTTGTTTTTGCGTGTAAGAATATCCAGTTGTCTTTCTAACAGTTGACAATAGATCTCCATTGCAGTTACTCGATGCACAAGATGTTCATTGTGTGCTTTAAGTGACTGCATTTGCGATGCAATTGCTTGAACATCATCTTTTTTTGCCACGTCTTCAAATTTGGGATTAACACATTCGTTAATGCAATCGAACAACATTACTTTTAATTGATCGGTGGACATGTTTCCAACTGCCATATTTTGTTTTTTTCCGATGAACACTTTTTTTGAGTTTTTTGAATTTTCTGGGGAGTTTTCTTCTCTACCTCGCTTTGGCTTTAGCGGCATATGCAATTTTTAACGGTGCACTGCTGAGTATGTCGCCCAGAAAAGTTAAGAATTCCCTGTTTTAAATGTGCGATTGAAGAAAAAAAGACGTGTATTCTCCGGAGATTTAATTCAGTTAACGATTTCAAAAGTTTTTAGAATAAATTAAACTGTTTTAATAGTATAAATTAATATAAAAAGAGGACCGCACAGAACTCTGACTTTCTCAGTTAATGACAGATGTCAAAACTGGTGTATGTAGCACAAGTGTTTTACCTCTTTAAATCTTTAGTGTGGCAAGTCGATGTATGGCCTCGCCTATCTTCAACTTCATATAAGTTGTTGCCGATTATTTTGTTTACTCGAACTTTGATAAATTTTGGATACAACTTTGCACTGAGATGCTTAGTTGCGTCACTCAAAATCTGGTTTCTTTTGTATATTTCATCCCCTACTCTGAACATTATTTTCCTACTCCGAAGATTGTAGTTCTTCTCGTAGGCTTCATGGGTCTTAATTAATGCTTGTTTTAGGTACGAATGTACGATGTTCATCTTGGCAACCTTGGGAAGCCAATCTATCTCCGAGCAGTTCAGTCCACCCAACTCTCAGAAGACGATAATCTGCCCCGTGCTCTATCATACGTTGTCCGAATAGGGCTTCGTATGGGGACATCGTAAGAGTTGAATGTACTGTCGTGCGCAAGGCACTACTGATTGAAGACAGATGGGCATCCCAATCCGTCTGTCGAGGGTTGACATTCGAACGAATGGCTGCAAGAATTGACCGGTTAACGCGCTCGCTTGCGTTTGACTGTGGAGCGTACACTGCCGTCCGGTAGTGTTTTACCCCGAAAACATCTAAGAACTTCTGAAATTCCTTACCCACAAACTGTGTACCGTTGTCAGAGAGCAGACTCTCTGGCACACCATAAATCAGGAAAACGTCGTCCCTCAGGAATTTGACCACGCTCGCGGCTGTTGCCTTGCGTAGTGGCTTGATGAAGACGAATTTGGTTAGTTGGTCTAACACGATCGCGATATAAACGTTACCAGACTTCGATCTGGGATATGGTCCGAGAAAGTCAACATATAACTGCTGGAATGGTCTATCTACCTCAAAACTGTCTCCCATTTCAGCTCGTAACGTCATGTTTGCTGCTTTACTGGTCTTGCATGTTTCGCACCGGTCTACGTATAGTTTGACCTGTGTATACATACCGGGCCAGTAGAATCTGTCTCGTAACCGATAAATTGTCTTCACCACGCCACCATGCGAAGCGCGCGGCGGATTGTGGGCCAATGAGATTAGAGATTCCGTCATCTCTGATGGGACCCGCAACTTCCAAGTTAGATCGTCCGCCAAGGGATTACCAACCGCGTGTTTAGTGCGTTTATAAATGTAACCTTCTGACACTTTAAGGTCAGGCAATCGTTCCTGTTCCTTCCTGATATTGTCGATGATGTCCAGAAAACCTTCGGATTTAAAGGACGGATCCTCAAGATCGATATGGAGTACCTCCGAGGTCTCAATCTGTGGTAGACATGAAAGGAAAGCTGACACTGTCAACTCATCGTCTTCATATGCTCTAGATAGAGCGTCTGGCACGACAGTTAAAGTTCCTTTCCTATGCTCCACCACAAAATCGAAGCCTTGGAGCCGCATACTCCACCTCGCTAATCTTCCGGTTGGATCTTTCATTGTCATCAGCCATTTCAGGCTGGAATGATCTGTACCCCTCAACGTACGACCTGAACTTTTGGATACCTTCAAAAGCTGCTAGGCACTCGCGCTCTGTCACCGAATAGTTTCTCTGTGCAGCATTCAGTTTCCGAGGGAAGTAGTTAATAGGCTGCTCCGCTCCGGATTCGTCTCGCTGACAGAGTACACATCCGATGCCAGTCGCGGATGCGTCGCAGAGAATGATGAATTCTTTGGAGAAGTCCGGATTGACTAACGCAGGCTCTGAAGTCAAAGCTTGCTTGATTTGCAGGAAAGCTTCAATGGCTTCTGGGTCTAGTTTGAAGACTTTTCCCTTTTTCAATGTCTCGGTCAAGGGTGCGGCTAGGGTGCTGAAATCTTTAACGAATCGCCGATACCAACCTGCCATACCGAGGAAATGGCGAACTTGGCGAGTTGTTGTTGGTAACGGGAAGCTAGTAATTGCTGAAATCTTATCAGGATCAGCTTTCAAGCAACCCTGACCGACCTTATAACCGAGATAGTGAAGCTCATCGAAACAAAACTTCGACTTCTCGACGTTTATCGTCAATCCTGCATCCGTCAAGCACTTTCCGACTATCTCCAGAGTCTGTATGTGTTCGTCGAAATCCTTCGACACAACCAACAGATCGTCCAAGTATACGAATACTTGATCTCGCAATCCTGATGGGATTACGCGACTCATCAGGTAGCTCAAACTTTGTGCCGCATTACATAGACCGAAGGGCATGACCTTAAATTGGTACAGAGGTCGGCCAGGTACCGTAAAAGCGGTCTTCTCCCTCGAACTTTGCTCCAGCGGAATCTTCCAAAACGCATCCTTCAGATCCACGCTAGAAATATAACGTGTCTCTGTCAGACGTGCTAGCAGCCCCTCTATATGCGCAATCGGACGAGCATCTTTCTTGGTTACTGAGTTCACCTTCCGAAAGTCCAGACACAATCGGTTCTTACCAGGTTTGCGTACAAGCACCACTGGGGAACTCCATGCGCTGGAACTATCCTCGATGACTCCTAACGAAAGCATGCGGTCTAACTCCGCATACATAAGGGTTTGTATCGCTGGAGATATGGGATAGTACCTCTGCTTTATAGGTACGTCATCGCCTGTATCTATGTAATGTTGTACTAGATTTGTCTTCCCGAGTCCATTGACTGCGAATGAAGGAAATCCGCGCACTCTGCTTCTAGTCGTTTAGACTCTTCATCACTCAACTTAATCTGGTTGGTGGGTCTCTCATCTGGCCCACCGGTCATAATTCCTGAAAGACCCGCAATTACCTGAGGTGCGATCTGAAACTTCTGCCAAAAGTCGACGCCTAAATATAGACGTTGGCTTACTGGCTGCGCACAATGGTGTAGCAGTAGCAGTAGCACGCAGCAATGTCAAAGTAAATGCCAAAAGAAGTAGCTTACAAAGCAGCATACACGAATACAATGTGTAGCACTGAACTCAAACAAAAATCATGTCTGCCATTTTGGTTTGTTGTTGTTTTGCAGCGCAGCAGGTCGTGAAGTTCGAGTCGAGTCGACTTGTACTTCAGCGACTCTCTCTGCTGCATCTGCTACTTCACATTGTAGCCGTGCAATACGATTTACATACATTTAACTTTGACATTGCTGCGTGCTACTGCTACTGCTACACCATTGTGCGCAGCCAGTTAACGACGGCACGATATACAGATCTATATCTTTAGTCACACTTTTGTATTGGATCGCCGTAGTGATCACTCCCACTATGGATTGCTTTTGTCCATCGGCCGTGGACACGGTAGTCACTACCTTCCTTACCGTAACATTTTTGTCTTTCAAATAGGGCAGTATATTAGTACCTAAGCAACTTATGCTGGCCCCTGAATCGAGAAGACCTAGGAAACTGTCTCCGAATAATCCAACCTTCACATAAGGACGTGGGTCATTCGATTCTCGGCCTATTGTTGCCGCAGCGACGTTACGATAAGTAGTCCGCTTCCGATGGAAGCGCTCCCTTGTTCGTCGTATCCGTTTGGACAATTCTGGGAAAGTGACTTTTCTTCTTCGCACTTCACAGTAATTACGCAATCTCTCATGGAAAGGCTTACGGTATCAAGGTTCCAATAATTCGTTTTTTAAATTCGCATTTGTATTTGGTTTATGTTCATTATTCGGAATAGGGATTGTTCTACAATCAACTTTGTTATCGTTCGGTAATTCAAGATTCTTAATCGTATTTGATAAAGTTTATGTGTGACCTTTTTGTTTGAATCTTTGGTTGTTTCTTAATGGGCTTCAGGTCAATTGTGTGAAAATAAAACAAAGTTTTTTCCTTTACGACGTTTCGTCCATGTTTATGGACATCATCAGGTGTAAAATATTATTTTCTATATATTGCATTGAAAAATACAAAAAAATACAATCATTTTCACAACAAAACATCAAAATAAACAATTTAAACCTACATTAGTTACATTGAAAAGCACAAAGTTATTTTTGCCGATGACGCAAAGTGAAGTTGGCACTTAACCATCCCACGTTTCACAAACAACTAACATATATACAGATAGCGGTTGTACGTTTATGATTTATCAGCATTTTGTCTCCTCTTTTCAACCAAGTGTTTGTAGTATGGACTCACACTTTCGATGTCAGTTTTTTTGTTCATAGCGTTGTGTGTGTTTATTATGTGGAGAGATTCTATTACAAACCTCTTTGCTTGGTTCTCTTCTCACTGTAGAACTTTGACATTTTCAAAGTTTGGAGAGTGGTTGTGTGTAAGGCAGTGTGCTGCCAGTGCTGTCTTCTGTGGAGCTTTAGTTTTTATGTCCGATTTATGTCCCGCGAGTCTCTTCTTTAATTTTTGGTTTGTTGTTCCAATGTACGCCTGGTTGCAATCTTCGTCTGGGTTTCCTTGGCAGTTGATTTTATATATCAAATCAGAGTGTTCCATTTTTTCCGTTTTGGTCTTGAGTTTGGTGTAAAGTTGTGAGGTAGTGTTGGTGGATTTCGTCGCTAATTTATATTTGTCCACGTCGTAGAGTTTTGAGTTCTTAAACCTATCCGCTATTTGTTTAATGTATGTAAAGGATTTGTATTGGAAGTTTTGTTGTTGTTGTTGTTGTTGTTGTTGTTGTTGTTGTTGTTTTTGTTGTTGTTGTTGTTGTTGTTGTTGTTGTTGTTGTTGTTGTTGTTGTTGTTGTTGTTGTTGTTGTTGTTGTTGTTGTTGTTGTTGTTGTTGTTGTTGTTGTTGTTGTTGTTGTTGTTGTTGTTGTTGTTGTTGTTGTTGTTGTTGTTGTTGTTGTTGTTGTTGTTGTTGTTGTTGTTGTTGTTGTTGTTGTTGTTGTTGTTGTTGTTGTTGTTGTTGTTGTTGTTGTTGTTGTTGTTGTTGTTGTTGTTGTTGTTGTTGTTGTTGTTGTTGTTGGTGTTGGTGTTGTTGTTGTTTTCCTTCTTGTTGTTTGATTAATGAGTTAATCACATTTTCCGGAAAAGAGTTCATTTGTAGAATGTTTTTTATTTTAATTTTGTTTTTCTGGGTGAATTCTGGATCACTAAGTGAAAGGACTCTGCTGATGAGGTTGTTGGCGGTGTTGATGATGGTGTTTTTGGGATGTTGCGAATGGTAGCTTATGAGTCTACCTGAGGACGTATGTTTTTGAAACCAATCCATTTTTAAGTTTCTTTCTTTCCGGATGATAAGAGTGTCTAGGTATGATATTTGCTGGTTAGTTTCGATTTCGCACGTGAAATGTAGTTTGCTGTGGAAGCTGTTGAGGGCATTTAGAGTTATGTCAATGTCGGTTTTTTCGACTATGGCAAAGATATCGTGTGCAAGTTTGGCGAGGGATTTGTCTAGAAGTTCTTCTAAAACAATGTCAGCTATTATTGGGGAGGCTGGTAAGTGTTACTTGACATCAACTGGAGAGAAAGTTTTTCCTACAAAACTTGGAATTTCGACTAAGTCTACTTAGTCTAACTTCCAAGAAAAGGAGAACTTCTCCCAAATAGGTAACCGTGTCTACGATTTCTCACCCTTCATGTCGTGAAGACACTGCGACTCTTTCACGTCTAGTCGGTCGAAGACAAAAAAAAATTTCTAGGGTAAATACTCTATTGATACGTCATGTGTTGGGTATTCTGATGAACGACTGAAAATTACATAAAGACAACAAAAATATAGACCAAGAGTCTCATGCACAGCTGAGAGCCGGGCATCAGATTAAGTTTATAAAATCAGTTATGTATCTTCAAGTACTGTAAGGTACTTGTATGGAACGTCAGGTAAAAAAAAAATTTAAATTGCCATAGCTGGGGAATGTAAAGAGAAAATGTATTCAAGGTATGTGTTAGGGTGGTGTATGTAGCACAAGTGTTTTACCTCTTTAAATCTTTAGTGTGGCAAGTCGATTTATGGCCTCGCCTATCTTCAACTTCATATAAGTTGTTGCCGATTATTTTGTTTACTCGAACTTTGATAAATTTTGGATACAACTTCGCACTGAGATGCTTAGTTGCGTCACTCAAAATCTGGTTTCTTTTGTATATTTCATCCCCTACTCTGAACATTATTTTCCTACTCCGAAGATTGTAGTTCTTCTCGTAGGCTTCATGGGTCTTAATTAATGCTTGTTTTAGGTACGAATGTACGATGTTCATCTTGGCAACCTTGGGAAGCCAATCTATCTCCGAGCAGTTCAGTCCACCCAACTCTCAGAAGACGATAATCTGCCCCGTGCTCTATCATACGTTGTCCGAATAGGGCTTCGTATGAGGACATCGTAAGAGTTGAATGTACTGTCGTGCGCAAGGCACTACTGATTGAAGACAGATGGGCATCCCAATCCGTCTGTCGAGGGTTGACATTCGAACGAATGGCTGCAAGAATTGACCGCTTAACGCGCTCGCTTGCGTTTGACTGTGGAGCGTACACTGCCGTCCGGTAGTGTTTTACCCCGAAAACATCTAAGAACTTCTGAAATTCCTTACCCACAAACTGTGTACCGTTGTCAGAGAGCAGGCTCTCTGGCACACCATAAATCAGGAAAACGTCGGCCCTCAGGAATTTGACCACGCTCGCGGCTGTTGCCTTGCGTAGTGGCTTGATGAAGACGAATTTGGTTAGTTGGTCTAACACGATCGCGATATAAACGTTACCAGACTTCGATCTGGGATATGGTCCGAGAAAGTCAACATATAACTGCTGGAATGGTCTATCTACCTCAAAACTGTCTCCCATTTCAGCTCGTAACGTCATGTTTGCTGCTTTACTGGTCTTGCATGTTTCGCACCGGTCTACGTATAGTTTGACCTGTGTATACATACCGGGCCAGTAGAATCTGTCTCGTAACCGATAAATTGTCTTCACCACGCCACCATGCGAAGCGCGCGGCGGATTGTGGGCCAATGAGATTAGAGATTCCGTCATCTCTGATGGGACCCACAACTTCCAAGTTAGATCGTCCGCCAAGGGATTACCAACCGCGTGTTTAGTGCGTTTATAAATGTAAATTTCTGACACTTTAAGGTCAGGCAATCGTTCCTGTTCCTTCCTGATATGGTCGATGATGTCCAGAAAACCTTCGGATTTAAAGGGCAGATCCTCAAGATCGATATGGAGTACCTCCGAGGTCTCAATCTGTGGTAGACATGAAAGGAAAGCTGACACTGTCAACTCATCGTCTTCATATGCTCTAGATAGAGCGTCTGGCACGACAGTTAAAGTTCCTTTCCTATGCTCCACCACAAAATCGAAGCCTTGGAGCCGCATACTCCACCTCGCTAATCTTCCGGTTGGATCTTTCATTGTCATCAGCCATTTCAGGCTGGAATGATCTGTACCCCTCAACGTACGACCTGAACTTTTGGATACCTTCAAAAGCTGCTAGGCACTCGCGCTCTGTCACCGAATAGTTTCTCTGTGCAGCATTCAGTTTACGAGGGAAGTAGTTAATAGGCTGCTCCGCTCCGGATTCGTCTCGCTGACAGAGTACACATCCGATGCCAGTCGCGGATGCGTCGCAGAGAATGATGAATTCTTTGGAGAAGTCCGGATTGACTAACACAGGCTCTGAAGTCAAAGCTTGCTTGATTTGCAGGAAAGCTTCAATGGCTTCTGGGTCTAGTTTGAAGACTTTTCCCTTTTTCAATGTCTCGGTCAAGGGTGCGGCTAGGGTGCTGAAATCTTTAACGAATCGCCGATACCAACCTGCCATACCGAGGAAACGGCGAACTTGGCGAGTTGTTGTTGGTAACGGGAAGCTAGTAATTGCTGAAATCTTATCAGGATCAGCTTTCAAGCAACCCTGACCGACCTTATAACCGTCAAGCACTTTCCGACTATCTCCAGAGTCTGTATGTGTTCGTCGAAATCCTTCGACACAACCAACAGATCGTCCGAGTATACGAATACTTGATCTCGCAATCCTGATGGGATTACGCGACTCATCAGGTAGCTCAAACTTTGTGCCGCATTACATAGACCGAAGGGCATGACCTTAAATTGGTACAGAGGTCGGCCAGGTACCGTAAAAGCGGTCTTCTCCCTCGAACTTTGCTCCAGCGGAATCTGCCAAAACGCATCCTTCAGATCCACGCTAGAAATATAACGTGTCTCTGTCAGACGTGCTAGCAGCCCCTCTATATGCGCAATCGGACGAGCATCTTTCTTGGTTACTGAGTTCACCTTCCGAAAGTCCAGACACAATCGGTTCTTACCAGGTTTGCGTACAAGCACCACTGGGGAACTCCATGCGCTGGAACTTTCCTCGATGACTCCTAACGAAAGCATGCGGTCTAACTCCGCATACATAAGGGTTTGTATCGCTGGAGATACGAGATAGTACCTCTGCTTTATAGGTACGGCATCGCCTGTATCTATGTAATGTTGTACTAGATTTGTCTTCCCGAGTCCATTGACTGCGAATGAAGGCAATCCACGCACAGCTGCTTCTAGTCGTTTAGACTCTTCATCACTCAACTTAATCTGGTTGGTGGGTCTCTCATCTGGCCCACCGGTCATAATTCCTGAAAGACCCGCAATTACCTGAGGTGCGATCTGAAACTTCTGCCAAAAGTCGACGCCTAAATATAGACGTTGGCTTAACGACGGCACGATATACAGATCTATATCTTTAGTCACACTTTTGTATTGGATCGCCGTAGTGATCACTCCCAATATGGATTGCTTTTGTCCATCGGCCGTGGACACGGTAGACACTACCTTCCTTACCGTAACATTTTTGTCTTTCAAATAGGGCAGTATATTAGTACCTAAGCAACTTATGCTGGCCCCTGAATCGAGAAGACCTAGGAAACTGTCTCCGAATAATCCAACCTTCACATAAGGACGTGGGTCATTCGATTCTCGGCCTATTGTTGCCGCAGCGACGTTACGATAAGTAGTCCGCTTCCGATGGAAGCGCTCCCTTGTTCGTCGTATCCGTTTGGACAATTCTGGGAAAGTGACTTTTCTTCTTCGCACTTCACAGTAATTACGCAATCTCTCATGGAAAGGCTTACGGTATCAAGGTTCCAATAATTCGTTTTTAAAATTCGCATTTGTATTTGGTTTATGTTCATTATTCGGAATAGGGATTGTTCTACAATCAACTTTGTTATCGTTCGGTAATTCAAGATTCTTAATCGTATTTGATAAAGTTTATGTGTGACCTTTTTGTTTGAATCTTTGGTTGTTTCTTAATGGGCTTCAGGTCAATTGTGTGAAAATAAAACAAAGTTTTTTCCTTTACGACGTTTCGTCCATGTTTATGGACATCATCAGGTGTAAAATATTATTTTCTATATATTGCATTGAAAAATACAAAAAAATACAATCATTTTCACAACAAAACATCCAAATAAACAATTTAAACCTACATTAGTTACATTGAAAAGCACAAAGTTATTTTTGCCGATGACGCAAAGTGAAGTTGGCACTTAACCATCCCACGTTTCACAAACAACTAACATATATACAGATAGCGGGTGTACGTTTATGATTTATCAGCATTTTGTCTCCTCTTTTCAACCAAGTGTTTGTAGTATGGACTCACACTTTCGATGTCAGTTTTTTTGTTCATAGCGTTGTGTGTGTTTATTATGTGGAGAGATTCTATTACAAACCTCTTTGCTTGGTTCTCTTCTCACTGTAGAACTTTGACATTTTCAAAGTTTGGAGAGTGGTTGTGTGTAAGGCAGTGTGCTGCCAGTGCTGTCTTCTGTGGAGCTTTAGTTTTTATGTCCGATTTATGTCCCGCGAGTCTCTTCTTTAATTTTTGGTTTGTTGTTCCAATGTACGTCTGGTTGCAATCTTCGTCTGGGTTTCCTTGGCAGTTGATTTTATATATCAAATCAGAGTGTTCCATTTTTTCCGTTTTGGTCTTGAGTTTGGTGTAAAGTTGTGAGGTAGTGTTGGTGGATTTCATCGCTAATTTATATTTGTCCACGTCGTAGAGTTTTGAGTTCTTAAACCTATCCGCTATTTGTTTAATGTATGTAAAGGATTTGTATTGGAAGTTTTGTTGTTGTTGTTGTTGTTGCTGTTGTTGTTGTTGTTGTTGTTGTTGTTGTTGTTGTTGTTGTTGTTGTTGTTGTTGTTGTTGTTGTTGTTGTTGTTGTTGTTGTTGTTGTTGTTGTTGTTGTTGTTGTTGTTGTTGTTGTTGTTGTTGTTGTTGTTGTTGTTGTTGTTGTTGTTGTTGTTGTTGTTGTTGTTGTTGTTGTTGTTGTTGTTGTTGTTGTTGTTGTTGTTGTTGTTGTTGTTGTTGTTGTTGTTGTTGTTGTTGTTGTTGTTGTTGTTGTTGTTGTTGTTGTTGTTGTTGTTGTTGTTGTTGTTGTTGTTGTTGTTGTTGTTGTTGTTGTTGTTGTTGTTGTTGTTGTTGTTGTTGTTGTTGTTGTTGGTGTTGTTGTTGGTGTTGGTGCTGTTGTTGTTTTCCTTCTTGTTGTTTGATTAATGAGTTAATCACATTTTCCGGAAAAGAGTTCATTTGTAGAATGTTTTTTATTTTAATTTTGTTTTTCTGGGTGAATTCTGGATCACTAAGTGAAAGGACTCTGCTGATGAGGTTGTTGGCGGTGTTGATGATGGTGTTTTTGGGATGTTGCGAATGGTAGCTTATGAGTCTACCTGAGGACGTATGTTTTTGAAACCAATCCATTTTTAAGTTTCTTTCTTTCCGGATGATAAGAGTGTCTAGGTATGATATTTGCTGGTTAGTTTCGATTTCGCACGTGAATTGTAGTTTGCTGTGGAAGCTGTTGAGGGCATTTAGAGTTATGTCAATGTCGGTTTTTTGACTATGGCAAAGATATCGTGTGCAAGTTTGGCGAGGGATTTGTCTAGAAGTTCTTCTAAAACAATGTCAGCTATTATTGGGGAGGCTGGTAAGTGTTACTTGACATCAACTGGAGAGAAAGTTTTTCCTACAAAACTTGGAATTTCGACTAAGTCTACTTAGTCTAACTTCCAAGAAAAGGAGAACTTCTCACAAATAGGTAACCGTGTCTACGATTTCTCACCCTTCATGTCGTGAAGACACTGCGACTCTTTCACGTCTAGTCGGTCGAAGACAAAAAAAAATTTCTAGGGTAAATACTCTATTGATACGTCATGTGTTGGGTATTCTGATGAACGACTGAAAATTACATAAAGACAACAAAAATATAGACCAAGAGTCTCATGCACAGCTGAGAGCCGGGCATCAGATTAAGTTTATAAAATCAGTTATGTATCTTCAAGTACTGTAAGGTACTTGTATGGAACGTCAGGTAAAAAAAAAATTTAAATTGCCATAGCTGGGGAATGTAAAGAGAAAATGTATTCAAGGTATGTGTTAGGGTGGTGTATGTAGCACAAGTGTTTTACCTCTTTAAATCTTTAGTGTGGCAAGTCGATTTATGGCCTCGCCTATCTTCAACTTCATATAAGTTGTTGCCGATTATTTTGTTTACTCGAACTTTGATAAATTTTGGATACAACTTCGCACTGAGATGCTTAGCTGCGTCACTCAAAATCTGGTTTCTTTTGTATATTTCATCCCCTACTCTGAACATTATTTTCCTACTCCGAAGATTGTAGTTCTTCTCGTAGGCTTCATGGGTCTTAATTAATGCTTGTTTTATGTACGAATGTACGATGTTCATCTTGGCAACCTTGGGAAGCCAATCTATCTCCGAGCAGTTCAGTCCACCCAACTCTCAGAAGACGATAATCTGCCCCGTGCTCTATCATACGTTGTCCGAATAGGGCTTCGTATGAGGACATCGTAAGAGTTGAATGTACTGTCGTGCGCAAGGCACTACTGATTGAAGACAGATGGGCATCCCAATCCGTCTGTCGAGGGTTGACATTCGAACGAATGGCTGCAAGAATTGACCGGTTAACGCGCTCGCTTGCGTTTGACTGTGGAGCGTACACTGCCGTCCGGTAGTGTTTTACCCCGAAAACATCTAAGAACTTCTGAAATTCCTTACCCACAAACTGTGTACCGTTGTCAGAGAGCAGGCTCTCTGGCACACCATAAATCAGGAAAACGTCGGCCCTCAGGAATTTGACCACGCTCGCGGCTGTTGCCTTGCGTAGTGGCTTGATGAAGACGAATTTGGTTAGTTGGTCTAACACGATCGCGATATAAACGTTACCAGACTTCGATCTGGGATATGGTCCGAGAAAGTCAACATATAACTGCTGGAATGGTCTATCTACCTCAAAACTGTCTCCCATTTCAGCTCGTAACGTCATGTTTGCTGCTTTACTGGTCTTGCATGTTTCGCACCGGTCTACGTATAGTTTGACCTGTGTATACATACCGGGCCAGTAGAATCTGTCTCGTAACCGATAAATTGTCTTCACCACGCCACCATGCGAAGCGCGCGGCGGATTGTGGGCCAATGAGATTAGAGATTCCGTCATCTCTGATGGGACCCACAACTTCCAAGTTAGATCGTCCGCCAAGGGATTACCAACCGCGTGTTTAGTGCGTTTATAAATGTAAATTTCTGACACTTTAAGGTCAGGCAATCGTTCCTGTTCCTTCCTGATATGGTCGATGATGTCCAGAAAACCTTCGGATTTAAAGGGCAGATCCTCAAGATCGATATGGAGTACCTCCGAGGTCTCAATCTGTGGTAGACATGAAAGGAAAGCTGACACTGTCAACTCATCGTCTTCATATGCTCTAGATAGAGCGTCTGGCACGACAGTTAAAGTTCCTTTCCTATGCTCCACCACAAAATCGAAGCCTTGGAGCCGCATACTCCACCTCGCTAATCTTCCGGTTGGATCTTTCATTGTCATCAGCCATTTCAGGCTGGAATGATCTGTACCCCTCAACGTACGACCTGAACTTTTGGATACCTTCAAAAGCTGCTAGGCACTCGCGCTCTGTCACCGAATAGTTTCTCTGCAGCATTCAGTTTACGAGGGAAGTAGTTAATAGGCTGCTCCGCTCCGGATTCGTCTCGCTGACAGAGTACACATCCGATGCCAGTCGCGGATGCGTCGCAGAGAATGATGAATTCTTTGGAGAAGTCCGGATTGACTAACACAGGCTCTGAAGTCAAAGCTTGCTTGATTTGCAGGAAAGCTTCAATGGCTTCTGGGTCTAGTTTGAAGACTTTTCCCTTTTTCAATGTCTCGGTCAAGGGTGCGGCTAGGGTGCTGAAATCTTTAACGAATCGCCGATACCAACCTGCCATACCGAGGAAACGGCGAACTTGGCGAGTTGTTGTTGGTAACGGGAAGCTAGTAATTGCTGAAATCTTAGCAGGATCAGCTTTCAAGCAACCCTGACCGACCTTATAACCGAGATAGTGAAGCTCATCGAAACAAAACTTCGACTTCTCGACGTTTATCGTCAATCCTGCATCCGTCAAGCACTTTCCGACTATCTCCAGAGTCTGTATGTGTTCGTCGAAATCCTTCGACACAACCAACAGATCGTCCAAGTATACGAATACTTGATCTCGCAATCCTGATGGGATTACGCGACTCATCAGGTAGCTCAAACTTTGTGCCGCATTACATAGACCGAAGGGCATGACCTTAAATTGGTACAGAGGTCGGCCAGGTACCGTAAAAGCGGTCTTCTCCCTCGAACTTTGCTCCAGCGGAATCTTCCAAAACGCATCCTTCAGATCCACGCTAGAAATATAACGTGTCTCTGTCAGACGTGCTAGCAGCCCCTCTATATGCGCAATCGGACGAGCATCTTTCTTGGTTACTGAGTTCACCTTCCGAAAGTCCAGACACAATCGGTTCTTACCAGGTTTGCGTACAAGCACCACTGGGGAACTCCATGCGCTGGAACTATCCTCGATGACTCCTAACGAAAGCATGCGGTCTAACTCCGCATACATAAGGGTTTGTATCGCTGGAGATATGGGATAGTACCTCTGCTTTATAGGTACGTCATCGCCTGTATCTATGTAATGTTGTACTAGATTTGTCTTCCCGAGTCCATTGACTGCGAATGAAGGAAATCCACGCACTCTGCTTCTAGTCGTTTCGACTCTTCATCACTCAACTTAATCTGGTTGGTGGGTCTCTCATCTGGCCCACCGGTCATAATTCCTGAAAGACCCGCAATTACCTGAGGTGCGATCTGAAACTTCTGCCAAAAGTCGACGCCTAAATATAGACGTTGGCTTAACGACGGCACGATATACAGATCTATATCTTTAGTCACACTTTTGTATTGGATCGCCGTAGTGATCACTCCCACTATGGATTGCTTTTGTCCATCGGCCGTGGACACGGTAGTCACTACCTTCCTTACCGTAACATTTTTGTCTTTCAAATAGGGCAGTATATTAGTACCTAAGCAACTTATGCTGGCCCCTGAATCGAGAAGACCTAGGAAACTGTCTCCGAATAATCCAACCTTCACATAAGGACGTGGGTCATTCGATTCTCGGCCTATTGTTGCCGCAGCGACGTTACGATAAGTAGTCCGCTTCCGATGGAAGCGCTCCCTTGTTCGTCGTATCCGTTTGGACAATTCTGGGAAAGTGACTTTTCTTCTTCGCACTTCACAGTAATTACGCAATCTCTCATGGAAAGGCTTACGGTATCAAGGTTCCAATAATTCGTTTTTAAAATTCGCATTTGTATTTGGTTTATGTTCATTATTCGGAATAGGGATTGTTCTACAATCAACTTTGTTATCGTTCGGTAATTCAAGATTCTTAATCGTATTTGATAAAGTTTATGTGTGACCTTTTTGTTTGAATCTTTGGTTGTTTCTTAATGGGCTTCAGGTCAATTGTGTGAAAATAAAACAAAGTTTTTTCCTTTACGACGTTTCGTCCATGTTTATGGACATCATCAGGTGTAAAATATTATTTTCTATATATTGCATTGAAAAATACAACAAAATACAATCATTTTCACAACAAAACATCAAAATAAACAATTTAAACCTACATTAGTTACATTGAAAAGCACAAAGTTATTTTTGCCGATGACGCAAAGTGAAGTTGGCACTTAACCATCCCACGTTTCACAAACAACTAACATATATACAGATAGCGGGTGTACGTTTATGATTTATCAGCATTTTGTCTCCTCTTTTCAACCAAGTGTTTGTAGTATGGACTCACACTTTCGATGTCAGTTTTTTTGTTCATAGCGTTGTGTGTGTTTATTATGTGGAGAGATTCTATTACAAACCTCTTTGCTTGGTTCTCTTCTCGCTGTAGAACTTTGACATTTTCAAAGTTTGGAGAGTGGTTGTGTGTAAGGCAGTGTGCTGCCAGTGCTGTCTTCTGTGGAGCTTTAGTTTTTATGTCCGATTTATGTCCCGCGAGTCTCTTCTTTAATTTTTGGTTTGTTGTTCCAATGTACGTCTGGTTGCAATCTTCGTCTGGGTTTCCTTGGCAGTTGATTTTATATATCAAATCAGAGTGTTCCATTTTTTCCGTTTTGGTCTTGAGTTTGGTGTAAAGTTGTGAGGTAGTGTTGGTGGATTTCATCGCTAATTTATATTTGTCCACGTCGTAGAGTTCTGAGTTCTTAAACCTATCCGCTATTTGTTTAATGTATGTAAAGGATTTGTATTGGAAGTTTTGTTGTTGTTGTTGTTGTTGTTGTTGTTGTTGTTGTTGTTGTTGTTGTTGTTGTTGTTGTTGTTGTTGTTGTTGTTGTTGTTGTTGTTGTTGTTGTTGTTGTTGTTGTTGTTGTTGTTGTTGTTGTTGTTGTTGTTGTTGTTGTTGTTGTTGTTGTTGTTGTTGTTGTTGTTGTTGTTGTTGTTGTTGTTGTTGTTGTTGTTGTTGTTGTTGTTGTTGTTGTTGTTGTTGTTGTTGTTGTTGTTGTTGTTGTTGGTGTTGGTGTTGTTGTTGTTTTCCTTCTTGTTGTTTGATTAATGAGTTAATCACATTTTCCGGAAAAGAGTTCATTTGTAGAATGTTTTTTATTTTAATTTTGTTTTTCTGGGTGAATTCTGGATCACTAAGTGAAAGGACTCTGCTGATGAGGTTGTTGGCGGTGTTGATGATGGTGTTTTTGGGATGTTGCGAATGGTAGCTTATGAGTCTACCTGAGGACGTATGTTTTTGAAACCAATCCATTTTTAAGTTTCTTTCTTTCCGGATGATAAGAGTGTCTAGGTATGATATTTGCTGGTTAGTTTCGATTTCGCACGTGAATTGTAGTTTGCTGTGGAAGCTGTTGAGGGCATTTAGAGTTATGTCAATGTCGGTTTTTTTGACTATGGCAAAGATATCGTGTGCAAGTTTGGCGAGGGATTTGTCTAGAAGTTCTTCTAAAACAATGTCAGCTATTATTGGGGAGGCTGGTAAGTGTTACTTGACATCAACTGGAGAGAAAGTTTTTCCTACAAAACTTGGAATTTCGACTAAGTCTACTTAGTCTAACTTCCAAGAAAAGGAGAACTTCTCACAAATAGGTAACCGTGTCTACGATTTCTCACCCTTCATGTCGTGAAGACACTGCGACTCTTTCACGTCTAGTCGGTCGAAGACAAAAAAAAATTTCTAGGGTAAATACTCTATTGATACGTCATGTGTTGGGTATTCTGATGAACGACTGAAAATTACATAAAGACAACAAAAATATAGACCAAGAGTCTCATGCACAGCTGAGAGCCGGGCATCAGATTAAGTTTATAAAATCAGTTATGTATCTTCAAGTACTGTAAGGTACTTGTATGGAACGTCAGGTAAAAAAAAAATTTAAATTGCCATAGCTGGGGAATGTAAAGAGAAAATGTATTCAAGGTATGTGTTAGGGTGGTGTATGTAGCACAAGTGTTTTACCTCTTTAAATCTTTAGTGTGGCAAGTCGATTTATGGCCTCGCCTATCTTCAACTTCATATAAGTTGTTGCCGATTATTTTGTTTACTCGAACTTTGATAAATTTTGGATACAACTTCGCACTGAGATGCTTAGCTGCGTCACTCAAAATCTGGTTTCTTTTGTATATTTCATCCCCTACTCTGAACATTATTTTCCTACTCCGAAGATTGTAGTTCTTCTCGTAGGCTTCATGGGTCTTAATTAATGCTTGTTTTATGTACGAATGTACGATGTTCATCTTGGCAACCTTGGGAAGCCAATCTATCTCCGAGCAGTTCAGTCCACCCAACTCTCAGAAGACGATAATCTGCCCCGTGCTCTATCATACGTTGTCCGAATAGGGCTTCGTATGAGGACATCGTAAGAGTTGAATGTACTGTCGTGCGCAAGGCACTACTGATTGAAGACAGATGGGCATCCCAATCCGTCTGTCGAGGGTTGACATTCGAACGAATGGCTGCAAGAATTGACCGGTTAACGCGCTCGCTTGCGTTTGACTGTGGAGCGTACACTGCCGTCCGGTAGTGTTTTACCCCGAAAACATCTAAGAACTTCTGAAATTCCTTACCCACAAACTGTGTACCGTTGTCAGAGAGCAGGCTCTCTGGCACACCATAAATCAGGAAAACGTCGGCCCTCAGGAATTTGACCACGCTCGCGGCTGTTGCCTTGCGTAGTGGCTTGATGAAGACGAATTTGGTTAGTTGGTCTAACACGATCGCGATATAAACGTTACCAGACTTCGATCTGGGATATGGTCCGAGAAAGTCAACATATAACTGCTGGAATGGTCTATCTACCTCAAAACTGTCTCCCATTTCAGCTCGTAACGTCATGTTTGCTGCTTTACTGGTCTTGCATGTTTCGCACCGGTCTACGTATAGTTTGACCTGTGTATACATACCGGGCCAGTAGAATCTGTCTCGTAACCGATAAATTGTCTTCACCACGCCACCATGCGAAGCGCGCGGCGGATTGTGGGCCAATGAGATTAGAGATTCCGTCATCTCTGATGGGACCCACAACTTCCAAGTTAGATCGTCCGCCAAGGGATTACCAACCGCGTGTTTAGTGCGTTTATAAATGTAAATTTCTGACACTTTAAGGTCAGGCAATCGTTCCTGTTCCTTCCTGATATGGTCGATGATGTCCAGAAAACCTTCGGATTTAAAGGGCAGATCCTCAAGATCGATATGGAGTACCTCCGAGGTCTCAATCTGTGGTAGACATGAAAGGAAAGCTGACACTGTCAACTCATCGTCTTCATATGCTCTAGATAGAGCGTCTGGCACGACAGTTAAAGTTCCTTTCCTATGCTCCACCACAAAATCGAAGCCTTGGAGCCGCATACTCCACCTCGCTAATCTTCCGGTTGGATCTTTCATTGTCATCAGCCATTTCAGGCTGGAATGATCTGTACCCCTCAACGTACGACCTGAACTTTTGGATACCTTCAAAAGCTGCTAGGCACTCGCGCTCTGTCACCGAATAGTTTCTCTGTGCAGCATTCAGTTTACGAGGGAAGTAGTTAATAGGCTGCTCCGCTCCGGATTCGTCTCGCTGACAGAGTACACATCCGATGCCAGTCGCGGATGCGTCGCAGAGAATGATGAATTCTTTGGAGAAGTCCGGATTGACTAACACAGGCTCTGAAGTCAAAGCTTGCTTGATTTGCAGGAAAGCTTCAATGGCTTCTGGGTCTAGTTTGAAGACTTTTCCCTTTTTCAATGTCTCGGTCAAGGGTGCGGCTAGGGTGCTGAAATCTTTAACGAATCGCCGATACCAACCTGCCATACCGAGGAAACGGCGAACTTGGCGAGTTGTTGTTGGTAACGGGAAGCTAGTAATTGCTGAAATCTTATCAGGATCAGCTTTCAAGCAACCCTGACCGACCTTATAACCGTCAAGCACTTTCCGACTATCTCCAGAGTCTGTATGTGTTCGTCGAAATCCTTCGACACAACCAACAGATCGTCCGAGTATACGAATACTTGATCTCGCAATCCTGATGGGATTACGCGACTCATCAGGTAGCTCAAACTTTGTGCCGCATTACATAGACCGAAGGGCATGACCTTAAATTGGTACAGAGGTCGGCCAGGTACCGTAAAAGCGGTCTTCTCCCTCGAACTTTGCTCCAGCGGAATCTGCCAAAACGCATCCTTCAGATCCACGCTAGAAATATAACGTGTCTCTGTCAGACGTGCTAGCAGCCCCTCTATATGCGCAATCGGACGAGCATCTTTCTTGGTTACTGAGTTCACCTTCCGAAAGTCCAGACACAATCGGTTCTTACCAGGTTTGCGTACAAGCACCACTGGGGAACTCCATGCGCTGGAACTTTCCTCGATGACTCCTAACGAAAGCATGCGGTCTAACTCCGCATACATAAGGGTTTGTATCGCTGGAGATACGAGATAGTACCTCTGCTTTATAGGTACGGCATCGCCTGTATCTATGTAATGTTGTACTAGATTTGTCTTCCCGAGTCCATTGACTGCGAATGAAGGCAATCCACGCACAGCTGCTTCTAGTCGTTTAGACTCTTCATCACTCAACTTAATCTGGTTGGTGGGTCTCTCATCTGGCCCACCGGTCATAATTCCTGAAAGACCCGCAATTACCTGAGGTGCGATCTGAAACTTCTGCCAAAAGTCGACGCCTAAATATAGACGTTGGCTTAACGACGGCACGATATACAGATCTATATCTTTAGTCACACTTTTGTATTGGATCGCCGTAGTGATCACTCCCAATATGGATTGCTTTTGTCCATCGGCCGTGGACACGGTAGACACTACCTTCCTTACCGTAACATTTTTGTCTTTCAAATAGGGCAGTATATTAGTACCTAAGCAACTTATGCTGGCCCCTGAATCGAGAAGACCTAGGAAACTGTCTCCGAATAATCCAACCTTCACATAAGGACGTGGGTCATTCGATTCTCGGCCTATTGTTGCCGCAGCGACGTTACGATAAGTAGTCCGCTTCCGATGGAAGCGCTCCCTTGTTCGTCGTATCCGTTTGGACAATTCTGGGAAAGTGACTTTTCTTCTTCGCACTTCACAGTAATTACGCAATCTCTCATGGAAAGGCTTACGGTATCAAGGTTCCAATAATTCGTTTTTAAAATTCGCATTTGTATTTGGTTTATGTTCATTATTCGGAATAGGGATTGTTCTACAATCAACTTTGTTATCGTTCGGTAATTCAAGATTCTTAATCGTATTTGATAAAGTTTATGTGTGACCTTTTTGTTTGAATCTTTGGTTGTTTCTTAATGGGCTTCAGGTCAATTGTGTGAAAATAAAACAAAGTTTTTTCCTTTACGACGTTTCGTCCATGTTTATGGACATCATCAGGTGTAAAATATTATTTTCTATATATTGCATTGAAAAATACAAAAAAATACAATCATTTTCACAACAAAACATCCAAATAAACAATTTAAACCTACATTAGTTACATTGAAAAGCACAAAGTTATTTTTGCCGATGACGCAAAGTGAAGTTGGCACTTAACCATCCCACGTTTCACAAACAACTAACATATATACAGATAGCGGGTGTACGTTTATGATTTATCAGCATTTTGTCTCCTCTTTTCAACCAAGTGTTTGTAGTATGGACTCACACTTTCGATGTCAGTTTTTTTGTTCATAGCGTTGTGTGTGTTTATTATGTGGAGAGATTCTATTACAAACCTCTTTGCTTGGTTCTCTTCTCGCTGTAGAACTTTGACATTTTCAAAGTTTGGAGAGTGGTTGTGTGTAAGGCAGTGTGCTGCCAGTGCTGTCTTCTGTGGAGCTTTAGTTTTTATGTCCGATTTATGTCCCGCGAGTCTCTTCTTTAATTTTTGTTTTATTGTTCCAATGTACGTCTGGTTGCAATCTTCGTCTGGGTTTCCTTTGCAGTTGATTTTATATATCAAATCAGAGTGTTCCATTTTTTCCGTTTTGGTCTTGAGTTTGGTGTAAAGTTGTGAGGTAGTGTTGGTGGATTTCATCGCTAATTTATATTTGTCCACGTCGTAGAGTTTTGAGTTCTTAAACCTATCCGCTATTTGTTTAATGTATGTAAAGGATTTGTATTGGAAGTTTTGTTGTTGTTGTTGTTGTTGTTGTTGTTGTTGTTGTTGTTGTTGTTGTTGTTGTTGTTGTTGTTGTTGTTGTTGTTGTTGTTGTTGTTGTTGTTGTTGTTGTTGTTGTTGTTGTTGTTGTTGTTGTTGTTGTTGTTGTTGTTGTTGTTGTTGTTGTTGTTGTTGTTGGTGTTGTTGTTGGTGTTGGTGTTGTTGTTGTTTTCCTTCTTGTTGTTTGATTAATGAGTTAATCACATTTTCCGGAAAAGAGTTCATTTGTAGAATGTTTTTTATTTTAATTTTGTTTTTCTGGGTGAATTCTGGATCACTAAGTGAAAGGACTCTGCTGATGAGGTTGTTGGCGGTGTTGATGATGGTGTTTTTGGGATGTTGCGAATGGTAGCTTATGAGTCTACCTGAGGACGTATGTTTTTGAAACCAATCCATTTTTAAGTTTCTTTCTTTCCGGATGATAAGAGTGTCTAGGTATGATATTTGCTGGTTAGTTTCGATTTCGCACGTGAATTGTAGTTTGCTGTGGAAGCTGTTGAGGGCATTTAGAGTTATGTCAATGTCGGTTTTTTGACTATGGCAAAGATATCGTGTGCAAGTTTGGCGAGGGATTTGTCTAGAAGTTCTTCTAAAACAATGTCAGCTATTATTGGGGAGGCTGGTAAGTGTTACTTGACATCAACTGGAGAGAAAGTTTTTCCTACAAAACTTGGAATTTCGACTAAGTCTACTTAGTCTAACTTCCAAGAAAAGGAGAACTTCTCACAAATAGGTAACCGTGTCTACGATTTCTCACCCTTCATGTCGTGAAGACACTGCGACTCTTTCACGTCTAGTCGGTCGAAGACAAAAAAAAATTTCTAGGGTAAATACTCTATTGATACGTCATGTGTTGGGTATTCTGATGAACGACTGAAAATTACATAAAGACAACAAAAATATAGACCAAGAGTCTCATGCACAGCTGAGAGCCGGGCATCAGATTAAGTTTATAAAATCAGTTATGTATCTTCAAGTACTGTAAGGTACTTGTATGGAACGTCAGGTAAAAAAAAAATTTAAATTGCCATAGCTGGGGAATGTAAAGAGAAAATGTATTCAAGGTATGTGTTAGGGTGGTGTATGTAGCACAAGTGTTTTACCTCTTTAAATCTTTAGTGTGGCAAGTCGATTTATGGCCTCGCCTATCTTCAACTTCATATAAGTTGTTGCCGATTATTTTGTTTACTCGAACTTTGATAAATTTTGGATACAACTTCGCACTGAGATGCTTAGCTGCGTCACTCAAAATCTGGTTTCTTTTGTATATTTCATCCCCTACTCTGAACATTATTTTCCTACTCCGAAGATTGTAGTTCTTCTCGTAGGCTTCATGGGTCTTAATTAATGCTTGTTTTATGTACGAATGTACGATGTTCATCTTGGCAACCTTGGGAAGCCAATCTATCTCCGAGCAGTTCAGTCCACCCAACTCTCAGAAGACGATAATCTGCCCCGTGCTCTATCATACGTTGTCCGAATAGGGCTTCGTATGAGGACATCGTAAGAGTTGAATGTACTGTCGTGCGCAAGGCACTACTGATTGAAGACAGATGGGCATCCCAATCAGCTCGTAACGTCATGTTTGCTGCTTTACTGGTCTTGCATGTTTCGCACCGGTCTACGTATAGTTTGACCTGTGTATACATACCGGGCCAGTAGAATCTGTCTCGTAACCGATAAATTGTCTTCACCACGCCACCATGCGAAGCGCGCGGCGGATTGTGGGCCAATGAGATTAGAGATTCCGTCATCTCTGATGGGACCCACAACTTCCAAGTTAGATCGTCCGCCAAGGGATTACCAACCGCGTGTTTAGTGCGTTTATAAATGTAAATTTCTGACACTTTAAGGTCAGGCAATCGTTCCTGTTCCTTCCTGATATGGTCGATGATGTCCAGAAAACCTTCGGATTTAAAGGGCAGATCCTCAAGATCGATATGGAGTACCTCCGAGGTCTCAATCTGTGGTAGACATGAAAGGAAAGCTGACACTGTCAACTCATCGTCTTCATATGCTCTAGATAGAGCGTCTGGCGTCTGGCACGACAGTTAAAGTTCCTTTCCTATGCTCCACCACAAAATCGAAGCCTTGGAGCCGCATACTCCACCTCGCTAATCTTCCGGTTGGATCTTTCATTGTCATCAGCCATTTCAGGCTGGAATTATCTGTACCCCTCAACGTACGACCTGAACTTTTGGATACCTTCAAAAGCTGCTAGGCACTCGCGCTCTGTCACCGAATAGTTTCTCTGTGCAGCATTCAGTTTACGAGGGAAGTAGTTAATAGGCTGCTCCGCTCCGGATTCGTCTCGCTGACAGAGTACACATCCGATGCCAGTCGCGGATGCGTCGCAGAGAATGATGAATTCTTTGGAGAAGTCCGGATTGACTAACACAGGCTCTGAAGTCAAAGCTTGCTTGATTTGCAGGAAAGCTTCAATGGCTTCTGGGTCTAGTTTGAAGACTTTTCCCTTTTTCAATGTCTCGGTCAAGGGTGCGGCTAGGGTGCTGAAATCTTTAACGAATCGCCGATACCAACCTGCCATACCGAGGAAACGGTGAACTTGGCGAGTTGTTGTTGGTAACGGGAAGCTAGTAATTGCTGAAATCTTATCAGGATCAGCTTTCAAGCAACCCTGACCGACCTTATAACCGTCAAGCACTTTCCGACTATCTCCAGAGTCTGTATGTGTTCGTCGAAATCCTTCGACACAACCAACAGATCGTCCGAGTATACGAATACTTGATCTCGCAATCCTGATGGGATTACGCGACTCATCAGGTAGCTCAAACTTTGTGCCGCATTACATAGACCGAAGGGCATGACCTTAAATTGGTACAGAGGTCGGCCAGGTACCGTAAAAGCGGTCTTCTCCCTCGAACTTTGCTCCAGCGGAATCTGCCAAAACGCATCCTTCAGATCCACGCTAGAAATATAACGTGTCTCTGTCAGACGTGCTAGCAGCCCCTCTATATGCGCAATCGGACGAGCATCTTTCTTGGTTACTGAGTTCACCTTCCGAAAGTCCAGACACAATCGGTTCTTACCAGGTTTGCGTACAAGCACCACTGGGGAACTCCATGCGCTGGAACTTTCCTCGATGACTCCTAACGAAAGCATGCGGTCTAACTCCGCATACATAAGGGTTTGTATCGCTGGAGATACGAGATAGTACCTCTGCTTTATAGGTACGGCATCGCCTGTATCTATGTAATGTTGTACTAGATTTGTCTTCCCGAGTCCATTGACTGCGAATGAAGGCAATCCACGCACAGCTGCTTCTAGTCGTTTAGACTCTTCATCACTCAACTTAATCTGGTTGGTGGGTCTCTCATCTGGCCCACCGGTCATAATTCCTGAAAGACCCGCAATTACCTGAGGTGCGATCTGAAACTTTTGCCAAAAGTCGACGCCTAAATATAGACGTTGGCTTAACGACGGCACGATATACAGATCTATATCTTTAGTCACACTTTTGTATTGGATCGCCGTAGTGATCACTCCCACTATGGATTGCTTTTGTCCATCGGCCGTGGACACGGTAGTCACTACCTTCCTTACCGTAACATTTTTGTCTTTCAAATAGGGCAGTATATTAGTACCTAAGCAACTTATGCTGGCCCCTGAATCGAGAAGACCTAGGAAACTGTCTCCGAATAATCCAACCTTCACATAAGGACGTGGGTCATTCGATTCTCGGCCTATTGTTGCCGCAGCGACGTTACGATAAGTAGTCCGCTTCCGATGGAAGCGCTCCCTTGTTCGTCGTATCCGTTTGGACAATTCTGGGAAAGTGACTTTTCTTCTTCGCACTTCACAGTAATTACGCAATCTCTCATGGAAAGGCTTACGGTATCAAGGTTCCAATAATTCGTTTTTAAAATTCGCATTTGTATTTGGTTTATGTTCATTATTCGGAATAGGGATTGTTCTACAATCAACTTTGTTATCGTTCGGTAATTCAAGATTCTTAATCGTATTTGATAAAGTTTATGTGTGACCTTTTTGTTTGAATCTTTGGTTGTTTCTTAATGGGCTTCAGGTCAATTGTGTGAAAATAAAACAAAGTTTTTTCCTTTACGACGTTTCGTCCATGTTTATGGACATCATCAGGTGTAAAATATTATTTTCTATATATTGCATTGAAAAATACAAAAAAATACAATCATTTTCACAACAAAACATCAAAATAAACAATTTAAACCTACATTAGTTACATTGAAAAGCACAAAGTTATTTTTGCCGATGACGCAAAGTGAAGTTGGCACTTAACCATCCCACGTTTCACAAACAACTAACATATATACAGATAGCGGGTGTACGTTTATGATTTATCAGCATTTTGTCTCCTCTTTTCAACCAAGTGTTTGTAGTATGGACTCACACTTTCGATGTCAGTTTTTTTGTTCATAGCGTTGTGTGTGTTTATTATGTGGAGAGATTCTATTACAAACCTCTTTGCTTGGTTCTCTTCTCGCTGTAGAACTTTGACATTTTCAAAGTTTGGAGAGTGGTTGTGTGTAAGGCAGTGTGCTGCCAGTGCTGTCTTCTGTGGAGCTTTAGTTTTTATGTCCGATTTATGTCCCGCGAGTCTCTTCTTTAATTTTTGGTTTGTTGTTCCAATGTACGTCTGGTTGCAATCTTCGTCTGGGTTTCCTTGGCAGTTGATTTTATATATCAAATCAGAGTGTTCCATTTTTTCCGTTTTGGTCTTGAGTTTGGTGTAAAGTTGTGAGGTAGTGTTGGTGGATTTCATCGCTAATTTATATTTGTCCACGTCGTAGAGTTCTGAGTTCTTAAACCTATCCGCTATTTGTTTAATGTATGTAAAGGATTTGTATTGGAAGTTTTGTTGTTGTTGTTGTTGTTGTTGTTGTTGTTGTTGTTGTTGTTGTTGTTGTTGTTGTTGTTGTTGTTGTTGTTGTTGTTGTTGTTGTTGTTGTTGTTGTTGTTGTTGTTGTTGTTGTTGTTGTTGTTGTTGTTGTTGTTGTTGTTGTTGTTGTTGTTGTTGTTGTTGTTGTTGTTGTTGTTGTTGGTGTTGGTGTTGTTGTTGTTGTTGTTGTTGTTGTTGTTATTGTTGTTTTCCTTCTTGTTGTTTGATTAATGGGTTAATCACATTTTCCGGAAAAGAGTTCATTTGTAGAATGTTTTTTATTTTAATTTTGTTTTTCTGGGTGAATTCTGGATCACTAAGTGAAAGGACTCTGCTGATGAGGTTGTTGGCGGTGTTGATGATGGTGTTTTTGGGATGTTGCGAATGGTAGCTTATGAGTCTACCTGAGGACGTATGTTTTTGAAACCAATCCATTTTTAAGTTTCTTTCTTTCCGGATGATAAGAGTGTCTAGGTATGATATTTGCTGGTTAGTTTCGATTTCGCACGTGAATTGTAGTTTGCTGTGGAAGCTGTTGAGGGCATTTAGAGTTATGTCAATGTCGGTTTTTTGACTATGGCAAAGATATCGTGTGCAAGTTTGGCGAGGGATTTGTCTAGAAGTTCTTCTAAAACAATGTCAGCTATTATTGGGGAGGCTGGATTTCCCATGGGCATGCCATCTCGTTGTTGGTACGTCTTGTTTCCGTAAACAAGGTAGTTGTTGTCAATGATACAAAAGCGAACAAGTTCAATGAATTTGGTCCTTTTTATAAGCGTGTGATCTTTAAGTTTTTCCCAGCTTTTGCTTATAAGTTCCAGTGCCATTTTTAAAGGTATGTTGGTGAAAAGGGATACGACATCAAACGACACAAGGACTTCATCATCTTCAACGTTTATTCCGTTTATTTTGGTTTTGAATTCCATTGAATTCTTAACATTGTACTTGGAGTTTGATGTTAGATTGTTAAGAATAGAGATTTAGTATTTAGCTAAGTTATAGCATGGGACTTTGACAGACGAGCAAATTGGACGTAAGGGCATTCCATCTTTGTGAATTTTCGGGAGCCCATAGATTCTTGGAGCCACAGGGTTATACGTTGTCATTCTTCGCCTTTCATGCTCACTAAGAATTTTGTTATCAAATAGATATTTCACGAATTCGTTGTTGGTCTCTTGTAATTTGTTGGTAGGGTCGGTCCTTACTGGCCAATAAACTTGCCTGTCTTCCATCATTGATTTCATCTTCTGATCATATGTGCTTTTGTAAATCGCAACTGTTACATTTCCTTTATCTGCAGGGACTATGAAAATGTCCCTGTGTTTTTTAAGGAAAGTCTGTGTTTCATTGAAGACGTATGAGATGTATTTATTGAAATCGCAGAATTTTTGCTTTTCCATACAATTATTCAACATGTTGGCAAACTTGGCTCGAGCGTTTTCTCTAACATCGTTGTCACAAAGAGTGTCAATGCAGCTCTCACCGTCTGCAATTATTTTGAATAAGGTATTGGAAGTGGAGTGGATAGTACTAGGGAGTGCGTACTTTGGGCCGAGTGAAAGCAGGTACTGAATGTCTTCAGGTATGACAACACTGGTTTTGTTTACAAACCATTTCTCATTTAGTTGCAGATTATATTTTTTCCTTATCCCTTGTTTTAGTGATTCTAATTTGTTGTCATGTATTCTATTGTGTTTTATTTCTTTGTTGTTGGCGTCAATGTTTTCGGTGGAGAAAGCTGGAAAATTCTTCGTGCGTCAGATTTGATTTGATTGCATTTTGGGTGTTTGTGATGCATTTGGAAGAAGTTATGCGTTGGTGTTTTGCGGAAATAAATATGTTTAAAATTTTACAATGGAAGTTGTATTTAGTTTTTGGTAAAGTTGAAAAAAGAGGATGCTTTTTACCGATATCTCTTTGTAGCAGCTCTTCAAGATGTGTTGTTGTAGTGGTGATGAATTTCGGTGTTAATCCAAGTTTTCTGCATCGGAGGAGGAAATTCCGGCTAGCTGATGCTTTCGCTCTTGAAATATTAAATTTTTTGTGTTTTTTTTGTGTTTTTTTTACAGATTTGATTTTCATATTTTTCCCTCATACTTTTATAGAATGCCATTTTTATTGGTGTTAAGTGAATTCGGTGTGCCCTCCGATAGTTATATTTGATAAAGTTTATGTGTGACCTTTTTGTTTGAATCTTTGGTTGTTTCTTAATGGGCTTCAGGTCAATTGTGTGGAAATAAAACAAAGTTTTTTCCTTTACGACGTTTCGTCCATGTTTATGGACATCATCAGGTGTAAAATATTATTTTCTATATATTGCATTGAAAAATACAAAAAATTACAATCATTTTCACAACAAAACATCAAAATAAACAATTTAAACCTACATTAGTTACATTGAAAAGCACAAAGTTATTTTTGCCGATGACGCAAAGTGAAGTTGGCACTTAACCATCCCACGTTTCACAAACAACTAACATATATACAGATAGCGGGTGTACGTTTATGATTTATCAGCATTTTGTCTCCTCTTTTCAACCAAGTGTTTGTAGTATGGACTCACACTTTCGATGTCAGTTTTTTTGTTCATAGCGTTGTGTGTGTTTATTATGTGGAGAGATTCTATTACAAACCTCTTTGCTTGGTTCTCTTCTCGCTGTAGAACTTTGACATTTTCAAAGTTTGGAGAGTGGTAAGGCAGTGTGCTGCCAGTGCTGTCTTCTGTGGAGCTTTAGTTTTTATGTCCGATTTATGTCCCGCGAGTCTCTTCTTTAATTTTTGTTTTGTTGTTCCAATGTACGTCTGGTTGCAATCTTCGTCTGGGTTTCCTTGGCAGTTGATTTTATATATCAAATCAGAGTGTTCCATTTTATCCGTTTTGGTCTTGAGTTTGGTGTAAAGTTGTGAGGTAGTGTTGGTGGATTTCATCGCTAATTTATATTTGTCCACGTCGTAGAGTTTTTTTTTTCCGTGAGCAACTGCTTCCAACGAATATTCGTCAATCAAGTAATTCAAAAAAAAAAATCGTCTTTTTTTTCTTAAAAATTATAAAGGTGCTATTAATAAAGGTATGTTATGTATAGATAATTTGTCTATCGAAAACGTTATTTCAAAAATGTTTTCAGAAATACTAAAGGTTTATTCTATTTTCTTAACTGAATACTTAGATAAATATAAACTTCAATACATATGCTTCTTTTTCATAAAAAAAACTAAAAGTTAGAAAACTACACTTAATCAGTGATCAAAAACTTAATTCCTACTGAATAGTCTAAAGTTCTAAACTATATTTAAGAATGGTGGGCTCTATCCCAAAATATATCTAAATGTGGGCTCTATCCCAAAATATATCTAAAGGTGGGCACTATCCCAAAAATTCTCAAAACTATAAGCTACAAACTGTATGCGGGCTCTATCCCAAAATTTCTCAAAAGTATAAACTGTAAATGGTGGGCTCTTCCCCAAAACTACACATCAATTGAGTAGTTACGTCTCGACTCAATTGACGGAACCTCAAAAAAAGTACTAGATACCTTGGAAACAATATGGATTTCCAACTATCTAAAAATTCATACGATAACTATATTACGATATATGTCAAAGAATAATATAAACTATAAATATATATAACTGTTGTATCATAAAAGGTTCAGGAGGTTTCAACCCTCCCTTCTGTGGAACAAGGTATGTATGTTGTTTCGGTTTGCAACTCAACCGACTAAAAAAAAAAAAAAATCGAAAAGAAAAAAACTTTAGTGTGTGTAGACTCAATGAAACTTACGGCGTTAAAGCTATTAGAGGAAAAGCATTTTCACTAAACGAAAAGATGATCAGGCAAGAGAGGGTAACATTACGTTATTGCAGACGTACATCGGGTATAAAACACCAACTACCGGTTAACGCTTCATGTCCCATCACCTGCTATCACTCCCTAACATCCAACAAAAATGCTTGAAAATCCTGAAACAATCTGGGTAATATGGTAATTAACAAAAGAAAATTGGCTTGTAGTTGAAACAATTGAGATCGTGTTTGAGTGGATGACCAGCTTCTGCAGCTGACGTGCGTCGGCAAAAAGCTCCAACCACCGGTCAGAAGACCTGCTCATTCTGCTCTCACACGATCGGGATTCCTAGATATCACCTATGGAACGTTATCAGCACCTCAGCTACTGACGATTAAGCTAACTCACAGCTCAATCCGGACAGAGATTGAAGATAAATGTAAGTGATGAGAGGTAAAGGAAAAGTGGGTAGACCTAATGCAACAGTTAATTCGGGAAAAACTTCACCAAATTACAGGACAAAATAGCGTCTGGACCACTAACCTTGATGGTGTTCCTCTATCTTAAGAACCTGATCACAATCAAACTACTTCTAAGAAAGAACTGAAAAATAATATTTTCACGGAAAATTTTTCAAAAACTCCTAAATTCTTCTATGTCACTCAGGATCGACCTAACCGACAACAATTCTTAATCTTGACTTCACTAACTAATTCGAGCCCCACGTTGGGCGCCATCTGTAACATAATAATAATTTTTAATAATAGAGAGAGAAGAAAAAAAAACATTTGAATCACCAACGGACACCAAACTTCTTCACCTAAATACGTTAAGGATATTCAAGATCCAAGCCGATGCCCATCAACAAGACAAACCAAAGAGGAAGCAGGAAGAGACAAGCGCCCCACACTCCCTTGACTCCTAATCCAAGGCACTGTATCTCCATCAGCAACCAACCGTGTATCGGTGCAGCTAGCATCCCTATATTAGACATACTTACACTTCGCAAACACGGTCACCTGCTCTTCCCACTCCTCTTCCCATTCTCCAAACTCTCTATCCATCCCCATCACGGAAACGAGAACTATCCAACTACCATAGGTACTGACTACAAAACACCGTAGAACAGCCTAGAGGGTATCCGATGACATATTCCCGCCTATCCGCTGCGAGTACTAGATGTTCCGCTTGCAGCTGCTTCTCATGGTAGCCTACACCTGAAAACCAAGGACCCTACTTAAATCCCCACAACCGTATCTAGACTTGTGTTGCTATTTCAAAGAAAATCTTCAAAAAAATTTCCAGAGATTCTACTCCAGATAGCACTTATATGTCTAGCTACTTTCATATGGTTCCGCGTGAATGGGATGGAAGCAACCCTATGTCGGCAACGCCCTCTCTTTCGCTAACTATTGGATGAGAATAGTCGTCAAGAACGGCATGCGACAACGCAGGGTCGTGGTTGAGATCGACCGTCGTGGTGGCCGGCAGTACCCTAGCCTCAACCAGCTCAGCCAGGCCGTGGGCACTTGCTCCGGGATCTACACAACCGGTGTTAATTCTTTTTTTTTACACTGCCGACCGTTGAACTCTGGTGTTCGAGTTCGAATAATAATGTTAATGTGCTTAAGGGCCCTCATAATTATTGAAGGCAAGACGTGAATGAATTGATTATCGAGGGAGATTGATCCTTAATCGCACCTCTTATTCTATATTGAGTGAGAACATAGTTCTAGAAGAAGTTTCAAGGTTGAATTAACCTATCTTCCTTGTTGAACGCCACACGTAAGTATCTCAAAAAAGAAACCGACCATAGATCGTCGTGGTCGTTATGGCCTGTCACTAACATCAAGTCACTCAGCGGCCACGATAAAGTGCTGAATGACGATGAAGAGGTGTCTAACCTGTAGGGGAGGGAGGATCTAAGCTGACAGATGATCCCCCTGGCCTCACAACCCACCCAAATTTGGATCCGAAAATCATCTCTCTCGGATTCAACCTTGGCTGTCCTTTGGACCTACGAGTCCTCAAACTCGATAATATTGTCGGGCAGCCCCTTATCATGATAAAGCAAGCAACTACAGCTCGCTTATTCCACTACTCTAAACTCGACATTGTATCTATACTAGATACCATTTACTGAAACTCTCACGTTGCCAAAAACAATAAGAAATATACCCTAAATCATACTATACCATGTTCCAAGTCAAAGAGGGCGAGGATTACCACCCTCCCTAAGAGAAAGATCACTCATACATAGTGGATAACCTGTTGGTTCCTCAAGAAGCAAATAAAATCTCCAAAATGAAAAGTAAAGGTAAAGATTTGCTTGTACGTTATAAAATTATTGAATTATGTTTATTATCTAAAATCCTTAAAATCTAACATAAGTGATGATCTAAAATATAGTGTCTAAATTTTGTTTTTCTATTATTTTAAGTATTCTTATCAGCATGTTATTAACAAAACATTTCTAACAAATTAATTCTCAAAAAATAAAATGCACGACTGGGTCGCACGAACTTGCTCTTATGATAAGCAATTATTGCGTAGTGGCTGCATATATGGATATTAAAAAAAAATTAAATAATTTCGAAAATTCTTTTATTTTTTAAATTAGTTTAAGAGTTTTCTCGGAAAAACTAAGTATGCAATAAAATTTCAAAGCTATACGGCAATCTAGGAAAAAAAAATATTGAAAATCGTTGGACCAGTTTTTTTTTAAAAGGTTATTTTTGAAAAACTTTTTCAAAAAATATTTTGAAATTGATTTGAGTATGCCAATATATGGCAATCTGTAGTTTACATTTGAAAAATAATTTTAAAAAAAATCAATGTACCCGTTTCCAACATATTTCGAAAACCAAAAATTTTTTTGAAAAAATTATAAAAAATCAAAAAAAAAAGTTTTTGAAAATCTTGAAATGCCATATTAATAAAATTATGAATGACTTCCTGTGGCCAAAATTTTATTGAAATCGAATGCATAGTTTACGAGAAAATTTGATTTGAAAATATTGGTTGTATGAGAGGTACCGTTATTAGACAAATTTTGAAAAAAAAATTTCGAACCAAAATATAGATTTTCTTGCAAAAATAGCATTCTGAAAGTTTTATCAAAATCGTTAGAGCCGTTTTTGAGAAAATCAATTTTTGTCTTCAAGATTGTATGGCAGGTGCCGTTATTTTTGGACCTAGAGCATAAATAAAAAATATGTTCCGAGGGACGGCCAAATAAATCCTAAATACCAAATTTGAAGCAAATCGGCCCACCCGTTCAGCCTCCAGAGGCGCGAACAGACAGACAGACAGACAGACGGACGGAATTCCCACACCCACTTTTTTCGACTTCTCCATCATCGTAATGTCATGTGTGATTGTTATCTAAAATTTTTTTTTCTGCACGAATCCATAACTTGCCTTATAGTACCTATAATCGCAAGTAAAAATGATGTTCAAGTGAAAGCTGAGTTCACAAATTGTAAAATACATTGATTCTTAAAAGTGCCTAAATGAATCCGTACTTCAGGATTTGATTTAATACTGTTTCAATTTAAAGACCCCTTACCACTGGTGGGGGGAAGTCTAAATAAAAGAAGGTATTATTGGCTCGCTGTTCTAGTAGCAAGTAAATTTTATTTGAATAAATAGCCTACTTTTATATAAAATTATTGCTTACGATTAAATAAAATAATAATATTTACAAATAAACGCAACTGAACTTTGAATACGAAAAAAAAAAATAAAATAAGTTTCGCATTCGCGCTCGTGCGTCGGTCGGTGCTGTTGAACTCGTTCATAATGCAGTTTTGCATATTTCTGTTTTGATATGCAATTCTGTTTTGTTTTGTTTTGTATTGTTGTCGTCACAACATGCTGGGCCCCTCAGATTGAAGTTCGTCGCTTGTTGAAGGATCTCATTGGTATAGCTGTTGCTTTAATTGATGGCGTTGGCTTTTGTGCTCTTCGTCTGATGATGAAGATTATAACTATGATGACCCCTATGGTTACTATAAATCCATTCACTCCAAGCAGTGAGTACTGGTGAATCCGATGAGTGTTTATTTCATTAAGTATGAATTCCTGACTTTTTTGCAGCTTAATTAAAGCTTCTTATGTAGAAATATCCAATGAAGCGTTAGTGGGTAAGACAGATTGTTGCTCTCTTTTGAAGTTAAATGATGTTAACTGCTCAGAAAGGTTGAATGTTGGTAAAAAAGAAGATTTTATTCTGCTTGTCATTGTTTGTTTTCCCACAACAGTCATGGTTTGGTCATGTATAATGCATCTTGCTGGTAACTTTAACGAACCACTGCCCTTTAGAGTGATAGGTACCGTATTAAAATCGCAGTTGATGTTCACTGTTACTTGTTCAGGAGTGCTGTAAATCCATGAATTCTGTTGATACATCTCAATCCAGTATAGCCTTGGTGGTATGTCCTTTGTGGAGCATGAGTTCATAATTTCCTTGTGTTGAATTATGTTCATTTCACAGACACTAACAGAAGCGCCAGTTGTGTATAACGGATGTTGAAGTGTGCACCAGAAGATGTCTGAAGGCCTCAATTTGCATTGTGAAAATTCATCCTTGTTGAGAGGATAGAAATGATTAACTTGTAGATTAACCATCAAATATTCCGACGACGGAATGATGCTCGTGAAGTTCCCGTTGTGTTTGGTTGTAACCGGCAACACTCTGTACAACTTGAATTCTTCGTTATACAGCAACGGGAGGCTTATCTCAATTATTATGTTGTAATCGGTCACTCTAGCCCTTGCACTTAGGATTCTGTACAATTGCAGGATCGATTCATGATGTCGTTCTCCGGGAATCATTAAAGATTTTGGAATATTTTCGTGAATTTTTGTTAATTCATCCTTAAATTGTTGAACAGAAAGTATGAGTGGGTGAATTCTTCCAGTGTGGGTTGATAGTAAAACATCCAGTAATATAGTCTGAGTTGCCTTATAATTTATCATTATAAGTATTCCATTCAGAGCGTTTGAAGAAAATGTCTTCATGTACTCATATTTGCTGGTTTCTTCCTTGAGTCTCGATACTACGGAACTAAGTAACTGTATTTGCTTCGTGTTTTCAATTTGTTCTTTCTTGAAGATGTTGACAGTAGAGTCAACTATTGTTGTTTGGTTCTTCATTAATTGCAACAGATGTTTTTCATTTTCCTTGACAGCTTCAATTGTTTGCTCGTAACTTTTAGCAAATCTTTGGTCAAGAACTCCGAATAATTCATTGGTAATTGTTCCAATGAAATCAAACGGTGACCGTTTTTGTCTTCGAGTTGAATCTTCGTTTGCGTGCAATAGGATTTCGTTGTTGAGCTGTATCTGTTGAATTTGGTGTTGAAACTGGTGTAGTATACCTTCACACATGACTGATCTTAATTCTTTTATATCAGTAGATGAACAAATTGTTTCCATTTGTAAAACTAGTTTTTTGTACGTTTCAAACTCTTGCCAATAGTTTGTCAAATTAAAGAACACAATAGTCTTCCAAGAGCTCGAAATTAAATTTGCTTGTCCCACATCTTCGAAGTATATTCCAGGATGACTTTGGAATGGAATTATCTCGACATCATAGGGGATTGGAGTGGAGCTAACTATATTCAGTAAGCCAAACAAAATGCACATCCAAAAAACTTGATGTAAGCGATTTGTGGATGTATTGACTTGTCTTACTTCCTTTTCATGTTCTTCATTTTCGATGGGCAATTTACATAGTTTAGCTATGGGTCGTTTAAAATGCTTGTTGTTGCTGAATACTGTTGCAGCTCGAACCCCGTTATCCTTCCCTGGATGAACTTCTGAAATCTTTCCCATCTTCCAGGTTGTTGGTGGAAGCCGGTCTTCTTTGATGAGTACGATGTCTCCAATTTTCATATTTTCTCGTTTTTGCTTCCACTTGGGAAGTGTTTGTAGTTGAGACAAATATTCCGATGACCAGACTTTCCAAAAGTCTTGGGTGATTTTTTGTATTAATTGCCATCGAGATCTGAACGTTCTTTTTTCGTCAATAATAGGTTCGGGTACTGCATTCAGAGCACTTCCAATCAAAAAGTGTCCAGGAGTTAGAATCGTTGTATCCTCAACATCATTTTCGATTGCTGTTAGTGGTCGGGAGTTAAGACAGGCTTCTATTTGTGTCAAAAGCGTGGAAAGTTCTTCAAATGTTAGCGTTGTGTCTCCAATCACTCGCTTGAGGTGATATTTAGTTGATTTAACGCCGGCCTCCCATAGTCCACCAAAGTGAGGTGCTGCAGGAGGTATAAAGTGCCACTGGATTCCATCCATTGCAAGCTTAGATGCAGCATCTTCTTCGGATCGCCTTATTGTTTCTTGCATCTGATGTTGAATTTCTTTGTTGGCTCCAACGAACGTAGTACCATTGTCACTATACAAATGTGAACAGATTCCTCTTCTTGATGTAAAGCGTTTTAAAGCTGCGAGGAACGCTGCTGAGGTTAGATCACTAACTAGCTCAATATGAATCGCTTTAGTAGCTAAGCAAACAAATATTGCTATGTAGCCCTTTGTAGATTTGTTTCCTCGTCCCTTGGCGACCAGTACCTGGATGGGACCCGCATAATCAATGCCTGTATGAGTAAAGGGCCTAGAAGGTGTAACTCTAGCCGCTGGTAGTACTCCCATTTGCTGAGAAGTTGATTGTGCATTAAAACGAAAACATCTAACACATTGATGGATTATTCGACGTACAACTCGTTTTGCTTGGAGTATCCAAGTTAGTCGTATACCACCGTGCATTGTGCGCTTATGTGCGTTTTCAACCAGAAGATCTGTAAATCTTTCGTTGTGTGGTAAAATAAACGGATGTTTTTCAAAAGTGGTTATTTTTGCATTTCCCAATCGGCCACCCACTACTAGGATTTTATCTTCATTCAATATTGGGTTCAATGACAGAATTTTACTTTTCTTGTTAAGATTATTTCCATCTTTTAGACATCTTATTTCCTCGGGAAACACTCTTTCTTGAATAGCTCGAATGATGCCGTTGCGAGAATCGTGTATCTCCTTGACTGTTAAATGGCTCGTTTCTTTGTTAACCTTATCGGTTTCGGAGTTCATTCCCAATTTTCTGTGATCAATTGAAATCTTGCAGTTATATGCGAATCTTCTGCAGTAGGCAGCTACTCTTAGTAACTTGTTGTAACAAGAAAATCTTTGGGCTACGTTGTCGATTGCGTGAACTTCTATCGTCAAAACTTTTCTTGCTTCGGGAATATCGGGCTCTGATATGCTTGTAAATTGTTGTTGTGGCCAGTAAAAGGAATCTTTTTGTAGCCATTTTGGTCCACTCCACCACAGTTGGTTGTTCTTCATATTTTCTGGTAAACAGCCTCGAGAAGCACAGTCTGCTGGGTTGTCGGCTGATCTTACATGTCTCCAACTTTTTGGTTTGGTTGCTTCTTGAATTTCTGACACTCGGTTTGCAACGAATGTCTTCCACGTCGATGGACATTTTTTGATCCAAGCTAAGGTAATTGTTGAATCTGTCCAGGCGAATACTTCTTCAATTTGGGAGCCAAAAGTTCGTACTGTGTCTGCTAGTAATTTCGATAAGAGATGAGCTCCACATAGCTCTAATTTCGGGAGAGGAAGGTTTTTCCTAATTGGTGCTACCTTTGTTTTTGCAGTTAACATAGTTGTAACGAAAATACCATTTGACATAGGCACTCTACAGTAAACTACTGCTGCGTATGCTGCTTCAGAAGCATCACAAAATCCGTGAAGCTCAATTTTCTGATCTTTTCTGGTTTCCAACCATCGTGGTATTCGGATGTCTTCGACTGCCATAAGGTTCTTCTTTAATTTGTTCCAATGGTTTTGTAGTTCCAATGGAAGTTGTTCATCCCAGCCGACTTCAGATTTCCAGATAAGTTGCATTAAAATCTTTGCTCCTACTGTCACTGGAGCCAACCAACCAAGAGGGTCATATAGTTTGGCTATCTCGGACAAGGTTTTACGTTTTGTAAGTATTTCCGTAGAGAGGCTCGTGTCGAGGCTCACTTTGAATTGGAAAGTGTCACTTAAGGGATTCCAGTGGATGCCCAACGTTTTGATAGTTTCGTCTTTCATTACGTCTTTTTTCTGTTGATTACGTAACTCAATTGGTATATGTTGAAGTAGTTTCTTGTCATTTGCAGCCCATTTTCGTAGTTGAAAACCTGCTCCTCTTAGCATCTCGTCAAGTTCTTTCTGAGCTTTTCTGCACTCTGATATGGTATCTCTTCCGGACATGACATCGTCAACGTAAAAATCATGTTTGACAATGTCTGAGGCTACTGGGTAGATGGATTGTTCATCTTCAGCTAGTTGTTGGAGAGTTTTAACTGCTAGGTATGGTGCTGATGCTGTTCCATAAGTAACGGTTGTAAGCTTATATTCTTTAATGGGTTGGTCAAAAGAATTTCGCCATAAGATACGTTGATAATTTTGGTCATCTTTGTGTAAATCAATTTGGCGGTACATTTTCTCTATGTCCGAAGTAAACACGTATTTGTGCTTCCTCCATCGCATCAATATGGTTGTTATGTCATCTTGGAGCTTGGGTCCTATCATCATCAACTCATTTAGACTTACTCCTGATGTTGATTTAGCTGAGCCATCAAATACAACTCTTAGTTTTGTGGTTGTACTCGATGGTTTAATCACAGCATGATGAGGCATGTAGTAAATTCGGTCATTCTTTGTTGACTGAGCGCTGACCATATGACCCAGCTCTATAAATTCGTTAATCACTTTCGAATATTCAGCTTTTAATTCCAAGTTTTTATTTAACTGTGTTTCTAACTGACGAAACCGGGCAATCGCTCTATTCTTCGAGTCTCCCAATTGAAGTTTTTCCATGGTATCTTGGTTAAATGGGATTTTTACGACATACCTACCATTATCTTTTCGGTAGTGTGTATCCCTGTAGAATTCTTCGCACTTCTTATCAATTTCCTTTTGGTACCGTGGTTGAGCTACTTCTTCTAGTTCCCAGAATTTCTCCAGCTGCTGCTCAATTGCTGTTTGTGTCACAAATCCTGTTGCTCTGTAATTCGAAGCCACTTCTGTTGATGTTCGTCCTGATATCAGCCAGCCCAGTTGTGAATTTTGGGCTATCAGTGAATTTCTAGCATCTCTCTTTATGCCATCAAGAATGATTTCACCAAACGCATCGGCTCCAATAATCATGTCAATGGGTCCAGGCACATTGAATGACGGATCAGCAAGCTCTAGTTTGTCAAAACTTCCAATTTCAATGTTTTTCGTTGTTTTGGAAGGTAGTTGTCTTGTGAGTTTGGGAAGCACAAGAGCATCTATTTGGAGCTTAAACTTTGACGTAAAACGTGGAGATATTGTAATATTAACCTTGTTCCTTGCGGTTCCAGCGTTTGTTGCGCCTAATCCACTTACTTCAACACAAACGTTTTGCCTTTTGAGTCTTAATGATTGCGCTATAGACTCAGTCACTAATGACGCTTGTGAGCCAGGATCAATTAGTGCTCGTATCGTTATACTTCGACCAAGATTTTCATCACTGTTCACATTTAATATCGCGGTTGCGATAAGAACGTTTTGATTCTGCTCGCCGTGGTTAACTTGTTTCATCGTTTTTGACAAATCACTTGGAACTGGTTCTGCCGATTTATTCGTTTGAGGAAATCTTTCTTTCCATTCCATGTGTAGCAGCGAATGATGCTTTTTGTTGCAGTATTGGCAATTTCTTTTGCTGTAACATTGAAATTGCTTCTCATGGCGTAAGCAGTTAATGCACAGTTTAGCTTGCTTACATTGTTGCCATCTTTCCTTAAGTGTAGAATTTAAAAATTTTGGACAGGTGTAAACAGCGTGATCACCCTTGCATATGTGGCAATGAAGCACTTTCGAGTCGATGTGGAAGTTTCGAACTGCATGTCTTGGCTCTTCAATACATCTGTGAGGTTTTTTTGCGGGGGAAAGTACTTCCAAGGCCTGGTAACGCCTTTCCAAAAAGTCCAAAAGTGTCTTAAGAACTGGCATTTTATTAGGCTCTGTAAGACCTTGCTCGAATAAATTTCTCGATTCTGTGTCAAGAGTTTTTGTAGTGAGGTATACTATTATTGGACTCCATGATGAGGTATCGAAGCCCATGTTGTTTAAAGCAGCTAACCCTTCTTTAATCGCGTCTAGCATATTTTTGATTGCATTGGCAGACGGAGAATTTCCTTGTTGTCCGCCTTTCAACATTTTGTCAATATGTATTGATACTATTTTTCTTTCGTTGTTGTACCTGGACTTCAGTATTTCCCAGGCACTGTTGTAGTTCTCACTGGAAAATGAGAAATGCTGAATCAGATGTAGAGGTTCCCCCTCCAAATGGGTCTTTAAATACTCTATTTTTTCAGTCGTACTTAGACTGCTCTTCTCGTGGATGATGGTTGAAAACAAATCATAAAACGACTTCCATTCCAGAAAATTCCCCTTAAATGTTGGAATTTTTAGCTGCGGAAGTCTCGAATCGTATCTCCCATCTTGTTGTCGTCTCTGGGTATCTCCTTGGTTTGTAGCCATTTGGTGAAGGAATCTGTTTATGTCTTGTTTAATTCCTTTGTAGTGATTTTGGGTTACATATTCAACCTTTAAATCTTCTTCATCTGCATTGGAAATATAATCTTCGTGCAGCTCAGTAAGGTTCCTTAACTGTTCAATCAGCATTTGTTTTTGATATTCGTAGATTGGTTTTGAGTAGTTTTCCAATGTCTCTTCAAACTCTTCAATTGTGTCTACAACTGCACTTATTTTAAGTTGCAGTTTTTTAAGCCTTTGGGTTTGAACCGTTTTGAGGCCTTCACAATTTTGTTCTTTGTCAAGATTTTGATCTTTTGAAGTTCCTTGATTAGAACTCTTTTCTGTATTAGATATTTTTTGCACAGGTTTTTCTTTTTCTGCAGCCACATTTGGGGTAGTTAGCTTCTCATATCCAGATATTGTTGGAACAAAGCTTTCCAAAATCTTCTTGTGTTCTTCATACAAAGTCTTTACCTTCTGAAAAGTATTCCTTTGCATATACGGCGTGTCTTGTTTGATATGAGGAGTTATTTTTATGTGGTTTTGTTCAAACTCTTCCCAGAGTGTTTGCAAGCGTTGAATCCTTTCATCTTTGTATTTTTGGGTTTTTCTTGACGCACTATCTTTTCCAAAGTTGCGGATTTGCACTTCCAGCTCCTCCACTAGTGCTCTCTGCTTAGCGACGATGATGTAAACTTCAGTTTCGTCCATCATTTTAATTTCGTTGTTCTTAGTTTTTTTTTTATTTTTTTTTTCACAATTTCTTAGTTTAGATATCAGTGTTAATAGCCCTGATAACGCTTTTGCACTTTTATTTTCTTAGTTTATTTTTTTTTTTTTTTTCTACCAATGTTTGTAGCCGTGGTAACGCTATATTCTTCACTGTATTCTTTCCTTTCGAAGGACCAATGATTTAATACTGTTTCAATTTAAAGACCCCTTACCACTGGTGGGGGGAAGTCTAAATAAAAGAAGGTATTATTGGCTCGCTGTTCTAGTAGCAAGTAAATTTTATTTGAATAAATAGCCTACTTTTATATAAAATTAATGCTTACGATTAAATAAAATAATAATATTTACAAATAAACGCAACTGAACTTTGAATACGAAGAAAAAAATAAAATAAGTTTCGCATTCGCGCTCGTGCGTCGGTCGGTGCTGTTGAACTCGTTCATAGTGCAGTTTTGCATATTTCTGCTTTGATATGCAATTCTGTTTTGTTTTGTTTTGTATTGTTGTCGTCACAACAGGATTACATACTTCTAAATGAAAACTTTTTCAATGTCATATAGACTTAACATTAAGCGAAACTAATACTAAATGTGTATGTGAATCGCACGGACTTTAATTGGTAATTGTGTCTATTGTAATTAATATAAAAAAAAAACTCTAACCGGGGTTGACAGTCGTAACAAATCACACGAAGAACCGGATATGTCTGACGCGGCGTCGAGGACTTCACGATAAAACATTCGTCAAGAAACCTCTCGATTTCAGATGATATGAATACAAAGTTAAATTATTGTTCGCCCGCGAATGTTTCTTAAAACTAACCGACTAAAACGTAACACGAGTGTTCACGGAGTGAATGAATCTAATACTACTCAATCGCTATGTAATGAAAAGACAGACGCGATAAATTCTCAAAGAAAAAATCCCCATAACCATATCAAAGAAATCAATATTTACTCGTAAATATATATTTCAAATACCCCATACGCCTGAACACAATTCGCGTTCATTTGTATGTTCGATCAGTTAATGTAATAAGTTAATATATTATAAAAGAAAATATAGTTCAATTCAAAAGTGATTAAATAGACTTCCTTATCTGCCAATAGGGAAGTGTAAGGGGAGTTGAATCTATTTATCGCTGTTCCGGAAGTGCACTCCTGGGTAGCTGTGGAAGAACTTTGGTTAAATATTTAAAGTCCTTACTACTTATTGTTAACTAGATACTGCAACTTTGATCCTTGCATTATGGTGATAAGATTCTTTGTTCGGATGTTCTACGTTTATATGAAGCAATCGGTGTACAAATACCTTGAATGATTGCGTTAAGATAACATATGTCATATAAACACGCTTAAAGATGATTCCGAATGGAGGCTATAATGATTGTTCGCCTTTTAATGAAAACGTAGGGCTCGATTCACGAAAAGACAACACGGTTTATACCAAAGTGAGGAAGATATAATCAAGAAGCGAAGCGAGAACGCGTTGAAACGCCAGTGAAAATGGTCGCTTCCGACTCAAGGAGGAGAAATTGTGGTCTAAAAGACCAAGTGAAAAATGAAAAATAATGGAATAATAAAAAAAAATCATAAAGGAATTATCGGATAATACTCGGTGTACAAACTTGTCATTGAAAGGTGAGATAATTCATAAACCCGATCAAAAATGTTAACTGGTAGCGTTTCACTTATAGTTCCGAATTAAGGAACATAAATAAGAAGACATAGCTTCAGAGTTAAACTCTCATAACACGAAATAGATCGCAGCACTATAACAACCGATGATACTCCCGATACTAAGCTGATTCGATCTGAGCTTGTTAAGTGAGTAAGATTGCATTAAAAAAAATAATTGCGATGTCACGAAGTACACGGTATCACATTATACAAGTTATAAGGATAAGTATATTCAAATATATATTACTACACAATCATATGATATTATGGGCGTGGCACGTAGTCACATATCAACGTCCACCGAAGAAAAATTCTACTGGGCCACTGTCCGTGGTCGCTGGTGGCTAACGCCAGCGTCGAACGCTGCGTGACTGTGGCGTAAATATGTTCGCCGATAAATATTTTTGCAAAACTGAGCGATATAGCTCCCTTATATTTCACATATAATCACAAAAAGAATAAAAAGTTTGTTACCTGGCTGTATTGCATATAAATGCTTTCAATATATAATTATCTTAATAAGGTACAAAACTGGAACTGTTGTTTGAAGATGATGAGGTACTATCGGATTTATAGTTGCTCCCACGACGATACTGCGTCAAAATACTATGGTTGTGGTAATTATAGTTGCTACTACGATGATACTAGTTGCTCTTTTGTAGAGTGCTGTATTTAATGGACTGGCATCGGCATACAAAGGCCCGCCAGACGTCCGGATGGATGATAAAACTGTAGAATCCACTGATGGGTTCTTCAGTCTGCCAGCTGTGTAACTGATGCAAAAGAAGATGTATCTTGTTGCGCCTCTTGGTAAGCGGTACCGTTCGGAATGGAGTGTGGTCGTCGACGAGCCGACTAGCTGATCAACGGCGACGATTGACACACGTTGGTTATCCGCAGGGATGATGTACCCTTACAGACGTCTATGGAATGCCATAGGCAGATGACGGCTTCGATATGGGGCTGAAGAGGAGGTGGCCTCGTGTCTATAGTGGCGGGTGCTGTCCGGAGAAGTTCGGATGGCAGCCGCGTGGTCAGATGAATTGTCTGCCTCAGTGCCAGCTACTGTCAATCAGTAGCGGTTCCGTAGCACGGTGTACAATAGATAAAAAAAAATTGGTGCACGGACGTACAGCGTGGCCACGGTTGTCGCTGCGTCGATGGCCTGTGCGCTTTTGATGCATGCAACTGGGTGTGGTCGTCGACAAAAGAAGCGCTGCGTATGCGTTCAGCATGGCTTGGGTATTAGAGTAGTTCCTCTAGTAGATGGCACCAGTGGTAAGTGTTACTTGACTTGAGAAAGTTTTTCCCTACAACACATTAGTTGCAATTAAATTAAAAAACTTCAAAGTTCTTAGCGATTTAAGAAGTTCAGCCTCAAGAGCTGACATTTTAAAAGTTACTTGGGAAAGAGATACTTTAGTATCTACAGATTGTACAATACCAAAAAGCAATTTTTGAAGAATTGATCTTTTCGATAAAATGATGCGTTGAGCCTTAACATTTCGCATGGAATAGTTTCCCACAAGGACCAAAACAAGCAAAAAGACAATTATAAATCGCGTTAGACAATTATAATCATTCCTGAGACCACTTAGTTCAGAGAACAGTGGACTAATAGGAATACAGTATATGATGTGTAAAGACAGAAAGTATGGTATCGTAGAGTAAATCAAAATAAATAACATTTCTTACAGGCCGTCAGCAGCAGTGCAAGCCTGGGACAGCGAAAGATATTGAAATTTATATATTGAATTTTTTTATATACATTTTTTATTTGCATGATCCTTATTACTTTATTGATTTATCACATTATTTGCATGAATATATTGTCTGCCTCCCTGTGTCTCACCCATTTAAATAAGATAACCCTCAGACAAACGGTCCTTAATTTTTTTTGGAATAATTTTGGGAAAAAGGAAATTTGATTTCATAATCGCAATTAGATTCGTTTCATAGACCGCGTTGTGTATGATCGTTTCCTTCCGTCGTGTGTTATCGTTATCTGTTATTACGAAATAATACGTAATATTTTACTTTTGATATCCATAGGATACCATATCTCGTTCGATTTGTACGGTAGACATTTCAAGTCAAGTACCCCGTCGGTGCATTTATACCGAGAGAAGTTTGTTGAATTTAGGAATTTACATAGGGTTTAGCTTCTCGAAAAATTTTAAGAAAATAAGTTCGAAGAATACTTGTCGCTCTTGTGATAGTCGATTTTGATTATCACCTATACTTGGTATCATGTAAGATGTTCGCCAAATTTTGGTGGGTTTTTGGCAGCACTTACAATTTTGACATTTTGATTTATGTACTGTCTCTGTATTACTTTAAGGTCAGTTCAGGAAAAGAACTTCTCAGTACTTCACTTTGGCACATACTGAAACTGAGATCTCGGAAAACGGGCCTAAACCTAAATAAAAGAGTATTAAATTAAGACAATTTGTGGGTTTTCACTCTATTGTGGTGGGTTTGACTAGCTTTAGTGACATATTATAGTCCGGGAGCCAGCGACCTTTAAAGGGTAGTCATTCCACAAAAGATGAAAATGTTTTCCAAAGCTTAATTTGGTGTCACTAGTAAGGGAATGGACCTCCAGCTGGCACACTTCCGGGGGGTGTGCCAGCGGCAGCCTCTGAAACACGTAAAATATTAATAAAAAAAAACTAATACCACAAAAGCTTAAACTTTGTAAAGATGGTAATTATGGTATATTTTAACATAAAAACGTATCCAGCCGCACTTCGAGTGGGGGATTGATGGAGGTCCGTTCCATATAGTATGGAAGCAAAGTAAAGCTTAAAACACATTTTCAGCTTTTGTGCTTTTGGTCATCAAAAAAGGTCGCTGGCTCCCGGACTATTAGTTAAAGCGAGAGCATCCATTTTCGTTTATTTGTATCAGTGATCATTTCTGAACATTTATTTGATATGTTGTGTGGGGTATGAATTTACGACTTGTCTTTGTCTTTTTCAATCAAAAGTCTTTTCTAAGCCTAAAAGCTATTGAGCTTAATAATTTTCTTTTCTTTTGCAGCAATTTAATACGTCTAAAAGAAAGTATTACTGACCAAGCGAACAGCATAGTTGAGAATCTCTGCTCTAAAAGTGATCAGAAAATAAAAGACATCAAAGGCATATATTCTCAGAACATATTTAACCTATATATGTTGACATATGAACTTATAAGTATATGAACATACTTACGGATGGTTGGTTGGCAACACTGTTGTGAAAGTGATTGGTTCAATTTTCATATCGCTCTTGCGAATTTTTAAATTAAAAGTAATAATTAACTCGCAAAATTTATAAAATTTAGTTTTTCAAGTTCTTTTATAAGTTTATTAGAGAAAAGTGTCAAATAAACGGGTAAGTAGTAGTAGTAGTAGTTTAAACTTAAAATCAAATCTTTAAGGCTGATATCTGTGTCACATGACTGACCAAAAAAGAAAATTAAGCTAAACTTCTCCAGAACAAAACTACTTACTTACTTACTTAAGGTGGCGCAGACAGTCCATTGTGGACCACGGCCTCAACCAACAATCCTCGCCAGCTAGGCCGGTCCCTAGCCAGTGGCCTCCAGTTGCGCACACCAAGTTGGTTGAGGTCGTTTACCGCTTGATCGCGCCACCTTAGATGGGGTCTTCCAGAACTGCGTCGGCCCTCCGGGTTGGAATTGAAGACTGGTCGGGGAGGAGCGTTTTCGTCCATACGCTCCACATGGCCCAGCCATCTAAGCCGCTGAATTTTCAGCTTCTTAACCAAGTCAATGTCGCTGTATAGCCCATACAGTTCGTCATTGAATCTTCTCCTCCATACTCCATTGATACATACAGGCCCGAATATCACCCGAATAATCTTTCTCTCAAAGCACCCAGCCTGTATTCATCCGATTGTGTCAGTGTCCACGCTTCTGCCCCATACAGCAGGACTGGGATGATAAGGGTCTTGTATAGTGTCTCCTTGGTTCTTTGAGAGAGGGCTTTACTACTAAGATGCCTTCTTAGCCCGAAGAAACAGCGATTGGCAAGAGTGATTCTTCGACTGATCTCTTCACTGATGTTGTTCTGAGAGGTTATAGTGGAACCCAAATAGACAAAGTCCTTGACAACCTCAAAGTTATATTTGTCCATTGTGACGTTTTGTCCGAGCCTACGGTGATGATCTACTTCACCCGAGGACAGCATATACTTTGTTTTATCTTCATTTACAGCCAGACCCATTCGAGCCGCTTCCAGTTCAATACTTGCGAATGCTCCACTGACAGCGCGCTTTGTTCTTCCAATAATGTCAATATCATCAGCATAGCCAAGTAATTGAACGGATCTAAGAAAATCGTACCGCTGGTGTTGACATGCGAGTTGCGTACGATTGCCTCAAGAATGATGTTGAAGAGGTTACATGACAGCGCGTCACCCTGTCGTAAGCCTTTCTCGACATTAAATGAGTCGGTGGTGTTCTTACCAACCTTGACAGAGCAGCGCGAGTTCTCCATGGTCATCCTGCACAATCGAACGAGTTTGGCAGGGATGCCATGAAGTGACATGGCTCTGTATAGCTCGTTCCTGTTTACGCTGTCATAGGCGACTTTAAAATCGATAAAGAGGTGGTGAGTATCGATCTGGAATTCTTGGGTCTTTTCCAAAATCTGCCGAAGTGTGAAAATTTGGTCAACGGTTGACTAACCGGGCCTGAAACCACACTGATAGGGGCCAATCAGTTCACGTGCGAAAGGGTTCAGACGTTCACACAGAATGGCCGACAAGATTTTATAGGCGACATTTATGAGACTTATACCTCTGTAGTTGGCGCAGTTAAGAGTATCTCCTTTCTTGTGGATAGGGCACACAATGCTGAGGTTCCATTCGTCAGGCATACTTTCATCCGACCAGATTGTACAGATGAGTTGGTGTATGCTCCTCACCAAGTCATCTCCCGCTGCTTTGAAGAGTTCAGCCGTAAGGCCATCAGCTCCAGCAGCCTTGTTAGACTTTAGTTTAGATATTGCTATCCGAACTTCTTCTTGGTCGGGAGGACGGAAATTTTGTTCTTCATCATCCAAATCGAATGGATCATTCTGCCTGACAGCGATTAGTTGGTTGTCTTTGCCGTTTAACAGTCTGCAGAAGTGTTATTTCCAAATTCTCAGAACCGACTGTGTATCTACAACGACATTCCCACCCTCGTCTCTACATGCTTCCGCTCGGGCTTTGTAACCCTTGGACAAATGCTTTACCCTTTGGTAGAACTTTCGAACATTGCTTCTGCCGTAGCACCCCTCAATAGATTCAACCATTCGTTTTTCCAGTTCTCTTTTTTTTTTCTTCTTCAAAGCCGATGTTCCTCTTTCCTCTTTTGCTGGCAAACCGCACGGGAAGCGCTCTTGGCAGCTCTAGTTCTGGCATTCAGAACTGCATGGTAGGCTTCGTCTTTGGCCAAGTGTGCGAGCCTGCACTCATCATCAAACCAGGTGTTTCGTTGTGATCACCTAATGAAACCCAAAACATCCGTGGTAGTGGTTTTGATGCCCATTTTGCAATGTTGCCACTGGGCCTCTGGGTTTGGCGCAGGCGCCGGGCTTGTCAAGAGATAAGAGGAGACATGATTGGCAAAGGTTGTGGCGGTCTCTTGCCATTGTAACTTCGCAACATCAATCTTTCTCACAGTGGATGTTCGATTCTGCGGTCTGGTGGAGATCCGCATTCGCACTATAGCTACAATAAGGTAGTGGTCCGAGTCTATGTTGGGCCCTCGGAAAGTGCGGACATCCATGACACTGGACGCATGTCTGCTATCAATCGCAATGTGATCAATTTGGTTGACGGTATTTTGATCAGGAGACCGCCAGGTCCCCTTGTGTATATTGAAGTGTGGGAAGTATGTGCTAGCTAAGATGACACTTCGCCCCGTAGCAAAGTCGATTAGACTGTGTCCGTTACCGGAAGTGTTGTCGTGCAGGCTATGCTTTCCGACTGTCGAGCCAAATTTACCCTCCTTTCCGATTTTGGCGTTGAAGTCACCAAGAATAAACTTAGTGCCGTACTTCGGGCATTCATCATACGTCTTCTCGAGAAGATCGTAGAATTCTTCTTTGGTCGTGTCATCTTTTTCCTCCGTGGGGGCGTGGACGCAGATCAGCGAGATGTTGCTGAATTTGGATTTAATGCGGATTGTGACAATGCGTTCGCTTATGCCACGAAACCCCAAGACTTCTTGCCTAAGCCTTCCTCTTATCACAAATCCGCATCCAAATAGCCGCTGTTTTCTTGTCCTGTAGCACTTGCCGTAGTAGATGTCACAGTTTTTCATCCTCCTTGTGCCTTCACCATCCCATCGCACTTCTTGGATGGCTGTGATGTCGGCTTTGACACCATCTATGACCTCCACTAATTGTTCGGCGGCACGTGGTCTGTTAAGGGTCCGGACATTCCACGTGCAGAACCGAAATTCGTTGTCCTTGTTTCGTTTGCTAGGGTCGTCATCAGTAGGGCCATCCATATCCGAGGCAGTTGGTTGTTTCGGAACAAGAGGTTTCTTACGTGGTAGGGAAGTTACCCCGACGCACAACCCCCAACCTGGGGGACCAGGCCCTATGCTGCTCTCCTTGGACAAAAGGAGCTGGAGAAATCCAGAGTCAGTAACCCACTACGGGGATGTGAGGGCTACCGTTGGTCCTATATGGGCTCATCCGCCACCTTCTCTATTTATCTACCCTGACTAATAGTAGTGAAAGGACCCAAAGACCTGAGCTCCGAATATGTCGAAGTAGCTCAATGGAGTGCCTACCATATTGTCTGTAAGCGTCGATGTTGGTTCACATAATTGGAAGCTCATCCGCCGCTCGCTTGCTTTCTGAGAGGTTCGTACAGAATAAACTGCTACCCAACAAGAGAAACAGAGGAGCTTTATGGCAGGGCAATTATAGTGTTGCTATTTTTCTGTGATCAACACTCGCGCTTATAAGTTCAGCAAGTCAAGTCCAGTTGGACAAGACCAGTACTCGATGGCTACCACTTGGAGGTAAAATAAGCACAATTGATGCGTATGAGACAGTTGCAACGCTGGGCATCGCCATGTTGATACCAATCAGGGTCTACCCTATTCATACAGCACCCAGCTATCACAAAACTACACCTGCAAAAAATCATTATCACTTGAATACAATCAAAATAATAATCAACAAATAATTCATGTCGATTTCCGAAGCTGATCTGCAAAAGATTAAAATGATAGTCGATCTCTCGCTGAGCACTGAATTGCCAAAAGCAAATGCCGAGACCGACTGTTAAAAAAAAACGAAGAACTAAACCTAAAAGTCCAAAGCTTCGAAACCAGGTGGAATATCTTAGAGGAGGGGCTTGAACTTCAAAGCTGCAAAATTAAAGGAAAAAACATCATCCTTACAATCCCGAATGAAAATGTTGATCCACAAGAAAAGATCCAAAGTATCATACGCATATCATAGTCATTAAATTAAGCGAAAATAACTCGGTTATAAAGCTTAAAATTGACACTGGCTCCAACAAGAATGCTTTGACTATGCTGCGGAACTCTGCTAAACTCAAAATCACAGGTGTCTTCGTTCAACGCGATCTTTCAAAACGGTCACAACACAAACGCAGAATATTTCTTGGCTACAGGAAGGCTATAAAGTCAAAACAACCAACGGAAGCGATTCAAATAAAAAACAATAAATAAAATTTTTGGTCAAATAGACTTCGGAGTTGTCAAACAAATAGTGATGTCAAACGGACGTCATAACGAATGGTATAGACCAGTTGATACTACTCCAGGGATGCCACATCTGTGAAACTCTGAAAGTTCTAGTACTATGATACAAAATTGAAATTGTGATGCCGTCAGCTCACTAACTATTAATAATTGTAATATTTTGTCGTATAATGTGTCGGGTTTAAATAATAAACTCATGTTCGTAGATTTCTTCAGTTATACTAAAAACTTTAATTTATTCTTTCTGTTCGAAACTCATGTAACTAAAGAAAACCTTAGCAAATTTACAAAATACTTTAGTACATATAAGTTAGTTTGGGAAGCTGCAATAAAAGTTGATGTTAGAGGACGACAAGTGGAGGCAGTGTCTTTGGGATAAAAACAGCGCTATTAAATAACTATAACTTTGAGGAACATGAAGGAGTCACTATTGTGAAAATTCTAAGTGAAAATAATATGTACATTATCCCGTTCTATATAAACTGTAATCATTGGAAGGAAGATCACGAACGTTTGAACATCATTATGCAGCACCTTGAAGGAAAAAGCGTTTAATTCATTGGAGATTTCAATGCGAGAATCAGCAACCTACAAATCATCACATCTCAAGGTATTAACAACACCTTATTAAATCCTGTTAACAGAAATAGTTTTTCCGATCTAAAATGTATTATCTTTAAGTACTATAAAAGACTTCGTCTTACTTGTACGCCATAATAAATAAATTGAAATTGAAATTGATCATCAAAAGAGGCTGTACACAACCAAAACGGCACACATTTCCTAGAAATGCTACAGTTGTAAGATTACCTAGTGCTAAATTGATGTACGAATGGTGATAACGATGGTAATTTTACTTGGATAGGGCAACTCCGTTATTGACTACTGTGCGGCAAATAACATTTGGGTCAACTTAATAACAAAATTCGAGGTACAGCACCAAAACTTTTCTGACCACATGCCCATTACCGTCTTTTGGACCAGGCAAAATTCCAATCAAGAAAGAATTCTGAAACTTATCCCTAGATTGAAGTGGAAGCAGGAGGATGCGGAAAAATATCAACAAAATTTAGAACATCATATGTCAACCTTAAATGTATGCTCTGATTAAACTGAAGTACATTCAAACCAACGTATGCGCTGCATTAGGAGGTCTGCATCATCTATGCATGAAATGTAAAAAATCATTTTCTCTCCTTAATGCTATGCGGAATTCCAACACCCAAGCTTTAAAAAAATCGTATGTTGAAGCAAATTCTCGCTACAAAGAAATGTGTTTGAAAACCGACTGCTGATGACCTATCAGTACACTTCAAAAATCTGCTTTATGGCAAATCGATACTGAACTACCACTTTGCGGAACCTTTGGTAAACAACGAGTGCTTGGACCAAGAAATATATGTTTCTGAAATATATGCCGTTATTCACAGAGCGAAAAATGGAAAAGCCCCGGGCGAAGATGGTATCTCATATGAATTTTTCAAGAACGCGCCCCTCTAAGCTTCATCGATCAACTGAAGATCCTATTCAACAAAGCGTTTCAAAATGAGGACATCCCAAGATCATTTAAAAAGTCAGTGATCTTCCCGATTCACAAAAAAGGAGCCTGGACCTGGTTGAAAACTATCGAGGAATCTCGTTTATGAATGTCCTGGCAAAATTGTTCTGTGGGGTTCTAGCAGACAGATTGGATTCGTCTGTTGACGTCAACAATATCCTCTCTGAATTTCAACCTGGTCTTAGGAAAAACTATTCCACCATCGATCATATTTTCACAATTACGTCGATCGTCAAAGCTTTTCAAGCTAGGAACAAAAAGGTTAACGCATTCTTTGTTAATTTCAAATCAGCTTTTGACTTGGTAAACCGAAATGCTCTCTTTTATAAGCTCACACAAATAGGTATTTCAACAAAATTTATCCACGCAATAAAAGAAATGTATTTCGACTCAAAAGCAGCTGTCTGGGATGGGTCAGTATATTCAAAATGGTTCACAGCAGACAATGGTCTCAAACAAGGATGTCTCCTCAGTGCTCTTTTGTTTTCACTATTCATCAATGACATAGTGAATTATCTTCCCGGTGGAATTCGGATATCTGGAATGTCAATCAATGTAATTCTGTATGCCGATGATTTGGTTTTACTATCTGAGTCAGCCGATGTATTACAACTAATGATAAATCGTCTATCAGAATATTGCTGCAAAGGGGATCTTCTAATTAACGCTGATAAATCTAAGATTATGGTATTTTCGAGATCTTCTAGGAGCCAGAACCGTTAGGAGTGAAACTTAATACAAAGATGGACTATAACGAACATTTAGTTGAAATAACCAATACATGCCAAAGTATGGTAAATCTTTCGTGGAGAAATGTTTTTTCAAACAAACGAATCCCACCCTCCAAGAAATACAAAATATTTGACGCTGTGGTGAAGACTACGCTTTACTATGCCGCTTAAGTGTGGGGTATGGAAGAGTACGAAACGATTGAAAAATTCCACAGAAATTTCTTAAACAAACTTTTTAACCTTCCCCTGAAAACCCCAAGCTATGCGTTCTACATAGAAACAGGACTTCCTCAACTTTTTACTAGTACTTTGAAGACTCAAGATTATATCGTAAAAGTTTTTAGTCAACCAGATGAGCGCCTGTCCAAAAAAATGCTCCGATACGAAATTAGAAATGGGGATTGGTGGATGAGGAAATGGAAAGATATGACAATCAGTTTTGATGAGGAAGTTCCGATGGATGGAAGAAACTTGGTTGATTTGAAGGAACAGCTCTATCGCATTATTTCAAAACACGAAAACTCTGTACGGGATGGTTTTAAGGCAAACGCACGTAAATCCATCAATAGAGTCCTGTACTCCCAACTCAATATGAGCTTAAATCAAGCAAACTACTTTCAAGACGCACTCAGTTACAACGTAATTTCCATCATTTTCAAAGCAAGATGTGAACTCTTAGGACTCAACGGAGCACCTTACAATGGAAGTTTCAACCAATTTTGCTCTATGTAATCTCAAATCCAAAGAAGACTGCTTTCATTTCTATCAGTATATGTCCCATTTTTGCACCCCAACGGATTTCATATTGCGGAAAAAGAACTCTAACAATGCAAAAAACAATAAAGATTTTGAACGGAACTGACTGGAAATACCTCGCATCATTCTTGAAAAATATTTCCATGTATAAGATATTGATTATATCTGAATTTGAATAGTCATACTTATTTATTATTTTGTAATGAAAAGAATCTTTTATATACATTTATTTCAAATTGCTAACTGAGCTGACGGCAATGCCATAGCTTTAAATTCATTCAATTGTTAACAAATGTATCAAAACAACGAATCAATAAATGAATACTTACTACTTACTACTACTACTTACGGGTGGTTCAGTCTTCATCAGTAAATTTGTTTGTTGTTTATATTTTAAAAGTGTTTATTTAATTTTCTTGTGAACAAAAACAATGTGATATGTGAGTTCTTTTGAAGACACAACATTTGTCTATAAAACAACACCAAAAACAAATTTCTTTTCTTTCAAGCAGTGGACGGGTTTCTTAAATGCAGGAATAGGCAGTTTTTTTAATTATGTCATATATTAAAATGTTGGTTTTTTATTATTTTTGAATTAATTACTTGCAAATAAATCATTTCTTATCCTGGGCCTTGCTTTCTGATTATATTTTCGGTGTAAAAGAGTTCCAATGAGTTAACAAAGCACTTCATTTCTCCCTTTTTATTTGAATATATATTAATTTGAAATCATATAACACTAAAAATATATTTTCAATTTTAACTTTTGTATTCTTTGCCGTCAAATTACTTCTCAAAAATCAAAAATTTATGGATGTGACACCTAAATAGGTGTAACTCGATTTTCATCGCAAAAAGGCGACAGTCATGGTGATTATCATCGTACATGATACCAAATTCGCGATTGTGACTATTAACAACCTTACAAAATTCCACTCCAGAACTCGCATAAAGATTTTGAATAAATTACAAAAAAAGGAGATTAAAAGAATTTTACTAGCGATACACTGTTAAGTAAAGAATACAATCACGAAGCAAATTTGATATCCCGGGATTGCGGGATTTCAAAAAAGTAATCCCGGGATCCTGGGATTGACGAAGTACTTTTTAAGGGTAGTGTTGAATACAAAAACTGCACTTTGAACTCTCAAAATTGTTTATTAAGTTCTTTGGGTTGTTCTTGGGTCAACAAAATAAAATTTCCTTCTTCTTCATTGTCTCTGTCAGTAGTTATCAGTAATGTTTTCATTTTGGCTGGTTAGTCTTTGAATAAGCGATTTCCATGTTCTAACATATTTTTGGAGAACTTCGTCGTTTTTGAGGGCGACCTTCTGAAGAACACAACAACTTTCCGACTGACTTCATCTATGTTTTGTTCGTTTGTGCAATCGGGAGCAATATCGATTGAAGTATGTGGAGAAATCACTTACAATGATGCTTCTGTCCCTTCAAAATTCTCATCTTCACTGTCAACAACTTCGATCTTCATTGGCTTGTCAATTGAATCATCTGAAGTGGATTCTATTTCGCTTTCAGCTAATGCTTTCTTTATACCAATAAGACATCACAAACAACCAAATGTATTCCGTGGGCAAAGCAAATTTGGTGTTCAGTGTCAAGCTGGTTTCCTACACTAACCATTACATTCGGTCCATCGGTGACAATCGCTACAATGTCCCTTTTTCAAAGACAGGCTATGAAAAGCCAGACGCTCCTCGAGCAGCTTAATGCAAATTTTTGCATTCATTGAGCCAGTGACACGAATAATACCAAAGCTCCAGATTTGATCGCGTGTGTGAACATTAATATTCATATACCTCTTATTTCCACTAGAGGTCCATTCATCGAACGTCAAACTAAATCTTTCACCCGACTACGACTGCTTTACTACATTAATTTCCGAGATCATCTGTTGTCTTATTAGAAGACTGTTATTGACCACATGTCTTTGAATCGTCACTGCAGGTTTAGGCAATTCAGTATACCCTTTAGAAATAAAAAACCTTCTTAAGTTCTTTGATTTGATGAAAGTGTCAAAAGCTAGTCCATCTAAGGCCGTCATACGCGACAACACTTGGTCCAGTGTATCACCTTGAGTATCAGTTGGTAAAAAATACTCAATCATTTTGCGTTTCACTGGTGGTGCTGTCGTTTGAACTTCTTTTAATCCTGCTTGACTAGTTGAAACAATACTTATATCACTTTCTTCTTTGGTTGTATGCATTGTTAACGAATGCGTGTGTAAGCCTTTCGTTGAGCCTCCCAAAGTCTTGAGGATTGCTTTACACTTCTTACACTAAGCACATTTTCCATCCTTTGAAGTTAAATAGTAACGCCAAACTGATGGTGGAAAGATAGATTCACAATCCTTTTTATGCTTAATAAATAGAGTTGTGTTTGACTTATTTTAACTTTTTTAAATTTAAATCGCTAATTTTACCGAAAAAGAAAAAGGTTTTCCGCGATGCGATACCACCAAGAACAAAACTCAAACCAAGCCTTTTGTATACTTGAATTTGTATTTCATCCATAATCTATATACATATACGTACGCAAATTTTGCTAGGTGCATTAACTTCAAAGACGGTGGCACTCCCCCGAGAGACAACCGTCATTAACGGAGGCGCCAGGGTCTTGCATTGCGAAAATCAGTAAACCCAAGTGTGCCGACACCGACCATCCCTCGATACAATACCGCTTTGATACTTTTTGTAGGTATTTTTTTCTACGTATCTATTTCTATCTTTAATGCAAGAGGCGACAGTTTAAATTTAATGAAATAAATATTTCTAATTCGCGGGTGGCAATGGTACAGTGGATGAAGTGCTTGGTTGCTAACATAAGAGTTGTGGGTTCGAGCCCCAGCCTGGGCAGCAACTTTTCAATATTAATTAGCTTCAACTGGACGCCACCAGTGGGATTTTCATTAGATAAATATCACCTATTTCTCAATCGATTGTACCAACAAAAAATCTTTCCTATCTTTCTATTCCTTCTAACTATTGCCGTGCAGTGTGCATTCAAAAAGACCTTGGGTCTTACAGGCATATAGTTAAAATTATAAAAAAAAATTATTAAAAAATTATTATTAATTTGTTTGCCATAAAAAAAACAGTCTTTTAATCCCGAAAATCCCGCGATCTTTGCTTCCAATCCTGATACCGTTTAAGATCTAAAATAAGACGGGACCCCGCGATTGTATTCACTACTGTTAAGACAAAAAGTTCAAAAACTCAATTTTAAGATAAATTTGAACACATTTAGAATAATGATAAAGATAATAAGATATGTTTTTGATTAAAATAAAATTGAAAACGGTTTTAACGTTTTTGAAAAGAAATATGTGAAGTTACTTTGTTTTGATTACGGTATATAGATTTATAGTAATTTAAGTCGAGGGGGTGGTGGGCACCCTCCCCATTGAATAAAGGTGTGCGTGTGCGTCGTCTTGGAGTTTATATTGCAACATTTAGAGGTTAGTAATTATTTCCGTGTGTCGCCCCAGATAGAAGATGATTACGGTTTTTGAGTTTAAGGTTTAGTAGGAAATAAGGTTACGATAGGTGTTTACCCATCGTTATGTTTAGGGGTTTCCTATAATATTTTTGTGATCAACTCTTGGTTGGTAAGGTCTTTGGGAAACAACGGTCAGCAGGTGAGAGAGATTTTTGATGCTGAATCGGGTGGGTTTTGAGACCAGCGGGTTCTACAAATACCATAAGAACCCTCCCACAGTAAGCACCTCTTCTCCTATCTACGTGATACATCGTGGCCAGTAGATAGCGCGAAATAATAAATAGCCATAGCGAGTATGAACATCGAAACTTCGCCTCATATTTGTACTTACGGGTAAAATGCTTACGGGTAAAGTGTGTTGGTGATTTCATTAGAGTTCTTGAGTTATTGTTTTAGTTCTAATCTGAGGTGTAAATATAACTTTGACCTGGTTGAGAGTGTGAGTGACGAGTGGATTTCGTTTCCTTTTCATTGTTGAGGGGGCCCTAGAAAAAATCAATAGTATGAGACTCATAACATCCGAGTACAGGTTCGCACGGTAAAAACATGTAACACGGTTGCGATCCCGTTGCAAGGGCTTTCGGCCCTTGCGCTAATGAGAGGAGCGGGGTGAATGCTGCGAACCAAGCGCGGCGGTCGATCAGCGACACTCTCAACTCGTTTGGTCAGTAGCGGAGCTGTTAGACCAGGTGTTTGACATAAAATGTACTTACCTTATGAATGAGGTGTATTAACAAGTGGGAATTTGCCAAATTGTTGGGGACGACTATCTGAGTGAACAGTTAGCGCACTGGTATGACGAGCTATTTTTCTTGGTCTTACCTGTGGCTCGTGCGAGAAGCAGGAAAGATGGCCTGCTATAAGAATGTATACAGGTTGGTAGCTTCAGTACAGTGTGCCAGTTCTAAGGTAGTGGTCGTATGGTTCAAGTATGGTTTTTGACTTTCGGTTTCCCTTTGAAGTTAAGTTTTCAGCTGTTTTGTTTTTTAGTGCTATTGAGACGAGTGTATGGACACAACGAGGTACACAAAACAAATATAAATTTTCTGCAGTGTGATCATAAGTTGGTGTGGGGCAATTATCAGTGCTGAATCTTTTGATAAGGTATCTGATTTTTGAGGATTTGACTATGTGTCCTATTGTGGTGTAGCTGAGTATGTCCAAGTGATATGCTAGCACAATGGAGTAATGCGGCGAGGATAAGTCATCGGCAGTTCCCAGAGACGTTGATAGGAATGAAAGAATGAGTTTCAGGTTGTCGCTTGGTGATGTCGTCTTTGAGTGAGAGGCTTGAGAGTTGGTGCAATACGTTGAGGATCAAGTGCAGATGTGACTACCGTGATAGCTTAGTAGGAGTAGGCACGGGAGTCGGGTGGATGCCAAGGTTGGGGGTTTTGTTCCTTGAGAGGTCGCTCAAAAAGGTCACCTCTTCTTACATGTCTTGGAATAATCGAGTGCTGTTACCTGCATACAGTCTGTTACCTGACAGGGGAGTAGTTACTGGAACTTTCGTTTGTAGACATTGTAACGTAAAAATAAGGAATATTTATGAAAATAATTATAAAGAAATATTCTTAATGAAGAATAATGAATATTCTTAAACAAACAGGACGATTATTACCAATCCATGTCCAGTAGAACACCCTATGAATGTCCCTAACCATAACCAAACACCCATTGATAATATTAGCTAAGAGGAGAAGTCGAAGAAGCGAGAAGAGACAAGCCCCATACATCCTTAATACCACGACCAAGACACGATATCTCCATCAGCAACAGACCGCGTATCTGTGTTTACAGCTTCCCTGAAATATGGAGAAAACATACTTACACCTAGCAAACACGGCTTCCTGCTCTTCTCACTTCCTCACTTCCTTCTTGCCCTTCATATTCCATTCATACTTCCTTATCCATCCCCATCACAGAAGCACGAACCATCTCACAGCGTACCGTAGGTTCTGACTACAAAACACCGTAGAACTGCCTAGCGGGTACCTGCGTGCATGTTCGCGCCTATCCGCTACAAGCAATTGATGTCCTTCTTGTAGCCTATTAGTGTTGTAGCCTACACCATGAAAACCAAGGAATCTACTTATACTCCATACTCACAACTAGAATTGATATGCGAAATTTAGAACTGTTATATATATTCATCCAGAGACTTTACTCCAGATCGCATCTACTAACCTAGATGTGGCTACCTACTTCTGCACTGAAGGGACGGAAGCGATCCTATGCCGGCAACGCCCCCTTTCTTGTCGACCGCTTGTTTAGAACAGTCAGCAAGAACGGCAGACGACAACGTAGAACCGTGGTTGAGATCAACCGTCGCGGTGGCCGGCAGTACCTTAGCCATGACTAGCTCAGCCAGGCCGTGGGCACTTGCTCCGGGATCTACTTAACCGGTGTTACCTCTTTTTTTTTCTGCCGACCGTTGAGCTCAAGATGGGCGAGCTCGAATAAAAATGTTAGAATGCTTAAGGGCTCTCATAACCTCCAAAGAAAGGACTTGTAAGGACTGAACGAAACTAAGATTGATTCATGATTGCACCTCATGAAGATTATTGCGAGTGAACATAGGATACAAGCGAGGAATCAAGATTGAATTGTTATCTCAATCTGTAGAACGAGACACGTAAGTATTAATGAAAACTAGCAAATCATAGATGTTGGTGATTGCAATGGCTTTTAGTACCTTCCTTCCACTCCGCTACCACGATTCTGTGCAGAAAGTGGAGGATGAGGTGTCTAACTCAGAGGGGAGGGAGGATCAAAGGTGTTAATGTGATCCCCCTGGTCTCTTAACCCGCCCAAAACGATAGCAGAAATCAACTCTCCCGCTAACGACCTTTGGCTGTCCATGGACCTATGAGTCCCCACGACTCAATCAAATTTTTAGGCAGCCCCTAAACAAGAAAGCAAGCAAAAGAAAATTGCTTGCCAACTATAAATTCCTAACTATAACATAGTACCTATCAAAGATACTGCACCCAAAACAAAAGAACTCCAACGTAGCACTATGAGTACCTCATCGGTACCTCATCTTTACCCCACCTTGTTCCGTCCGAAAACATGTGAGGGTTACCACCCTCCCTATAAATAACCTAAACCATCATCATAGAAATCTACAAAAGTCCTCAAGAAATTTCTAAGTCCAAGAAATAAATTCACTGAAAAATGTTTCTTGAATTGTTTATTCAAAGTAAATCTTATTATCTAACAGAATATTATTTTAATAGAAAATGTCTTAAATCTTCGCTTAAAACTAACCTTAATGAGCAATCATATGCAATTCAATACTACAATGTCTATATACTTGAAATAAATACTTTAGTTATTCCAAAAGATAGCGAAATATTACACTAATTGTAAGAGTTTTTCTTTACAGAGAGAAAAGTTTGTGCTTAACAATAAACGCTAGAAACAAAACGCTAGAACACAATTCGCGTCCAACATATACTCGATTGTAATGTAATGTGTATGATATTCAATTTCAAATTAATATATATATATAGCAAAGATGTAAATGTGATTACATATTGTAAACTCTGAGAAGATATTGAATCTCAGTATCTTTCTTACGATGGAAATCCGGGAGTGCACTTCTGGATACCTTCCTGTAAAAATGGTTAAGAAAAATAATATTGATTACATTAAATCTGACTCTGCCTATCTGTTAACTCAAGTGCTCTGATTACAGCTTAATTTATTAGCCAAATCTTCGTTGAGTATACGATGTGGTAAGACAAGCAGGTACAATAAAAGAAAAAGGAAACTAAATCGCGGTTCCTGGGAGACGGAATATTGGTACCGATATCACCGACACGATCACCGACTCACTAGGTGGTAGTAATTGATTATAATTCATCAAAAAGGAGTAATACGAGTACTAATGACTATTAGGCAGGATATAGTTATCGTAATTCCGATTAAAAAAGGAAGAAAAGTGATATTAAGACGTATTTGAGCGATCAAGAGTGTTTCAGAATATAATTCCAGACGGAAGATTATTAACGCGGCGTGAAAACACAATGTTAAACGGTCGCTACCGATGCAGTAAGTGAATGTCTCAAGGACCAAGTGATAAAACAAAAAAAAATTTTGATTCATTATAAGAAATCCGTGAAGGAAAAAAAATTATTTTAATGAGTGAGTAAAAATTTTCTTTAATGTCGAGGGGGGCGCGACGATTTGGTACTAATACCGAGATCATTAGTAACTCATGCCACTAGATCTGATTCCGATTCAAAAAAAAATCTCGATTCCAAGAAGCTAAACACAATTCCGAAAGATTATAATTTCTTTAAGAAATCGATATCAACGCTGTAGCAAGTAAGCCTGTGAGATAATTTAAAGATTATCAAGTGGCTACTGTATACCCTAGCTTACGATGAGGAATATACACACACAATCTTCACTGAGCACCAAAAACAATACATTTCACAGCACAGCACTTTAAAGTTATATACTTAAATACCTAAAAAGATAAATATAGATGTTTAAGACTCATAACGAATAGTACAAATTTTCTGTAATAATTCAAATTTTGTCATTGATTCAAATATTGTATTACCACTGTAGTTTACTTATCGACAAATCTTGTTAAGTTTGTTTTTTGTTCTTGATTCAGTTTTGATTATCGTTGTAATAACATTTATTCTTTTTAATTCATGCTTAACTTAAAGGTAATCAATTTGTATATCTTAACTTCATTATCATCTAATATAATCTCTTAACTTACTTATTCTCATTGTAATCTTAAATTTTGTTTTGTGCTCCTATTCGTACCATTGCTTTGGTCAAGTCTTGTGTGTAATCACTCACTTTAATATTTGCATTAATGTAATGGTCAGAGGTGTTGTGTGTAACTTTATAAAAACTTTCTCTTTCACCAACCATACTTGCATAGTCTGTGAGAACATGAGTGATGAAAGAGATCAAAATCTTAGCTCCATCATTATTGATTACAATTGCACTCGTTCACTTGGATCTTGAAAGCAGACGACACTACACCTTGACCAAAGAACCGATAAGTATTTTGTTTGTTCGATCTTGTGATACTACAATTAATTAAATTATAAAAAAAAATCGACTTATCTTTTCTTTGGAAACTTTTTTTTTCATTAAGTGTGGTTGGATCCAAGACATATTGGTCCTTCGAGAATCCGGATTTCTAAACTGGATTCAGCATATCAATTAATATTCGTCCTATGTTAAATTGAAATAGAAGATCAAATTTATTTTGGAACGCAGTGGTCGTGTCCTTGACTCTTCTCTGGGGGAAAAAAAAAAAAAACCTCGTGTGCAAAATATTTCATTGTGCTGTACCTAACTAAGACGGGAATTAAATTTATTGATTAATTAATTAAGATTCCCTCGTGACAGGAATTCTTTCAATTATATGTGATTTGTAGTTGCTATAAGACATTTTTTTGTTGCATTTAAGGCAGCATATGACCGTGGTTTTTTCAACTTCGAACTCTTGATTTCCTTGGAAAAGCCTTTTTTTGGTTTGTTAATTTGTTTTTTTTTTTTTTTTTTTTGTAAATTTTGCATACAAAATGCAGGGACTTAAACAAAAACGTGGTAATGCAAAGGCATCTTTAACACGTGCAGTGGATTTTGTATCCACAATCAACTCTTCGACAACTCTGGAGATGCTTGAAATTCGCTTGAGCGGAGTGGTGGAAGTATGGAGTGAATTTACTAGGCTTCACTATGAGTGTCTCAAAGAAGCTGATGGCAATGAAGTTGAGGAGTTTTATAATGATTTCGGCACATATGAAGCCAAATACTTCGAAGCTCATTCGGGCTTAAAAAAAGCCATTCGACAAATACAAGCGGCTGAAAAGGCTGAATCTACACCCAGTGATTCGGTACTAGAACGCATGGCTAATCAGCAAAAGGACCTTTTGAAGGTTTTAGATTCTTCAAAGGTATCGGAAAAAATTAATTTGCCACCAATCGTTATTCCTAAGTTTTCGGGTGACTACAAGGACTGGCCATCCTTTCGCGATTTATTTTTGGGTTCTGTCGATTGTAAGCCAAATCTTTCATCCACTCATAAATTCCAGTACTTGAAATCTTTTTTGACTGGAACTGCCGCAGATCTAATTCATCATATCAAAGTTTCAGACGCAAATTATTATGAAGCTTGGGATAGGCTCGAAAGGCGATTCGATCGAGGAAATTTAGTAGTGCAATCCTTTGTCCAAACGTTTTTATCCCTGCCATCGATTAATGTGTCAAGTGCGCAAGCTCTTCGCAAAATTACAGATATTGCCGATGAAGTAATTCGTGGCCTAAGTGCCTTAAACCAAACAAGCAGAGGCCCGTGGCTTATCTCCGATATCGTAAAAATGTTTAGGCAAATTTGGATTTCCGACAATGACTCTGATTATCAACGCATCGTCTGGCGTCAATCTTCTTGTAAGGAAATTCAACACTATCGGTTAAAAACTGTGACATATGGTACAGCGTCGGCACCATTTCTATCGGTTCGGGTCTTACAACAAATCGCGGAGGATTACAAATCCAAATATCCAAACGCTGCTCAGATTTTGCTAAGAGATGTATACGTGGACGATGTTATGACCGGTGCGAATACGATTGAACAATTGCTAAAACTGCAATCTGAGCTAATCGCGCTACTATCTGAAGCGGGTCTTCAACTTCGAAAATGGAGTTCAAATTGCTGGACTCTACTCGCGCAGCATACACCTGAGGAGTGTGAATATTCATTCGTCGATCCTGAACATTCGCAGTCTTTAATCAAAGTGTTAGGGATGTTTTGGAATCCTTCTGCTGACGTCTTTTCCTATCGTTTGAATCTGTCCCATCCATGCCGTTCGCTTACGAGAAGAACGTTGTTATCCGAAGTAGCGCGTATTTTTGACCCACTAGGGCTCCTAGCTCCTTCGGTCATTCTTTTTAAAATTATGTTTCAGAAGCTTTGGTCTTCTGAGTTGAATCTGGGTTGGGATGATTCCCTTCCTTCTGAACTTTCTGAACAATGGTTGGACTACCGCAAACAACTGCCATGTTTTGAACAAATTCGAGTTCCGCGAAATATATTTTCAACCGAAGAGGTAATTGAACTTCATGGATTCTCGGATGCATCGTCACTTGCTTATTCGGCTGTCGTATATGCCGTTTCGAAATCTCCTGCGGGTGAAATTAATATAACTATCGTTGCTGCAAAAACTAAAGTGGCCCCTGTTAAACCTGTCTCCATTCCCCGCCTTGAACTATGTGGTGCTTTGTTATTAGTTCGGTTGATAGCTCTGGTGAAATCGTCGGTAAATAACAAAATCGGTAGAACTTTCGCGTGGTGCGATTCCGAAATCGTGCTGCATTGGCTTTCGTCACCCCCTCGTCGCTGGACAACTTTCGTTGCCAACCGAACAGCTTCCATATTAGAGATTGTTCCAAGGCATTCTTGGCGCTATGTTCCCTCAGAGTCGAATCCGGCTGACTGCGCTTCACGTGGTGTAGCACCCTCTATGCTTTCTTCGCACCCTCTCTGGTGGACTGGACCTACCTGGCTCTCGGAATTAGAAGAATTTTGGCCTAAATCTAACCTGTCTTCAAATATTTCCGAACAGGAATCGGTTAAACGGGAGGAAAAGTCAGTCGCAAGGCATGTACTGGTCACGTCGTTTGATGGGCATGTCTTCGACGATTTAGTTGGACACTTTTCGTCGTGGTGTCGCTTGCAACGAGTTGCTGCGTACGTTTTGAAGTATGTTTTTAATCTAAAAAAGTCAACTCCTTTTCAACCATCTTATGGAGTTAAATTCTTCGAAATTAAAAAAGCAAAAATTGCAATTTTAAAATGGGTTCAACATAATTCTTTTGGAGATGATATCGAGCATCTTTATACAACACAACAGCTTCCTTCAAAATCAAAACTATTGAAATACTCCGCCTTTTTGGACAACGATGGATTGCTTCGCATCGGTGGACGTATCACACATGCTTGTGTCTCGTTTAATATAAAACACCCTATAATTCTACCTAAAACTAATCCTGTTTCTAGTCTCATCATTACAGATATTCACAACCGCTATATGCATGCTGGAGTATCCGAAACTTTCGCCTTTGTTCGACAAGAGTTTTGGATAATGGGCAGCCGAAACCTGATACGAAAATTAGTCCATAAATGCAAACGGTGCTTTATGCAGAAGAAGCTTACCAACCAACAGATCATGGGAGAACTGCCATCGTATCGTATCCAGCCAAGTCGTCCATTTTCAAACACTGGATGTGACTACGCTGGTCCACTCACAATAAAATTGTCTCGCTGTCGCAATGCTAAGACGTCCAAAGCATACATTGCCTTGTTTGTGTGTATGTCTACGAAGGCAATTCACCTGGAGTTGGTGAGTGATCTGACCACTGATGCTTTTATCGCAGCCTTGCGTAGATTCGTTGCTCGCCGTGGAAGGTGCACAAATATTTATAGTGACAACGGGACGAATTTTCAAGGAGCTCGACGTTGTCTAACCGAAATGCACAAATTGGTTATGGCACACACGCACAATTATGTTATCACTTCCGAACTTGCCAAGGATGGTATAACTTGGCATTTCATCCCTCCTTCCACCCCGCACTTTGGCGGGTTGTGGGAGGCAGGGGTAAGGTCCGTCAAATTGCACTTACGTCGTGTTATTGGCAACTCAATTTTAACGTTTGAAGAACTTTGTACTGTCCTTACACAAATAGAAGCTGTTCTAAATTCTCGTCCTTTATGTTCTATGTCAGACTGTGATTTAAACCCATTAACTCCCGCCCACTTTCTTGTAGGTGAACCACTGACTGCCGTTCCAGAGCCAAGCACTTTGAACACCCCAATTAATCGCCTCTCACATTGGAATCATGTCCAAAACATGGTCCAGGGTTTCTGGAAAAGATGGCACACAGAGTACCTCACAACACTGCAAGAACGACCAAAATGGCAACAAAGGACAACCAATTTTGTAATTGGTGATTTAGTGGTCATCAAAGAACCAAACCTACCACCAACCAAATGGATTTTGGGCAGAATCCTATCTGTCAACCCTGGCGCCGATGGACATGTTCGAGTAGTAACAGTGAGGACAGCAACAGGCACATTTGTGCGCCCTATAACCAATCTGGCTTTACTTCCGGTGTCCTGAAACTTGTTCCAGGGGGGCCGGGATGTTTAAGACTCATAACGAATAGTACAAATTTTCTGTAATAATTCAAATTTTGTCATTGATTCAAATATTGTATTACCACTGTAGTTTACTTATCGACAAATCTTGTTAAGTTTGTTTTTTGTTCTTGATTCAGTTTTGATTATCGTTGTAATAACATTTATTCTTTTTAATTCATGCTTAACTTAAAGGTAATCAATTTGTATATCTTAACTTCATTATCATCTAATATAATCTCTTAACTTACTTATTCTCATTGTAATCTTAAATTTTGTTTTGTGCTCCTATTCGTACCATTGCTTTGGTCAAGTCTTGTGTGTAATCACTCACTTTAATATTTGCATTAATGTAATGATCAGAGGTGTTGTGTGTAACTTTATAAAAACTTTCTCTTTCACCAACCATACTTGCATAGTCTGTGAGAACATGAGTGATGAAAGAGATCAAAATCTTAGCTCCATCATTATTGATTACAATTGCACTCGTTCACTTGGATCTTGAAAGCAGACGACACTACACCTTGACCAAAGAACCGATAAGTATTTTGTTTGTTCGATCTTGTGATAATACAATTAATTAAATTATAAAAAAAATCGACTTATCTTTTCTTTGGAAACTTTTTTTTTCATTAAGTGTGGTTGGATCCAAGACAATAGATGTAAATAGAGTTTCTCTTATATAAATGCGGAGGAGGAGGCGTCAGGTCCTGCCTTCCGTACAAAAGAAAAATGAATATCTAAATCACTGTCCGTGGTTATCGGCGCTGTTCGTTAGTGTACACCGCTCGCAGCAGCACTGAGCTTGGGCGTGCTGGTATCTCTGGGTATGTGGTTCGAGCCGGAACGCTCCCACAAAATTCACAGAATATGATAAACTACAAATATTTGTTACCTGGTGGAACTGTTGGTAGTGAAGTACCCCTTTTTGGGTGATATATTTTATAAAATTACACATATAAAAGCTGGAACTGGTGTGTTTAAAGATGAGTATATATCAGGAACTGGTGTGTTTAAAGATGAGTGTATATCAGGAACTGGTGTATCTTATTTTTGGTGAGTAGATCCCGCGTTGTATATAGGGTGATTATGTTGACAATGGATCGGCATCTATGCTTGTGCATACGCCAGACATCCTGGTGATATCTAGAAGATGTTATTCCCTTAATGATCGGTGGGATTCTTAGCCTATCAGAGGCTAGGTGTGTGAGGAATCCTGGTGAGGAAGTGTATAGATGCAGCGTCACGAGGAGAAGAAAGAATCGTGGTGTGGATTGCCACGAGGAAAGAAATGTGGCGTGTACTTGCTACGAGTGAGTAAGAGGAGTGTGGCGAGGCTGGCCACAATGCGGTCTTGCAGTCGTCGACGAGCCAATTGGATCAACGTCGAACGACTTAGATCCGAAAATGAGTCTTCCGTGTTCGTGCGCTCCAAATAAAAAAGGGTGTTGAATCAAATTAAAAGCTGCGCAGCCGGCACGCGTAAGTATATTTGGTAGTTATATACATGGATACATGAGCTGTTTGTCCACGTGCATGGGCGTGGATAAAAGCAAAAAAAAAGTGATTTTTCCAACATTCGCTGAGCTGGCGGACAATTACTTCAGGGGGATGATATCCAGTCTCGGCTGTTGAATGGGTTGCTCCTTGCTGGTGTATCTTCCTGCTGCTATTCCTAATGGTATGAGAGAATTACTCATTAATTTCCCGACCATGTGACGCGACAAATTTCTATTACGCCTAAACTAAATTGCTCTGAAGAGTAATAAATATCACTATTCTTACCTTTATCTTTGATAATTTCAGCTTACAGTACCAATCCTCTTAATTGCATATGCAATTAGAGGATTTCTCCTTGGAGAAATGACAACTGACAACTGTGGCGCGGCTCGGCTGCTTAAAGAAATTTTTGTTTCGAGTTCTGTGGAGGTGATGCGGCTTCGTCTGTGAGTTTCTTCAGAATGAGATCCACATCCGATTTTCTGGCAGACATAGCTACTTTCCAAGTAGCCAACGCCCTATTTCCAGTTTGACTTCCAATTTCCAATATTCGTTTGTTTTCTCGCTGACACGATAGGTGGCGGGTGTAAAATACATTAAGGTGCTATGCTCACCAAGACACTTTGCCAATCATAGATGATGACACTTCAAAAATGTAATTCAAACTGAATATTTTGAGGGAATTAGTCGAGATTGGGCTCTGGTGACATTGGATGCCGCCAAATAAACGTTATACCATATACGTGGTAAGAAGATTTTCATTGCCAGAGGGGTTCGAAGCAATTACGTTTTTGCACATTTTGACGTGATTGATTGAGTTATGGCTCTGGTGATATATGTTGCTTAAAGGAAAAAAATATAAGGATTACGTCGTGTATGTAGTAAAAAGATTCTGACTGCCGTGGAGGTACAGAATACTTATGTCATGATTATTTTTGACGAGAGAAGAGGTGGCAAGTACGAAAACGGTGTGGTAACATTAGTACAAATAGTAAAACCTGTACCTGTAGTATATTTCCTTTAAGGATTCTTGATACAAAACAGAATTACCAACCCGCTCTTACTTGACATCTGTCAAATGTACTTCTTTGTGAAACCTATTTGACACATGTGAAATTATTGGTGGTTTCTTATTTTCAGGTTCAGAATGACTTAACTCACACCTGTTGTTATTTCGTTCGCCGATTCATGCGAATAAGATTTTCTCGATGAATATTATAGTCAGGACATCATCCGAGCAAGGCAGTAGTAATTGTGACACTGGTGTTAATTCTGAATGTCATACTTGAATTATCAGATTTCTTGACTTTGACAGTTACCTGAGTACTCTTGTGGAGTGGCTCAAGTAAACCTTGAGTAACAAATTGAAAATTATGAAACGTAGGTCAGATTACCAACTGGAGACAAATTATTCGGCCGCATCAAGTAATTTTCCCAAATTGTGGTCTGACGTCTGCCTGTCACTTTATTTCAAATCAGGCATTATTTTAGTCACATATACCTTCACTATTCGTACTCGAATTGGTGTGATCACCACGTCTGTATTTCATGGTGTGAACGGGGTGTTATTCCGCATAGTGAGTATCAGGTCTTTCGTTCCATCACATCCTTCCATCGAAAATATATGGGAACGAACACATACTGGAAATCAGATAGGGTGGGGAATTTGTGAAATCCAAAATGGCAGTTGGAATCTATTTTCGTGTGTGGATTCCAATTCGTGTGGAACCTTCTTTGGGTGGATTCCATCGAATGCGTTCAGCACGTTGCGAGTAAAGTGGGAGTCTCGCAGGTAGATGGCACCGCTGGCGTACACTGAATTGTGTACTGGCGAGAGAGTCTTCCCTACAAAACTTGGAATTTCGACTAAGTGTACTTAGTCTAACTTCCAAGAAAAGGAGAACTTCTCGCAAATTACTTCATTGTTTGAGGTTCCCTCACTCGTTGTATCGTAATGACACTGCGACTCTTTTGCGTCTAGTCGGTCGAAGACAAAAATAATAGAGATGTGAAATATACCATCTAATGACGCTTGAGTACTCTATGGGTTACCTGAAAGTATATAAAAAAAAGAATGGAAATTTTTAAACCAAGAGTCTCATGCACAGCTGAGAGCCGGGCATATGTCATACTCTAAAGCAGGGTATTCGATGCAAAAAGTCTTGCATGTAAAGTCTGAAGAAAATGTCTGCGATCTCAATGATCAAATTTAAACAAACAAACAAAATTTTGGTGTACGTCTGGGATTTGGATATAATTTCAAAGCATTGAAATAAGTACTGAAAGTACTTGTATTGGCATGTTCGGTGAAACATTTACGATCTTAAAGATCGAAATTAAAAATGTTTAAGTCTGGGATGTGGTTGTAGTTCAAGTGTTTTATCTCTTTAAGTCTTTTGTATGGCAAGTTGACTTATGGCCTCGCCTGTCTTCAACTTCGTATAAATTGTTTCCGATTACTCGATTTACACGAACTTTAACAAATTTTGGACACAATTTTGCGCTCAGATGTTTCGTTGCGTCGCTTAGAACTTGGTTTCTTTTATAAATCTCATCACCTACTTTGTACATCACTTTCCTACCCCGAAGATTGTAATTCTTCTCGTAGGCTTCGTGAGTTTTAGTTAATGCTTGTTTGAGGTACGAGTGAACGATGTTCATCTTAGCGACTTTGGGGAGCCAATCTATCTCCGAACAGTTCAGTCCACCCAACTCTCTCAACAAACGATAGTCTGCCCCGTGCTCTATCATGCGCTGTCCGAATAAGGCTTCGTATGGGGACATCGAGAGGGTTGAATGTACTGTCGTACGTAAGGAACTACTGATCGAAGACAGATGGGTATCCCAATCCGTCTGTCGAGGATTGACATACGACCGAATGGCCGCCAGAATTGAACGACTTACACGTTCGCTCGCATTCGACTGGGGGTATACACTGCCGTCCGGTAGTGATTGACCCCGAAAACATCTATGAGTTTTTGGAACTCCTTCCCAACAAATTGTGTACCATTATCGGAGAGAATGCTCTCTGGTACTCCGTAAATCAGAAAAACTTCGTCCTTCAGGAACTTGTCCACGCTCGCAGCTGTTGCCTTGCGTAGTGGCTTGATGAAGACAAATTACGTTAGTTCATCTAACACGATGACGATGTAAACGTTTCCGGATCTTGACCTGGGATACGGCCCGAGAAAATCAACGTACAAATGTTGGAACAGCCCATCCACCTCGAAACTGTTTCCGATCTCTGTCCTTAACGTCATGTTAGCTGCCTTACTGGTCTTGCACGTTTCACACTGGTCTACGTACAGTTTGACCTAAGTGTACATACTGGGCCATTAAAATCTATCTTTCAACCTGTAAACCGTCTTCACCACCCCACCATGCGAAGCGCGCGGCGGATTCTGAGCCAATGAGATCAACGACTCCGTCATCTCTGAGGGGACCCACAACTTCCAAGTTAGATCGTCGGCCAAGGGATTACCATCGCATGTTAAGTGCGTTTGTATATGTACCCTTCCGACACTTTGAGGTCAGGTAAACGCTCCTGTTCCTTCCTGATATGACTGATGATATCAAGATAACCTTCGGATTTAAAGGACGGATCCTCTAGATCGATGTGGAGTACCTCCGAGGCACCGATCTGTGGTAGACAAGAAAGGAAAGCAGACACTGTCAACTCATCGTCTTCATATGCCCTTGATAAGGTATCTAGCACGACATTCAAAGCATCCTTTCTATGCTCTACCACAAAATCGAAACCTTGGAGTCGCATACTCCACCTCGCTAATCTTCCGGTTGGATCTTTTATAGTCATCAGCCATTTCAGGCTGGAATGGTCTGTAATGACACGATAATGGTATCCCTCAACGTAAGATCTAAACTTCTGGATACCTTCAAAAGCTGCTAAGCACTCGCGCTCTGTCAAGGAATAGTTTCTCTGTGCAGCATTCAGTTTCCGAGAGAAGTAGCATATAGGCTGCTCCGCCCCAGATTCGTCCCGCTGACAGAGTACACATCCGATGCCAGTCGCGGATGCGTCGCAGAGAATGATGAACTCTTTGGAGAAGTCTGGATTGACTAACACAGGCGCTGAAGTCAAAGCTTGCTTGATTTGCAGGAATGCTTCAATAGCTTATGGACCTAACTTGAAAACTTTTCCCTTTTTCAGTGTCTCGGTCAAGGGTGCGGCTAGGGTGCTGAAATCCTTGACAAATCGCCGATACCAATCTGGCATGCCGAGGAATCGGCGAACTTGGCGAGTTGTGGTTTGCAAAGGAAAGCTAGTAATAGCTGCGATCTTATCTGGATCAGCTTTCAAGCAACCCTTACCGACCTTATAACCGAGATAGTGAAGCTCATCAAAACAAAACTTCGACTTCTCGACGTTAATCGTCAGTCCTGCCTTAGTCAAGCACTTTCCGACTGTCTCCAGAGTCTCTAGGTGTTCGTCGAAATCCTTCGACACAACCAATAGATCGTCCAAGTATACAAATACTTAATCTCGTAATCCCGAGGGGATTACACGACTCATTAAGTAGCTTAGACTTTGTGCCGCATTACACAAACCGAAGGGCATGACCTTAAATTGGTACAGTGGTCGGCCAGGTACCGTAAAAGCGGTCTTCTCCCTCGAACTTTGCTCCAGCGGTATCTGCCAAAACGCATCCTTCAGGTCCACGCTAGAAATATAGCGCGTCTCTGTCAGACGTGCCAGCAGCCCCTCTATATGCGCAATCGGACTAGCATCTTTCTTTGTTACTGAGTTCACCTTCCGAAAGTCCAGACACAATTCGTTCTTACCAGGTTTGCGACCAAGCACCACTGGGGAACTCCATGCGCTGGAACTTTCCTCGATGACTCCTAACGAAAGCATACGGTCTAACTCCGCATACATAAGAGTTTGTATCGCCGGAGAAACGGGATAGTACCTTTGCTTTATAGGTACGGCATCACCCGTGTCTATAAAATGCTGCACTAGGTTCGTTTTCCCGAGTCCATTGTCTGCGAACGAAGGAAATCTACGAACAACAGCTTCTAGTCGTTTAGACTCTTCATCATTCAACTTAATCTGGTTTGTGGGTCTTTCCTCTGGCCCACCGCTCGTAATTCCTGAAAGACCCGCAATTACATTTGGTGCGATCTGGAATTTTTGCCAAAAGTCGACGCCTAAGTATAGACGTTGGCTTAATGATGGCACAATATAAAGATCGATATCTTTTGTCACATTTTTGTATTGGATCGCCGTAGTGATCACTCCTACTATGGAATGCTTGTGTCCATTGGCCGTGGACACGGTAGTCTCTACCCTTTCAAATAGGGAAGTATGTCTGTGCCTAAGCAACTAATACTTGCCCCTGAATCGAGTAGACCTAAGAAGTTATCACCGAAAAGACCGACCGTCACATAAGCACGTGGGTCATTCGATTCTCGGCCTATGGTTGCTGAAGCTATGTTACGGTAAGTAGTCCGCTTCCGATGGAAGCGCTCCCTTATCCGTCGTATCCGTTTGGACAATTCTGGAAAAGTGACAATTCGTTTACGCACTTCTTCGTAATTACGTAACCTTTCGTGAAAGGATTTACGATATAATGGTTCAGTTGTATTACTATTTAAATTCAAATTAATATTTGGTTCGGGTTCTACATTCAAAGTGGGAATTGTTCTACAATCATTCTTATTATCGTTCGGTAATTCATTTTTGTTTTTAATCGGTTTTAAAATTGTTAATTTTGGAAGTAAAAGAGGCTTTTTCGGCTTGGACACTTGAACTCCGGGTAAGTCTAATCGGAGCGAACCCCCCCCCCCGGTTAATGGGTTGTTCCTCCTTCCGTTTCCCGCTAAACACTTCCGACAAGTCGGGCTGTAGGCATCCGCCAATCCACAGCGGAAACAAAATACTTTGTTTATCGGTTTTGCACAGTCACGGAAATTATGGCCAAGGACTTGGCAATTCCAGCATTTCTGCAACTTCTGATCCCTCTGGATTGCTTCAATGTTAGCAGTGGGCAATGCTACAATTAGATCCTGACAAGGCTCCTCTACGATTTCGTTGACGAATCGCCTTGCAGGTGGACGTTGTGCGTTGGGCACAAAACTCGGACGTGTGTTCTCATATTGAGATTGAGCTTTCTCGATAGCTCGACAATAATAGGCTAGCTGTCTTAAGCTAGATGGACTGTAGGTAATCAGGAGTTCGCTCATGCGCCTACGGACATTTGTTTTGATTATTTCAATGAGCTCCTTTTCAGGTCTGGGGGCTCGCATCCTGGAGTTCAGGTGTAGAATATCATCGAAGAAATCATTGAAAGATTCGCCATTCTGCATTTTGCGATCCGAAAGTTTCCTGAAGAGCTCTGTGTCAGTTTCTAAACTGCGGTATTGCTCTACCAAAGCAGTTTTCAACTCTTCCCACGTAGTGTGTTTGTTGCTTTTCAGGTACACCCAGTACCATGACTCTACCGAACCGGACAAGAAGTGATAAAAGTTCGTAGCGATATCATACCACGGCACACCATAGCTGTAACGTATACAATCGAGGCGGAACAGGAAGTCGTCAACTGACATGTTCCTACCGTCGAATTTCAATCCCCATTTGTGGAATTGATGGGTTCGGCTCACCGATGTAGCGTTTGATGGTGGTGGTCTACGTGGCGATGTAGAGGGGGTATCATTGAGGTTGAACGCGTTTAACCGCGTCATGAATTCATCCAAATTTGAGCCTAGAGGCATTTGTGCTGGATTAACATCCGGCAAAGGTGGCACTCTAGCTGGCTCATAATTGGGTGTGGTACGATTTACTAAGTCGTCACCGATTGGCACAAAAGCGGACTGAAAATTTCTGGACGTGGATGGACCAGAAGGGACATTGAGATTAACGACACGTGTAGTGTCTGGGTTGGCTATATTGTTTTGCCGCGCGTTCTTGTGTGTTGAGGTAGCAGTTGGAGGTGCAGGTGGCATAGGACGGGCAGCTGGTTGAATGGATTTGACGGTACGGTTCTGAAGTAGCTGAGCAACTTGCTCAAGCAAATGTGCTTGACTCTTAGCTAACTCTTCCGCCATATATTGCCTATCATTGACCCTATGCAGATCAATGGTAGCTGAAACTACCTGCTGAATGTAAGCTGAATGATCAACTGCGTCTTTACGAAGTTGCTCTTCGGCTGCTTCCAACTCACCGTCGTCCACATCGATGCTTTTTTGTCGATAGTGTTACCTTCTGCCTCATTATCTCCATTGTCGGACTGATCGTCACCAAGATCATTCAGGTTACGGCCAGGTTTGGGTTTCGGTGCCCCTGGAGCCATTACTATAAAATCTTTGTACTTCGACAAATAAGTACTCTTCATCACTCTTTTACAACCTGAGCCGTTCATTCAATTGCGAAAATAAGCCCGTGAGAAATTCCTCGAACGGATACTACTCAAGTAATATAACAATAATAAAAAACAGTAAGTCAAGGGTGAATATGGAAAATTTCAAATGAACCGTGAGGTATGCCTCCAACAGTTACTTGCTAATACGATTCTATTTAAACTCGTAAATCCGGTAAATAAAAGAAATTCAAGTAGTCCGTGAGAGATCCTGAGACGGATGCTACTTGGGTAACGAATGCAAAATTGGTAAATCAAAAAGTGAGAATTCAAATATTCCGTGAGCAAGGACCTCTAACGGATATTTGTTAGTTAAAATAATTCAATTAAAAGTGGTATACATTTAGAAAAAGCTTAATAATTAATGTAATTATGAGTGTATTTCGTCTATCAAAAACATTACTTCCAAAATATTTTAAAATTTCGACTAAATATCTCAATCGGATATTTAAATATATTTTTAATAATATATGCCTAACAATAACAATGAACTTCAAAAATTGTTAATTATACTTAATTAATACTTGGTATCTTAAACTGTATTCGGTTATCAAAAGTTTTCCGAAATCTATTCTATAATCAATAAGTGGTGGACTCTATCCCAAAAATCCAAGAAATTCTAATGGTGGGCTCTATCCCAAATATGCTGAAAAATCTGTAAACTATAAACGGGCTCTATCCCAAAACTACACGACAATCAAGAAGTTACGTCCCAACTCGATTGATGGAAACTCAAAAAAACTAGATACCTTAGAAACTGTATTGTTTTCCAACTATCTAAAACTCAAAAGATACTTAAACTGAATTATACCTCAAAAATAACTAAATATACAAATTTATATTTTTTTTTTTTCATAAAAGATTCGGGAGAGGGTAACCCTCCCTTCTTTGGAAGAAGGTGTGCAAATTTCTCGGCTCTGCAACATAACCGACTAAAAAAAAATTTTTTTAAAGGAAAAAAAAAATAGTGTGTGTAGACTTGATAAATTTACGGCGTTCTATTGTAAGTGAAACGACAATCTCCTCTAAACGAAAAGTTGTTCAGGTATGCGAAGGCGACATTACGCTACTGCTGACGTACATCGGGTATAAAACTCCAACTACCGGTTAGCGCTTCATGTCTCAACGCATACCGTCACTTCCTAGCATCTATCAAAAATGACTATAATCTCCAAACACAAAACTGGATAGAATAACAATCAAAAGAAAACAAGTTGAGTTGTAGTTGACGCGAACTGGGTCGTACTTTGAGTGAATGAATAGCTTCTGCAGCTGACGTGCGTCGGGCAAAAAGCTCCTACCACCGGTCAGGTCATACGACCTGGTATCTCAGACATCACCTTTTGGGCATATCAACACCTCAGCTACTGACGACCAAGCAAAAATTACTGCTCAATCCGGACAGAGATCGAAGATATTCTCAAGTGCCAAGAGGTAGAGGAAAAGAAGGTAGACCTAATGTAACAGACTGACTCAGAAACATTTTCACCAAATCACTGGACAAAATAGTGCCTACGCTGCTAACCTCGATGGTATTCCTCTGTCTAAGAAACATGATCATCTAACAACCGACTTCAAATCGAAAACTGAAAAATTTAAATTTCGAAAATTTTCATAAATTCCTAACTTTTTCCACGATGCTCTGAATCGACCTAACTTTCATCAATTCTAATCTTATCTTTGTAAATTAATTTGGGCCCCACGTTGGGCGCCATCTGTAACGTAAAAATAAGGAATATTAATGAAAATAATTATAAGGAAATATTCTTAATGAAGAATAATGAATATTCTTAAACAAACAGGACGATTATTACCAATCCATGTCCAGTAGAACACCCTATGAATGTCCCTAACCATAACCAAACACCCATTGATAATATTAGCTAAGAGGAGAAGTCGAAGAAGCGAGAAGAGACAAGCCCCATACATCCTTAATACCACGACCAGACACGGTATCCCCATCAGCAACAGACCGCGTATCTGTGTTTACAGCTTCCCTGAAATATGGAGAAAACATACTTACACCTAGCAAACACGGCCTCCTGCTCTTCTCACTTCCTCACTTCCTTCCTGCCCTCCATATTCCATTCATACTTCCTTATCCATCCCCATCACAGAAGCACGAACCATCTCACAGCGTACCGTAGGTTCCGACTACAAAACACCGTAGAACAGCCTAGGGGGTACCTGCGTGCATGTTCGCGCCTATCCGCTACAAGCAATTGATGTCCTTCTTGTAGCCTATTAGTGTTGTAGCCTACACCATGAAAACCAAGGAATCTACTTATACTCCATACTCACAACTAGAATTGATATGCGAAATTTAGAACTGTTATATATATTCATCCAGAGACTTTACTCCAGATCGCATCTACTAACCTAGATGTGGCTACCTACTTCTGCACTGAAGGGACGGAAGCGATCCTATGCTTAAGGGCCCTCATAATCTCCAAAGAAAGGACTTGTAAGAACTGAACGAAACTAAGATTGATTCATGATTGCACCTCATGAAGATTATTGAGAGTGAACATAGGATACAAGCGAGGAATCAAGATTAAATTGTTATCTCAATCTGTAGAACGAGACACGTAAGTATTAATGAAAACTAGCAAATCATAGATGTTGGTGATTGCAATGGCTTTTAGTACCTTCCTTCCACTGCGCTACCACGATTCTGTGCAGAAAGTGGAGGATGAGGTGTCTAACTCAGAGGGGAGGGAGGATCAAAGGTGTTAATGTGATCCCCCTGGTCTCTTAACCCGCCCAAAACGATAGCAGAAATCAACTCTCCCGCTAACGACCTTTGGCTGTCCATGGACCTATCAGTCCCCACGACTCAATCAAATTTTTAGGCAGCCCCTAAACAAGAAAGCAAGCAAAAGAAAATTGCTTGCCAACTATAAATTCCTAACTATAACATAGTACCTATCAAAGATACTGCACCCAAAACAAAAGAACTCCAACGTAGCACTATGAGTACCTCATCGGTACCTCATCTTTACCCCACCTTGTTCCGTCCGAAAACATGTGAGGGTTACCACCCTCCCTATAAATAACCTAAACCATCATCATAGAAATCTACAAAAGTCCTCAAGAAATTTCTAAAAAAAGTTTGTGCTTAACAATAAACGCTATAGCTTCAAATAATGAATTATCAAAATTATTTTCTTTTCGAGATCTTTAAATAATCTTAAAAACGCGTATCAAAATCTAAAACCTACTAAAGTTGTAAGAGAAAGTTAACGAAACCTAATTGCGCGACGGTAGGATCTGTACGTTCTCTTACTCATGAACGCGGTCAAAGAAACATTAATATATGTTGTTGAGTAATAAATTTTCAAAATAACTAAACCTAAACACGAAGACAAAGCGATATTCTTTAGACTACAATACCGTAATACTCAAAAGAAAATAACAAAGCTATCAGGCATCAGGGATCTGCTTGAGGTACTTCACCTCAACACAACAAAAAGGTAGTCAGTTTAAATATAAAAAGAAATAAATCATATATGAAGGAACACAATTTGCGTCCAACATATACTCGATTGTAATGTAATGTATATGATATTCAATTTCAAATTAATATATATATAGCAAAGATGTAAATGTGATTACATATTGTAAACTCTGAGAAGATATTGAATCTCAGTATCTTTCTTACGATGGAAATCCGGGAGTGCACTTCTGGATAACTTCCTGTAAAAATGGTTAAGAAAAATAATATTGATTACATTAAATCTGACTCTGCCTATCTGTTAACTCAAGTGCTCTGATTACAGCTTAATTTATTAGCCAAATCTTCGTTGAGTATACGATGTGGTAAGACAAGCAGGTACAATAAAAGAAAAAGGAAACTAAATCGCGGTTCCTGGGAGACGGAATATTGGTACCGATATCACCGACACGATCACCGACTCACTAGGTGGTAGTAATTGATTATAATTCATCAAAAAGGAGTAATACGAGTACTAATGACTATTAGGCAGGATATAGTTATCGTAATTCCGATTAAAAAAGGAAGAAAAGTGATATTAAGACGTATTTGAGCGATCAAGAGTGTTTCAGAATATAATTCCAGACGGAAGATTATTAACGCGGCGTGAAAACACAATGTTAAACGGTCGCTACCGATGAAGTGAATGTCTCAAGGACCAAGTGATAAAACAAAAAAAAATTTTGATTCTTTATAAGAAATCCGTGAAGGAAAAAAAAATTATTTTAATGAGTGAGTAAAAATTTTCTTTAATGTCGAGGGGGGCGCGACGATTTGGTACTAATACCGAGATCATTAGTAACTCATGCCACTAGATCTGATTCCGATTCAAAAAAAAATCTCGATTCCAAGAAGCTAAACACAATTCCGAAAGATTATAATTTCTTTAAGAAATCGATATCAACGCTGTAGCAAGTAAGCCTGTGAGATAATTTAAAGATTATCAAGTGGCTACTGTATACCCTAGCTTACGATGAGGAATATACACACACAATCTTCACTGAGCACCAAAAACAATACATTTCACAGCACAGCACTTTAAAGTTATATACTTAAATACCTAAAAAGATAAATATAGATGTAAATAGAGTTTCTCTTATATAAATGCGGAGGAGGAGGCGTCAGGTCCTGCCTTCCGTACAAAAGAAAAATGAATATCTAAATCACTGTCCGTGGTTATCGGCGCTGTTCGTTAGTGTACACCGCTCGCAGCAGCACTGAGCTTGGGCGTGCTGGTATCTCTGGGTATGTGGTTCGAGCCGGAACGCTCCCACAAAATTCACAAAATATGATAAAATACAAATATTTGTTACCTGGTGGAACTGTTGGTAGTGAAGTACCCCTTTTTGGGTGATATATTTTATAAAATTACACATATAAAAGCTGGAACTGGTGTGTTTAAAGATGAGTATATATCAGGAACTGGTGTGTTTAAAGATGAGTGTATATCAGGAACTGGTGTATCTTATTTTTGGTGAGTAGATCCCGCGTTGTATATAGGGTGATTATGTTGACAATGGATCGGCATCTATGCTTGTGCATACGCCAGACATCCTGGTGATATCTAGAAGATGTTATTCCCTTAATGATCGGTGGGATTCTTAGCCTATCAGAGGCTAGGTGTGTGAGGAATCCTGGTGAGGAAGTGTATAGATGCAGCGTCACGAGGAGAAGAAAGAATCGTGGTGTGGATTGCCACGAGGAAAGAAATGTGGCGTGTACTTGCTACGAGTGAGTAAGAGGAGTGTGGCGAGGCTGGCCACAATGCGGTCTTGCAGTCGTCGACGAGCCAATTGGATCAACGTCGAACGACTTAGATCCGAAAATGAGTCTTCCGTGTTCGTGCGCTCCAAATAAAAAAGGGTGTTGAATCAAATTAAAAGCTGCGCAGCCGGCACGCGTAAGTATATTTGGTAGTTATATACATGGATACATGAGCTGTTTGTCCACGTGCATGGGCGTGGATAAAAGCAAAAAAAAAGTGATTTTTCCAACATTCGCTGAGCTGGCGGACAATTACTTCAGGGGGATGATATCCAGTCTCGCCTGTTGAATGGGTTGCTCCTTGCTGGTGTATCTTCCTGCTGCTATTCCTAATGGTATGAGAGAATTACTCATTAATTTCCCGACCATGTGACGCGACAAATTTCTATTACGCCTAAACTAAATTGCTCTGAGGAGTAATAAATATCACTATTCTTACCTTTATCTTTGATAATTTCAGCTTACAGTACCAATCCTCTTAATTGCATATGCAATTAGAGGATTTCTCCTTGGAGAAATGACAACTGACAACTGTGGCGCGGCTCGGCTGCTTAAAGAAATTTTTGTTTCGAGTTCTGTGGAGGTGATGCGGCTTCGTCTGTGAGTTTCTTCAGAATGAGATCCACATCCGATTTTCTGGCAGACATAGCTACTTTCCAAGTAGCCAACGCCCTATTTCCAGTTTGACTTCCAATTTCCAATATTCGTTTGTTTTCTCGCTGACACGATAGGTGGCGGGTGTAAAATACATTAAGGTGCTATGCTCACCAAGACACTTTGCCAATCATAGATGATGACACTTCAAAAATGTAATTCAAACTGAATATTTTGAGGGAATTAGTCGAGATTGGGCTCTGGTGACATTGGATGCCGCCAAATAAACGTTATACCATATACGTGGTAAGAAGATTTTCATTGCCAGAGGGGTTCGAAGCAATTACGTTTTTGCACATTTTGACGTGATTGATTGAGTTATGGCTCTGGTGATATATGTTGCTTAAAGGAAAAAAATATAAGGATTACGTCGTGTATGTAGTAAAAAGATTCTGACTGCCGTGGAGGTACAGAATACTTATGTCATGATTATTTTTGACGAGAGAAGAGGTGGCAAGTACGAAAACGGTGTGGTAACATTAGTACAAATAGTAAAACCTGTACCTGTAGTATATTTCCTTTAAGGATTCTTGATACAAAACAGAATTACCAACCCGCTCTAACTTGACATCTGTCAAATGTACTTCTTTGTGAAACCTATTTGACACATGTGAAATTATTGGTGGTTTCTTATTTTCAGGTTCAGAATGACTTAACTCACACCTGTTGTTATTTCGTTCGCCGATTCATGCGAATAAGATTTTCTCGATGAATATTATAGTCAGGACATCATCCGAGCAAGGCAGTAGTAATTGTGACACTGGTGTTAATGCTGAATGTCATACTTGAATTATCAGATTTCTTGACTTTGACAGTTACCTGAGTATTCTTGTGGAGTGGCACAAGTAAACTCTGAGTAACAAATTGAAAATTATGAAACGTAGGTCAGATTACCAACTGGAGAAAAATTATTCGGCCGCATCAAGTAATTTTCCCAAATTGTGGTCTGAAGTCTGCCTGTCACTTTATTTCAAATCGGGCATTATTTTAGTCACATACCTTCACTATTCGTACTCGAATTGGTGTGATCACCACGTCTGTATTTCATGGTGTGAACGGGGTGTTATTCCGCATAGTGAGTATCAGGTCTTTCGTTCCATCACATCCTTCCATCGAAAATATATGGGAACGAACACGTACTTGAAATCAGATAGGGTGGGGAATTTGTAAAATCCAAAATGGCAGTTGGAATCTATTTTCGTGTGTGGATTCCAATTCGTGTGGAACCTTCTTTGAGTGGATTCCATCGAATGCATTCAGCACGTTGCGAGTAAAGTGGGAGTCTCGCAGGTAGATGGCACCGCTGGCGTACACTGAATTGTATACTGGCGAGAAAGTCTTCCCTATAACATCTAGTGAAGCAACACTCGAAGTCAAGTTCTTAGCCGTTAAACACTCTGTACTAGTTCCTTACGGAGCGACGATTTGCGGCCCATTATTTGTGCTCCTCTCGTGTTGTGCTACACAAAATGACGTGAGTTCTGTTTCAAGCTATATGAGCAATCCCGGCATGTGGTGACCTCTCTCTCGCATGTGATCTCCTCGAAGAAGTTGTTACAGATTTAAGGGTTAACTTTTTTGACACTTCTTGTATCTGTCACAAAAGTTCACCAAACACCAACGCCACACCTAAAAACAAACTAACCTACACCAAATTATAGATATCTTAAACAGAAAAAAAGAAATGAATCAAATATTCCTGTAATTACTAACACTTTATTTTCACTAATGTCCCTATGACATTTGTATATATTATGCCTTAAATCAGAAAAATAAATTTTTCAAGACATAGTTGAAAAAAACACCAAAAGCACTCTTGCATGATAGTACGTAACTTCACTTAAAAACATACCAGTCAAATGCGCTTGCACCCTTAAGTGCAGGAATGCCAACCACCAAAAGTCAAAAATCTTCAAAAGCAAGATTTCAACCACAGTGCAACAAAAAAAAAATACATTGCGCAAACCCAGACACACATATAGAGACGAGACTATTGGAAAAATTTTCCATCTCTCCTGTTGCCATCAAGAAAAAAAAAGTTAGTTTATTTTCAAGTGCGAGAATGTAAAGTAAAAACCGAAGTTTATGTATCCGGATTGGTTAATTTACGATTGCGATTTACGATTCTCAAATTAAATTCTTAGTTAAAGATGGTGCCCAACGTGGGACCGGACCTTAGCTCCTGTCTCAACGAACAGGCCCGTCTGTATACGATGGAAATTCCTAGTGTGAAACTATTCCTATTTAAACTAATAAATTTGAGTTGAGAATAAAATGCAACAATCAAGGAATGTGAGTGAAGGATAATGAAATGGTGCTGTGTATTTGTGCTCGTGCGTGGGTTTATGAACATGCGTGTGCATATGAGTGTACGTGTGGGGCGTCATGGGCATACACAAGTGCTAAGTTATCATTTTCATGATTTTTCAATTAGTTCCCATTATATTTACGTTACAGATGGCGCTCAACGTGGGGCCGTGTTTCTGACACTAGTCTCGCTGAAGGTGCCCTGACGTTTCGGAAATATTAACGTTACAGGTGGCGCTCTACGTGGGGCATAGACTGATGTTTGTGTCTCATGAGAAGCCCGTCTGTACGCGTTATACAGGAACGATAGTCACTTGTCATTTCATATGGGAACATTCTCCCAAATTCTCATTAACTTTAAACTAATATCATTTACGTAACAAATAATATTTTTACGTTATGAATGGCGTCCAACGTGAGGCATAGATATATGTTTGTGCCTGTGCACGTTGGATATTAGTATAGGGAAAAATAAATATATTCTCAAATTCTCATTAATTTTACGTCTCAACGTGAGTGTTGAACACAAAAAAATGACAGCACAATAGTTGCCCTGCCATAAAGCTCCTCTGTTTCTCTTGTTGGGTAGCAGTTATTGTGGAATAACCCCAAAGAAAGCAAGCGAGGCGGATAAGCGCCAATTAAGTGAACCAACGGCGATGCCAACAGTCAGCATGGTAGTCAACCCATTGAGCTACTTCGACATATTCGGAGCTCAAGTTATTGGGTCCTTTCACTATTATTACTCAGGGTAGTCAAATAGAGAAGGGAGTGGATAAGCCCGGTCAACGGTAGCCCTCACATCCCCGTAGTGGGTTACTGCCTCTGGATCTCTCCAGCTCCTTTTGTCCAAGGAGAGCAGCATAGGGCCTGGTCCCCCAGGTAGGGGGTTATGCGTCGGGGAAACATCCATACCACGTAAAAACCAAGGGTTCCGAAACTAGTGGAGGCCCTAAATGGTGTCAAAGCCGACATCACAGCCATCCAAGAAGTACGAAGGGATGGTGAAGGCACAACGAGGATGAAAAACTGTCATATCTACAATGGCATGTGCTAAAGGAAAAGAACACAGCGGCTACTTGAATGCGGATTTGTGATAAGAGGAAGACAGGCAAGAAGTCTTCGCATTTCGTGGCATAAGCAAACGTATTGTCACAATCCGCATTAAGTCCCCATTCAACAACATCTCGCTGATCTGCGTCTACGCCTCCACGGAAGAAAAAGATGACACGGCCAACGAAGAATTCTATGATCTTCTCGAGAAGACGTATGATGAATGCCCGAAGTGCAAAACCAAGATTATTCTTGGTGACTTTAATGCCAAGATCGGAAAGGAGGGTAGTTTATGCTCGACAGTCGGAAAGCTTAGTCTGCACGACAATACTTCCGGTAAAGGACAAAGGCTAATCGACTTTCTTGCGGGGCCCACACCTCAATATACGCAAGGGAACCTGGCGTTCTCCTGGCAAATATACCGTCAACCAAATTGATCATATTGCAATTGATAGCAGACATGCCTCCAATGTCATGGATGTCCGCACTTTCCGAAGGCCAACATCGAGCTAAAGTGCGAACGTGGATTTCCACCAGACCGCAGGATCGAGTATCCACTGTGAGAAAGTTTGATGTAGCGTAGTTGCAATCGCAAGAGACCGCCAGAACCTTTGCCAACCATGTCTCCTCCTAACGCTAGACAAGCCCGGCGCTTGCGCCAAACCCAGAGGCCCAGTGGCACTTCGGCATTGCAAAATGGCCATCAAAAACGCAGCTACTGACGTTTTGGGTTTCATTAGTCGATTACAACGAAACACCTGGTTCGATGATGAGTGTAGGTTCGCAAACACAAACAAACAGCCTATCAGGCAGAACCAGAGCTGCCAGGAGCGCTTCCCGTGCGCTATACCAGCAAAAGAGAAAGGAGGAACATCGGCTTTTCAGAAAGAAAGGGAAAGGAGTAGAAAAACGAATGGTTGAATTTTTTTAGGGGTGCTACGGCAGAAGCAATGTTCGAAAGTTCTACCAAAGGGTAAACATAAGTCCAAGGGTAAAAAAGCCCAGGCGGAAGCCTGCACAGACGAGGGTGGGAATGTCGTAGTAGATACGCGGTGGATGCTGATAATTTGGGAAGAACACATCTGCATTCTCTTAAACGGCGAAGACAACCAACTCGTGTATTTATACGATGATGAACAAAACCTCCGCTCACCCGACCAAAAAGAAATTCGGTAGCAATATCAAAACTCAAGTCAAACAAGCCTGCTGGAGTGGATGGCCTTACGGATGAAATCTTCAAAGCAGCGTGAGATGACTCGGTGAGGAGCATACACCAACTCATCTGTACAATCTGGTCGGATAAAAGTATGCTTGACGAATGGAACTGCAGTGTTAACTATCCACAAGAAAAGAGACACCAACTGCAGAGGTAAGTCTCCTAAATGTCGCCTATAAAATCTTCTCGGCCATTCTGTGTGAACGTCTGAACCCTTTCGCATGTGAGCTGATTGGCCCCTATCAGTGTGGTTTCTGGCCTGGTAAGTCAATGAATTCTTAAAGAGATTCCTTTTTCCACTGAAACAAAGATAAAAACGAACCCTAGAGCTTTTTGGGCTTTTATTAACAATAAAAGGATATCAATTGGCCTCCCACTTACTATGAAATTTAAAGATAATGTAAGTAGCGACTTAAAAAGTATTTGAAATATTTTTGCAAATTTTTTCGAGGCTAACTTTGTTTATGAGTACGAACCTAGATCTGTCAGTAAGTCAACTTTCGAAAACTCTGCCATTAACATGGGATCTCTCTATATCTCTGAGAGTGATATTTTAAACGAACTTACCTCTTTCGATAGTTCTCTTACTCTTCCACCTGATAATTTGCCTCCCATATTTCTAAAAAATTGTAGATTCCATTTACTTTATCCACTTCATAAAATTTCTAATTTATCACTCTCTCAAGGATTGTTTTTTAATTCATGGAAGTACTCTTTTGTCACTCCAATTCATAAATCTGGGTCCAAAGTGGGTATTGAAAATTATAGGCCTATTGCTAAATTACAGTTGGTTCCAAAAATATTTGAAGCTATTGTCAAGCAGAAGCTTTATTCGGCCGTACGTTCTTTTATATCTGAACATCAACATGTTTTTGTAAGTGGTAGATCCACTACAACTAATATTTGGCTATTTTCACTAACTTTTCCCTATGTAATTTAGAACAACACTTTCAGGTTGATGCTATCTACACTGATTTTGCAAAAGCCTTTGATCGGGTTCAATTTCATATTCTAGAGCCTAAGCTTATTAGTTTTGGTTTTCATTCAGCCTTACTTAGTTGGTTAATGAGTTATCTAAGAAATCGGATACAGTATGTGAAACTAGGTTCGTTTTTATCTCGAGCTATAATTAACCAATCGGGAGTTCCGCAAGGAAGCCATTTGGTTCCTTTATTTTTCCTTTTATTTATTAATGATTTATGAGACTTTATTTTGGATTCAAATTGCTTGCTTTTTGCTGATGATTGCAAGTTATATCAACAAATTAAATCACCCTCAGATTGTTTGAAACTTCAACAGGATATTTATAGGCTTACTAACTGGTGTAAAGTTAATAGTTTGCACTTGAATATTCGAAAAAAATGTTCTGTAATGTCCTTAACTCGATCTAAAGACCCAATTATATTTGATTATAAGATTTCTCGATGTGTCCTAAATCGAGTTACAATGCAAAAGGACTTGGGAGTTATCTTTGATTTTCAACTGAGTTTTGACTTGCATATCTACTTTCTAGTTTCTAAAGCAAATGCTATGCTTGGCTTCGTGTTTAGAAATTAATGAATTTAGTGATCCTCACATACTTAAATGTTTATTCATCTCATTGGTTAGGGCAAACCTTGAATATTGTTGCGTTATCTGGTCTCCTTTCTTCAAAAAAGGCTCATTTCGAATTGAACGAATTCAAAAAAGGTTTACTAAAATTGCTTTGCATAAAACTTGTTTTAACTCAAATATGCCGGACTATGAGGTAATGTGTCAACTACTAGGATTAAAACCACTGTATAGCAGACGTGTCTACTATTTTGCTTTGTTTGCGAGAGACATTATTTGTAGTCATATTGACAGCCCTAAGTTATTATCCTTATTAAATATCTATGCACCTGCCCGTTCCCTTCGACCTCGAGAAAACGACTTCTTCTATATTCCTAGACATTATACAAATTACGGTCTTAATAATCCAATATGCAATGCTGCTTCATATTTCAATCAATTCGAAGATTTTTTGGATTTTCATTATAGTAGAAATGAATGTAAGGCTTTACTGTTAAATAATATTTAAATTAGATTTAATTTAGTTTTTAAGATATTCTAAGAAAGTCTATGAACTTGTTAGAGTTAATAAATAAATAAATAGATATCGATACTCACCGACTATCGATTTTAAAGTCGCCTATGACAGCGTGAATAGGAACGGGCTATACAGAGCCATGTCACTTTTTGGCATCCCTGCTAAACTCGTTCGATTGCGCAGGATGACTATGGAGAACTCGTGCTGCTCCGTCAAGGTTGGTAAGAACACCACCGACTCATTTAATGTCGAGAAAGGCATAAGACAAGGTGACGCACAGTCGTATGAGCGCGGAAAAAAATGCTTTTTAAAAAGTTTTATAAAGCTTTTTAATGTGTGTGTCTTCCTCATATATCATTTTATTGGTATGCTTTGGGTATTCAAAATTGGATAAATTAAAATTAAATTAATAAAATGATCCTTCTATAAGTAGTCTCGAACATTGGTACTAAAAAAAATGGTTTTGTTGAAAAATTTTTGAGTTTTAAATTTAGCTACACCTCCCTACACGTAATTACATATACCTTACATTCAAGTTACAGCACATACAAAATCAGCGGCGTCCACCCGCGGCCCTCGAAGTTATGTTCAAATTTGTCTCACTGAATCGGGTTTCAAAAAACTCGGTTTTGACTATGGTATATATCAAACAGTTATAATTTCTTCGGCACTTACTGTCAGGACGAACTGGTTAAGTCTATTATTTTTAGATAAAATGTGTATCTTCATTTAAAAAGTAAAGCAAAATTAGTACATTGACCCATGTCTGAGAAATTCGACTTTTTGCGAAAAAATTTATTGCAAAATATCTCAACTCTATTTTCTTGGAAAAAATATTGTTGAACCAGATAATTAAAACCAGGTCCTTACTTGATGATGCTTTATAATAAAAAAGAAAGAGATTTATTGTCAGATAAGTAAAGTCTAAGAATTGACAGAACAAAAAGTCAGTTGGTACAATTGGTAGTCATTATACAGTGACTTGCAAAATTAATAGTACAGTTTTCACACTCCCACTTAATATTAATTCATTATACAAAAAACTTTCGAAAAAAAACTTTAAATTAATTCAGCATTTTAAAAATTAGGCTTGAAAGAATCATTATCATTTAGGTAAAACCTTAAGCTTTTGGCAAAAATATTCAAATTTAACTTTACTTAGTGCTTGTAAATATATCAGCAACCTGCTCCTGCGTTGGCACATAAACCAAGTCGAATAGCCCTTCTTTGAACTTCTCTCTGATGAAGTGATACCGGATGTCCACATGTTTTGTCCTCTTGTGAAATTGAGGATTTTTCACAAGCTTTAGAGCACTCTGGTTGTCCATAAAAAGTACTGCGACAAGCTGCTTTTCAGGAAGAAGATCTTTTAGCAGTGACATCACCCACACAAGTTCCTTCACGGCTTCAGAAGCAGCTACATATTCGGCTTCTGTTGTTGATAAACTGACACTTTTCTGCCTCTGGGACGCCCAACAAATTGGTGTTTCGTTAATCAAAAAAACCAAACCACTTGTAGATCGCCGAGTCTGAACATCTCCGGCGTAATCAGCGTCACTGTAAGAGTCAATATTAAATTTAAAGTTATTTTTAAAGAGTATACCGTAAGTTGTAGTCCCCTTAATGTATTTTAAAATACGTTTTACTGCGTTAATATGTTCTGCAGACGGATTGTCCAAATGTCTCGACACAACTCCCAAAGCATAGGAAATGTCTGGCCTAGTTGCTACTGCCAAGTACATGATACTCCCTACAGCTTCTCGGAAAGGAAACTTGCCGACATGAATTTCTGAAGATGTAAGTTTCAATGCTTCCGCAGGTGAGCAAACGGGATGACAATCTGACATGTTGAATTTTTTCAGCAATCTCTCCGAATAACTGGATTGGTTGAGATGAATGGAACCATCAGTGTTTTGCTCAATTTGAAGTCCCAGATAAAACTCCGCATCTGTCACTTTAACCTCAAAAAAGGTTTGCAAATATTTGATAAGTTGGATTGCAAGTTTTTCATCACTTGCCGCAATTAGTCCATCATCGATATATAAAGCCATTAAAACCTTTTCTTTACCTGATTGATGGACAAAAACACACGAGTCCGCTGCACTTGGGTGGTAGTTGAATTTTTCCAGCAGCTCTGTGAATTATGAAATAATAAAACTAAGATGAATATATTAATAATTTATCTTTATTTTATTTGTTTAAATTACTTAAAGAATATCACAACATTAATTTCTTAAAGAGAGCGACGCGCGTTTCGGACTTTGTCCATCATCGGGCTCGAATTTCTACTGACAATGCCATGCCAATTATGTCTTTCGTTTTCTTTGTTATTGCTTGTTGTTGTTTGTTTATGAGTTTTTGGGTTGATTATGTTTTCTCTTTCTATCTGCCGTTGATTGTATTGTAATTAATTGCTGTGTCGTATAGTGTGTTGTTTTTAATTGTTAATATGTCGTTGAGTATTTTGTCTTGGTCTGTTTTGCATGCTTTGTAAATAGCAAATTCCTCCAATGCGTCCAGTGTTTTCCCTTTTTGGCATATATGGATTGGAGTTAAATTTGTTATAAAGTCGGTGTAATTGTGGTTCTCTTCCATCAAATGCAGTGCGAAATTGGACTTTGTGTTTATTTTCGGTTTATGTTCTTTAAACCTTTCTTGGAATGTTCTTCCCGTCTGTCCAATATAAAATTTTTCGCAGTCACTGCACTTGATTTTGTACACACCTGAGCATAGTTCTATTTGTTTGTTTGATTTAGGTCTTAAGATTTTTTGTGTGTTGTTGTTGGTTTTATAAGATATGTGTATGTTTAGTTTTTTAAGTTCGTATTTCAAGATATGTGGGATTAAATTGGTGTATTCGACTGAAACATATTTTGGAACTGTGTTGTCATCTTGATTGTTGTTTTTGTTATTGTTTTGGTGTATTTTCTTTTTCTTTTTGTTTATTAAGTTATCTATTATATTTGTGGTGTACCCGTTCGAGATAGCTATTTGTTTAATTATTTTTATTTCTTCTTCATAATCCTTCTTGTCCATTGGTATGTTTAGTAGTCGGTTTATGAAGGCGTTGAATGCCGACATTTTTTGTGAAAATGGGTGGTGGGATGTGTTGTGTATTACTATATCTGTTGTTGTAGGTTTTCTATATATTTTATATTTAAGGTTTTCTTTGTTGTGTTTGCTTATAGTTAGGTCTAAGAAATTTATTGCATTATTTTCTTCTATTTCTGCTGTGAATTTAATTTTACTTTTAATACTGTTGATGTAGTTTTTTAAAGTATCAATTTGTCTATTTGTGCCATCAAATATAATAAAAGTATCGTCAACATATCGTGCGTAGAAAAAGATTTTGTTTTGTGATGGGTTTTTGTTTGATAATATGTATTTGTTTTCGTAATAGTTTAGGTAGATGTCCGCCATTAATCTGCTCAGGGGGGATCCCATAGCTAGTCCGTCGTCTTGTATATAGTATTTATTGTTAAATGTGAAGTAATTTTGTTTGAGGGTTATTTGTAGTTGGTGGATGATTTCGTTTATTTGTTGTTTATTAATGGTTGCGGTTGTTATTAGATTTTCTTTTATTAATTGAATTGTTTCTTCTACCGGTATGTTTGTGTACATGTTTGTGATGTCAAGGGAAATTAATTTGTGTTGGGGCAGTATTTTTAAGTGTCTAGTTTTTTCTATTAGTTCTGTGTAATTTTTTAAACTGTGATTATTTAGTATGGTGGTATTATTTTTAATGATTTTTTGTAATTACTTGGCGACCTTGTAGCAGGGTGCTGTTTTGTAATTGATGAGTGGTCGTATTGGGATTCCATTTTTGTGTACTTTTGGTAGTCCTGTGAACTGTGGAGCTTGTGCATTGGGCTGTTTGAGTTTTAGTTTTGTTAAATTTGAAAATAAATGGTTGCTCTTGTTTATTGCTTGGTTTATATTTTTCACATAATCCTTCGTTGGGTCGTTTGTTAAATTTCGTATGTTATTGTCTTGTATGAATGTTAACGTTTTGTTTATGTATTCTTGTTGGTCAAGAATGACAGTGGTGTTTCCTTTGTCGGCTTTTGTAATAATTGCGTTGTTTTCTTTTAGTTTTTGTTTTATGTTTTTTAGGTTAACTCTATCTTGTTTAAATTTATGTTGGAGTTTTTTCTGTGATGTGTTATTTTTGATGATTTGTTTTAGTTTTCTACGACCGCTCATCAATTACAAAACAGCACCCTGCTACAAGGTCACCAAGGAATTACAAAAAATCATTAAAAATAATACCACCATACTAAATAATCACAGTTTAAAAAATTACACAGAACTAATAGAAAAAACTAGACACTTAAAAATACTGCCCCAACACAAATTAATTTCCCTTGATATCACAAACATGTACACAAACATACCGGTAGAAGAAACAATTCAATTAATAAAAGAAAATCTAATAACAACCGCAACCATTAATAAACAACAAATAAACGAAATCATCCACCTACTACAAATAACTCTCAAACAAAATTACTTCACATTTAACAATAAATACTATATACAAGACGACGGACTAGCTATGGGATCCCCCCTGAGCGGATTAATGGCGGACATCTACCTAAACTATTACGAAAACAAATACATATTATCAAACAAAAACCCATCACAAAACAAAATCTTTTTCTACGCACGATATGTTGACGATACTTTTATTATATTTGATGGCACAAATAGACAAATTGATACTTTAAATAATACGGGCAAGTGCGAGTCGGACTCGCGCACGAAGGGTTCCGTACCATTATCTATAAAAACAGCAAAAAAAAAATCACGTTTGTTGTATGGGAGCCCCCTTAAACATTTATTTTATTCAATAAACACTTGCTTAAATTTCTCATTGTAACAGGCGATTACGATTTGCAGAAGACGACGAACTGATAGTTTGTTTAGGAAAGATCGCGCCAAAAATGATCTTGTTTGTGTGAGTGAAAGAAAACTGGCAAATCAGCAAAAAGAAGAAGAAACAGAGACAGCTATGCATGTAAATTCAAGAATTCCAGAAATCCGCAAAGAAGAAAAAAGCCAACCTATGTATGCTTTTAAATCTCAGTTTTCTTTTATTCGTGTTCGAATTCGAATTCGAATGGAAAACAAAATAGAAAAGAAAACGAATGTCAAACAAAGAACAAGAAGTCAGTATTAAATTTGCAATTAATAATTAATGCAAATAAATATGTATGTATAAATGAATAATAACTTCTTTAAAATCAGATCGAGACCTCCCAGTACTTCTTTTGTAAGTTTAATTTAATATTTTAGGATTAACAGTAGTTTTAATAAGTCATAATTAATTCAGTGATTCAGTATTAGCAGCAGAAGAAGAAGCAGCAAGAAGCATATATAGAATTTTTTTTAATAAGAAATTATTATTATTTATATTAATTTTTAAGATTTTAAAATTTGGTCGGTAAGAAAATCTAATACCGACTTCTTGTTCTTTATTTGACATTCGTTTTTTTTTTTCTTATTTTGTTTTCTATTCGAATTCGAACACGAATAGAAGAAAACTGAGCTTTAAAAGCATACATGGGTTATCTCTTTTCTCCTAAAAGAATTTCTGGAATTTATATGCCTGTAGGTCAAGTTGTTTCTCACTCACACAAACGAGAACAGTTTTGGCGCGATCTTTCCTAAACAAACTGTCACCAAGATGTCTTTTGCCAATCCTGCTCAAATATTTCACTGAGAAATTTCAGTAATTTTTTTTCTGAGCATAGTGTTTTTTTACAATAAAATAAAGAAGAAAGGCGTACTTACGTTTAAAACCCTAAATCCTGATTTAATATTATTTTATGAGAGAATCTAATACCGACTTGTTGATTGTGGTTTGACATTTGTTTTTTTTTTCTATTCGAATTCGAATTTCTGGAATTTACATGTAGATAAAACTTTTTCTCACTCACACAAACAAGAACATTTTTGGCGCGATCTTTTCTAAAAAAAAAAAACTATCACCAAGATGTCTTTTGCCAATCTTGTTCAAATATTTCACTGAGAAATTTCAGTAATTTTTTTTCTCAGCATAGTGTTTTTTTTTACAATAAAATAAAGAAGAAAGGCGTACTTACGTTTAAAAACCCTAAATTCTGATTTAATATTATTTTATGAGAGAATCTAATACCGACTTGTTGATTGTGGTTTGACATTTGTTTTTTTTTTTTTTTTATTCGAATTCGAATTCGAATTTCTGGAATTTACATGTAGATAAAACTTTTTCTCACTCACACAAACAAGAACATTTTTGGCGCGATCTTTTCTAAAAAAAAACTGTCACCAAGATGTCTTTTGCCAATCTTGCTTAAATATTTCACTGAGAAATTTCAGTAAAATTTTTTCTCAGCACAGTGTTTTTTTTTTAATATTTCTAGAAATCACTCAAATCACCTCCATTGACAATAAAATAAAAAAGAACTTACGTTTGAAAACAATGAATCCTGATGTTATATTATTTTATGAGAGATTTTAATACCGACTTGTTGATTGTGGTTTGACATTTGTTTTTTTTCTATTTTTTTTTTCTATTCGAATTCGAATTCGAACACGAATAGAAGAAAACTTAGCTTTAAAAGCATACATATGTTGCCTCTTTTCTTCTAAAAGAATTTCTATAATTTACATGTAGGTAAAGCTGTTTGTGTGAGTGAAGGAAAAGTCGCAAATCAGCAAAAAGAAGAACTAACAGGGACAGACTTCAAGGAATTTCTAAAGAAGAAAAGAGATAACCTGGTGATGGACGGACAAACATAGCAAAAACGAGCAAAAAATTACGTTTGTTGTATGGGAGCCCCCATAAATATTTTATTTTATTTAGTTTTTAGTATTTGTTGTTATAGGGAACACAATAATACATCATCTGTCCAAATTTCAAGTGTCTAAGTTTTACGGTTCATGAGATACAGCCTTGTGAAGGACGGACAGACGGACAGCGAAGTCTTAGTAATAGGGTTCCGTTTTCACCCTTTGGGTACGGAACCCTAAAAACTACATCAACAGTATTAAAAGTAAAATTAAATTCACAGCAGAAATAGAAGAAAATAATGCAATAAATTTCTTAGACCTAACTATAAGCAAAAACAACAAAGAAAACCTTAAATATAAAATATATAGAAAACCTACAACAACAGATATAGTAATACACAACACATCCCACCACCCATTTTCACAAAAAATTTCGGCATTCAACGCCTTCATAAACTGACTACTAAACATACCAATGGACAAGAAGGATTATGAAGAAGAAATAAAAATAATTAAACAAATAGCTATCTCGAACGGGTACACCACAAATATAATAGATAACTTAATAAACAAAAAGAAAAAGAAAATACACCAAAACAATAACAAAAACAACAATCAAGATGACAACACAGTTCCAAAATATATTTCAGTCGAATACACCAATTTAATCCCACATATCTTGAAATACGAACTTAAAAAACTAAACATACACATATCTTATAAAACCAACAACACACAAAAAATCTTAAGACCTAAATCAAACAAACAAATAGAACTATGCTCAGGTGTGTACAAAATCAAGTGCAGTGACTGCGAAAAATTTTATATTGGACAGACGGGAAGAACATTCCAAGAAAGGCTTAAAGAACATAAACCGAAAATAAACACAAAGTCCAATTTCGCACTGCATTTGATGGAAGAGAACCACAATTACACCGACTTTATAACAAATTTAACTCCAATCCATATATGCCAAAAAGTTAAAACACTGGACGCATTGGAGGAATTTGCTATTTACAAAGCATGCAAAACAGACCAAGACAAAATACTCAACGACAAATTAACAATTAAAAACAACACACTATACGACACAGCAATTAATTACAATACAATCAACGGCAGATAGAAAGAGAAAACATAATCAACCCAAAAACTCATATCAAAACAAACAACAACAAGCAATAACAAAGAAAACGAAAGACATAATTGGCATGGCATTGTCAGTAGAAATTCGAGCCCGATGATGGACAAAGTCCGAAACGCGCGTCGCTCTCTTTAAGAAATTAATGTTGTGATATTCTTTAAGTAATTTAAACAAATAAAATAAAGATAAATTATTAATATATTCATCTTAGTTTTATTATTTCATAATCCAAACACACCATGGAGACTTAAACACTTCAATAGCTCTGTGAACTTTAAGTTCCAACATCTGGAAGCTTGTTTCAGCCCATAAAGGCTTTTATTTAGCTTACATACACGTCCGCTGCAGTCATTATACCCTTCAGGCTGCGACATGTAAATAACCTCCTCCAACTTGCCATTAAGAAAAGCTGTCTTGATATCAAACTGTTTTAACACGAGGTTTTCTGCAACAGAGATAGCAAGAATGGCTCTAATAGATGCGAATCGTGCCACTGGGCTGAAAGTCTCGGTGTAGTCCGTCCCTTCCCGTTGGGTGAAACCGCGCACTACAAGGCGGGCTTTGTATCTGTCAATCTTGGCATCCTTTGACATCTTCGCCTTAAACACCCACTTGTTGTCAATCACTTTTCTGTTGTCTGGAAGAGAAACGAGATCCCAAGTTTTGTTAAGATGAAGTGCATCAATTTCCTCGTCCATCGCCATTTTCCACTTCCTGGCATCCACCGATTCCATTGCTTCACGATAGCTCCTATGCTCGAAACATTTGTTTATGAATGCGTATCCTTCTAACATGTTTCTTAGGACGCTGGACGTTGCAGAAGCCTGGTTGGTTACGGTACTACGGAGATAATGCTCTCAAGTATTCGACTCTGCACCCTTGTTGTTTGCCGTGTTTGAAGCCTGATTAGTATCAGTACTACGAAGATCATGCACCTTTTCACTTAACTCTGCATCCTTGTAGTTTTCTTTGTTAGAAGGCAGCTGGTCTACTTGCTCTTTTGAGGATGTAGAGTCCAATTTATCTTGACAGAATTCATTTTCTTTGAGCTGGTTAAAAATGTTAGGTTCTCCAGTATCATTTTCCATTAAAGATCTTAATTCAGTATCAGGGTTGTTGGATTCTGAAATGATAGATGTATTAGACTCTTTTTTGAAAATAATATTACGAGAAATGTCGATTTTATTAGTTCCAGATAACCAAACACGATAACCTTTTTGATTATCAGGATACCCAACGAAGTACCCGTGATGTGATTTTCGATCCCACTTCCGACGCTTTTCTTTTGGAATATGAGTATATACTTCAGTGCCGAATATTTTAAGATTTTCAAGCGAGGGCTCCCGTTCAAACCAAAGCTGGAAAGGACTTTTTCCTTTTTCAGGACTTGGTCCGTATCTATTTATAAGAAAAACTGCAGTGTTTACTGCCTCTGCCCATAGCTTAATTGGAAGATTCTTTGCGAGCAACATTGTGCGAGCAATTTCAACAATGAACCTCATGTCACGCTCAGCTCGGCCATTTTGTTCAGGGTCGTATGGAACACTAGTTTGATGGCGTATATTTTCATGATTTAAGATTGCCTCTACTTCCTTGTTTTTGAATTCCAGCCCGTTGTCAGAACGAAGTGTAGCTATATTTCGATTAACATCTTGTTTTACCGAATGCAGAAAGCTCTGAAGTATAGAAGGCAATCCACCTTTTTGTTTAATAAAGTAGACATATCTATAATGGGAGAAATCGTCTTTAAATAAAACAAAGTACTTTGATCCGCCCACCGAAAGCTTCTGCATGGGACCGCATAAATCCGTGTGAAATAATTCACCTGTCGACTTAGCCCTGGACCCACTACTGCTAAAAGGCAATCGGCATTGCTTTCCATAAACACAAGCGTCACAGAAAAAATTCATATTTTCAACAAACTCAACACTATGTTCCTTAAGCACAGATCGAACTTGGTTAGCACACAAATGCCCAAACCTCTGATGCCACAACTCTAGACTTTCACCTTTCATCACATTTGTTTTCCCGATCGAAACATCTGCACTTCCATAGACACCTTCATCGTCATTCACAGGCATGTCATGTATAGTCTACGACACCGAACTCCCACTGCCACAGTGCGATCATTTTTTAATATTTCACATTTTTTTTCATCGGATATCATTTTGTATTTTTTTTCCATAGCCGTTCCTGAAGAGAATAAATTCATTCGTAATTTTGGGACGAAATAAACATTTTCTAAGCGTTTTATCAACCATTCTTTTTGATTGAATGCTAAGACCTTGACACTGCCAATTCCAATAGCAAATATTTTTTCCCCGTTCCCTATGACAACAGACATTGGCTCATCAAGCACTTTATAGTTATTGAACCACTAGCGACGAAAGCTCATGTTATGACTGGCTCCAGAATCAAGTATCCAATCGTCGATTGTTACAGCATTGGTGTCGGGTGAACAAGAATTGACAACAAAAGCATCAAAATCTCTTGTTTGAGCAAAGTTAACAGTTGATTTTTTTCTCATGGGACAATCTCTTTTCCAATGTCCAGTCTCTTTGCATAAAAAACATTTGCCTTTTTTGTTGTAATTTTTGGACTTGTGTCTGTCATCACCCCTCCTAGAATGATGTGCTGATAATGCATTATGATGTTCTTGCGCGTTTTGCAACGTTGAACCCGATGAATGGGAGTTCATGTGAAAAGACTGCAAACGAGACTCTTCCATTATCAGTCTCGATGTTAGATTCTCCAATGTTTTATTATGTGATGCCGTTGACTCCCAAGCGCTAAAAAAATGATTAAAACGTGGCGGTAATGTCATCAGTATCTTAGTCATCACCATACTTGGAGATACCACCTCTCCTGCTTCTCTGAGCTGTTGAACAATTGTTTCTAATCTTGAAATGTGTGTCGCAATATCATCTTCTGAGCTCCTTCCGAAAGAATAAAACTTTTGCTGTAGCATATGAACACTTGCCTCAGATTTTTGCTCATAAACGGCAGCCAACTTAGTCCACATATATTTAGAGTTCGTGCAGTTTAGAATATGGACAAGTGGTTGCTGTCCTACTGTTGTAGCTATGATCTTTTGTGCTTTTCTGTCTTTCGAAACCCAAGACGATAATTTCGTTTCAAAATCATCTCCTTTTGCACTGGTTGCTTTTACTCGTTTAATTTCCTCCCCAGTAACAATCTCGAGGAGATTACTAGCGTTGAGAAGGATTTTAACCTGAAATTTCCAGGTGCTCCATTGCTCACTTGAGACAAATTTGTCGATTTTAAGCAAATCACCATCCATGTTGAATAAACGATGTAAAAAAAAACTTTGCACCAAAATCTTATCAAAAAAATAAATCTCAATCTTAAATTTATTATTACTTCCAAGACCGACAAAATATTTGTCCTTGCAAAAAAAACTAAGATTACCGAGATAAATGCAGATTCGATTTTTTTTTTATTCAGCTACGAGTCTGGGCCCATAACCTGTTGAACCAGATAATTAAAACCAGGTCCTTACTTAATGATAATTTATAATAAAAAAGAAAGAGATTTATTGTCAGATAAGTAAAGTCTAAGAATTGACAGAACAAAAATTCAGTTGGTACAATTGGTAGTCATTATACAGTGACTTGCAAAATTAATAGTACAGTTTTCACAAATATATTAAGAAGTATTGTTATTTTATGATGCGTTTAATTATATGATAGATCTTAATTAAGAATAGACAAAAATATTAGGGATAATTTAGCAGTTTTTTTTAATTTCTGGCAAAAACGGGGCAGGTAAAAATAAAAAAAAGTGTTTTATTTTCAGATTTTTACCTGAATATGGGTTTTCCCTATACCTGTTGGGTTTTTCATATTAATCAAAAACAAAATTTTCTTGAGCGTTGTTAAATTTCTTATTGCTTTTTTGTTGTGAATTGCTTAATATTGTATGACTTATTATCAACCAATAAGTGAAAGTGAAGTGAAATAATATAAATACAAGCATCACATAGTAAAGTGACAGTGAATTACTGAACCTGAATCAGAGTATATCTACTAATGAGTAGGGACACTCTCCACGTGTTTATTATTTTTTTTACAATTAATACAAGAAATAGACGAAAATAAGAAGTGTAATAGTGAAAGAGAGATAGATTTAACATAGGCACGCCTATAAAAACACGTACGAAAAAAATGTATACACAAAATCATCGCCTTAGTTCCTTTTCACTAGTGTGACCAGCTTCTAGAAAATATAGCGACATTGACCTGGTAAGGAAGCTGAACACACAGCTGGGTCATGTAGAGCGTATGGATGAAAACGCGCCAGCCCGATGAGTCTCCAATTCCAATCCGGAGGGCTGACGCAGTTCTGGAAGACCCCATCTAAGGTGGACCGACCAAGTGAAGAACGACCTCAACCAACTTGGTGTGCGGAACTGGAGGCCACTGGCTAGGGACCGGCCTAGCTGTCGAGGATTGTTGGTTGAGTCCGTGGTCTACAATGCACTGTCCGCGCCACCTTAAGTAAGTAACAACAGAACTTGAGACTGACAAAGTAAAACACATAATATGTACGTATCAACATTTCTTCAATCTAAACACAATTTGACCATTTTCCTATTCGATTGAAATTTTCAGAAACTTGGTAATTATAATAATATACTTATCAATTTACTTAGAAAAAAACTGCTTTGTAAATTGAAAAAGTTACTTTATTTTACACATATTGTGTTGTGATATAAATTCTATGTCTATAAATCTGTAATGTAAGCTCGGTTGATAAGGCCTCGTCTTTACTTGGATTTTACAGATAAAATGCAAAAAGCTTTAAAGCTATGTAACTAGAGAAAATAATTGAAAACTTAACTGGCAAAATAAAAATGCCGATCACTATAATCACGATGCAGCATAAGAGTTAAAGCCCAGAAATGTGATCGGTTTTTTTTCGTCATCACATGTCTTTCGTTGAGGATATTACTTTTAAATTTATTTGAGGTTTTAATGTTTATCGACCCTAATATATCCTAATACCTAATATACTGTCTGGATTTATTTCCAGGTGTGAAGTATGTGACAAAAAATTTTCCAGAGTGTGCGAGTTAAAACAACATCTTGCTACAATTACCCATAAGCAGAGAGAAGCAAAACTGATTTTCCCGACTAAAAACGTCGGAGCTTTCGCGATTGATAACATTGATATCCAATTACCAATAACAAACTAGAATTCATTTTCAATAAAAGAAACAATATTATTATGTTTGATTTTATTATGGTTTTCAATTTTCAATAATTTTAGTTTTAAGCCTTAAAATGAAGAAATAAATTATTGTTCATTTAACTCGAGAATGTGAATAAACGAGGGTTGTAAATACCAAAATACCCTAGTTTAATGAGCCAGTGAAAGCTAGTTGACCAGGGCGTCTGAATACTCACAGTGAGTAAAAAAAACAACTCACAAAAAAATAATAAAAGAAACGTATACCTTATCTTTGTTCATTTCTTCTTTCCCAAACAAAAATTTAAATAATACTTATATAACAAACCTTTTATTAAATTATTAACCTTATCATAAAACTTGAATATTTAAGTCGTAAGGATATGGGCGATACCTAGCTTACTAACTTTAAAATGATAATAACTATTTTTCCACCGGCCTAATTAAGCTAAATCACTTAATTTAGCTTAATCATATTACTAATTATGTGATTTACTATGCCTTTTCATGATTTATACTTATGTTATTTAAGCTCGTTTTATTTTAAATTACGTATCTGTTTTTCATAAGCTCATTTTTTTTCATAAGAATATTAGGAAAATAAAAACAACTGAAACTTTCAACGTTATAAAAGAGAAGCAGAAGCGCAGTTTTTATTTGACATATTAATCATATATGTATGAAACATTTTCTATTGACATTTAACATTTAAGGCATTGTTTTCGTTAGTCGGATGTGTCCAGCGATCATTCTTTTGGTGACGTCATAGTCTCCAACAGTATCTGTCATCGCAAAACTACAAAAAATAAAATCAAACATACTCTCTCTTGATTCAGCACTTTATTTAGCAAAAATAAAAAAATTATTATCAAACTGTCCAATTTTTAATTTAAATTGCTAGTGATCGGTGAGTTTTTTGGATTGTATATCGGTTATTTATATTTGAAAATGAATTTATCCCTGATAGAAATGCTTCACAAACCCAGACAGATACAAAAAAAAAAGAATGAAATGGGCAGATTTGGACGAGCTATTTTCCGGGAGCTTTGGTAGTAGAAGTTTGCGAAGTTGAAATTGTGAAATATAGTTTTAAGGTTAACATACACGTCAAACTAAACCGGGTCATTCTTCGGTGGGACCGCCTTTCGTGATTTAGAAATCATTTAGCTTAATCAGGCCGGTAGAAACATAATATTGTGAAGGGATCGCCCCAGCGACGAATTAATAAATTGCTTACATTATTCAACCTACTTCGAAACCTAACTCTTAAAAGTTCCCATACAGTAAGAAATGCACTTGAATAGTACCGCGCGTCGCCCATGTCATAAACATTAAAATACTCATGGCACAAGCCATATTAAGATAAGATACTCACATAGCTCAACCGGCGGCGGCGCCTTCAGTGCATTGGCTACGTCATTGCAAAAAATATAGAAACGTGTCTTCAATTCATAACGTAAATAATAACTGAATGAAGGCACTATCAGGGGTGGCTGGCTTGAGGCAGTAAATATGTCAATTCAGCACTAAAAGCATAACACTTCAAGTGGATGGTCATTTACCCGCGACCAGTGATATGCTGATTGTGCATATTATGGGACTTTTGATAGAATGTATCGAAAATCGAAGTAATGGTTGAATATCGATAATAGATATTAAGTATTAAGAATTTGTATAAAAGGAGAAAATAAAATATTATTATTCACTTCTTATTCTGAAGCCCAACCAACCGGTCTATTTTTACTTAGCAAATGGTCGAAATATTGTGGGGAATTGAAATTCAGGAACTGACGCCCTACAGAGCATTTATTGCTTTTGGGTCAACGTGTTTAAAGCAACACGCTAGGCGAGTCAGTGAAGTTCCATAACTTTCACTTTTAGTTCCACTCAATTCGGACATCTTTACATGATGATCTTTCCCCTCTTAGTTTTTATACTTTGAGCTGTGGAGCGGACAGAGTTAGAAGAATTCAGACGAAGCCCAACTGGGAAATGTCCCAACAAACACAACTGGCCCTGGCAGCAAATTTAATCAAAGAAGCCCAGGCCCTATTAACGGAACCAACACCACCTGAAAAAACAACGGATCAGGGTAGGTCCGAAGCCACTGACCATAGACAAGTATTTGAAACGAAATAAGATACGACGAGAAGTAAACGAAATTCCATTGCCCCCAGCTCCCAAGGTACGAACGGGCAAAAGGGTGCAACTTAAAAAACATCTGGTGGAGCTATACCGATTGGCCAACATATCCGGCCAACCCAGTAGTGTAAGGCAAAAATACCTGCACCAGTTACAGCAGGTGAAGGGAGCAATCCGCTCCAGCAAAAAACCCAAGCAGAACCAGAAGAAATCCGAGGAGAAAAACAACAACAGCTCGTAAAGTTAGAGAAACAAAATTTAGACTTTCAATTATTGATTAAATTTTTTTTTCTCAATTGGTAAATCCCAATCTATAGTAGAGGAGATAATCGTTAATAATAACGGTCCTCAAATTAATAAAAAGAATGATAATTTTGAATATGGAGTAGACATAGTTTCAATAATAGTTATTATTATTATCATTATCGTCGCAAAATATTTAAGAGACTTAATCATAAATAAATTTAACAGAAAAACTAGAAAAGACATTGTAAAAAACAATTTTAGCAGAAGAAGAATGTCTGTATAATTTTTTAAATAAATACAAGATAATGTAAAATGAAATACGACCGTTTACTTTGACGGCTTCTTATAAAGTTTCATTTATTGCAATGCTTAAATCTAACAAAAAATCAATAATGAATATTAATAAAATAAAATGGAAAAAAGAAGACTGCTGATGTAGGTGTTTGCAAATACGAAGGCCATTGCATTGAAAGCCATTGCACTGCAGATGTAGCTGCTAGCTAGTTTTAGTTCAATGCCGAAATATGCTTATGTGTTACAATTTATGTCGTGCTGCTTATTTTTTGTTCTGGAATACAAAACGCAAATTGCGTTGGTTTCTGGTTCAGCTGACTGAACGGAAAGCGGTGTGCTGGTTATGCTGATGTAATAACTCCTCCCCCTGTTAAGTTCGAGACGCCCTCGTTTCGATTTTTTTAATAGGCAATAGCTTCCTCTATTCTTCTTGTTGTAGTCACTTCTTTTCTCTCTTTTTTTTTTCCTTTGTGATATAAGTTTGAATAAAGTAATTGCCGATGTTATAACCACTATGAGGGACAAGGTTGGAAATGTTGACCACCATAAAGTCTTCTGGTTAGAAACGTCTTCTTTAAGTGTTTCAAGGTGATTTCTATTTTGGATATGGATTCTATGAAGATATGGTAGTGAGACTTGGGGATTGTGGTCCAGATATTGTACTGCTAATATCTTAGCTGGCAGCGGTTCGGCATGGATTGGAGTAGAATGGCCTATGAACGACTTTTCGTTGATCTTTACTTCATTCGAGAATGTGATTAAATATGTCCCCTTTACGATGATTTCTTCTTCATCAAATATTTTGGTCGGTTGGACTTCATTCAAAATTATCATTCCTTCCTCGATCTTCTGCATCTCTGGGAGGTGATACGAGCTTTCAGTTGGACAGGCTGCGCTATTGTTGTTGAGAAGTTGCATCAAACATACTCGTATGTCGACTGCTGGCTTACAGATGTGCATCGTTGTTGTATTTACACAGTTAGTTAAAGGTTGATAAGAATTTTTACATTTTGCTGCCTTATTTCTGACTTAATTATTTTATATTCTTACAAAACTACAGATTTTATTTACTTTAGGTACTTTCAATATATAGTGGATTGCATTGGAATTTTGTAGTACTTTTACTTAACAAATTATTTATACTAATTGGTACATTTTCAAGATTAATTAATTTATTTATTTCAAAGTTATCTAAAATCAGTGGATTTATAATTTCATTCTTTGCGAGTACAACTGATAAAACAATATCATTCAAATGAGATATGATATAAACATTTCTATTTAGAAGGTAATTTAAAAGAACTGATTGTTTGTCAAGTTTTGAAATTGGATTTTCTTTGAGAGAATTGATTGATGTATTTATTTGGTCTGTTACTTCGTTAACTTTATCTTGCAGTTGGGAATTAATTTCAACTTGCCTGTTACTATTTTCAATTCAAAAGTTTTCTTTTGTTAGAAGTAATTAGGAATCGCTGTGATCCGGTGTACCTGCTACAAATTTTAATGCTGATCCTAAAAAATCTATAGATCTAGTAAATCTTTTTGGGACTTCCAAAGTATTAACGATATTTAAAATTTGCTCAGTTTGTTGATTTATTATTTCATATTTACTTTGTGCCTCGGATGTTTTGGGAAGTACATCCTTACTCTGCTGAGCCATTAGTTCGTATTCACTAAGATAAGTGGTGTGGACGATGTACGAAAAGTCTTCAAATACTGCTACTTCACCTAATGCAATAGGTATAACGTGAGCTATACTGTAATCAATAATTTTAGTCATTGAGAGACGAAATAATAACAAAGAAAGGATTGTGAAGTGATAGATAATTAGGTCTTCGTGGATGATTTTAGTCTCTACGCACTTCAGCTGCAGAAGCTATTTTGTCGTCTTCTGAATAACCCATGTTTTCTACTCGAATAATTCTTTTCTTCTCACTTACCACTTTTTTTTTATTTTTAGAGAATTTTAGAAAGATTTGCAAAGGTTAGAGTTGATAGATGGTTGATGATTTATTTTATGAAATGCTAATCGGTGGAAGATGATTTAAATCTCTACGCACGTCTGCAGTAGCACAATGAAATGAAGATTCAGCTGCTGTTGATTTTATCGAAGCTAGTTTTAATTCGGTCACGATTTGTTTAAAGACACACAAACTTAAGTTGTTTTTTGTTAATTGATTGTTGTTGAACGATCAGATTAACGTCTTTTTTTTCGAGTGTTATTAATCCAAACGGCGGTTGTCCACTCCCAATCGCAGAAGATATATAGTTGGTTAAAAATGTATTTTTTGGGTATTGAGCAAATTTTCGTTAAGTAATTACGGGAATTTAGGAAGATTTAATTAAAATATATAAGTACTGAAAGTTCTTCTTAGGGACGTAACAAAGAAAAAATTGGAATTTTTCTCAGGGACGTAAGTGAGAGAAGTTCTGGTTTTCGCGGTGTTGCAGTTTAGTAAGATTTTTAGTAGCAGTGTTGCTCAAGTTTAGTTTAGATTCACAGTGACAGTGTTGTCCGGAACCAGTCTTTGAGATTTTTGCAGTGTTGCAGTCGAGAAAGTTAGTTTTTAAAGAAGTGGCAGTGTTGCCGATCAGATAGTTTAGAATTTTCGCGGTGTCGCAGCTTAATACATTTTTTGTTATATTTAAGCAGTTTAGTAATTTTGATAACTTCTAGAATAGGAGAAGTTAGTTAAGTTATTATAAAATTAGTTTTTTGTTTTGGGTTGGTAATCTTTGAAGTTGAGTTACGATTCAAAAACAAGAAGGAATTGTTTAGAATACATTTTTGACGGTCTTTATTATCTTCCAACAATAGTTGAATATAATATTTCTATATATATCGAACCATATAAAGTTAAGTAAAGTACTTTCGTCTTTGAAGAAATTTCGAAGTATCTTCTTTTAAAGTCGGAGTAGCTATAAAATTTTTTTATAGGATCTCACTAGTCTGCAAGGAGCCTTTCTCTTTGTAGGACTATATATTTTTTATACCCTATTCCATAGAATGGGATATTGTATTTGGTGTGGAGTTTGTAACATAGAGAAATAATACCGTTAGGTATAGAAAAGTATATATATTCTGACTCAGAATCAAAAGCCTAGTCGATTTAGCCATGTCCGTCCGTCCGTCCGTATGTATACTCTCTAGACGTCGCAATTTTTGAGCTAGAAGGCTGAAGTTTGGTACATATAATCTTTGGTTCTTGAACCGGTAAAATCCGTCCACAAACACGCCCACAATTGCCATTTTTGTTGAACAACCTCAATTTGGTAAAATTAAATTATGTTTTTTGTACAGTTATGATAAACGCTAAAATTTTGCACGCTCAAGCTTCAGGTAAACCTTCTTCCAACTAAATAAAAAAATTTCAGTTTTGGCGTGGCTGACGCCCATTTTTCATACAAAACCATCAATATTGTTTTTATAAAATAGTAATTGTTATATTAAAGCGAAAAACATAAAATTTTGTGGGTATTACTTGTACATAAACATCTTGTGTATTAAATCAAAAAATTTTATTCTGGGCGTGGCAGACGCCCACTTTTCACTGAAAACATAAAAAAATTGTTTAGGCAAATAAACGGTATTTATAATGAATCCGCAAGCATCTTGCGTCTCTTAGTAGAAACTAAAAACTTTGTTTATGAAAAGAAATTTTTGAATTTTGGGCGTGGCTTATGTCCACTTTGCATACAAAACCATCAATATTGTTATTAGAAAATAACAATTGTTATATTAATGCGAGAAACATTAAATTTTGTGGATATTACTTGCACATAAACATCTTCTGTATGAAATCAAAAAAATCATTTTGGGCGTGGCTGACGCCCACTTTTCACTAAAAACATAAAAAAATTGTTTTTGCAAATAAACGGTAATTATAATGATAGATAGATAGATGAGTATTTATTAGCGTATTAATAAGCTTTAGATAACAATTATTTTATAATTTTTAAAATTATTCTTACATTAACATTTTTAATATTTCAGTCTTACAAATTCTATAATACTTTTTTTATATATATTTACATTAGTTTCACATTTAACATGGTTAGGCATTAGATTAAAAATCTTAAAACCTTTATATTTAAGAGAGTTTTGAGCTCTGGCTGTTAAAAAATTTGGTAATCTAAAATCATTCATATTTCTAAGAGAATACGGTTGAATATCACGAACATATTGAACATATCTTGTTAAATAATTTGGCATTAATCTATTTTTAATTTTGTAAACAAACATTAGCATATTCATAACAATTCTCTGTTTAACAGACAACCATTTCAAAGCATTTAACATAAAATTTATTGATGTGTATCTACTACATTTTAAAATGGCCCGCATCGCTTTATTTTGTAATAGTTGTAATCTAGCAATTAATCCATCATTACATAAAAACAAAACTGTTGAACAATATTCAAAATGTGGTTTCACAATAACATTGTAAATATTTATTGCCGTAAGCATCGTTACATCTTTTCTTATTCTTTTTAAGAAACCTATTTTTTTTAAATCTTTTTACATATATAATCTATTTGATTTTCAAACGATAGTTTATTATCAATCGTAATGCCAAGGTATTTTATTTCATCAACTCTTTCTATTATATTGTTTTCAATCACTAAGTTCGAATTTAAAGTTAGACTATTTCTACTTGTTATTATCATGCACTTAGTTTTTTTAGCATTTATTTTTAGTCTGTTTTGGCATAACCAATCATATACACTATTAAGATCTTCTTGTAGTTTCTTATGGCAGTCTTCAATGTTTTCTCCGGAGATGTAGAGCAGGGCATCATCAGCAAACAGTGCGATTTGACAATATTGTAAAACACGTTCTATGTCATTAATATAAATAATAAACAGAAGAGTCCCAAGTACCGATCCTTGAGGCACTCCCAAGTTTACATAATTGGGCCTCGAAAAATTTCCGTTTATTTTAACTTTTTGAGTTCTATTTTCGAGGTAAGTTCTAAACCAAGCAAGTTCACAGTTTTTAATACCATATTTTTCTAGTTTTTTTAAGAGGATCGATCGATCAATAGTTTCAAAGGCACGTTTTAAATCAAGAAAAACACCATATATATATTCTTTTTTTGATATACTCTCTTTCCAACTAGTTAAAATAAAGTTTAAGGCACTCTCACATGAGTGAGCTTTTCGGAAACCGGATTGTGATTCAATTATCAAACCATTGCTTTCGAAGTAGTCTTCAATTTGCTTAAACGCGATCTTTTCTATGTTTTTTTCGTACAGGGGCATACTGTTGATTGGTCGAAATTCTTCACACTTTTTAGTATTTTTAACTTTTTCAATAGGGCTAACCGTTGATTCTTTCCAAGAGTCTGGGAAAATACCCTCTTGAAAAGATTTATTAATGATGGACTGTAGTGCCGGTCCTAAATATTCAAAGTTTTCTAAATATATTTTCGGGGTCAGAAAAGTACTATCTTTTTTGTTTTTAATCCGTAAAAGCACAGAGTATATATATCATTTAAAGATACACAATTGAATTTGAAAGTGTAACCCGAATACGGTATTGAATTATTGTATGTCAGAAACGGAATCTCACTATTTATTTCAGTTATACTATTCACAAAAAAATCGTTAAATTTACTCGCAATAATTTTTATATTTTCGTTTAGTTTTAATAATTTCATTTTTGTAATGGTTTCTCGCCGCCTTGTAATTTTCCCAGTCTTCCACAGTGTTAGAAAGAATCGCTTTGGCTCGTGTGTTTATTTTATTTCGTTTTAAGCTATGTAAATAGTTATTGAACCAAGTATTTTCACTTATTCGCGTATTAAATTCTTTTGTAAACTTTTGAACTATTTTATTTTTCAATGTTCAAAATTTGGCTACTTAAAAGCTCACGTTGAAAGATATTTTTATTATATTTGAATGACTTTATTTTTCGTTGGATGTTTTTAACACTATTTTTTACTGGTACCTTGATATTAATTGTCTCATGATCACTTATTTTTAGTTCTTTAACAGTTTTAGCTTCTACATCTTTGTTGTTAGTAACTACATAATCGATTAGAGTCTTCGAATTTTTAGTGATTCTTGTTGGTTCACTTACCAATTGATAGAAGGAATTATCAGATATTTTCTTAAAAATGTCTTTCCTATATGTATCTGTTGTGGCAAACCAGTCTATATTAAAGTCTCCTACGACTATAATATCTCTATTTTTTTCACATATTTCATCCATTATATCCGAAAAATTATCACAGAAAAGTCTGTTAGATACCCTTGGTGATTTATATAAGGCAACCAGCAAAAACTTATAATTATTGAAATACAAATCACACTTCAACCACCATATGTTATCATCTATAACAACCTTACTAACATTTAAAGTTTGTGTAAATTTTTTTATGTATATAACGACGCCACCAGTTCGACTAGAATTCGTATCACACCTTATTAAATTATAATTATCTACGCATATTTCACTGTCATAAATGTCATCCGTTACATGCGTTTCTGATAATACTATTATATCGAAGTCTTCATCAAAAATGGTGTTTTTAAGTTCATCGAAATTATTTATTAAACCACAAATATTAAGATAGCAAATAATATATTTTGATTGCTAATATCCAATTCTACCTCTTTGGGTTTCAATTTTTTTCTTTAAAACATCACATACGTAACTTCTACAGTCATGGTTTACATCGAAATTAAATCCTAAGTTTTTATTAGCTATATCACAATTATTGCACTTCGAAATATTTTTATCACAGCTATTAGTATCATGTTGTTCAGAACATTTTGCACAAACTACATTTTTCGTACAGTTCTTTGCCTCATGGTTGAATCCCCAACATTTAAAACAACGTTTTACTGGCACGAAATCAAAAACAAAACATCTATCCCAGCCAATGTTCAGGCTTCCCTTATTTATTATTTCTTTATAGTCTGAACTTTTTATTTCGATAATTGCATTATATACATTTTCGTTTTTCTTATTTTTCTTTATAGCATTAAAAAGTTTTAAGCACTTCACCGATCCTTCCATTTTATTTTGTTTCTTAATAGCGTTTTCAAATTTTTCTTTGTCCCATTCACTATTTATACCACATACTATTAAACAAGGTTTTTTTAACTGCGGTACTAAAATATCGTAATCGTTTCCCAATTTATCTTTTGCCTCTTTCTCAATAACATCTCTGGATTCGACATCGTCGCAATTTATGACAACCATACCATCTTTCTTATTCACCACACTATTTACTTTGACAGATAATGACGTTGGATCGATTTTCTCTTTAATTTCATCATTTGTTTTCTTATTCTCTTGAATTTGCTTTGGTTTAAGAATGACAGGTGTTTCCTTTCTCTTTATCAAATCTGCATAAGAGGGAGCACACACATTGCCATTGCCACTCACACTTGCTTCTATATTATTTTTTTCGTTTTTTCCCGTTTTATTTACATTATTTACTTCACAACTTGTATATATTTTCAATTTTTCTATGATTTCATTAACTGCTTTTTCCTGTTTTAATGCACTTTCTTTATTTAAGTTCACAGATTCCAAAATATCTTCCAAACGCTTGTAAATTGCATTTTGTTTATCTAAACAATCATCACATATGAAAACGATGTTCTTGTTCGTTCTCACCACATTAATATCATACGTCGCGATACCCGTACATTTCTCATGAAACGATTTTCCGCAAAAACCGACACATCTTATTTTACTTATTGTTTTCGTAAAACGCTCATTGCACTTTTTGCAATCTTCTTCCATAATTGAAGTTTTTTCACTATTTTTTACTTTTAAACTTCTTATAAAAAAAGATTTTTAATCGCCCGCACAAATAAAACACGTCTTTACAGCTCAGCTGTTAAATAGTGATGAATCCGCAAGCATCTTGCGTCTCATAGTAGAAACTAAAAACTGTGTATTAAAAGAAATTTTTGAATTTCGGGCGTGGCTTACGCCCACTTTTCATGAAAGAACGAAAAATGTTGTTTTAAATTAAAACATTTTCCCCTTCCGTTCGTTATATGAAAAATATTTCTACATTTTATTGTGTAAATTTTTTCAATACGCCCACTTTTAATGGCGTGATTTAGTTAAAATACCTTTGTTCAGGTAAGATCGTTTAAAAACTACTCGATTCAGCTGTAGTTTTACACATATGCCTAAATACTGACTAATGATCAAAGCTTAATTAGTGCTTTAAATTTTTCTATAAAAATTATAGGGCACGCCCACTTTTAAGGGGCGTTTCCGTCAAAAGTAGTAATATGCATTAATTTTTTTTTAATGTTTTTTAACTATCGGTCCCAGTTTTGAAGTAAGAAGATGAACTCTTCGGTTTGTATACCTTGTTTACGTAGCAGAGTGTAGTTCAAGAATTGTTAAAAACACATCATCGCTATTTCCTATCAAAACCTAATATCTAAAAATTTTAGTTTTGTCTTGTTTTGTTTAAATCGATCTGCAAGCTTAAAATTGAATGATGAGCTCATATCACCCTGGCAATCAAATTTATCAGCTGTAGGCTTGGCACACGCCTTTTTTTTATTGTGACAGCAGTTATTGTACATCGGCCAAACAAAATTTATTTTATTGAATTTTTCCCTGCCTGCTAAAGAAGAATTTTGCTTCCGATACTGGAACAGCGGCTGGCTGCAAAGGAGGCGAACGCATATGCATATACAAATATACATATACAAAAATTTGGGAATAGGGTATCCAACAGTTCGTTGCAAACGTACTGTAGCTCTCGCTTATGTTTTTTTATTGAATTACTAAGTGAATTGAAATACTACATATACTTATAATTTTAAGCACTTTTTGAGTTTTTTTTTTGTCACTTCGATTGTGTTTTATTAGTTTTGTGTTACGAGAGTATCTCGATCACAGTTAAATGAGTTGTGGGAATAGGAGATTTATTCGTCCGAGCACATATAATTCAGAGTTTTTAGACGTTGTAGTCATGTCTAACCCACAAGCTTCAGGCAGTGGAGAACAAGGACAAGGAGAAGTAAGGATAGAAGATGAATCTAGTCTTGAAATGTACTGCCTGTTAATCCCAATGTTCAGTTCGTTAATGATAGTCCTGATTTAAGACGCAATGTAACTGAAGACTCTCTTACTCTTCAAGAAATAGTTACTGCTACGGTGAAATTACACCGAGAAGAGGATAGACGTTTTATGAAAGAGGAAATAGCTCAAAGCCAAGCGCTACTTCTCGAGCAATTAACAAACCTTTTCAAACTGTAGCCCCCTCCGCCTAATAACCAACCTTCTACTTCACAAAACCTTGTACTTAGACAATCAACTAGGCAAACTTTAGCTAGAGTAAGAATAGCTTATGTCACAAACGGAACAACTGCAGGAAATCCTACAACCCAACGTATAAATTTAACAAAAAAATTGGACTCTTGTCCAACACCGAATGTTGAACCAACAGCTACATTGAATGTTCTGACAGGACATCCAGTAGACGTGGCTCAGGGTTCGAACATAGATGTTTTTCTCACGTGGATGAACGCGTTTACTTTAGATGGTTCTCCTGAAGCTCCATCTCCACGGAGACAAGTACCTTCTAACGCAACGTGTCATATAGGAGATTTCCACAATACGAATACCACAAGTGGGGTATTAAGTTTGACGGTCGAAATATGTCGATGGTTTTCTGTTTAGACTTGAACGCGTTAGGTACAGTTATGGTGTTGCATGGGATGAGCTGACGGTGAATTTTCATCATTTTGTATCTGGATCAGCGCAGTCATGGTATTGGATGTACCTGAAGGGTAATCGACACACTTCTTGGCTCGCGCTCCAGACAGGTCTAATCGAACAATTTCGAAGTCTTGAGACAGACTGCGAGTTGTCTCGAAAGCTATCAAATTGAGAACAATAGCGAGGTGCATCATTTAGTGATTTTTACGATACTTTGATGTCAATCAATTCGAGGATGCGTGTTCCGAAGTCGGAGAAAGAACTAATCGAAATTATTAAGACGAATGTGAAGAGGCGAATGTGTGAATTACTCATCACCTTCAGCACACATAGTTTGAGACAGATGGCATATGTATGTTGTACGATCGAAAAGTTTCTTGACCAACAGGAGAGCTCGCGACCCTCTTTTGTGCCGAATACGCATCGAATTCCGACAAAACGTTTTGTAAACGAAGAAGTGGAAGAATCACAAGATTCAACCGTAGCATTACCTGCAAGTGTAGAAGCTGTACATAATGTACATAAGGAAGCAAATACTTTGAAGTGTTGGAATTGTTTAAATGTAGGGCATGGGTTCAGGGAATGTAAGAAACCTTCTGAAAGAAAGTTTTGTTATCGTTGTGGACTAGAAAATGCCTATTTTCCCACTTGTCCTAGATGTTAAGGAGGAACAACGCAATATCCGGGGAGGGTTCGCTCCGAACAGATAGACCCGGAGTTTTAAGTGCCGAAGAGTCTTCTACCCTCAAAACTCCAGTTACTACTTTAAAACCAATAATAAAACCCGTTGTTAATGTAGCAACACCAAAACCAGATTTGACCTTTAATAATAAGAGAAATGAATTATTAAGAAAACCATTTCATGAAAGACTTTAAAAATATTATAATGTCCGTAAGCGAATAATGAATTATCCAGAAGTGTCTAACCGTATTAGGCGCATTCGAAATAGATTTAATGACAAAAGACGAACTTATCATTATTTTGCTTCAACGACATTGAAAAGAGAATCAGGAGATCCTCGCCGTTATGTCAACGTTGAAATTTTAGGAGACAAAATGTTGGGTCTATTAGATTCAGGTGCAAGTATCAGTTGCCTTGACGCTGACGCTTTGACTTATTTGTCTAAGAACGAATGTTTCAATGAAGAAGATTAATTCAAGTGTTTCAACCGCTGACGGGCAGAAACAAAGAATTTGTGGATTAGTTACTACCGATGTTAAGTATAAAGGTGCTTCTCATAGCATAAGTTTTTAAGTCGTTCCGACTTTAGCACAACGATTATACTTATGGGTCGATTTTTGCTCAAAATTCAACCAAGCACCGATATCAAAGAAAAATTAGTCAACAGTTTTGCTGTCACGTTTTTCAGAGACACGTTTCAACTCGAGCGCAGATTTGAAAGATGAGTACTGGCAAATACCATTGGAGGAGAGCGCGAAGGAGAAGACAGCCTTTACGGTACCAGGGAGGCAGTTGTATCAATTGAACGTGATGCCTTTCGGTCTTTGCAACGCCGCTCAAAGTTTAACATATTTGATGAATCTAGTAGTTCCACGCGAGTTGCAAGACAGAGTCTTTGTATATCTAGATGACTAATTATTCGTGCCGAAAACTTTCGCGGAACATTTAAACGTTTTAAGTATAATTAGTAGAGAGTTAGATTGAGCAGGGCTCACTATTAATGTAGAGTAGTCTATGTTTTGTTTTGAAGAGTTACAATACGCAGGGTATAAGGTGGACAGGTTGTCTAAAGGCAGATCCAGATAAGGTCACTGCCATAATCAACTTCCCAGTGCCTACAACCACTCGCCAAGTAAGGCGTTTCTTAGGAATGGCTGGTTGGTACCGGCGGTTTGTGGAGAATTTCTCAACTTTGGCTGCCTCACTCACCGACACCCTCAAGAAAGGTAAGGCCTTCAATTTCAGCTTTTGAGAACATCAAAAAAGCGCTTACAACAACTCCTGTTTTGATTAATCCTAATTTCGAGAAGGAGTTCATTATTTTATGCGATGCATTCGCGTCCGGTATCGGATGTGTACTCTGCCAGCGAGATAAGAACGGAGCTGAACGCCCCATTTATTATTTCTCTCAAAAAATGAACGCTGCGCAGAGGAACTACTCCGTTACTGAACGCGAATGCCTCGCTGCTTTTTTAGAAATTCAGAAATTTAGATCGTATATCGAAGGATATAAGTTTAGGGTAGTAACCGATCACTCCAGCCTAAAGTGGCTGATGAATATGAAGGAACCAACCGGTCGTCTGGCCAGGTGGAGTATGATACTTCAGGTGTTTAATTTCGTGGTAGAGCACAGAAAAGGAACACTTAACGTGGTACATGACGCTCTTTCAAGAGTGTATGATGCCGATGCTTTAATGGCAGATAGCTATATTTTTAGTGTTGCACAAGTTCAATTCGAGGAGGTGCTCCACATTGACTTAGACGATCCGGGTTTCAAGTCCGATGAATATCAACAACTCATCTATCACATCGTTGCGAGATTTGCAAGACAACGAAAGCATCCAACCAAACTTTACGTCCGAGATGGGAGAAAGTTTTAAGGTAGAAAGACCATTTAAGCATTTCTATGTGGATTTTCTTGGTGCTTATTCAAGATCCAGGAGTGGGAATTCTTTCATAGTTATAGTTTAAGACCAACTCACAAAATTTGCGATCATCAAACCGTTGAAAAAGTCACAGCTGCAGAAGTTATCAAGTTTTTGCACGATGAAGTCTTTCTTTTATATGGTGTACCTGAGAGTATCTTATTTGATAAGAGATCGCAATTCATTTCCAAAGACTTTCAACATTTTTAAACATGTTTGGTGTCAAACATTATAGAACGGCGATTAATGCACCTCAAGCTAATGCCAGCGAGAGAGTTAACAGGTCCATACTTTCGGCAGTAAGATCTTATGTTGATCCTAAGCAGACCAACTGGGGTGCTCATTTATCTACTATTAGCAGTGCTTTATATATTACTATTTACTCAGCGTTGGCTATGTCACCGTATGAGGCTTTATTTGGTCAGAGGATGATGGAGCATGGAGCCGATTACAAGTTATTGAAGGATTTAGGAGGACTTAATAACTCAGAAATCGATTGGTTGCCCAAGGTGTCGAAAATGAATATTCTTCATACCTACTTAAAAACCTCATTAGAAAGAACTCACGAAGCTTATGAGAAAGTTTACAATCTTCGGCGTCATGCAGTCAATTTTAAAGTAGGGGATGTCATTTTCAAACGAAATGTAGTTTTGAGTGATGCGAGCAAGCATTTTAATGGTAAATTACCACCCAAGTTTGTTAAGGTAACGGTAGTCAAGATTATTATTATTATTATTATTATTTGTTGTAAGGGAGAGCTTATACAGCTCAGGCACTGCGGTATATCGGAGGTTCCTATTGTGCCAACCCATGTGAGATTCTAGAGCAGCTCTGTTGCTCCAGACAGGGACCAGAACTTTAAGATATTCTGTGGATGAAAGGTTTTGAGTTTTTCCAAGGGAACGATCTCGACACCTTCTTCACTTTTGAGGCAAAGACGGCAAACGGAGTCTGTTGCTATGTTGAGTAGGAATTTTGTGGTTTTGTGTTATTATTCTGGTACGAATCGTTTAGAGCAGATTTGACCAGGAGTTGTTTGCCAAGCTGCATTGGATTCCATGAGTAGGATGTTTTTGGCAGTGGGGGGTGACCTTAGAGAAATTTTGTGTGAAGTTGTGTGTGGGAATTGTGACATCCACACACATGCTAAATTCCTCAAGATTTTCCAAGCTGCTGAGGAGCGATAGGTGGCCCCTTGCATTTGGGTTGGAGGTTACATATACTTGGTGGAAGAGACGATGTAAGCTCAGTGTTGCTTCCATTCTTATGAATAGGTGTATTGGAGGTAATCCTAAAATTACATTGAGTGCAAAGATAGGTGTGGTCCGCATGCATCCCGTTATGCATGTCGTTGTATTTTTTCTAGCTTCAGTATAGCAGTATTTTCTTTAGTTTTTGGCCACCATACCAACGCTGCATATGCTATTGCGGGTCTCACTAAAAGAGTGTAGAGGCTATTCATCATTTTGGGTTTGAGTCCCCAATTTTTTCCGCAAATACTTCGGCATGTCCAGAGAGGTTTTGATCCTCTGTTAGAAATGCGTTCTAGTTGAGGGTTCCATGACAATTTACTGTCTAGAACGATCCCTAGATATTTTGCTTTTTTCAAAAATGGGATTGTGTCACCATATAGAGAAGGGGGTGTGAGACGATCTACTTTTCGTCTTTTAGTAAAAGGAACAATAACTGTCTTTTTGGGGTTAACGGAGAGACCTTCGCAGATACACCAGTCTCTTACAATGTTCAAGGCTGATTAAAGTCTATTCGATATTGATATTTCTGATGATCCCTGTATGACAATGGCTAGATCGTCTGCGAAGCCCACTGCATAAATGCCGTTTGTTTCGAGTGATCTTAAAAGACTGTCTTCAACGATGGACCATATAAGTGGCGAGAGGACTCCGCCTTGTAGGCATCCTCTGGTTGTGAGTGCAGAAATTTCTATATCTTCAATTTTACTCTGGATAATTCTGCAACTAAGCATGGACATGATCCAATTGCATACAACTTGTGGTACGTTGTGGTACCTGAATGCACGATCTGTTGACTCAAAAGTGGTGTTATTGAAGGCTCCCTCAATGTCAAGGAAAGCGACTACACAGATTTCCTTACTATGAATGGAGGATTCAATTTTAGTAACCAAATCATTCAGCGCTGTTTCAGTCCATTTTTCCGGTTGGTATGCATATTGTGTTTTCGATAGAGGGGAGAGCCTTAGAGAGGTGTCACGAATGTGTCTGTCAATAAATTTCTCCATGCATTTCAGAATAAATGACATGAGGCTGATTGTGCGGAAGTATTTAGGGCTTGGTTCCAGATCCCGTCCCAGCATTGGTAGATAAATGACTGTAACCTTACGCCAACTATCAGGCAAGTGTCCGAAAGCGAGGCTACAGCTGAATAATTTTGAGAGAATAGGTGCTAGTACATTTGTTCCCTTTTCTAACAGACCCGGAAATATGCCGTCCTCTCCTGATGCCTTAAACAGTTTCAGTGAGGAGCTTGCCCATTTGATGGCATTAGTGTTACAGATATGTCTAGCTATTTTCCAGTCTCCAGTTGTTGGGATCCTTGACGGTTCCTGTTGTGGAGGTAGGTTCGTGGTTGGGGGGTCCAGAACAATTGATTCTGGATAGTGGATTTTTACAAGAAGCTCTAGAGCTTCCTTCTTGCTTTTTGTCTGAGTTCCGTTCTCATTGGTAATGGGAACCTATGGTGGCGGGTTTGTCAGACACTATGACTTTATGTAGACGACAGCTGGAGGGAACGTCAGATATTCCCTCCACAAATCACCTAAAAGACTCCTTTTGGACTCTTTTTATTTCACAGTTGTATTTGGTTAGACCATTAGAGTAGGTTTACCAGTCTTCATTGCGTTTGGCTTTATTGAAAAGTTTTCTTACTCTTGATCTTAGTTTCTTAAGATCATTGTTCCACCAACAGGTTTGGCTCTTGACTGTTTTAATTTTCAGGTGACAGTTGTTCTCAAAAGCAGAGATAATTGAGTTTTTTGCGTATTCGGCAAAATACTCGAGTTTATCTTTGGAGTTAATGAGAGGGATTTTGTCTTCAAGAGAATGATTCAGGTCTGAACTATAAGCAGTCCAGTCTGTGTTTCTCTTAGGACGGTAAGTTAGACGGGCTGGAGTTTCTACATCTAGTTTAAATCGAATATGTCTGTGATCTGCGCATGATGGTTCCGAGGAGACATGCCAGTTATAGATTAAGTTACTAGTCAAGGAAGAGGACAGTGTAATGTCCTCATCCTCTTTTCTAGTTTTGGTTACGAAAGTGGGTTTCCAACCGATATTATGTACATTCAAATTTTCTTTTGAAATCAAATCAATAAGTGACTCAACTCTTTTGTTGATGTCCGTGCTTCCCCTTAGGGTATGATGAGCATTTGCATCACAGTCAAGGACAATATCTGTTTTGATGTTCGCGCATTCTCGATCAATTTCATCACCTGAATGGGGGGACATGGTGCTTGGTCGTTTCCAGTGAAGTAGGCTGATGCTACTATAAGGTCCTTGGAGTTGTCGATCCTTACTACCGCCGCTGTCCAGTCCGCTCAGATGAATTCTGTGGGGGGAAGGAAGGTGTGTTATTATCAAATATGATACAAGTAGAATATAACAGCCTACCTGTAGGTGTTTTTAGGCCTAGAATTTTCCCGCTCGTGCTGATCCAAGGTTCTTGCCCAAGGGCGATAGACATTTCTGTCTCATGGTGTTTGTTAAGACCGCCGAAGCGGCCGTAGCATGTTAGAGGTTGATTTGAACAACCTAAATGTTGTTATTGTTTTTGTTGAGAGGGAGCTTTTGAGTGAAAGCCCCCTCTGTTACCACCACGTCCCCTGTGTATTAGCTGACGTTGTGGGTTGTTCGACTTTCCGCAGATGTTGCTTGACATTGACTGTCCAGATCTATTTTTAGCAGGTTTTTGTGACGTTAAGTCGATGGTCTTATCAGACCAGGCAGCAGGAGCGAAACCGGGTCTATCCAGTTTGCTGGGCCTTATTTTATATTTTGGCACCTGCTCAGGAGCGGACTATCCAGCTCCTGGTACAGGTTTTGAAAGGTTAGGAATGGAAGTTCCGGCTGCTGATGAAGATGCTTTGTCACCCGGAGGAGATGGTCTATCCGTTTCTTTGGGTAACGGGGCATTGGCTTTGCTGACCGTGGAAGTCACGGATTTCGGAGCGCCAGGGTTATCCTTGATTCACAGCTTCCGTAGTTTTCCACCGTCTGGACAGAGCTTTGACCACCGACGGATTCGAAGTCGCTGTCAGCAGAGGCAGGAAGTTCAGCCTTTGGCTGACAGATGGAGGAGCAGTCAGCTGTTCCCCCATCAGAGTTATTGGTATTAAAAATATCTATTTTGAATCCCACGAGTAGCTAGGGAAGTAATGGTTTCCATCCACGCAGAGCCCTGCGTTACATTAATAAGGCTAGAATGATCCTGGAGTTCGCCGGTAAACCAGAATACACCGTTAGCAACTGAGCTATTTGATAAATGGGCCCTCAGCTTGGCAGATCATCGGCACGGTTCTGTTGACACCTTGATACCAGCCCATGGGAGAGAAGAATGAGGAAAGCAGGACAAAGGAAAAGGGATATGAATGGGAGGAGGAAGGTAGGGAACCTCGAATCTATGGTCAAACTGCATTGAGGAGTGTTGGATTATTGATGAGTAAAGGAACAACTCAGCAATTCAATCTGATCTTAGCTGATCCCCATCCTGACACCGCACAGGGCAAATGTGGTGATCATTACCACCCGGCACCCCCTTGGAGGTTTTGAAACGAGGATTTTTGCCGAGCCAAGATACATAGTAAGAATTTGAGGTGGTAGATGAAGAGGGATACCAATCAACATCCCATACGAGGGACTTGAAGAAGTAACGACTGTGATAACACGAATTTTAATCGTTAGTTTTATTCTCATGCCCAGTGCTCAGCGGCGCACGAGACTCTTGTGTAATTGTTAGTATAATTGTTTAATGATGGAGCAATGAGGACTACTGAAGCCAAGCCTGTAATTCGGTTGGCTAACCTGTTAAAACAAATCGATTTTGTATCTATGAGATACTGCCAACTTAACAACAAGACTGTCTGCTGTCTGGTATCTCGATCTTAGCTTGTGACTGATTCTTGCTGATTTATTTTGTATCTATATAATTAATAAACTACTAGTTAATATAGAACTGATAATTACTATTTCTATTTATTTTGTATGTCACCTACGGATATTACAATTGGCGACGAGGATTAAGGAATTAACAATTGGCGACGAGGACTAAGGACATAACAATTGACTTAGGACATTGCAGTTGGCGACAAGGACATAGGACGCCGCGGAAAAATAAAATGGCGACCAACGACAAGATTCTGGAAATTTTGGAAATCCAATCAAAACTCCTTCAAGCACCCACAGAGGGAAATAAAACACCAAAAGAAACAGACAAATCAAGGCCAGAACTGCTTATTAATTCTTTGGCAAACAGTCTGTCTGAATTTTCGTACGATCCCGCAAATGGAATAACATTTGATGGATGGTTTTCTCGACACGAAGATATATTTGACGTGGATGAAAAGAATCTCGATGACGCATCGAAAGTGCGGTTGTTGATGCGCAAACTCAATCCAATTGCGCACGAGAAATACGCATCATATATCCTTCCGAAGAATTCACGAGATAAGACATTCAAAGAAACCATAGGCGTACTAAAGAAAATGTTCGGTGCACCAGAATCACTTTTCAGTTCAAGATATCGTTGCCTCCAAACTGTTAAAAATGCACAGGAAGACTTCACGAGCTACGCAGCACGAGTGAACAAATTGTGTGAAGATTTCAAGCTGAGCGTGCTTACATCGGACCAGTTTAAGTGCTTAGTGTTTGTTACAGGCCTGCAGTCATCAGCCGAGACAGACATTCGCACTAAACTCCTTTCATCGTTGGAGGATGATGCCGCCCTGGATTTGTCAAAGCTGTTGTCGGGTGTCCAAAAATATATTAACCTTAAGAAGGATACAGCCCTAATCCAAAATACATCAACTTCAAGCAACTCGGTCAATGCTGTGAGAAAAGAAAAATTCACTCCATCATTGTCTAATCCAAAAAATCAACAAGCAGGTAAAAATCATCAACCAAGTGGCCATCAACAAAACATTCAACCGAAATCCCCCTGCTGGAGTTGTGGCGAAATGCTTTTTTCTCGCGATTGCCCATTTCGAGTCCAAAAATGTCAGCAATGCAAAAAATCGGTCTCATTGGACCGCGGAGTTCCACAGGGATCCATCCTTGGACCGCTTCTCTTTTCAGCGTATGTTAACGATATACCATCTGTTTTAAGTCATTGTGAAGCACGCATGTTTGCTGATGATGTCCAGCTTGTAAAACATTGTCACCTAGGCCTTATTGAAGATGGCGCTTATAGCATTAATCAGGATCTGAATAAATTATTTGAATGGTCGAATAGATGTGGTCTCATTTAAAACCCCAACAAAACAAAATGCCTTGTTATCTCAAAAAAACTGCTCGATTTGTCTTATTTTCCTGTACTTAAAATAAATGGCACCACAGTGGAATACGTACAGAAAGCTAAGAACTTAGGAGTGTATTTCAATAGAACCCTTACTTGGAACGATCATGTTAATGCAGTGGTAGGTAAGGCATATGGTGCGTTGAGGGCTCTTTCGGTATCCAAAAAATTTACTCTACTAAATACAAGGAAAATGCTTGTTAAATCGCTTGTTGTGCCTATCCTTACCTATGGGTGTGAAGTGTTTTGCAACTCCGACGCACTGAGCTTAAGGAAGCTCAACGTTGTTTTTAACAATGCTACTCGCTACGTCTTTGGGCTAGGACGATATTGCCATATTTCATCTTATTCTAAAAGTATGTACGGTGTCACTTTTGAAAACCTTTTAAAAATAAGAACCCTAACTAGTTTGTTCAACATAATTCACACGCAGAGACCACCCTATGTCTACAGAGAAATACAGTTCTCGTCTTCTAGCAGAACCAATCAAATTGTAATCCCTCGATTTACATGTCATACGTCGGAACGCCAATTTTTCATCAACGGTGTTATCTTGTGGAACGCGTTGCCCCGTGAAATAAGAAGAACAGATCTACTAGTTACGTTTAAAAGATATTTGTATGCCCATTTTGCGGCCATTATTTAACGCATCTTCAATATTAAAAGTTTTGTTAATAGATACCTATATACTTTATAATCATGTAAATTTAGCTGCCCGTTTGTACTTATGTTCTTTTATATTTTTTATTTTACTATACGTAAAAAAAAAAAAAAAAAAAAAAAAAAAAAAAAAAAAAAAACTGATTAAATTTTATTAATTGTTAAAATTGTTGTTCTTTTTAATAAATTTGTTGCTTTCTTTTTTTTTAATTTTATGAATTGTATTGTTGTAAGCTCCAATAATTTAATTCCACTGTGAAGCTTAGTTATCTAAAAGATGTAAATCTTAATACTAAGTTCCTTTTTAATAAATAAATAAATAAAATAAATAAAGGAGGGCTACTGCAATTGTTTTTCCAGAACACGCAGTCAAAAATATGATAAAGTGGAAGCAGGAAGCAAACAGAATTATAACCACCGTAAAAAGTTTGTTTCAACTCCGAGAAACAAGTCGATTCGGTTAAAAGTCAACAGCATCAGTCATGCCAAGCGACAAAAGTATGTGTCAGTCAATATCCGTCTCAAGAATAACATGACTCTGCAAACAATTGAGCTGCAAATTCACACGGGATCGTACATCAGTATGGTCGACATCTCCACCTGGAAAAAGTTGGGTCAGCCTGGATCAAAACTTGAAGGACGTAAAGCAAAGAGTGCATCGATGGACGATATCAAGTTGATAGCTGAATTTGTATGCGATGTTCAGCTCAACAGGGAAGTCAAATCATGCAAACTTTTTGTTTCAAATATTACTTACTTTACTTAAGGTGGCGCAGACAGTCCATTGTGGACAACGGCCTCAACCAACAATCCTCGCCAACTAGGCCGGTCCCTAGCCAGTGGCCTCCAGTTGCGCACACCAAGTTGGTTGAGGTCGTTTACCACTTGATCGCGCTACCTTAGATGGGGTCTTCCAGAACTGCGTCGGCCCTCCGGGTTGGAATTGAAGACTCGTCGGGCAGGAGCGTTTTCGTCCATACGCTCCACATGACCCAGGCATCTAAGCCGCTGAATTTTCAGCTTCTTAACCAAGTCAATGTCGCTGTATAGCCCGTACAGTTCGTCATTGAATCTTCTCCTCCATACTCCATTGATAGATAAAGGCCCGAATATCACCCGAAAAATCTTTCTCTCAAAGCACCCCAGCCTGTATTCATCCGATTGTGTCAGTGTCCACGCTTCTGCCCCATACAACAGGACTGGGATGATAAGGGTCTTGTATAGTGTCTCTTTGGTCCTTTGAGAGAGGGCTTTACTACTAAGATGCCTTCTTAGCCCGAAGAAACAGCGATTGGCAAGAGTGATTCTTCGACTGATCTCTTCACTGATGTTGTTCTGAGAGGTTATAGTGGAACCCAAATAGACAAAGTCCTTAACAACCTCAAAGTTATATCTGTCCATTGTGACGTTTTGCCCGAGCCTTCGAAGATGAAATATTCAAATGTTGATTCCTTAAACATCCTAGGTACCGATCTCTGCGAAATTTTTAAATTGTGGGACCAGCCGATCAGTGCACTTTGCAGTCGAATCATTCATCCAATAGACAATGACCGTAGTTCCGCAATTGACACCATTCAAAAACGATATGCGAACTTATTCCAAGAAGATTCTTAAATATGCACTAAAACAGAGGTTAAGCTTGAACTAAAAGAAAATGCAACACCAATCTTCAGAGCGAAGCGTCCAGTGGCATATTCGGTCCTACCACTCATAGAAGATGAACTCCAGCGACTTCATCACCCCAGTTGTTTATTCAGGTTGGGCAGCAACTATTGTGGTTGTCACAAAAGCATCTGGAGGCGTTCGGATTTGCGGAGACTACTCATCAGGTCTGAATCAATCACTGGAGTCGCATCAGTACCCACTTCCTCTGCCCGAAGACATCTTTGCGAAAATTGCCAATAGTTCGTATTATACGCACATCGACTTGGCAGATGCATACCTCCAGGTCTCCGTTACACCTGAATCAAGGAAGCTGCTCACCATCAACACCCACAAGGGGTTGTTTACCTTCAATAGGCTTGCGCCAGGTGTCAAATCCGCTCCAGGAGCCTTTCAACAGTTGATGGACGCAATGCTTGCCGGTGTCGACGGAGTTGCAGCATATCTCGACGACATTGTTGTTAGCGGAAAAGACTGGGACGACCACATGCATAATTTGAACAAAGTTCTTCAACGGCTTTCGGATTATAACTTCCGAATAAAATTCGGTAAGTGTTCATTTTGTGTATCAAAAATTAAATCTTTGGGTCATATAGTCGATGCAAATGGACTACGACCAGACCCCGACAAAATCGAGCGGATAAAAACGATGCCAGCACCAACAAATATATCCGAACTCAGATCGTTTCTCGGAGCGGTGAATTATTATGGCAAATTCATAAAACAAATAAGAGAAATTCGTGCGCCGTTGGATAGTTTGCTTCGAGAAAACGCTTCATTCAAATGGTCTGAGGAGTGTCAACAGTCGTTTGATAATTTCAAATCTATTCTCGCATCTGATCTTATGCTGACTCATTACAACCCAGCATTGCCAATCAAAGTGGCAGCAGATGCATCAAATGTTGGAATGGGGGCATGCATTATGTACATTTTTCCGAATGGCGATGAGAAAGTCATCTCACATGCAGCCAGATCTTTGACTTCTGCTGAGATTAACTATAGTCAAATAGAAAAGGAAGCCGCCGCACTCATTTTCGCAGTTAAAAAGTTTCATCGGATGATTTTTGGAGGCAAGTTTCTTCTTCTCACCGATCATAAGCCTCTCCTAGCAATATTTGGAAGTAAGAAAGGCATATCTGTTTACACTGCCAACAGGCTACAGAGGTTGGCGTTAACATTAATGATGTACGATTTCGATATCAAATACATTTCAACAAAAGAATTTGGATTTGCCGACGTACTCTCACGTTTAATCAAAAACAAAGCAAATTTGGACGAGGATTACGTCATAGCTTCAGCCAAATTCGACGAAGATCTTAAAGTTAACATGCTCGACATAATTAACAACCTTCCAGTTAATTTCAAAATGCTTCAACAAGCAACATCAAATTGTAAAACCCTACAAACAGTCATTAAGTACATGACCTCCGGATGGAAGTCACCCTTATCACCGATAATTGCACCATATCATGCCAGAAGAGAAAGTTTAGCGGTTGCTTAATGTTTAAGGATCGCATAAACATAAATGGTCTGAGGAGTGTCAACAGTCGTTTGATAATTTCAAATCTATTCTCGCATCTGATCTTATGCTGACTCATTACAACCCAGCATTGCCAATCAAAGTGGCAGCAGATGCATCAAATGTTGGAATGGGGGCATGCATTATGTACATTTTTCCGAATGGCGATGAGAAAGTCATCTCACATGCAGCCAGATCTTTGACTTCAGCTGAGATTAACTATAGTCAAATAGAAAAGGAAGCCGCCGCACTCATTTTCGCAGTTAAAAAGTTTCATCGGATGATTTTCGGAGGCAAGTTTCTTCTTCTCACCGATCATAAGCCTCTCCTAGCAATATTTGGAAGTAAGAAAGGCATATCTGTTTACACTGCCAACAGGCTACAGAGGTTGGCGTTAACATTAATGATGTACGATTTCGATATCAAATACATTTCAACAAAAGAATTTGGATTTGCCGACGTACTTTCACGTTTAATCAATAACAAAGCAAATTTGGACGAGGATTACGTCATAGCTTCAGCCAAATTCGACGAAGATCTTAAAGTTAACATGCTCGACATAATTAACAACCTTCCAGTTAATTTCAAAATGCTTCAACAAGCAACATCAAATTGTAAAACCCTACAAACAGTCATTAAGTACATGACCTCCGGATGGAAGTCACCTTTATCACCGATAATTGCACCATATCATGCCAGAAGAGAAAGTTTAGCGGTTGCTTAATGTTTAAGGATAGCATAAACATAAATGGTCTGAGGAGTGTCAACAGTCGTTTGATAATTTCAAATCTATTCTCGCATCTGATCATATGCTGACTCATTACAACCCAGCATTGCCAATCAAAGTGGCAGCAGATGCATCAAATGTTGGAATGGGGGCATGCATTATGTACATTTTTCCGAATGGCGATGAGAAAGTCATCTCACATGCAGCCAGATCTTTGACTTCAGCTGAGATTAACTATAGTCAAATAGAAAAGGAAGCCGCCGCACTCATTTTCGCAGTTAAAAAGTTTCATCGGATGATTTTCGGAGGCAAGTTTCTTCTTCTCACCGATCATAAGCCTCTCCTAGCAATATTTGGAAGTAAGAAAGGCATATCTGTTTACACTGCCAACAGGCTACAGAGGTTGGCGTTAACATTAATGATGTACGATTTCGATATCAAATACATTTCAACAAAAGAATTTGGATTTGCCGACGTACTCTCACGTTTAATCAATAACAAAGCAAATTTGGACGAGGATTACGTCATAGCTTCAGCCAAATTCGACGAAGATCTTAAAGTTAACATGCTCGACATAATTAACAACCTTCCAGTTAATTTCAAAATGCTTCAACAAGCAACATCAAATTGTAAAACCCTACAAACAGTCATTAAGTACATGACCTCCGGATGGAAGTCACCTTTATCACCGATAATTGCACCATATCATGCCAGAAGAGAAAGTTTAGCGGTTGCTTAATGTTTAAGGATCGCATAAACATAACAGCGTGTTTCCAGAAGAGAATCCTGCGACAACTCCATCGAGGACAACCGGGTATTGATAAAATGAAAACCTTTGCCAGATGTCACGTCTATTGGCCGGGGATCGACGAAAACTTAACATCATTCGTCCGTGAATGTCATGCCTGTGCGAGTGCAGCAAAATCTCCAATTAAAACTACTCTTGAATCGTGGCCAACTACAACAGCCGCAATGGATCGCATTCACATCGACATTACAGGACCTTGTGACGGAATTTACTATTTCGTCGTTGTGGATTCTTATTCAAAGTGGCTGGAAGTTTTTCAAGTGACTAACAGTACATCCAGCATGATGATAGAAAATTAACAGAACTATTTTCCCGATATGGTGATTGCAAACAACTAGTTTCAGACAATGGAACTCAGTTCACTAGTGCTGAATTTCAAAGTTTTACTAATTCACGTGGAATTGAACATTTACGTACTGCTCCTTTTCACCCACAATCTAATGGTTAAGCGGAACGATTCGTGGATACATTAAAGCGCTTGCTGAAAAAGTTAAAGCAGGAAGGGACAAGTCAGCAAAACCTCGAAACATTCCAGACTTATCGTTCCACACCAAATCGTTACGTGGCAAATTGTAAATCGCCAGCAGAAGCATTCCTTGGTCGCAAAATAAGAACTTCGTTGGATTTACTAAAGAAAAATGAAAATTCTCCGACAACATGCAACGAAAAACAGAACATCCAGTACAATAGACATCATGGTGCCAAAGAGCGACATTTCACTGCTTGTGATATAATCTACGCCAAAATCTATCGCAATAATAAAGAGTACTGGGTTCCAGGAACCATTATTGAGCGTAAAGGAAACGTCAACTGTAATATTCGAACCAAATCAAAAATCGATTTTCTCCAAGCATCGAAGGACATTCAACTTCAACAAACTTATTCCTCGATTTAATGGATATGTTTGCGACGAGTAAGCAACCTGATCTGGTGCCGGATGTTCAACATATTACCAATCAGGATTCGGATCCGGATGTGACAGCCGATTTTGAAGATGCTATCGAGGGGTCAGTTTCAGAAACTTCTGCGTGCTTTGGTTTCCCTTCAAGACCCCTTACTCCTGAACCAAGACAAGTGACTTCATCAGGACGTGCTGTTCAGGCACCTGCATGGATGAAGGATTACGATACCGCTTAAGTGGAGGAGGTGTTGGAGCAATGAGGACTACTGAAGCCAACTCTGTAATTCGGTTGGCTAGCCTGTTAAAACAAATCGGTTTTGTATCTATGAGATACTGCCAACTTAACTACAATACTGTCTGCTGTGTGGTATCTCGATCTTAGCTTGTGACTGATTCTTGCTGATTTATTTTGTATCAATATAATTAATAAACTACTAATTAATATAAAACCGATAATTACTATTTCTATTTATTTTGTATGTCACTTACGGACATAACATTTAATGTTAGTTCGTGGAATAAGGAAGAACAATTTTGATAAGTTAATGGAAAGAATGTGTTGGAATTCGGAACACGGACGGTAGTGTCGCCCTAGCTTTGATTTTCAAAGCACCCTCATTACTTAAGTATTATATTATTATCCTTGGATATATTTTTCTTAAATACAATACTCGCATAGTGCATATATAGTTACTTTTTTTATTATTGAAGTGAAATCGGGTCATATCAAAAATATAAAAATAATATCCATTATTGAAAGAGTGAATTTTTAAAACCATTCCTTATATCCGTGTAATTATGTGTTCCATCTTTTATTTGTGTAGTTACGCGCAAAGATTTTGGTAAAGATCTTTTTTTTTGGTCTTTTGTCTGCTCAGGACATACAGAATCCATCGTACGAGGTCATTAAAGTTCCTTTTTAACCGATGTCCCGATAAGCGCTTCGTTTATTGTGCGCGATCGCGAATTGAATTTGTAGGGAAAACTTTCTCGCCAGTACTCACAATCAGAGTACGCAAGTGGTGCCACCTACTCGGGTAAACTTTTTAGTTACTCACCTTGTGCTGAACGGACTACTCACAGTCCACCTGAGAAAGAATCCACAGTTAAGATCCAACTTCGTAAACGGAATCCACTTCCAGGACGAAGTCCACAAAATTTCCAATTTGAAAATCGATTTTAAAAGCATGCGCAGACCACCATTTTTTGGAAGAGTACCAAGACAACAATGAACTGATATTCACCCGTTCAGGAATTATGCCCAGTCAACACTGAAATGTGACGAAATAGTTCACACCGGGAGGGAAACCAAATTATGTGTACAGACCACACAGTGAGTTTGGTCCAACAGAGAAACTGTCAGTTAGCTGTCAGTGGAATTCGAACATCTGATTAAAGACCATGGAAATCTTTTTCGGCTGACGTAATGTGTCATGACCTAAGAATCCCTTATTCAAGATGGCCAAACTAATGCCGAATCCATTCCAATCCCAGGTCTACATTTCGTAGTGACATTCCTCAATTGTGACATAGTGCTGGACGAAATCGCCCGCACAGAGAAGAAAGACTATCTCTACACTTCTACACTATCCAGGAGTAACCACAGGTATATTTACTCCTACGATGTGCAGATATAATGTCACTTCGGTAACGTGTAACAGTTGTCGTAAGACACACCTGACGTCATAAATTCAAGAAGTCAGTGAACCTGGTGGAATTCGACACTTAATTGAGCTTTCCTGTTGCGTCGTGAAATGGACCAAAACTAAATCTATCAAATCTACATGAGGCAAGTAACGTAGTCTCATCTCTGACACTTTGCAACATTGTCTTAAGATACTTACTTTTAATACTCACGCCACCAAATCTGTCAATTTCTTTTTTTTATTTTGCACTACTAGTGGCGTGCACAATCAGCCAATCGAGTTTCTGACATTCAGATATATATAAACAATATGGTACATCACCACGAGTGGAGCGATATCACCCAGTGTGAGAGGAACCTTAATATAGGAATTTTCACCCATTTGGGTGTACGAAAATATCTGTCAAAGAACAAAATTCTAGCTCCAATTGAAGTGGAGCAGTGCGCACTTACCTTAATCGCTGCCTGTGATACGCCATCTGACGTGTCACATAGAAACAAAATATCAATGGAAAGAGACTGGAAAACAGGGCGTTGGCTTTCTGGAAAGCGGAAAACTGAGTAAAGAAATTGTCTGTGGATCGGGTTTCATTTTGAAGAAGAACACGGGCGAGTGAGCAACGCAATAGCAGAACACTGCTTTCATAAAGTTTTTTTTTATCTTCGGGCCGCGGTCATTTTCCAATCTTTTCGAAGGAAAAGATTTTTCTTTTTTTGCTTATAACAATATAAGCACCCCAAATAATATTTGGACATACAATATAAGCCAAGGTAAGGATATTAAGTATTGATTTTTAGACTTCTCAAAAGCAGAAAGATATTATTCATTCAATTTTGAGAAGTGTTGCGCAACCATGCCACTTGGCCGATATACTTATAGGGTGTTTTTTTCTTTAAGAGCCACCATCCATAGGATTTTGTGCATAATTTGTGCCACATCCTCAAATCAGGACAGGCGAGGCGGCCCGAGAATCTAATCCCAGGGTCCGGATTATAATCTGAACAGTATATTTATACATCGGCACGCGCTGCAACGCATTTTTTTTGTGTTTTTTTCTTTGGGTATTCCCCACACACACTATTTATATGTGCTAAATAATACACTGTGCACCGAAATATATACACCTATATCGATGCACATTACGCATCTAAGGAAGTGCTTCGCATTTTATTCATATATGCCTCACGGGTTTGCCCGTGCATGAGCACATTCGCGACGACAGAAAGTCGCTCATACTTTTTCTTTGGCACAATTTATGGCAAGGCCAAAGCAAACCATTTCATTTGCTCGCCAGACCACGCCACGTACCGTACCTAGAAAGGAAAAAGACGGTCCAGGAAATATTTCGTACCTAGACGACGAACGCAAAATCATCGGATTAGCATTAGACGTCTGTGACAACCGGAGGGCAGAACCCAGCCACGACAGGCTGATGATTCTTTTACAAAAAAAAACTAGGAGCAACTCTGCAATCGCCAAGGAGCCACGTAATTTTCCATAGGAACAACTCAACAGGACGTCTGGGGCGCGCATATTCGCGGATGCCGGTCCCCAGCATACAACTTACATCAACTCCAAACACATACATTGGAGCACCGCTGGATTCATGAAGCAGCATACAGTTCTTCATCGCCATTTGGACATATGAACCTGTTAAATAAAATTATTTGTAAAATTCATTAAGATTATCATATCTTGGAATCACCAGGTAACCAATTTATATTATTTGTATTTGTGTGTAATAAGATAAGGACGAAGAAGTTATTCCGTCCCAACAAGGCCCACAGGCGGGTCATACATAGTGCCTGATAGCGTACGCAGCAGGCGGCTGTACGTTGCGTTTGACGGTGCGGGTGCATAACTTCACAGGTCATAACTTCACATGGGTCATAATTTCACCTGTAGTGGGTTATAATTTCATTTTTTTCGGGTGAAGTTATGTCCCACCTTAGGTGGGACTTAGCTTCACTTTTTTATGGGCCAGAATTTCACTTCTGTGTGAAATTATGTCCCACACAAGGTGGGACATAATTTCACTTTTTATTACAGTGACAAGAAATTACCTTTTTGAGCTATTTGATTATGCATAATTTGTTCACGAAAAACTGCATTTCAGTGGTGGGGTAAGTAAATTTATTTGAGGTCAATGGGACCCCTTTACTTACGGGTTTTATAAATAAGACCTATTTTTCCTAAGAAAAAAGAAAAATTCTCCAAATAATTTATTTTTATCATAAGGTTATTATAAATAAATTTTGACTAAATAATATTTTTTATTATGTAAATAAAATATTTTATATTATAATTTGTATGCAAATTTTGAAAGTCTACGTTCATGGTAAAATTCTAAATCCGATATTACTGTAATTTCTAAACGCTAGTAAATTGTGTTGATGCTGATACTCTTGAGTCTTACTTAGTCAGAGACTGATTGTTAAGCAAGCTAAAGTGATTTGAACGTTTAAAGCGCGAGTTTCAGCAAGTACAGTTTATCAAAAAGTTAAAGTTCAAATGTCAGATCTATCGTATGAATTTATCAGTGGTTTTCGTAAAACGAGTCAGTTGTTATATTTAATTCAAGAAAAACAAATATATTTTAAAAAATATACACGAAAAAGTGTTTCTCGTTATTCGTGCTGTGTAAGTACATGCAAAGCATGTGTCCTCTTTGATGATAAGGAAAAAAAGGTGCTCCGCGGGAACGAAGCTCTTCATCCACATGGGGATCAAGAAAATACCATGAAAAAGATGAAGTTTCTAAAAAACATCAAAGAAGACTGTGTAAGTGATGTTCGAAGGCTAACGACAAAGCAGGTTTTTGAAAATAATCGCATGGATCAGGATACTGGATCTGTTGATGTACATTTCAAACAACTAAAAAGAAGTTTGAATAGAATAAGATCCCAGAGCTTGCCGAAATGCCCAAAAACACCATTAGAGGTTCAGAAGTGTTACGAAAATGAAATTTTCCTAGAAAATTATGGAAAGTCCAAATATGACAAGCAGACATTTTATAAGCATACAATCTTAGAGAACACATTTAGCTATACGGTTCTCATGTCATCAAAGATTGTGGACTTAATAAACTCAAATATTCCTTCTGGTGAGCAGAGAAGGTTCTTGGTTGATGGAACATTCAACATTGTTCCAACATCCACTGGCTACAAACAATTATTAATTGTGCACTTTGCATACGCAGAACATGTGAGTATTTAAGGCTGTTTACTTTTCAAAGTGATTGTAAGTTTTTGAAATCATCTTCAAAAATTATTAGTTAATCATAAAAACTGGCAATGTATAAGTTTTTAAAACAAAATCTTATACATATTCCGTTATACTGCGCAGTATAAATTAAAACTTAGAAATATGTTCAAATATAGTGTAGCTTTCATAAATCAATTATTAAAATTACGAACTTCGATATCATATATTTTCAAAAACAGATCTCTCGCAATTGCGCAATTTTTGTTTCGGTCGCTTTACTACTTAGCGCCAACAACGCTTGTTTATTCACACTATTTCTATATAATATAATTTACTAAAACGAGAGATCTGTTTTTGAAAATATATGATGTCGAAGTTCGTAATTTTAATAATTGATTTATGAAAGCTACACTATATTTGAACACATTTTCAAATTCAAACTGTGTATACTACGAAAAAACAGCTTCAAATATCAATATTTCTATCATAGGTTTATCCATTTTTGTACGTCTTGGCAAGCCATAAAACTGAAGAGCTATATGTTCATTTGTTCCAATTTGTGGACAGAAATTTGTTGGAGTTTCGTCCATTTTCATTTATGACGGACTTTGAAGCTGCAATGAGAAATGGTCTTAAAAAAGTTTTCCCGGAAGCTGAACTCCGCGGGTGTTGGTTCCACTACACAAGAGCAATTCGAAGAAGAGCTTCCAAGATTCAGGATCTCATACCACTGATGAACAAAAATGTGTGCGTGTCTAAATGGTTTAAAAAGCTATTGGTTTTACCATTGCTAAGCCCAGACAATATTAGACGAGCGTTCGACCTACTAACAGATGAGGTTCAAACTATGGATTTGAAGCCTTTGTCCATGTTGGCTGTTTATTTCCAAAAGCAATGGATCTTAAGGGTAAATACTTCTTACTTAATGAATTTTTAAATAGAAATTAATTTTGTTATATGTGTATACTTTTAGGAGACTCCAGCAAAATTTTCAGTGTTCAAAGAAAATATACGAACGACTAGCGCCTTGGAGGGCTATAACAGCAAACTTGGCAGAAAAATTAACAGACATGGGAATTTTCTAAAGTTTATGGACTGTTTAATTGATGAAGAGTATAACACGACACGAAACTTTATTGCGGCTCTGGATGGTCAGACTTCTTCGGTTTTTGAAGGTCCTAAACAAAATTCCAAAATACGGGATGAAATAATAGAAAAACTGACTTCGAAACTAACCAGAAAAAAAATAATTTTGTCCGAATTCTTACCACAAGTAATACAAATTTTTAATAAGTCTGATTTGCTCTTGACTTCTGAGTTATTATCATCAGAAGCAGAAGATGACGAGTCTCTAAACGATAGTAATTTACCAGAAGATCAAAGCTTATGTATAATTTGTTACAACAACAAAAGGGATATACTACTCCAACCATGCAATCACTTAAAAATCTGCAGAGGTTGTTATGGGAAAATGGTTCAAAACTGTCGATCGTCAATTTTATGTCCTTATTGTAGAACTATAGTTCAAAATTCCGTTCATGTTTTTTTGTGAATAGATTTCAATATCTTTGTTTCAAAACGGCGTTTTGAAAATAATTATATGATATAAAGTACCTTTCATAAGAATAATTTTTTTTTTATAAATAACAGTTTTTGATATTTTTTGTTAATAAAAATGTTTCAATAAATTGATTACAATTTAAATTTTTGTTGGCTTTTGACTGATTGGATTTCTAAAGATTGTTTACAATGTAGGTGGGAAATAATTTCACACAAATTTCAGGTGAAATTGTTGCTCACCTAAGGTGGGACATAACTTCACCCGAAAAAAGTGAAATTATAACCCACTAAAGGTGAAATTATGACCCATGTGAAGTTATGACCTGTGAAGTTATAATAAGATATTATAATTCACTACGGAAGGCAGGACCTAACGCCTCTTCCTCCGTATGCATGTTGTGTAATTTGTGCTATTGGATAGGTATCTTTAAGGATAAAATAGTTATATGATCATTAATAGTGTTTTAAACCATTTATTTTTTTTTTGCTTGTGAAGACAAAGTGGATATTAATCATGCTAGTTTCGGATTGAAAGACCATTATTATTCTATCATCTCGCGTCCGTCATTAGATACTTCCGCTCCGATATTTGTTATCGTGTTAAGATTGATTTTTTTTGTCTGTAAAGCGATTTAAAGTCATCGGTCCGAGCTTATATATACTTCCTTCGGTATTACTATTTCGTCGAAGCGTTTGCATTCGGTTAAGAACGTATAGTTCGTGATATTTATACACACCTGTTGGTTGTTCTTTTCTGCAGGCAATTGAGTAAGTTTTCCTCGTTTATTGGTATGGCAAGCGGAACTTGACCATAATTATAATTCGCGTTTTGAAGGTTAACTTCAACCTCCTCAGGTACTCGTTTAGTCTTAAACCTCTAACGTCCGCGTCGGTAGCGACCAAACGCGTTTGCTATGAACGCCGCGTATTAGTTTTTTTTGATTTATGAGTTTTCACTGTTGGTATCTACCAGCTTACATACTAAATTTTTATTTTTTTTTATTTTTGAATTATCACTTGAGTTAACTACTTAGTTACTCAGAATCCAAGTTGCTTTGAACCGCATTTAGTTCGTTGATTGTTTGTCCTCGTTTCGTTGATTATGACCGTGTATTTGGGACATAAAATGAACAAAATATGCGAAATTCAATCTCTATAGAATAGATAATATCTGAAAAGCAATATCAATCACAGCTATACCCAGCTAAACGAATACGATATAGCAATAGCTAGTTCGTTAAACGTCAATGTCAGTAGTTGTACATTTAGCCTAGAAATTTCTCTTTTTTTTACTAATCGTTTTCAGGTGATGTTGGAGTGCACTTCAGGATTACCGGTAAATGAACGAGACCATAATCAGCGCTACCCAGTTGGTAGAACTTCTGCGTTTATAAACAATTTTCTAATAATTCACACTATATTTTTACCATAATATGTTGACACTTAACTGATTTGTTTCGAATATGCGCTTGGATGCGAATTGTATCCATGATACGCATAGGGTATTATGCATGAAAATTGATTTATACATATATATATTTACTGCTTTAAAAGATTTTTCCTTAGACTAGTCCCTTTTCGTCTTTTTGATTAAAAATAATCGACAGTTTTTTTTTTGTCCCTCTCACCTGCTTGAGCACCGAGTCGAATAGGTGCCCGTGTTAGTAGCCTCCCGCATTGAAATTAGCGAGTTCTAGCTACATGAAGTATCCTCGGGGATACAATTAAAGCCATTATCGTCAAATGAATCTAAGACGATAACGTTTATATAACGCCGCGGTAGGAAGTTTTTTTTTTACTATTACTTGTTTCCTTTAAACGATTCGACACCGCGATTTAAATAGCGATCTTTTGAATTATTTATTCATAATCTGACATTTGTAATTTAGAGTTAATGACCACTTAAAGTCTAAATTCCAAAAATTGCTAATAATTATATACTAAGATTTAGGTATTTAGTTCTCTTGACTGAAGTGAATCGCATAAGTATCCTTTCTGCGTATTGAGACACATAGTTTAGCAAGTATAAGAATTTTCTTATCAGGATTGATAATTAGTATTTTTTAAATAATCCTTGAACATTGTTATGTCAAGACAAATTTCAAAAGAAAATTTACATTAGAATAAGTTAAAATTCATTTAGATTTGATTCATCTCTAAGTAATGATCCAACTGTTAATTTTAAGGAAATCTTTAATAAATTCTTGATTTTATAACGATTAAAAAAAAAAATCTTGGAGTAGATTTTTTGTTTGTTTTGCATTTGAGAATTGAATATTAAAGGATGTTAGAGTAATATGTTTACAGGGAGGGTGGTACCCCTCACTTTCCTCTGGGACTGAACAAGGTGTAGTATGGTTGTGTATTCTTGAGTTTTTTTTTTTGGTACAATTTCGAGGGTTTAGTTTAGTTTTCGATGATGGATATCGGAATTAAATAGTGATAGTATGTAAGCAGGCAAAATATTGCTTGCCTATCATAGTAAGGGGTTGGGCGTTAATTTAATTGAGTCGAGGGGACTCATAGGTCCACGGACAACCAAGGTCAGCACCGAGAGAGATGATTTTCGGTGTTGAATTGGGTGGGTTGAGAGACCAAGAGGGTCGAGCTACATCTTAGATCCTCCCTTCCCTCTAAGTTAGTCACCTCTGCATCCACGGACAGCATTTCATCGTGGCCGCTGTCCGTGTAGATGATAACTATTTGCCAAGGCTGCCACCAAAATCTATGGTCAGCTTTTGTTTAAAATACTTACGTGTCGCGTTCTTCGGGTTAGTATAATAACCCAAACAGAATTCTTCTTTTTCAATCTACGTTTTCTCACAATCCACTACCCTGCAAACCAAACCGCAGTAGTTTTCTAGAAAACACTACTACAACTAAAAATATATCCTTCGAATGTGTGGGTTTTTTTATTTACTACTTCCCCTGCGCCGTAGAGTATACCCCTGCAAACAAGAAAGTACGGTAACAATCGATGAAATATGTACATCAAAGGAAGTAGTTTGGTTTCTCCTGAAAAAACAATTAACGATTCCCTTTTGAACTGTGTGAAGAAGAAATCCAGGATGTAAAGAAAAATGTTGTCTCTTTTTTTTCTTGTTGTCGTTTTTCTTTTTGTCAGAGTGATCTTCGATTCAAAACATAATCATCAACAGTTTTTAAGTTGAGTTGAGTTTGTTGTGTATAATTTTAGAATCCTTTTTTTATGTAAGTTATTTTATTTTCTTGTGATATTTTTGTTTGTTTTTAATAATAAATATATTTTTAATAATACAAATGTAAATAATAATATAATATATTTAATAATAAAATTATTATCATAAAAATGCATTTTTCCTAATTTTTTTTTTTTTGACTTCATGTCTATTTCGGTTCGTAGTTCTACATTCAAAGCGCGTGCATCTTTGGAAGTACGAATATAACTGGTGGAATATGCGCTTCAAAAAAGTACTTCAGATGTACATCCTTTGAAGTAGGTGCATCCCCAGAAGTACTTTGGATGTGCTTTGGAAGTACTTTTATTGGCGGGGAAGTGCAGTAATTTTTTGATATTTTGCTTTTTTAGAAAGAGATAGTGCCTTCATATATTCTTATATACAGTAGGTATATAACTGAATTTTTTCCCGATCGCCTATCCTTTTTCAGTGGAAAGTAAGTACTTCTTTTACGTACATATTCCACTGGTTATTTCTGTACTTCTACGTTTGCAGGGTAAGAGGTGCATCTATGAGTCAACTTATCTTGCAGTCAATTCATATCAATCTTTTCTTCAAAGGTTATGAGGGCCCTTAAACATTTTAACACAAATATTCGAACTCAAACATCATAGTTCAACGGTCGGCAGAAAAAAAAAGAGGTAACACCGGTTGTGTAGATCCCGGAGCAAGTGCCCACGGCCTGGCTGAGCTAGTTGAGGCTAGATTACTGCCGGCCACCGCGACGGTCGATCTCAACCACGACCCGAGTTGTCGCATGCCGTTCCCGACAACTATTCTTACCAAATAGTTGGCGAGAAAGGGGGCGTTGCCGGCATGGGGTTGCTTCCATCCCATTCACTCGAATTCAGACGAAGGTAGCTAGACGTAGAAGTGCACACCGGAGTAGAATCTCTGGAAGGTTTAGTGAAGGTTTATTGATAGGGCACTACAGGTCTAGGTACATTCGAGGGGATTAAAGTAGGGTCCTTGGTTTTCAGGTGCAGGCTACCACACATGAGAGCTGCAAGCGGAACATCTAGCTCTTGCGGCGGATAGGTGTGAACATGCTGTCAGATACCCTCTAGGCTGTTCTACGGGACTTTGTAGTCAGTACCTATGGTAGGCTGGTAGATGGTTTACGCTTCTGTGATGAGGATGGAAAGGAAATTGGAAGGACGGGGAGGGGAGTAGGAAGAGCAAGAAGCCAGGTTGAGGAAGTGTAAGTATGTCTAATTTAGGGGTACTATATACACTGAGGCACTGATGGATGATGATGGAGTTGCTGTTCCTTGACGAGGATCAAGGGTTAGCGGGGCGCTTGTTTCTTCTTGCTTCCTCTCTGGTTGTTGTTGTTAGGCATTGAATGGGGACCTTGGGTAACCATAGGGTGTTCGATGAAGGTTCGGGTGTCTATTGAGGGACACAGGTGGTATGTGTAAATATACACAATATCCCACCACTCTTAATTTTCTCTAAATTTAATTTTACGTTACAGGTGGCGCCCAACGTGGGGCCCGAATAAGCTTGAGAAGTTTAGATTAGAATTGATCAGAGATGGGTCGATTCAGAGAAACGTGGGAGAAAGTTGAGAATTTCCGAAATTTTTTGAAGTTTTTTTTTATTATTGAAGATGTTGTTTGGTCGTGATTAGGATTCTTAGATGGAGGAATACCATCGAGGTTAGTGGAACAGGCACTATTTTGTCCAGTGATTTAGTGATCTTTTCCTGAGTCAGTCTGTTGTATTAGTTCTATCCACTTCTCCTCTACCTCCTGTCACTTAGGTTTGTCTTCGATCTCTGTCCGGGTTGAGCAGGAGTATTTGCTTGATCGTCAGTAGTTGAGGTGTTGATAATATCCTGATGGTAAAGTTTAAGATTCCGATCGTGTGAGAGCAGAATGAGCAGGTCTTCTGACCGGTGGTTGGTGCTTTTGCCCGACGCACGTCAGCTGCAGAAGCTGGTCGTTCACTCGAGCACGACCCAATTGATTTCTACAGCAAATTAACTTATCTTTTAGCGAGTTATTGTGCTACCCAGTTTGTTTTAGGAGCCGTAGTCATTTCAATACTCGTCAGAAAGAATTGGTATGCGCCGAGACATGAAGCGCTAACCGGTAGTTGGTGATTTTATACCCGACGTACGTCAGCAGAAGCGTAATGTCACCGTCACATACCTGATCAATATGTCGAGTAGCAGAAATTGTCTTTCCTTTAGCATTAGAACGCCGTTATGTGTTACCAAGTCTAAACACTCTAATTTTTTTTTTGATTAACACTTTAAAATTTTTTTTTTTGAGTAAGTTCTAGAATAGAACCAAAATGTACACACCTTGTTCCAGAGAAGGGAGGGTTACCCTCTCCCGAATCCTTTATGAGAATTATAACTTTTTAGAGATTTAGATATTTTTGAGTTCAGTATACAGTTTAATAGCGATTCATTTTGAGTATTCCGTCAGTCGAGTTGAGACGTAACTTCTCGATTGGATGTGTAAGTTTGGGATAGAGCCCGCAATTACAGTTTACAGTTTTTTTTTGAGTACAGTATTGGGATAAAGCCCGCCAGCTTATAGATAAGACGTCAGATTCCTAGACCCTAATTTTTATATATTGGATATAGGTTAAGATTCTAAGTATTGAATAAGTACAATTAACTATTTTTGAATTACTCACATAGAGTTAGGCGTATATCCTAAGAAGATAGTTAAGTATTTAACCGAGATATTTTGTTGAGTTCTTGAAAATATTTTTGAAGTAATACTTTTGAGAGACGAAATATATTTATACTTACCCCTAGATTAAGCACTTTTAAAAACTTATTAAAATTTTTTTTTGAATTACTTGATTGAGAAATATTCATTTGAGGTTAACTCACGATATATCTGAAAATGTACCTACCCTGACATACTTTGTTTTATTGTTATATTACTTGAGTAGTTTCCGTTCGGGGATTTCTCACGGGCTATAATACAATTATCCTCTTTTAAATCCTTGATTTACACGTTTGACGCGGTATAGCCGTCCCTCCTATTGTTGCGATTGAATGAAAGGCTCTAGACCTAAACGAGCAGTTAAAAGTACTTATCTTACTAAGTACAGAGAGTTTGTCGCAATGGCTCCAGGAGGATCTAAACCGAAACCCGGCCGCGGTCAAAACGATATTGTTGAGAATTACTCCGATGACGAAGGCAGTCAAGCCGAGAATCAAGCGGAAGACAATACGATTGAGAGAAGCGTCGTGGTAGACGAGGACGAAGTAGCGAGAGCCGAAGAGCAACTCCGCAAAGATGCAGCTGATCATTCTGCTTACATACAACAAGTAGTTTCAGCTACCATTGATCTGCATAGAGTCAATGACAGGCAATTTATGGCAGAAGAGTTAGAAAGAAGTCATGCTCGACTGCTTGATCAAGTTGCACAGTTACTTCAAAAACGTACCATCAAAACCACTCACGCTTCTGCTCCTCCCAAGCCACCTGCTCCACCAGACGCAACGTCTACGCAAAGAGTCACGCGGCAAATCAATTCAGCTAATCCAGACACTACACGTGTCGTGAATCTCAATGTCCCTTCCGGACCAGCCACTTCCCGATATTATCAGTCTGCTTACAGACCAATCAATGAAGAGGATGCTAATCGAATAACTCCTCATTACGAACCAACTAGAGTGCCACCTTTGCCGGAAGTCAATCCAGCCCAAATGCCTCTAGGTTCTAATTTAGACGAATTTATGACGCGACTGAACGCTTTTAATTTCGACGACGAGTGCGCTGCGTCGCCACCTAGGCCACCTCCTTCGAACGCGACTTCTATGAACCGTGTTCATCAATTCCACAAATGGGGATTGAAATTCGATGGTCGGAACATGTCGGTCGACGACTTCCTATTCCGCCTCGATTGTGTTCGATGTAGTTATGGTGTGCCGTAATATGATATTACCACGAACTTTTACCATTTCGTATCAGGCTCCGTAGAGTCATGGTACTGGGTATACCTCAAAGGTAACAAGCACACTACGTGGGAGGAGTTGAAAACTGCTTTGGTAGAGCAATACCGCAGTTTGGAGACGGACACCGAGCTCTTCCGTAAGTTATCGGATCGTAAAATGATGAATGGCGAAACATTCAATGAGTTGTACGATGCCATACTCCACCTGGATTCCAGGATGCGTGTCCCTAGGCCTGAAAAAGAGCTAAGAGAGATCATCAAAACAAATGTCCGTAGGCGTATGAGCGAGCTCCTCATTACCTACAGTCCGTCTAGCTTACGACAGCTAGCATATTACTGTCGAGCTATCGAAAAAGCTCAGTCTCAATATGAGAACACACGTCCGAGTTTTGTGCCAAGTGCACCACGTCCCCCTGCAAGGCGATTTGTCCACGAAATCGAGGGAGAGCCTTGTCAGGAGCTAACATTTGCATTGCCCTCTACTGATATCGAAGCAATTCAGAGGGATCGTAAACTGCATAAATGTTGGAACTGCCAAGTCCTTGGCCATAGTTTTCGCGATTGCGCGAAACCGATTGACAAAGTTTTTTGTTTCCGTTGCGGATTAGCGGATGCCTATAGCCCGTCATGTCCGAAGTGTTTAGCGGGAAACGAGAGGAGCAACAACCCATTAACCGGGGGGGGGGGGGGTTCGCTCCGATTAGATTCACCCGGAGTTCAAGTGTCCAAGCCGACGAAGCTTCTTGAACTTCCGAAGATTACTATTTTAAAACCAGACAAGACTAATGAATTATCTAATAATAATGATTGTAGAACAATCCCTGTTTTGAATGCAGAATCCAAACCAGAAACAAATTTGAATATGAATATGAATAATATAGAACCATTATACCGTAAACCTTTTCATGAAAGGCTGCGTAATAACAACGAAGTGCGAAGGAGAATAGTCACCTTTCCAGATTTATCCAAACGGATACGACGAGTAAGGGAGCGCTTCCATCGGAAGCGGACTACTTACCGTAACATTGCGTCAGCAACGGTGACGGTCGGGCTATTTGGTGACAACCTACTAGGACTTCTCGATTCCGGGGCCAGCATTAGTTGCTTAGGCGTTGATTTTTGGCAAAAATTCCAGATCGCACCTAATGTAATTGCGAGTCTTTCAGGAATTAAGATCGGTGGGCCAGATGAGAGACCCACCAACCAGATAAAGTTGAATGATGAAGAGTCTAAACGACTAGAAGCTGTTGTTCGTAAATTTCCTTCTTTCGCAGTCCATGGACTCGGGAAGACAAATCTAGTGCAGCATTATATAGACACGGGTGATGCCGTACCAATAAAGCAAAGGTACTATCCCGTATCTCCAGCGATACAAACTCTTATGTATGCGGAGTTAGACCGCATGCTTTCGTTGGGAGTCATCGAGGAAAGTTCCAGCGCATGGAGTTCCCCAGTTGTGCTTGTACGCAAACCTGGTAAGAACCGATTGTGTCTGGACTTTCGGAAGGTGAACTCCGTGACAAAGAAAGATGCTCGTCCGATTGCACATATAGAGGGGCTGCTAGCACGTCTGACAGGGACACGCTATATTTCTAGCGTGGATCTGAAGGATGCGCTTTGGCAGATACCGCTGGAGCAAAGTTCGAGGGAAAAGACCGCTTTTACGGTACCTGGCCGACCACTGTACCAATTTAAGGTCATGCCTTTCGGTCTATGTAATGCGGCACAAAGTTTGAGCTACCTGATGAGTCGCGTAATCCCTTCGGGATTACGAGATCAAGTCTTTGTATACTCAGACGATCTATTGGTTGTGTCAAGGGATTTCGACGAACACATACAGACTCTGGAGATAGTCGGAAAGTGCTTGACTGATGCAGGTCTGACGATTAATGTGGAGAAGTCGAAGTTTTGTTTTGATGAGCTTCACTATCTCGGTTATAAGGTCCTCGGTATGGCAGGTTGGTATCGACGGTTTGTTAAAGATTTCAGCACCCTAGCCGCACCCTTGACCGAGACACTGAAAAAGGGAAAAGTCTTTAAGCTAGGACCAGAAGCTATATCCAGAAGTTCAGATCGTACGTTGAGGGATACCATTTTCGCGTTATAACGGATAATTCCAGCCTGAAATGGCTGATGACTATGAAGGATCCAACTGGAAGACTAGAGAGGTGGAGTATGCGACTCCAAGGTTTCGATTTTGTGATAGAGCATGTTAAGGGAACCTTAAATGTCGTGCCAGACGCTCTATCAAGAGCTTATGAAGACGATGAGTTGACAGTGTCAGCTTTCCTTTCATGTCTACCACAGATCGGTGCCTCGGAGGTACTCCACATTGATCTTGAGGATCCATCCTTTAAGTCTGAAGGTTATCTCGATATCATCAGTCATGTCAGGAAGGAACAGGAGCGTCTCCCGGATCTCAAAGTGTCAGAATGATACATATACAAACGCACCAAACATGCGGTTGGTAATCCCTTGGCGGACGATCTAACTTGGAAGTTATGGGTTCCATCAGAGATGACGGAATCTCTAATCTCACTAGCTCACAACCCGCCGCGTGCTTCGCATGGTGGGGAGGTGAAGACAATTTATCGGTTGAAAGATAGGTTCTACTGGCCTGGTATGTTCACGCAGGTTAAACTTTTCGTAGACCGGTGTGAAATATGCAAGACCAGTAAAGCAGCGAATATGACATTACGGGCAGAGATGAGAAAAAGTTTTGAAGTTGATAGACCATTTCAACATTTGTATGTTGATTTCCTTGGGCCGTACCCCAGATCGAAGTCCGGAAATGTGTATATTGTAATCGCGTTGGATCAGTTAACCAAGTTCGTCTTCATCAAACCACTGCGCAAGGCAACAGCCGCGAGCGTGGTCAAATTCTTAAAAGACGAGATCTTTTTAATTTACGGAGTGCCAGAGAGTCTTCTCTCTGATAATGGCTCGCAATTTGTTGGCAGGGAGTTCCAGAAATTCTTAGATGTTTTCGGGGTCAAACACTACCGGACGGCAGTGTATGCTCCCCAGTCAAATGCAAGTGAACGTGTGAACCGTTCAATCTTGGCGGCCATACGGTCGTATGTTAATTCTCGACAGTCGGATTGGGATGCCCATCTGTCTTCGATCAGTAGTGCATTACGCACAACAGTGCATTCAACTCTTTTGATGTCCCAATACGAAGCCTTATTCGGACAACGTATGATTGAACATGGGGCTGACTATCGTCTTCTGAGAGCGTTGGGTGGGCTGAACTGTTCGGAGATAGATTGGCTTCCTAAAGTCGCCAAGATGAACATCATCCACTCGTATTTAAAGCAAGCACTAATGAAGACTCATGAAGCGTATGAGAAAACATACAATCTCCGAAGTAGGAACGTTTCATTTAAAGTAGGTGACGAAATCTACAAGCGTAATCATGTCTTAAGTGATGCAACTAAGCATTTAAACGCAAAGTTGTGTCCCAAATTTATTAAAGTTCGTGTAAATAGAGTAATCGGTAGTAATCTATACGAAGTAGAAGATAGGCGAGGCCACTTGTCTACCTGCCATACAAAGGATTTAAAAAGATGAGACATCTGAGTTACAAACACATCCCTGATTTGACTGTATTTTTTTCAAGATCTTTGAGATCACAAATATTGTACCAGACTTTACATACAAGTACCTAATAGTACTTATTGATCTTGCTTTTAATTTTAATATATGCCCGGCTCTCAGCTGTGCATGAGACTCTTGGCCGATTTCGTTGTGGCCAGAATTTTTTTTTATTTTATCCCTAGATTGACCATGGAACATCCTGACGTCATTGGAACACTTATATTCCTTGGAACTTATTTTTGTCTTCGACCGACTAGACGGTAAAAAGTCGCAGTGTCTTCACGACATGATGAGTGAAGAGATTCCAGGCGCTGAAACACATTTGAATGAAGTTCTCCTTTTCTTGGTAATTAGACCAAGTAGACTCGGTCTAAATACCACGTTTTGTAGGGAAAACTTTCTCGCCAGTACTCACAATCAGAGTACGCAAGTGGTGCCACCTACTCGGTTAAACTTTTTAGTTACTCACCTTGTGCTGAACGCACTACTCACAGTCCACCTGAGAAAGAATCCACAGTTAAGATCCAACTTCGTAAACGGAATCCACTTCCAGGACGAAGTCCACAAAATTTCCAATTTGAAAATCGATTTCCAAAGCATGCGCAGACCACCATTTTATGGAAGAGTACCAAGACAACACTGAACTGATATTCACCCGTTCAGGAATTATGCCCAGTCAACACTGAAATGTGACGAAATAGTTCACACCGGGAAGCTCCAATTGAAGTGGAGCAGTGCGCACTTACCTTAATCGCTGCCTGTGATACGCCATCTGACGTGTCACATAGAAACAAAATATCAATGGAAAGAGACTGGAAAACAGGGCGTTGGCTTTCTGGAAAGCGGAAAACTGAGTAAAGAAATTGTCTGTGGATCGGGTTTCATTTTGAAGAAGAACACGGGCGAGTGAGCAACGCAATAGCAGAACACTGCTTTCACAAAGTTTTTTTCTATCTTCGGGCCGCGGCCATTTTCCAATCTTTTCGAAGGAAAAGATTTTTCTTTTTTTGCTTATAACAATATAAGCACCCCAAATAATATTTGGACATACAATATAAGCCAAGGTAAGGATATTAAGTATTGATTTTTAGACTTCTCAAAAGCAGAAAGATATTATTCATTCAATTTTGAGAAGTGTTGCGCAACCATGCCACTTGGCCGATATACTTATAGGGTGTTTTTTTCTTTATGAGCCACCATCCATAGGATTTTGTGCATAATTTGTGCCACATCCTCAAATCAGGACAGGCGAGGCGGCCCGAGAATCTAATCCCAGGGTCCGGATTATAATCTGAACAGTATATTTATACATCGGCACGCGCTGCAACGCATTTTTTTTGTGTTTTTTTCTTTGGGTATTCCCCACACACACTATTTATATGTGCTAAATAATACACTGTGCACCGAAATATATACACCTATATCGATGCACATTACGCATCTAAGGAAGTGCTTCGCATTTTATTCATATATGCCTCACGGGTTTGCCCGTGCATGAGCACATTCGCGACGACAGAAAGTCGCTCATTCTTTTTCTTTGGCACAATTTATGGCCAGGCCAAAGCAAACCATTTCATTTGCTCGCCAGACCACGCCACGTACCGTACCTAGAAAGGAAAAAGACGGTCCAGGAAATATTTCGTACCTAGACGACGAACGCAAAATCATCGGATTAGCATTAGACGTCTGTGACAACCGGAGGGCAGAACCCAGCCACGACAGGCTGATGATTCTTTTACAAAAAAAAACTAGGAGCAACTCTGCAATCGCCAAGGAGCCACGTAATTTTCCATAGGAGCAACTCAACAGGACGTCTCGGGCGCGCATATTCGCGGATGCCGGTCCCCAGCATACAACTTACATCAACTCCAAACACATACATTGGAGCACCGCTGGATTCATGAAGCAGCATACAGTTCTTCATCGCCATTTGGACATATGAACCTGTTAAATAAAATTATTTGTAAAATTCATTAAGATTATCATATCTTGGAATCACCAGGTAACCAATTTATATTATTTGTATTTGTGTGTAATAAGATAAGGACGAAGAAGTTATTCCGTCCCAACAAGGCCCACAGGCGGGTCATACATAGTGCCTGATAGCGTACGCAGCAGGCGGCTGTACATTGCGTTTGACCACGGACGGTGGTGCATGCCATAAGATATTATAATTCACTACGGAAGGCAGGACCTAACGCCTCTTCCTCCGTATGCATGTTGTGTAATTTGTGCTATTGGATAGGTATCTTTAAGGATAAAATAGTTATATGATCATTAATAGTGTTTTAAACCATTTTTTTTTTTTTTGCTTGTGAAGACAAAGTGGATATTAATCATGCTAGTTTCGGATTGAAAGACCATTATTATTCTATCATCTCGCGTCCGTCATTAGATACTTCCGCTCCGATATTTGTTATCGTGTTAAGATTGATTTTTTTTTGTCTGTAAAGCGATTTAAAGTCATCGGTCCGAGCTTATATATACTTCCTTCGGTATTACTATTTCGTCGAAGCGTTTGCATTCGGTTAAGAACGTATCAATCTCTATCAATCACAGCTATACCCAGCTAAACGAATACGATATAGCAATAGCTAGTTCGTTAAGCGTCAATGTCAGTAGTTGTACATTTAGCCTAGAAATTTCTCTTTTTTTTACTAATCGTTTTCAGGTGATGTTGGAGTGCACTTCAGGATTACAGGTAAATGAAAGAGACCATAATCAGCGCTACCCAGTTGGTAGAACTTCTGCGTTTATAAACAATTTTCTAATAATTCACACTATATTTTTACCATAATATGTTGACACTTAACTGATTTGTTTCGAATATGCGCTTGGATGCGAATTGTATCCATGATACGCATAGGGTATTATGCATGAAAATTGATTTATACATATATATATTTACTGCTTTAAAAGATTTTTCCTTAGACTAGTCCCTTTTCGTCTTTTTGATTAAAAATAATCGACAGTTTTTTTTTTGTCCCTCTCACCTGCTTGAGCACCGAGTCGAATAGGTGCCCGTGTTAGTAGCCTCCCGCATTGAAATTAGCGAGTTCTAGCTACATGAAGTATCCTCGGGGATACAATTAAAGCCATTATCGTCAAATGAATCTAAGACGATAACGTTTATATAACGCCGCGGTAGGAAGTTTTTTTTTACTATTACTTGTTTCCTTTAAACGATTCGACACCGCGATTTAAATAGCGATCTTTTGAATTATTTATTCATAATCTGACATTTGTAATTTAGAGTTAATGACCACTTAAAGTCTAAATTCCAAAAATTGCTAATAATTATATACTAAGATTTAGGTATTTAGTTCTCTTGACTGAAGTGAATCGCATAAGTATCCTTTCTGCGTATTGAGACACATAGTTTAGCAAGTATAAGAATTTTCTTATCAGGATTGATAATTAGTATTTTTTAAATAATCCTTGAACATTGTTATGTCAAGACAAATTTCAAAAGAAAATTTACATTAGAATAAGTTAAAATTCATTTAGATTTGATTCATCTCTAAGTAATGATCCAACTGTTAATTTTAAGGAAATCTTTAATAAATTCTTGATTTTATAACGATTAAAAAAAAAAATCTTGGAGTAGATTTTTTGTTTGTTTTGCATTTGAGAATTGAATATTAAAGGATGTTAGAGTAATATGTTTACAGGGAGGGTGGTACCCCTCACTTTCCTCTGGGACTGAACAAGGTGTAGTATGGTTGTGTATTCTTGAGTTTTTTTTTTTGGTACAATTTCGAGGGTTTAGTTTAGTTTTCGATGATGGATATCGGAATTAAATAGTGATAGTATGTAAGCAGGCAAAATATTGCTTGCCTATCATAGTAAGGGGTTGGGCGTTAATTTAATTGAGTCGAGGGGACTCATAGGTCCACGGACAACCAAGGTCAGCACCGAGAGAGATGATTTTCGGTGTTGAATTGGGTGGGTTGAGAGACCAAGAGGGTCGAGCTACATCTTAGATCCTCCCTTCCCTCTAAGTTAGTCACCTCTGCATCCACGGACAGCATTTCATCGTGGCCGCTGTCCGTGTAGATGATAACTATTTGCCAAGGCTGCCACCAAAATCTATGGTCAGCTTTTGTTTAAAATACTTACGTGTCGCGTTCTTCGGGTTAGTATAATAACCCAAACAGAATTCTTCTTTTTCAATCTACGTTTTCTCACAATCCACTACCCTGCAAACCAAACCGCAGTAGTTTTCTAGAAAACACTACTACAACTAAAAATATATCCTTCGAATGTGTGGGTTTTTTTATTTACTACTTCCCCTGCGCCGTAGAGTATACCCCTGCAAACAAGAAAGTACGGTAACAATCGATGAAATATGTACATCAAAGGAAGTAGTTTGGTTTCTCCTGAAAAAACAATTAACGATTCCCTTTTGAACTGTGTGAAGAAGAAATCCAGGATGTAAAGAAAAATGTTGTCTCTTTTTTTTCTTGTTGTCGTTTTTCTTTTTGTCAGAGTGATCTTCGATTCAAAACATAATCATCAACAGTTTTTAAGTTGAGTTGAGTTTGTTGTGTATAATTTTAGAATCCTTTTTTTATGTAAGTTATTTTATTTTCTTGTGATATTTTTGTTTGTTTTTAATAATAAATATATTTTTAATGATACAAATGTAAATAATAATATAATATATTTAATAATAAAATTATTATCATAAAAATGCATTTTTCCTAATTTTTTTTTTTTTGACTTCATGTCTATTTCGGTTCGTAGTTCTACATTCAAAGCGCGTGCATCTTTGGAAGTACGAATATAACTGGTGGAATATGCGCTTCAAAAAAGTACTTCAGATGTACATCCTTTGAAGTAGGTGCATCCCCAGAAGTACTTTGGATGTGCTTTGGAAGTACTTTTATTGGCGGGGAAGTGCAGTAATTTTTTGATATTTTGCTTTTTTAGAAAGAGATAGTGCCTTCATATATTCTTATATACAGTAGGTATATAACTGAATTTTTTCCCGATCGCCTATCCTTTTTCAGTGGAAAGTAAGTACTTCTTTTACGTACATATTCCACTGGTTATTTCTGTACTTCTACGTTTGCAGGGTAAGAGGTGCATCTATGAGTCAACTTATCTTGCAGTCAATTCATATCAATCTTTTCTTCAAAGGTTATGAGGGCCCTTAAACATTTTAACACAAATATTCGAACTCAAACATCATAGTTCAACGGTCGGCAGAAAAAAAAAGAGGTAACACCGGTTGTGTAGATCCCGGAGCAAGTGCCCACGGCCTGGCTGAGCTAGTTGAGGCTAGATTACTGCCGGCCACCGCGACGGTCGATCTCAACCACGACCCGAGTTGTCGCATGCCGTTCCCGACAACTATTCTTACCAAATAGTTGGCGAGAAAGGGGGCGTTGCCGGCATGGGGTTGCTTCCATCCCATTCACTCGAATTCAGACGAAGGTAGCTAGACGTAGAAGTGCACACCGGAGTAGAATCTCTGGAAGGTTTAGTGAAGGTTTATTGATAGGGCACTACAGGTCTAGGTACATTCGAGGGGATTAAAGTAGGGTCCTTGGTTTTCAGGTGCAGGCTACCACACATGAGAGCTGCAAGCGGAACATCTAGCTCTTGCGGCGGATAGGTGTGAACATGCTGTCAGATACCCTCTAGGCTGTTCTACGGGACTTTGTAGTCAGTACCTATGGTAGGCTGGTAGATGGTTTACGCTTCTGTGATGAGGATGGAAAGGAAATTGGAAGGACGGGGAGGGGAGTAGGAAGAGCAAGAAGCCAGGTTGAGGAAGTGTAAGTATGTCTAATTTAGGGGTACTATATACACTGAGGCACTGATGGATGATGATGGAGTTGCTGTTCCTTGACGAGGATCAAGGGTTAGCGGGGCGCTTGTTTCTTCTTGCTTCCTCTCTGGTTGTTGTTGTTAGGCATTGAATGGGGACCTTGGGTAACCATAGGGTGTTCGATGAAGGTTCGGGTGTCTATTGAGGGACACAGGTGGTATGTGTAAATATACACAATATCCCACCACTCTTAATTTTCTCTAAATTTAATTTTACGTTACAGGTGGCGCCCAACGTGGGGCCCGAATAAGCTTGAGAAGTTTAGATTAGAATTGATCAGAGATGGGTCGATTCAGAGAAACGTGGGAGAAAGTTGAGAATTTCCGAAATTTTTTGAAGTTTTTTTTTATTATTGAAGATGTTGTTTGGTCGTGATTAGGATTCTTAGATGGAGGAATACCATCGAGGTTAGTGGAACAGGCACTATTTTGTCCAGTGATTTAGTGATCTTTTCCTGAGTCAGTCTGTTGTATTAGTTCTATCCACTTCTCCTCTACCTCCTGTCACTTAGGTTTGTCTTCGATCTCTGTCCGGGTTGAGCAGGAGTATTTGCTTGATCGTCAGTAGTTGAGGTGTTGATAATATCCTGATGGTAAAGTTTAAGATTCCGATCGTGTGAGAGCAGAATGAGCAGGTCTTCTGACCGGTGGTTGGTGCTTTTGCCCGACGCACGTCAGCTGCAGAAGCTGGTCGTTCACTCGAGCACGACCCAATTGATTTCTACAGCAAATTAACTTATCTTTTAGCGAGTTATTGTGCTACCCAGTTTGTTTTAGGAGCCGTAGTCATTTCAATACTCGTCAGAAAGAATTGGTATGCGCCGAGACATGAAGCGCTAACCGGTAGTTGGTGATTTTATACCCGACGTACGTCAGCAGAAGCGTAATGTCACCGTCACATACCTGATCAATATGTCGAGTAGCAGAAATTGTCTTTCCTTTAGCATTAGAACGCCGTTATGTGTTACCAAGTCTAAACACTCTAATTTTTTTTTTGATTAACACTTTAAAATTTTTTTTTTTGAGTAAGTTCTAGAATAGAACCAAAATGTACACACCTTGTTCCAGAGAAGGGAGGGTTACCCTCTCCCGAATCCTTTATGAGAATTATAACTTTTTAGAGATTTAGATATTTTTGAGTTCAGTATACAGTTTAATAGCGATTCATTTTGAGTATTCCGTCAGTCGAGTTGAGACGTAACTTCTCGATTGGATGTGTAAGTTTGGGATAGAGCCCGCAATTACAGTTTACAGTTTTTTTTTGAGTACAGTATTGGGATAAAGCCCGCCAGCTTATAGATAAGACGTCAGATTCCTAGACCCTAATTTTTATATATTGGATATAGGTTAAGATTCTAAGTATTGAATAAGTACAATTAACTATTTTTGAATTACTCACATAGAGTTAGGCGTATATCCTAAGAAGATAGTTAAGTATTTAACCGAGATATTTTGTTGAGTTCTTGAAAATATTTTTGAAGTAATACTTTTGAGAGACGAAATATATTTATACTTACCCCTAGATTAAGCACTTTTAAAAACTTATTAAAATTTTTTTTTGAATTACTTGATTGAGAAATATTCATTTGAGGTTAACTCACGATATATCTGAAAATGTACCTACCCTGACATACTTTGTTTTATTGTTATATTACTTGAGTAGTTTCCGTTCGGGGATTTCTCACGGGCTATAATACAATTATCCTCTTTTAAATCCTTGATTTACACGTTTGACGCGGTATAGCCGTCCCTCCTATTGTTGCGATTGAATGAAAGGCTCTAGACCTAAACGAGCAGTTAAAAGTACTTATCTTACTAAGTACAGAGAGTTTGTCGCAATGGCTCCAGGAGGATCTAAACCGAAACCCGGCCGCGGTCAAAACGATATTGTTGAGAATTACTCCGATGACGAAGGCAGTCAAGCCGAGAATCAAGCGGAAGACAATACGATTGAGAGAAGCGTCGTGGTAGACGAGGACGAAGTAGCGAGAGCCGAAGAGCAACTCCGCAAAGATGCAGCTGATCATTCTGCTTACATACAACAAGTAGTTTCAGCTACCATTGATCTGCATAGAGTCAATGACAGGCAATTTATGGCAGAAGAGTTAGAAAGAAGTCATGCTCGACTGCTTGATCAAGTTGCACAGTTACTTCAAAAACGTACCATCAAAACCACTCACGCTTCTGCTCCTCCCAAGCCAACTGCTCCACCAGACGCAACGTCTACGCAAAGAGTCACGCGGCAAATCAATTCAGCTAATCCAGACACTACACGTGTCGTGAATCTCAATGTCCCTTCCGGACCAGCCACTTCCCGATATTATCAGTCTGCTTACAGACCAATCAATGAAGAGGATGCTAATCGAATAACTCCTCATTACGAACCAACTAGAGTGCCACCTTTGCCGGAAGTCAATCCAGCCCAAATGCCTCTAGGTTCTAATTTAGACGAATTTATGACGCGACTGAACGCTTTTAATTTCGACGACGAGTGCGCTGCGTCGCCACCTAGGCCACCTCCTTCGAACGCGACTTCTATGAACCGTGTTCATCAATTCCACAAATGGGGATTGAAATTCGATGGTCGGAACATGTCGGTCGACGACTTCCTATTCCGCCTCGATTGTGTTCGATGTAGTTATGGTGTGCCGTAATATGATATTACCACGAACTTTTACCATTTCGTATCAGGCTCCGTAGAGTCATGGTACTGGGTATACCTCAAAGGTAACAAGCACACTACGTGGGAGGAGTTGAAAACTGCTTTGGTAGAGCAATACCGCAGTTTGGAGACGGACACCGAGCTCTTCCGTAAGTTATCGGATCGTAAAATGATGAATGGCGAAACATTCAATGAGTTGTACGATGCCATACTCCACCTGGATTCCAGGATGCGTGTCCCTAGGCCTGAAAAAGAGCTAAGAGAGATCATCAAAACAAATGTCCGTAGGCGTATGAGCGAGCTCCTCATTACCTACAGTCCGTCTAGCTTACGACAGCTAGCATATTACTGTCGAGCTATCGAAAAAGCTCAGTCTCAATATGAGAACACACGTCCGAGTTTTGTGCCAAGTGCACCACGTCCCCCTGCAAGGCGATTTGTCCACGAAATCGAGGGAGAGCCTTGTCAGGAGCTAACATTTGCATTGCCCTCTACTGATATCGAAGCAATTCAGAGGGATCGTAAACTGCATAAATGTTGGAACTGCCAAGTCCTTGGCCATAGTTTTCGCGATTGCGCGAAACCGATTGACAAAGTTTTTTGTTTCCGTTGCGGATTAGCGGATGCCTATAGCCCGTCATGTCCGAAGTGTTTAGCGGGAAACGAGAGGAGGAACAACCCATTAACCGGGGGGGGGGGGGTTCGCTCCGATTAGATTCACCCGGAGTTCAAGTGTCCAAGCCGACGAAGCTTCTTGAACTTCCGAAGATTACTATTTTAAAACCAGACAAGACTAATGAATTATCTAATAATAATGATTGTAGAACAATCCCTGTTTTGAATGCAGAATCCAAACCAGAAACAAATTTGAATATGAATATGAATAATATAGAACCATTATACCGTAAACCTTTTCATGAAAGGCTGCGTAATAACAACGAAGTGCGAAGGAGAATAGTCACCTTTCCAGATTTATCCAAACGGATACGACGAGTAAGGGAGCGCTTCCATCGGAAGCGGACTACTTACCGTAACATTGCGTCAGCAACGGTGACGGTCGGGCTATTTGGTGACAACCTACTAGGACTTCTCGATTCCGGGGCCAGCATTAGTTGCTTAGGCGTTGATTTTTGGCAAAAATTCCAGATCGCACCTAATGTAATTGCGAGTCTTTCAGGAATTAAGATCGGTGGGCCAGATGAGAGACCCACCAACCAGATAAAGTTGAATGATGAAGAGTCTAAACGACTAGAAGCTGTTGTTCGTAAATTTCCTTCTTTCGCAGTCCATGGACTCGGGAAGACAAATCTAGTGCAGCATTATATAGACACGGGTGATGCCGTACCAATAAAGCAAAGGTACTATCCCGTATCTCCAGCGATACAAACTCTTATGTATGCGGAGTTAGACCGCATGCTTTCGTTGGGAGTCATCGAGGAAAGTTCCAGCGCATGGAGTTCCCCAGTTGTGCTTGTACGCAAACCTGGTAAGAACCGATTGTGTCTGGACTTTCGGAAGGTGAACTCCGTGACAAAGAAAGATGCTCGTCCGATTGCACATATAGAGGGGCTGCTAGCACGTCTGACAGGGACACGCTATATTTCTAGCGTGGATCTGAAGGATGCGCTTTGGCAGATACCGCTGGAGCAAAGTTCGAGGGAAAAGACCGCTTTTACGGTACCTGGCCGACCACTGTACCAATTTAAGGTCATGCCTTTCGGTCTATGTAATGCGGCACAAAGTTTGAGCTACCTGATGAGTCGCGTAATCCCTTCGGGATTACGAGATCAAGTCTTTGTATACTCAGACGATCTATTGGTTGTGTCAAGGGATTTCGACGAACACATACAGACTCTGGAGATAGTCGGAAAGTGCTTGACTGATGCAGGTCTGACGATTAATGTGGAGAAGTCGAAGTTTTGTTTTGATGAGCTTCACTATCTCGGTTATAAGGTCCTCGGTATGGCAGGTTGGTATCGACGGTTTGTTAAAGATTTCAGCACCCTAGCCGCACCCTTGACCGAGACACTGAAAAAGGGAAAAGTCTTTAAGCTAGGACCAGAAGCTATATCCAGAAGTTCAGATCGTACGTTGAGGGATACCATTTTCGCGTTATAACGGATAATTCCAGCCTGAAATGGCTGATGACTATGAAGGATCCAACTGGAAGACTAGAGAGGTGGAGTATGCGACTCCAAGGTTTCGATTTTGTGATAGAGCATGTTAAGGGAACCTTAAATGTCGTGCCAGACGCTCTATCAAGAGCTTATGAAGACGATGAGTTGACAGTGTCAGCTTTCCTTTCATGTCTACCACAGATCGGTGCCTCGGAGGTACTCCACATTGATCTTGAGGATCCATCCTTTAAGTCTGAAGGTTATCTCGATATCATCAGTCATGTCAGGAAGGAACAGGAGCGTCTCCCGGATCTCAAAGTGTCAGAATGATACATATACAAACGCACCAAACATGCGGTTGGTAATCCCTTGGCGGACGATCTAACTTGGAAGTTATGGGTTCCATCAGAGATGACGGAATCTCTAATCTCACTAGCTCACAACCCGCCGCGTGCTTCGCATGGTGGGGAGGTGAAGACAATTTATCGGTTGAAAGATAGGTTCTACTGGCCTGGTATGTTCACGCAGGTTAAACTTTTCGTAGACCGGTGTGAAACATGCAAGACCAGTAAAGCAGCGAATATGACATTACGGGCAGAGATGAGAAAAAGTTTTGAAGTTGATAGACCATTTCAACATTTGTATGTTGATTTCCTTGGGCCGTACCCCAGATCGAAGTCCGGAAATGTGTATATTGTAATCGCGTTGGATCAGTTAACCAAGTTCGTCTTCATCAAACCACTGCGCAAGGCAACAGCCGCGAGCGTGGTCAAATTCTTAAAAGACGAGATCTTTTTAATTTACGGAGTGCCAGAGAGTCTTCTCTCTGATAATGGCTCGCAATTTGTTGGCAGGGAGTTCCAGAAATTCTTAGATGTTTTCGGGGTCAAACACTACCGGACGGCAGTGTATGCTCCCCAGTCAAATGCAAGTGAACGTGTGAACCGTTCAATCTTGGCGGCCATACGGTCGTATGTTAATTCTCGACAGTCGGATTGGGATGCCCATCTGTCTTCGATCAGTAGTGCATTACGCACAACAGTGCATTCAACTCTTTTGATGTCCCAATACGAAGCCTTATTCGGACAACGTATGATTGAACATGGGGCTGACTATCGTCTTCTGAGAGCGTTGGGTGGGCTGAACTGTTCGGAGATAGATTGGCTTCCTAAAGTCGCCAAGATGAACATCATCCACTCGTATTTAAAGCAAGCACTAATGAAGACTCATGAAGCGTATGAGAAAACATACAATCTCCGAAGTAGGAACGTTTCATTTAAAGTAGGTGACGAAATCTACAAGCGTAATCATGTCTTAAGTGATGCAACTAAGCATTTAAACGCAAAGTTGTGTCCCAAATTTATTAAAGTTCGTGTAAATAGAGTAATCGGTAGTAATCTATACGAAGTAGAAGATAGGCGAGGCCACTTGTCTACCTGCCATACAAAGGATTTAAAAAGATGAGACATCTGAGTTACAAACACATCCCTGATTTGACTGTATTTTTTTCAAGATCTTTGAGATCACAAATATTGTACCAGACTTTACATACAAGTACCTAATAGTACTTATTGATCTTGCTTTTAATTTTAATATATGCCCGGCTCTCAGCTGTGCATGAGACTCTTGGCCGATTTCGTTGTGGCCAGAATTTTTTTTTATTTTATCCCTAGATTGACCATGGAACATCCTGACGTCATTGGAACACTTATATTCCTTGGAACTTATTTTTGTCTTCGACCGACTAGACGGTAAAAAGTCGCAGTGTCTTCACGACATGATGAGTGAAGAGATTCCAGGCGCTGAAACACATTTGAATGAAGTTCTCCTTTTCTTGGTAATTAGACCAAGTAGACTCGGTCTAAATACCACGTTTTGTAGGGAAAACTTTCTCGCCAGTACTCACAATCAGAGTACGCAAGTGGTGCCACCTACTCGGTTAAACTTTTTAGTTACTCACCTTGTGCTGAACGCACTACTCACAGTCCACCTGAGAAAGAATCCACAGTTAAGATCCAACTTCGTAAACGGAATCCACTTCCAGGACGAAGTCCACAAAATTTCCAATTTGAAAATCGATTTCCAAAGCATGCGCAGACCACCATTTTATGGAAGAGTACCAAGACAACACTGAACTGATATTCACCCGTTCAGGAATTATGCCCAGTCAACACTGAAATGTGACGAAATAGTTCACACCGGGAAGCTCCAATTGAAGTGGAGCAGTGCGCACTTACCTTAATCGCTGCCTGTGATACGCCATCTGACGTGTCACATAGAAACAAAATATCAATGGAAAGAGACTGGAAAACAGGGCGTTGGCTTTCTGGAAAGCGGAAAACTGAGTAAAGAAATTGTCTGTGGATCGGGTTTCATTTTGAAGAAGAACACGGGCGAGTGAGCAACGCAATAGCAGAACACTGCTTTCACAAAGTTTTTTTCTATCTTCGGGCCGCGGCCATTTTCCAATCTTTTCGAAGGAAAAGATTTTTCTTTTTTTGCTTATAACAATATAAGCACCCCAAATAATATTTGGACATACAATATAAGCCAAGGTAAGGATATTAAGTATTGATTTTTAGACTTCTCAAAAGCAGAAAGATATTATTCATTCAATTTTGAGAAGTGTTGCGCAACCATGCCACTTGGCCGATATACTTATAGGGTGTTTTTTTCTTTAAGAGCCACCATCCATAGGATTTTGTGCATAATTTGTGCCACATCCTCAAATCAGGACAGGCGAGGCGGCCCGAGAATCTAATCCCAGGGTCCGGATTATAATCTGAACAGTATATTTATACATCGGCACGCGCTGCAACGCATTTTTTTTGTGTTTTTTTCTTTGGGTATTCCCCACACACACTATTTATATGTGCTAAATAATACACTGTGCACCGAAATATATACACCTATATCGATGCACATTACGCATCTAAGGAAGTGCTTCGCATTTTATTCATATATGCCTCACGGGTTTGCCCGTGCATGAGCACATTCGCGACGACAGAAAGTCGCTCATTCTTTTTCTTTGGCACAATTTATGGCCAGGCCAAAGCAAACCATTTCATTTGCTCGCCAGACCACGCCACGTACCGTACCTAGAAAGGAAAAAGACGGTCCAGGAAATATTTCGTACCTAGACGACGAACGCAAAATCATCGGATTAGCATTAGACGTCTGTGACAACCGGAGGGCAGAACCCAGCCACGACAGGCTGATGATTCTTTTACAAAAAAAAACTAGGAGCAACTCTGCAATCGCCAAGGAGCCACGTAATTTTCCATAGGAGCAACTCAACAGGACGTCTCGGGCGCGCATATTCGCGGATGCCGGTCCCCAGCATACAACTTACATCAACTCCAAACACATACATTGGAGCACCGCTGGATTCATGAAGCAGCATACAGTTCTTCATCGCCATTTGGACATATGAACCTGTTAAATAAAATTATTTGTAAAATTCATTAAGATTATCATATCTTGGAATCACCAGGTAACCAATTTATATTATTTGTATTTGTGTGTAATAAGATAAGGACGAAGAAGTTATTCCGTCCCAACAAGGCCCACAGGCGGGTCATACATAGTGCCTGATAGCGTACGCAGCAGGCGGCTGTACATTGCGTTTGACCACGGACGGTGGTGCATGCCATAAGATATTATAATTCACTACGGAAGGCAGGACCTAACGCCTCTTCCTCCGTATGCATGTTGTGTAATTTGTGCTATTGGATAGGTATCTTTAAGGATAAAATAGTTATATGATCATTAATAGTGTTTTAAACCATTTTTTTTTTTTTTTGCTTGTGAAGACAAAGTGGATATTAATCATGCTAGTTTCGGATTGAAAGACCATTATTATTCTATCATCTCGCGTCCGTCATTAGATACTTCCGCTCCGATATTTGTTATCGTGTTAAGATTGATTTTTTTTTGTCTGTAAAGCGATTTAAAGTCATCGGTCCGAGCTTATATATACTTCCTTCGGTATTACTATTTCGTCGAAGCGTTTGCATTCGGTTAAGAACGTATCAATCTCTATCAATCACAGCTATACCCAGCTAAACGAATACGATATAGCAATAGCTAGTTCGTTAAGCGTCAATGTCAGTAGTTGTACATTTAGCCTAGAAATTTCTCTTTTTTTTACTAATCGTTTTCAGGTGATGTTGGAGTGCACTTCAGGATTACAGGTAAATGAAAGAGACCATAATCAGCGCTACCCAGTTGGTAGAACTTCTGCGTTTATAAGCAATTTTCTAATAATTCACACTATATTTTTACCATAATATGTTGACACTTAACTGACTTGTTTTGAATATGCGCTTGGATGCGAATTGTATCCATACGCATAGGGTAATGCATGAAAATTGATTTATATATATATTTACTGCTTTAAAAGATTTTTCCTTAGACTAGTCCCTTTTCGTCTTTTTGATTAATAATAATCGACAGTTTTTTTTTGTCCCTCTCACCTGCTTGAGCACCGAGTCGAATAGGTGCCCGTGTTAGTAGCCTCTTGCATTGAAATTAGCGAGTTCTAGCTACATGAAGTATCCTCGGGGATACAATTAAAGCCATTATCGTCAAATGAATCTAAGACGATAACGTTTATATAACGCCGCGGTAGGAAATTTTTTTTTACTATTACTTGTTTCCTTTAAACCATTCGACACCGCGATTTAAATAACGATCTTTTGAATTAACTATTAATAATCTGACATTTGTAATTTAGAGTTAATGACCACTTTAAGTCTAAATTCCAAAAATTGCTAATAATTATATACTAAGATTTAGGTATTTAGTTCTCTTGACTGAAGTGCAACGCATAAGTATCCTTTCTGCGTATTGAGACACATAGTTTAGCAAGTATAAGAATTTTCTTATCAAGATTGATAATTAGTATTTTTTAAATAATCCTTGAACATTGTTATGTCAAGACAAATTTCAAAAGAAAATTTACATTAGAATAAGTTAAAATTTATTTAGATTTGATTCATCTCTAAGTAATGATCCAACTGTTAATTTTAAGGAAATCTTTAATAAATTCTTGAGTTTTTTATAACGATTTAAAAAAAAAAAAAAAATCTTGAAGTAGATTTTTTTTTTGTTTTGCATTTGAGAATTGAATATTCCAGGATGTTAGAGTAATATGTTTACAGGGAGGGTGGTACCCCTCACTTTCCTCTGGGACTGAACAAGGTGTAGTATGGTTGTGTATTCTTGAGTTTTTTTTTTGGTACAATTTCGAGGGTTTAGTTTAGTTTTCGATGATGGATATCGGGATTAAATAGTGATAGTATGTAAGCAGGCAAAATATTGCTTGCCTATCATAGTAAGGGGTTGGGCGTTACTTTAATTGAGTCGAGGGGACTCATAGGTCCACGGACAACCAAGGTCAGCACCGAGAGAGATGATTTTCGGTGTTGAATTGGGTGGGTTGAGAGATCAAGAGGGTCGAGCTACATCTTAGATCCTCCCCCCCCCCCTCTAAGTTAGTCACCTCTGCATCCACGGACAGCATTTCATCGTGGCCGCTGTCCGTGTAGATGATAAGTATTTGCCATGGCTGCCACCAAAATCTATGGTCAGCTTTTGTTTAAAATACTTACGTGTCGCGTTCTTCGGGTTAGTATAATAACCCAAACAGAATTCTTCTTTTTCAATCTACGTTTTCTCACAATCCACTAAGAGGTGCATCCATGAGTCAACTTATCTTGCAGTCAATTCATATCAATCTTTTCTTCAAAGGTTATGAGGCCCTTAAGCATTTTAACACAAATATTCGAACTCAAACATCAGAGTTCAACGGTCGGCAGAAAAAAAAGAGGTAACACCGGTTGTGTAGATCCCGGAGCAAGTGCCCACGGCCTGGCTGAGCTAGTTGAGGCTAGGGTACTGCCGGCCACCGCGACGGTCGATCTCAACCACGACCCTGCGTTGTCGCATGCCGTTCCCGACAACTATTCTTACCAAATAGTTGGCGAGGAAGGGGGCGTTGCCGGCATGGGGTTGCTTCCATCCCATTCACTCGAAGTCAGACGAAGGTAGCTAGACGTAGAAGTGCACACCGGAGTAGAATCTCTGGAAGGTTTAGTGAAGGTTTATTGATAGGGCACTACAGGTCTAGGTACATTCGAGGGGATTAAAGTAGGGTCCTTGGTTTTCAGGTGCAGGCTACCACACATGAGAGCTGCAAGCGGAACATCTAGCTCTTGCGGCGGATAGGTGTGAACATGCTGTCAGATACCCTCTAGGATGTTCTACGGGACTTTGTAGTCAATACCTATGGTAGGCTGGTAGATGGTTTACGCTTCTGTGATGAGGATGGAAAGGAAATTGGAAGGACGGGGAGGGGAGTAGGAAGAGCAAGAAGCCAGGTTGAGGAAGTGTAAGTATGTCTAATTTAGGGGTACTATATACACTGAGGCACTGATGGATGATGATGGAGTTGCTGTTCCTTGGCGAGGATCAAGGGTTAGCGGGGCGCTTTTTCTTCTTGCTTCCTCTCTGGTTTGTGTTGTTGATAGGCATTGAATGGGGACCTTGGATAACCATAGGGTGTTCGATGAAGGTTCGGGTGTCTATTGAGGGACACAGGTGGTATGTGTTAATATACACAATATCCCACCACTCTTTTAATTTTCTTTAATTTTAATTTTACGTTACAAATTTAGTTTTTCAAATTGTATTGAGAAACGATTTGTTTTCGCGGGTTTTACAATCACTATCTACTATACTCAATTACTGGTTCAATATATAACGAATCTAGCTAACCTTTTTGTCGTGATACTAAACGTATCTTATATCTTTTATATAAAGTATTTATACTTCTTAACTTTTAGGACATTAATGTTCGTAAATTTTCTTCGATGCTTCGTGTACCCATTGTTTGGTTTTTCACCACATTTTTTTTTCACTTGATGGTTGAACATTTTGTCCACAAACCCACTCACACGGGACCAATAATGTTCACAATACTCCGTCTATTCTTAAATTACTTGTTCCTTATCATTCCTGTCATATAGACAGAAGAAGACGTTAGGTCTTATTTCGAACTTTTCCGTTGGGATCTGTTCCTTATACATATATAGTTCAAGGTATATGACTTGAATTTGTTCCTTCATATAATCGCGTATTTGTTTTGTCGTTCGTGCTTGTATGTTTATGTACCTTTGTGTACTTGAAAATATTTAGTTACGCAAGCTGATAGTAGCTTGTTGAAAGTCTCTATTAGATGGAAGACACATCCACCGTAGGTGTGTTTCAAAGCGGAAGATAGTGTAATATACTCACATGTTGCGTCGCTATCGCTTAGTTGTCGAGAAGAGTTTTGTATATGAATATGATTATGGCTATCTCTAGTATCAAACCTTTACATAATTATTTTCTTTTCAACGTCTGGTTCCAGTTGTGCACATCTGCGATCAACAAGTCTGATTTTATAAAGATTATATTGATTTAAAAACTATATTGCTAAACTATATTGATTGACATATTGATCGCTATATTGATATACATATTCTATCTCTATCTATCTGCCCCTGAATCTCCTTCCAATTAAATAACCCTTGGGCTAACGTCCCATACATTTTTTGGGTTTGCTAAGAGCTAGTTTTTTTTGGAATAGTTCGAGTATATCTAATGGTGAATTCAGTTCAGATTAACGATCATTTGGCTTAGAATAAAATACTCGAGAAGCGGATCTTCTCATGTTTAAATATTTAGACAAATTTAAAACTTTTTTTTAACACTCTTTACTAGAGTGAAACGAGTCAAGAGTTACAGTACCTAAGAGTACGTTTCTTCTATGGCGAAATAATTTTTTTTAATTTACAAAGATTTTAGAAAGACATATTTAACATTCAGAAAACTCGGTTAGTTTTCTTTTAGACCGAAAACATTCACGGCTAACGATAGGTACATATTTTCGCGTTAGTAATTTCATCAAATCATTTGAGGTCTAAGACATTTTTGGTGAATGTAATAACTCATGCCAGAAGAACATTCTGGTATAACGAGTTATATCAATTAAGTTAAGTTAATAATCTCTTTTGAATTGTGTGAGATAATATTAAATAAAAGATTTGGATATTTGTAAGGAAGATTTATATTAGGATTAAGAAAAACTCAATAAACAAATTTTTATAAAGTTTCGATAAAAAAAATATCAGTAGTATATTTTATGCTCTTGTTTAACAGTGGTCTTTTCGGAAGTTGGAAAATTTTCTTTTGAGCAATGCAGTTCTAAGGTTGCGTAAAGGAGGGTGGACAGCTCTCGTTTGAAATGGATGTAGTGACAATTGAGTGAGGTTGATTAGGAAGGAAGAGTTTTAGGATCTCTTGTTCCTAGATCGGATAAAAGCGTGTAGGATGTAAGTAGACTTTTGGCTTACTTCTTTCTAGTTTTGGGGTCCTACAAGAAAAAAGTCGGAAATCTCGTTCCGTAGGCAACTACGGACAAATGGTAAAAGTCATCTGGTGCGGTTAGATACTTTATCTAGGGTGGGTGATAGATGCCAAGGGGATCAATTACATCTATGATCTGCTTCCTTTAAAAGTGGTGATTGTTTTGTCAAGAGCCACTAGTCAGCCAAGTTTTGTAGTTTTGCTCCTATCAGTGCTTTTTAAATTAACTAAATGAAACCAGAGTTGGTGAATGCATTTAAAAAATTTAAATATAAAGTTTGACACCGGAAATTAGGACTCTTTATAAGAAGAAAAAATGTTTGGAAATATTTAGGCGTTAATATATTAATATATTATTTAATACATTTTTGTAGTTTGTGCTACTGTAATATGAAGATGGAAAAAATCATCTCAATATTGCAACACTATAAAGACGAAATAACAAAAAATGAATAATGAATACAAGATTAAGCTTGTAGCTTTTCGCTGTTAGGTATATGATATAACAATTCACTACAGACAAATACGGCTGGTTCATTTATAAGCATAAAACTCTCTACCTATAGTAGTAGAGTCAAATGGTATTTTTTTTTGATTCCTATGGTTTTTGGGTCGCTGAATCCGAATCTGGAGAAATCCAACAAAATGCGTTTTGAGATATCCGCGAAAAATCGCGAAATTTTTGCATTTTTTTCGGCTTTTCACCCACTAAAAAATTAAAGACCATTAAATTTCCTAAAAAATTCATATACGTTGCTTATTTCTCAGGTGTACCGTTAGCCCGTTAGAGTGCGTTCAAATTTCGACATAATTTCACATTTCTGTAAAAAAAAAATCCATTTCCATATTTTTTGTAACATGAGGCCGATTTGAACTACGCTTTGACTATGGACTATAGGATTACCTACATATTATCAAATTGAACTTACATATTGCTGTTTAGCGAAGTTTTGAAGGTTTTCCCGAATAATTCGACAAAAATCAGTCGAGGCAATCAAGTTTAAAGTGTGTGTCGCACACTTTATATGCCTTGGTAAAGATTTTTCAAATAATTCATTGCAACAATCCAAGGAGTAAGCTTCATCCTCAACTTCAATGCTTTCTTCGCAATTAGCATTATCATTATCTTCGTAATTAATTGCGATATTAGTGCAAGCAAACTCCTTAAAGGCTTTAACAAAATTAGAGCCATTGTCCGTAACTGTTGCAACAACGTTTTCACAATTCAAGCCGAATTGAATATGAACGTCATGAATGATATCATTGATTCGGTCATGTGTATGTGCTCCCGAAAACCGTCTGCAGCAAGGGCAACTGACTTTCTCTCGAAAGACTGAGTTAACCAATGGCATGTATATCCAAAAAAAACTTCGATGCTTTGTAGACCACACATCTGCTGTCGTACAAAAGTAATCATTTTGGGATATAATATTTTGAATATTTCGAATCATTGACTCATATGTTTGGTCTATAAACTTTACAGTTGTAGGACGGGACATTACTTTTAAATTCGCGTTAGCAAAATGCATTAATTTCTTAAATGCCTTACTTTCTACAAAATATATTGGCAAAGTATTTTCTGCAATCATTTGTACAATTAGTTTTTTAAATTCATTTTGCTTGGACACTGAGCTTATAATCTTTTTTTCTGTCGGTTTATTTCTCTCAAATGATTCATATGCTTCGCGATGCCTTGCCTTCACATGACGTTTGAAGTTGGTCTTGATAATTTTCGATCCTTTAAGTCTTGCTTGACATGAGCAGCACTCTGCAAATATCCCTTTTGATTTTCGGTGGAATTCAGTATCACTTAACTATATAAAACATAAAAAATCAAATTTGCAATAGCTATTGCCTTTAAAAAAGAACAGTTAATTATATGGGTTTTTTCAAATAAAAAAAAAAACAGGAATCCATAAGTTGCCTTATTGGTAGGTACCCATAAACGCAAGCTTTTGTTTTTAATTTGTATTTTACTTCCTCTGGTTGATAAGGCATAAGTATTGGTTTCGTGCAGAAAAAAGGGATCGAAGTTTTAATCAAACATAACATTAGGATAAAACGGCTGGACCGATTCGCTTCAAACTTGGTACATAGTATTATTCTGATGTCCTACAGAAGAGATTTCAGAATTAGCATTCTAGCTCCAAAACTAACGGTACCTACCATAATATTTTTTATGAAAAACTCCTCAAAAACGGCTCTTAGGATTTTATAAAACTTTCTGAATAGTATTTTTTAAGTAAACTTAATGATTTGGCTGGAACAGCTTTTTCAGGAAAAGTCTGTTCACCGTACCTCCCATATGACCGGTTTTTTTAAATCAGATTTTCTCGTAAGACACGACGAATTTCGATGAAATTTTTAACTTTAATTCCTTTTAAAGACGAAATAAAATAAATTCTTAAATTTAAAAGAGAGTGTTTTTTAGAGTTTTTTAACAAAAATTAAAATTTTTATTCTATTTTCGGTTTTTTTTCAAAAACGGTTTAATTTTTTTTAATTACTACAAAGTTCTAGAAGTTAGCATACTCAAAAAAATTTTGAATATATTTTCGAAAAGTTTAAAAAAAAAACTGTTTTTTGAAAAAAACTGGTCGAACGATTTAAAAAAAAATAATTCTAAACAGTAGAAGAAATCAGATGGTTACATCATTTTTTCCAAAAAACGTTTTAACTAGTGATTTTTAAGTGATCAATAAAGTTCCATATCATTTTTTCTCTCATTTCTTTTTTCCAAAATCTCAAACCCCAAGACCACTGTCACGTATTTGAGCAAGTTCGTCCGACCCAGTCGTGCACTTTATTTTTAAATGCTTTAAAAAAAAATTTAAATCCTAGGCTATAAAAATTGTACTCCTTAAAACCAAGTTTGGTAAAACTTCAAGAACCTGGTTCCCAAAATATTAATTTATTTTCAAGTTAACCTTGCTTTTAAAAATTTAAAAAAAAAAATTTCTTTTCGAAATATTTCAAAACCGATTACTGTCGTAGGTATGCTTTTTTACATGCAAAACAAAAAGTCATATACACGGGTCGAATATTCACATCAATTTTTTTCGGCTTGGCTATTATCGTAATATTATGTTTGATTGCTTTCACGAAACCTTTTTTTAAGAAGTGTGTAACTTGCTTAAAGTTAAACTTGTTAAAAAATATATTTCCTAAATAAAAATAAAAACATACTTCGTTTATGATTTTGAAGGTTTGATCACACACAATAAAACTTGTAGATGTATCATCTTCGCTGTTGACAGTACTCGAATAACCAGCTTTTGTCTAGGGAGATTATTAAAATGCATGCAAGTTAATTAGAATTTGAAGAAACTCTAAACTAAGTATAAATATTTTTCTTTCTTCAATTATTATCAGCTTTAGAATGCAAGGAAAATAAATATCATCTACCTTAATTGCTGAGAAAAGTTAAAAAAATTATACGTTTTGTACTGAAGGCCTTATAATTCACATGTACAGCACCAAACAAGAAAACAAAGAACATATATTTTTACTTGCGATTATAGGTACTATAAGGCAAGTTATGCATTCGTAAAAAAAAAAAAAAAATTTGACAATCAAACATAACATTACGATAATAGAGAAGCGTAAAAAAGTAGGTCCGACAATTCTGTCTGTCTATCTGTCTGTCTGTCTGTCTGTCCGTCTGTCTGTATCGGCACCTACAGCCTAAACGGCTGAACCGATTTGCTTCAAACTTGGTACACAGTATTATTATGGCGTCCTACAGAGGGGTTTTTGGAATTAGCATTCTAGCTCCAAAACTAACGGTACCTGCCATACGATTTTTAGTGAAAATTGAATTTTCTCGAAAACGGCTCCTACGATTTTGATACAACTTTCTGAATAGTGTATTTCAAGTAAACTTTATGTTTTGGCTGGAACAGATTTTTCATTAAAAGTCTTATAACGGTACCTCCCATAGGACCGGTTTTTTTAAATCAGATTTTCTCGTAAACCACTTCACGGATTTCGATGAAAATTTTAATATAAAAGCTCTGTTATAAACGAAATAATACAAATTCCTTTATTTTCAAAACAAAAATTTTTTGAGTTTTTTTAAAAAAAGTTAAATTTTTTTTTTGACTTGGTTTTTTCGAAAACGGTTTGTTAAAAATTTTTAAAATTTTTGTTTTCTTATAAGAACTTTAAACCACTAAATTTTGACATACTCAAAATAAATTTGGAATATGTTTCCGAAAAGTTTTAAAAAAAAACCGTTTTTTGAAAAAAACGGCTCCAACGATTTTGAAAAAAAAAATTCCTTAAAATTCAAAAAAGTAAAAGAAATCTAATGGCTTACTTCATTTTCTCCAAAAAACGATTTAACGTTGATTTTTAAATGATTAATAAAATTTCATATGATTTTTTTTTATTGATTTTTTTCCAAAATCTCAAGCCCCAAGAACACTGTAACACATTAGAGCAAGTTCGTGCGACCCAGTCGTGCACTTTATTTTATTAATAAAGTTGTAATATATTAATATTTTATAGATTTATTTATATACATAAAAGTAAAAATCTAAAAAAAGACATATTTAGAAAGAAATCGTATGCAGAGAAAACTTTGCCTGAAACATTATAAACAGGAACACCCTATTAGTGTACCGCACCTTATATTTTTTTAGTAACAAAATTGATTTCTTCTCGCTTCTGAAAAGATAGCGACAAGTGACGCTTTGAGCGTACAGCGTAGAGTGTAATATTCAATTCAAACATAGTATTCTGCACTTAGTTTTTTAGGCGTTTGAATTTTTTTATATGTTTATGTGTTTATCGTAGGCGTTTTAAACATTTATTTTGTTTGCTGTTAGCTGTTATGATTATGAGACGATACTACATATATTACTAGGTACATTTGGATAAGAACTAGGGCTTGACCAAAATAAAAAAAAAAAACAAACAATTGCGAAAAAAAATATCAAACATGGAATTATATAACAACTAAAAAACCACTATTGCAAAAGTTATTTTCTGAAAAAAAGGAGGCCAACATCCAACTGATTTCTTGTGCTGTATTCTATTTTATTGATACATATTTCTTTTCAAAATCTCTAATTTCAGCTACAATAATTATTATATTTTATTTGGTTTGTATCTTATATTTATTTTTAACGAATGCATAACTTGACTTTTTATAAGTTAAGTAAAAATAATATTGACAGTCAAAAGACTTAGGAATAGTCAAAAGACTTACAGTTAATTGACTGCAGTTAAAAGACTTTTTTAAATATCAACAAAACCGTAAAAGTACCGAAGACTTTCAAATGACTTAAGTACTGGAACCAGTCAAAAAGTACTGCAGTCAATTGACTGCTTTTTTTAACTGCACAGTAAGAGTATTGAAAATGACTGCTGACTGTAGTATTACAGTTAAAGTCTTTTAGTAAGTTAAAAGACTTTAAAAGCAGTATTTTTATTCAAATGACTAAAGTACCCAAAAGACTGCAGTCTTTACAGCTCTGAAGAGTATAAGCCTCCCCCATGATATTACATGCTTCTCTATTCCTTGCATATGCATACTGCTTCCATCGAGGATTAAGTAGTTGGATATCTCCTCTCCATCGCAGAAGTTGTCTTCCTGCTCTTCTTGTTCCACCTCTTGGGTACCATTCTGTTAACTTTATTGTCCAGCGGTCATCACTTGTTCTTGCTACATGCCCGGCCCATTTCCATTTTTGTGTTTTAACTCTTTTTATCACGTCTTCAAATTTTGTGATTTCTCTTAATCTTGTATTTCTCACTCTTTCAAATCTGGATATGTTAAGAAGTGATTTTTCTATAGCTCTCTGGGTAGTTTAGAGTTCTTTTAAGCTTTGTTCGTTCATGCTCCAGGTTTGTGAGCCATAAGTTAATACAGGAAGTACAGCCATGTCGAATACGTATTTTCTTGATGCTTCAATTATTTTCGATTCAAATACGTTCTTAAGGTTCCATACCTGCTTCCAACTATTTGAAATTCTTCTTTGTATTTCTTTCTCCATTCGATTTTTAAAAGATATGGTTTGTCCCAAGTAGATGTACTCTTGTAGATTGTACTCTTCCTATTTTTATTTGAGTCTCCACACTGTTAGTCATGAGCTTAGTTTTAGTCTGATTCATTTCCAAACCTGCTGTTTTACAACCCTCTGATAATTTTTTTATTATTTCTTGGAGTTCATTTGAATTTTCTGCAAAAAGAACTATTTCGTCTGCAAAACGAAGATTAGACAGTTTTTCCCCGTCTATGTTTAAGCCTAGGTATTCAATATCTATGCCTCTAAATATTTCTTCTAACAATGCACAGAAAAGCGCTGGTGATAGAGGATCTCCCTGTCTTACTTCACTGCCTATTGTAAACGTTGGACCTTTAACTTCAGTTGTTATTTTGATGTGCTCTTCATATATAAGATTCTCAAGATACGAATAATTTTGTGTGGTATACCTTGCTGCTTTAAAGCTTGCCATATTTTAACATGTTCTTCAGAATCGAATGCCTTGTAAAAATCAACAAATGCTACATATAAATCTTTGTTATATTCCACAGTTTTTTCAATCAGTTGGTTGATTGATTGAAGATGATCTGTTGTCGAATATCCTAACCGAAAACCTTCTTGTTCTTTTGGTTGGTTTCTGTTGAATGTATCCTTACATCTTCTTAATATGCATTTAACGTATACTTTGTATATTATTGAAATAATGCTCATTGGTCCCTAGTTGTTAATATCATCTTTTCTTCCCTTTTTGTGAATGAGGATTATATTTGATTCTGTCCATTGATATGGTGATTCTTCATATATAAAAGTTCGGTTAAATATATAACTTAAAACATCTAGAATCACGCTTTTTCCAATTTTAAGCATTTCCGCTTTTATGCCGTCACTTCCAAAACTTTTTCCTGACTTCAGTTCATTGATCTATTCTCCCACTTCCGATCTCAAAAATATTGGAAAGCTATCACAATGATTCAAAACTGGCATTTCTGAAGCGGTCTGATCAAGAGTAAACTTGAATTTGTATAGGTTTTTGAAAAAATTTGTGGCAGACCTATTTATTTCGCTCCTATCTCTTATTTTTTGTTTCTTGTCATCTAAAGCAATCATCCATTCTTTTCCTTGAGAGAAATGTTCTTTTGCTTTTTTGATTGATTTGTTTTTCTAAGTGCATTTTCAACATTTTCTCATCATATATTTTAATGTCTTCTTTCACATATTTTTTAATACGTTTTCTCAAAGATTTGAGAGTTTGTTTGTCGTTTTCATCTAAATATGTTTTGTGACGAAGATTTTTTCTTTCCTCAATCAAGCTTTTAGTTGTACTTGAAATTTCATCTGGCTTTTTGGGAATAGGTTTTATGATGTTTTCATTTGCTGAAACTAGCAGAGCTTTTTCGAATGCATCGTATTAAGATTGAACCGATCTTAACGATTTTGTGAATTCCAAACTAGACATATTTTTGATTTCCTCAAGGTAATTTGCTTTGTCTTCATTGGAGATAATTTTTGGAATATCCTTTTTAAGTTGGGATTTGTGGTAATTTTTTGTCTTGTGGCTGATTTTTATTTTATTTAACAGTCTTAAAAAGACTGTTACAGACGGTTAAACTATTTTGCCATAACCATGTTATCATCTTTTCTCCACGTTGGCTTATGGATCCAAATCCGTACTTTCCCATTATACCTTCTTCACCATCTTTTCTGAAGCCCAATTTGGCATTAAAATCTCCAATTATGTAGAGAATTTTTGATTTTGACTTTGATATCATTTTATCGAGATCTTCATAGAAAGAGTCGATTTTTTCTTCGTTTGAAGCTTCAGTGGGGGCATAAACCTGTACAATCACAACCCTTGTTTTGTTAACCTCCAACTCGCATGATGCAATTCTTTCGTTGTGAAGAGTTACCATTTTAATATTTTTCTTCAGTTTTTTATTTATAAGCATTCCAACCCCATATAGGGCTTTGGCCTGCTTAATACAGAACAAAATGTTTCTGTTTTCCTCTTCTAACAGTTTTCCCTCAAATAATCTTGTTTCCGCCAAGCCGGTAACATCCCAGTTTATGTTTCTAATAGCCGCATCAAATTCGGTGCGTTTTTCATTTGTCGATAGACTTCTGATGTTATATGTGCATATATTTAAATCTGTTATTTGAATTTCTTCTTTTTCGTTTTTCTTATTATTATTTGTTTTGTATCCTGATCTGTTTTTAAAATCTGGATTTTGTGTGTCTGAGTGATGGTAGCTCGGACTTGGGGGGTTTTGACCTAACTTCCTCGCGGTGGCCAACCGTACTGAGGATGTTTTTTGTTTATCTTTAGTTTTACTCTTATTCTTTTGATCGTGACTGGTGTTGTTTTTATGTATGTCATTTGAAAATTTGCTTGTTGATTGTTAGTTATTTACATGTGGTAGATTAGCTTCAAGAAATTTTTTCATCGAAATTGAGCCTTTTTTAAATTCTTGTTTATGTTTTTTACTATCTTGTAGAATAGTATTTGTGTCGTTTTTTGATTTAGATGTTTCTTCAAATGATCTTGATCTTTTCTTCTGTGAGTTTTGTATGTTTTTTTCAGAAATTTTCTTGCTAATGCCATCTATGATTTCTTGTGCTACAAGCTTGTTTTCTGCGAAGATTTTTTCATTTTTGATTGAAGCAGCTACTCCTTGCGCCTTGAGTTGATTTGAAACACTTTTTGTTTGTTTTCTTTCGGCTGCGATTTCTTTGGGAAAGCATCATTAAAATATATTTTGTTTGGTAATTCTGTTAAATACTCTTTGTTCTGCATGATCATATTTTTCTTTCTTGATGTTGTGAGTTTCAACTTGATTAATCTTATTTTTGTTGATTTTTTACCAATTCTATAGACTGCATCTATTTCGCTTATATCAAGGGGGACATCTATTGTTTTGTTTACAAGATTGAGGACAATAGCTTCTAAGTTTGCTTGGCTTGTTTCGTTTTCTTCCAATCTATGTATTAAAATGTTTTTCTACTTGTTTCCATGTCCATGCAAACTATTCTTTTTTCTAGTTCATTTGGCTATATTTTCATGTCTTGCAGCTCTTTTTTTGTGGTACCAAATTTTGTATCAATGTTTTTATTTAGTCCATCAATACCATTTTTTAATTCGTTTTTCAGCTCAAGAATCGCCTTTAGAATATTCTCTTCTACCATTTTATATGTTTTTTTTTTTACTTTTTAAATTTATTATTGTTTTATTTGGGATTTTGTCCACGTTTTGTTCTGAGGAGTGTGTTTCTTCTTCTATGTTTTTATAATTTGAAAAAAAGCTCAATTAAAGGTTTATGTATTAGATATGTTCTGTTTTTTGATGACTTCCTTTTTCGTAACGTAATGTAATGACACAGAGAATTATATAATTGTTATCTGTGGTAGTGGTGGAGTGTGGAATGTGTTGACAGCTTCCAAGTAGTAGTAGAGTTGTTTTATGCAAGAAAGACAATTTGTTTGGTTGTGTATAATATCAATATTGCTACTGCGGCAGAACATATACTAAAAAGTACTCACCGGAAAAAAGTGAGAAAGTGCATAGGATAGAATGAAGAAGCTCCTCTAACGTTTAAATATGTAGGGAAACTTTCTCGCCAATTATTCGCATATAAATAAAGTCTTTGTCACTGGTGCCATCTATGTGCGAAACTCAACGTTAACTCGCACTATGCTGAACGCACCCGATGAGTTCCACCAAAGACAGTTCCACAAAAAGGAAACCACTTTGGAATTTAGATTCCACCTCGGATTTCAATCCACAATGTTTCCCCTGCCAAAAACCACTTCCAGTATGGTCTGGTTCCTATGACGTCATGAGATGCGAAATTGGTTCCCAGAAAACAACTACTCGTTAGTTTAGGTTGAGTAGTGTTCACACCAATTATACCGGAATAGTGGTCACACTGAGTAACTTTATGGTGTGTATTGCCAATTACGTCATAACACATATCAGAAATGTAAAATCGGCAGACAACTGTCAGAAAATCCTAATCATAGCAAATAATCGAAGCGGCCGATTATTTACTTAAATTGGTATATCTGAATCCATGCTAAATGTTAAGTTGTCATTTTGAACATTACAATTGTATTTCTGACTTACCCAGCAACATGACCGAAAATACTAGACATTGAATGGAATAGACTCCAACCGTAAGACAATAACAAGTCAAACCATGATCCTGTTCATTCTATGTTACTTGTCGTACGTTTATCCTCATCTTTTGAACGCGATAATCCCGGCGCGCCTTACTTTTTTTTGCGTCGCTGATTAGATCCTTCATATTGTGAAGAGATCTTCAATTAATCTGTTTACTCACGTCCATGCAATTAGATAACCATTATACCCAGTCGACACTCGATCCATAGCCCAGATAGCTAATCGATTTGAGCAAACTTATGTGAATATAGCATCAATACTAACTGATCAAAATTACATATATTAGTAACTTTTCACAGGGAATTTCAGAAGTGCACTTCCGGAACGACGCTTAGTGATTTAGCGAGATTCGAACTACCCTATTGATAGGAATTTCGTCTTTATTGATTATTATATTGATTTTTACATATATTTATTTACATTTCATATAAACTATATTGACATAAAATTTATATATCGATTATATGTACGAAACCGAATTGGATTCATGCATATATCGCTGGCTGAAAACTATAATGTTCAACGTCATAGAAAACTGAAAAAATGAGATATGGATATCAAAATGTTCATATTTTCAATGCCCAATGCAAGACAATATAGACTAGAAAATTATTTGAAATTCCACAGCTTAACGATATCAAAAAGCAACATTCAGTTTTCGGTTATCAAGTAGTGTACTAAGTACTATATCGTTCTAAGTTGACATAGAACAATATGTCCGATCCTAACGCATATCAAAAATGCCTACATTTAAGTTACATAGAACATTTTGCATTCTATAAAAATTAAAAAAAAACTTAGAACAATATAAAACTTTTTTTTTATTGGATGTCAGAATGTTCTATGTTTTTCCTTCCATAGAACATTTTGCTTTAATTTTTTTCACTTTTTCTCAGTAGGCGTATGCAAACATAGAAATATTCGTTACGGTATTTATTTTAGCGCCTTTTTAAGATTGAGTTGTATCAAAGGTTGGTTGTTTTTATTTAAGAAAACCGTGAATTTTTCATAATTATTTAATAATATAACAGGGAATAGATTTAAATTAGATGAGATGAGTTCGTTAAAAGTGAATGATGATGAAATGCTGGAGGAATACTTAGATGATATCCTATCTACAAGAAGTAGTGGGTGCTCCTATGAGAGCACCCATTTTCTCGGTAAGAATAATAAGTTTATTTGCCTTTTTAATTGAGGTTCTATATGGCGTTTGAATTGCAGTTGAACCGATAGGAAATGAAAATATTGATTTAGTGAACCACAGCAACCACACTGAAGAACTTTTCACAAACCAAAACAGTGACTTACAGTTTAATTTTGAAGTGGCTCGATGTAGTGTTCTAGATGAAAACGATGAAATCCAAACAACAAGTAAAGTCTGAACAATATTGCATTGATAAGTTTAATTATAACCAAAGATACTATCGTTAACTTCTTTAGAACGGTCTAAAAAGAGGAATCGGAATGAATCCTGTTGGAAGCGCAACAAAATAAGGAAGCTTCGTGAAGAATGAAAAAAACAAATTTGTGCCTGCGAAGAAAATCAAGTCATTCAAAAATTGTGTGGATGATAATTGTTCATACCAATGCAAATTAATCACCGAGGAAGAGCGTGAAAAGATATTTTCTTCATTTTATTCCCTTGATGGAAGCCATAAAAGAAGTTTTCTCCTCAGTGTAACAGAGCGCGATGTCGTTAAGACAAGACGTCTCGGAAAAACCTCTGAAAATTCAAGAAAAAAATTTTCTTTTCAATATTTTTTCGAAGTAAGGTGCAACCGCTTTAGAGTATGCAAAGACTTTTTCCTTGGCACTTTAGATATAAGCCAACAAAAAATCTACCAAGTGCATAGACTCAAAAATGAAGGAAGTGGAGTCTTACAAAGGTCGAAGCAGGGAAAGCATACAAAAAAATATATCCCAAGCAATATAAAGGATGCTATTCGAGAACATATTTCGAAATTTCCAACTGTTGATTCTCATTACTGCAGACGCGACTCAAATAAAAAATATCTTCATTCCGAATTGAATGTAGCAGTAATGTATGAAATGTTCAAACAAGAAGCTACACAATATGAAGAAAAACATATCAAGATTTGCACATATAGGAACATTTTTAACAACGAATTTAATTTATCATTCTTATCAAAAGATCGTTGTGACTTATGTGAAGAATTTAAAGTCATGGAAATGTCGAAAAATTCTTCGGAAGAATTAAAAAAAAAATACGAAAACCACATGGCCCATAAAAAATCTACTAGAGATCAAAGACAGAAAGACCGAGAGTCTTCTATTCCGGTACTTTGTTTCGACCTCCAGAACTTGCTTTCATGTCCAAAGGCAGAAGTATCCTCATTCTTCTATCATTCTAAATTCAATACATACAACCTTACAGGCCATTTATCTACAAACAAAAAGGTTTGATCTTTCATATTACATGATTTTTTGCATTAATTTGTGTATGTAATAATTGCTTCTAGGTGTATTGCGCTTTGTGGAATGAAAGTCTCATGGGAAGAAGCGGAAATGACTTGGCATGTGCACTCATAAAAATATTGGAAAAGGTTTTAACTGAAAATTGTCACTTTACAGAAATTATTTTGTGGGCAGATTCCTGTGTTCCACAAAACAGAAATTCGATAATGACTTTCGCATTATTAAACTTCATCCATAGCCAAAAAAACCTAAGAAAAATAACTCTTCGCTTCAGTGTGCCTGGCCACTCTTGCATCCAAGAAATTGATGCCGTCCACAGTATCATCGAAAGGCAACTTAGTAAAAGGGAATATTATTCACCAATATCTTTAATGAGAATTTTGCTGAATATCTCATATAAGAAATCGAAATTGGTTATGATGCAAATGATACCTGGTGACTTCAAAAATTTTCAAGAATGTTCAAAATTTTTCAATTTTAAAGCCATTCCATTCTCAAAAGTTTGTGAACTTGAATTAACCAGCAATTTCTTACTTGTTGGCTATAAAACTGAATTTTTCCAAGATTCAGAATACGTTACTTTGAGGTAAGATAAACTTCCCAGAAAGGCTAACAATTACAAGAAATTTTCTTCCGAAATGCCTATTCCTAAAGAAGTTTTAATCAAAAGTAAGTTGCCGGAGTCCAAATCTTTTAAAGCAATGTTACCATTCATGCCCCAGGTGGACTCTGATTTTTTCAAAATTCTCATTAACAATAATATTCCATAGATTTTAATTTCCATTTATTTTTATATTCCTTAAAATGCTTTGAAGTAATATTTTTCGTTATTTTCTGTTTGTTATTAAGCTCATGAATATTAGTCTGGATTAATTTTAAGTGCGTGGACTTAAACTTAACTAAATTTTATTTATTTTTAGATAATAAAACAATATAAGGCTGAAGAAGTCCTTAAAAATAACAAAATAGTTTCTTTTTTCGTCGCTTTCAGCTTATTTTCATATATAATGCTTAGTACTATAAAGTTGTATGTCATACATAGAACATAAAAGCAACGTAAAAACAAAGCGAGTCACAAAAACGTTCTATGTCAAAAAAGAAAAACCTTGATTAAACCCTGTTTTCACAATACAAAAAGGTTTTTTAACTTGTCTTTTAGTTAAATATCCAATTAAAATAATAATTTTTAGGTTTTCAAAGCAAAAGACAGATATTTTTACGTAAATTCAGCTACTTGAAACTTTGCACTCGATTTTCTCAAAACATGGGTATGTTCTCATAGAACATTATAGTTTTCAGCCAGCGATATGGTACCTTCTGTTTTGATTTTAATACTGTTGACTTGATTACATCTTGGGTGGTTAAACTTTTATCTTTTCGTGATAAATCGTCTTAGTTTATTCCTTGTTTAGTGTTAATTTGACCGCGCATAAAAAGTTTCTCACAATCTGAATTGTTTCGCGATAGAAACTGAAGAAGATTATGAAAGTTTCGATAACTTCCGGTAGAAAATTTATTTTTTTTTGCGATTTGAATTCGTTTTGATAATTACGCATCTAGGTTTTGCGTATATTTTACCGCCGCGACCTTTGAGAAATAAAAATTCGATATTTAATATATCAGGTTCAAGATAGAAGCTCACAATCCGCGTATTGTTTGAGTACAGATTTCCGACGTATATTCCTGAATTCTCTTGAACTTAACAAAATATTTCACTTTTCATTATATTCAGGCTCTTCTATTTAGTATATAAGAAACAATTTAATAACTTTTACTTAATTTTGAGAGCGCAACAAAAGAAAGCGCATTTAAGCAATCTTCTTTTAGTTTTTGAATCAAGTGGGTTATGAAATAACCTCACATAGAAATTAAACAGATACTGTTAGATATTTAAGTCAGAATCATTGGAGATTCTTCTTTTAAGCTTTAGATTAAAGATATATAGGTTTATAAGCTAGTGATTATAAGATTTCCTTTTGAATATTTCTAATAAATAAGACAATTATTTGTAACGTTTCCTGAAACTTTCAAAGTTGATTTATTTCCGGAATAATTTTTGAAGATTTTGCAGATTTTTCAGCATGACAGTTTAAGATAATCGTAGGGAGGGTGGTACCCCTCACAAACCCTTCAGATGGAGTAAGTCGGTGTGTGTTGAGTTTTCTTTTAAAGGTTGTAATTTTGGTACAGCTTCGTTGTTTAGTTTAGATGATAGAGATGATGTTATAGGTAGAATAGAGTTTTAGGCAAGCAGACTTTTTCTGCTTGTTTATTATGTCAGGGGCTGCCCACAAACATTGAAGAGTCATGGGGACTCGAAATGTCCAGGGTCAGCCAACGGATGATCAGAGGAGAGATGATTTCTGTGATCGTTTTGGGTGGGTTGTGAGACTAGGAGGGTCTGTTTAACACCTTAGATCCTCCCTCCCCATATAGTTAGACACCTCTTCCGCTACCTTTTGCGAATCATCGTGGCAGCAAAAGGGGCGGAAGTTAATATTATGCCACAGCAGTCACGAACTTCTATGACTCGCTTGCATTCAAATACTTACGTGCCGCGTTTACTGAAGTTAGTGAAATAAAGATAATAGCGAAATCTTTTCTTTCGATTTACGATATCACTCTTTACTAACAGGAGGTGCGATCTTGGATCAACTTTTCTTTCTAATCAATTCTGACATATCTTGGCTTCGAAGGCTATGAGGGCCAATAAGCGTATTAACATTGAATATTCGAATATGCACATCTTATGTTCAACGGTCGGCAGTGAAAAATAAGAGGTAACACCGGTCAGATAGATCCCGGAGCAAGTGCCTACGGCCTGGCTGAGCTAGCTATGGCTATGGTACTGCCGGCCACCGCGACGGTCGATCTTGGCCACGACCTTACGTTGTCGCATGCCGTTCCCATCGTCTGCTTTTCTCGGGTAGCTGATGAGAAAGGGGGCGTTGCCGACGAAGGGTTGCTTCCATCCCATTCACGCGAATACAGTTGACGTTATCTAAACTCAAACATGCGGACTGGAGTAGAACCTCCGGTAGAGTTAAAGCAATGGTTATTAAATTCGCATAGCAAGTTTAGATACGTCTGCAGGGATATTAGTAGGGTCCTTGGTTTATAGGTGTAGGCTACTGTGTGAACCAGCTGCGAGCAGAACACCTAGCACTCGCGGCGGATAGGCGTGAACATGCTGTCAGGTACCCTCTAGGCTGTTCTACGGGGTTTTGTAGTCAGTACCTATGGTAGGCTGGTGGATGGTTCTCGCTTCTGTGATGAGGATGGAGATGAAGTTGAAGGAAAGTGGAAAGAATGGGAAGAGGAGCGGGAAGAACAAGGTGCCGTGTTAGCGAAGTGTGAGTATGTCTGTTGCAGGGATGCTGAATACACCGATACACGGGTGGTTGCTGGTGGAGATATCGTTCTTTGATATAGGAGTCAAGGATGGGTATGGATGCTTGTTTCTTCCGGCTTCCTCTTCGGTTTGTGGTGACGATAGGCATTGGGTTCGGGGCCTAGGTATCCATAGGATGTTTGAGTGACGGGGTTCGGTGTCTGTTGGTTTGATCATAAATTTTATATTTCTCATTTTATTTAACTTTATATATATTTTTTTTACGTTACAGATGGCGCCCAACGTGGGGCCCGAATTAACCAGAGAAGCTTAGATTAGAATTGAATTGAGTAGGTCGATTCAGAGTGACGTTGAAAGAAGTTAAGATTTTTGGGAATTTTTCGAAATTTTTCAGATTTTTGAGTTAGAGTTTTTTTTTGTTGTTCAGGTTTCTTAGATGGAGGAATACCATCGGGAATAGCAGTATAGGCACTATTTTGTCCAGTGTTTTGGTGACTTTATCCTGAGCCAGCTGTTGCATTAGGTCTATCTTCTTATCCTCTACCTCGATTCACCTAGGTAGGTCTTCGATCTCTGTCCGGATTGAGTTGTGATTTTCACTTGATCGTCAGTAGCTGCGGTGTAGATAATGTCCTGAAGGTGATGTCTGAGATTCCGGTCGAACGAGAGTAGAATGAGCAGGTCTTCTGACCGGTGGTTGGTGCTTTTTGCCCGACGCACGTCAGCTGCAGAAGCTGGTCACTCGCTCAAGGACGACCCAATCTGTTACAACTACAAATTAACTAGTTTCTCTTACTTATTATTACTACCCATATTGTTGTTTTAGAAGTTTACAGTCATTTTAGATAGATGTTAGGAAGTGACGGTATGCGAAGAGACATGAAGCGCTAACCGGTAATTGGTGTTTAATACCCGATGTACGTCAGCAGTAGCGTAATGTTATCTTCACATACCAGATCAACTGATCATTTAGAAAGAATTGTTTTTTCTCTTACAATGGAACGCCGTAAGATTTTACCATGTCTACACACACTAATAATTTTTTTTTTGTAATAATTTTTTTTGAGTCAGTTTTGCCGAGAAACTGAAAAACACACACACACACCTTATCCTGAAGAAGGGAGGGTTACCCTCTCCCGAATCTTTTTATGAAATACAGTTATATAGACATTTAGTTTTTTTGATTTATGATTACAGTTAAGTATTGATTTTTTTTTTTTTTTGAGTTTCCGTCAATCAAGTTGGGACGTAACTTCTTGATTGCCGTGTAAGTTTGGGATAGTGCCCGCATTCAGTATATGGCATACAGTTTTGGGATAGTGCCCGCCATTTAGTTATAGTTTGGGATAGAGCCCACAATTTAGTCTTTTGGGATAGTGCCCGCCATTTAGTTATAGTTTGGGATAGAGCCCACAATTTAGTCTTTTGGGATAGTGCCCGCCATTATTGAACCTAGTTTGGAATTTTAGATTATACAATTTAAAGTTAGTTTTGAGTACGATTTAAGTATTGATTTTTGAACTAAATTCTCTTTTGATATAAGTAAATACCTATTATACTTCGTATTAAGAATACCTTTAAGTATCCAATTGAATATAGGATTTCTGAAAACAGTTTGAAGTATTGTTTTCGGTAAACGAATAGACCATATATATATACCTACCCTTAGTATTAAGCACTTTTAGATTAATAAAATTTTTTTTTTGAATTACTTGATTGACAAATATCCGTTTGAGGTTTGCTCACGGTTTATTTGAAATTTTTCACTAATTTACCCGGACTTTCTTTTATTGATATAACATTCGAGTAGTATCCGTTCGAGGAATTTCTCACGGGCTACAAATTTAATTGTTACCTTTTTTTTTGAATCCTTGATTTACGCGTGCACCACGGTTTATCCGATTTCCCTTCGGTTACGTCTGAATGAACGGCTCAAGACCGAGACGCACAGTCAAAAGTACTTACCTTTCAAAGTACAGAGATTTTGAAGCAATGGCTCCTGGGGGATCGAAACCAAAACCCGGCCACGTTCAGAACGATGTCGTGGAGGATCACTCCGAGGACGAAGACAGTATAGCTGAGAATCAAGCAGGAGATAACACAGTCGATAGAAGTGTCGTAGTTGCTCCCAGTTGCTCCCCCAACAAGACCACTTGTTCCGCCTAACGCTACTTCAACGCAGCAAGTCGCACGGCAAGTCAATTTAGCCAACACAGACACTACACGTGTCGTAAATTACAATGTTCCAAATGGAGCATCCACTTCCAGACATGTCCAGTCCGAGTATAGACCAAACGATGAAATCGATTTGGCTGACAGATATACACCACATTACGAGCCAAATAGAGTGCCACCTATGTCGGATGCCAATCCAGCACAAATGCCTCTAGGCTCAAATTTAGACGAGTTTATGTCTCGTGTTAATGCTTTTAATTTCGACGACGAGTCACCTCTTTCGCCACCCAGGCCTCCACCCTCGAATGCCACATCATCGAAACGTGTCCATCCATTCCACAAATGGGGTTTGAAATTCGATGGGAAAAATATGTCCGTAGACGATTTCCTGTTTCGCCTGGGGTGTATCCGTAATAGCTACGGAGTGTCGTGGTACGAAATCACAGCGAACTTTTACCATTTTGTATCAGGTTCGGTGGAATCCTGGTACTGGGTATATTTGAAAAGTAACAAACATACGACCTGGGATGAATTGAAAACTGCTTTGGTAGAACAATACCGCAGTTTGGAAAGCGACACCGAGCTGTTCCGCAAACTATCCGATCGTAAGATGATGAATGGCGAGTCTTTCGATGACTTTTACGATGCTATTCAGTATTTAAACTCCAGGATGAGAGTCCAAGACCTGAAAAGGAGTTGATAGAAATTATAAAAACAAATGTCCGTAGGCGAATGGGTGAACTACTCATTACCTACAGTCCGTCCAGTTTAAGGCTATTGGCCTATTACTGCCGAGCTATAGAAAAAGCTCAGTCTCAATACGAGAGCACCCGTCCGAGTTTTGTGCCGAACGCACAACGTCCACCTGCAAGGCGTTTTGTCAACGAGATCGTTGAGGAACCTTGTCAGGATCTAGTCGTGGCATTGCCCACTAATAGTCTTGAAGCGATCCAGAGGGACCGCAAGTTACAAAAATGTTGGAATTGCCAAGTTTTTGGCCATAGTTTTCGCGATTGTGCGAAACCCATCGACAAAGTTTTCTGTTTCCGATGTGGCTTACCAGATGAATACAGCCCATCCTGTCCGAAGTGTCTAACGGGAAACGAGAGGAGGAACAACCCATCAACCGGGGGGTTCGCTCCGATTAGACGTACCCGGAGTTCAGGCGTCCAAGCCGAAATCGCCTCTCGAACCTCCGAAAGTTACTATATTGAACTAAATTGATAATGAATTACCAAATAATAATGAGAATGATTGTAGAACAATCCCTATTTTGAATAAAGAACCCAATCCAGATTTAAAATTGAATTTTAAGAGTTATGATACAGAACCATTATATCGTAAACCATTCCATGAAAGCTTGCGCAACTATAACGAGGTACGCAGGAAGATTGTCACTTTTCCTGAGATATCCAAATGGATACGACGGACAAGGGAGCGCTTCCATCGGAAGCGGACTACTTACCGTAGCATAGCATCAGCAACTATAGGTCGAGAATCTAACGACCCACGTCCGTATGTGAGGGTTAGCTTATTCGGTGATAACTTTTTAGGACTTCTCGATTCAGGGGCAAGTATCAGTTGCCTAGGCACCGACATACTTCCCTTCCTGAGAGACAAAAACGCTACGGTAAGGAAGGTAGAGACTACCGTGTCCACGGCCGATGGACACAAGCAATCCATTGTGGGAGTAGTTACTACCCCAATCCAATATAAAGGAGTGACAAAAGATATCGATCTTTACATTGTACCAACATTAAGCCAACGTTTATATTTAGGCGTCGACTTTTGGCAGAAATTCCAGATCGCACCTCATGTAATTGCGGGTCTTTCAGGAATTACGACCGGTGAGCCAGAGGAGAGACCCACCAACCAGATTAAGTTAAATGTTGAAGAGTCTAAACGACTAGAAGCAGTTGTTCGTGGTTTTCCCTCGTTCGCAGTCAATGGACTCGGGAAGACAAATCTAGTGCAACATTATATAGACACGGGTGACGCCGTACCTATAAAGCAAAGGTACTATCCCGTTTCTCCGGCGATACAAACTCTTATGTATGCGGAGTTGGACCGTATGCTTTCGTTGGGAGTCATCGAGGAAAGTTCCAGCGCATGGAGTTCCCCAGTAGTGCTTGTCCGCAAGCCTGGTAAGAACCGATTGTGTCTGGATTTTCGGAAGGTGAACTCCGTGACAAAGAAAGATGCTCGTCCTATTGCGCATATTGAGGGGCTGCTGGCACGTCTGACAGAAACACGTTATATTTCTAGCGTGGATCTGAAGGATGCGTTTTGGCAGATACCGCTGGAGCAAATTTCGAGGGAGAAGACCGCTTTTACGGTACCTGGCAGACCACTGTACCAATTTAAGGTCATGCCATTCGGTCTATGTAATGCGGCACAAAGTTTGAGTTACCTGATGAGTCGCGTAATCCCATCAGGATTACGAGATCAAGTATTCGTATACTTGGATGATCTATTGGTTGTGTCGAAGGATTTCAACGAACATCTGGAGACTCTGGAGATAGTCGGAAAGTGTTTGACGAAGGCAGGACTGACGATTAACGTCGAGAAGTCGAAGTTTTGTTTTGATGAGCTTCAATTTCTCGGTATGGCAGGTTGGTATAGGCGATTTGTAAAGGATTTCAGCACCCTAGCCGCACCCTTGACCGAGACATTGAAAAAGGGAAAAGTTTTCAAGCTCAGTCCAGAAGCTATTGAAGCTTTCCTGCAAATCAAACAAGCTTTGACTTCGGCGCCTGTTCTAGTCAATCCGGACTTCTCCAAAGAATTCATCATTCTATGCGACGCATCCGCGACTGGCATCGGATGTGTACTCTGTCAGAGGGACGAATCCGGGGCGGAGCAGCCTATATACTACTTCTCTCGGAAACTGAACGCTGCACAGAGAAACTATTCGGTGACAGAGCGCGAGTGCTTAGCAGCTTTTGAAGGTATCCAGAAGTTCAGGTCTTACGTTGAGGGATACCATTTTCGTGTCATTACAGACCATTCCAGCCTGAAATGGCTGATGACTATGAAGGATCCAACTGGAAGATTAGCGAGGTGGAGTATGCGTCTCCAAGGCTTCGATTTCGTGGTGGAACACCGAAAGGGAACGTTGAATGTCGTGCCAGATGCTCTGTCTAGAGCGTATGAAGACGATGAGTTGACAGTGTCAGCTTTCCTTTCGTGTCTACCACAGATCGGTACCTCGGAGGTACTCCACATCGATCTTGAGGACCCGTCCTTTAAATCGGAAAGTTACCTTAATATCATCAGTCATATCAGGAAGGAACAGGAGCGGTTACCTGACCTCAAAGTGTCGGAAGGGTACATTTACAAACGCACTAAACATGCGGTTGGTATTCCCTTGGCCGACGACCTAACTTGGAAGTTGTGGGTTCCGTCAGAAATGACGGATTCTCTAATCGCATTGGCTCACAATCCGCCGCGCGCTTCGCATGGTGGGGTGGTGAAGACAATTTACAGATTGAAAGATAGATGTTACTGGCCAGGAATGTTCACTCAGGTCAAACTATACGTAGACCGGTGTGAAACGTGCAAGACCAGTAAAGCAGCTAACATGACGTTGAGAACGGAAATGGGAAACTGTTTCGAAGTAGAAAGGCCATTTCAACATCTTTATGTTGACTTTCTTGGGCCGTATCCCAGATCGAGAACTGGTAATGTCTATATCGTCATCGTGTTGGATCAACTGACTAAATTTGTATTCATCAAACCACTACGCAAGGCAACAGCCGCGAGCGTGGTCAAATTCTTGAAGGAAGAAATTTTCTTGGTATATGGAGTGCCAGAGAGCATTCTCTCCGATAATGGCACACAATTTGTTGGGAAGGAGTTCCAAAAACTCATTGATGTTTTCGGGGTCAAACACTACCGGACGGCAGTGTATGCTCCCCAGTCGAATGCTAGTGAACGAGTCAATCGTTCCATCTTGGCAGCCATACGATCGTATGTCAATCCTCGACAAACAGATTGGGATGTACATCTGTCTTCGATCAGTAGTGCTTTACGCACGACAGTACATTCAACTCTTACTATGTCCACATATGAAGCCCTATACGGACAACGTATGATAGAACATGGGGCAGATTACCGACTCCTAAGAAAGTTGGGTGGACTGAACTGTTCGGAGATAGATTGGCTTCCCAAAGTAGCCAAGATGAACATTATTCATTCATACCTAAAACAAGCCTTGATAAAAACCCATGAGGCATACGAGAAAACATACAATTTGCGGAGTAGGAACATCTCTTTCAAAGTAGGCGACGAGATCTACAAACGCAATCATGTCTTAAGCGATGCAACCAAGCATTTGAGTGCGAAGTTGTGTCCGAAATGTATCAAGGTTCGTGTAAGTCAAGTCATTGGTAACAACTTGTACGAGGTAGAATATAGGCGAGGACACAGATCAACGTGTCACACCAAGGACTTGAAGCGATAAATCTTGGTATTTATATTTACATCCCGGACTTACCTTTTTTTTTTATAAAACCTGACTTTCCTAAAAATAATATTCAATGAGATCTTAAAAACATATTTTCAGGCACAATATCCGAATACATAGCAGCATGCGAGAGACATAGATTTTCCATAGTAAATTTTTATTCTTATGCCCGGCTCTCAGCTGTGCATGAGACTCTTTGGTTTAACGCCAACTTTCAGTTTTTTTTTTACGGAAAATCTATAGAATGCTCAATCGTAACCAGATTACATTCGTTGTAAAAAAAATTTTTTTGTCTTCGACCGACTAGACGTGAAAGAGTCGCAGTATCTTCACGATACGACAACGAGAAAACTCAAGAACGAGGTTTATATTTTTTTTTTGTGAGAAATATTCCTTTTTCTTGGAAATTAGACCAAGTAGACTCGGTCTAAATTCCAAGTTTTGTAGGGAAACTTTCTCGCCAATTATTCGCATATAAATAAAGTCCTTGTCACTGGTGCCATCTATGTGCGAAACTCAACGTTAACTCGCACTATGCTGAACGCACCCGATGAGTTCCACCAAAGACAGTTCCACAAAAAGGAAACCACTTTGGAATTTAGATTCCACCTCGGATTTCAATCCACAATGTTTCCCCTGCCAAAAACCACTTCCAGTATGGTCTGGTTCCTATGACGTCATGAGATGCGAAATTGGTTCCCAGAAAACAACTACTCGTTAGTTTAGGTTGAGTAGTGTTCACACCAATTATACCGGAATAGTGGTCACACTGAGTAACTTTATGGTGCGTATTGCCAATTACGTCATAACACCACTGATCTCTATAAACACTGGATAGCGTATTCCCTAGAAAGTATAACAGTTTTTGTGTGGCAAATTGAAGATGACAATTCCTCTGTATTTGGAGGTTGTTTACCAGTTTGACAGCTGCTATCAAAAAAAAAAAAAGAAATTAAATCAAAGTAAAATTTGTGGCAAGATATTGTAATAGGTAATTTATAATTCAAAATATTGGAATTATTATTAATTTAAAATAAATAAAGTATTTTTTTTTATTTTTATATATACACTTTCTATATACTTCTTATACTTTCTAGGGAATAAAAAAAAAAGTCATAGAAGACGAGGAGTTAATCATTACATAACCCATATGGACCAGAAACCTAGATGATATTACCCAGGAGAAATATGAAAAGCTTTACATTTTATCAATGCTGTTGTTAGCAAATCAAGGCAATATTAGCATCAATGTGCAGAACAAAAATACCAATGAACCTAGTGAATTGCATGACATTCGGCTCAAGCTGGTGAGTCGGAAGAGGAACATTGTGTCCTTAGAAGACAATATTGGACTTGCAGCAACTCAAACCACTTCAACTCGAATTGTCGAAGTCCAAGCGCAATCAATTACAAAAGTACGGACGCTTAAACGATTCCCGGAGATTCCGAAGTCAGACGACCGGGACTCTGGCATAGCAATGTCGGAAGAGTCTGTTGCTTAAAATAATTATAGACCTTGGCCTTTGTTCTCCATGTACCTGAGTAAGCGAGTAAGCTCTAAAAAAAATGCTAAATTTTTTCACAAACATTAAAACAAATCATACAAAAAAATCTGTACATAATATGAAAATTCAATTTATTAGGTAAGAAGATACATATATTTAGGTAAATAAACAATTTGTAATAAAACAGTGTTCATTTTTTTTTGAAAATGTAAAAGTTGCAACATTTTGGTATAAAGTTGTACATGCTTTGAACTCCAGCTCAGCAGCACCACTCCCATGATCTGCATGAGGTGTTTCGTCATATATTTTGAGTGTAATTGACGCCCACTTTCGAGGATTTAAATTCTCTAGGAAATTCTATTTACAAAAAAAAAAAACAATGCACAAATAAGTAAGTTAACTTATTCAATTAGATTAGAAACTTACCCTTATTTTCGGATCAACCATTAAACAATATGGTTGATTTTGGTATTGTTGAATTTCACCAATTATCTCAGCCACTTTTCTTCTCTTTGAAAAATTTATAAGCTCGGAATTTGGCAAAAAATCTGGATTTCCTTCTTCAAGATGCAATATATTTGTGAGGTATCTACCAAAGAATGGTACACATGGAGGGTTTATTGAGCGTAGTTTTTCTTGGTATTTTTTCAAATGCCCATCGTCATTTAGCTCTCGACATTCTTCAAGAAATTTCTCATATCTTGCAGGCAGACCTTGAAATGTGAGTTTTAGTCTGTATACTGAAACACTACCCATTGCAGCAATTATAGATAGAATTCCATTGAAATTGTTTAATTCCAACATAACCATCATGACTTCGATTGCTCTAGTGACCATAGCAACTCGTTCTTCATAATTTTCAGACATGATTATAGATTTCTCAAACCATCGCGTTACATTTGTTGTGTATTTCATTATTTTTAATAGATTTGGGCTTTTGGCTTCTTTGTCTTTCTTTGTCCATGGAGATCCCACTAGTTCGGATGGTTTAACATTTTTGTACAATTCAAACTCGAGGAGAGTAAGTTGTCGTGCTAGTTCCAATGGATGAAGTGTTAGCAAATTTATCTCAGAGTCCGGTACTTGAAGATGATGTTCAATAGGTGGAGGACTGTTGCCATAAGCAAATGTTATTTGCTTTTGACTCTTTTCTTGTTCATTTTTCTGTAAAGTGGTTGTTCAATAAATTATAAAAAAAAATGGTGTGTTTGTAACAAATAACAATAAATTACCTTTCTTTGAACAATTTTTAAAACTGAATCAACCCATTTCTTCATAGATTTGCCATTGACGTTCTCTAAGAAATGCAGAAGAGTCTCCAGTAAGACTGGATCCTTTTCAAAATCATAAAAATGATGATCAACCCAATGCCGAAGCACATTCAACACACGAAACTGTACAGGTTGGACATATTCCTTGCGGTAACGCTTCCAATCTTCACGTTGAGAATTTTAATGTAATTTCTCCGAATCGGGATTGTTTTCTCTTTCGCTTGACGGCACTTCTTGATATACCAAACTTGGATCTGGTATATTAAACCGTTCAATCAAAAGCTGAAGTAGACTTTGTGGTGAACAGAAATAACGATAAGATGTTAAGAATGTCCTGACGAACATTGGATCTGCATAAATGTGATACGTCAAACGTTCAATCAGTTTACACAGTGTAGCCCCCTGAAAAAAATACAAAAATATTTATTTGCAAAAGTTCAACAAAGAAAAAACTATTATTCATCAACTATCAACCTTTATAAGAGGAACTCCAGCGCTCTCACGTTCTTCTAAAACAATATTATTTACATTGTCAGGAATGGCAAACTTGTATATCTCGGGACTAGGTAGACGTAGGGGATGCTTTTTTTCCATATCCAACAATATGCTGTCCAAAATACGATCTAACATAGATTTCGTATTCACCATTATAAGATCGGCCATCCAATCACTTTTGTGTTGAGAATTTTTCGCTGCAAGCAAACAAACAAACAAAAAAAAGTTATATTTTGATGTTCTTCGAAGTAACAACAATTATTAGATTACCAATTAAAATAACAGCTGGTTCTACTCTTGGTGATATTTCGAACGCATATTTTAAATCTTCAGTATCACTTCGATCGATTATTTCAACTCGTCGCATAAAGAATTTTTCTTTTAGTCTAAAATCGTAGTTTGCAGCTCCGGTGGAAACAGTCTGTTTTTTGGCAATAGATTTGCATAAAACTATTAGCCCGTCGAATAAATAAACTTTTCTTTCGGTTATCCTTTTTCCCGAACCAAGTTTACTTAGTGTGTCCTCTGTGAAAATGGGATTTTGTGTAAGTATTTTAGAATATAGTGTTTTAAAAAATTTAGATTAGAGTTATTGGAGGGGAAACTTAAACCTTGCAAATAATGTGTCTAAAAAAGTCAGAGAACTGTAGGCGAGTTGTACGGTACAATTGGTTTTGAAGGGAATCCAACAAGCTAATTGGTAAAAAATGAATCTTTAAATCTTGACGTCTACCAAATGCAATATTTTACTCATTTAGAGCCTGGCCAGACGTGAGCTTTTGGCGGGATGTTCGCCTGGCAAATTAAGCCGGATGGAAAGGGGAAAAGAATAGCAAGCATCTCCTGGCTACAAAAGCTAAATAGTATGCTAACCGAGGATGGAAACCATTTCATAGATAATACCATTACAGATGGTTCAAGTTCAGTTTTGGTGGGATGATGAAATGGCACCTTAATCTGGTCTAGTTTAATGAACTGTGGATATAAGGCGGAATTGAAATATTCTAAGTTCTGAATAATTTTCAGGAGACCCCGAAGTGGCACTTTAGGGGCATCGCCGGACAATTATCCTTCGATGATCGTTTATCTTGTCGGGACGAAGATGCAACATCGACAGTGAAAGTGATGTGAGACCTCTTTCGCCTCTTCATTTTGCTTTTTATCGGGCTTGAGTGATTTTAAGGGAGCTTAGGTTGACTCATTTTTTAGTTAATTTTCTTGTAGAATAAGTATTGAGGTGTCGCTTTGACTCGGCTAAAAAATCACTTACTTCGTTGCCGTTTATATCTCGGTGTTTTGAAATCCATCAAAGGTTAACTGGTACTTCGTAAAAATGTTTACTGACTTGGTCAGGTGTTGAATGATGAATGAATGAATTCATTTTTTGGGCAATAACTTCCCTCAAATGCACGGTTTTTTATCATCTTTTCCAAATGTATTTCCTTATTCAAAATGACACACACAAATTATAAAAATTGACAAAATATAAAAATGAATTTCGAAGCTGAGGGTATTGTCGTCAGCAACATAATTTATATTAGAAGTCTTAGACAAGTCTTACAAACTAAGAAGATAGTCGATAGAGAACGGTGACACCAGTAAAACTGTCCAAGTCATTTCAAAAGTGTTATCAACATTGTGAGACCCAATTTTGGCTAGCCAAAACCGTTGCATGTGAGGTAAACCGTAAACGTTGTAGCTGGACTTAAACAAAGATCTGAATTTGATCTAGGGAATCACAAAAGAGTGCTCTTTTCGAAGTTTGAAGTCTTTCTAGGAAGCATGCAGGTACGCGCATTAGGCGGCCAGCGACCAACGGCCAAACTCATGTAAAACTTGGCCGTTGCGGAACGGCCACGCGACCTGGCAGCCTAGTGCGCACCTAGCCTTAACATGAAATAACACAGTTCGAGCGGTTAGAAAAGTAGATAGGAGATAAAAGGAGATACCGATGCGATGAGGGAAAAATTGAGCCGGCTAAAGCATTCCACATTCTTGTAGTGCGGCTTAAAAAAGAGTCTCTTACTTAACAGAAAGCTTGCAGCATTCCAGAAAATGAAGCGTGAACTAAAACGAAAGTATTACAGAAACTATTTAAAATATATTTTATAAGAAAAAAGTTACCGCTTTTTTGGATATCACTTCGAATTGTCTTCTTATAGCTATCTTCGGTTTCACTAGGTCTACTGCTTATGCTTTGTTTAGAACGTTAACTTCTCAAAGACTTATAACCAACAAGACGACTTGTATTTTGGGTTGTTGCTTGAATATTTTTGTCTCGTAGGATACATTATTTGAAGATCCAGCAGCCTCCAGTTGCTTGTTGTCAGCCTCTTCTTCTAAATTTACAACTTGATCACTAGTTTCTTCGTTGCTTGCTTTTTCGCGTAGAGTCTTATTCTCTGCGATAAGTTCTTTTTGCATTTTCAATAACTTACCCGACTGCTTGAATGTGTGTCCCGAATGAGTGCCACCCCATAATGCACACTGATAACAAATGCAACACTTGCATGTCCAAGAGTAGACGCTCAATTTTTCCTGATGACTTGGACACAAGTCCTGTTCTTTTAACTGAATCAGGCGATTTGATGTCCGAATATTCGAACAAATTGACTGAAGATTCTCAATTTGCTGAGGAACATCTTCCAGCCATCGACAATTGACCAAATCTTTAACATGGAAAGAAGCTCTGCAATGCGAAAATTGACGACGCTGCTCAGTCAACCAACGCGATATACATAAATAGCGGCATAGTTTTGAGCAATGTGGACACAAATGTGAATCTTGCAACTATGCAATTGATTTCGTCGAAGTAATTCTATGGACTTGCAGCATAATCGGGTTCATCTTGTGATGGTCTGCTGGCAGCAGTCTTTTGCTTTCTACTTAGAACAATTCCATTAACAAAACTTAGTAATTCAACCATCGTCATTTTTATTAGTGTGAACAAAAATTCAATAAATAATAATAATGTCCAAATTATAAAAATTGATGTTTGCTATTGCAATGGTTCGGTGTCGGCTGTTGAATTAATGAAGTTCACTTCCACAGTAATGAGAGCATCTGCTAAAATAATGCAATGGGTGCAACCCACTGATCTTAAGAAACAATTTTTGTGTTATTGATTATAAAGCTAATACATTTAATTTAATTAAAGCTAATCAAATATAAATAATTATTACACGAACTCTCATTTAACCTTTCTACGAAAAGTAAACAAACCCCCATTTCGACATTTGAGACACTGTTATACTGGTATACTAATAAACAAACGAAAATGGTTTGTTTACCAGTATAACAACTCTTCAAATTGCCACACCATTTTGAATTGATACGCTATCCAGTATTTATAGAGATCAGTGCATAACACATATCAGAAATGTAAAATCGGCAGACAACTGTCAGAAAATCCTAATCATAGCAAATAATCGAAGCGGCCGATTATTTACTTAAATTGGTATATCTGAATCCATGCTAAATGTTAAGTTGTCATTTTGAACATTACAATTGTATTTCTGACTTACCCAGCAACATGACCGAAAATACTAGACATTGAATGGAATAGACTCCAACCGTAAGACAATAACAAGTCAAACCATGATCCTGTTCATTCTATGTTACTTGTCGTACGTTTATCCTCATCTTTTGAACGCGATAATCCCGGCGCGCCTTACTTTTTTTTGCGTCGCTGATTAGATCCTTCATATTGTGAAGAGATCTTCAATTAATCTGTTTACTCACGTCCATGCAATTAGATAACCATTATACCCAGTCGACACTCGATCCATAGCCCAGATAGCTAATCGATTTGAGCAAACTTATGTGAATATAGCATCAATACTAACTGATCAAAATTACATATATTAGTAACTTTTCACAGGGAATTTCAGAAGTGCACTTCCGGAACGACGCTTAGTGATTTAGCGAGATTCGAACTACCCTATTGGTAGGAATCTCGTCTTTATTGATTAATATATTGATTTTTACATATATTTATTTACATTTCATATAAACTATATTGACATAAAATTTATATATCGATTATATGTACGAAACCGAATTGGATTCATGCATATATGGTACTTTCTGTTTTGATTTTAATACTGTTGACTTGATAACATCTTGGGTGGTTAAACTTTTATCTTTTCGTGATAAATCGTCTTAGTTTATTCCTTGTTTAGTGTTAATTTGACCGCGCATAAAAAGTTTCTCACAATCTGAATTGTTTCGCGATAGAAACTGAAGAAGATTATGAAAGTTTCGATAACTTCCGGTAGAAAATTTATTTTTTTTTTTTGCGATTTGAATTCGTTTTGATAATTACGCATCTAGGTTTTGCGTATATTTTACCGCCGCGACCTTTGAGAAATAAAAATTCGATATTTAATATATCAGGTTCAAGATAGAAGCTCACAATCCGCGTATTGTTTGAGTACAGATTTCCGACGTATATTCCTGAATTCTCTTGAACTTAACAAAATATTTCACTTTTCACTATATTCAGGCTCTTCTATTTAGTATATAAGAAACAATTTAATAACTTTTACTTAATTTTGAGAGCGCAACAAAAGAAAGCGCATTTAAGCAATCTTCTTTTAGTTTTTGAATCAAGTGGGTTATGAAATAACCTCACATAGAAATTAAACAGATACTGTTAGATATTTAAGTCAGAATCATTGGAGATTCTTCTTTTAAGCTTTAGATTAAAGATATATAGGTTTATAAGCTAGTGATTATAAGATTTCCTTTTGAATATTTCTAATAAATAAGACAATTATTTGTAACGTTTCCTGAAACTTTCAAAGTTGATTTATTTCCGGAATAATTTTTGAAGATTTTGCAGATTTTTCAGCATGACAGTTTAAGATAATCGTAGGGAGGGTGGTACCCCTCACAAACCCTTCAGATGGAGTAAGACGGTGTGTGTTGAGTTTTCTTTTAAAGGTTGTAATTTTGGTACAGCTTCGTTGTTTAGTTTAGATGATAGAGATGATGTTATAGGTAGAATAGAGTTTTAGGCAAGCAGACTTTTTCTGCTTGTTTATTATGTCAGGGGCTGCCCACAAACATTGAAGAGTCATGGGGACTCGAAATGTCCAGGGTCAGCCAACGGATGATCAGAGGAGAGATGATTTCTGTGATCGTTTTGGGTGGGTTGTGAGACTAGGAGGGTCTGTTTAACACCTTAGATCCTCCCTCCCCATATAGTTAGACACCTCTTCCGCTACCTTTTGCGAATCATCGTGGCAGCAAAAGGGGCGGAAGTTAATATTATGCCACAGCAGTCACGAACTTCTATGACTCGCTTGCATTCAAATACTTACGTGCCGCGTTTACTGAAGTTAGTGAAATAAAGATAATAGCGAAATCTTTTCTTTCGATTTACGATATCACTCTTTACTAACAGGAGGTGCGATCTTGGATCAACTTTTCTTTCTAATCAATTCTGACATATCTTGGCTTCGAAGGCTATGAGGGCCAATAAGCGTATTAACATTGAATATTCGAATATGCACATCTTATGTTCAACGGTCGGCAGTGAAAAATAAGAGGTAACACCGGTCAGATAGATCCCGGAGCAAGTGCCTACAGCCTGGCTGAGCTAGCTGTCGATCTTGGCCACGACCTTACGTTGTCGCATGCCGTTCCCATCGTCTGCTTTTCTCGGGTAGCTGATGAGAAAGGGGGCGTTGCCGACGAAGGGTTGCTTCCATCCCATTCACGCGGATACAGTTGACGTTATCTAAACTCAAACATGCGGACTGGAGTAGAACCTCCAGTAGAGTTAAAGCAATGGTTATTAAATTCGCATAGCAAGTTAAGATACGTCTGCAGGGATATTAGTAGGGTCCTTGGTTTATAGGTGTAGGCTACTGTGTGAACCAGCTGCGAGCAGAACACCTAGCACTCGCGGCGGGTAGGCGTGAACATGCTGTCAGGTACCCTCTAGGCTGTTCTACGGGGTTTTGTAGTCAGTACCTATGGTAGGCTGGTGGATGGTTCTCGCTTCTGTGATGAGGATGGAGATGAAGTTGAAGGAAAGTGGAAAGAATGGGAAGAGGAGCGGGAAGAACAAGGTGCCGTGTTAGCGAAGTGTGAGTATGTCTGTTGCAGGGATGCTGAATACACCGATACACGGGTGGTTGCTGGTGGAGATATCGTTCTTTGATATAGGAGTCAAGGATGGGTATGGATGCTTGTTTCTTCCGGCTTCCTCTTCGGTTTGTGGTGACGATAGGCATTGGGTTCGGGGCTTAGGTATCCATAGGATGTTTGAGTGACGGGGTTCGGTGTCTGTTGGTTTGATCATAAATTTTATATTTCTCATTTTATTTAACTTTATTTATATTTTTTTTTTACGTTACAAATATTAGTAGTTTTCTTTTGCACTTTTGCATGCATGGAGGAAAACTGATTCCGAAGAATTAAAAGCTTGGTACGTTACAGCCAACGCAAATTTTAAAAGTCTGTGCAACCAAAAAAAAATTAATTATGAAAATGAACGAGCAATTGAATTGGGAAAAATAAAAACCACAAAAGAGTTCTAGGAAGTTGCAAAGGAGATCAACGGATCAGGATTCAGAAAAGGAGTTAGTGTTTCTGCTGTAAAATTAGCTCTCCATTTTGAAAAGCTGCTCTCTTCCAATGCAAATGTATTGTTTTCTCCAGCGGAACACTATCTCATCGATGAAATGCTGGATGCTGATATAACTTCAGTGGAAATATTCCAAGCCCTTAAAAATTCTTAAGATGGTAAAGCACCTGGAGAAGATGGGATCCCGTACGAATTTTACAAGAATGCATCGCCACTGCTTATAAATCAACTTGTAAAACTCTACAATTGTATTCTTTGTAATGAAGATTTTCCGAAATCCTTAAAAAGTCAGTAATTTTCCCTATTCACAAAAAAGGTGCCCTTGATAGAGTTGAAAATTATAGGGGAATCACATTTATGAATCAACAGACTTGAAGATTGGGTTGAAGGAAAAAATATTCTGACTGAGCTACAGGCGGGGTTCCGGAAAAAATACTGTAGAACTGATCACATTTTTCACCTCACATCGATTGTAAAAAGTTTCAAGCCAGAAACAAAAAGGTTTTAGCATTTTTTGTAGATTTTAAAGCGGCTTTTGACCTTATAAACAGAAATGCACTAATATACAAGCTCTCACAATTAGTGTTATCTACAAAATTTCTACGTCTACTTAAGGAAATGTATAGCGGTTTGGGATGGTTGCAATTTATCAAAATTGTTTAATACAGACAGTGGTGTAAAACAGGGGTGTCCAATTAGTGCATTGTTGTTTTCGCTCTTTATTAATGATGTCGTTACTGAACTTCCTGGCGGTATAAGAATTGCAAGTACAATCGTAAATGTTTTGTTATATGCTGATGATTTGGTTGTTCTATCGGAATCTCCTGAAAACTTGCAACTTATGATAAATAGGGTCACTTCCTTCTGCGCAAAGTGGGAACTTTCAATTAACACTGACAAATCAAAAGTAATGATTTTTACACCAAGTAATCACGGTGTAACATCGCAAAACTATAACTGGTCCTTTAATCGAATTTGTCTGGATGTGGTTAAAGAATACAAATACTTGGGAGTGAAGTTGAATTCAACGCTGGACTTCAGAAAGCACATCACGGAAAAAACTAACGCTTCGCTGAATTTAGTCAACTTTACATGGAAAAATGTCTTTTGTAACGATCATGTATGCCTTTCTACCAAATATAAAATTTTTGATTCTGTGGTGATTCATTATTTTACGCTGCACAGGTATGGGGTGCTGAGGAATATGAAGAAATGGAGAAGTTTCACAGAAACTTTATTAAAAAACTGATTAATCTACCTATAAAAACCCCAAATTATGCGATTTACCTTGAAACAGGATTGGCAAAATTGTACGTTAATACGCTCAAATTGCAAGCCGATTACATTTTAAAAATACAAGCGTTTAACAAAAAAATTACTCCTGTATGAAATCAGGAACAGGAACTGGTGGATGAGGAAATGGGTAAGCCTTGGTCAAGTTTACGGTGAAGACTTAAGCGCAGCTTTGGCTTATTCGTTTAACCTTAAAGAACATCTGTATCACATCATACAAAATTTTGAAGACACTCAAAGAGCTCTATTGGTATTAGAAGCCCAACAATCGGAGAGTAGAATTTTATACTCACAACTCAACTTTGATCTGATGACGAACAACTATTTCCACGACTCTTATAATTATAAAGAAATTTCATTAATTTTTAAAACCACCCTACAACGGAAGCTTCGATCAATGTTGTTCTCTATGCAACATTAAAGCAAAAGAAGATTGCTTACACTTTATTGGAGTGTGTCCAATTTATGCGTCGCAAAGAAAAATATATTTTGCAAAGAGCACACTGACAATGAAAGCAACACTATATTATCTAAATGACCATAACTGGAAGAAACTATTTTTTTGTAAAAGAGGCATATAAATATCGAATGTTGTTAATCAATGAATTTGAATACTAGCAAACTTTTCTTGTTAAAAATTTAAATTAATAATTTACTGTATATAAATATCTATCAATTGCCAACCTAGCTGACGGCATAGCCAAAGCTTATAACTTCATTTATATAACAGATTAATGTATAATTAAGAAAATCAATAAATGGAATTACTTACTTACTTACTTACTTACTTATCAGTAGTTTTGAATTGAGTATAACGAATATAGATGGATATTGTGCAGATGATTAAATATATGATTAAAAGCTGATGCCTGTTCGTGCTGTATTTTTCAGTTTTCCACAGTGTGTTATAGATTTTATTTAGGAGAAATACGATTTAAGTGTAGTGTCATGGGTTGCTTCTATTTGGCAGAACATATACCAAATAAATATTTTCACCCACTGCAAAAAGTTGAGACGGTGCCTTGACAGTTGGTGTCATCAAAGAGGGACAGACTCTTTATCCAAAAATCACTCAATGTACCACACTCGTATAATATTTTTGTAGGATTTATATTTATGAAAATTTATGAAAAATATTCGGTGATGTACACCAGCTTTGATTGATTAATAAAGATGATTAGTTAAGACTTTTGTTCAAATAAATTGTAATTTTACAACGAGTTTAGTTCTTTTTAAAATAGTTAAAGATCGCAGAGGTATTAACAAGCGCGCGCAGGCTGATCAATCGCAGTGTTGCCCGATATAGAGAGTGCTAAACTCGACAAGGTGATACGAAGTTTTTCGTCGTTCAAGATTAAGGGATTAGGCAAGACAGATTTTGTAAAACACGATATTGATATGGGGGATGATCCTCCAATCAAGCAAATATATTATCCGGTCTCCCCAGTGGTGCAGTCTCTAATGTAAGCAGAAGTAGACCGCATGCTTTCCCTGGGGGCTGTAGAAGAAAGTGTTAGTCCATGGTCCTCACCAGTAGTGCTTGTACGCAAGCCTGGCAAGGATCGACTGTGTTTAGACGTCAGGAAAGTGAACATGGTTACAAAAAAAGATGCGCATCCAATTGCCCACATTTAGGGTTTGCTGTCACGTTTTTCAGAGACACGTTTCATCTCGAGCGCAGGAGGACTTATTAACTCAGAAATCGATTGGTTGCCCAAGGTGGCGAAAATGAATATTCTTCATACCTTCTTAAAAACCGCATTAGAAAGAACTCACGAAGCTTATGAGAATGTTTACAATCTTCGGCGTCGTGCAGTCAATTTTAAAGTAGGGGATATCATTTTCAAACGAAATATAGTTTTGAGCGATGCTAGCAAGCATTTTAATGCTAAATTATCACCCAAGTTTGTTAAGGTAGTTGTAGTCAAGATACATGTTAACAATTTATTTGAGGTGGTAGATGAAAAGGGATACCAATCAACATCTCATACGAAGGACTTGAAGAAGTAACGACTGTGATAACGTGCATTTTGTTCGTTTGCCCGGTGCTCAGCAGCGCACGAGACTCTTGTGTAAGTGTTAGTACAATTGTTTCATGTTCGTTCGTGGAATAAGGAAGACAAATTTTGATATGGTAATGGAAATAATGTGTTGGAATTTGGTCGTCAGAGATAGAAATTTAAGACGAGGACAAGATCTTTTATTTTAAAGTATTAAGAAGTTAAGATGAGTCAAACTCGGTGTGAATAGATACAAGTTCTCCTTTTTCTCAAGCTTGGAAACAAGTGTTACTGGTCTCGAATCTCGACTTTTGTAGAGAAGAACTTTAAGTTCATAGCGCCCGATGTCACCCTAGCGGCAATTCGAGGAAACTCCACATACCCGCTGTACCAAGTGACATATACTTCAAATAAACAAATTAGAAACCGGAGTTACATTAGTTTCCATTCTCACCACTATAAAGATAAATATTGTAGGAAATTATCAGAATTAGGAAAATACACTTTATTGTGAAGGAACAAATCCTAAAGGGAATAAGACTCATTCGAGTTTGGACACACTCATTTCCTTACTTTCCATCGATACGTGTCCACCTACATACCAAGAGATTATGGCGGATGTTACCTCCGGCATTTTCGTCTTTTTTTTTTTGGAGATGTAATTCTTCTCCAATAGACGCTTCGCCATGTCTCTTTTATGCTGTTCTTGAGATGTTTCTCGAAGTTCAGAAAGTAGTAGATGGAAAATTTTGTCCAATCTAGTCAAAATACTTCGTTCCTATCTAAATTACCCAGATAGTGGCAAGATTGAAAGAAATACGTTTCTTGACAGTTGTGGCAAATGCTTGTCACATCACAACCTGAATTTCTCAAAAATTCAGTGTGCTAAACTCAGATCTGTCATTGAGCAAGAATATATTAAAGATTTCTGACACTAATGTTGTTGACATATGTCACTGACCAGAAAAACAATAAATGTCAATGATCTAGTTCTGTAGACCTATCCACTCTTTAAGTCATAAAGAATAAATAAACGCCAGATCTACAACCAAACTGGGAAAGTAAGTAGTAATGTCAAGTTGACAACTGCTAGTTTAAAAAAGTGAATCGAAAAGATGACAGGAACAACAAGAAAAAGAAAGAAATCTTAATACCGAATTGAGGGATGCATGAAATCACATCCAGTGTTTCTAAGCATGTAATTCAGGAATAAATAATATTTTTAGAGGTTTCCTCAGTCTGCTAAAGGTAGTTCCACACTATCCCACAGTGTATTACGACATGTCAAAAAAAAGTGTGATGGAATGTGTGATGGTTTTACATTCAATCCTAAAAAAATATTTCAGATCTAAACACATGTCAAATCGTATGAGATCTGCGCTGTCATATTCTGTTTCCACACTATTATACATCTGTTTCATCACACATTTTTGACATGTCGTATTACACTGTGGGATAGTGTGGAACTACCTTTAGGCAAGTATAACAGTTAAGCGAGATAATGCTACTTTTGCACTGTTGTTAAGAACGCGCTACAAAGAAAGAACGCTCCCCGAAATTAAATACACACGATCTAGTACTTTCAAAGCAAAAAAAAAACAAACGATGGCGACTGAGTTGTCTGTGTCTCGAACATAAACATTCCAAGTTCATCTTTCACACGATAGAGCTAGCCTCGGAGATCGTGAAAGAGGGCGGTTGTGCTGTGCCAAGCACTGCCGCCCATTAATCTATTTAAAAATAAAGCAAGTTTTTTTTGGCAAAATTTTCAATTTTTATTTCTTGAATAAAAAAGTAAGAGTGTAAATTTAATTTAAAATATTCATCGGTCTACCGAAAACAACCAGGGCACAAATAGTGCCCAGCAACTAGTCATCCAAAAGTCCCGCAACATTCAGCACCGCTAGAAGACACTTCACGGAATTTAGCTGTAACTCAGGGGAGAGTTTACAGTTAAGGTAACAGGCTGAGCGGTAAACTTTTGGAATTGGCACCCGCCGTAAACTGTGTAAATTTAATTTACAAAATTCTCCGGTCTACCGAAAAACAACTAGGACACAAACAGTGCCCACCAACTTGTCATCCGAAAGTCCCGCAACTTTCAGCACCGCTAGAAGTCACTTCACGGTTATTAACTGTAACTCTGGGGAGAGTGTACAGTTAATGCAACAGGCTGAGCGGTAACTTTCGGAATCTACAAGGAACATGTTGTCTGGAGGACCACAACCGCAAACAGCAGCAACGACATTATGCAGCAATTCGGTTCATAAAATATTCTATTCACATAGAAAACGTTTTCAAATTTTCTTTTTACTATAACCAGTAATTGCTAATTTATAAAGTAATCGTCTAAAAAGAAAGATTCTATGTGAACGTAATTCGTGTTTTCATGTAACAAATGTGATTTATCAATTTCCGTAACTCAATAGAGTGTTCCTGTATTTACAATGTGATTTCTTTTTACATACAATAAGATATAGAGCGTACTCGCTCTTAAAATTTCCATTTAAACGAAACAAATCTATATATTCTATATAGTTTATATTTTCTGGTTCTTTATTGTAGATTTATCGTAAGCTAGTTTAAGTTTTTGTTTGTATATATGTAAATATTCATAAGTGACAACACGTCACGCGCAACAGAGAAGTGTAAAGACATTTTCGTCTCAAGAAATATTTTATATGGTTCAGTGAGCAAGAACCAACCAAAATTTTACTAAAAAGAGAAGCCATGTTGGCATTTGTATAACAAGTAAACGAACAGGAAGGCCATACATTACAGCCTCCAATGTATACTTATTTTTTATTAAATAGAAAGAGATAGTTATTTTCCTATGTATTGTAACAATATTTATAAAGTCTCAATAAAATACATACATACATACATACTTTCACACGATACACATCCATGATACAACTAATAATATAAATGGCATTGCGCATGGTGCCAAAAAAAAACGTCAAACTATTGTCAAAGTCCCGGGTGTTCTTATGACGTAGGCGCATAGGGTAGAGCGAAACAAATTTTCCGGATGCAGAACATTTAAGTGGATTTTCCAGCACATTGTGCCACCGCCAACGCTACAACGGATTTATCTCCATATATAAATCGGAGCGACGAGGGATTCCTTCATAATTTTAATAAACCACATGGGTACAGAGGTTAACTTTAGAACCGCATGGATTTTGACGTAAAAAGAACTTCCATTCAGAAGCCCATGGCTACCGCCAGAAGCATCCCAAGAAGCAACACCTTCATACACGAAGGATCCTCAACGTACTTGCGCACACAGACGGCGGTGTCGCCCCAGCTTTAATTATCAAAGCACCCTCATTATTTAAGTATTATATTATTATCCTAGGATATATTTTTCTTAAATACAATACTCGCATAGTGCATATAGTTACTTTTTTTATTATTGAAGTGAGATCGTTTCGTATCAAAAATATAAAAATAATATCCATTATTGAAAGAGCGAATTTTTAAAACCATTCCTTATATCCGTGTAATTATGTGTTTCATCTTTTATTTGTGTAGTTACGCGCAAAGATTTTGCTAAAGATACTTTTTTTTTGGTCTTTGGTCTGTTTAGGACATACAGAATCCATCGTACGAGGTCATTAAAGTTCCTTTTTAACCGATGTCCCGATAAGCGCTTCGTTTATTACCCGCGGTCGCGAATTGAATTTAGTTTTTCTAATTGTATTGAGAAACGATTTTTTTTCGCGGGTTTTACAATCACTATCTATTATACTGGTTCAAACGAATCTAGCTAACCTTTTTTTCGTGATACTTAGCGTATCTTCTATTTTTTATATAAAGTATTTATACTTCTTATCTTTTACGACATTTATGTTCGTAAATTTACTTCGATGCTTCGTGTACCCATTGTTTGGTGTTTCACCACATTTTTTTTCACTTGATTGTTGATCATTTTGTCCACAAACCCACGCACTTGGGACCAATAGATTTCACAATACTCGGTCTATACTTAAATTACTTGTTCTTTATCATTCCTGTCATATAGACAGAAGAAGACGTTAGGTCTTATTTTGAACTTTTCCATTGGGATCTGTTCTTTATACATATAGATCAAGGTATGACTTGAATTTGTTCCATCATATAATCGCGTACTTGTTTTGTCGTTCGTGCTTGTATGTTTATGTACCTTTGTGTACTTGAAAATATTTGGTTACGCAAGCTGATAGTAGCTTGTTGGAAGTCTCTATTAGTTGGAAGACACATCCACCGTAGGTGTATTTCAAAGCGGAAGATAGTGTAATATACTCACATGTTGAGTCGCTATCGCTTAGTTGTCGAGAAGAGTTTTGTATATGAATATGGTTATGGCTTTCTCTAGTATCAAACCCTTACATAATTATTTTCTTTTCAACGTCTGGTTCCATTTGTGCACATCTGCGATCAACACGTCTGATTTTATAAAAATTATATTGATTAAAAAACTATATTGCTAAACTATATTGGTTGACATATTGATCGCTTTATTGATTTACATATTCTATCTCTATCTATCTGGCCCTGAGTCTCGTTCCAATTAAATAACCCTTGGGCTAACGTCCCATACTTTTTTTTTGGGTTTGCTAAGAGTTAGTTTTATTTTTTGAATAATTCGAGTATGTGTAATGGTGAATTCAGTTCAGTTTACGTCGCGTGTAAATTAGTCCGTCCTAGTTTTTACTTTTTTTTTTTTGAGTGACGATCATTTGACTTAGAATAAAATACTCGAGAAGCGGATCTTCTCATGTTTAAATATTTAGACAAATTTAAAACTTTTTTTTTTAACACTCTTTACTAGAGTGAAACGAGTCAAGAGTTACAGTACCTAAGAGTACGTTTCTTCTTTGGTGAAATATTTTTTTTTAATTGACAAAGATTTTAGAAAGACATATTTAACATTCAGGAAACTCGGTAAGTTTTCTCTTAGACCGAAAACATTTATCACGGTTAACGATAGGTATATATTTTCGCGTTAGTAATTTCATCAAATCATTTGAGGTCCAAGACATTTTTGGTGAATGTAATAGCTCATGCCAGAAGAACATTCTGGTATAACGAGTTATATCAATTAAGTTAAGTTAATTGTCTCTTCTGAATTGTGTGAGATAATATGAAATAAATGATTTGGATATTTGTTAGGTAGACTTAAGATTTATATTAGGATTAAGAAAAACCCAATAAACAAATTTTTATAAAGTTTTGATAAAGAAAATATCAGTAGTATATTCTATGCTGTTGTTTAACAGTGGTCTGATCATTTACATCTATGATCTGCTACCTTTAACAGTGGTGATTGTTTTGTCAAGAGCCACTAGTCAGCCAAGTTTTGTAGTTTTGCGTATAACAGGTTGACTGAGCCATGTAACGGGGTAATAGGATGGAAACGGGTTGGATTTGGGAACAGGATGGGATGCGTATCCGGAATGGACCTAGGAACAGGAACTGGTAAAAAAAATGGAAGTCAAAAGAAATGAGTACCGGATATAGGAAAGGAAAAATAAATGGATAGGTTAGAAACATAAGGAGAATAACGAAGGAAAGGACTCTAGGAAAGAAAAGGGTAGCAAGAAGGAAGGGAAAGAATGTCCAGAAGAAGGGACCATGGCATGCTGGCGTAGCACAGCTAAGCTCACCAGATATAGGGGGGATCTTGCCTCCTCTCTGGACAAGAATCTTTCTTTCGCTTTAATAGCGCTTACAAATATATACAATCATTATTAATAGATTTACCGAAGAACAAAAAAGAATAACCCTAACCTAACAGATATGAAACTCGAACGATTCAATGAATTTAACAAAAAATATTTAGAAAAAAAAAATAAAAAACAATTATATGAAATGGAAATAAGAAAGATTGTATCAAAACAAGGACAGAAACGAAATTCCCAAAAGGAACCATTTGCATTGGGTGACCTTTGTATCCCCTTGAAACAGAATCGCCCTTAGCACGCCAATTGGAATTGGATGCCCAGTCCCACCCACCTACGGAAAGCGTATATCGTTTTATACCGAAACCTACCTAGAGAGCGCTCTATAGGGGCATAACAGTCCAACAATGTCTGTTTCAATAACGTAAAAAATCTAACTTGGTAGGGGAAACTAGAATTCGACTGCCGGGCTAAGGTGGCAATGCACGCTCCCCTTAAGACTCAATTTGGGTCCTTTTACAAATTATTTTGAAAATTATAAAATTTAATTAAAAGAAAAAAAATAAATTTAAAAAGAAACAAATAAACATATAACTATATAATAACTACAAATTTTAAATTCAACTGCCAGCAAATTATTGGCATCCGGTGGTTGCGTTTTTTGATATACTTTATGTGGACCTCAATTTTCGAAATTGGAACTTATTTTTCGATAGGTCGTGCGTCTTCGCTGAATTTAATTTTTTGGGTTTGTAAGTCGGATTCTTCTCCAAAATTTCCCGTGTTCGGTCGATTCACAGTAATCGAATCGTGGTGGAAATATGTTTTTTTTTTTATAGAAAAAATGAAATTTGGGTACTTATCGATTCGTCGTTTTTACTGTTGGTGCTTTTTATATGGTGATTTATTCTGAAAGTAGGTTGTTGAAAATTCTTTCTGCTGAGGGTAGGATAATTCAAGAGCAAAAAAAACGTTGTGGCCAGAATAATCTTCATTAAAGCAGATGCTGATTTTCACGAAAAAAGATGGCGGCACCGACTTTGACCTCTATCGGTGACCGCCTTGCCCTACAAGAATTTTCTTCGATCAATATTTTAATTTATTTAAAACTCTTTTTTTTAACCCACCACTGCCTGCACTATCCTTTTATTTCACACGTCGTTTTTTTTTTCTTTAATTATACACCGATCACCACTACAAAAATAAGATCAGTTTAAATTTAAAAAAAACTGCCACTTTTAAAATTTTAATTACCGGCAATAGGAACGCCGAATTAACCTCCTGACGCGCAACTTGCAACCAAACTGAATTTACACCTCTTTCCTATTTTCTTTTCACCCGCTATTTTTTTTGTATGAGAGAAAAAAACTCAATTGCTGTCCCTAATCCTCAATTCCATTGGGGTTTATTAACTTTCACACTGAGGAGCTCCCTCTCCAAGTTTCCCCCTCTTCACAAAAAAGGAAACGAAAAAACTTCAAACTACCTTGGTGTTTGCTCCCCCTCAATCGGTTTGAGATTATTCGAACATATTTCGAATAGAATAACCCCGATCCGGAACTATGATCTTATTCGAGACTCGAAATTCTTAACATCTCAATCTGCTGTGAGCTGTCATCTACATCTTCTAACTTCGTGTATAAATAATTTTCCCAATTGAATTTGTTCGGTTCTAGGTTTTAAATTTGAAGACAGACAAGAAAAGGAATATCACCGGTAAGTAATAAAACTGATATAAAAAAAAAAGAAAAAACAAAAAAAAAACTCGGACATCGCTAACCACATAAAATTTCCATCCCCAGGACGCTCGATGTTATTTGCTAAACACGATCCAAACAAGGAACACAAAAAAGATAAACAAAAAAACATTAAAGGGTTTTCACACCGAGCCGAAAACCCGGTTTTCGGCTAAAAGTTTACGAAAACTTGAAAATCGTTCACACCGGACTTTTAAAGTTTTCGTTTGACATTTCACTTCATTTTGACAACTGACTATCAAATTTTGTATCAATAAGTTTTTCTTAGCTGAAAACCGTGAATCGTTTAGATAATATTTGTGAAAAAAATGAATTCTGACCAATTAAAACTAATTTTTCTTCATAAGAAGAAAATGGAACAAAGTATGACCATTTTGTTAAACTTGACTTCATCTCAAGCTGCTTTCAGAAGCAGAAAACGTCGTTATAAACTACTCAAAACAAAATAGGGCCCACAGGGTTCTTAATTTAATATGAACGTTAATTTAATTTTTTTTTTTAAATAATTTCAGCTAAGAGCTAAGAAATTGAGTTTACATAATCTTTAGTGAAAAATGTTAATTTTATTATATCTACTCACAAAACGAACTTTTAAATTTCACACTCTGTGAAAATGTGATCACAACAAGCCGTACAAACTAAAAATAAATCTTGGATGGGCCCTATTTTGTTTTGAGTAGTATATATTGCAATTCCTAAGACTTTGGCAGAAAAAAAAGCATTGATGAATGCAAATCGAAATCGTCATTACGTTCCAAAAATTTTAAGAGAACTTTAAGGGTGGCAAATGGAGCAATCAATGAGTCCTTGGTTGCTGTACTAGACTTTTGGGATCGGTTAATTGTTTGATAGCATACTCTTCCTTTCATGTCCATGCTGGAAGCAGCAACCAACCCCAAAAATTGCTGAAACGGTCCTGTACTCGGCAGATGATCCCAGCGTAAATATGGCGATGGCTATTCTTTTTTCTAGAGGTATACACTTCCTAAAATTTGTATGCCGCAATTCCATACTTTTTAGTTCTCTGCAGAGAATGTTGAATGTTTGGCGAGTCATTCTAAAGTGTTGCTTAAAGTAATTATCGTCGTTTTCCAACACTTCTTTTTCCCAATTTAATACGTTTGGACTTTTATTTCCATTCATTTACAACACATTTTTGTCAAGATATACTCAATTAAAAACATTAATTTCAAAGGCCAATGACGTCTAAGATATACATAAATATTCTATTATAAAATAATTAGAAGACTATCAGTCGATAGATTGAATCTTCAAAATCAGGTTATAAATTCTCAACGCTGGACCCAACTTAATAGCAAATCTATTTACAACATCCGAACGTTTTAAAAGTAATAACGACTGCCCATCTATGTCTTGATCTTTGAAAACTTCCGCCTCATTGGGATAGAACTTGTTAAAGTACTCAGTAACTTGGCTAGCTGACCAGTTCTTGACGACTGGTATTTCAGACGATTCGTGATTGTTTGTTGGCTGTTGTTGTTTAGGATAAAATAGGACTTTGCGAAGGCAGTTTCTTAATAACATCGTTTTCAATTTCTTCCGAATGGACTGTTAATACTTCGGTTGCAATATTTGCTTTAGTGTCCACATCTATTGACTCCGGTAGTGTAGGCAGCGTTGGCGGAGCTGGGGTGCCCAAAACTTTCAGCAAAGACTTGGCTTTAGGAATTGTACACTTTGAACAAAACCATTTAGACTGTGTCGGAAATCGACAAGCAAAGTGAAACGACTTAACACACTTTGTACATGTTATAAGCTCTCCCTGAAAACAAATTTATTTGATACATTAACAGGTCGTCTGTTTTTGGATATAATAAAACTTACATCTTCAGTCTCCTCATAACAGGATGCACATATTTGGCAAACTTCACTTGCACCTCTTGCGTAGATAAGTTAGGTACTTTATTTTGTTCCTGTAGAAGTGTCCAGAGAGGTTGAGCTCCTCGCATCGTACAACAGCGATCTTGCCGCCTTGCAGCAGGTATTTTGCGGCCACGGACGCTAGGTATCTATCTCAAAAAAAAACTTTTGTCTTCATATATATAAAGTATTCTGCAGGAGCTATTTGAAAAATATACCAAACTAAATTTTAACCATTTCGGAAATGTGTTTTTCAATGTATGGACAGTTAAACATAAAAAAACATTAACAGCAGGTTTCTGTTATTTGCATTTTTAGTCAATACTAATACTAGTATCCAGTGCTGTCGTTTTGCAAAGTCGAAGGGTAGCACTTTTTACAGATTTTGGGGAGCATTTCCGGAACTTGGGGATCCTTTATAAAATTTCACATATTATAATACATATAATGCACTAATAAAGCATAGAGTTCGCCAGGGACAATACAATACACCATTTTTATTTGTAGAAGCATTTTTATTCTTTTTTAACATAACAGATAACTTAAAACACTAAAAAATTCACAGTGGGTTATTGTTTGAAATTTATATACATAGTAAAGTATTTCTTTTAATATTATATTAGCGAAAAATATACTTAAAATAAAATAAATAAATCTTTCATGAGTTAAGAATGTAAATGAATTCAATGGTTAAAAAAAATTGCGAAAACTCTTTTAATTTAACATTCAAACTTTTATTTAAGATATTAACGAAAAATACTATGTGATATAAGAACAAAAACAAAACAAAAACACTTGATTACTTCGAAACAGTAAAAATCGAATTGTTTTTGAGAACTTAGGAACATAAGTGGTTCCTAAGTTCTCAAAAACAATTCGTTTTTTGCTGTTTCAAAGTAATCAAGTGCTATCAGAAAAAACAAACCGAACAATTGTTCAAATGGAAAATTTAGTGTATGTTATGGTTCGATTTAAAACACAAATGCTACACATCGATGGCAACTAACTGTTGAAAGCAGTGTTATTTGGCAGCACTGAAAACCTATTATCAACAACAGCATCTTTTCTGTATCCTGTATGATTGGCAGCACTACAAAATCATTAGCAACATCCTGTTGAATCCTGTGTATATAAACCCACCGAAATGTACACACATCACTCAGTTGTGTTTAACCAGTGATCGTGTGCATACCTCTTATATTGTGTTCTTATATAGTTCTTAAAAAGTTAAATAAATAGTTTAGTTTTTAAATTGAAAACTTATTGTTTTATTCTAAGGAATACAACAAATTGGCGACGAGGATTCGTTTTCGAACTCAAATTTAAAAAAAAGTGTTGTGCTTCAAACATATATGCAAATGGCATCTCAGGACGCTTTACTGCAAATTCTTGCACAACAGCAAGAAATATTGAAGCAACTAGCAGAGAGCAGTGCTATGCAGCTGGTGAACCAAGCGAGCACACTTTCACTCAAGGAAAAGGAGGTGACTGCTCTAGAAAATGCGAATGGCACGGAGCAGGTATTGGAATCACTGGCGCAAAGCATTAGTCCATTCATATACGACCCAGAAAATGGATTGATGTTTGAATCATGGTACCGACGCTATGAAGATTTTTTCAAGATCGACGGAAAGAAGCTAGACGACAATGCACTAGTCAGGCTACTAATGCGAAAGCTGGACCCAGTTTCGTACACAAAATACACGAACTTCATTCTTCTGAAGCATCCACGAGACTTCAAGTTTGATGATTCAATTACAACATTGAAGACACTATTCAGTCGCAAGGTATCCATTTTCAGCCAGCGATATAAGTGTCTTCAAAATGAAAAAAATGGTTGCGACGACTTCGTAACATACTCAGGAAAAGTAAACAAACTTTGTGAAGATTTCAGCATACAGACGATGTCCAGCGAACAATTCAAATGCTTGATATACGTCATGGGCTTAAGTGCACCTCATGATGCTGAAATCCGAGCAAGGCTCTTGTCCAAACTCGAAGACCAGAAAAACAAGGAAACGCTCCAAACACTGACTGAGGAATGCTTAAGGATTCAGAATCTGAAACATGATTCGTATTTACTTGAAAAACAAGATGGTGGCAATCGAATTTCAGTCCATCACATCAGAACTGACCAGCAGAAGCCTACACATCAAAAACACACGCGTAAATATGAACCTAATACAGCTAACAACAAACCGAAACGTCCATGCTGGAACTGCGGTGGCATGCATTTTGTAAAGGATTGCCCTTTTCAAAACAAGAAATGCGATGAGTGCGGTAAAACAGGCCACAAAGCTGGTTATTGTGGTGCTACAGTTTCAAGAGCACCATCTTTATCTTCGAACACACCAAGCTTGCCGAATTTACGTCCAAAACGGCAAAATGCTTCCAGAAAAAAAACACACAGCTACTCAAAAGGAATTTTTGTGAATCAAATTGATATGGCATCGAAAAGAAAATACATATCAATGAAATTCAATGATTTCCAGCTCAAGCTACAAATCGACACAGCTTCGGATATAACAATTATATCTCATCAGCAATGGATAAGCATCGGCAAACCTACTCTGCAGGTAGCAGATGGCATAATCAAAAATGCTTCAGGAGAGAAAATGCATGGAGTATTGACATTTATCGCTACAGTGACCTTAGATGATCAAACAGAAAAGTGTGTATGTCACGTCAAGAAAAACTCGGATTTATCTGTTTTGGGCATCGATCTTATTGAAAAATTTGGTTTGTGGAGCAAGCCGATTGATTCATATTGCAAATCAGTTAATAAAGTAGATAATATGGCACTCCTCAAATCAAAATTTCCTAAAGTTTTTCAAAGCACTTTGGGTCACTGCAGCAAAAGCCAAATCAAGCTCTACACACGTCCAAACACTAAGCCGATTTTCCGACAAAAACGTCCGGTTGCATATGCCATGCTACCTGTTGTCGAAGCCGAGCTGAAGAGGCTACAGGACGAAGGTGTCATCTCACCAATCAGTTACTCGAAATGGGCAGCACCAATACTAGCAGTTCGCAAAGCAAATGGTAAAATCAGGATCTGTGGGGACTATTCTACTGGATTAAACGACGCCTTGGAATCAAATCGCCATCCTCTTCCCCTACCACAAGATATTTTTGCAAAAATTAGCGAAGGGCGCATATTCAGTATCATAGATCTATCTGATGCGTTTCTTCAAGTTGAAGTTGATGATGATTCGAAGGAGTTGCTTGCTATCAACACTCATCTCGGAATTTTCAAAGTCAACCGGTTACCACCTGGAGTTAAGCCAGCACCTGGTGCATTTCAAGAAGTTGTCGACAAAATGCTTGCTGGTCTAGCAGGAGCAGAGGCTTACATAGATGACATCATAATTTATGGTTCTACAGAGGCTGAACACACAGAAAATCTACATGCAGCTCTTGGTAGGATTCAGGATTTTGGTTTCCATCTGCAGTTTACAAAATGCAAGTTTTTCATGAAAGAAATTACATATCTTGGACATAATATTAGTGAGCTTGGAATAAAACCAAATCCTGATCGTGTAGCGGCAATTAAAGATCTTCCAAGTCCTACTAACGAAAGTACACTCCGATCTTTCCTGGGAGCTATAACATTCTACAGCCGTTACGTTGATAAGATGAGGACTTTTCGAGGACCATTGGATGAGCTTCTGCAGAAAAATAATAAATGGAATTGGACAAGTAAACATGAAACAGCTTTCCAAAACCTTAAAACAATTATGACATCGGATTTGTTGCTCACACACTACAATCCAAAACTAGAAATAATTGTTGCTGCAGATGCCTGTAATTATGGTCTAGGTGGTTGCCTACTGCATCGTTTTCCAGATGGTTCCATCAAAGCAGTATGTCATGCTTCACGTTCACTCACACCAGCAGAACGTGGATACAGCCAAATAGAGAAGGAGGCACTTGCTCTTATCTTTGCTGTGACCAAATTTCATCGGTTTATATACGGTCGCATTTTTACGCTTCAAACTGATCATAAACCGTTGATAACCATTTTTGGCACACGCAAGGGTATTCCAGTACACAGCGCAAACAGACTGCAGCGATGGGCTTTACAACTGTTGCAGTATGACTTCAAAATTCAGCACGTTTCTTCGAAAGATTTTGGTCATGCAGATATGTTGTCAAGGTTAATGAAGGCAACCGACACGCCAGCAGAAGACGTTGTCATAGCATCCATCCAATTTGAAGAAGAGTCTCAGCAGATCTTAGATCAATCTCTAAAGTCATTGCCTGTTACATCTACGATGGTAAGACATGCAACTCTAAATGACAAGATTCTGTTTCAGGTATCTAAATTCGTGTCCACAAAATGGCCGGAGGCAAACAAAATTAAAGATGGTCACATAAAAGAGTTCTTCACCAGACGCGAGTCATTATCCATTATCAATGACTGCATCATGTTCTCAAACAGAGTAGTCATACCCAAAATTTTTCAAAATCGGATTCTTAACCAACTGCACAAAGGACATCCCGGTATTGAACGCATGAAGGCTCTGGCAAGAAGTTTTGTGTATTGGCCTAATATTGATACCTGCATCGAAACGTATGTCAAAGGTTGTGGAAGATGTGCAACAGCAGCAAAATTACCTCATAAGACTCTACTTGCTTCCTGGCCACTCACACAACATCCATGGGAACGCATCCACATTGACTTCGCTGGACCAAAGGACGGGGATTATTTTCTTGTGATCGTTGACGCATTTTCTAAATGGCCAGAGATATATCAGATGAGCACTATCAATGCAGCTACAACTATAGTTAAGCTACGCGAGACGTTCGCACGATTTGGAATGCCAAAAGTCATCGTATCCGACAATGGAAGTCAGTTTACAAGCCAAATGTTTCAAACTTTCTGTACGGAAAATGGTATCAAACACATTCGTACTGTTCCATATCATCCACAATCAAATGGCCAAGCAGAGCGCTTTGTAGACACGCTTAAGAGAAGTCTTGTAAAAATGAAAGGAGAAGGAAGCATCACCGAAACACTGCAAACTTTCCTTTTGGCGTATCGGATAACACCCAATCGCAATGCTCCTTCAAATCAATCTCCAGCAGAGGTTATGTTTGGACGAAGCATCAGGACTTCCTTGAATCTTTTGTTTCCAGTTTCGAACGATATCAGCGAACAACGCAACAAAACCATGGAAGCGGCATTCAACTGTCATCATGGTGCGAAAGATAGACGATTCAACCCAGGCGACAGAGTTTTTGCAAGGCAGTATCGTGCCAATAAATTCTTTTGGGCACCTGGAAAGATCATCGAGCGAATTGGCACAGTGAACTACAATGTCCTTTTAGACAACAATTTGCTCATTCGTTCACATGCAAATCAACTTACTTCAAATGCAACCTCTACAACACATACTCAACAGCAATCGAAACAATTATTACCTTTGGATCTTCTTCTTGAAGAATTTGGTGTAGATAAGTCTTCATATATGGATAACCAAGTTACGACACAAACTACGGAGCTCGTGAGCATCGAAGTAAATGCAAGATGTGATCTTCCGGAAAGCGAAATCATTATAGAAAATACCAATCCTAATCGAGACATAGATGACACCTTAAAGCAAAACATCGATAATGGAACAACATTGGCAGGTCGCAGTAGACGAACTCGCAAAACACCTAAGTGGATGGAATCTTACGTCATGGAGGATTGAAATTTTTTTCTTTTACAAGGGGAGGTGTTGAAAGCAGTGTTATTTGGCAGCACTGAAAACCTATTATCAACAACAGCATCTTTTCTGTATCCTGTATGATTGGCAGCACTACAAAATCATTAGCAACATCCTGTTGAATCCTGTGTATATAAACCCACCGAAATGTACACACATCACTCAGTTGTGTTTAACCAGTGATCGTGTGCATACCTCTTATATTGTGTTCTTATATAGTTCTTAAAAAGTTAAATAAATAGTTTAGTTTTTAAATTGAAAACTTATTGTTTTATTCTAAGGAATACAACACTAACTCAGAGAAATATTTTTGCTAGTAAAAATTTCAATTAAACTAATACTTTTTGTTAAAAATGTATTTATTTCTTTATCTCTTATAATATTATGACAGACAATTATAACATTTTTAACAATAAGTATAAGTTCAATTTAAATTTTTAATTGCAAAATAAATTCTCTGAGTTAGTTGCCATCGATGGGCTTAGCATTTGTGTTTCAAATAAAATCATAACATACAATTTTCCATTTGAAAATTTTTCCAGTTTGATTTTTCAGATCGTTATAACTGGCCCCTTAAATGAATAAAAAAAAAAACACTACACAAAAGGAAATAAGATCCAAAATTTAGAAAATACATGTATTCATAAAAAAACATTAAAGGCATTAATAAATTGATAAGTTATGACTTTAGTAAAGAAAATATAATACAACAATAAACTGTCTTAGTGACAATCCTGTTTTTTGTATTTGGAAATTAAAGTCTTAGACGGTTGCCACTTTTCAGTTGTTGCTCAAAAGCTCTTTTGCTGTTAAAATAGCGTTGACTGTTTCTATTTGCAGACAGTTTCGCTTTTTGTCTTTTATTAGACTAACATCCGAAAATTTTCTTTCAGCAGTTGCACTACTATGTGGAAAAGCGATAATTGTTCCGACAAACTTTTTTACTAGAGGAAACATGGTCTCATTTAATGCATTTCTGGCGTTAAATATATTTTGGTAAAAATCTTCAAACGCTAAGTCATTTGACACAAAAGATTGGTTAAGAAATAGCCGCCATTCCTCGTCTAGTTTTTCAAACTCTGACTCTTCTATTAAATTTGGAAAGAGAGTTATCAAAGGCACTAAACTTGGTGCTAAATTTTTGGGGTCGATACCTTGTACTGCTATTAAAACTTTGTCATCAAATTTTATTCGATTCATTACTTGTTTACATATTTCGATATAGTACTCACGGCAATTTATTTTTATTTTTCTAAAGTCAGCCTCAGTCATTTTCGTTTTAATAATTATTATTGCCGCTTTTGCCCCAATGTAAATATCGTTTACGTTTAAAAATATAGTCTCGTCCATGAAGTCAATGTGATCGAGCTCAGAATCGTTTATAAATTCCGACTTGACAAAGTTTTGAAGAATGGTTTTGAAATACATTCTGACAGTTTGGAGCAAGGTATGCATTTTGTTTGTAATGTTTAATATGTATCCCAAGAAACTTAAATAGGTTTTATTTATTTCAGTTAGCTCTGACCAAATATTATGGGCCAAATCCGCATTGTTTTCTAATTCATAAGCAATGAAAAAATGTTGGAGAGGTACCCACTGTTCAAGTATTCTTGAAACAACGTTTTCCAATGAAAGCCACCTAGTTGATGACACCTTAAGAATTTTGTGCACTTCAACTGAAAAATATTTTTGAAAATGTTCAAGTTCTAGTTGCCTTTTAGGGCTGTGTGCGAAAAAAGAATATATATTTCTGGTCAATGCCTCAAGATGGGAAGGAAGTTTCTTGGAAGCTGCCGAGGAACACAAATGCAATGAGTGGCAAATGCAACCCATTACATAAAGATGCGGCTGATCTTTTTGAAGAAGTGCTTTAACTCCCGACTTTTTTCCCATCATAACTGAAGCATTATCAGATGCGAAACCTACGAGATTACTCAAAGGAACTTTAATACCTTGGAAAAAATTTAATATCGTCCTGTAAATTGTCAAACTATCACAGTTCTCTAACTCTACCAATGCAAGAAATTTATCTTTTACTTTACCAAGAATAAAATCGAAATATCTTACAACTAAAACCAGGCATTTGGTTGTGCTGACGTCCGTGGTTTCGTCGACGATGAGTGAAAACGGTTGGCTTCGTAGAATTTTTCCGACTTCTTCCAACCCCTCTTCAAGGAAAATCGTGTTTGTTGTTTCGGTAGCTTTAGTTTTACCTTATTTAAGTCCCTTGGCTATCTCCGAATCCGAAGCCACAGCTTTAATTAATGCAATTATCGCAGTTATCAACGAAAATGGCAGATTATGTGTGATTAAAAACATTATTATTCGCAGTTCGGCGGTTTTGATTTTATTTGTGCGGGTTTCAAAATTTTTTGTAAGCTGGATATTGTCAATCAGTGGCTGCTTGAGTAAGCTTTGATGTTGTTTTATATGTTGCTGTGAATCCTGGGGTGGAATCGGCTAATGTGATTTGTGATTGTCACATTTCTGACAATCACATGTGATAAAATAATTTTGTGCGTCTGCATAATGTGATCACCGGAATTTTGTTTATTTTCATTATGTCATTTTCCATTGGGCAATTGGAGAGAACTCCGAAGACAAATCGTTTCTCTTCGGAGTTGTGTTTTGCGAGTCTTACTTCTTCTGCTTTTTATGAAATATGCGGTCTGAAGGCGCATATATACGAACGTCACAGTTTCTACATATATATTTTGTATTTCAAATTAAACAATTCGAACAATTTTAATATATAATTTACATTAAGGGGCGTGACAATTATGTATTTATTTAGAAACGATTAATTTAGTTGTCACTTCACGTGATTGCTCACAACATATACGCGTTTCAGAAAAATATCTCAATTAAAAAAATGTTCATTTCTGTTTTTTTTTTTTTATTGTTTTTATTTTTACTTTAATCATGAGGAGAAACTAATTTCTCCCAATCGAAAACAACATTAGTATAGATCTTTGACAAATCTTTGACAGCAAAAGCAAATAATTTTGTTTTATAAGTCAGCGTCAGAGGTTTATTTTTTATTTATTATTATTTTTGTATGCAAGTGACACCTAAATAGCTGTCACAAGAAAAAGTCACAAAAATGTGATTGTCACATGTGACAATCACCTTAGCCAGACGAAATTTGTATATTGTGACTATCACATATCACAAATCACCTTAGCCGATTCCACCCCTGGTGTCTTTCCAGATGTGTTTTATTGTTATGTAAGAAAATCTTACATTCCTTACAAAACGGTTTTGTGGTGTTATTTGGTCCAACTCCTTCTTCCACCCAGTTAAAAGATTCCAGCCAAGCCTGTCTAAATTTTCGAGTTCTTGATTTACTCGTATCTTCATACTCGTTTGTGGTTATTTCATCTCCTGTTTTGTTGCCTCCTGTATATTTTCTTTTAACTGGGGCAGAGGACAATGTCTTTTGACTTTCTTTTGCCGGAATTGTAGTGTTGGACGAGAATGGTGAAGACGACTGGCTGGGGCGCACCTTCATCTGCGTGGTTTCAATTTCCTCGTTGAACTTTATTGCTGATAGAGGTTGTGGAGATAGTACCGATTTGTTTTGTTTCCCTAATTTATCAATATCACTGAAGAAAAATAAAAAGTTCTAGATTTTAAACTTGCTTCCGACATTAATTTATGTACAAACTTACGTTGGTGCAATAAAATCCAACTCAGGATTATCTTTTCTGGATGTTGAAGGCTTTGGTGGGACTGTAGTACTTTCGTTTAATATTTTGTTTTTTTTTATTAAGAATCTGTTGCACATGAAATAAGACAACGAAATACACATATATGTATATAAGATGCAATAAATATCTATAGTATTCGATATAGTAATGTAACAAATACACCATTCTTTAAAGCAAACACATTTGAAGATTATCTACTTACTTTTCCATTTTATTTATTTAATTTTTACAGACCGCAGATATAAAAATAAGCAAACTAGGTACATATAAACTGTTTAATTTCTGCAACGGTAAATAAGAATGTTTGATTGTTCAACAAAAATGAACCTCTTACTTTCTCACTCTTACATAGCTATTCCCTTTTTAGGATGAAATTTCCAAGAACAACACTTTGTAGGATTTTTTTTTGCAGCTTCCGCTACATCTCTGTCCTTCATTAAACAAAACAGAGATGACCAATCTTCAAATAAAACAGGGATGTGAAATATTCTATTCTATTTTTTTGTTTTTTCAATTTTGAAGGCCTGAACATATTTTTTTTTTTTAATTTTCTAAATTTAAATTTGGGGAGCATTTTCGGGACATGGGTAGCATAGTAACTCCTTCCTCAGCAAAGGAGCCAAATGTTACTATAGTAGCCATTCCGACAGCACTGCTAGTATCGCCCATTGGCCAAAAATTCGGCCAAAACTGTGTTTGTTTTTTTTTTTTTTTTTTTTGACGTTTATGCGCTTTTTAGGTGTGTTTGGAAAGAATAACAACAAACTTAGATGTGTTCAGAAAGAATCACAACAAACTTAGGTGTGTTTACTTTGTATTCCAACAAGTTTTCGACAGGTTTTATATAAAACTAGTTGTTTTCGAAAACTTGTGTTTAGCAAAAATGTATGGTAAAACTTGTGTTTTCGTTCAGGTTTTGGGGGTTTTCAACGAAAACCGTGTTTTCAGCTCGGTGTGAAAACCCTATTCACGCACTGGAGCTTGTGGACTTAAATTTCGTAATGTTGACACAAACGTTGTGTGGAGTGCGGTTCCGTGAAGGAAAATTCTTTCCACCATGCCGGTTGATGGATGGAAAGCCAAATATATTTTTGTGTCTTTCCAAAAGAAACCAAGCGTAAAATGATTGGCAATTTGGGGAGCTCTGCAGCAAAAATAAAGCGTATCGAACAAAAGTGCACAGATTTGATCGTTCTTGGTTTAACATTTAATACAACGGAAGAAATGTTGCGTGAACACTTTGCAGAGTTTGGAGATGTGGAAATGACTCAAATTAAAACAAACAAAGAACCTGGAATATCTGAAGGATATGGCTTCGTGCGATTTTCTGACTTGGCGGACCAAAAACGTGTTTTAACTAGTCCACATACAATCGATGGCAAAATTAAAGTACCCAACTCCAAGAATGGATTGTTGTCTCAAATTTATTCTAAAATTTTGTTGGTCGTTGCAATGAAAAAATCACTCACGAGGCTTTATAATAAGTCACTTCTTGTAACTCTATGATATTTTGAAATAAAGATTCATTTTGATATCATAAACTTTCAAAAACAAAATATTTATTTAAAAACAAACAACAAATACAAATAAAATTAAGTTATTTCATTCCTAGCCCTTTTTAATAAAAGGAGCTCGTCATAATTTTTTAATACATTTGGTTTAAAACGAAAGTAAAAGTAAAAACGTCTTCTGTCGATAAACGGATTCATTAATTAACTAGAAAAATAATACCTTCAACGGCGAAAACAAAGGCAGTAAATGTTTCTAAAATAAGAAAAATTAATTTATTTATTCGCCGGATATCCCGGCTAGGTAAATTTTTATTATTTCATCACACTGATTGACTATTGGTTCCTTGCGTCGCTTAACAATCGGCCCAGTATGCGTTTAATCATTTGGACACAATTACGAAGATACTTCGAAGTCGTCTAAGCTTTCTTCTTAAGGTGCAACAGTGGCGTATCTGTTACAGAAAACTACTTAAAGCACTCTTCCGAGCTTCTCACTGCTACAAATTTTCCTTTGGAATCTTACTGGTTATCAACCACTTGAGTAGAAAGCAACTGCACAGAATTGATTTTGCGCAAAATGCGGATATATGGAAGAGGTTGTTTCACTTCGTGAGCGCCTTTTTATCGATTATCTCCCTCGAATTAAGCCAAGCTTTCAAGAGTTTTGGTACAAAAACCAGGTTGATTCAAGAAGGCACACCAATAATCCCCCTTTCCATTTCGTTATAAAGTACAGCAAAAGCTCGAGGCTTCCTTCTAAAGCTTGATGCCATTCATTCAAATTTCAGAGAAGTGTATGCTTTCACTTACTTAGCGGAATTGAAATGTCGTTCCGTCCCATTAAGAGCAGCACTTGAACTCCTCCTGGACATTCGCATTATCATCAAGATCCTTAAGTTTGTCCCGGTTCAACTGACCCTCACACTGGTTTTGATCCACACGGCTTTTACTGTGAAGTAACGATGTCAACTAACGTCCGTTTCAGTTCGATAAAATAAACAAAATGTACTTTGGTTGAATGGTATATATTTTCTGGAAGCCTTGAATCGACACTCTTAATACTAAAACAAAATTATTTAAGCTTGCTTTAGCTGTTCCATGGTCCCTTGCGAATGAGTGAACAGTTCTCCATTTACCAGTTTCATGATTATATTTCTCTATGACGTGCTTAAAGTCGCCTTCATTTACCTCAACCAAAATTAATAAACGATTCATCCAAGAAACACATTGAACATATTGATGAAACTTTCCCGAAGGAGAAATCTCGGTCCAAGCATCTGTTTGGAAATCGTAACGTTCAACCATTGTACATATGCCACTCTCAGTACGGCCACCAACTGCGTACAAGAATCCCTTTACAACACACAATCCCAATGCAGCACGAGCCTCACCAGGGGGAGTCAGCTCGGCCCATGTATTGGTTTGTGGATCGTAAAACTCGAAAGTGTTATGATCCAAGTAGCTGGTGCTCCCAATGGCGTACATCAGTCCATTGAATACAGTCACACCCGGCTGGTTACGATGTTCTTGCATCGAAGCCACCTCTTGCTATCCTTGTGGAGAATTAGGATCCCACTTCTCGACAGTGCACAGATTATCTGTTCCGTTATGACCGCCAACAGCGTACAATTGACCGTTCAAATCAGCCATTCCAAAAGAGAAACGACGTCCAATCATGGGTGGTAATTCAGTCCAGACCTTTGTTTCCAAATCAAAGCAATGGACACAACTTGTCTCGGTCTTATCCTGAACTGTTGTGCATGCAAGATATGTCTTTCCATTCCCAGTTAAAAGGTCTAATTGATCAGCAATGAGAGGTGTTTCAAGTTCTGTGCCTCCTTTTATTAAAATTATCTCGCCTTTCTGGTTCTTTGGCTTGCAGAGCTCCTCGGCAAAAAGCGAGCCTCGTGTTGCTGCAATGCCTTCATATGATTAGCTGGTATTCAGGCGCCGGGAGTGCATCTCAACATTTTTGGCAACGTATGGTCGAATTGTAATTACACTTACTCACTCTGAAATATTACAGCAAAGAAGATTTTGTTTTTAAATTTAAAATTCATCTTCAAATAGAATAGAAAATTGACATTTGCAAACAGCTGTTAGCAACTTGCTTGTGCAGCCTACGTCACAGCAAAATACACATAGGAATTTGACAGTTCATACATGTAGCAACCTGCTTGCCAGTAGCTGGCTTGTGTGGCCTCAGGGTTAAACTTCAACACGAAATCACTTTAAGACGCACAAAGTTATTATCAAACTATAGAGGAATCGCAAATACCTATGTATAAATATACACTTATAAGTAAATCATGCAAATTCTATTATGGAATTTAATCAGGTAAGTACAATAGAGGAGGCGTGAAGTCCTGCTACTGCTTATAGATATGCGATATAATGATTGCTCACCACCGTCCGTGGTCATAGGCGTTACGCTTTGGCGTCAAACGCGTAGCATATGGCTACTGATAGTTGATAACTCGCTTCTATTGAGCGATATAAAGCTCAATTCTCCTATATGGAGTCACACAAATGAAAAATAAAGATATTTTTACCTGGACTTGGTTGATTTTATCATAATGATACACAATTTTTGTTTTTATATTTATAAAGACTGCTACTGATGTGGATAAATGTCACAAACTGCATGTCCCGCGTTGCTCCGAGATTCAATTCTAGGAGTTGGTGCATTGATGAGGACTGGCATCTACATATTCTGAACGCCAGACGTCCTGATGCGGCTCCAAAAATTCTGATCCCGCGATGTAGTCTTCAGCCTATTCGAGGCTGGGTTCCTATATGTTCGGATAAGTGTAGTATGGCGCCTTGTTGGGCGTAAATCCTCAAGGTGAGTCGATGCTTCCAAAGTCTGCTTCCGTGTCGGATGCCAGGTGGGGAGTTCATGCGAAATCAACCCCAAAATGGCTCACTGGAGTGGATGCACACGTGCGTTAAATGAATTTATAAACCATCGTAGTGACGTTGGGTGGTACAACTTGCCACACTGGTGGATATAGGTGCAGAAGATAAGGGCACCATGCGCTTAGCGTGAAATGCTAGGAGCGGGAATGGACAAACAATCCCAGCCAAAAAGAAAACAACGATATCGTGCCTTTACATGTGGATCGCACAAATATATTGCGTATAATAAGTGCTACGCTCCGCAGACACGAACGAATGTACGGCGAGACAATAATGGCGTCGGCATGTGGTATGCCTCATTGCTCCACAAATACAATATTTTGTTTAACTTACCTTTATGTGATGTTTCTTCCACTTCTAGGAACGGCTTAATAATAGTTTATGATTATTTTATCACTCTAAAGTGATAATATTATCTAAAAACTAAGACGCGACTTGGCTACGTAATAAAATATTTTTACGAGTTCTGCAATGGGGTTCTCTCCTCTTCGATTGGTTTCTTCAAAATGAAGTCCACATTCTAATTTTGTCGTTGGCTTTCCTGTTTTCAAGGTAGCCAACGCCCTGTTTTCCAGTCTCATTTCCTACTTTCCATTATTTGTATGGTTCGATGTTGATAAGATAGGTGTAGTACTTATGGATATGCTTATGGTTCGTGCGCACTGTGCCAGTTTCGTAAATATGGCGTTTCTGTTATTTGACAGGTAATACAAAGTACTTGAATAGGTGGGACTTGACTGGACTAAGGCGCTGGTAACACTGTATGTGTTTGTTCTGTATCATATACGGTGTTAAAACTAAAAGAATTCTGTTAATCATCCACTATTTGAGATGGTCAGTATTGAATGTCACCAGATTTGATTAAGACAAGGTAGGTAGTCCTGACTGGTAGCTTTAGAAGTGTAGTTGTTGAACACTTGGAGGTTCGGTTTGACGTTGCGCTTCGTATGCCATATAGTGGTATCGATCACCTTTTTTTTTTATTTTACTCAAAGGGTTATTAATACTTTAATAATGAATTAACATGTGCGAGCGAGAAAAGAGAAGGAATAGAATGATAGGAAAGAAAGGTTGTACAGTGGTTTGAAATTTTAGGTGATAATTATCTCATGGAAATTCCACGGGTGGCATCCAGTTGAAACTTGGGAAATAAATAAAAATTGCTGCCCAGGCTGGGTTTGAACTCCAAGCTCTCGGGTTGAGCAACCAAGCACTATATCCACTGTACCATTGCCGCCCTGCTTTGTCGTAGTCGACATCGTTTTGGGGAAGGAGAGTATAGACCTCGATGAAACGATTTCTATATTTCTTCTCCCAAGTGTTATACCATACTAAGGTTCCTGGTCTTTTGAAATGTGACGTTTCAAATGTTATTACCGCACCAGTCGTCTCAGGGAACTCTATTAGTCTATGTACATCTGTCAGATTGCGTCAAGTGCGTGTATTTATCTCAACCAGTGAATGACGTTAGAAGTGTCAGATGTGTAGACTCCTAATCCGAATCCGTGTTTGACTTTGAAGACGTTACTACAAATCCTAAGATGTATCTCTAATACTATCTGGAGATTATTTCGAGTATAACATGTGAGTAATACATTGCCCTGCAAAGAATTATCTCGTCCGAAAAGGGGTTTACATGTTCTTAAACTGCTGTTCAGCTTGAACTCGGCTGACAGTAATCTGGCAATTTTCTATTAGAGTGACAAACTCTAAATCAACATTTCGTACGTTTAATCTTATTCCAAGTGTGAACGCTGAACTTTCCGTTTTGGTGTAGACAGAGTATAATTCTCAGAAACAGTCTGCACTGATTTCTGTCGGTTCAGTGTGCTTCCATCATATAAAATGGTGGACCACACATGTCGTGGAAAGCTACAAATAAAATTGGGAGTGTCTGTGGACTCCTTCCTGGAAATGGAATCCATTGTCTAGGTGGATTGTGTTTGTGGAATCTCATACTGGTGGAAGGTATCGTGTGCGTTCAGCACTGTTTGAGTAACCGTATGGTTTCTCTACTAGGTGACACCTGTTGAGTACAATACTCGTGTGCACTGTCGAGAAAGTTTTTCCCTACACTGCCTATGACAGTAAATTGTTGAGATCTGAAAAGGAGTCAATCGATAAAAATTAAACAACTTCTTGAAATATACGAAACATACCTCTTTCCGGTTGATGTTCCATGTAGTCCCGGTTGATTGTAATAGATATGTCCATCTTTTTCGATTGGTAACTCCAAAGGATCTGCTCCTTCTTCGTCAGCAACTCGTACAAAATCTTTTGATATAATTATATTTTGGACAGCTTTTGCAGTATCTGTTTTGAATTCTTCTTCTTCGCAATACTTTTTTGTTGAATTTTTAAGAATTGGTTTTAATGGTTTTTCTTGAACAATTTCTGCCTCAGTTTCTGTAATTTCCGCATCGTTCTCAACTGAAATTCTGTGTAATCGGGTATCAGTGATCAGCTCTTTCTTCTTTCTTGACGGTGTTTTTCTTACTGGCTGGCTTTGCTGTGGCTGATTTAGTCCTTCTTGAGGGTGTTGAAGGAGTTTTAATTCTGATTTAATTCTGTCAGCCATTGCGCTTTTGTCGTTTTTTCACAAAGGGTTTTTTGGTTCTTTCTTTATAATTTTTTTATAAATATTATATACCACATATATATATTTCACAACCACAAAAATATCACAAATTTTATTATGCGATATTCCCAGCTAACAACAATGAATCAAATTAAAAATACAAGAATTCTTTTTCACGAAGCCAACAGACTCTCCTGACGTTTAAAAAGCCTCGTTTCCGAACTGTGTATTTTTGAAACTGTCTACCATTTTTTTATGTAAACAACCCAAAACTAACATAATTATACATATAATTGATAGTACAGGAACGAGGCTATAAAACTTGCAGGAAATGTCAAATCAACCGGCAGAGCTACTGGCAACAAAACCGTCTTGCCAGTTGGCCGGCAAGTTGCCAAAGTTTGTCTGTGTGAGTGAAAAATGTGAGTGTATTGGAACTGTCTTACCAGTAGCTGGCTTGTGTGGCGTCCGGGTAAAATCATATTAAATCCATCAAGGATATTGTTTGATAACGATTTCAGATTCCAATACCGCGAAGAAACGCTATACAGTCCAATAACGTAGAACACTGACACCTGAATAGTTATCTTCAATGTTAATACAGTATATGACTTGACGAATTCGGTCAGATTTTCAATGAACCGTATTCCACTTTCATTGGTGCACCTACTAAGTTTTTTTTGTTATTACTTTTTCACTAAAAATTTTTAATTTTGCATTTAATACTTCGTCTTCGGGACACAAACCTACTTTGTCTTCACGACACCATACTCTTGCGTCGGTAGCGACCACCTTCAATCGTCGCGTAATAACGTCGCGTTAGCGTTTAGCTGCGAAATTAATTCGTGGCTTATACTGTACTTGTTTTTCGTTTCGTTTTTTTTTGTTTTTTTTTTAATCATAATCTACCGAGTGTAGCCTATGGTATTACCTTCAGATAGGCGCGACAACAATAATATACACTGGCAGTCCTAGTATTGCAGATTTTGTATATAGCATCTGACAAAAATAAGTATCAAGTCGAAGATACCACTCAGATCTTTCAAGGCATCATTTACAGTTGACAGTGTACATATCGAAGTATGTAGAATGCGATCCTGATAGCGATCGTTTGAGATTAGAATATAGAAATCACATATTTTTAATTTAACCAACTTTTATTTCAGCTTGTTCCGGAGTGCACTTCCGATACAGCTTATATTATTAGATAATTACCCCATTGGTAGCATTTGAATATTGTTGATTACTATATTGAATTTTATTTTCATAATCTATATTGATTCATTTGATCGATTACTCTAATGGATGCGAACGGTTTTCATTATTGTATGGTACTTTTTTTTGAAAAATTTTGATGACCTTTTTGTTCATACTCTAGTGACATTTCACTAATCAGACCTTTATGTCTATAATTCTATCTTCTTGTATGAGAATCAGGGGAATACATCCGTGAACTTTTCGTGTTATATGTAACAAATTTTGACTTCGATAAAAGTAAAGTTTTTTTGTATTATTAAATCGGCTTTGATTTTGTATGCGATTAATAAGCATAGGATCTACGGACAGATCCCAACGCCGCGTTGAATTAGCTCTTTCTCTTTAAAGAATAGTTCATACGAATAATATCATCGGTCCGCTTTCTTTTGGTAATCACTTATCACTTTAACGCTTTTTAGATTTCCTTTATATCTTATATTATTATCATTTGGAATTTGCAATTATTGGATAATATTCATTCTCAGTTTAAACAAAGTTCATTAATACTATAGGACTATGATCCTAGTTTTTTTGAGAAATTGTATTCAATATAAGGACTTAAGATTAATTTTAGAGAAAGATATTTAACTTTTGGATTAACAAAAATTCATGTTTGGTTGTATTAAAATCGTATTGAGAATAATATACGAATAGTTTTTTTTAGATAAGAATAAGTATACTTTAATCATAGAAATACTTTGTTAGATTTAAGATTAAAACTAATAAATAGTTTTGCCGTTTTTGTAACGTAAAAGAATTTTGTCTTGAAGTTGATTCTTTCCGTTTAGGTATATTTTCTTGGAGACTTTACAGGTTTTCGATATGGCAGTGTAAGTTTTTTTCGCAGGGAGGGTGGTACCCCTTGCACATTATTGGACAAGTCAAGGTGTCGTACAATTAAAGTTTATTTAATGCAACAGTAAGGTTGAAGATTCAGGTTTCGATGTTAGGAACCGTGATTTAGATAGGGTAAGAAAGAAGGCAAGCACTTTCTGTTTGCTTATTACGTTGAGGGGTTGCCCGATAAAATTATTGAGTCGTGGGGACTCATAGGTCCGTGGACAACCATGGATGGGCATAAGAGAGTTGATTTGTATGTTCATTATGGGTGGGTTGAGAGACCAGGGGGATCCATTGGCATCTTCGATCCTCCCTCCCCTCTGTGTTAGACACCTCTTCGTCCACTTCCAGCGCATCATCGTGGCAGCTGGTCGTGTAGATGATTAGTATAAGCCATGGCTACCATGAAGACCTATGGTTTGCTTTTGATACAGATACTTACGCGTCACGTTCTTCACATAGTGTAGTAATTCAAACAGGGTTTCTTACTTTCAGACTAAGTTTGCTACGATACGATAAGAGGTGCATTGTGGGATCTTTTTCCTCTTTTTCTGTCAATTTAAAACATTCTTTCTTCAAAGGTTATGAGGGCCAATAAGCACTTAAACATGATTATTCGAACTCGACCACCAGAGTTCAACGGTCGGCAGTGAAAAATAAGAGGTAACACCGGTGTGTAGATCCCGAAGCAAGTACCCATGGCCTGGCTGAGCTGGTTGTGGCTATGGTACTGCCGGCCACCGCGACGGTTGATCTCAACCTCGACCCTGCGTTGTCGCATGCCGTTCTTTCCGACTTTTCTCTTTGAACGGTCGGTAAGAAAGGGGGCGTTGCCGGCTTAGGGTTGCTTCCATCCCATTCACACGGAACAAATAACAGTAGCTAGACATATGGGTGCACACCGGAGTGGAGTCTCTGGAAAAATATGTGAAGTTTCGAGGATAGCATTACTGGTCTAGATATGTTTGTGGGGATTTAAGCCCAGACCCGAGATACATAGAATTTATGACCTCACCACATATGGGTCCATACTTCTGTAATCGTAGAGATCTGGTATGACAAGTCCGAGAATTCACCTAAACCAGGTGATGTTGTTATAATTTATATAGTTGGCTTGTTCACCCGACAGAGGGCAACCATCAAAGGCCAACCTACATGTAGTCTCATAGAGAATATCCACTCCGTCACGTTCATTTCACCAATCACTATATTTCCCGAAGGTGATTGTAAAGCACCATGCACCCCCCCACACTCACTCATTTAATGGAGGTGCAAGGTCTTTATCGAGTATAAACTCACCAGGCAAATTCTCGGAAAATTATTTCCTTTCCATACACATACTTATCCACCCAAGCAATCCAGTTCTTTCACCACTCTCTGGGCTGTATTACAGGACCACATAGGTATCGAGATGCATACATACACATACGCATACGCATTCTGACATGTTCCACCATAAATGTGAACATATACTAATACATCCTAATACCATAGACACGATGAGTAAGAGATAGGTCCAAACACAGATCACAACCTACATCCCTTAGAACATATAACTTACCATGTCGATCCTCTCAGTTATAAATAGTGTCAGCCAGAGGAAACCAGATTGCGAGTGGATAATTTATTATTATTTTTATAATTGGTAGCTTCGATGTCCTGCAATACCTTAATCAAACTAACACATGCTCAAAACTTAACTCACCAGAGAACCATACTAAACTTCCAAGAAGAATCTTACCGAAGATCGTCGCGTCGTGAAAACAGACATAGTCCCCACGAGATCACTACTACACTCAAAAAGATCCGAAGCCGACCCAATCATCGTAGTGTTCATGGAAGAGAGGAAGATTCCGGAATCCCAAATCCTCGCCTACCACAGAGGCCTACTGCCTCCATGCATCATGGGTGAATGACTACTGTAGAATCTCTCATCATCCAAGAACCCGGTTGGTATAGAAAAAAAAATAGTAAGTCGAATTTCTGTTCCTCTATGCCCCTACCCCGTACTACTCCTCAGTCCACTACACGTACCGGAGAGCATTGACCCGAGAGGCAAATTGAGGATGTCGCCGATCGACCACCGCGTCGATATGCAGCATTGCCCCGCTCCGCTCAAGAGCAGAAGGGAAGTGGGTCCTTGCTGTGGGATCGCGACGGTGCTACAAGTTTTTACCGAATCGAATCTGGATATGGATGTTGATATATCACTTTCTATCTAAGGGACTAAGGCCCGCGGCACTTGATACTTCGATCGCTTTGATGCACTTGTCTATCTCTCAGACCATTACAATCAAAGGTACCCCAAACAAATGAGTATTTTGTTCTTGATTATCTCGAGAGGAAATTTAGTTCTGCACTTCATAAGGAGTTCCGACGTAGAAATATTTCTTTATCCACAAATATCCCTGACCACACTGAATAGTTTCTAACAATGATACCTTTAGATGTCAAAAGATATCTAGAGCTGACTATACCCTCATTTCTACCATGCTCAAATGTTATGAAGAGTGCAGGAGCGAAGTGTCTAACCTGGTGTCGGGTTGTCTAAGATGTAAACGACAACCTTACTTACTTACTTACTTAAGGTGGCGCAGACAGTCCATTGTGAACCACGGCCTCAACCAACAATCCTCGCCAGCTATGCCGGTCCCTAGCCAGTGGCCTCCAGTTGCGCACACCAAGTTGGTTGAGGTCGTTTACCACTTGATCGCGCCACCTTAGATGGGGTCTTCCAGAACTGCGTCGGCCCTCCGGGTTGGAATTGAAGACTCGTCGGGCAGGAGCGTTTTCGTCCATACGCTCCACATGGCCCAGCCATCTAAGCCGCTGAATTTTCAGCTTCTTAACCAAGTCAATGTCGCTGTATAGCCCGTATAGTTCGTCATTGAATCTTCTCCTCCATAATCCATTGATACATACAGGCCCGAATATCACCCAAAGAATCTTTCTCTCAAAGCACCCCAGCCTGTATTCATCCGATTGTGTCAGTGTCCACGCTTCTGCCCCATACAGCAGGACTGGGATGATAAGGGTCTTGTATAGTGTCTCCTTGGTCCTTTGAGAGAGGGCTTTACTACTAAGATGCCTTCTTAGCCCGAAGAAACAGCGATTGGCAAGAGTGATTCTTCGACTGATCTCTTCACTGATGTTGTTCTGAGAGGTTATAGTGGAACCCAAATAGACAAAGTCCTTGACAACCTCAAAGTAATATCTGTCCATTGTGACGTTTTGTCCGAGCCTACGGTGATGATCTACTTCACCCGAGGACAGCATATACTTTGTTTTATCTTCATTTACAGCCAGACCCATTCGAGCCGCTTCCACTTCAATACTTGCGAATGCTCCACTGACAGCGCGCTTCGTTCTTCCAATAATGTCAATATCATCAGCATAGCCAAGTAATTGAACGGATCTAAAAAAAATCGTACCGCTGGTGTTGACATGCGAGTTGCGTACGATTGCCTCAAGAATGATATTGAAGAGGTTACATGACAGGGGTCTACCACGAAATCTAGAAAACCAAAATCTAGAAAGCAAAAATCTAGAAAGCAAAAATCTCGAAAAAAAATTTAGAATGAAAAAATCTCGAAAAAATAAATCAAGAAAGAAAAAGTCACGAAATACAAAAATCTAGAAAAAAAAAATCTCGAATGCAAAAATCTCGAAAAAAATATTAATTTTTGAGACAATGTTTCTATTCGCGTGAATTCGATGCAACCGTTGACAACTTATGGCCATTTGAAAAAAAAAGCCGTTAAAAGCAGATCTCCGTTATTTGCATTTTTAGCCAAAAACTAAAAACGCAGTTCTCTTAAAAACACTAAAAGAATATAATACACAAAGTTTAATCAAAATCGTTAGAGCCATTTTCGAGAAAATTAGAAAAAACCAAAAAAAGTTGGCTAAAACTCAACGGCTCGTTGTATGGAAGCCACCGTTTAGAAAGGCTTGAGTGAAAAATTTACTAAACCATCCTATAGAACACTATGAAAAACTATGTCAAACAAAGTTTGAGTTGATTCAATCAAGCCGTTGTGAACTTATGGCTATTTGAAAAAAAAAGCCGTTAAAACCTGATTTTCGTTACGACCATTTGAGGCAAAAACAAAAAACGCAGTTTTGTTAGAAATGCTTAAAGTTAGCTTAATTTTAAATTTAATCAAAATCGTTAGAGCCGTTTTCGAGAAAATCCAAATTGAAAAAAACCGTTACTTGAAAGGTACCAGTTTGAGCCGGGCTAAAACAAAATAAAAAAAATCTCGACAATGGTTTTGTAATGACAACCTCATCATTGTTTGTCGTGGGAATCAAGGCCAACCTCAATTCCCCGGCAAATAATATGAAACCCCCAAAACAGCATTCAATTACATCTTGGGAACCATTCCATCTAATGGTTCTCCAGGTGTATCATACACACGAGTTGTTATATGTGCTGAGCTTGCATTTTGCCAGTGCACCAGCTTTGAACCTCCATAATATTATGTTTGATCAATGCCCAGCAGTCAATAAACGAACCTCGGAACAAACGTGTTATTTTCTTACAAACCTTTGATAAACAATAATAATCATTTACTACATGGCGACCGTGACAGTGAGAAAGCGTCAAGTGAACCTTTTGAAGTGCGTTTAAAGTTTTACGGAAAACGGGAGAAACTTAAAGAAAAACCATCCATAAAAACGACAAAAAATATAATAATTATTGACGCTTCAAGTGTAAAAGTATAAAAAAAAAAATGGGGAAAAAACAGTCAAAATTCGTAGACCCAAAGGCAAATGTCATAAATGAAATAGACATTAAAAATAATAACGAACAAAACCTAGACACAACAAACTTCTTACTGGCAATAATTGCCTTCGTGTGTGTTGCTAGTTTCGTATATAAAATTGTCTGTATATATCGTGGTAATATAAAACGCAAATATTTAAACCGCGCTGTGTCGATGGACAAAATATAACAAAAAAGTCTAACTTCAAATAATGGTAAAAATAAAAGAAAACAAATTGGAAATACCATGGAAGTGAAATCAACAGGAGGCAAGAAATCTCAGAGCTCAGACGCATAACGAAATCTGATGGCGAATCATGGAAAATTAATATGACAGGAAGAAACAAATTTGAGACATATACGTAATATAATTTTTTTTATTTTTATTCTATTATGAAGACTTAACCATATCTCCTTTTTGAAAATATGTCAAAATGGGAAGATATTCTAAATAATATTAAAGAGCATAAAAAAGAATTCCTCAGAATTTTTAAATGTATAAACAAAAAACATCCCCCTAAGGGAACAGTTAGTGAAACTCATTTATGTAATTTGATAAACGAGTACAATCTCATACATGAAATTATAAAAAAAAACTTCGCTAACTTAAAAAAACTTCACAAAGGAGAAGCTTATGAAATACATTATTATTTTCGTGACTATTTGTCTAGAGCTTGTTGTCGACTTAATAGAAATATAAAAATTCCAACGGACTTTAATGTCTCAGTTGATATAAATATAAAAGAGCAAGATCAGGAATTAAGTGACAGTGAAAGCGAAGATACAATCGAAGACAATATGACGTCGTCTATCGATTTTCTGAATTTCGCTTCGAGAATAGTCCCAGAATTTGATGGTTCACCGGAGAATTTACAGCGTTTTGTTGACGCTGTTAATCTGGTCAACGAAAATGCAGGGACTAATGAAAGTAGCGCTGTTTCTCTGATTAAAACAAAATTATCAGGAACAGCACGCAACTTCATAACAAACGAAAGTACAGTTACTGAGATAGTACAAACCCTTCAAACTAACATTAAGAGCGTATCCTCTAAAGTACTCATTTCAAAAATAATGAGTGCAAGGCAAAACAATAGGCCTACGAACACATATATCAAAGAAATAGAAGATTTGACATCTTCACTTAAAAGGGCATATATTTCAGAAGGTGTTCCCTTCAGGCTAGCTGAAGAATACTCCACCCAAAATGCTGTCAAATCACTGTCTACAAATGCGTCCAATGAGAAAATTAAACTCATTATGGAAGCAGGTACGTTTAATAATATGAACGAAGCTGTATCCAAATTTGTAACTACTACTACAGAAGTGAGCGCTAGCCAGTCTAACGTTGTTTTTTATAATAAAAAATCCAATTTTAATAACTTTCGTGGCCGTGGTCGTGGACGTGGACACGGCCGACAAAACTACAGATACCAAAATAATGAACAAAACTATAGTTTCCGGAATTCATACCGAGCGCAAAATAATAATCGCTTCCATAAAGGAAACCGAAACGTAAGAGTTATAAACGAGGTTTCGGAAAACATGTCAAACCCCCAGGTTTTACAACTGGGGGATGCTTATAAAACTTTGGCTAAATATCAGAAGTTCAAAATTTTTAACCTAAATCTTAACCTTAGCAGTTATATAATAGTTGAAAATACATTAAGTCACTGTACAAACACATTCCTAGTTGATACAGGTGCCGATGTTTCTGTATTTAAGGAAAACAAACTTCATCCCAATAGATCTATAAACAATTTTCATACGTCCAAGATAAGTGGAATAGGCAATGGCGTAGTGCATTCTCTTGGTCAGACTACCGGCGAATTGATTCTTAATACAAACATTTTGATTAAACACAATTTTCAAATCGGAATATTAGGTTTAGACTTTATAAAAAAATACAACTGTATTTTAGACTACCAAACGCAAAATAACTGGTTAATTCTCAGACCAGATAACTTCTCAAAAAACATATCCATTCCAATTTATGACACACCGACTCCAAATTCCTTGTCATTGCCCGCAAGGTGTGAAGTGGTAAGAAAGGTTAGTTTCATAACCACAGAGGAAGAAGTTTTTATACCGAATCAAAAAATATCAGAAGGAATTTATATTGGTAAGGCTATAGTCTCCAAAACAAATCCGTATGTTAAAGTAATAAATACAACTTTCGATAACACGTTACTTACAAATGTCCAAATTAAAACAGAAAGCCTTTCTACATACAGTGTTTATAAATTTGATCAAAAAGATAGTAGGCACAAGGAAAAAGTAATAGAAAAATTGTCAAAAAATTTTCCCGCTTTTGCGTCTAAACAGTTAACAAAACTATGCAATGAGTTTGCAGACATCTTCGCCTTAGAAACTGATAAAATAACAACTAATAATTTTTATAAACAAAAGTTGCGAATTAAGGATGATACACCAGTTTATATTAAGAATTATAGAACACCTTATTCTCAAAAAGATGAAATTAGTAGGCAAGTTAAAAAATTAAAAGACGATGATATTATAGAACCATCCATTTCTGAATACAACAGCCCAATCCTTTTAGTACCAAAAAAATCTCTCCCAGGAAGTTCTGAAAAACGCTGGCGACTAGTTTTTGATTACCGACAAATTAATAAAAAATTAGTAGCTGATAAATACCCTTTGCCTAGAATAGATGACATCTTAGATCAATTAGGACGTGCAAAATATTTTTCATGTCTAGATCTGATGTCTGGGTTTCACCAAATTGAAATAGAAAAAGAATCTAGGGACATAACATCTTTTTCAACAACGGAAGGCTCATTTCGATTTAAAAGACTTCCTTACGGAATCAAAATTGCTCCAAATTCATTCCAAAGAATGATGTCGTTAGCCTTTGCTGGCCTTACGCCAGAACAAGCGTTCCTTTATATGGACGATTTGGTCGTGATTGGATGTTCTGAAAACCATATGATAAAAAACTTACAAGACGTATTCGAGACATGTAGGAAATTTAATTTAAAATTTCATCCTGATAAATGCACCTTCTTCAGACATGAAGTTACTTTTCTTGGTCATAAATGTACTGACAAGGGAATCCTTCCCGATGATAGCAAATATGAAATCATTAGAAATTACCCAACACCAAGAGACTCCGACGCAGTAAGAAGATTTGTTGCATTTTGCAATTATTATCGACGCTTTATCCCAAACTTCGCTTCTCATTCAATTCACCTAACACGCTTAACGCGCAAAAATATAAAATTTCAATGGACGCCTGAATGTGAAAATGCATTCCAATTTTTAAAAGAGGCGCTCTTAAGCCCTTCTATCTTACAATATCCGAATTTTGATAAAATATTCTGCATCACAACAGATGCTAGCAAAAATGCCTGTGGAGCCGTACTAAGCCAGGAATACAATGGTGTATAATTACCAGTGGCATATGCATCAAGATCATTTACAAAGGGAGAAAGCAATAAAGCAACCATAGAACAAGAATTGGCAGCCATTCACTGGGCTATAAATTATTTTAAGCCATATGTATACGGAAAAGAATTTTTGGTTAGAAGTGACCATAGACCTCTTACTTACCTTTTTTCTATGAAAAATCCATCATCAAAACTAACCAGAATGCGTTTAGATCTCGAAGAATTCAACTTCGTTATAGAATATATAAAAGGTAAAGATAATTGCGGTGCAGACGCATTATCGCGCATAGACTTTGAGCAAATAAAACATATCCAACACAGTAATAACATCCTTAAAGTAAAAACCCGTTCAGAGACAAGACGAAACGAAAAGAATATTAGTGAAGAAAATTCACCTTTAAAAATTCGCAATGTAAATACTCCCAAAGTATACGAAACACTGAGCTATAGCGAGGTAAAAAAAGATGTTTGTTTGAAGTTCGATTTAATAAAAGAAACACCAAGGTGTTACTTAAAAATTGGTAAAAGAACTTTAATAAGCTTTCCTATAAATACTTTTATTATTAATGGAAAAATTGACTTAGGACAATTCTTTCCAAGGTTAGAAAAAGAGACCAATAATAGAAATATATACAAGTTGCAACTTTCATTAAACGATAATTTATTCAGTATGATTCAGATCACTGAATTTAAAAATAATGCAAACAATTTATTGAAAAAATTAAAAATCGCGTTAACGCCTAAATTAAAATACATAACGGAAGGTAAGGAAAAAGCTAAATTAATCGAAACTTTTCATAATGATCCTATACTTGGTGGTCATGCAGGAATTACCAGACTTTTAAAGAAATTAAGAGCAAAATACTTTTGGAAAAATATGACAAAAGAAGTAACTAAATATGTTAAAAGCTGTCTAGAGTGTCAAAAGAATAAATCTATGCCAAAAACGAAAGAACTTTTGTCAATAACACCAACACCCGCGCGCGCATTTGATATAGTATTGGTTGACACCATTGGTCCGTTAGCCCGATCTAACTTTGGTAACCAATACGCAGTAACTATCATATGTGACTTATCAAAATATTTAATCTCCATACCTATATCGGATAAATCAGCCAAAACAATAGCCAAAGCTATTTTTGAAAATTGTATTCTAGTTTATGGTCCGATGAAAAAAATCATTACTGATATGGGGTCTGAATATAGAAATCAAACTCTTAAAGAGCTATACAAGCTCCTGAACATAGATCAATCAACTTCCACAGCGTATCACCACCAAACTTTAGGAACAATTGAAAGGTCACATAGGACTTTGAATGAATATTTAAGATCATATATATCCCTCAACAGAACCGATTGGGACGAGTGGATAAAATACTTTACGTATTGTTATAACACAACACCTTCTACCGTGCACGGTTATAGCCCATTTGAACTTATATTTGGAAAAATACCAACAACTCTGAACTTTCTCTCTGAAAGCGTCATAGATCCATTGTATAATATTGATTCGTATGAAAAAGAAATTAAGTACAGATTACAAATGGCTCACCAGAGAGCGCAGCAAATTATTCAAAAATCCAAAACAACCCAAAAAGAACAGTATGATAAAACTTCAAGACCCATAGAAATAAAAATTAATGACATGGTATTACTTGAGAACAACGCAGGCCATATATTAGAAAATCTTTTTAAAGGCCCTTATACAGTAACCAAAATTGAAAACAACAACTGCACGCTATTAGGAAATGACAACAAATTCTTTAAAGTACATAAAAATAGACTACGGAAATTATAATGTATTGTAATAAAAATAAAAGCCAACCAAAACAATTTAAGTTATGGTCTCATGTGCGAGAAATTTCATTTATTCACCGTGAATAAGTGTGTTGTAGAATATATTATATCAAATAAAATCATAATTATTGTTATAAATAATATACTTTTAGCTAAGAATTTTTTTTTAGTAGTTATACATATTCTAAATTTTAATATGCAAATACTATATATATACAAAGAAAAAAAATAATAGTAAGCACAAACAACGTTAAATTAAACATTGTTATTAAAAAAATAAAAATTATTAAAAATAGTTTATTCTGCATATATAATCTTTTTGATTAAAATTTCGCTAACTAGCTTTAATTGATTTATGTGTATAAATAAAGATAGTTATGAGCATGCATGTTCATAATAAAACAAAAAGTTAATATTACAACCAATTATATTCTTATATTTTAAATTTTTAATACATAAATGTAATATTTTGATATTTTTTTTTAAATAAAAAAGGCTTAAAGGTATTGGTCAAGCATAATTTTATTAACTAAAATTAATTTCAAAAGGGGAAAGGTGTAATGACAACCTCATCATTGTTTGTCGTGGGAATCAAGGCCAACCTCAATTCCCCGGCAAATAATATGAAACCCCCAAAACAGCATTCAATTACATCTTGGGAACCATTCCATCTAATGGTTCTCCAGGTGTATCATACACACGAGTTGTTATATGTGCTGAGCTTGCATTTTGCCAGTGCACCAGCTTTGAACCTCCATAATATTATGTTTGATCAATGCCCAGCAGTCAATAAACGAACCTCGGAACAAACGTGTTATTTTCTTACAAACCTTTGATAAACAATAATAATCATTTACTACAGTTTTTCTTCAAACTATATACCAAGTTTGAAGAAAATCCGTCAAGCCGTTTAGGCTGTAGCATGACGTGAAAAAGCGCACATCCGCACAGACAGACCGACGGACGGTATGGCGAAAACCACTTTTTTGGGCTTCTCTATCATCGTAATATCATGTTTGATTTTTTTTCTGCACGAAACCAATACTTGCCCTATAGAGCAAGTAAAAAAAATTAAAGGTACACAAAATTTGTACTTCAATTAACAAATAATATATTGTTTTTTTTTTTTTGAATTCTATTTCAACAAAATAATATACATATTTGGTTAGATTTTGCTGCCAAAACCATTTGTCTTTGATTGGGGTGTAGGATACATTCAAAAAATTGCTAACGGGAATACTTAGAGCTTTGGATTTTTTTCAGGTATCTCTGACTTCGTAAAAATCGCAACCCAAGCTTAACTTACGGTTACATTTTATTTTTCTCTTAAATTGGTTTTTATTTTCTTCTCCTCTGAGGTCATTGAGAACTATTTCAAAAGCATTTGGGCAAAAAACATTTTCGGCCAAACAAGTCAAGTCAAGCAAGCAAGTAACTGCATGTATTACTTGTCAGATACCTATCATCTGTGTTAAAGCTGGGTGGAAGTTTGTCTGTGTGAGTGGAACATGTGAGTGTATTGCAACTGTCTTGCCAGTAGCTGGCATGTGTGGCGTCCGGGTATATCCCCAATGAGGCTTGACAGTGGAATATTTCAACATTTTGATAATTTTGAAGTTAAGGAAACCGGAGCGGCGCGGCGTTTTGAGGTTGAAATTAAGGAAACCGGTCAGGGATGAAAATTTGTAAATGAAACACTAGACCCGGAGAAATATTAGCCAAACCCGGAACACGGAGAATGGATTGGATTCCCGGAGTCTCCGGGTCAAAATAATACTGTTGGTAACCCTAGGCTTGACCCACATTCATGTTAAGGGGCTTCTTCATAATATTGTTTGTCTGTCTTCGAGAAGCCATGGTTCATAGATGGAGTTGATCCTCTGTGAAAAGGGTGGGTTATGAGACAGGGGTTGTCGTTTAGATGGCTGGGTGCTGTATGAATAGGGTAGACCCTGATTGGTATCAACATGGCGATGCCCAGCGTTGCAACTGTCTCATACGCACCAATTGTGCTTATTTTACCTCCAAGTGGTAGCCATCGGGTACTGGTCTTGTCCACCCGGACTTGACTTGCTGAACTTATAAGCGCGAGTGTTGATCACAGAAAAATAGCAACACTATAATTGCCCTGCCATAAAGCTCCTCTGTTTGTCTTGTTGGGTAGCAGTTTATTCTGTACGAACCCCTCAGAAAGCAAGCGAGCAGCGGATGAGCTTCCAATTAAGTGAACCAACATCGACGCTTACAGACAATATGGTAGGCACTCCATTGAGCTACTTCGACATATTCGGAGCTCAGGTCTTTGGGTCCTTTCACTACTATTAGTCAGGGTAGATAAATAGAGAAGGTGGCGGATGAGCCCATATAGGACCAACGGTAGCTCTCACATCCCCGTAGTGGGTTACTGACTCTGGATTTCTCCAGCTCCTTTTGTCCAAGGAGAGCAGCATAGGGCCTGGTCCCCCAGGTTGGGGGTTGTGCGTCGGGGTAACTTCCCTACCACGTAAGAAACCTCTTGTTCCGAAACAACCAACTGCCTCGGATATGGATGACCCTACTGATGACGACCCTAGCAAACGAAACAAGGACAACGAATTTCGGTTCTGCACGTGGAATGTCCGGACCCTTAACAGGCCACGTGCCGCCGAACAATTAGTGGAAGCCCTAGATGGTGTCAAAGCCGACATCACAGCCATCCAAGAAGTGCGATGGGATGGTGAAGGCACAAGGAGGATAAAAAACTGTGACATCTACTACGGCAAGTGCTACAGGACAAGAAAACAGCGGCTATTTGGATGCGGATTTGTGATAAGAGGGAGGCTTAGGCAAGAAGTCTTGGGGTTTCGTGGCATAAGCGAACGCATTGTCACAATCCGCATTAAATCCAAATTCAGCAACATCTCGCTGATATGCGTCCACGCCCCCACGGAGGAAAAAGATGACACGACCAAAGAAGAATTCTACGATCTTCTCGAGAAGACGTATGATGAATGCCCCAAGTACGACACTAAGTTTATTCTTGGTGACTTCAACGCCAAAATCGGAAAGGGTAACTTTGGCTCGACAGTCGGAAAGCATAGCCTGCACGACAACACTTCCGGTAACGGACACAGGTTAATGGACTTTGCTGCGGGGCGAAGTGTCATCTTAGCTAGCACATACTTCCCACACCTCAATATACACAAGGGGACCTGGCGGTCTCCTGATCAAAATACCGTCAACCAAATTGATCACATTGCGATTGATAGCAGACATGCGTCCAGTGTCATGGATGTCCGCACTTTCCGAGGGGCCAACATAGACTCGGACCACTACCTTGTTGTAGCTAAAGTGCGAATGCGGATCTCCATTAGACCACAGAATCGAACATCCACTGTGAGAAAGTTTGATGTTGCGAAGTTACCATCGCAAGAGACCGCCACAGCCTTTGCCAATCATGTCTCCTCTTATCTCTTGACAAGCCCGGCGCCTGCGCCAAACCCAGAGGCCCAGTGGCAACATTGCAAAATGGCCATCAAAACCGCTGCCACGGATGTTTTGGGTTTCATTAGGCGACCACAACGAAACACCTGGTTTGATGATGAGTGCAGGCTCGCATACCTGGCCAAAGACGAAGCCTATCATGCAGTTCTGAATGCCAGAACTAGAGCTGCCAAGAGCGCTTCCCGTGCGGTTTACCAGCAAAAGAGGAAAGAGGAACATCGGGTTTTCAGAAGAAAAAAAAGAGAACTGGAAAAACGAATGGTGGAATCTATTGAGGGGTGCTACGACAGAAGCAATGTTCGAAAGTTCTACCAAAGGGTAAAGCATTCGTCCAAGGGTTACAAAGCCCGAGCGGAAGCATGTAGAGACGAGGGTGGGAATGTCGTTGTAGATACACAGTCGGTGCTGAGAATTTGGAAAGAACACTTCTGCAGACTGTTAAACGGCGAAGACAACCAACTAATCGCTGTCAGGCAGAATGATCCATTTGATTTGGATGATGATGAACGAAATTTCCGTCCTCCCGACCAAGAAGAAGTTCGGATAGCAATATCTAAACTAAAGTCCAACAAGGCTGCTGGAGCTGATGGCCTTACGGCTGAACTCTTCAAAGCAGCGGGAGATGACTTGGTGAGGAGCATACACCAACTCATCTGTACAATCTGGTCGGATGAAAGTATGCCTGACGAATGGAACCTCAGCATTGTGTGCCCTATCCACAAGAAAGGAGATACTCTAAGCTGCGCCAACTACAGAGGTATAAGTCTCCTAAATGTCGCCTATAAAATCTTGTCGGCCATTCTGTGTGAACGTCTGAACCCTTTCGCACGTGAACTGATTGGCCCCTATCAGTGTGGTTTCAGACCCGGTAAGTCAACCGTCGACCAAATTTTCACACTTCGGCAGATTTTGGAAAAGACCCGAGAATTCCAGATCGATACTCACCACCTCTTTATCGATTTTAAAGTCGCCTATGACAGCGTAAACAGGAACGAGCTATACAGAGCCATGTCGCTTCTTGGCATCCCTGCCAAACTCGTTCGATTGTGCAGGATGACTATGGAGAACTCTCGCTGCTCCGTCAAGGTTGGTAAGAACACCACCGACTCATTTAATGTCGAGAAAGGCTTACGACAGGGTGACGCGCTGTCATGGGGAGCATGTCTTAATATCGAAGGACAAAAATCTCGAATGACAAAAATCTAGAATACAATTGCTTATAATCTAGAATGCAAAAATCTCGAATGCACAAAAATCTCGAATGAATTATAATCTCGAAAGAGAAAATCTCGAAAAAAATCTCGAATAAATTGTAGATTCGTGATTTTGTATTAAGATTTAATACTCAAGTTAAACACAGCTCTTCAGGTAGTTAAACAATTATTTATTTTCTGAGTTAAAATGAACAAAAAAAATCAATATAAAAAAGCAAAAAACACAAGAATATTATTCAGTTTTATCCTACTAATATTATAAATGTGAATGTTACGATGTTTGGATGTTTGGATGTTTGTTGCTAACTAACGCCAGAACGGCTAAACGTATTTGGATAAAATTTAGCACAGAGATAGCTTATAGTCCGGAATAGCAGATAGGCTATTTTTTATCGCGCGCGCGAATAGAAACATTGTCTCAAAAATTAATATTTTAACTCATGGTAAGTAAATTATTACTCTCTTTTATATTTATACTAGCCTTTACCCGCGGCTTCGCTCGCGTTTCAGCTGATCAAGAAGTAGACTGTATCGCAATCTAGCTTCTTCTTCTTTAATAGCTTTATAATTTAATACCTACATTTAACCGTGATAAAAAGTAGCCAATATGCTATTCCAGACTATAATCTATCTCTGTGCTAAATTTCACTCAGATGAGTTCAGCCATTCTGGTGTAATTTCAAAAATTAAAACAAATCTATCCCACGGGAACCATACATTTTACCGAGATAAAAAGTAGCAAATATGCTATTCCAGACTATAATCTATCTCTGTGCTAAATTTCATTCAGATCCGTTTAGCCATTCTGGTGTGATTTCAAAATTAAAACAAATCTATCCCACGGGAACCATACATTTTACCGGGATAAAAAATAGCCTATCTGCTATTTCGGACTATAAGCTATCTCTGTGCTAAATTTTATCCAAATACGTTTAGCCGTTCTGGCGTTAGTTAGCAACAAACATCCAAACATCCAAACATCGTAACATTCACATTTATAATATTAGTAGGATAAAACTGAATAATATTCTTGTGTTTTTTGATTTTTTATATTGATTTTTTTTGTTCATTTTAACTTCAGAAAATAAATAATTGTTTAACTACCTGAAGAGCTGTGTTTAACTTGAGTTTTAAATCTTAATACAAAATCTCGAATCTACAATTTATTCGAGATTTTTTTCGAGATTTTCTCTTTCGAGATTATAATTCATTCGAGATTTTTGTGCATTCGAGATTTTTGCATTCTAGATTATAAGCAATTGTATTCTAGATTTTTGTCATTCGAGATTTTTGTCCTTCGATATTAAGACATGCTCCCCATGACAGCGCGTCACCCTGTCGTAAGCCTTTCTCGACATTAAATGAGTCGGTGGTGTTCTTACCAACCTTGACGGAGCAGCGAGAGTTCTCCATAGTCATCCTGCACAATCGAACGAGTTTGGCAGGGATGCCAAGAAGCGACATGGCTCTGTATAGCTCGTTCCTGTTTACGCTGTCATAGGCGACTTTAAAATCGATAAAGAGGTGGTGAGTATCGATCTGGAATTCTCGGGTCTTTTCCAAAATCTGCCGAAGTGTGAAAATTTGGTCGACGGTTGACTTACCGGGTCTGAAACCACACTGATAGGGGCCAATCAGTTCACGTGCGAAAGGGTTCAGACGTTCACACAGAATGGCCGACAAGATTTTATAGGCGACATTTAGGAGACTTATACCTCTGTAGTTGGCGCAGCTTAGAGTATCTCCTTTCTTGTGGATAGGGCACACAATGCTGAGGTTCCATTCGTCAGGCATACTTTCATCCGACCAGATTGTACAGATGAGTTGGTGTATGCTCCTCACCAAGTCATCTCCCGCTGCTTTGAAGAGTTCAGCCGTAAGGCCATCAGCTCCAGCAGCCTTGTTGGACTTTAGTTTAGATATTGCTATCCGAACTTCTTCTTGGTCGGGAGGACGGAAATTTCGTTCATCATCATCCAAATCAAATGGATCATTCTGCCTGACAGCGATTAGTTGGTTGTCTTCGCCGTTTAACAGTCTGCAGAAGTGTTCTTTCCAAATTCTCAGCACCGACTGTGTATCTACAACGACATTCCCACCCTCGTCTCTACATGCTTCCGCTCGGGCTTTGTAACCCTTGGACGAATGCTTTACCCTTTGGTAGAACTTTCGAACATTGCTTCTGTCGTAGCACCCCTCAATAGATTCCACCATTCGTTTTTCCAGTTCTCTTTTTTTTCTTCTGAAAACCCGATGTTCCTCTTTCCTCTTTTGCTGGTAAACCGCACGGGAAGCGCTCTTGGCAGCTCTAGTTCTGGCATTCAGAACTGCATGATAGGCTTCGTCTTTGGCCAGGTATGCGAGCCTGCACTCATCATCAAACCAGGTGTTTCGTTGTGGTCGCCTAATGAAACCCAAAACATCCGTGGCAGCGGTTTTGATGGCCATTTTGCAATGTTGCCACTGGGCCTCTGGGTTTGGCGCAGGCGCCGGGCTTGTCAAGAGATAAGAGGAGACATGATTGGCAAAGGCTGTGGCGGTCTCTTGCGATGGTAACTTCGCAACATCAAACTTTCTCACAGTGGATGTTCGATTCTGTGGTCTAATGGAGATCCGCATTCGCACTTTAGCTACAACAAGGTAGTGGTCCGAGTCTATGTTGGCCCCTCGGAAAGTGCGGACATCCATGACACTGGACGCATGTCTGCTATCAATCGCAATGTGATCAATTTGGTTGACGGTATTTTGATCAGGAGACCGCCAGGTCCCCTTGTGTATATTGAGGTGTGGGAAGTATGTGCTAGCTAAGATGACACTTCGCCCCGCAGCAAAGTCCATTAACCTGTGTCCGTTACCGGAAGTGTTGTCGTGCAGGCTATGCTTTCCGACTGTCGAGCCAAAGTTACCCTTTCCGATTTTGGCGTTGAAGTCACCAAGAATAAACTTAGTGTCGTACTTGGGGCATTCATCATACGTCTTCTCGAGAAGATCGTAGAATTCTTCTTTGGTCGTGTCATCTTTTTCCTCCGTGGGGGCGTGGACGCATATCAGCGAGATGTTGCTGAATTTGGATTTAATGCGGATTGTGACAATGCGTTCGCTTATGCCACGAAACCCCAAGACTTCTTGCCTAAGCCTCCCTCTTATCACAAATCCGCATCCAAATAGCCGCTGTTTTCTTGTCCTGTAGCACTTGCCGTAGTAGATGTCACAGTTTTTTATCCTCCTTGTGCCTTCACCATCCCATCGCACTTCTTGGATGGCTGTGATGTCGGCTTTGACACCATCTAGGGCTTCCACTAATTGTTCGGCGGCACGTGGCCTGTTAAGGGTCCGGACATTCCACGTGCAGAACCGAAATTCGTTGTCCTTGTTTCGTTTGCTAGGGTCGTCATCAGTAGGGTCATCCATATCCGAGGCAGTTGGTTGTTTCGGAACAAGAGGTTTCTTACGTGGTAGGGAAGTTACCCCGACGCACAACCCCCAACCTGGGGGACCAGGCCCTATGCTGCTCTCCTTGGACAAAAGGAGCTGGAGAAATCCAGAGTCAGTAACCCACTACGGGGATGTGAGAGCTACCGTTGGTCCTATATGGGCTCATCCGCCACCTTCTCTATTTATCTACCCTGACTAATAGTAGTGAAAGGACCCAAAGACCTGAGCTCCGAATATGTCGAAGTAGCTCAATGGAGTGCCTACCATATTGTCTGTAAGCGTCGATGTTGGTTCACTTAATTGGAAGCTCATCCGCTGCTCGCTTGCTTTCTGAGGGGTTCGTACAGAATAAACTGCTACCCAACAAGACAAACAGAGGAGCTTTATGGCAGGGCAATTATAGTGTTGCTATTTTTCTGTGATCAACACTCGCGCTTATAAGTTCAGCAAGTCAAGTCCGGGTGGACAAGACCAGTACCCGATGGCTACCACTTGGAGGTAAAATAAGCACAATTGGTGCGTATGAGACAGTTGCAACGCTGGGCATCGCCATGTTGATACCAATCAGGGTCTACCCTATTCATACAGCACCCAGCCATCTAAACGACAACCCCTGTCTCATAACCCACCCTTTTCACAGAGGATCAACTCCATCTATGAACCATGGCTTCTCGAAGACAGACAAACAATATTATGAAGAAGCCCCTTAACATGAATGTGGGTCAAGCCTAGGGTTACCAACAGTATTATTTTGACCCGGAGACTCCGGGAATCCAATCCATTCTCCGTGTTCCGGGTTTGGCTAATATTTCTCCGGGTCTAGTGTTTCATTTACAAATTTTCATCCCTGACCGGTTTCCTTAATTTCAACCTCAAAACGCCGCGCCGCTCCGGTTTCCTTAACTTCAAAATTATCAAAATGTTGAAATATTCCACTGTCAAGCCTCATTGGGGATATACCCGGACGCCACACATGCCAGCTACTGGCAAGACAGTTGCAATACACTCACATGTTCCACTCACACAGACAAACTTTCACCCAGCTTTAACACAGATGATAGGTATCTGACAAGTAATACATGCAGTTACTTGCTTGCTTGACTTGACTTGTTTGGCCGAAAATGTTTTTTGCCCAAATGCTTTTGAAATAGTTCTCAATGACCTCAGAGGAGAAGAAAATAAAAACCAATTTAAGAGAACAATAAAATGTAACCGTAAGTTAAGCTTGGGTTGCGATTTTTACGAAGTCAGAGATACCTGAAAAAAATCCAAAGCTCTAAGTATTCCCGTTAGCAATTTTTTGAATGTATCCTACACCCCAATCAAAGACAAATGGTTTTGGCAGCAAAATCTAACCAAATATGTATATTATTTTGTTGAAATAGAATTCAAAAAAAAAAAACAATATATTATTTGTTAATTGAAGTACAAATTTTGTGTACCTTTAATTTTTTTTACTTGCTCTATAGGGCAAGTATTGGTTTCGTGCAGAAAAAAAATCAAACATGATATTACGATGATAGAGAAGCCCAAAAAAGTGGTTTTCGCCATACCGTCCGTCGGTCTGTCTGTGCGGATGTGCGCTTTTTCACGTCATGCTACAGCCTAAACGGCTTGACGGATTTTCTTCAAACTTGGTATATAGTTTGAAGAAAAACTGTAGTAAATGATTATTATTGTTTATCAAAGGTTTGTAAGAAAATAACACGTTTGTTCCGAGGTTCGTTTATTGACTGCTGGGCATTGATCAAACATAATATTATGGAGGTTCAAAGCTGGTGCACTGGCAAAATGCAAGCTCAGCACATATAACAACTCGTGTGTATGATACACCTGGAGAACCATTAGATGGAATGGTTCCCAAGATGTAATTGAATGCTGTTTTGGGGGTTTCATATTATTTGCCGGGGAATTGAGGTTGGCCTTGATTCCCACGACAAACAATGATGAGGTTGTCATTACACCTTTCCCCTTTTGAAATTAATTTTAGTTAATAAAATTATGCTTGACCAATACCTTTAAGCCTTTTTTATTTAAAAAAAAATATCAAAATATTACATTTATGTATTAAAAATTTAAAATATAAGAATATAATTGGTTGTAATATTAACTTTTTGTTTTATTATGAACATGCATGCTCATAACTATCTTTATTTATACACATAAATCAATTAAAGCTAGTTAGCGAAATTTTAATCAAAAAGATTATATATGCAGAATAAACTATTTTTAATAATTTTTATTTTTTTAATAACAATGTTTAATTTAACGTTGTTTGTGCTTACTATTATTTTTTTTCTTTGTATATATATAGTATTTGCATATTAAAATTTAGAATATGTATAACTACTAAAAAAAAATTCTTAGCTAAAAGTATATTATTTATAACAATAATTATGATTTTATTTGATATAATATATTCTACAACACACTTATTCAAGGTGAATAAATGAAATTTCTCGCACATGAGACCATAACTTAAATTGTTTTGGTTTGCTTTTATTTTTATTACAATACATTTTAATTTCCGTAGTCTATTTTTATGTACTTTAAAGAATTTGTTGTCATTTCCTAATAGCGTGCAGTTGTTGTTTTCAATTTTGGTTACTGTATAAGGGCCTTTAAAAAGATTTTCTAATTTATGGCCTGCGTTGTTCTCAAGTAATACCATGTCATTAATTTTTATTTCTATGGGTCTTGAAGTTTTATCATACTGTTCTTTTTGGGTTGTTTTGGATTTTTGAATAATTTGCTGCGCTCTCTGGTGAGCCATTTGTAATCTGTACTTAATTTCTTTTTCATACGAATCAATATTATACAATGGATCTATGACGCTTTCAGAGAGAAAGTTCAGAGTTGTTGGTATTTTTCCAAATATAAGTTCAAATGGGCTATAACCGTGCACGGTAGAAGGTGTTGTGTTATAACAATACGTAAAGTATTTTATCCACTCGTCCCAATCGGTTCTGTTGAGGGATATATATGATCTTAAATATTCATTCAAAGTCCTATGTGACCTTTCAATTGTTCCTAAAGTTTGGTGGTGATACGCTGTGGAAGTTGATTGATCTATGTTCAGGAGCTTGTATAGCTCTTTAAGAGTTTGATTTCTATATTCAGACCCCATATCAGTAATGATTTTTTTCATCGGACCATAAACTAGAATACAATTTTCAAAAATAGCTTTGGCTATTGTTTTGGCTGATTTATCCGATATAGGTATGGAGATTAAATATTTTGATAAGTCACATATGATAGTTACTGCGTATTGGTTACCAAAGTTAGATCGGGCTAACGGACCAATGGTGTCAACCAATACTATATCAAATGCGCGCGCGGGTGTTGGTGTTATTGACAAAAGTTCTTTCGTTTTTGGCATAGATTTATTCTTTTGACACTCTAGACAGCTTTTAACATATTTAGTTACTTCTTTTGTCATATTTTTCCAAAAGTATTTTGCTCTTAATTTCTTTAAAAGTCTGGTAATTCCTGCATGACCACCAAGTATAGGATCATTATGAAAAGTTTCGATTAATTTAGCTTTTTCCTTACCTTCCGTTATGTATTTTAATTTAGGCGTTAACGCGATTTTTAATTTTTTCAATAAATTGTTTGCATTATTTTTAAATTCAGTGATCTGAATCATACTGAATAAATTATCGTTTAATGAAAGTTGCAACTTGTATATATTTCTATTATTGGTCTCTTTTTCTAACCTTGGAAAGAATTGTCCTAAGTCAATTTTTCCATTAATAATAAAAGTATTTATAGGAAAGCTTATTAAAGTTCTTTTACCAATTTTTAAGTAACACCTTGGTGTTTCTTTTATTAAATCGAACTTCAAACAAACATCTTTTTTTACCTCGCTATAGCTCAGTGTTTCGTATACTTTGGGAGTATTTACATTGCGAATTTTTAAAGGTGAATTTTCTTCACTAATATTCTTTTCGTTTCGTCTTGTCTCTGAACGGGTTTTTACTTTAAGGATGTTATTACTGTGTTGGATATGTTTTATTTGCTCAAAGTCTATGCGCGATAATGCGTCTGCACCGCAATTATCTTTACCTTTTATATATTCTATAACGAAGTTGAATTCTTCGAGATCTAAACGCATTCTGGTTAGTTTTGATGATGGATTTTTCATAGAAAAAAGGTAAGTAAGAGGTCTATGGTCACTTCTAACCAAAAATTCTTTTCCGTATACATATGGCTTAAAATAATTTATAGCCCAGTGAATGGCTGCCAATTCTTGTTCTATGGTTGCTTTATTGCTTTCTCCCTTTGTAAATGATCTTGATGCATATGCCACTGGTAATTATACACCATTGTATTCCTGGCTTAGTACGGCTCCACAGGCATTTTTGCTAGCATCTGTTGTGATGCAGAATATTTTATCAAAATTCGGATATTGTAAGATAGAAGGGCTTAAGAGCGCCTCTTTTAAAAATTGGAATGCATTTTCACATTCAGGCGTCCATTGAAATTTTATATTTTTGCGCGTTAAGCGTGTTAGGTGAATTGAATGAGAAGCGAAGTTTGGGATAAAGCGTCGATAATAATTGCAAAATGCAACAAATCTTCTTACTGCGTCGGAGTCTCTTGGTGTTGGGTAATTTCTAATGATTTCATATTTGCTATCATCGGGAAGGATTCCCTTGTCAGTACATTTATGACCAAGAAAAGTAACTTCATGTCTGAAGAAGGTGCATTTATCAGGATGAAATTTTAAATTAAATTTCCTACATGTCTCGAATACGTCTTGTAAGTTTTTTATCATATGGTTTTCAGAACATCCAATCACGACCAAATCGTCCATATAAAGGAACGCTTGTTCTGGCGTAAGGCCAGCAAAGGCTAATGACATCATTCTTTGGAATGAATTTGGAGCAATTTTGATTCCGTAAGGAAGTCTTTTAAATCGAAATGAGCCTTCCGTTGTTGAAAAAGATGTTATGTCCCTAGATTCTTTTTCTATTTCAATTTGGTGAAACCCAGACATCAGATCTAGACATGAAAAATATTTTGCACGTCCTAATTGATCTAAGATGTCATCTATTCTAGGCAAAGGGTATTTATCAGCTACTAATTTTTTATTAATTTGTCGGTAATCAAAAACTAGTCGCCAGCGTTTTTCAGAACTTCCTGGGAGAGATTTTTTTGGTACTAAAAGGATTGGGCTGTTGTATTCAGAAATGGATGGTTCTATAATATCATCGTCTTTTAATTTTTTAACTTGCCTACTAATTTCATCTTTTTGAGAATAAGGTGTTCTATAATTCTTAATATAAACTGGTGTATCATCCTTAATTCGCAACTTTTGTTTATAAAAATTATTAGTTGTTATTTTATCAGTTTCTAAGGCGAAGATGTCTGCAAACTCATTGCATAGTTTTGTTAACTGTTTAGACGCAAAAGCGGGAAAATTTTTTGACAATTTTTCTATTACTTTTTCCTTGTGCCTACTATCTTTTTGATCAAATTTATAAACACTGTATGTAGAAAGGCTTTCTGTTTTAATTTGGACATTTGTAAGTAACGTGTTATCGAAAGTTGTATTTATTACTTTAACATACGGATTTGTTTTGGAGACTATAGCCTTACCAATATAAATTCCTTCTGATATTTTTTGATTCGGTATAAAAACTTCTTCCTCTGTGGTTATGAAACTAACCTTTCTTACCACTTCACACCTTGCGGGCAATGACAAGGAATTTGGAGTCGGTGTGTCATAAATTGGAATGGATATGTTTTTTGAGAAGTTATCTGGTCTGAGAATTAACCAGTTATTTTGCGTTTGGTAGTCTAAAATACAGTTGTATTTTTTTATAAAGTCTAAACCTAATATTCCGATTTGAAAATTGTGTTTAATCAAAATGTTTGTATTAAGAATCAATTCGCCGGTAGTCTGACCAAGAGAATGCACTACGCTATTGCCTATTCCACTTATCTTGGACGTATGAAAATTGTTTATAGATCTATTGGGATGAAGTTTGTTTTCCTTAAATACAGAAACATCGGCACCTGTATCAACTAGGAATGTGTTTGTACAGTGACTTAATGTATTTTCAACTATTATATAACTGCTAAGGTTAAGATTTAGGTTAAAAATTTTGAACTTCTGATATTTAGCCAAAGTTTTATAAGCATCCCCCAGTTGTAAAACCTGGGGGTTTGACATGTTTTCCGAAACCTCGTTTATAACTCTTACGTTTCGGTTTCCTTTATGGAAGCGATTATTATTTTGCGCTCGGTATGAATTCCGGAAACTATAGTCTTGTTCATTATTTTGGTATCTGTAGTTTTGTCGGCCGTGTCCACGTCCACGACCACGGCCACGAAAGTTATTAAAATTGGATTTTTTATTATAAAAAACAACGTTAGACTGGCTAGCGCTCACTTCTGTAGTAGTAGTTACAAATTTGGATACAGCTTCGTTCATATTATTAAACGTACCTGCTTCCATAATGAGTTTAATTTTCTCATTGGACGCATTTGTAGACAGTGATTTGACAGCATTTTGGGTGGAGTATTCTTCAGCTAGCCTGAAGGGAACACCTTCTGAAATATATGCCCTTTTAAGTGAAGATGTCAAGTCTTCTATTTCTTTGATATACGTGTTCGTAGGCCTATTGTTTTGCCTTGCACTCATTATTTTTGAAATGAGTACTTTAGAGGATACGCTCTTAATGTTAGTTTGAAGGGTTTGTACTATCTCAGTAACTGTACTTTCGTTTGTTATGAAGTTGCGTGCTGTTCCTGATAATTTTGTTTTAATCAGAGAAACAGCGCTACTTTCATTAGTCCCTGCATTTTCGTTGACCAGATTAACAGCGTCAACAAAACGCTGTAAATTCTCCGGTGAACCATCAAATTCTGGGACTATTCTCGAAGCGAAATTCAGAAAATCGATAGACGACGTCATATTGTCTTCGATTGTATCTTCGCTTTCACTGTCACTTAATTCCTGATCTTGCTCTTTTATATTTATATCAACTGAGACATTAAAGTCCGTTGGAATTTTTATATTTCTATTAAGTCGACAACAAGCTCTAGACAAATAGTCACGAAAATAATAATGTATTTCATAAGCTTCTCCTTTGTGAAGTTTTTTTAAGTTAGCGAAGTTTTTTTTTATAATTTCATGTATGAGATTGTACTCGTTTATCAAATTACATAAATGAGTTTCACTAACTGTTCCCTTAGGGGGATGTTTTTTGTTTATACATTTAAAAATTCTGAGGAATTCTTTTTTATGCTCTTTAATATTATTTAGAATATCTTCCCATTTTGACATATTTTCAAAAAGGAGATATGGTTAAGTCTTCATAATAGAATAAAAATAAAAAAAATTATATTACGTATATGTCTCAAATTTGTTTCTTCCTGTCATATTAATTTTCCATGATTCGCCATCAGATTTCGTTATGCGTCTGAGCTCTGAGATTTCTTGCCTCCTGTTGATTTCACTTCCATGGTATTTCCAATTTGTTTTCTTTTATTTTTACCATTATTTGAAGTTAGACTTTTTTGTTATATTTTGTCCATCGACACAGCGCGGTTTAAATATTTGCGTTTTATATTACCACGATATATACAGACAATTTTATATACGAAACTAGCAACACACACGAAGGCAATTATTGCCAGTAAGAAGTTTGTTGTGTCTAGGTTTTGTTCGTTATTATTTTTAATGTCTATTTCATTTATGACATTTGCCTTTGGGTCTACGAATTTTGACTGTTTTTTCCCCATTTTTTTTTTTATACTTTTACACTTGAAGCGTCAATAATTATTATATTTTTTGTCGTTTTTATGGATGGTTTTTCTTTAAGTTTCTCCCGTTTTCCGTAAAACTTTAAACGCACTTCAAAAGGTTCACTTGACGCTTTCTCACTGTCACGGTCGCCATGTAGTAAATGATTATTATTGTTTATCAAAGGTTTGTAAGAAAATAACACGTTTGTTCCGAGGTTCGTTTATTGACTGCTGGGCATTGATCAAACATAATATTATGGAGGTTCAAAGCTGGTGCACTGGCAAAATGCAAGCTCAGCACATATAACAACTCGTGTGTATGATACACCTGGAGAACCATTAGATGGAATGGTTCCCAAGATGTAATTGAATGCTGTTTTGGGGGTTTCATATTATTTGCCGGGGAATTGAGGTTGGCCTTGATTCCCACGACAAACAATGATGAGGTTGTCATTACAAAACCATTGTCGAGATTTTTTTTATTTTGTTTTAGCCCGGCTCAAACTGGTACCTTTCAAGTAACGGTTTTTTTCAATTTGGATTTTCTCGAAAACGGCTCTAACGATTTTGATTAAATTTAAAATTAAGCTAACTTTAAGCATTTCTAACAAAACTGCGTTTTTTGTTTTTGCCTCAAATGGTCGTAACGAAAATCAGGTTTTAACGGCTTTTTTTTCAAATAGCCATAAGTTCACAACGGCTTGATTGAATCAACTCAAACTTTGTTTGACATAGTTTTTCATAGTGTTCTATAGGATGGTTTAGTAAATTTTTCACTCAAGCCTTTCTAAACGGTGGCTTCCATACAACGAGCCGTTGAGTTTTAGCCAACTTTTTTTGGTTTTTTCTAATTTTCTCGAAAATGGCTCTAACGATTTTGATTAAACTTTGTGTATTATATTCTTTTAGTGTTTTTAAGAGAACTGCGTTTTTAGTTTTTGGCTAAAAATGCAAATAACGGAGATCTGCTTTTAACGGCTTTTTTTTTCAAATGGCCATAAGTTGTCAACGGTTGCATCGAATTCACTCAAACTTTTTTTGTTATAGTTCCTTACAGCTTCCTATCAGATGGAGTAGATTTTTTTTCAGTTTCTCTTTTTAAAATGGTGGCTCCTATACAAAGAGCCACTAGATTTTGGCCAATTTTTTTATTTTTTCTAATTTACTCAAAAAATACTCCCCCGATTTTTATGAAACTTTGTATGTAACATGTATAGAATACTTCAAAGAAAACTGCATTTTTAGTTTTTGGCTATACATGATAATAGCGGAAATTGCTTTTAACAGTATTATTAATTTGGCCACAAGTGGACATTTGTATCATTTATAACACCCAAAAGATAACGTCTTAATTTTAAATATTAAAGGTTTCTTAACGTTAGCTCCCGTATATCGAGTTTTCCAGTCTTAGCCAAATTTTTTTGGTTTTTACCAAATTTTTCAAAAATGAATTGTTCTTATTGGTCGAAAAGTTTGTTTTCATCGTACTATTGCACCAACAGAGCAAGTACGTGCGACCCAGTCGTGCATTTTATTAGTTATAACAATACTCGTATGTATCTATATCTATCTTATATTTTCATGCTGTGAATTTTTGTTTGTGGAACCTAGTGTGGAATATTTTTTTATTTAATTTTGCTTAAAGATTATTTTGTTTATTCTCAAGCGTTTGAACGAATAAAATATTTTTTTTGATAAGTTCAAAAAATCTCCGGGTCTAGGTCTTTCCAGAGTTGGTAACCCTGGTCAAGCCTGACCTACATTACTAAACCTCTAAGCTAATCTAACCCAAACATCATATACGAAATGTTCCACCGTTCATGAAAATGTGAGGGAGAGAGAGTTCTATTCAACCCCCATCGGACCTAACTAACCTATTCCATAATGACTAAATTCCTATTACTCTTAGAAAGCTGAAAGAAAATCTGCATAATACCGACAAAATAAGTGAAGACTGCAGAAAGTTTCAATTACTATAATCATACAAAAATTTTATTAGATATAATCTTAATACTAACAGGATAATTATTTCCGAAATACTTATGCTATTAAAGAAAATATATTTAAATCAAAATTTTAAATATTTTTATTCGACCGATGTCTAAATCGTTATTAAATTGATTACAAAAGTGATTTCATCATTTATGAAGTCGATATTCAAGACTCAATCTTGATAATACAGAAATTTAATACCAGAAGGGTAGTGAAATTAAGTAATTCTCAATAATTAAAATGGTCGATAATCTTTTTAAAAATTCAAAGAAAGTATGCTTATTATTATCATTAATCACACGTACGAAAAGTAGATCACGACAGTAAAACAATCAATATCCAAAACAAAGTAAAACAATTAGGTCACAGCGGCTTGTTAATGCTGTAAAATATTGTAACTATCTTCGAGTAAAATAAATTCGAAAAGAATTTACCGAACGTATACCGAATTCAATATATAAATACGCGACCGCAACTAAATTGTAGTCAATTCAATACGAGATACCTCAGGTAAGCAACGTATTTGCCAAACAATAGGCGTGGAGAGCGGAGTAATAAACCGTCACTTCCGTCTGACCTAATCCACAACAGACAACAATCACAACAAAGATTACAAATAAATGTTTATTATTACTATCCTGACAAAGAATATCCTAACAATGAATTCCTAATTAGGATTGTTCGAAGATAACACAATAATGATCGTATTATGATTTAAAAACTGAGAACACAAGTGAAGTAAACCCAATGTGTGGAGTTGAATTGCAAACAATTCAGAAAAAAAAAACAGATAAGGAAGGACGTACACTTAATAAGTACTAGAAACAACTATGTTTCTTAAGATACCAGGTAAGGATGTAAGGATGATTACCGTATAGTAAAAGGAATATAACAGGATCGAAAAATATTCAGGCCAATATCAGGGAGGGTCGCTAAAAAGTAATAGTTGGACATAAATGCATATACAGTTCGTATATGATATCAGTAATTGCAATATAGTTTAATATATTTCAAAAATCAATATAGTTTTAAAAATCTTAAATACCTAGACGAAGAAGTGCACTGCTCCAATCTAATATCCTATTTTCAAAATGTTTATCTGTATATTCAAAATTATTCAATAGTTATATTGTTGCAACTTGATATCACGAAGTAGCAAGATGCAATTTACCAGCTATACAGCGGGGTAGGGAGTTTATATCCCTAGCAAGGTAATCGACGATTGGCGTGAGGAGTCTTAGTGACTCTGGAGTTGGTTGCCAATTAAAAACTTGGACAAACCAAAGTAGAGAAAATAAAATTTCACACAACATACTACACTAAAGGACGAAGACAAATGTCAGATAGTTACCAGACTATCTGTGGATAATTTCAAAATTAGCAATATATTCCAAAATTTGCCAAAGTTAATTCTTTCTTAATCGCAGTTCAAAAATCTCGCGACAGTAAATTATTTATATTCAAAACCGAATCTTCTATTGATTCTATAGCTCATGCAATTAAATTTATCGTTAACGTAGACAGCAAAAGTGAAGTTAAACGCCATAATAATCTTTATTTAGAGTTTCAAACCCGTGTCTTTAGGATTATCTTTCTTTTAGTTTCGTGCATCAATAATATGCAGTTTTATATATAGATATATTATAACTACAACTACCATAAAGATATACTAGTAATAAATTAAAATTGAAAAATGATACTCAAGTGAATTTTGTTTTTGTTGAGATGGATGTATAATCGCACTCCTTTATATCCTTAATGTTGTTAAAAATATCTCGAACTGATGAAGCTTGAAGACTTGAAGAGGACCAAAACGATACTCCAGGTGTACGGATGCAAAGGTTTCGCAGGATCGGAGGCATAAGCGTCCAAATCCAATGCGGATCCGCAACAGAGCTGAGGTGCGCTTGGTGTATACACCGCGCGTGGTGTCTATAGTACTAGGTGTCTCAAAAGAGAGCAGCCTGAGGAAACCAGTGTTCACTACAGGTGCAAACGTAGTTGGAAAAATCTATAGATCCTCCTCCTGCAGTTACGAATTGTCGCAAAAAGTATGTGCCCGCAGGTGGGCTTATCTTGGCACCGCAGGTGGTGCTTCAGATTTCATACACAATATCTTGATGCTTGGTACAGATGTCAGCTACGATCGTGTTGTCAGGACGATGTAGATGAAACCCAAGCTTGGTTCCAGCGTCGAAAATATTCCAGCTTGTGCTGGATATGTGATGTACGTCGAAATAACGGTGCAGGACGTCGTCGGCCGCACGTGGCTTTCGAAATAGCACGTTGTCTGGAACAATGTGCAGGCTCACAACAAAAAAAAAATCTGAGTAAATCCAACAATTTTCTAGATGTTTCGTATTCTTTTATTCAATTTCCGGCAATTTCCAGGTTTAGGGATCCTCGCAGAAAACTCAAGAACTCAAAATTCTTGTCTGGATATGGTTGCAGTAATAACTAATAAGAGATCACACAAGGTACACTTGATGCGTCGGCGGCGTCCAGGAAATGCAATGCAATATTGCATGTGCTCGGGCGTCTTTACCTATGCACCAGGGAAACGCATCCGTATCAAAATTAAACCACAAAATTATACGAAAATATTCGAAGACTCACCAGATTTATTAATTAAATTTCACAAAAAAATGCCTACAATGGGCGTTTAAAGCTCCTTGGGGAGTACAAATATGTGTTGGCGTCGTGGCTGGCCACCATGTGATTGCCACCGACGCGCACGAGGATAAAATTTGTCCACCCCGGAAAATTGACAAAATGTGCACAAATCGCGTGCTGAAACATATAATCTCCTATCAGACACTAAATTATGTATTAGAGATTTTTCATTGAATATATTCAATGATTAATCTCATAATACCATGAATATATTATACATACCTTTTTATAATAAGTGAATCCAACTGAAAAATTAAATAGCTTGCCACACCCAACTTTAAAAAAAAACTTTCTTGGCTTATTTTTTCTTTATTTCTTCTTTTTGCTTCTGGACTGGTAGGTATGATGGTTTCGAATGAAATGGAATGAGGGATGTTCTCATTCATTACTCTATGTCTAGTCACCTGAAGTTGGTTGCGTTTACAAATAGTAGTCCTCTATGGCCATAGGCCTGTTCGTAGTGTAGGAAAATTTTCTTACTACAACCATTATGGTTCGTTCATAGATGTCGCCACCGTCAAGGAACTCGGTAGTTCAGAAAAAGAAGTGGTTGCTAGTTTACATACATCATCACGTCATGTGTCAATATTTCTATCACGCAAAAGAGATGTTTCAGACACAAAAGACGAAAAAAAAATACCATGAGTGGTGGTACTTGACACAATATTGCTATTCATACCAAACAGACTTGAACATTTCGTGTCGATGACATAAAGACTGTATGGTGAGTATTAGATTCATTTGAGGTTTCACCAACCTACGAATCGAGCCTCGCCATGAGGCCACTGAAATGACATCTACCACGAGTTAAGTGTTATACAGTTCGTATTCACCACCAAATCGGCCTGGTGAATGCGCACCAACACTGACACTCTAAATAGAAACAAATTCTTCCCTCCGGAACACACTGACATTTATGGAACAACTGTCTAATTGGACCGAAATTCCGTAGAGAGATTTCGAAAAGGGGTTAAATGCAGGATTTTATCCTATCAGAAAAATGACAATTAAATTAGAATGATCCGTGAAGGATATTATTCTGACAGGTAGGTTTGCGAAAAAAAGGGAATAAATATGGCAAAGGGAAATTCTCTGACAAAGGGAATTGTTCTAACCGAAAATTATTTAAGTGTGAATTTGAGGATCGGTAATACTGGATAAGCGCCATCTAGTGAGTATATTGGACATTAGATGTAAATACTCTGTCGCTTTAGGCGATGATAACAATTACAAAAAAAAAAATTTTTGGGGTGTAGTCACACTAATTTAGAACTGTCAAAATATTTTCCCTACAAAACTTATGCTTTTGGAACAAATCTTATTTGTTCCCAAAGCAGAAGGAAAAGGAGAATATTTCCCAAATTGCTTCTGAATGGACTTTACCTTGGCCCATTCGCTGTCACTGTGTGAGTAACACACAGATAGTCTGTAACAATTAAACACACAATAAACATGTAAACAAAAGTTGCTATCCTTGCAAAAAAAAAATTTGTAGGAAAGAAACGAAAATTGGACAAGCACAAAGGGTCTCATGCACAGCTGAGCATACACCGGGCACAATAATAATAATATCACCGAAAATAATCCTGTGTGGATATAGGAGAGTGTAGGGAAGGGAAAGCAAAGTCAACACTGACAAGCTCTATTCCTAATACATCCATATACCACACTACCTCTTAAGGTCTTTCGTGTGCACCGTCGATATGTAGCCTTTGCTATCCACTACCTCATATAAATTATCACCGATAATTCTTAAAATTCTAACCTTAATGAACTTCGGGCTGAGTTTCGCATTAAAGTGTTTTAAATAATCGCTAAGCACGAAATTCCGTTTATAAACCTCGTCATCCACCCTATAGATGACCTTGTGACTACGTACATTGTACACTTTTCCATAGTCAGCATGGGCCTTAGCTAATGCTTCTTTCAAATAGGAATGGGGAATATTCATTTTTGCCGTTTTTGGTAGCCAATCTATCTCCGAATTGTTCAAACCTCCTAACTCTCTCAGCAGTCGATAATCCGCCCCATACTCAATCATTCTCTGACCAAACAGAGCTTCATAGGGGGACATCTTATGAGTAGAATGAACAGTGGTGCGAAGTGCACTACTTATGGACGATAGATGGGCGTCCCAATTGGACTGTTTTGGATTTATATACGCGCGAATAGTCGCTTAAATTGAGCGATTTACTCTTTCACTAGCATTCGTTTGTGGCGAATAAAATGCAGTTTTATAATGCATTCAAATAACTTTGAAATTCCTTACTTAGGAATTGAGTGCCGTTATCAGAGAGTATACTCTCTGGTACACCATATACTAAAAATATATTCTCCTGCAAGAAATTAACTACGTTAATAGCCGTGGCTTTTCTCAATGGTTTAATCAGAACGAACTTCGTTAACTGATCGACAACAATAATTATGAAAACGTTACCGCTCCTCGACTTTGGATAGGGACCCAAAAAATCTATATACAGATGTTGGAATGGTCGATCGACCACAAAACTTCTTCCCATCTCCGTCCGAAGCGTCATATTCGAAGCTTTAGTCGTTTTACAAACTTCGCATGTATCCACAAAATGTTTGACCTGAGTATACATACTCGGCCAATAGAAACGTTGTCTCAACCTATAGAGAGTTTTCACGACACCGCCGTGTAAAGATCTTGGAGGATTATGAGCTAACTCAATTAATGACTTCGTCATCTCAGATGGAACCCACAGTTTCCACGTTAAGTCGTCTGCGAGGGGATTACCAATAGAGTGTTTGGTACGTTTGTACACGTATCCCTCGGATACCTTGAGATCTGGTAATCGCTCCTGCTCCTTCTTGATGTGGTTGATGAGGTCCAGGTATCCTGCTGACTGGAAAGAGGAATCCTCTAAGTCCAAGTGGAGTACCTCCTCGGGGTCGACTCGTGCTAGGCATGAAAGGAACGCTTCTACTGTCAAGTTGTCTGCCTCATATACTCTCGACAGAGCGTCTGGCACGACATTCAAAGTTCCCTTTCGATGCTCTACCACGAAATCGAATCCTTGGAGACGCATGCTCCACCTGGCCAACCTGCCAGTAGGATCCTTTAAATTCATCAGCCACTTCAAGCTAGAGTGGTCTGTGATTAATTTAAAATGATATCCCTCGACATACGATCGAAACTTCTGGATACCAAGTACAGCTGCAAGGCATTCCCGTTTGGTGACGGAGTAATTTCTTTGCGCAGCGTTAAGCTTCTGGGAGAAGTAATAGATTGGGCGTTCAGCCCCATCTTCGTCCCGCTGACAAAGAACGCACCCGATACCGGACGCGGATGCATCACACAAAATCACGAATTCCTTCGAGAAATCAGGGTTGACCAGCACCGGAGCTGTCGTCAATGCCTGTTTGATGGAATTAAAGGCTTCTAGAGCCTTTTGGTTAAGCCCGAACGCTTAACCTTTCTTCAGTACGTCTGCCAAAGGAGAGACAAGCGTTGAAAAATCTTTAACGAATCGCCGGTACCATCCCGCCATTCCTAAGAAACGTCTTACTTGACGAGTTGTGGTAGGTACCGGAAATTCATTAATTGCTGCAATTTTGTCGGGGTCAGCATTCAAACAGCCTTGCCCAAACTTATAACCTAGATACTGAAGCTCATCGAAACAGAACTTGGATTTCTCCACGTTGATCGTCAGTCCTGCCCTAGTCAATTCCTGACTTACACGCCTCAATATCGCCAAGTGTTCGTCGAAAGTTTCTGACACGACCAAAAGATCATCGAGATAAACGAACACTAGATCCCGCAATTCTGTCGGAATTACCTTAGACATCAGATAACTCAGACTCTGCGGTGCATTACACAAACCGAATGGTATGACCTTGAAATGGTACAATGGTCTACCAGGTACTGTAAACGCGGTCTTTTCCCTTGATGTTTTCTCCAACGGTATCTGCCAGAATGCAGCTTTCAAATCCACACTAGATATATAGCGAGTTTTTGAAAGTCGCGCTAACAGACCCTCAATATGGGCAATTGGCCTCGCATCCTTCTTTGTAACCGAGTTCACCTTCCGAAAGTCTAGGCATAAACGGTTCTTCCCAGGCTTGCGCACTAACACAACTGGAGAAGACCATGCACTAGAACTTTCTTCGATGACCCCCAAAGACAACATACGATCCAATTCCTCATACATCATTGCTTGTACCGCAGGAGAAACAGGATAATATCTCTGCTTAATTGGTATAGCATCACCCGTATCGATGTAATGCTCTACCAGTGTCGTTTTCCCGAGCCCCTTGCTCGTGAAAGAAGGAAGACCACGAATCACATCACGAAGTTGAATGGACTCTTCGTGACTGAGCTTCACTTGGTTTGTGGAGTTTCCATCCGACGGAAAATCCAATATGGAAGAAATCAGATGAGGTGCCAGTCCAAACTTACGCCAAAAATCAACGCCTAAATACAAACGTTGAGAAAGTGTTGGCACGACGTAGAAATCCATGCTGAACAGCATGCCGTTGTACTGGACATCAGTAGTAAACATTCCCTTCATTTTCTGCTGTTTCCCGTCCGCAGTGGACACCGTAGACTCGACGTTCCTAACCTTAACGTGCTTCGCTTTTAAGTAGTCTACGCAATCTGTACCCAAGCAACTAATGCTCGCACCGGAATCCAAGAGTCCAAGAAACTTGTCTCCCAACATCTCCACAGTCACGTATGGACGAGGATCATTGGATTCCTTGCCTAATCTAGCGGCAGCAACGTTTCGGTAGGTTGTCCGCTTTAATTGAAAACGATCTCGTGTTCTACGAATCCGTTTCGAAATTTCAGGAAATGCTACTACTCTTTTCCTAACCTCATAATAATTGAGTAGCCTTTCGTGAAATGGTTTTTTGTAAAGTAAGTCAGATTTATTTTTAATTTCAGTTAAATTCAAAAGTGTACTTGTTTGGGTATCAGTCAATAAAAATTCATTAAGGTTTCTTTTTAAAATTTTAATTGGAGTAGTGTTAAGCAAAGGTTCTTCCTTCCTGGTGCTTACAACTCCGGGTTTGCTTTTGTCGAGCGCATCCCCCCGGATGGTGGATTTGCTCGCTTCGGGTTTCCCGCACATCTAGGAAAATTTGGACTATAGACATTTGGTAAACCACATCTAAAACAGAAAATAATTTGCCTTGGATCTGCACAATCGCGGAATCCATGGCCCACAGTTTGGCATTTCCAGCATTTCATTAATTCAGGGTGGAAAGCTTCCACCTGCTCAGGCAGTGCAACTGCTAATTCATCTACAGGAGTTTCCTCATCCAACTCTTGTAGGCTATATGTGCTAAAGGATATCAACGACTGACCTAGTTGTGGTTTCACATTAGCTTTGATAATTTCTATCATTTCCCTGTCGTTCTTAGGGATTCGCAAGTTGGAGTTCATATGCATCATAGCATCAAAGAAGTCATTGAAAGACTCCCCTGATTGTTGCTTACGATCATACAACCTGCGAGACAGTTCCGTATCCGTTTTGAGGCTACGAAATTGCTCAATTAATGCCAATGGTAGCGTTCTCTAGGACGCGTGCAGATTTTGCTTACGGTGCCTCCAGTACCACTGTTCAGCAGGTCCAGATAAAAATTGGTGGAAACCACCAGACACTTCTTCACAAAAAAAGCGATAACTAGCTCTAATGAGGTCCAAACGGAACAAAAAGTCATCCACTGGTATATTCCTCCCATCAAACTTAATTCCCATTTGTGGAATAGTGGGTAGGCACCAGACGTAGGATTATCAGAGTGTAGTGCTTTTGGCTGAGAAGCCGCAGACTGATCGTTATCCAAACGAATAGAATTCATGCGCGTCATGAACTCGTCCAAGTTCGCACCCGGAGCCATGTTCGAAGGATGTACCGGAGGGATACTTGAACTAGCCGCAGGTGGAACGGGTTGTGGTGCAGGTTGAGTAGCCAATGAAGGTGCAACCGGCACGAAGCTTACGGGATCACCAGCCACAGTTCTGGCTGGGAAATTGACAGACCTACCTTGAGGAGTAGGCATGTCGACGTAGGGAATTACTGCGGAATTTGGAGGCCGACTAACTTGAATAGCCGGTGTTGCCTGTGAAACTGGAGGATGGTTGACATTATCATCAACGTTAATGTTACTAATATAAGCATTATTATCCCTACTACGTAACAATTCAGTTACATGTCTTAACAAAATGGCTTGGCTTTCAGCCAGGCCTCTCGAAAGTTCTTCAACAAAAAATTTCCTTTCATCCATCCGGTGTAAATCTACCGTTGCCGAGATCATCTCCTGCATATAGGCAGATTAATTGGCCGCTTGTTGTGCTCTTCTTTGCCCGTCAGGAGTCAAAGGTGAGTCTACAGGTTGCCCTTCATTCGCTGGTACGCGAGCGGGTGGGCTTGAATGATCCGAGCCTAAACCAGAGGGGTGGGCTGAAAGTACGGAATAATCCTGAGGATTAGCAGGTGCAGCTCGTGACATCTCGTCAACTACACGTGCGTGGTACTCCGGGTTGTAAGGACCAGGATTAAAGAATTTCCTAGCAGAGCCGGGTATTAGGCTGTGCTACGAAAATTACACATAAAACAAAATAAATCTTAAAATCTATAAAAAGTTGTGGTGTACAGTGATTAGTTCACTAATTCACACCAAGCAAAAATTCAAAAATTTATCAAAAGATAATATTCACAACTTACTGAACATTATTGTTATTTGGAGAGAAGTTGATACTATCAGACTTCCTACAAAACTTCAAAAATCTTAAAAATAAAGTAGTGAAAGTAAATTTATGTTGGTCTAAGGTAAACTTCTTCCTTAGACTTCGCAAAAATTGAGTTCCGAAACGAACGTATCGAAAATCAAGCTCAATTACCAAAAAAAAATTTTATTATACCAAAATACGTAAGATAAGCTAAATACTCATAAACTTCAAAACTGAATATCTATAACTTAATCTTCAAGAAAATACTTAATCAGATCTAAATCTTCACCAAAACCTATTAAAGCTCTTGTAAACTAATGAACCTTCTTCTAGTTCAAGTTTTCAAAGACTATAATCTCGAACTAAATTCTAGAAAAAATATAAGATAATTCTTAACTAAATAATACTAAAGTTAAACTCAAAACTAAAGCGTTTCGATGACCCGTGAAACACGCAGAATTCCACGACCTCACCAAACGAAGATACTAAACTCAAAAAAAAAAAATGTGGAACCTTCAGGATTACGTCTTCCCTATCTTCCGAAAATACTCAAAAGCTGCAACACTGCAAATACTCAAAAATACTCAAAGGGGCAACACTGCAAAATTCTTAAATATATTCAAAAATACTCACAGAGTGCAACACTGCAAAATTCTTAAATATACTCAAAAATGCAACACTGCAAAGTTCTAAACTATAATCAATAATACTTAATCATCAAAATACGGTCCGGGGGCTGGAAAGAATCTCCCCCCCATAAACATGAACGGAAAGTGGAAGTATTGCGCCTAGCGACTAACTTCCCCAAAAAAACTAACAAAAACTTTAAAAATAATAAGTGGATGTGGACTAACTATTGGGTCACTAAATGTATGACATCAATCAATGAAAAATTGGAAATTCGATCAGTTATCAGGAGTCTCATTACGCTACTGCAGACGTGCGTTAGGAACTTGTTCACCAACAACCGGTTAGCGCTTCATGAGAGTTCCATCAACTTAACGAACTCCGACAAAACCATAACTGAATGAAAACATTATCATATATTTGGGCTTGTAATTTTACTCAATACAAAAACTGAAAGTTTCGAAAATAAGCATTAAAGGTGAGTGAGTGGATTCTCTTGGAGTGTTAATAGCTTCTGCAACAGACGTTCATCGGGAACTTGTTCACCAACCACCGGTCAAAAGATCTATCAACAACGTCCTCGAAGAATTCAAAATTCTAAAAAACTCAACAGAAAAAATTTTCAGTACTCTCGCAACAGACGACCAGACTCAAAAACGTCTAAATCTTGGACAAAAAAGTTACCGAAAACCTTAATCAACAGCAAAACAGAAGGTAAAGTACTACGAATGAATCCTATGCAACAGACGAAGATTAGGAACTTGATCACCAATCACCCGAACAAGAAGGCATCCAAAACATAGACTTGATGTTATTCCTCCAGCAGAATAACTCTACCAAAGCAACTTAAACTCAGAAAATTTTTCGACCAAAAAAAAAAATTTTGCTCGAACACCAAAAAAAAATTCTTAACATCAAAACTTCAAAAACTAAACTTCTCAATAATCAAAATGAACATCATAACAAAGTATCGGGACAGAGCTTCGGGCCCCACGTTGGGCGCCATTCTGTTACGTTAAAAGTGAAATTATACCAAGTCTCAATTGCACAGAAGCCCAGACCCGAGATACATAGAATTTATGACCTCACCACATATGGGTCCATACTTCTGTAATCGTAGAGATCTGGTATGACAAGTCCGAGAATTCACCTAAACCAGGTGATGTTGTTATAATTTATATAGTTGGCTTGTTCACCCGACAGAGGGCAACCATCAAAGACCAACCTACATGTAGTCTCATAGAGAATATCCACTCCGTCACGTTCATTTCACCAATCACTATATTTCCCGAAGGTGATTGTAAAGCACCATGTACCCCCCCCCCTCACTCATTTAATGGAGGTGCAAGGTCTTTATCGAGTATAAACTCACCAGGCAAATTCTCGGAAAAGTATTTCCTTTCCATACACAGACTTATCCACCCAAGCAATCCAGTTCTTTCACCACTCTCTGGGCTGTATGACAGGACCACATAGGTATCGAGATGCATACATACACATACGCATACGCATTCTGACATGTTCCACCATAAATGTGAACATATACTAATACATCCTAATACCATAGACACGATGAGTAAGAGATAGGTCCAAACACAGATCACAACCTACATCCCTTAGAACATATAACTTACCATGTCGATCCTCTCAGTATTAAATAGTGTCAGCCAGAGGAAACCAGATTGCGATGGATAATTTATTATTATTTTTATAATTGGTAGCTTCGATGTCCTGCAATACCTAAATCAAACTAACACATGCTCAAAACTTAACTCACCAGAGAACCATACTAAACTTCCAAGAAGAATCTTACCGAAGATCGTCGTGAAAACAGACATAGTCCCCACGAGATCACTACTACACTCAAAAAGATCCGAAGCCGACCCAATCATCGTAGTGTTCATGGAAGAGAGGAAGATTCCGGGATCCCAAATCCTCGCCTACCACAGAGGCCTACTGCCTCCATGCTTCATGGGTGAATGACTACTGTAGAATCTCTCATCATCCAAGAACCCGGTTGGTATAGAAAAAAAAATAGTAAGTCGAATTTCTGTTCCTCAATTCCCCTACCCCGTACTACTCCTCAGTCCACTACACGTACCGGAGAGCATTGACCCGGGAGGCAAATTGAGGTTACCGCCGATCGACCACCGCGTCGATATGCAGCATTGCCCCGCTCCGCTCAAGAGCAGAAGGGAAGTGGGTCCTTGCTGTGGGATCGCGACGGTGCTACAAGTTTTTACCCAGCATATCTGGATATGGATGTTGATATATCCCTTTCTATCTAAAGGACTAAGGCCCGCGGCACTTGATACTTCGATCGCTTTGATGCACTTGTCTATCTCTCAGACCATTACAATCTAAGGTACCCCAAACAAATGAGTATTTTGTTCTTGATTATCTCGAGAGGAAATTTAGTTCTGCACTTCATAAGGAGTTCCGACGTAGAAATATTTCTTTATCCACAAATATCCCTGACCACACTGAATAGTTTCTAACAATGATACCTTTAGATGTCAGAAGATATTTAGAGCTGACTATACCCTCATCTCTACCATGCTCAAATGTTATGTAGAGTGCAGGAGCGAAGTGTATAACCTGGTGTCGGGTTGTCTAAGATGTAAACGACAACCCCTGTCTCATAACCCACCCTTTTCACAGAGGATCAACTCCCTCTATGAACCATGGCTTCTCGAAGACAGACAAACAATATTAGGAAGAAGCCCCTTAACATGAATGTAGGTCAAGCCTGACCTACATTACTAAACCTCTAAACTAATCTAACCCAAACATCATATACGAAATGTTCCACCGTTCATGAAAATGTGAGGGAGAGAGAGTTCTATTCAACCCCCATCGGACCTAACTAACCTATTCCATAATGACTAAATTCCTATTACTCTTAGAAAGCTGAAAGAAAATCTGCATAATACCGACAAAATAAGTGAAGACTGCAGAAAGTTTCAATTACTATAATCATACAAATATTTTATTAGATATAATCTTAATTCTAACAGGATAATTATTTCCGAAATACTAATGCTATAATAGAAAATATATTTAAATCAAAATTTTAAATATTTTTATTCTACCGATATCTAAACCGTTATTAAATTAATTACAGAAGTGATTTCATCAATTATGAAGTCGATATTCAAGACTCAATCTTGATAATACCGAAATTTAATACCAGAAGGGTAATGTAATTAAGTAATTCTCAATAAAAAAATGGTCGATAATCTTTTTAAAAATTCAAAGAAAGTATGCTTATTATTATCATTAATCACGCGTACGAAAAGTAGAACACGACAATAAAACAATCAATATCCAAAACAAAGTAAAACAATTAGGCCACAGCGGCTTGTCAATGCTGTTAAATATTGTAACTATCTTCGAGTAAAATAAATTCGAAAAGAATTTACCGAACGTATACCGAATTCAATATATAAATACGCGACCGCAACTAAATTGTAGTCAATTCAATACGAGATACCTTAGGTAAGCAACGTATTTGCCAAACAATAGGCGTGGAGAGCGGAGTCATAAACCGTCACTTCCGTCTGACTTAATCCAAAACAGACAACAATCACAACAAAGATTACAAATAAAAATGTTTATAATTACTATCCTGACAAGGGATATCCTAACAATGAATTCCTAATTAGGATTGTTCGAGGATAACTGACACTTTGTCAAAACAAAAGGTATTAATTTAACACCATATAACGTAAAGTCAAATAAACCAAAGCCAACGAAGGGCTGATGGCGAAACACGTCTCAGGTAAGAATACCTGTAAAGGGTATACAGCAACCGTTAAGGTGAACAGTTAGTATCATCATAAAAGGAGGTTTGTTGGTACCATAATGGTATACCTTACTTACTTACTTAAGGTGGCGCAGACAGTCCATTGTGGACCACGGCCTCAACCAACATTCCTCGCCAGCTAGGCCGGTCCCTAGCCAGTGGCCTCCAGTTGCGCACACCAAGTTGGTTGAGGTCGTTTACCACTTGATCGCGCCACCTTAGATGGGGTCTTCCAGAACTGCGTCGGCCCTCCGGGTTGGAATTGAAGACTCGTCGGGCAGGAGCGTTTTCGTCCATACGCTCCACATGACCCAGCCATCTAAGCCGCTGAATTTTCAGCTTCTTAACCAAGTCAATGTCGCTGTATAGCCCGTACAATTCGTCATTGAATCTTCTCCTCCATACTCCATTGATACATACAGGCCCGAATATCACCCGAAGAATCTTTCTCTCAAAGCACCCCAGCCTGTATTCATCCGATTGTGTCAGTGTCCACGCTTCTGCCCCATACAGCAGGACTGGGATGATAAGGGTCTTGTATAGTGTCTCCTTGGTCCTTTGAGAGAGGGCTTTACTACTAAGATGCCTTCTTAGCCCGAAGAAACAGCGATTGGCAAGAGTGATTCTTCGACTGATCTCTTCACTGATGTTGTTCTGAGAGGTTATAGTGGAACCCAAATAGACAAAGTCCTTGACAACCTCAAAGTTATATCTGTCCATTGTGACGTTTTGTCCGAGCCTACGGTGATGATCTACTTCACCCGAGGACAGCATATACTTTGTTTTATCTTCATTTACAGCCAGACCCATTCGAGCCGCTTCCACTTCAATACTTGCGAATGCTCCACTGACAGCGCGCTTCGTTCTTCCAATAATGTCAATATCATCAGCATAGCCAAGTAATTGAACGGATCTAAAAAAAATCGTACCGCTGGTGTTGACATGCGAGTTGCGTACGATTGCCTCAAGAATGATGTTGAAGAGGTTACATGACAGCGCGTCACCCTGTCGTAAGCCTTTCTCGACATTAAATGAGTCGGTGGTGTTCTTACCAACCTTGACGGAGCAGCGCGAGTTCTCCATAGTCATCCTGCACAATCGAACGAGTTTTGCAGGGATGCCAAGAAGCGACATGGCTCTGTATAGCTCGTTCCTGTTTACGCTGTCATAGGCGACTTTAAAATCGATAAAGAGGTGGTGAGTATCGATCTGGAATTCTTGGGTCTTTTCCAAAATCTGCCGAAGTGTGAAAATTTGGTCGACGGTTGACTTACCGGGTCTGAAACCACACTGAATGGTATACCACACAAACAAAACCATGACCAGATGGCAAATAATACAATGATGATCGTATTATGATTTAAAAAGTGAGAACACATGGGAAGTAAACCCAATGTGTGGAGTTGAATTGCAAACAATTCAGAAAAAAAAGAGATAAGGAAGGATGTACACTTAATAAGTACTAGAAACAACAATGTTTCTTAAGATACCAGGTAAAGATGTAAGGATGATTACCGTATAGTAAAAGGATTATAACAGGATCGAAAAATATTCAGGCCAACATCAGGGAGGGTCGCTGAAAAGTAAAAGTTGGACATAAATGCATATACAGTTCGAATATGATATCAGTAATTGCAATATAGTTTAATATATTTCAAAAATCAATATAGTTTTAAAAATCTTAAATACCTAGACGAAGCAGTGCACTGCTCCAATCTAATATCGTATTTTCAAAATGTTTATCTGTATATTCAAAATTATTCAATAGTTATATTGTTGCAACTTGATATCACGAAGTAGCAAGATGCAATTTACCAGCTATACAGCAGGGTAGGGAGTTTATCTCCCTAGCAAGGTAATCGACGATTGGCGTGAGAAGTCTAAGTGACTCTGGAGTTTGTTGCCAATTAAAAACTTGGACAAACCAAAGTAGAGAAAATAAAATTTCACACAACATACTACACTAAAGGACGAAAACAAATGTCAGATAGTTACCAGACTATCTGTGGATAATTTCAAAATTAGCAATATATTCCAAAATTTGCCAAAGTTAATTCTTTCTTAATCGCAGTTCAAAAATCTCGCGACAGTAAAGTATTTATATTCAAAACCGAATCTTCTATTGATTCTATAGCTCATGCAATTAAATTTATCGTTAACGTAGACAGCAAAAGTGAAGTTAAACGCGATAATAATCTGTATTTAGAGTTTCAAAACCGTGTCTTTAGGATTATCTTTCTTTTAGTTTCGTGGATCAATAATATGCACTTTTATATATAGATATATTATAACTACAACTACCATAAAGATATACTAGTAATAAAGTAAAATTGAAAAATGATACTCAAGTGAATTTTGTTTTGTTGAGATGGATGTATAATCGCACTCCTTTATATCCTTAATGTTGTTAAAAATATCTCGAACTGATGAAGCTTGAAGACTTGAAGAGGACCAAAACGATACTCCAGGTGTAGGGATGCAAAGGTTTCGCAGGATCGGAGGCATAAGCGTTCAAATCCAATGCGGATCCGCAACAGAGCTGAAGTGCGCTTGGTGTATACACCGCGCGTGGTGTCTATAGTACTAGGTGTCTCAAAAGAGAGCAGCCTGAGGAAACCAGTTTTCACTACAGGTGCAAACGTAGTTGGAAAGATCTATAGATCCTCCTCCTGCAGTTACGAATTGTCGCAAGAAGTATGTGCCCGCTGGCAGGCTTATCTTGGCACCGCAGGTGGTGCTTCAGATTTCATACACAATATCTTGATGCTTGGTACGGATGTCAGCTACGATCGTGTTGTCAGGACGATGTAGATGAAACCCAAGCTTGGTTCCAGCGTCGAAAATATTCCAGCTTGTGCTGGATATGTGATGTACGTCGAAATAACGGTGCAGGACGTCGTCGGCTGCACGTGGCTTTCGAAATAGCACGTTGTCTGGAACAATGTCCAGGCTCACAACAAAAAAAAAATCTGAGTAAATCCAACAATTTTCTAGATGTTTCGTATTCTTTTATTCAATTTCCGGCAATTTCCAGGTTTAGGGATCCTCGCAGAAAACTCAAGAACTCAAAATTCTTGTCTGGATATGGTTGCAGTAATAACTAATAAGAGATCACACAAGGTACACTTGATGCGTCGGCGGCGTCCAGGAAATGCAATGCAATATTGCATGTGCTCGGGCGTCTTTACCTATGCACCAGGGAAACGCATCCGTATCAAAATTAAACCACAAAATTATACGAAAATATTCGAAGACTCACCAGATTTATTAATTAAATTTCACAAAAAAATGCCTACAATGGGCGTTTAAAGCTCCTTGGGGAGTACAAATATGTGTTGGCGTCGTGGCTAGCCACCATGTGATTGCCACCGACGCGCACGAGGATAAAATTTGTCCACCCCGGAAAATTGACAAAATGTGCACAAATCGCGTGCTGAAACATATAATCTCCTATCAGACACTAAATTATGTATTAGAGATTTTTCATTGAATATATTCAATGATTAATCTCATAATACCATGAATATATTATACATACCTTTTTATAATAAGTCAATCCAACTGAAAAATTAAATAGCTTGCCACACGCAACTTTAAAAAAAAACTTTCTTGGCTTATTTTTTCTTTAGTTCTTCTTTTTGCTTCTGGACTGGTAGTTTTGATGGTTTCGAATGAAATGGAATGAGGGATGTTCTCATTCATTACTCTATAAGTTTGTTCAATGAAGAAAAACTAGATCAGAACAGAACAGAACAGCACAAGTGTGTGAAAACTGTCAGAACAAGTTAGAACAGAAAAATGTAGTTTCGTATTTGACAGCTCCTCTATCAGCTGTGAAATTTTAAATTTCAAATAAATCTTTTGTAAAATTTTTAGTTTGCGTTCAAATCTTTTTAATTATAAACTATAAAAAAATAAAATGAATATTTTGGAGGTGTTATTGCAAGAGATGTTAGAAGATTCAAGCAGTTCAAGAACTCACTATTTTCTAATGCAGATCCCGTTTTTGGAGAACACTCCACAGTCAAAACTTGACCTGATGCGGACCTAATTTCTCTTTGCACTTTATCCATTTTAGTTTTTAGTTTATAATTTTATTTTATTTTATATCGTCGCAACTTTTCAAACAATTGCAAAAATTCAGTTTTCAAATAAATTCAAACAAGTCAGCTGACATTTTTGACAGTTCTCACGCACTTGCACCACCTCAAAAGTAGGTGTAGGAAATATTGTTCTAAACTGTGTTGGACAACTTCATTGAACACAAAGTGACAGATTGTAGAACAGAAAAGAACAGGATTTTTGCTCATTGAACACCAAATTTTGTACTTTTCAGATCTTTTCTGTTCTTTTCTGTGCAGCTCAGATTCATTGAACACACTATATGTCTAGTCACCTGAAGTTGGTTGCGTTTACAAATAGTAGTCCTCTATGGCCATAGGCCTGTTCGTAGTGTAGGAAAATTTTCTTACTACAACCAATATGGTTCGTTCATAGATGTCGCCACCGTCAAGGAACTTGGTAGTTCAGAAAAAGAAGTGGTTGTTAGTTTACATATATCATCACGTCATGCGTCAATATTTCTATCACGCAAAAGAGATGTTGCAGACACAAAAGACGAACGAAAAAATACCATGAGTGGTGGTACTTGACACAATATTGCTACTCATACCAAATAGACTTGAACATTTCGTGTCGATGACATAAAGACTGTATGGTGAGTATAAGATTCATTTGAGGTTTCACCAACCTACGAATCGAGCCTCGCCATGGAGAATTTCACCACTGAAATGCACCTACCACGAGTTAAGTGTTATACAGTTCGTATTCACCACCAAATCGGCCTGGTGAATGCGCACCAACACTGACACTATAAACAGAAACAAATTCTTCCCTCCGGAACACACTGACATTTATGGAACAACTGTCTAATTAGACCAAAATTCCGTAGAGAGATTTCGAAAAGGGGTTAAATGCAGGATTTTATCCTATCAGAAAAATGACAATTAAATTAGAATGGTCCGTGAAGGACATTATTCTGACAGGTAGGTTTGCGAAAAAAAGGGAACAAATATGGCAAAGGGAAATTGTCTGACAAAGGGAATTGTTCTAACCGGAAATTATTTAAGTGTGAATTTGAGGATCGGTAATACTGGATAAGCGCCATCTAGTGAGTATATTGGACATGAGATGCAAATACTCTGTCGCTTTAGGCGATGATCACTTACCAAAAACAAATTTTTTTGGGGTGTAGTCACACTGATTTAGAACTGTCAAAATATTTTCCCTACAAGTAGGGTCCTTGGTTTTTAGGTGTAGGCTACCATACATGAGAGCTGCAAGCAAAACACCTAGCACTGGCAGCGGATAGGCGTGGACATGTTATCAGGTACCCTCTAGGCTGTTCTACGGGACTTTGTAGTCAGTATCTATGGTAGGCTGGTGGATGGTCCTCGCTTCTGTGATGGGGATGGGTAGGAAATGGGAAGAACGGGGAGATGAGTGGGAAGAACAGGCAGCCGTGTTAGCGAAGTGTAAGTATGTCTTTTACAGGGGTGCTGGATGTTGGAGTTGCTGTTCCTTGGTATAGGAGTCAAGGACGTTTGGGGTGCTTGTCTCTTCCTGCTTCTTCTCTGGCTTGGGTTGTTGACAGGCATTAGGTTTGGAGCTTGAATATCCATAGGTTATTCGGGTGACGGAGTTCAGTGTCCGTTGGCAGTCGCAGGTGGTATAGGTTCTTTTCTATATTTTCTATAATTATTTACGTTACAGATGGCGCCCAACGTGGGGACCGATTTAGCTTGAGAAGATTAGATTGAAATTTTCAGAAATTAGGTCGATCCATAGTGACTTAGAAGAAGTTAGGAATTTTTGAGAATTTTTGAGAAATTTTTTTTTTGAGTTTCTCATTGTTGTTGTTTTTCTTTTTACTTGAACAGGTCTCTTAGATAGAGGAATACCATCGAGACTAGCGGTGTAGACACTATTTTGTCCAGTGGTTTAGTGATCATTTCCTGAGCCAGCTGTTGCATTAGGTCTACCCACTTTTCCTCTACCTCCTGTCATTTAAGCATATCTTCGATCTCTGTCCGGATTGAGCCGTACATTCGCTCAGTCGTCAGTAACGGAAGTGTTGATATATCTTATCAGTGAAGTCTATGATTCCCGATCGTGTGAGAGCAGGATAAGCAGGTCTTCTGACCGGTGGTTGGAGCTTTTCGCCCGACGCACGACAGCTGCAGAAGCTGGTCATCCACTCAAACTCGATCCCAATTGTTTCAACAGCAATCAACATACTTCTTTATAAATTGTTATACTATCTAGTTGTTTTAGGAGTTTTCAAGTATTTTTGTCGAATGTTGGGATGCAGTCTGCAGTAGCGTAATGTCACCCCCACATACCTAATCAACCTTTCTTTTAGGGAAGTTATCTTTTCTCCTACGACCAGAACGCCGTAAGTTTTAACGAGACTACACACACTAATAATTTTCACTTTGATTTTTGATTTTTGTTTTTTTTTTGAATCCGTTATGTTGCAAGCCGAAACAGTTAGTACGCCTTGTTCCAAAGATGGGAGGGTTACCCCCTCTCAAATCTTTTATGAGACACAAGTTATATATATATTTAGTCTATATCATATTTTGTTTTCGAGATATAACACAATTTAGTTATCTTTTGAATTTTTGATTAGATAGAAGGCAGTAGAACTTCTAAAACATTCAGTATATTTTTAAGTATTCTGTCAATCGAGTTGGGACGAAACTTCTCGGTTGATGTGTAAGTTTGAGATATAGATATACTTCAGTTTTATAGACCTTTTTTTTTGAGTTTCCGTCTTTCAATGACTTTTTCGATGCTATGATGCATATGAACTCCAACTTGCGAATCCCTAAGAACGACAGGGAAATGATAGAAATTATCAAGGCTAATGTGAAACGACAACTAGGTCAGTCGTTGATATCCTTTAGCACTTATAGTCTTCAAGAGTTAGCGTACCAATGTCGCACTGTTGAAAAATTCTTTGGTAGTTCAAATAACCCGCGACAACCTTTCGTACAAAATTCGTACAAACAACCTCACCCACCCAGACGTTTCATGAACGCGTTGGATGAGGAAACTCCTGTAGATGAATTAGCAGTTGCGCTGCCTGAGCAGGTGGAAGCTTTCCACCCTGAATTAATGAAATGCTGGAAATGCCAAACTGTGGGCCATGGGTTCCGCGATTGTGCAGATCCAAGGCAAATTATTTTCTGTTTTAGATGCGGTTTACCGAATGTCTATAGTCCAAATTGTCCTAGATGTGCGGGAAACCCGAAGGGAGCAAATCCACCATCCGGGGGGATGCGCTCGATAAAAGCTAACCCGGAATTGTAAGCACCAGGAAGGAAGAACCTTTGCTTAACACTCCTCCAATTACTATTTTAAAAAGAAACCCTAATGAATTTTTATTGACTGATACCCAATCTAATACACTTTTGAATTTTTCGGAAATTAAGAATAAATCTGATTTACTTTATAGAAAACCATTTCACGAAAGGCTACTCAATTATTATGAGGTTAGGAAGAGAGTAGTAGCATTTCCTGAAATTTCGAAACGGATTCGTAGAACACGAGATCGTTTTCAAGTAAAGCGGACAACCTAGCGAAACGTTGCTGCCGCTAGATTAGGCAAGGAATCCAATGATCCTCGTCCTTATGTGAATGTGGAGATGTTGGGAGACAAGTTTCTTGGTCTCTTGGATTCCGGTGCGAGCATTAGTTGCTTGGGTACAGATTGCGTAGACTAATTAAAAGCGAAGCACGTTAAGGTTAGGAATGTCGAGTCTACGGTGTCCACTGCGGACGGGAAACAGCAGCAAATTAGGGGAATGTTTACTACTGATGTCCAGTACAACGGCATGCTGTTTAGCATGGATTTTTATATCGTGCCAACTCTTTCTCAGCGTTTATATTTAGGCGTTGATTTTTGGCGTAAGTTTGGACTGGCACGTCATTTGATTTCTTCCATATCAGATTTTCCATCGGATGGAAACTCCACAAACCAAGTGAAGCTCAGTCACGAAGAGTCCACTCAACTTCGTGATGTGATTCGTGGTCTTCCTTCTTTCACGAGCAAGGGGCTCGGGAAAACGACACTGGTAGAGCATTACATCGATACGGGTGATGCTATACCAATTAAGCAGAGATATTATCCTGTTTCTCCTGCGGTACAAGCAATGATGTATGAGGAATTGGATCGTATGTTGTCTTTGGGGGTCATCGAAGAAAGTTCTAGTGCATGGTCTTCTCCAGTTGTGTTAGTGCGCAAGCCTGGGAAGAACCGTTTATGCCTAGACTTTCGGAAGGTGAACTCGGTTACAAAGAAGGATGCGAGGCCAATTGCCCATATTGAGGGTCTGTTAGCGCGACTTTCAAAAACTCGCTATATATCTAGTGTGGATTTGAAAGCTGCATTCTGGCAGATACCGTTGGAGAAAACATCAAGGGAAAAGACCGCGTTTACAGTACCTGGTAGACCATTGTACCATTTCAAGGTCATACCATTCGGTTTGTGTAATGCACCGCAGAGTCTGAGTTATCTGATGTCTAAGGTAGTTCCGACAGAATTGCGGGATCTAGTGTTCGTTTATCTCGATGATCTTTTGGTCGTGTCAGAAACTTTCGACGAACACTTGGCGATATTGAGGCGTGTAAGTCAGGAATTGACTAGGGCAGGACTGACGACAAAATTGCAGCAATTAATGAATTTCCGGTACCTACCACAACTCGTCAAGTAAGACGTTTCTTAGGAATGGCGGGATGGTACCGGCGATTCGTTAAAGATTTTTCAACGCTTGCCTCTCCTTTGGCAGACGTACTGAAGAAAGGTTAAGCGTTCGAGCTTAACCAGAAGGCTCTAGAAGCCTTTAATTCCATCAAACAGGCATTGACGACAGCTCCGGTGCTGGTCAACCCTGATTTCTCGAAGGAATTCGTGATTTTGTGTGATGCATCCGCGTCCGGTATCGGGTGCGTTCTTTGTTAGCGGGACGAAGATGGGGCTGAACGCCCAATCTATTACTTCTCCCAGAAGCTTAACGCTGCGCAAAGAAATTACTCCGTCACCAAACGGGAATGCCTTGCAGCTGTACTTGGTATCCAGAAGTTTCGATCGTATGTCGAGGGATATCATTTTAAAGTAATCACAGACCACTCTAGCTTGAAGTGGCTGATGAATTTAAAGGATCCTACTGGCAGGTTGGCCAGGTGGAGCATGCGTCTCCAAGGATTCGATTTCGTGGTAGAGCATCGAAAGTGAACTTTGAATGTCGTGCCAGACGCTCTGTCGAGAGTATATGAGGCAGACAACTTGACAGTAGAAGCGTTCCTTTCATGCCTAGCACGAGTCGACCCCGAGGAGGTACTCCACTTGGACTTAGAGGATTCCTCTTTCCAGTCAGCAGGATACCTGGACCTCATCAACCACATCAAGAAGGAGCAGGAGCGATTACCAGATCTCAAGGTATCCGAGGGATACGTGTACAAACGTACCAAACACTCTATTGGTAATCCCCTCGCAGACGACTTAACGTGGAAACTGTGGGTTCCATCTGAGATGACGAAATCATTAATTGAGTTAGCACATAATCCTCCCAGATCTTCTCACGGCGGTGTCGTGAAAACTCTCTATAGGTTGAAACAACGTTTTTATTGGCCGAGTATGTATACTCAGGTCAAACATTTTGTTGATTCATGCGAAGTTTGTAAAACGACTTAAGCTTCGAATTTGACGCTTCGGACGGAGATGGGAAGAAGTTTTGTGGTCGATCGACCATTCCAACACCTGTATATAGATTTTTTGGGTCCCTATCCAAAGTCGAGGAGCGGTAACGTTTTCATAATATTGTTGTCGATCAGTTAACGAAGTTCGTTCTGATTAAACCATTGAGGAGAGCTACGGCTATCAACGTAGTTAAGTACTTGCAAGAGAATGTATTTTTAGTATATGGTGTACCAGAGAGTATACTCTCTGATAACGGCACTCAATTCCTAAGTAAGGAATTTTAGAGTTACTTGAATGCGTATGGTGTAAAGCATTATAAAACTGGAGTTTATTCGCCACAAGCGAATGCCAGTGAAAGAGTAAATCGCTCAATTTTAGCGGCTACTCGCGCGTATATAAATCCCAAACAATCCAATTGGGATGCCCACTTATCGTCCATTAGTAGTGCACTTCGCACCACTGTTCATTCTACTCATAAGATGTCCCCCTATGAAGCTCTGTTTGGTCAGAGAATGATTGAGCATGGGGCGGATTATCGACTGTTGAGAGAGTTGGGAGGATTGAACAACTCGGAGATAGTTTGGCTACCTAAAACGGCAAAAATGAATATTCTCCATTCCTATTTGAAAGAAGCATTAGCTAAGGCCCATGCTGACTATGAGAAAGTGTACAATAAGCGTAGTCACAAGGTCAACTATAGGGTGGATGACGAGGTTTATAAACGGAATTTCGTGCTGAGCGATTCTTCAAAGCACTTTAATGCGAAACTCAGCCCTAAATTCTTTAAGGTTAGAATTGTTAGAATTATCGGTGATAATTTATATCAGGTAGTACATAGCAAAGGCTACAAATCGACGGTGCACACGAAAGACCTTAAGAGGTAGTGTGGTATATGGAAGTATAAGGAATAGAGCTCGTCAGTGTTGACTTCGCTTTCCCTTCTCTACACTCTCCTATATCCAATCAGGATTATTTCGGTGATATTTTTATTATTGTGCCCGGCGTATGCTCAGCTGTGCATGAGACCCTTTGTGCTTGTCCAATTTTCGTTTCTTACCTTAAATTTTTTTTTTGCAATAATAGCAACTTTTGTTTTTGTGTATATTGTATGTATAATTGTTACAGACTATCTGTGTGCCACTCACACAGCGACAACAAATAGACAAAGGTAAAGTCCATTCAGAAGCAATTTGGGAAATATTCTCCTTTTCCTTCTGCTTTGGGAACAAATAAGATTTGTTCCAAAAGCACAAGTTTTGTAGGGAAAATATTTTGACAGTTCTAATATCAGTGTGACTACACCCCAAAAAATTTTTTTTGGCATGTGATCATCGCTTAAAGCGACAGAGTAATTACATCTTATGTCCAATCTACTCACTAGATGGCGCTTATCCAGTATTACCGATCCTCAAATTCACACTTAAATAATTTCCTTTTAGAACAATTCCCTTTTTCAGAGAATTTCCCTTTGCCATATTTTTCCCTTTTTCGTAAATGTTCCTGACAGAATAATTTCCTTCACGGATCATTTTTAATTGAATTGTCATTTTTCTGACAGCTTAAATCCTGTGTTTGACCCTTTTCGAAAAATTACCCGACGAATTTTATGTCCAAATTAGATACTCGCTGTGCTGAAGTGGAGAATTTGGTTCTGTTTGATGTGTCAGTGTTAGTGCACTATTCACCAGTCCGATTTGGTGGTGAATACGAATGGTATAACACTTAACCCATGGTAGATGTCATTTCGGTGGTGAAATTCCACTTGGCAAGGCTCGATTCGTAGGTTGGGGAAAACCTCAAATGAATCTAATACTCACCATACAGTCCTTTTTGCAACGACATGAAATGTTCAAGTCAAGTGGGTAGGAGTAATTAATGGTATGTCAAGTACTATAATCATGGGATTTTATCTTCTGTCTCTGTGTCCACAACATCTCTATTACGTGATAGAAATGTTGACACATGACGAGAAGACAGTCAGAAATTAATATCCAATTCTTTTGCTAGTCATCCAAGTTCCTTGACGGTGGTGACATCTATGAACGAACCATATTGGTTGTAGTAAGAAAATTTTCCTACACTACGAACAAGCCTATGGCCATAGAGGACTACTATATGTAAACGCAACCAACTTCAGGTGATTAGACATAGAGTAATGAATGAGATCATCTCTCATTCCATTTCATTCGAAACCATCTACCTACCAGTCCAGAAGCAAAAATAAGAAATAAAAAAATTTTAAGAAGTTTTTTTTTTAAGTTGGGTGTGGCAAGCCATTTAATTTTTCCGGTGGATTCACTTATTATAAAAAGGTATGTAGAATATATTCATGATATTATGAGATTAATCATTGAATATATTCAACGAAAAATCTCTAATACATAATTTAGTGTCTGATAGGAGATTATATGTTTCAGCACGCGATTTGTGCACATTTTTGCAATTTTCCGGGGTGGAAAAATTTTATCCTCGTGCGCGTCGGTGGCAATCACATGGTGGCCAGCCACGACGCCAACACATATTTGTACTCCCCAAGGAGCTTTAAACGCCCATTGTAGGCATTTTTTGTGAAATTTAATTAATAAATCCGGTACCATATCCACAAGAATTTTGAGTTCTTGAGTTTTCTGCAAGGATCCCTAAACCTGGAAATTTCCGGAAATTGAATAAAAGAATACGAAACATCTAGAAAATTGTTGGATTTACTCAGATTTTGTTTTGTTGTGAGCCTGGACATTGTTCCAGACAACGTGCTATTTCGAAAGCCACGTGCGGCCGACGACGTCCTGCACAGTTATTTCGACGCTCATCATATATCCAGCACAAGCGAGGAAGTGGAGTTGTGAGGCTTCGTAGCCCACATCATCTTCCCGTATTTTGTGGAATATTTTCGACGCTGGAACCGAGCTTGGGTTTCATCTACATCGTCCTGACGCCACGATCGTAGCTGACATCCGTATCAAGCATCAAGATATTGGGTATGCAATTTGAAGCACCACCTGCGATGCCAAGATAAGCCCACCTGCGGGCACATAGGTACTATTTTTGTGACAATGCGTAACTGCAGGAGGAGGATCTATAGATCTTTCCAACTACGTTTGCACCTGTAGTGAACACTGGTTTCCTCAGGTTGCTCTCTTTTGGGAAACCTAGTACTATAGACACTGTTATGCCCACAACACCATAATGCACCATTGAGTCATGGCAAGCTGTCAACATATAATACTTCCGTATCACACCTGTGACCCAATGGCTCAGTGGGGCAAGGTTGTCTTCCGGAATGCACTTCAGCAGTAGCTGAGTAATGTATTCTGGAGGTCAGCCAAGTAGAAGTTCTGTTTTGGTCTCTTGGACTAAGTTGAGTCTTATCAAGTTAACCAAACGCGACGGTTGTTCTATATTATACCTACTCAACATTTTGGCGCAGCCGGTTTTCGAACCTCGATTTTTTAAACAGTTTTAATAAAAATTAAATCCTTAGAATAGTGAATTTGGTTAAGAATAGAGAAATTCGTGAAATAAAAAAAAAGAAACCAAATTTTTTGATTGCTAAATCATTCATGTGAACGTTTGCATGAAATAAAGCAAATTTGTGAAACAATTTCAAAGAAAGAGGAATTAAAAACATTCTGAAGTGTTCCATCGACTAGTGAAAAAAAGAAATAAAAAGTTCAAGTGCAAGTTAATATTGAAAAGACAAATTTCCAATAAATATAAAAAAAAAGTTTCAACAACAGTCCGCAGGTAGCAGCATAACGACGAACGTCAAAGAGGAATTAAAAAAAAAATATAATAATCGCAAGTATTACAATAACTTTTTACGAGTATTACATACATTTTTTTTAATTTTGCCAGAGTTGGGTAGTTGTGTACATTTTCTTTCTTATTGTTTTTGCTTGTTGTGACCTTTAGGCTTCAAATTTTTTTTTAAATTATCGTATTAAATTTCTCTTTGAGGTAGGTTAGTAAAAATTGCAACCGACGTTTTCAATTTATTTTCTGTAGGTCAAGTTCTAGTTCTAGTTCTTGTTATAACGGGTGATTTTTTAAGAGGTTTAGAACCTTTTAAAAGAAAAAAACACAAAAAATTCGAAAAAATGAATGAAATATTTATTTGAATCGATAGTTTGAACCTTGCAATTTAATGTTTACAGATAATTTCATGCAAATGTTGACCGCGGCTGCGTCTCAGGTAGCCCATCCGCTGAGTCCAATTTTGGCATACTCTTTCACACATATCGGCCGGTATCTCACGAATGAATGCATGGATGTTGGCTTCCAGTGCGTCAATCGAAGCGGGCTTGTCCCTATAGACATAAGCCTTGACATACCCCCACAAAAAATAGTCTAATGGTGTCAAATCGCACGATCTAGGCGGCCAATTGACCGGCCCGAAACGTGAAATGAACTGTTCACCAAACTCGCCTCGCAATTGCGCCATTGTTTCGCGTGCTGTGTGGCATGTGGCACCGTCTTGTTGAAACCACATATCATGCAAGTCAAGAACTTCCATTTCGGGCAAAAAAAAGTTTGTTATCATCGCTCGGTAGCGTTCACCATTGACAGTAACGCTGCGATTCGCATCATCTTTGAAGAAATATGGCCCAATAATGCCGCCGGCCCATAAACACTGAACACAATTGTTCGATATTTCGACATTTCGAACCGAGCACGAATTTTGATAGTAAAATTCAATAATTTGCAAGCGTTGTTCATTTGTAAGACGATCCATGGTTAAATTGCAAACCAAACTGAAGCTGTTTGACAGTGACACAAGGTACTAAACACACGTCAGCTGTCAAAACCAGTGTTGCCAAAACCAAACCAGCTAAAAAACCACCCGTTACATCGTTTGGTTTTGGCTCCACAATTTGTTTTTTTTGTTTTTTATTTATCGTAAAAAAAAAAATATTCTTTTTAGTTTATGGACAATATAGTAGGTTCTGAAGCTCAATTAATAGAACAAATTAATCAATTAAAAAAAGAGCTAAAAGACCAAGGTCAAGAAATTAAAAAATTTCAACCATACTTTGTTGTCCGAACTAAAAGCAATAACAAAAAGGGAAGTGTATGCGCTTATATATGCACAATTAAGTTCTCAGTGGGGTAAGTTTACCAGGCTCGAGGCAACTGATCTTATACTCACAGAGTATTTAGAAGCAGTTAACAGGCTTACAGATAATCACCAAGGTGAAATCCAGGCGCTAAGGGCTGAGCTTAACAATATCAATAAGGTAAGAGTAAGCTTAGACCGCAGACAGCTTGAGGCCGAGCGGGTGAACACTGAAGCCGAAGAAACAATATCAAAATTGAATTTAGAGATTGTTGGGCTTCAGTTACATAACACCCAGTTAAAAAGAGAATTAAACTCTTCCCTGTCGGTACAAAAGAGGAACGGAGAGGAAGCACAAAAACTTCTTAGCTTTAAGCAGGAGTACAGTGCAAAAGAAGAAGAATTTCAGAGAACAAAAATACGTCTTAAGGAAAAAATTGCATCTTTGCAGTCAATTTTAATCAAAGAGACCGCAGAAAAACCAACAGTCGCAAATATGGCTAACGAGAAGATCGCAAAGATAATTGCGCAGATCGTGCCACAGTTCTCCGGGGCAAGAACACCCAACCTATCAGGGCAGGTGTATGAATTCCTTAACGCGTGCTCTATAGGTCTCAAATGTATTGACGAGGGTAGCGAACCAGTTTACGTGACAATGCTGTCAACCAGATTAATTGGGGATGCCTTTGAGTTGGTTAGAGGCAACCAACCAGATACTCTTAAAAAGTTGGAGGATTTAATAAAAAATACATATCTGACCGTAAGAACGTTTGACTGCGTGGCTGCAGAAATAAAACAGTCCCACCAACTTGCGACGGAAGATGTTCATGCATTTGCCAGGCGTCTGACTACCCTCCAAACTAAGGCGATAGACATTATTGACGCAAGCTATAAAGAGACAGAATCAGTGGCATTAACGCGAGAACTCAAAAATTCAGTTATAGCCAGTTTTAAAATAGGTCTCATAGATTCGGCATTGCGTCAGTTTATGTTAACAGTCAGTGGGGATGAACAACTGCAGACTCTTGTCGACACGGCACTTTAAACGTCTCAGCTCTTACATCCCCGATATCCCCAAGATTCTTTTGGTAATTATTTGCAGAATTCATCATTTGCTAACCCTTCTGTCCCGCAAAATTTTCAGCCTCGTCAATCATTTGAGTATAACCCCCTGCTACCACACTCTGTACCACAAGAGCTACAAAACAGGCCTTTTCAAACAACCTTTTTTCAAACAACCCTTTTCCAAACAACCCTTTTTCAAATAATCCTTTTTCGAATAGCACTCCTGCCAATCACCAAGATTGGCCTACATCTAGTTTCCCTCGAAGTAAAGGACATTCAGGTGGACACAATGCAGATGTTATCAAGTATGGTTTCTGCAGTAAACCAAACCACACATATGCTGAGTGCAGAGTAAGAAAAAACACACCATACTGCGAGTCCTGCAAGGCATATGGCCATGCCCAGGGAACATGTCCCAAAGCCGAAGTTTATATAACAGAGGTAAAACCACAAAAACCGAGACTTAAATGGTGTTCGCGGGTAGGCCACTCCGAAGACAATTGCTATAGTAAAAGAAACTACTTGGCAAAGAAAGGGGCGGGAAACGGGCAGGGGGGCAACCAGAACAACTGAGTTGCACCCCAAAAAACAACCCCACCACCATAAAATCTAAACCCTTAACTCCTAGTCCCAAAAAACTTATTTTAAATAACAATTTTTCACATTTTTCTGACACCAATCTTATTTTAGATGATAATCGCAAAACGTCTTCAGCCAAACTTCTTGTTCCAAAAAAAATACTTCCCAGAAAAAAAAGGCGTCTGCATAAACCTCGAGCTAAAAATTTAAATTTACAGAGCAAGTTTCTGAGTTTAGTGTTTTATGTTCTAAATGTATGCATTCTAGGATACGAGGTGGCTTATCAATTTTCTTTAGCTACATGCCAAAGATTTGCCAATATCCTTAAACAAAATAATGCATTTTGCGACATAAAACGAAAAAGACTCTGCTTGATAAACAAATTAAGCAAGAACGATGTCTTTGTAGAAATAGCTATGCCAGAGGCAAAAGGAGGTAAAATAACTGTACTAGTAGATACAGGTGCAGATACAAGCCTTTTGAAAAGGAGTGTATTGAAAAGTAAGACAAAAATAGGTAAAACGGAGATACAAAATTTAGGTGGAGCATTTGGTGGGAATAGTACAACCTTAGGTACAATTCAATCAATTGGAAGTTTGGGAAAGGATTTTAATCTAAAATGGCATATAGTAGATGGTCTAACTGACATACCCGCTGATGGTATAATAGGCCGCGATATCCTCTGGAACCACACAGTAATTGACTCTGTGACGAAAACCTTAAAGTTCTTAGATAAACAGAGGAAGTTGGTTTCAGAGTTTCCATTGAAATGTCCATGCAAACCAAACAAGAAAATAAATTGTACCAAACATTCAAAATTATTCCCAAATCAAGAGATTAAGGCTCCAGCTCAAACCATTGTGAAGTTAAAGGTAAACGCGATGTTCTTGTGCAAAGCCAAGAATTAAGTCCAGGGGTGTATTTAGCTAACACAATATCCAGAGTAAAGGGGAGCCATATGTTTGTCTCTATAATAAATGCCACTGACAAACCCTTTTCCCTAGATAAAGATTTCAAGCCGAACTTTCAAAACTTTAACAAGTTTCGAATTAAAGGTAACGAATGTACTACGCATTCAATACTTAACATAACCAAGGAAGAGCCAAATAAGCGACTCTCTAAACTTTTAGCTACACTTAAAATAGGTACCGGTTTGAACAACGAAGAAAAATGTTCAATCGAAAATATTTGTATCCAATTTAATGACATTTTTCACCTGGAAGGAGACCCGCTAACGCATACTGACATCCTGACACACAAAATACAAACTAAATCGGATCAAGGACCCATCAATCAGAAGCAGTATCGCCTCCCGCAAATAGCCAGAGATGAGATACATAGTCAAGTGCAGCAAATGCTTCTCGATAAAGTTACCTCACATAGTAAGTCACCATGGAACTCTCCTCTTTTGGTCGTCCCTAAGAAACCAGGGGCTGACGGGCAAAAGAGATGGCGAGTTGTGGTTGATTTTAGAAAACTTAACGAGGCAACCATTAAAGACGCGTTTCCTCTGCCAAGAGTAGAAGATATTCTTGAGCAGCTAGGAAACTGCCGGTACTTCACAACCCTTGATCTGGCTAGTGGGTACCACCAAGTGCTTATTGACAAGCAGGACCGCGAAAAAACTGCTTTAAGCACAGGGTTGGGACATTATGAATTTAACAGAATGCCTTTCGGATTAACAGGTGCTCCAGCGACTTTCCAAAGAATAATGAACTACATTCTAACTGGTCTTCGAGGAATAGACTGTTTTGTCTATTTGGATGACATTGTCATTTATAGTACCAATTTGGATGAACATTGTGACAAGTTAGTTCGCATATTTTCAAAGTTAAGAGACTTCAAACTTAAACTTAATATCGAAAAATGTAACTTTTTGTGCAAAGAGGTTGTCTACTTGGGTCATGTTTGTTCTGAAACGGGTGCAACCCCGGATCCCTCAAAAACAGGTTGCGTCACGAATTTCCCCGTTCCAAAAAATATTAAAGAACTTCAATCCTTTTTAGGATTTGCTAGCTATTACAGGAAATTCATTCCAAATTTTGCTAAAATAGCAGCCCCAATTACCTTATTGTTAAGAATGGAGGAGGAATTCAAATGGACGAGTGAGCATCAAAAGTCTTTCGAAGATTTAAAAAAAGCTATTACAACACCCCCAGTTTTAGCATATCCAGATTTTTCAAAGGCGTTCATTTTGACAACGGATGCAAGTAACGAAGCTTTGGGTGCAGTGCTATCTCAGGGTGAAGTGGGAAAGGACAGGCCTATAGCATATGCGAGTCGGTCATTGAACTCCGCTGAAAAAAGGTATTCGACAATAGAAAAAGAAATACTGGCAGTTGTATAGGCTACAAACAATTTCCGTACGTATCTGTTAGGTCGCTCTTTTACGGTATACACAGATCATCAGCCACTTAAGGGTGTTTTTCATGTCAAAGACCCCACTTCCCGTTTAGTTAGGTTCCACCACAAGCTTTCGGAGTATGATTATAAAATCGAGAACAAACCCGGAAAAGTTAACACAAACGCAGATGCATTGAGTCGCATACCACAAGAAAGTTCAAACGAGCACTGTCTGGTGGTCACCCGAGCCCAAGCGCGTAAAATAGTTACCGAAAATCCTGTTGGAGCAACACAAACTTCTGCTAGTTTAGAACTTGTATCTGGCGCTAAGGACATACCGAATGTTACCTTAAAACCCCAAGCTACTGAGCTTTTAACAGATAAAGAAGAAATCAAAACCATTTTAAAAGATTTCCACAATTCGGCACTTGGAGAGCATCAGGGTAACAAGAAAACTTTAGCGCGTATCAGACAACAGTATACGTGGAAGGGGATGGCTAAAGATGTTAAGGACTTTGTCAAAAAATGTCCACAGTGCCAAGAGAATAAGAGTTCCCCTGCTAACAAAATGCCTATGTTAATAACTGACACGCCATCTTTGCCCTTCGATAAGGTTTATATGGACATTGTATGTGCTCTTCCCGTTTCACACTCGGGGAACAGATATATATTGACTTTCCAGGACGATTTAACCAAGTTTATGGACTGTGCAACCCTTCCCGATATGGAAGCGTCAACTGTTGAGAGAGTCTTTTACGACCAAATCGTCACAAGATATAGGATCCCAAAGATTCTCGTCACGGACAATGGTGCCAATTTTACGTCCAAAGTTTTCTCGCAAACATGTAAGTTGCTAGGTGTGAAGAAAATTCATACAACTGCATATCATCCTCAAGCGAACGGTTCATTAGAGAGAGCTCATCGGCCTTTGGCTGATTACTTGAGATCTTTTGTAGTCAAAGATGAACGGAACTGGGATCAATGGTTAAGGCAAGCCATGCATGTCCATAACAATTCTGTTCATACTGCTACGCAGCTGACCCCTCTTAATGCCCTGTTTGGTTTTAAGTTCAAAATGCCAACCAATCTGAGGAGGAAACCAACACCCCTCTACAACGAAGACGACTACTCACTTCAGCTTAAGCATCAACTAAGCGTGGCTCACCAGTTAGCCAATGAAAACCTTAATAAAGCTTAGTTAATATCGAAAAAGTTTTACGATAAAGGCTCCAAGACCATTGAGTTCAAAGTCGGACAAAAAGTCCTGCTTAAGAACCCGGTAAGGAAAAATAAATTTTCCGCTTTCTGGTTAGGTCCATTTGAAGTTGTGTCATCAGGCAACGTCTCGAACACGAGAATTCAGATGCGCAACAGGATAAAAAGAGTACACAACAACCAGCTAAAACCTTTTTATATGTAATCTCGATCTATTCAAATAGTATTACTTACACTGCCTTTTAACGGTAAATAATTTTTTCTCTCACAAGGTCGCAATTTAGTAAAGAAAAGATAAGCAAGAGTTAAACAAACGTTAAAGAATATTTTTTGTTTTACTAATCATGTATTTAACAAACAAATCTTTTCTCTTTTCAGTAAGCCAAGAACTCACTGTACAACTGTACATACCTTTCAATACAAATTTATATAGTTTGTAGGGAAAACATTTTTAAGGCGAACACATATCACATATGACGTCACAAGTGTCATGGATAAATTGACAACAATTTATCGGGGCCACCTATCATCTCTCAAAATATCAATAGACAGCTCTGCCTAATCTACCTACACAAAACATCGTAGGAAATATAATTTCCTTTCCCATATTCTTATGCCCATGGACCTAATAAGTATGGACTGCTAGTTGGTTTTCGTTTCCATACAATATCTGTGAATAACGTGTCGCCAACAACACTAGTGCTGTTTGCTCAATATGTGAAATATTTCCCTACAAGAAAATTGTTTTTATTGTAATTGTTTGACAGATACGTTTTTTTTTCAATTTCCTCAAACATGTTTTTATAGACAAAATTGCGAGCTTGCATATTTTTTGTGTTTAATTTGTTTAATCAAATTATTTATCGTGAATTTTCTATATTTTCAGGATGATAATGATTCCGATAGCGTACGAATGCAGCAACGAAATGCAGGACAACAGCAACAGCACCAAGAAAGAATTCCACCACCTATATCGCAGCAGAACCCAATGGTGCCAGTCAATAATCTCAGCAACAGTATGCAAAATCTTGGACTCTCCGCTAGACCTACCAAACGGTCCACAGATGATGCCCGCGACGACTACAACGGCCAGTAGTCCATCAAATTTTCCTCCAAACTTCCAGGGAAACTTTAAGACATCAGCGTTTAATACAAACCCGGGATGTGGCAACTTCCAACAGCCTCCAATTCAAGGGCAGCTCCCCGCGAGGTCTTCCAATACAACCAAACGCTTATGGCACATCGACTTCACCAATGGTTCGTCCTACAATGCCATTGCAACAACAAGGGCCCTATCCAACGCCTCCTCTACCCCAGTTTGCTGCTACTACACCACAAAACGCAAACTATCCCCCAACAAGTACCGTTCCTCACCCCCAAAATGCATTCAACCAGAATCAACTGAACAACAATATGCCACCGCTACCACCACCGGCACAGGCGCAGACACAGATGACAGAAACTCAACAGTCAGCACCAATGGCAGCTCGGAGACCAATGTATTCACAACAGCAAAAGATTCAAGCTCCACTGCAGCAGCCACAACAGCAGCCTCAAGCTTATCCTCAGCAAGGCAACAGCCAATGGCACAACAACTCCACAACAAGCCCACATAATATAAGTCTCAATAAGTAATATAAGTCGCAGGACGGCGAGGCGGATGAAGACGATGGTTGCAAATATGAAAGAAGGTAAGATTTTCTTAACTCATTAAATAATGCCAAGTTCTGGTCCCGACATTCTCCTTTTTGTTTGTAGTGAATGCTTCTTTGCTGGAAAAGGCACAGCATTGGTGTTGGCCCTCAAAGATATTCCTAAATATGCCGAACGTCGGCTGAGTACCGATTCAACAAGATCCACCAATAGCACCCAAAGCAATAATTCCGATATTCAACAGCACCTGCAGTCTATGTTTAATCTGCTTCGACATGAAGAGACTCTTAAAATGGTAAAATTAACTTTAAAAAAAAATTTCTTTAATTACACTGTTAATTAATTTCATACAAAAAAAATATAGGCTGTTAAACTGGGATTCCAGAGACCAACTCGTACCCGATATCTAGTAATTGCATCTCGTTGTTGTCTTCGAAATGGTTCGGAAAAAAAACATCGAGCATCGTCTCGATGTCAATCGAAATGTGGCAAACAACAAATAAATGATACTAAAACTCATGACCATCACCTTCACTCACAACACCAAAACCAAAATAGCAATGAGAACAACAACAGCAACAAGAAAACCTGCAGCAGAACCAGGAGCAGAGCCCATCATTGGATCTTGACGATATGTTGGACAAACGGCGAGCCGCAATGAGCAATCAATTGTTCTCGACAAATCGCTGTTCGAAATCCGATTCGGATAAATATGAATCCTGTGCGGAGAATATAGAAGAATTTTGTCTGCTAGGCATAGACTGTAATAAAAATACCACCATTGGCCTGGTTGTTCCAATACTCGCTGATGCCACGTTGCCAATACCAAAAATCACTGCACAATAAGTTTCACGAGTCCATTAATTTTTATCCCAAGTAAGTCACTCAAAGGTTTCTCAATTAGTTTCTTTTAATTTTTGCCTTCTCGCTTCTTGCATCAGAATCAGGAATGGAAGTTGATGTAATTACCACTGATTTTAGTAAGGCCTTTGATAAAATTTCTCATCGCCTCATACTCTTTAAATTAACAGCCCTTGGGTTTGAACCTATCTCCTTAAAATGGTTGTCCTCTTACCTTAGCCAACGCTCCTACAGAGTGCGTTTCAGGAATTCACTTTCTAACCCATTTATTGCCACTTCGGGTGTCCCTCAAGGTAGTCACTTAGGCCCTCTTCTTTTCATCCTTGCCATAAACGATATTGAAATTGTCATAAAGCATTCTAACATATCATTGTATGCTGACGATACTAAGTTTTTCAAAACGATATCTTCAGCAAATCACTCAACCCAATTACAATTTGATCTAGATAATTTCTCAATTTGGTGTCAAAAAAACTGTATGGAGTTGAATGTAGGCAAATGCCAGTCCATAACCTTTTCTCGTAAGCGCTCAGTACTGCCTCCCCGTAACTATTACCTTTCCAACCAATCTATACCTATCGTAAATTCAATCAGGGATCTTGGTGTGTTGTGCGATCGAGAGCTTAACTTCCTCTCTCACATAGATGAATTAATCCATAAATCCAACTCAGCTCTTGGATTTGTTAAACGATGGTCTAAAGAATTTACTAATCCTTATGTCACCCGCTCTTTATACATAACCTTCGTTAGACCATTACTTGAATATGCTTCTCAAGTTTGGTCTCCATTTCAACGTGTCCATATCTCAAGAATTGAAAGCATTCAAAGAAGGTTCCTCCGTTTTGCCCTCCGTGGTTTACCTTGGCAAAACCCTCTCATACTTCCCGCCTATAATGATCGTCTTCAACTCATTAATCTTAACACTCTTGAAGATCGAAGAATTATTGCTGATATCCTCTTCATTCACCGACTTGTTTCTGGTTCTGTTGACTGTCCAACACTTTATAATTCCATTTCGTTTAATACTAATCCACGCAATCTCAGAAACCCACGTCTTTTCTATCTTCCCTATCACCGTACTTCCTATGGCTCAAACGAACCCCTAACCCGTATGCTTCACGAAACAAATATGAATGTTGACAGTTTCGATTTCAACTTAAGTACCTCGAATCTGAAAATTCTTCTCCTTAACCACCTAAATTCCCGCCCATAGCTATAAGTAACCTAGTTTTAAGTTAGATTAAGTTCATTTGTAGCTTGTTTTAAGCCGAATAAATGGGGGTGTTTGCCCCCACCAAAATTAAATTGCAGCATAATGCGATGTACCGTGACTAAAATACCAGAAAGTAATTCATTGCTTCAAAAGTCAAGACTGTCGCTTCGTATACTCATTCATCCATTTCGTGATGTTAATGTAAGTGTTTCTGAAGTGAGATAGAGTACAGAGTACATTAATGATCTATTTTTTTTTAGAGTCTACCTGTCATCCAGTGTCCAAATATTGTTAGGTGCCGCTTATGCCGGACATACATTAATCCGTTCGCCTACTTTGTAGATAGTAATATGTGGAAGTGTAATCTTTGTTACGGAGTCAACGAATGTAAGTTTTTAGCTTTGTCCAAATGCATTTAGGAACCACGGAATACTGATTCATTTTTTTTGTTAAATAGTGCCAGATGATTTCCAGTTCGATCCGGCAACCAAAACATATGGAGACGTTACACGAAGACCCGAAGTTCCATCCACATCCGCATCCACTGACTAAGCACTTCATTTTTTCTTTTTTAATAATTTTTCTTTAATATATTTTGCCAGAATATTTTGTTCGAATTCCTTCATCAATGTTTTTTTTTTTAATAAAAATAAAAAAGCGCAATTCTTCAGTCAGCTGTTTTTCAGCTGTCAAAATGATTTTGTTTCCATATTTCACGTATTGAGCAAAGAGCGCTTTTTTGGAACCAACGTGAAGCTGGCTCCTAGCAGTCCATACTTATTAGGTCCATGCTTATGCCCATCATCGAACTACGCGAGAGTGCTGCCATAGGATGAAGTATTCGAGCAGAGAAACGAACTTTTCGCAATGTCATAGTAATTGACCTAACGTCAAAGTATAAACTGCGCGTGACGTAAAAACTACTTACGAACTCAAATAACATCCATCCTGACATTTGATAAATAATTGCGAGGCATTTTTGTGACAAAATATTTACTATATGCATGAGGCTCCATCTATGAAGTAAACACAAAGCATACGTTTGATCCCAAAATGTACTTCAATCATCTGACAAAGATGAATGCTGTGGGAAACTTTCGGTGAAAATGCCGGAAAAGGGAAATATAAAATATCCCCAGACAGCAAATTGGGCAACGTAGCCATCCATACCTACCAGAATCTTCCATTCGATTTGTGCCAACCATGCAGAAAACATCATCTAGGAAAGTAAAATGGTAAAATAATATAGTTAAAGTGTCTAGAATTGCAAGATAAGAACATAAAACAAAAGATAATTAACTAAAGAATATATTGTGAATAAATTAATTATATGGTGTCGCACATAAAACTTAAAACAAGAAGGAAGAAACAAAAGAAAGAATTTTTCGTGCAACAAAAATTTAAGAAGGTGAGTACAAACGCATATATTCTATTATGTGGTTTATTGAGTAGTCAAACTACGACGCAACGATACCGAGCCAAGCCAAACCAGGATTCTAATGAGAAAATTTATGTTCCTCTTTCCTGGCATGCAAATTTAGGGCTCAGATACATAGGCGTGGCAAGCAGACGTACCCATCCGATCACGTGTCCCAACGCTGGAAGAAAATACACGAGGCCAGGTATAACAGCACGGCAGAAAACGAAGTACATAGGCGTACCATGATACCTAAAGAATACATCAAGTACAGAAGATTCAAGAAGCATTAATTTTTTTTTGAGTGACCACGGAACGAGAGACAATCAGCCGTGTACCATCAGCAACAAGTCGTCTTTCACTCCGCGTCACTCCACAATGTATTTATGTGTATTTATTTCTCGGCGTGGGATACAATAAAAAAGTATTTGATTAAAATATTTGTAATTTCGTCGTTCATCATACGTACATTGCCATCTTTGCATCGCCAAGAGTTGGAACGAGAGTTTCAAAAGGAACATTTAAATCTTCGCTCCCCGGACTACCAATTACAAGCGAACGCGTGCTACAGAGTATTACGAAAACCACATGCGGTTGTAATACCGCATGGCGCACACGCTGTCCGTTCAATAAGCAGGTACATTTAAGCATGCATGTACGAATATCATGCCATATCTAACTTCGAGACACCGAAATACGAAAAAGAAAAGACAAGCAGCAATAAAAACCGACACTTTGTGTGGAATGCGTTTCTACACATCGTGGTATCAACTATAAATTACCTTCTGGAATACACAATAATGGGATTACGAGGATTCTTCTCGAATTCGAACCGCAAGTTCTATACGCTTAAGACAAGTTATTTTATTATAGATATATATAATTATTTTATCGTATGAGTAGCTATTTGATTAATAAATTGAATAATATTTAAGAAATATAATTATCGAATAAGAATTAACAGCAGATACTTACACATTCCAGGCATTCAATCAGGTCATAGACCACTGACTCTTAAATTCAGATCACGCAAGAGATCTTTCCATCTGTTTCAAGTTTATTCCAAACTAAACCATCCTCGATGCAACGAGGGGGGGCCATAATTAATTTCTCACTCAGACCTAAAGAATAATAAGAACCAACCCAATTTACCAACAAATTCAATGTATATAATAATATCCATTCAAGGAACAGCATTTGTTTTCAACGACACTCCACGACACAACGTCGGAGGGAGTAACCTATCAGCTATATATATATTCACATCATCAGAGATACCATCATCTACTCTACAACGAAGCAGTGCACTGAATCCAGTTATTGTAATGGTGAGTCGTAACAATTTTTGTAGTAATTTTTGGAATATATTATCTATATTGACATATGTTGGATAAAATTTGATATATTTGGTTAATTTTTCTGAAAATAACTTTGGTGTCTGTAATTGACAAAGAAACACCAGCTTTGAAACACGAGTATTTCACATAATAAAAGAAAGAAAACACACGGTTCATCTAGTGTATGTAATAGGTAATAGAGATTGAACAAAAGAAATACATGCATCTCTTTTTGCTTATGCTATTATACTCAAGTAACAATAATAAGATTTGATCAGTGATCACTTGCTAGAAACATTAGCAAGCTTTCTGAAACTTTCGCTAGTTACATTCTTACATTCCTATGTCATCCTTGGAATGTCTTAACAATAATTTCTACTCAATGAAAAAGATACGATTTTCTCATAGTACATGTTTTAACCCAAAAAGAGCAAGATATCTGCATAATGACACAACATTGAAAATTCTGTTGTCCTAGTTTTATTTTTGTATCTGTCCCAAAGAAATCCGTAAAGAGCTCCAAAGTTAATCTAATCTAAAAAGTTATACCTCGAAGTTTCTCATCTCACATTTCGTGATTAGCTTTTGAGAAACTATGTTGTACATGAAATACAACGTACACTCGAGTTAGAACTTTAGGAAGTGTAAATAATAAAAAATCTTTAACTTTCATTTACGAACAAAGCCTGAGTTTGAGACTCAAAACAAAAACGATTGCTCTACTTGATTGTCATTGAATTTCGTCTAGTGTAAATATAGTGTATAAGGATTTTTAGGTATTCATTTGATAATAATAATTTTTCTGAAAATAAGATACAATTAAAATTAGTTAAGCTTAAGATTAAGAACTTAGAATTAATATTTTTTTGCCTTTATTATAATAAGTTGAATAAATATCTAATGATTTTGAATTTTTATAACGTATACAATCTGATTTATTATTTCATCAAATGACGTATACAGTGATACGGATTGAATCTAATCAAGGCATACATATTTTCCTGAGTATGTGGGCTTAGATTATTACAGGTTCGAAGGGGGTTGGAAGCATCTCTCTCTTTCATCGGTGGAGTGGTATAATAGTGGAAGTGTGAGTGTATTGATTTCGGTATGAACAAGTAGTTGAAGTGTGAGTGTGTTGATTTTTGATATGAACAAGTCGTTGGAGTATGAATGAGTTTAACATGATTGATTAAGTTGAAAGTTTTTGCATCCCATCCTTTACGGAACGGATTTCATATTTAGGGGCTTCACATAAAGTTTTACTAAGTGCTGAGTGAAGCCAAGGTAAGCATAGGTTTTGTTCTATAGCTTCACGGGAGGGTTACGAGCACGGGATACCAATTCCATCGTCAGGTATTCCCCACCTTTGAGTGAGACACCGAAGGTTGTTGTCGCAATAGCATAGGAACATCGCGATGACGCTTAATTAGCAGTTCCAAGTTGACGCGATCATCTACGTCAATCCAACTTTTAGGCTACGAGGATTTTAGGGTTTTGAGGAGTGATTTTTGGTTAGTTTATTTCCAGGTTCAGACTAGCAGCGGTGCAATAACTAGTACATTATTACAGGAGCTATGGGTTGTACCATCCTGTGGTACAATCGACCGTCAGGTCGCCTAAGATGACTGGTGGTTCGGGCCCCCAAACAATCGAACATTACGAGCAATGACAGCTTGACTCGAGGTCTGCAGAGAAGGAAAAATAAGAGGTAACATGGCTGCCGCAGGGTTGCAAAGATTCCACCCCTATATGCTCCTGGGTGAACCAGGGCCACGCGCTGCAGACCGATGCAGCACTGGCGAGCAGCACCCTCGAAGCCTCTAGCTATTCTCTCGTTGTTAGTAAGGGGGAGGTATCTAGTTGTCTTTGGGGTTTCGCACGAATGAAGAGAGGTCTGTAAGAGTGTAGTAGTTTGTGAGAGTTAAATCATACGTTGAAGGAATGCTGGAATAGCGCAGCTTAGAGGGAGGATAACTTGAAGGAGACGGGTTTACGACGTGAGTTTAATGAGACAGGCGATTACCTCTACAGGTTTGGATATATGGTGTAGCTCCTTGCTCTAAGAGGGGGGGGGGTATTTAAATAGGGATATTTCTACTTATACCTCTTTGTGTTTCTTGTCGTGTTCTTTCTTGCTATCTAGGATGCGGATCTTTTCGTATCACGCGTGGAAGGAGTACACATGGAATTGCGAACGAGAACTGAAGGAGATATGGAGCGACCGACTACACTCATTGTTTAGGAGGGTGACGTGTTAAGAAGAAAGGTGGGTATTACATCAACATCTACCAACTCTTGATACAAATGTATCAAGTTTTATAATTTTTTTTTGTGCGATGATTGATAAAATATGATGAGAGAATTAGAGACATGGGGGTTTACTAGAGGTATAGTAACAGCTGCGTGCAATTGGTTGCTGAATTGAAAGTGCCATATATGGAATTCCTACTTGCCCTATGGGTATGTTCTAGGGGGTTTTATAGTGTGAAGGTAATTGACCCAGTCCATAGTCGAGAAGGTACGACGTATTCATCTTTGGTGTATATTTGCTATTCTGGGGTTATGAGTTTACATCTATACGATAGATGGCGCGAGCATGAGCTTCGGTATGCCATATGGTCCTCATTTGTGTGCTTGCTGAATTCGTTGTTTATCCATATCATGACAGAGGGTGTATTTAGCAACGGACAAAAATTACTTCTGGGACTTCCATCGTTTCTATTTTCGGTTGATCATTTATCTTTGGTGACTAACCAAAGATGGACGGCTACTTGAATTGAAATTCTCTATCATCAATTTTACTATGTAAATTATTATCATCAACGTGACAGATGGCGCCCAACGTATGGCAAGAGTTTTTCGGAGCTTGTGTCTCATTCGGGCCCTGTCTGTGCGCGTTGATGGATATAATCAGTTTTTCGATTCATATTTTATTTCTACGTTACAGATGGCGCCCAACGTGGGGCTCGAATTCAGTCGACCTTAGGTGTAGCTAGTAGTATTTTTGAACCTTTGAACTACTAAAATTTATTCAGGTGTTTGGGCAAAAATAATTTTTTCTTTTGCTCAAGATTTTTTTTTTTGAGAAAGATTTTTCAGTGTTGGATATTTTGTTAGGAGGGACAACATCCAGGTTTGGATGGTGAAGACTATTTCGTCAGGAGAGTGAGTGAACAGGTTCCTTACTCTTGACTGTTGCGTTAGCTTCACTACCGAATTCTTTCCTCTCATTATAGTTTCTTTGGTTCCATTGTCCGGATTGAACGCGAAGTGTTCGATCGCCCGATGCGATGAGGCTAAAAATTAATTTTTAAGGTGTTAACAAAATAAAGTTTCGCAGTGTTTCAGGCCGCATGACTTTTGACCGGTGGTGGGTGAACAGGTTCCCTACGCACGTCTGTTGCGAAAGCTGCATCCTGAACCCTAGAGTCCTTTACTCCACTTGGAATTTCTATCCCTCAAAACATCGTGTTTACGATGAGTAGAACCCAAACTTAAACCCTTAGATGATTATTTGTTTTTCTTTAGATAATGTTGTCCGAATTCCGGTAGGTGAGGAAGCATTATGGAGCGTTGACCGGTGGTTGATGAACAAGTTCTCGACGCACGTCTGCAGCAACGCAATGATGTTCCGACCCTATTTGAATCTCGTCCATCATTTGAGCTTTTGATTGAAGATAGTTATTCTTATAGAACCCGTAGTGAAGACCACATCCGCTAAGTTTTCTTTTTTTTGATTGAATAGAAGTTGTCGCCAGGGGCGAAGCTTCGAAATTTTTCCATAGATGGGAGGGGATCTTTCAAACTCCCGAACCAAATTTTTATGACATAGTTTTTTTGATTGATTTAACATTATATATTATATCTTTGAATGAATTTTAAAGATAGATTGATTCAAGTATTTAGTATTTCCGAGATTATTGAGCTTTAAGTATTTTTGAGATATTACAGTTTATTATTATTATTTATTGAGTATTACAGTTTATTTCACTACACGATTGGCTGCCAGATCGACGGTGTCTGACGAGTCGTGGGAGTTTATAGTTTTTTTTTTTGAGATTTTGTTCAGTTATATGACTGGCTGGCAGATCGACGGTTGTGTTTGGAACCTTTTTGAATATTATAGTTATGCAGATTTAATAAGTTGATTGATTGATGAATTTGAAAGATTAAGTATTTCTATTATTAAGAATTTCTATTATTAGGGATTATTTTTATTAAGGATTATTATTATTAAGGATTATTATTATTAAGGATTATTACTATTTAGGATTGTTAGCATTAAGACTAAATTTTCAATTAAGACTTTAACATTTTTGCATTTTTGAACAATTCAGGTGTTATGATTACACTTGGTATTGAGTACTGATTTAAGCGCATGATCTTTTCTACAAGCTCATGAAAATAAGCAGAACCCCGTAAAACTTTTGTAAATTGAGTTTAACCCTTACAAAACGTTTACAATTTTATGAAAGATATAAAATTGTGTTTGCAAAACATATTTTCCTTTGCAAAGCACAACATTTTTGGATTTTTTTTTGAATTGAAAAGTTTACTCATAGTTGAAATTGTTGAAGAGTCCCGAGAAGAATTTTCTTACGGACCAAGACAACACTATACTTTTAATTTAGTATTATAAGTTTTTTTTTGAATAAGTTTCAAAAAATAATTTTTTTTGAATTTTAAATTTGACCCTTGTCTGACTAAGTGTCATACCGTTGCACTTAGACCGCGTTTGTTTTCCAGTTAGTTCCGTCCGTTTCATAATCTTTTCGAGGTGTACTACCGTATAGCTTATACCAGTTTTAACGACTCGACTTCCATGTCAGGAAGAGGGAGAAGGTACGCTTTAAAGAGCCCGTACAACCCGGCATACAGAGACGTTATAATTGATTCACCACCAGATATGCCACAAGGTGCGGCAGACGGAGAAGGAGCATTGGCTAACGACCAGCCATATGGAGGAGGTAACATAACCGATGGCGACATTAGCGCACCACTTGAATTGAGTAGCAACAATACTACCGATCAGGGACTAATAGATCAAGAAGCACAAGATGCTTTGAATCGTTCCGCTGCTATTCAAGAAATGGTGTCAGCTTCTGTGAATCTGAGCAGACGCAATGATAGGAGATTTTTCAGCGAGGCGCTAGCTCGCAGTCAAACTGAACTCCTAGCGCATGTCACAAATTTAATTAAAGGACTACAAAATCCTTCTTCTGGTAGTAACCTCACTTACAATGTCAATCCATCTTCATCTAACGGCCCACCTCCGACGCAGACTACTGCTACCCAACCGAGTAATGTAAACAAGTCAGTAAGAAATATACCTTCACGGTTAAATATGACACCACATATTGAGACGATAGTCGGAAACCAGATACGATTCAACACAGGTCAAAACCAAGGTGATCTAGCAGCATTACCTAAACCATTCGATGGGCCTCCAAGCCAGCAACAAGTGCCTACTGTTCATCCAGTAGACATGGCTCAGGGATCCAACGTAGATGATTTCTTAACGAGAATGAGTGGTTTCAATCTTGATGGTTCGCATGGATCTCCATCTCCGCAGAGACGTGCTCCGTCAAATTCAACCACAATAATTAAGTGTCCTCAATTCCACAAATGGGGAGTGGAATTCGACGGCAAAAATTGTCCCGTCGATGATTTTCTTTTTCGACTCGATCGAGTCAGAGCCAGTTACGGAGTAGTGTGGGATGAAATCCTTGCGAACTTCCATCAATTTGGGTCCGGATCCGCTGAGTCATTGTACTGGACACACATAAAGAACAACCATCATACTTCTTGGACCTCATTCCAAACTTCTCTCGTCGAACAATACCGCAGTCTTGAGACGGACTCGGAATTGTCTCGCAAAATAAATGACCGCAAGCAACAGCTTGGCGAACCCTTTAATGATTTTTATGACTCCGTGATGAGCCTAAACTCACGTATGCGTGTCCCTAAACTTGAGCGAGAGCTCATAGAGATTCTCAAGCTCAATGTCAATAGACGACTAGGTCCGCATTTGATCACGTTCAATACAACTAGTCTACGTCATTTAGCATATACGTGTCGTAACATAGAACGATATTATGAATATAAGCCAGATGGCACGCGTACCAGTAATTATGCGCCAAACACACAAAGGAAGCAGCAACCAGTTCGCTACGTAAATGAGATCGAAGAGACGCAAGAAGAGAAGATGATAGTTGCAGTGCCAGGAACTGTGGAAGCGTTCCACAGAGAAGCCAAACCTATCGTATGCTGGAACTGTAAAGCTGTAGGACATACGTTCCGAGACTGTCCCAAGCCACCATTACACATTTTCTGTTGGCGATGTGGCAAATCAGGTTCTTTTAGTCCAGACTGTACAAGATGTGCGGGAAACTCCATGAGGAACAATCAACCATTAGGGGGGATTCGTTCCGTGGAACAGAACCCGGAGTTGTAGGTCCCAATAAAGACTTTCCTCCTACCACTCCCATATCAACTCTGAAACCCGACCGCGACAATACAAACTTAAGCAAAGAACAAAAAATTTTGAAAATAGATTTAGATAATGTATCCAGTAAATCAAGTAATAACAAATATGAAATATGAATTTTTTAAGAAACCGTTCCATGAAAGGCTACAGAACTATTATGAAGTAAGAAAAAGAATTGTAACCTTTCCGGAACTATTGAATCGCATTCGCCGAACACGGCAACGTTTTCAGCAGAAGAGGACTGCATATCGCATCTGCCATTATTGGAAAGGAGTCCAATGATCCTCGTCCGTACGTGACGGTAGAGATTTTCGGGGATAAGTTCCTCGGTCTCTTGGACTCCGGAGCCTCAGTTAGTTGTCTAGGTAAAGACATGTTACAGTACCTACAGGAGAAGCATATTGCGATGCAATAAAGTCGAGACTACTGGGTCCACTGCAGATGGACAACGACAGGCGATTGTCGGATTGGTTACAACCAAAGTCATCTACAACAATTTAAGTCATGATTTACAATTTTACATAGTACCGTCACTAGCTCAACGGCTATATCTAGGCGTTGACTTCTGGCGGAAGTTCAAGATAGCACCGAACATTATTTCGAGCATTTTGGGAATTTCACCGGATGGAATTCCCAGTAACCAGTGTAGACTAAGTGACGACGAATCCTACAGACTTCGAGAGGTTGTTCGTAGTTTTCCCTCGTTCACGAGCAAGGGACTCGGGAGAACACACTTAGTTGAGCATTACATAGATATGGGTGATGCAGTGCCAATCAAACAAAGGTACTATCCCGTCTCTCTAGCGATACAATCCTTGATGTATGAGGAATTGGATCGTATGCTTTCGTTGGGTGTCATCGAAGAAAGTACCAGCGCATGGAGTTCCCCAGTTGTGTTAGTTCGCAAACCTGGTAAGAACCGATTGTGTCTGGACTTTCGGAAGGTGAACGGGGTAACGAAAAAGGATGCGAGACCAATTGCTCATATAGAAGGACTGCTAGCCCGCCTTTCGGATACACATTATATTTCTAGTGTGGATCTTAAAGACGCATTCTGGCAGATACCTCTGGAGATGACGTCTCGGGAAAAAACGGCGTTTACGGTACCAGGGCGACCTTTATACCATTTCAAGGTTATGCCATTCGGGCTATGTAATGCGGCGCAGACTCTGAGCTATGTTATGAGTAAGGTAGTGCCATCAGAACTGCGCGACCAGGTGTTTGTTTATCTCGATGACCTCTTGGTCGTGTCGAGGACATTCGACGAGCACCTACGAATTCTGAGTCTAGTGAGTCGAAGATTGGCTGAGGCAGGACTGACAATCAACGTGGAGAAATCCAAGTTCTGTTTCGATGAACTCCAGTACTTAGGTTATCGGGTCGGACAAGGCTGTTTGAAGGCCGATCCCGACAAAATTGCGGCAATCACAAGATTTCCGGTGCCAACCACAACACGCCAAGTTAGGCGATTTTTAGGCATGGCCGGCTGGTATCGGAGATTTGTGAAAGATTTTTCGACACTTGCCTCCCCCTTAACCGACGTACTGAAGAATGGCAAAGCGTTCGAGCTTAGCCAGGAAGCTCTAGAAGCATTCTCGACCATCAAACAGGCGATGACCTCAGCCCCTGTCCTAGTCAATCCCGATTTCACGAAAGAGTTTGTGATTTTATGCGATGCATCCGCGTCCGGAATCGGTTGTGTTCTTTGCCAACGTGATGAAGATGGAGCGGAACGCCCCATATACTACTTCTCACAAAAGCTTAACGCTGCGCAAAGGAATTACTCCGTGACCGAACGCGAATGCCTCCCCGCGTTTCTTGGTATACAGAAGTTTAGATCGTACGTGGAAGGGTATCGTTTACGTGTCATCACGGACTATTCCAGCTTGAAGTGGCTGATGACCCTTAAGGATCCTACTGGTAGATTGGCCAGGTGGAGTATGCGACTCCAAGGATTCGATTTTGAGATAGAGCATCGAAAAGGTACTCTAAATGTAGTTCCTGACACGCTTTCGCGCATCTATGAAGACGATGAATTAACCGTCGAAGCAGTATTATCGTGCTTATCTCAGGTCGATCCGAGGAGGTGCTCCATGTGGACTTGGATGACTCATCATTCAAATCGGAAGGATACTTGGAGATCATCAACCACATCAAGAAGGAACAAGAACGATTACCTGACCTAAGGGTTTCTGAGGGTTTCGTGTATAAACGTACGAAGCACGCCCAAGGAATTCCCTTGGCGGACGATCTGGCTTGGAAACTGTGGATTCCATCCGAGTTGACAGACTCGCTAATCTTCTTAGCTCATATACCTCCGAGAGCTTCTCATGGCGGTGTGGCTAAGACATTATACAGGTTGAGACAGCGATTTTATTGGCCAAACATGTTCACCCAGGTGAAAAATTTCGTGGACAGGTGTGAGACCTGTAAAACAAGTAAAGCGTCAAACATGACACTTAGAGCCGAGATGGGAAAGAGTTTTTCAGTGGAGAGGCCGTTTCAACACTTATACGTTGACTTTTTAGGGCCATATCCTCGGTCAAGAAATGGAAACTCTTATATCATCATCGTGCTGGACCAATTGACTAAGTTTGTGTTAATCAAACCTTTGCGTAAAGCCACATCTGGAAGTGTTATTAAGTTTCTAAAGGATGAAATATTTCTAGTTTACGGTGTGCCGGAGAGTATTCTCTCCGATAATGGCACTCAATTCATCAGTCACGACTTTCAAAAATTATTAAATATATATGGAGTAAAACATTATAAAACAGCAATTTATTCTCCTCAAGCGAATGTGAGCGAAAGGGTGAATCGTTCCATTTTAGCGGCCATCCGCTCATATGTCAACCGAAAGCAGTCAAACTGGGATACCCATTTGTCGGCTATAAGCAGTGCTTTACGCACATCGGTACATTCAGCTCTCTCGATGTCCGTATATAAGGCCCTCTATGGTCAACGAATGATAGAACACGGGGCAGATTATCGGTTGCTCAGAGAACTGAATGAACTCAACAATTCTGAAATTAACTGGCTTCCCAAAACCGCTAAAATGAACATTCTCCATTAGTTTCTCAAAACCGCATTAGAAAAGGCGCACGACGAATATGAAAAAAAGTACAATCTGCGCAGTCGTAAGATAAATTTTAAAGTAGACGATGAGGTCTACAAGAGAAATTTTGTTCTAAGCGATTCATCTAAGCATTTCAATGCAAAGCTTAGTCCTAAATTTATTAAGGTAAGAGTTTGTAAGGTCGTGGGTGAAAATTTGTATGAGGTTGTGGACAATAGAGGTCGCATAACGAGATGTCATACTAAGGACCTGAAAAGATGATGATTTAATCATCTGGTAGTAGTCAATTAACGTAACTAAATATAACTTAAGTATACTTAGGTATTTCCGTATGCCCGGCTAACTCAGCTGTGCATGAGACTCTTTATTTTTTTTTTACGTATCCTTTTAAATAAGTATTAATTTTTTTGTATTTACGTAAATAGTGTATTGTAAGGTATATAGGTATTTGAAGGCGGTTATCCATTTTCCTTTTCTTACACGTTTGTGTCAGTGGTGACATAACCCAAACGTGCAAGCTGTGTAGGGAAAACATTTTTAAGGCGAACACATATCACATATGACGTCACAAGTGTCATGGATAAATTGACAACAATTTATCGGCGCCACCTATCATCTCTCAAAATATCAATAGACAGCTCTGCCTAATCTACCTACACAAAACATCGTAGGAAATATAATTTCCTTTCCCATATTCTTATGCCCATCATCGAACTACGCGAGAGTGCTGCCATAGGATGAAGTACTCGAGCAGAGAAACGAACTTTTCGCAATGTCATAGTAATTGACCTAACGTCAAAGTATAAACTGCCCGTGACGTAAAAACTACTTACGAACTCAAATAACATCCATCCTGACATTTGATAAATAATTGCGAGGCATTTTTTTGACAAAATATTTACTATCTGCATGAGGCTAGATCTATGAAGTAAACACAAAGCATACGTTTGATCCCAAAATGTACTTCAATCATCTGACAAAGATGAATGCTGTGGGAAACTTTCGGTGAAAATGCCGGAAAAGGGAAATATAAAATATCCCCAGACAGCAAATTGGGCAACGTAGCCATCCATACCTACCAGAATCTTCCATTCGATTTGTGCCAACCATGCAGAAAACATCATCTAGGAAAGTAAAATGGTAAAATAATATAGTTAAAGTGTCTAGAATTGCAAGATAAGAACATAAAACAAAAGATAATTAACTAAAGAATATATTGTGAATAAATTAATTATATGGTGTCGCACATAAAACTTAAAACAAGAAGGAAGAAACAAAAGAAAGAATTTTTCGTGCAACAAAAATTTAAGAAGGTGAGTACAAACGCATATATTCTATTATGTGAATTATTGAGTAGTCAAACTACGACGCAACGATACCGAGCCAAGCCAAACCAGGATTCTAATGAGAAAATTTATGTTCCTCTTTCCTGGCATGCAAATTTAGGGCTCAGATACATAGGCGTGGCAAGCAGACGTACCCATCCGATCACGTGTCCCAACGCTGGAAGAAAATACACGAGGCCAGGTATAACAGCACGGCAGAACACGAAGTACATAGGCGTACCACGATACCTAAAGAATACATCAAGTACAGAAGATTCAAGAAGCATTAATTTTTCTTGAGTGACCACGGAACGAGAGACAATCAGCCGTGTACCATCAGCAACAAGTCGTCTTTCGCTCCGCGTCACTCCACAATGTATTTATGTGTATTTATTTCTCGGCGTGGGATACAATAAAAAAGTATTTGATTAAAATATTTGTAATTTCGTCGTTCATCATACGTACATTGCCATCTTTGCATCGCCAAGAGTTGGAACGAGAGTTTCAAAAGGAACATTTAAATCTTCGCTCCCCGGACTACCAATTACAAGCGAACGCGTGCTATAGAGTATTACGAAAACCACATGCGGTTGTAATACCGCATGGCGCACACGCTGTCCGTTCAATAAGCAGGTACATTTAAGCATGCATGTACGAATATCATGCCATATCTAACTTCGAGACACCGAAATACGAAAAAGAAAAGACAAGCAGTAATAAAAACCGACACTTTGTGTGGAATGCGTTTCTACACATCGTATTATCAACTATAAATTACTTTCTGGAATACACAATAATGGGATTACGAGGTTCGAATTCGAACCGCAAGGTCTATACGCTTAAGACAAGCTATTTTATTATAGATATATATAATTATTTTATCGTATGAGTAGCTATTTGATTAATTAATTGAATAATATTTAAGAAATATAATTATCGAATAAGAATAAACAGCAGATACTTACACATTCCAGGCATTCAATCAGGTCATAGACCACTGACTCTTAAATTCAGATCACTCAAGAGATCTTTCCATCTGTTTCAAGTTCATTCCAAACTAAACCATCCTCGATGCAACGAGGGGGGGCCATAATTAATTTCTCACTCAGACCTAAAGAATAATAAGAACCAACCCAATTTACCAACAAATTCAATGTATATAATAATATCCATTCAAGGAACAGCATTTGTTTTCAACGACACTCCACGACACAACGTCGGAGGGAGTAACCTATCAGCTATAAATATATTCACATCATCAGAGATACCATCATCTACTCTACAAGGAAGCAGTGCACTGAATCCAGTTATTGTAATGGTGAGTCGTAACAATTTTTGTAGTAATTTTTGGAATATATTATCTATATTGACATGTTGGATAAAATTTGATATATTTGGTTCATTTTTCTGAAAATAACTTTGGTGTCTGTAATTGACAAAGAAACACCAGCTTTGAAACACGAGTATTTCACATAATAAAAGAAAGAAAACACACGGTTCATCTAGTGTATGTAATAGGTAATAGAGATTGAACAAAAGAAATACATGCATCTCTTTTTGCTTATGCTATTATACTCAAGTAGCAATAATAAGATTTGATCAGTGATCACTTGCCAGAAACATTAGCAAGCTTTCTGAAACTTTCGCTAGTTACATTCTTACATTCCTATGTCATCCTTGGAATGTCTTAACAATAATTTCTACTCAATGAAAAAGATACGATTTTCTCATAGTACATGTTTTAACCCAAAAAGAGCAAGATATCTGCATAATGACACAACATTGAAAATTCTGTTGTCCTAGTTTTATTTTTGTATCTGTCCCAAAGAAATCCGTAAAGAGCTCCAAAGTTAATCTTATCTAAAAAGTTATACCTCGAAGTTTCTCATCTCACATTTCGTGATTAGCTTTTGAGAAACTATGTTGTGCATGAAATACAACGTACACTCGAGTTAGAACTTTAGGAAGTGTAAATAATAAAAAATCTTTAACTTTCATTTACGAACAAAGCCTGAGTTTGAGACTCAAAACAAAAACGATTGCTCTACTTGATTGTCATTGAATTTCGTCTAGTGTAAATATAGTGTATAAGGATTTTTAGGTATTCATTTGATAATAATAATTTTTCTGAAAATAAGATACAATTAAAATTAGTTAAGCTTAAGATTAAGAACTTAGAATTAATATTTTTTTGCCTTTATTATAATAAGTTGAATAAATATCTAATGATTTTGAATTTTTATAACGTATACAATCTGATTTATTATTTCATCAAATGACGTATACAGTGATAGTGATTGAATCTAATTAAGGCATACATATTTTCCTGAGTATGTGGGCTTAGATTATTACAGGTTCGAAGGGGGTTGGAAGCATCTCTCTCTTTCATCGGTGGAGTGGTATAATAGTGGAAGTGTGAGTGTATTGATTTCGGTATGAACAAGTAGTTGAAGTGTGAGTGTGTTGATTTTTGATATGAACAAGTCGTTGGAGTATGAATGAGTTTAACATGATTGATTAAGTTGAAATTTTTTGCATTCCATCCTTTACGGAACGGATTTCATATTTAGGGGCTTCACATAAAGTTTTACTAAGTGCTGAGTGAAGCCAAGGTAAGCATAGGTTTTGTTCTATAGCTTCACGGGAGGGTTACGAGCACGGGATACCAATTCAATCGTCAGGTATTCCCCACCTTTGAGTGAGACACCGAAGGTTGTTGTCGCAATAGCATAGGAACATCGCTTAATTAGCAGTTCCAAGTTGACGCGATCATCTACGTCAATCCAACTTTTAGGCTACGAGGATTTTAGGGTTTTGAGGAGTGATTTTTGGTTAGTTTATTTCCAGGTTCAGACTAGCAGCGGTGCAATAACTAGTACATTATTACAGGAGCTATGGGTTGTACCATCCTGTGGTACAATCGACCGTCAGGTCGCCTAAGATGACTGGTGGTTCGGGCCCCCAAACAATCGAACATTACGAGCAATGACAGCTTGACTCGAGGTCTGCAGAGAAGGAAAAATAAGAGGTAACACGGCTGCCGCAGGGTTGCAAAGATTCCACCCCTATATGCTCCTGGGTGAACCAGGGCCACGCGCTGCAGACCGATGCAGCACTGGCGAGCAGCACCCTCGAAGCCTCTAGCTATTCTCTCGTTGTTAGTAAGGGGGAGGTATCTAGTTGTCTTTGGGGTTTCGCACGAATGAAGAGAGGTCTGTAAGAGTGCAGTAGTTTGTGAGAGTTAAACCATACGTTGAAGGAATGCTGGAATAGCGCACCTTAGAGGGAGGATAACTTGAAGGAGACGGGTTTACGACGTGAGTTTAATGAGACAGGCGATTACCTCTACAGGTTTGGATATATGGTGTAGCTCCTTGCTCTAAGAGGGGGGGGGGGGTATTTAAATAGGGATATTTCTACTTATACCTCTTTGTGTTTCTTGTCGTGTTCTTTCTTGCTATCTAGGATGCGGATCTTTTCGTATCACGCGTGGAAGGAGTACACATGGAATTGCGAACGAGAACTGAAGGAGATATGGAGCGACCGACTACACTCATTGTTTAGGAGGGTGACGTGTTAAGAAGAAAGGTGGGTATTACATCAACATATACCAACTCTTGATACAAATGTATCAAGTTTTATAATTTTTTTTTGTGCGATGATTGATAAAATATGATGAGAGAATTAGAGACATGGGGGTTTACTAGAGGTATAGTATCAGCTGCGTGCAATTGGTTGCTGAATTGAAAGTGCCATATATGGAATTCCTACTTGCCCTATGGGTATGTTCTAGGGGGTTTTATAGTGTGAAGGTAATTGACCCAGTCCATAGTCGAGAAGGTACGACGTATTCATCTTTGGTGTATATTTGCTATTCTGGGGTTATGAGTTTACATCTATACGATAGATGGCGCGAGCATGAGCTTCGGTATGCCATATGGTCCTCATTTGTGTGCTTGCTGAATTCGTTGTTTATCCATATCATGACAGAGGGTGCATTTAGCAACGGACAAAAATTACTTCTGGGACTTCCATCGTTTCTACCTTTCGGTTGATCATTTATCTTTGGTGACTAACCAAAGATGGACGGCTACTTGAATTGAAATTCTCTATCATCAATTTTATTATGTAAATTATTATCATCAACGTGACAGATGGCGCCCAACGTATGGCAAGAGTTTTTCGGAGCTTGTGTCTCATTCGGGCCCTGTCTGTGCGCGTTGATGGATATAATCAGTTTTTCGATTCATATTTTATTTCTACGTTACAGATGGCGCCCAACGTGGGGCTCGAATTCAGTCGACCTTAGGTGTAGCTAGTAGTATTTTTGAACCTTTGAACTACTAAAATTTATTCAGGTGTTTGGGCAAAAATAATTTTTTCTTTTGCTCAAGATTTTTTTTTTTGAGAAAGATTTTTCAGTGTTGGATATTTTGTTAGGAGGGACAACATCCAGGTTTGGATGGTGAAGACTATTTCGTCAGGAGAGTGAGTGAACAGGTTCCTTACTCTTGACTGTTGCGTTAGCTTCACTACCGAATTCTTTCCTCTCATTATAGTTTCTTTGGTTCCATTGTCCGGATTGAACGCGAAGTGTTCGATCGCCCGATGCGATGAGGCTAAAAATTAATTTTTAAGGTGTTAACAAAATAAAGTTTCGCAGTGTTTCAGGCCGCATGACTTTTGACCGGTGGTGGGTGAACAGGTTCCCTACGCACGTCTGTTGCGAAAGCTGCATCCTGAACCCTAGAGTCCTTTACTCCACTTGGAATTTCTATCCCTCAAAACATCGTGTTTACGATGAGTAGAACCCAAACTTAAACCCTTAGATGATTATTTGTTTTTCTTTAGATAATGTTGTCCGAATTCCGGTAGGTGAGGAAGCATTATGGAGCGTTGACCGGTGGTTGATGAACAAGTTCTCGACGCACGTCTGCAGCAACGCAATGATGTTCCGACCCTATTTGAATCTCGTCCATCATTTGAGCTTTTGATTGAAGATAGTTATTCTTATAGAACCCGTAGTGAAGACCACATCCGCTAAGTTTTCTTTTTTTTGATTGAATAGAAGTTGTCGCCAGGGGCGAAGCTTCGAAATTTTTCCATAGATGGGAGGGGATCTTTCAAACTCCCGAACCAAATTTTTATGACATAGTTTTTTTGATTGATTTAACATTATATATTATATCTTTGAATGAATTTTAAAGATAGATTGATTCAAGTATTTAGTATTTCCGAGATTATTGAGCTTTAAGTATTTTTGAGATATTACAGTTTATTATTATTATTTATTGAGTATTACAGTTTATTTCACTACACGATTGGCTGCCAGATCGACGGTGTCTGACGAGTCGTGGGAGTTTATAGTTTTTTTTTTTGAGATTTTGTTCAGTTATATGACTGGCTGGCAGATCGACGGTTGTGTTTGGAACCTTTTTGAATATTATAGTTATGCAGATTTAATAAGTTGATTGATTGATGAATTTGAAAGATTAAGTATTTCTATTATTAAGAATTTCTATTATTAGGGATTATTTTTATTAAGGATTATTATTATTAAGGATTATTATTATTAAGGATTATTACTATTTAGGATTGTTAGCATTAAGACTAAATTTTCAATTAAGACTTTAACATTTTTGCATTTTTGAACAATTCAGGTGTTATGATTACACTTGTTATTGAGTACTGATTTAAGCGCATGATCTTTTCTACAAGCTCATGATAATAAGCAGAACCCCGTAAAACTTTTGTAAATTGAGTTTAACCCTTACAAAACGTTTACAATTTTATGAAAGATATAAAATTGTGTTTGCAAAACATATTTTCCTTTGCAAAGCACAACATTTTTGGATTTTTTTTGAATTGAAAAGTTTACTCATAGTTGAAATTGTTGAAGAGTCCCGAGAAGAATTTTCTTACGGACCAAGACAACACTCTACTTTTAATTTAGTATTATAAGTTTTTTTTTTGAATAAGTTTCAAAAAATAATTTTTTTTGAATTTTAAATTTGACCCTTGTCTGACTAAATGTCATACCGTTGCACTTAGACCGCGTTTGTTTTCCAGTTAGTTCCGTCCGTTTCATAATCTTTTCGAGGTGTACTACCGTATAGCTTATACCAGTTTTAACGACTCGACTTCCATGTCAGGAAGAGGGAGAAGGTACGCTTTAAAGAGCCCGTACAACCCGGCATACAGAGACGTTATAATTGATTCACCACCAGATATGCCACAAGGTGCGGCAGACGGAGAAGGAGCATTGGCTAACGACCAGCCATATGGAGGAGGTAACATAACCGATGGCGACATGAGCGCACCACTTGAATTGAGTAGCAACAATACTACCGATCAGGGACTAATAGATCAAGAAGCACAAGATGCTTTGAATCGTTCCGCTGCTATTCAAGAAATGGTGTCAGCTTCTGTGAATCTGAGCAGACGCAATGATAGGAGATTTTTCAGCGAGGCGCTAGCTCGCAGTCAAACTGAACTCCTAGCGCATGTCACAAATTTAATTAAAGGACTACAAAATCCTTCTTCTGGTAGTAACCTCACTTACAATGTCAATCCATCTTCATCTAACGGCCCACCTCCGACGCAGACTACTGCTACCCAACCGAGTAATGTAAACAAGTCAGTAAGAAATATACCTTCACGGTTAAATATGACACCACATATTGAGACGATAGTCGGAAACCAGATACGATTCAACACAGGTCAAAACCAAGGTGATCTAGCAGCATTACCTAAACCATTCGATGGGCCTCCAAGCCAGCAACAAGTGCCTACTGTTCATCCAGTAGACATGGCTCAGGGATCCAACGTAGATGATTTCTTAACGAGAATGAGTGGTTTCAATCTTGATGGTTCGCATGGATCTCCATCTCCGCAGAGACGTGCTCCGTCAAATTCAACCACAATAATTAAGTGTCCTCAATTCCACAAATGGGGAGTGGAATTCGACGGCAAAAATTGTCCCGTCGATGATTTTCTTTTTCGACTCGATCGAGTCAGAGCCAGTTACGGAGTAGTGTGGGATGAAATCCTTGCGAACTTCCATCAATTTGGGTCCGGATCCGCTGAGTCATGGTACTGGACACACATAAAGAACAACCATCATACTTCTTGGACCTCATTCCAAACTTCTCTCGTCGAACAATACCGCAGTCTTGAGACGGACTCGGAATTGTCTCGCAAAATAAATGACCGCAAGCAACAGCTTGGCGAACCCTTTAATGATTTTTATGACTCCGTGATGAGCCTAAACTCACGTATGCGTGTCCCTAAACTTGAGCGAGAGCTCATAGAGATTCTCAAGCTCAATGTCAATAGACGACTAGGTTCGCATTTGATCACGTTCAATACTACTAGTCTACGTCATTTAGCATATACGTGTCGTAACATAGAACGATATTATGAATATAAGCCAGACGGCACGCGTACCAGTAATTATGCGCCAAACACACAAAGGAATCAGCAACCAGGTCGCTACGTAAATGAGATCGAAGAGACGCAGGAAGAGAAGATGATAGTTGCAGTTCCAGGAACTGTGGAAGCGTTCCACAGAGAAGCCAAACCTATCGTATGCTGGAACTGTAAAGCTGTAGGACATACGTTCCGAGACTGTCCCAAGCCACCATCACACATTTTCTGTTGGCGATGTGGCAAATCAGGTTCTTATAGTCCAGGCTGTACAAGATGTGCGGGAAATTCCATGAGGAACAATCAACCATCCAGGGGGATTCGTTCCGTGGAACAGAACCCGGAGTTGTAGGTCCCAATAAAGACTTTCCTCCTACCACTCCCATATCAATTCTGAAACCCGACCGCGACAATACAAACTTAAGCAAAGAACAAAAAATTTTGAAAATAGATTTAGATAATGTATCCAGTAAATCAAGTAATAATGAAGATAGTATGAATTTAAACAAAACAAATATGAAATATGAATTTTTTAAGAAACCGTTCCATGAAAGGCTACAGAACTATTATGAAGTAAGAAAAAGATTGTAACCTTTCCGGAACTATCGAATCGCATTCGCCGAACACGGCAACGTTTTCAGCAGAAAGGACTGCATATCGCATCTGGCATTATTGGAAAGGAGTCCAATGATCCTCGTCCGTACGTGACGGTAGAGATTTTCGGGGATAAGTTCCTCGGTCTCTTGGACTCCGGAGCCTCAGTTAGTTGTCTAGGTAAAGACATGTTACAGTACCTACAGGAGAAGCATATTGCGATGCAGAAAGTAGACTACCTGGTCCACTGCAGATGAACAACGACAGGCGATTGTCGGATTGGTTACAACCAAAGTCATCTACAACAATTTAAGTCGTGATTTACAATTTTACATAGTACCGTCACTAGCTCAACGGCTATATCTAGGCGTTGACTTCTGGCGGAAGTTCAAGATAGCACCGAACATTATTTCGAGCATTTCGGGAATTTCACCGGATGGAATTCCCAGTAGCCAGTGTAGACTAAGTGACGACGAATCCTACAGACTTCGAGAGGTTGTTCGTAGTTTTCCCTCGTTCACGAGCAAGGGACTCGGGAGAACACACTTAGTTGAGCATTACATAGATACGGGTGATGCAGTGCTAATCAAACAAAGGTACTACCCCGTCTCTCCAGCGATACAATCCTTGATGTATGAGGAATTGGATCGTATGCTTTCGTTGGGTGTCATCGAAGAAAGTACCAGCGCATGGAGTTCCCCAGTTGTGTTAGTTCGCAAACCTGGTAAGAACCGATTGTGTCTGGACTTTCGGAAGGTGAACGGGGTAACGAAGAAGGATGCGAGACCAATTGCTCATATAGAAGGACTGCTAGCCCGCCTTTCGGATACACATTAAATTTCTAGTGTGGATCTTAAAGACGCATTCTGGCAGATACCTCTGGAGATGACGTCTCGGGAAAAAACGGCGTTTACGGTACCAGGGCGACCTTTATACCATTTCAAGGTTATGCCATTCGGGCTATGTAATGCGGCGCAGAGTCTGAGCTATCTTATGAGTAAGGTAGTGCCATCAGAACTGCGCGACCAGGTGTTTGTTTATCTCGATGACCTCTTGGTCGTGTCGAGGACATTCGACCAGCACCTACGAATTCTGAGTCTAGTGAGTCGAAGATTGGCTGAGACAGGACTGACAATCAACGTGGAGAAATCCAAGTTCTGGTTCGATGAAATCCAGTACTTAGGTTATCGGGTCGGACAAGGCTGTTTGAAGGCCGATCCCGACAAAATTGCGGCAATCACAAGATTTCCGGTGCCAACCACAACACGCCAAGTTAGGCGATTTTTAGGCATGGCCGGCTGGTATCGGAGATTTGTGAAAGATTTTTCGACACTTGCCTCCCCCTTAACCGACGTACTGAAGAAGGGCAAAGCGTTCGAGCTTAGCCAGGAAGCTCTAGAAGCATTCTCGACCATCAAACAGGCGTTGACCTCAGCCCCTGTCCTAGTCAATCCCGATTTCACGAAAGAGTTTGTGATTTTATGCGATGCATCCACGTCCGGAATCGGGTGTGTTCTTTGCCAACGTGATGAAGATGGAGCGGAACGCCCCATATACTACTTCTCACAAAAGCTTAACGCTGCGCAAAGGAATTACTCCGTGACCGAACGCGAATGCCTCCCCGCGTTTCTTGGTATACAGAAGTTCAGATCGTACGTGGAAGGCTATCGTTTCCGTGTCATCACGGACCATTCCAGCTTGAAGTGGCTGATGACCCTTAAGGATCCTACTGGTAGATTGGCCAGGTGGAGTATGCGACTCCAAGGATTCGATTTTGAGATAGAGCATCGAAAAGGTACTCTAAATGTTGTTCCTGCCGCGCTTTCGCGCATCTATGAAGACGACGAATTAACCGTCGAAGCAGTATTATCGTGCTTATCTCAGGTCGAATCCGAGGAGGTGCTCCATGTGGACTTGGATGACTCATCATTCAAATCGGAGGGATACTTGGAGATCATCAACCACATCAAGAAGGAACAAGAACGATTACCTGACCTAAGGGTTTCTGAGGGTTTCGTGTATAAACGCACGAAGCACGCCCAAGGAATTCCCTTGGCGGACGATCTGGCTTGGAAACTGTGGATTCCATCCGAGTTGACAGACTCGCTAATCTCCTTAGCTCATATACCTCCGAGAGCTTCTCATGGCGGTGTGGCTAAGACATTATACAGGTTGAGACAGCGATTTTATTGGCCAAACATGTTCACCCAGGTGAAAAATTTCGTGGACAGGTGTGAGACCTGTAAAACAAGTAAAGAGTCAAACATGACACTTAGAGCCGAGATGGGAAAGAGTTTTTCAGTGGAGAGGCCGTTTCAACACTTATACGCTGACTTTTTAGGGCCATATCCTCGGTCAAGAAATGGAAACTCTTATATCATCATCGTGCTGGACCAATTGACTAAGTTTGTGTTAATCAAACCTTTGCGTAAAGCCACATCTGGAAGTGTTATTAAGTTTCTAAAGGATGAAATATTTCTAGTTTACGGTGTGCCGGAGAGTATTCTCTCCGATAATGGCACTCAATTCATCAACGTTAACTCGCACTGTGCTGAACGCATCCGATGGGATCCACTAGAGAAGGTTCCACAAAAGGCAACCATTTTGGAAGTTAGATTCCACCTCGATTTGTAATCCACAAGATTTCCCCTACAATTCAAACTTCCAGTATGGTCTGGTTTCCATTAAGTCAATGGAAGCGAAATTGGACCTCATGAGACAAGTACTCGTCAGTTTGGATTAAGTAGTGTACACACTGAATTCACAGGCGTAGTGGTCACACTAAGTAATTTTGCAGTAAGTAGTGACAGTCATTTCACAATGCAAATCAGGAACACAAAAGTGACAGGTAGCTGTCAGAGAGTCATTTTAAGGAAAATAGTCGTTGCGGCCGATTGTTTAACTAAATTGGCAATCTGAATCCACACCGGAGTTGTCGGGTGGTGATTTGAGATTGTGGTAATTTCATTTTTGGTCTGCCCAGAAATATGACATAAGTGGTTTGACAGCGCACAGAACAGAACTTCGCTCATAGAACAGCATAAAGTAAACCATTATTCCACACTGTCCCTCATTACAGAATCTGAAATACTTACTTTCTTTTTTTTTGCTAGCCAAACTGTCATACACACAGGTCAAGAAATAAAGCAATGACAGATACTTACCAAGAAATACCAATTTCCGTTACCAAATAACTAACTGACATCATGACTTCACGATTTAAAACCGTGTATGGTGAAATGGATGCTATTTGAAAAATACCCAATTATAATCTGAAAAAGCAAAGTTACTAACGTTGTCAGAAATGCAATTTCGCTAACTGACAAGAATACCAGGAAACTTGTGACTCTGAAAAGTCACTATTACTCAGTACTTATGCCACCAATAGTCTAGACACCAAATAAGTTCCGATTCCCAAGTGTAACCAGAGTCTCAGTTGACATTAGTTTGCCCAATTACTTGCCACAACACACGATTATATTACGTGTAATTTAAGTCTTGGCAAAAGTAACGAAGTGTGAACCGAGGTTAACATTCGTTAGTTTAGGCCATCTAACTCGCTATGTCATCTGGAACGGCATTCTGGAAATCGAAAAATTACTGGAAGTACGGAGTTAGCTGATTGGTGCCGGCTATAGTGGAACCCAATTTCATCTGCATTCTTCATTTTGAAGACAGACATCGCACAAAGAACTACTCCATACCAGGCCAAATTTAATTTTCGTGCGCAGCAATACCGCGCCCACCTTTAACTTTTAGTTGAAATTATTCGAATTGCAAGTGCAATTAAATAATTCAACTCCATATATAGGAATATACGTTATAAACACCAGGTAAGGATGTGTTATTAGAAGCAATTATCTGAGTAGAAGTTTTTTTTTTGCTTGGATAAATTGAATTTGCGATGGCGGCACATGGCGACTCGCGATAACCTCTCTGATTAAGGAACATCCTCGCAAAGAAGCGATTATTATCCCCAATGGGATAGGGCAGGCGAGACTGCGCCACCTTTCTGGATTTTTGCCATATTTTTGGTTTCTATCCGTTCTACGCACGTTCTTGCGCAGCAGCAAGAATTTCGCTAAATATTAGGCGAAGCTATCCACGTGGTTTGCCTGACGTCGATCCGCTCGCCGGCCCGTCGACAACCACATCCACTCACCTTGGGAATTGTATCGCGCCCTTTGGAGTACCTTTTTTTTTCTTTGCTAACCACATTGTGTCTTGAGGCATATGTCCTCACATCAATGGCTTCTAGGCCCAACGTGAATTAAAACATCCATGTCCTCACATCAATGGCTTCTAGGCCCAACGTGAATTACAACATATCCAACACCATAACTGGCTACTAAGCCCAACTTTAAATTTTCGATTCATCGGACGTTCGGCACGCGACGACCCAGTTAGTTAATATCTATATCCAGTCAACCCTCGCTCCATAGCTCAATTTAGCTAAGCGATTTGAGCGAATCTATGTGAATATAGTACCGATAATAGCTGATCAAAATATATATCCTAATAACTTTTCACAGGGACTTTCAGAAGTGCACTTCCGGAACGAAGCAAAGTGAATTATTGAGATTCAAACTACCCTATTGGTAGGAGTCTCATTTTGATTGAAAACTATATTGATTTTTATATATATATATACATTTGATTTACACTATATTGACATAAAATTTTGCAATCGATTATATGTGCGAGGCCGAATTGGACTCTTGCATATATGGTACTTTTTATATTTGACATTGTTGATTTGAATAACGTTTGGGTGGGAAACCATAATCTTTTCGCTATAATTCGTCCTGTCTTACTCTATGTTTAGTGTTATTTTGTTCGCGCATAAGATTTTTTTTATTGTATTTTGAAATATTTCGCGGTAGAAACCGAAGAATTTTATGAAGATTTCTGTTTATTTCTTTCGGAAGAAATTTTATTTTCGCGAATTTATTTTGCCTCGATAATTACGCAACAAAGTCTTGCGAATATTCAAACGCCGCGGTACAAAGAATTGTAATTTCGATATTACATATATACCAGGTTCAAGATACTAGTCTACCATCCGCGTATGGTATAGTAAGCTACCTTTTTTTTTTGCTTTTCATTCTGAATTCACTTGAACTTAACGATAATAATATTTCACCTTTCATTAGTCTCAGACTTTCCATTTAGTATGTAAGAAAGAAATTATTAACATTTGCTTAGTTTTAAGAGCGCATAAAAAGAAAGCACAAATAATTAAATTTCTTTAAGTTTTTGAGTCAAGACGGTTATGAAATAACCTCACTTGAAAATAATAACGAAATTGTTAGATATTTAAGTAAAAATCATTGAAGATTTTTCTATAAAATTATAGATTAGTATTATATAGGTACATAAGCTAGTGACTATAAGTTTTTTTCTGAACATTTCTAATAAATAAGACAATTAGTTGTAACGTTTTCTGAAACTCTCGTAGTCGATTTACTTCTTGAATTTAGTTTGAAGACTTACAGGATTTTCAGGGTGGCAGTATAAGATAATCATAGGGAGAGTGGTAACCCTCGCAAACCCTTCTGATGGAGTAAGTTGGTGTTGGTGTTAGTTTGGTACAACGTCGATACTTGTTTAGTTTAGATGATAGAGATCATGTTATAGGTAGAATAGAGTTTTAGGCAAGCTTATTTACTGCTTGCTTATTATGTCTGGGGCTGCATACAATCGTATTAGAGTCGTGGGGACTCAAGGGGTCCAGGGTCAGCCGAAGGATGAGAACAGAAGAGTTGATTTCTGTAATCATTTTGGGCGGATTGTGAGACTAGGAGGATCTGTTTAACACCTTAGATCCTCCCTCCCCATATAGTTAGACACCTCTTCTGCCACCTTTTGCATATCACCGTGGCAGCAAAAGGGGCGGAAGTTAATAATATGCCACAGCAGTCACGAACTTCTATGACTTGCTTGCATTGAAATACTTACGTGTTGCGTTTACTGGGTCAGTAGAATATTTCAACCTTGAAATCTTCACTTTCGATTTACGATTTCACTCTTTACTAAGAGGAGGTGCGATCTTGAGTCAACTTTTACTTTTTAATCAATTCTGACTTGTCTTTGCTTCAACGGTTATGAGGGCCAATAAGCATTTCAACATTAATTATTCGAACTTGCACATCATAAGTTCAACGGTCGGCAGTGACAAATAAGTGGTAACACCGGTCAGATAGATCCCGAAGCAAGTGCCTACGGCCTGGCTGAGCTAGCTATGGCTATGGTACTGCCGGCCACCGCGACGGTCGATCTCGGCCTCGACCCTACGTTGTCGCATGCCGTTCCCATCGATTACTCTCAGCGGGTAGCCGGTGAGAAAGGGGGCGTTGCCGGCAAGGGGTTGCTTCCATCCCATTCACGCGAATTCAAATGACGTCAACTAAGCACCAGGGTGTAGACTGGAGTAGAGTCTCCGGAAAATCGAAGCAATGAATATTGAATTGGCATCACAAGCTTAGATAGATCTGGGGGGATATAAGTAGGGTCCTTGGTTTATAGGTGTAGGCTACTGTGTGAACCAGCTGCGAGCAGAACACCTAGCACTTGCGGCGGATAGGCGTGAACATGCTGTCAGGTACCCTCTAGGCTGTTCTACGGGATTTTGTAGTCAGTACCTATGGTAGACTGGTGGATGGTTCTCGCTTCTGTGATGAGGATGGAGATGAAATTGGGAGGAAGGGAAGAGGAGCGGGAAGAGCAAGATGCCATGTTAGCGAAGTGTAAGTATTTCGATTAGGGATACTATATACACCGATACATGAGAAGTCGGTAATGGAGGTGCTGTTCCTTGGTATAGGAGTCAAGGAGGTTTCTGGGGGTTCTTGTCTCTTCTGGCTTCCTCTTCAGTTTGTGTTGTCAACGGGTATTGGTTTGGATATTGGGTATCCATAGGATATTTGAGTGAAGAGGTCAGTGTCTGTTGGCAATGCAATGATAAATTTTCTTCATTATTTTTCTTAATTTCATTATATTTTTACGTTACAGATGGCGCCCAACGTGGGGCTAAGTTTTTAAGTCTCACGGGCCCCGTTTTGTGCGTTGAGTAATAGGTAGAAACCATCTTTTCTTAATTTCGTTATATTTTTACGTTACAGATGGCGCCCAACGTATGGCCCGAATTAGCCAGAGAAGCTTAGATTAGAATTGATTGAGGTTAGGTCGATTCAGAGTGACGTAGAAAGAAGTTAAGATTTTTGAGAATTTTTCGAAATTTTTCAGTTTTCTTGAGTTAAAGTTTTTTTTTGTTGTTCTGGTTTCTTAGATGGAGGAATACCATCGGGGTTAGCAGTATAGGCACTATTTTGTCCAGTGGTTTGGTGACATTAATCCTGAGCCAGCTGTTGCATTAGGTTTATCTACTTATCCTCTACCTCTAGTCACTTAGATATGTCTTCGATCTCTGTCCAGATTGAGCTGTAATTTCGCTTGATCGTCAGTAGCTGAGGTGTAGACAATGTCCTGAATGTGATGTCTGAGAATCCGGTCGAACGAGAGTAGAATGAGCAGGTCTTCTGACCGGTGGTTGGTGCTTCTTGCCCGACGCACGTCAGCTGCAGAAGCTGGTCACTCGCTCAAGGACGACCCAAATTGCTACAACTACAAATTAACTTGTTTATTTTACTTATTATTACCACCCAGAGTGTTGTTTTAGAAGTTTTCAGTCATTGTTGATAGATGTTAGGAAGTGACGGTATGCAAAGAGACATGAAGCGCTAACCGGTAGTTGGAGTTGTATACCCGATGTACGTCAGCAGTAGCGTAATGTCATCTTCGCATACCTGATCAACTGATCGTTTAGAAAGAATTGTCTTCTCTCGAACGCCGTAAAGTTATACCATGTCTAAACACACTAATAGTTTTTTTTTGACGATTTTTTTTTCTGTCGGTTAAGTTGAAGAACCGAAAAACACACACACACACCTTATTCTAAAGAAGGGAGGGTTACCCTCTCCCGAATCTTTTTATGAAATACAAATTATATATACATTTAGTTATTTTTGAGATATAATTTCAGTTAAGTATTGTTTTTTTTGAGTTTCCGTCAATCAAGTTGGGACGTAACTTCTTGATTGTCGTGTAAGTTTGGGATAGAGCCCACCATTTAGTCTTTTGGGATAGAGCCCGCATACAGTTTACAGTTTGGGACAGTGCCCGCATTTAGTTATAGTTTGGGATAGTGCCCGCATTTAGTTATAGTTTGGGATAGTGCCCGCCATATAGTTATAGTTTGGGATAGAGCCCACCATTTTTCGAATACCATATAGAATTTTAGATCGTATAGTATAAAGTTAGTTTTTGAATACAATTAAAGTATTGTTTTTTGAAATTGAATTTTTTTGTGATATAAGTAAACGTATATTATATTTCTTATTAAGAGTACATTTAAGTATCCAGTTGAATATAGGATTTCTGAAAACATTTTGAAGTATTGTTTTCGATAGACGAATAGTCTATATACATATATACTTATCTTTAGTATTAAGCACTTTTAGATTAACAAAATTTTTTTACTTTTTTGAATTATTTGATTGTCAATTATCCGTTCGAGGTTTTGCTCACGGTATATTTGCAATTTTTTCACACTTATACACTTGACTTTCTTTTTTATTTTTATTGTTATACTACTTGAGTAGTGTCCCTTCGAGGATTTCTCACGGACTACTAGGATTATTATCCACCGGATTTACAAAATACTTTGATTTAGATTGATAAATGACCGTATAAGGCAATTGCCCACGGTACATTTGAATTTTCCACTTTTCGATTTGACAAATTTTTTTTGGGTTTTTGTTTTACCTTGTTATCACTCGTCTAGTTTTCGTTCGAGGAATTTCTCACGGGCTACGATTAAATTATCTTTTTTTTTGGATCCTTGAGTTACACGCTTGACGCGGTATACCCGATTTCCTTTCTGTTGCGATTGAATGAACGGCTCAAGACCTAAACGAGCAGTTAGAAGTACTTACCTTACAAAGTACAAAGAGTTTGTCGCAATGGCTCCTGGGGGATCAAAATCAAAACCCGGCCGCCGTCAAAACGATATCGTGTAGAATCACTCCGAGGACGAAGGCAGTCAAGCCGATAATCAAGCGGGAGAAACACAGTCGATAGAAGCGTCGTAGTAGCAAGGGCCGAAGAGCAATTGCGTAAAGATGCAGCTGATCACTCAGCATATATTCAGCAGGTAGTTTCCGCTACTATCGACCTACACAGAGTTAATGACAGACAATTTATGGCAGAAGAACTAGAGAGGAGTCATGCTCGATTGCTCGATCAAGTCGCTCAACTACTACGAAAACGTACGGTCAAAACTACTCAGCCAGTTGTTCCCCCTACAAGGCCACTTGTCCCACCTAATTCTACGTCGACACAGCAAGTCACGCGACAATTTAATGCAGCTAATCCAGACACTACACGTGTCGTGAATCTTCATGTCCCTTCTGGACCAGCCACTTCCAGACATTTTCCGTTCGTTTATAGACCGTTCAACGAAGATGAGGCAAACAGAATTACTCCTCATTACGAGCCAACTAGAGTGCCACCTTTGCCGGAAGTCAATCCAGCCCAAATGCCTCTAGGCTCAAATTTGGACGAGTTTATGACTCGTTTAAACGCTTTTTAATTCGACGACGAGTCCGCTGCGTCGCCACCTAGGCCACCTCCCTCGAACGCGTCGTCTATGAAACGTGTTCATCAATTCCACAAGTGGGGATTGAAATTCGATGGTCGGAACATGTCAGTCGACGACTTCCTGTTCCGCCTCGATTGCGTTCGATGTAGTTATGGTGTGCCGTGGTATGATATCACCACAAATTTCTACCATTTCGTGTCAGGTTCCGTAGAGTCATGGTACTGGGTGTACCTGAAAGGCAACAAGCACACTACGTGGGATGAGTTGAAAACTGCTTTGGTAGAACAGTACCGCAGTTTGGAAACTGACACAGAGCTCTTCAGGAAACTTTTACGATGCTATTCTATATCTGAACTCCAGGATGCGAGTTCCCAGACCTGAAAAGGACCTGATAGAGATAATAAAAACAAATGTCTGTAGGCGTATGAGTGAACTCCTCATTACCTACAGTCCGTCCAGTCTAAGGCAATGGGCCTATTATTGTCGAGCTATAGAGAAAGCTTAATCTCAATATGAGAATCCACGTCCAAATTTTGTGCCGAATGCACAACGTCCACCTGCAAGGCGATTCGTCAACGAAATCGTAGAGGAGCCTTGTCAGGATCTAGTTGTGGCAGTACCCACTACTAGCATTGAAGCGATCCAGAGGGACCGCAAGTTGCAAAAATGTTGGAATTGCCAAGTTCTTGGCCATAGTTTCCGCGATTGCGCGAAGCCAATCGACAAAGTTTTTTGTTTCCATTGCGGATTGGCAGATGCTTACAGCCCATCCTGTCCGAAGTGTCTAGTGGGAAACGAGAGGAAGAACAACCCATTAACCGGGGGGGGGGGGTTCACTCCGATTAGACCTACCCAGAGTTCAAGTGTCTAAGCCGAAATCGCCTCTTGAACTTCCAGAAATTACCATTTTAAAACCGAACAATGATAAGAATGAATTACCAAATAATATTAAGAATGATTGTAGAACAATCCCTACTTTAGATAAAGAACCCAATCCAAATACTGATTTGAATTTTAAGAATAATGAAACCGAACCGTTATATCGTAAACGATTCCATGAAAGGTTACGCAATTATAATAAGGTACGCAGGAAGATTGTCACTTTTCCAGAGTTATCCAAACGGATACGACGGACAAGGGAGCGCTTCCATCGGAAGCGGACTACTTACCGTAGCATAGCGTCAGCAACCATAGGCCGAGAATCTAGCGACCCACGTCCATATGTGCCGGTTAGCTTGCTCGGAGATAACTTTTTAGGTCTTCTTGATTCAGGGGCAAGTATTAGTTGCTTAGGCACCAACATACTTCCCTATCTGAGAGACAAAAATGCTGTGGTAAGGAAGGTAGAGACTACCGTGTCCACGGCCGATGGACACAAGCAATCCATAGTGGGAGTGATTACTACTCCAATCCAATACAAAGGAGTGACGAAAGATATAGATCTTTATATTGTGCCATCGTTGAGCCAACGTCTATATTTAGGCGTCGACTTTTGGCAGAAGTTTCAGATCGCACCTCATGTAATTGCGGGTCTTTCAGGAATTACGACCGGTGGGCCAGATGAGAGACCCACCAACCAAATAAGGTTGAATGATGAAGAGTCTAAACGATTAGAAGCAGTTGTTCGTAGATTTCCTTCTTTCGCAGTCAATGGACTCGGGAAGCCAAATCTAGTGCAACATTATATAGACACGGGCGATGCCGTACTTATAAAGCAAAGGTACTATCCCGTTTCTCCGGCGATACAAACTCTTATGTATGCGGAGTTGGACCGCATGCTTTCGTTAGGAGTCATCGAGGAAAGTTCCAGCGCATGGTGTTCCCCAGTGGTGTTTGTTCGCAAGCCTGGTAAGAACCGATTGTGTCTGGACTTTCGGAAGGTGAACTCCGTAACAAAGAAAGATGCTCGTCCGATTGCGCATATAGAGGGGCTGCTGGCACGTCTGACAGAGACACGTTATATTTCTAGCGTGGATCTGAAGGATGCGTTTTGGCAGATACCGCTGGAGCAAAGTTCGAGGGAGAAGATCGCTTTTACGGTAGCTGGCCGACCACTGTACCAATTTAAGGTCATGCCATTCGGTCTATGTAATGCGGCACAAAGTTTGAGTTACCTGATGAGTCGCGTAATCCCGTCCGGATTACGAGATCAAGTATTCGTATACTTGGATGATCTGTTGGTTGTGTCGAAGGATTTCGACGAACACCTGGAGACTCTGGAGATAGTCGGAAAGTGTTTGACGAAGGCAGGACTGACGATAAACGTCGAGAAGTCGAAGTTTTGTTTTGATGAGCTTCACTATATCGGTTATAAGGTCGGTCAGGGTTGCTTGAAAGCTGATCCAGATAAGATTGCAGCTATTACTTCCTTCCCATTACCAACCTCAACTCGCCAAGTCCGCCGATTTCTCGGTATGGCAGGTTGGTATCGGCGATTTGTTAAGGATTTCAGCACCCTAGCCGCACCCTTGACCGAGACACTGAAAAAGGGAAAAGTTTTGAAGCTCAGTCCAGAAGCTATTGAAGCTTTCCTGCAAATCAAGCAAGCTTTGACTTCGGCGCCTGTACTAGTCAATTTGGACTTCTCCAAGGAATTCATCATTCTCTGCAACGCATCCGCGACTGGCATCGGATGTGTACTCTGTCAGAGGGACGAATCCGGGGCGGAGCAGCCTATATACTACTTCTCCCGGAAACTGAATGCTGCTCAGAGAAACTATTCGATGACAGAGCGCGAATGCTTAGCAGCTTTTGAAGGTATCCAGAAGTTCAGGTCTTACGTTGAGGAATATCATTTTCGTGTCATTACAGACCATTCCAGCCTGAAATGGCTGATGACTATGAAGGATCCAACTGGAAGATTAGCGAGGTGGAGTATGCGTCTCCAAGGCTTCGATTTTGTGGTGGAGCACCGAAAGGGAACATTGAATGTCATGCCAGATGCTCTGTCTAGAGCATATGAAGACGATAAGTTGACAGTGTCAGCTTTCCTTTCGTGTCTACCACAGATCGGTACCTCGGAGGTACTCCACATCGATCTAGAGGATCCGTACTTTAAATTCGAAGGTTACCTTGACATCATCAGTCATATCAGGAAGGAACAGGAGCGGTTACCTGATCTCAAAGTGTCGGAAGGGTACATATACAAACGCACTAAACATGCGGTTGGCAATCCCTTGGCCGACGACCTAACTTGGAAGTTGTGGGTTCCCTCAGAGATGACGGAATCGTTAATCGCACTGGCTCACAATCCGCCACGCGCTTCGCATGGTGGGGTGGTGAAGACGATTTACAGATTGAAAGATAGATTTTACTGGCCAGGAATGTTCACTCAGGTCAAACTGTACGTAGACCGGTGTGAAGCGTGCAAGACCAGTAAAGCAGCTAACATGACGTTAAGACCTGAAATGGGAAACTGTTTCGAAGTAGATAGGCCGTTTCAGCATTTATATGTTGACTTCCTCGGCCGTATCCTAGATCGAGAGCTGGCAATGTATATATCGTCATCGTGTTGGATCAACTGACTTAATTTGTATTCATCAAACCACTACGCAAGGCAACAGCCGCGAGCGTGGTCAAATTCCTGAAGGATGAGATTTTCTTGGTTTATGGAGTACCAGAGAGCATACTCTCTGATAATGGTACGCAATTTGTTGGGAAGGAGTTCCAAAAACTCATCGATGTTTTCGGGGTCAAACACTACCGGACGGCAGTGTATGCTCCCCAGTCAAATGCTAGTGAACGAGTCAATCGTTTCATTTTGGCGGCCATAAGGTCGTATGTCAATCCTCGACAAACAGATTGGGATGCACATCTGTCTTCGATCAGTAGTGCTTTACGCACGACAGTACATTCAACTCTTACAATTTCCCCATACGAAGCCCTATACGGACAACGTATGATAGAACAGGGATTATCGACTTCTGAGAGAGTTGGGTGGACTGAACTGTTCGGAGATAGATTGGCTTCCTAAGGTCGCCAAGATGAACATCATTCACTCGTACTTAAAGAAAGCTTTAATAAAAACTCATGAGGCATTTGAGAAAACATATAATCTACGGAGTAGGAACATCTTTTTCAAAGTAGGTGACGAAATCTACAAGCGCAATCATGTCTTAAGCGACGCAACCAAGCATTTAAGTGTGAAGTTGTGTCCCAAATTCATCAAGGTTCGTTTAAGCAAAGTCGAAGGTAATAACTTGTATGAGGTAGAAGATAGGCGAGGAAACAAATCGACGTGACACACTAAGGACCTGAAGAGATAATTCGTGGTAATCTAAAACCATATCTCAGACTTTCTTTTTATCAACCGGACTTTCCTAATAGTATTAATTGTTGAGAACTCAAACCTAAATTCGTTCACAAAGTTCAAGTACATTGTAACACACCAAGAGACACAGATTTTCTATAGAAAAAGTTTTTTTTTTATTTTTTTTTTTAATCTTATGCCCGGCTTCAGCTGTGCATGAGACTCTTGGTTTAACGCCAGATCACTTTTTATTTCCTTCGTATTTTCAGAAAATCTATCGAACGCTCAAATGTGTCAATTTCCATACGTTGTAAATAATTTTTTTGTTCTTTTTGTCTTCGACCGACTAGACGTAAAAGAGTCGCAGTGTCATCTCGATACGACGCATGAGGGAGCCCAGGCTCGACCGATAGTTTTTTTTGCGAGAAATATTCCTTTTTCTTGGAAGTTAGACCAAGTAGACTCGGTCTAAATTCCAAATTTTGTAGGGAAACTTTCTCGCCAAACATTCACATAAAATAAAGTAATTGTCACTGGTGCCATCTATGCGCGGAACTCAAAGTTAACTCGCACTGTGCTGAACGCATCCGATGGGATCCACCAGAGAAGGTTCCACAAAGGCAACCATTTTGGAAGATAGATTCCACCTCGAATTATAATCCACAAGATTTCCCCTACAAATCAAACTTCCAGTATGGTCTGGTTTCCAAGAATGTCAATGGAAGCGAAATTGGACCTCATTAGACAACTACTCGTTATTTTGGTTTAGGTAGTGTATACACTAAATTAACAGACGTAGTGGTTACACTAGGCAATTTGCAGTAAGTAGTGACAGTCACGTCCCAACGCGTAGCAGACGCACAAAATTGACAGGTAGCTGTCAGAGAGCCATTTTAAAGAAATTAGTCGATGCGGCCGATTATTTTATGTAAATGGACAATCTGAACCCACACCTGAACTGTCCGGCTGCTACTTAAAATTTTGTAGTATCATTTCTGATTTGTCCAGAAAGTATGACATAAGTGGTTTGACAGAGCGTAGAACGAAACTTCGTTTGTAGAACAAAAAAAAAAAAAAAAACCAAAGCCTGATATCATGCTGCTACTTATTACAGAATCTGAAAATCCAATACTTACCTTTTCATTTTTCCTGCAAAACTGTCATACACTCGGGTCAAGAAATAGAGTGATGACAGATACCTACCAGATGATACCAATTTCTATTACTAAACACCGAATAGACATCGTGACATCACGATCTAAAACCGTGTATGGAGAAGTTTCTTTTGCCTGAAAATGTCCATCCACAAACTAAATATTACTAGCGCTGTCAGAAATGCAATTTCGTGGAACTGACAAGGATGCCAAGTAATTAGTGACTGAGAAACGTCACCATTACTCAGTATTTAAGCCACCAATATTCTAGTGATCAGACGTATTCCGATACTCCAGTGTAACTAGAGCCTGAATAGACATCGTTTCGTCCAATTACTTACCACATCACACTATTATAGTACGTGTAATCCATGTCTGGACAGAAGTAACGCAGTGTGAACAGAATGTTAACATTCGTTACTTCAGTCCATCTAACTCGCTATGTCAACTGGAACGGCATCCTGGAAAGTAAAAATATGATTGGAAAACTGAGCGGTGCCCAATAGGAATTGACTACTGTGGAACACAACTCTGACTACAGACCCCATTTTGAAGATAAACTTTGACTGGAGCACATCTCCATTATACAGAACGAAAATCAATTTTTTTTTAAAGCAGCTGAACCGCGTCCAATTTTAACCCTTTTTACTTATGGATTACTCTAATTGCATTGGCAATTAGATGATCCATGTAATTTTACCGGATTACTCACCGCAATTACCATGTAAGGTTAAAGTAATTGAAATTTTTGTTACGTGCAGAAATTTTCTTTGCTCCAACGTGATTGGATTTCGGTGGCCACACATGGCGACAGATTTTAACCATGTTCTTTTCCTCTTTTCTATAGGGAAATCCACTTCAGAGGAACAATATTAGTGTCCATCTACTTAAATTGAAACAGGGCAGGTGAGGCTGCACCAATTTCATAAAAAAATTACCGATATATACTCGTCGCATAAGCGATCCACCACGCCATTTTCATCATGGATATATAATTTTTTTTTGCTACTATGCATATGCCCACTTCTTTAGGGCCATTATACCGCAACACACAATAATATAAATATATTTTGTTGCACACGATCCGTGCGACATCCTGCAGAATGTTCAATTTTATTTTCATTCGACCAGCCACACTCTTAGCACTACCACGCGCGTTTCTGCGCAACGCTCAAAATCTCACCCGAAGTCTAGACGAATCTTACACGTGCGACCGATCGGCGTCGATCCACTCGCCAGCCCGTCGACGGCCACGTTTTCCTTATTTTGAATTTTATCACACCCTTGGAGTTATCCCGACCACACACATTGTGTCTCGTAGACATTTGTCCTTGCATCAATGGCTCCTAGGCCCAACGTTTTTCACCACACTTTCATCTTTATTACTGGCTGCTAAGCCCAACTCTATTGTCAGATTCATCGGACGTTTGGCGCGTGCTAATGCACGGATGCCAGTCCTCATCATTGCACCAACTCCACAGTAGATTCTCTGTTGGAGCAACGTGGGAAGAAGCTGAGACAACTCATCAAATTCCGCCTTCCGGAGCAGCAGATCCAGTTATTTATTAATTGTGTATTTTGTGACTTAGAAGTAAATTTAATCCGAATAAGAGCGAATAAGGTAACCTTAAATCATATTTATTTTGTTCTTGTTTGTGTCTTGAGTGGGAGCAGTAAGCTCGTACCACTCTATCAAGTTTACTTTCCTTGGATCTATATCCTGATTGACGCAGCGGTTAACGCTGACGTCCACAGCCAGTCAACCATGGACGGTGGTTCTTGAACAATTTTTCGATTCTTGATGTGAATTTACAGTGCGAGGACCTAACGCCTCCTCCACTCCAGTGCATGTATTGGATATTAGTACATATTTGTGCACATTATACAATTAAGGAATTATTGAATTATTTTATTTTCAAGGTGCATTGGTATTGACAGTGCACATGGAAAGTGAGATGTGTACTTTTCTTTTTGAATTAATCCGTGTCTTCAAAGAATTTGTGTCTTGTTGAATTCGGGAGTTACAAGTGATGTGAGTTCGCGATTTATTTTTTTGGTATTAATTAACAAAACATCATTGTTTATTTCGATCGTACAAGGTTTCCTTCGATACGCGCAAACCGAATCGTCTCGATCTCCATGGTGACCAAGGGTCAGTGTTGGACCATAGTACTCAAGAACTTACGAATGACGTTTGTTTGTTTATTGCAATCAGCTTTCGCAGTTGCATAATCCCTCACTTAGTCTTCGCGATAGTTTCTTTTTTTTTTGGTGTCGGTAGCGACCAACCTATAGCGCGATTTAACACCGCGTCGGTACTCGAATATACTTTTATGCCATTGGCTTTAATCTTTTACACTCACAAACTCACTTACTTTTAATACTCACTTATTTTCTTTTTGTTTTGATCCTGTTTCTTTCTTGTAACGTATTGTCCTACGGGACACGTCTTTTAAACGCGATAATGCATTGTATATATAAACTATAGTATTCCCACCTTAGGTGCGCCATCTATCGACGAAAAACTAAGCTCTAGAATACCATGGGAAGCAACAACAACAATTTCCACCATTTTAATTGTTGTTGTTGCTACCCATGGTATTCTCGAGCTTAGTTTTTCGTCGATAGATGGCGCACCTCAGGTGATAGTACTATAGTTTATATATACAATGGATAATCTCATACGCCCGACATTTCGTGTCATTAATAGATTCATTTATATCGTGGGCAATCAATTAATAATACCAAGACACGCGTTTACCTAGTAAAATAATAACCATATCCTGTCAACATTCGCTCCTTAGCTCAAGTTAGTTAAGCGATTTGAGCGAACATATGAAAATATAGTGCTAATAATAGCTTGATCATAACGTGTATATATTAATAACTTTTCACAGGGACTTTCAGAAGTGCACTTCCGGAACGACGCAAAGTGAATTATTGAGATTCAAACTACCCTATTGGTAGGAGTCTCGTTTTGATTGAAAACTACATTGAATTTTATATATATAATTACATTTGATTTACACTATATTGACATAAATATTGCAATCGATTATATGTACGAAGCCGAATTGGATTCATACATATATCTTACCTTTTTTTTATCTTTGATACTGTTGACTTGAATAACTATTTTGGGGTGGGAAACCTTTACCTTCACGCCTTAATCTGTTTTGTGTTCCTTTTTGTTTTAGTGGCATTTTGTTCACGCATAAGATCTTTTTTTATTTTTGAAATATTTCACGGCAGAAACTGAAGAATCTAATGAAGATTTTTTCTTTTTTTTATCTTTCGGTAAAAACTTTCTTATGCGAGTTAAATTGTCTCCATAATTACGCAACAAAGTTTTGCGAACATCCTAACACCGCGATACTAGGAAATAAAAGCTCGATATTACATATATCAGGTTCAAGTTAGAAGCTTACAATCCGCGTATTGTTCGACTACAACTTTTCGATTCACGTTCTGAATTCGTTTGAACTTAACGATAACATTTCACCTTTCATGATACTCAGACTTTCCAATTAGTATATAAGAAAGAAAATATTAACATTTGCTTAGTTTTTAATAGCACATAAAAAGAAAGCGCAATTGATTAAATTTCTTTAAGCTTTTGAATCGAATCGGTTATGAAATAACCTCATATAAATATAATAACCATTTTGTTAGACATTTAAGTAAAAATCATTGAAGATTTATCTTTAGATCTATAGATTATTAACGTATAGGTATATAAGCTAGTGACTATAAGTTTTTCTTTGATTATTTTAAATAAATAAGACAGTTAGTTGTAACGTTTTCAAAACCTTTCGTAGTCGATTCATTTCTTTAATTTTGTTTGAAGACTTACAGGATTTTCAGGATGGCAGTTTAAGATAATCATAGGGAGGGTGGTGACCCTCGCAAACCCTTCTGATGGAGTAATTTGGTGTGTGTTTAGTTTTCTTTTGGGAGGTTGTAATTTGGTACAGCTTCGATATTTAGTTAGTTTTCGAGGATAGATTCCATGTTGTAGGTGGAGTAGAGTTTTAGGCAAGCAGTTATTTTTTGCTTGCTTATTATGTCAGGGGCTGCCCATAATCGTTTTTGAGTCGTAGGGACTCAAGGGGTCCAGGGTCAGCCAAAGGATGAGAACAGGAGAGATGATTTCTGGGATCATTTTGGGTGGGTTGTGAGACTAGGAGGATCTGTTTAACACCTTAGATCCTCCCTCCCCATATAGTTAGACACCTCTTCTGCCACCTTTTGCATATCACCGTGGCAGCAAAAGGGGCGGAAGTTAATAATATGCCACAGCAGTCACGAACTCCTATGACTCGCTTGCATTTAGATACTTACGTGTTGCGTTTACTGGGTCAGTAGAATAATTCAACCTTGAAATCTTCGCTTTCGATTTACGATTTCACTCTTTACTAAGAGGAGGTGCGATCTTGACTCAACTTTTACTTCTCAATCAATTCTGACATATCTTTGCTTCAACGGTTATGAGGGCCAATAAGCATATCAACATTAATTATTCGAACTTGCACATCATAAGTTCAACGGTCGGCAGTGAAAAATAAGAGGTAACACCGGTCAGATAGATCCCGAAGCAAGTGCCTACGGCCTGGCTGAGCTAGCTATGGCTATGGTACTGCCGGCCACCGCGACGGTCGATCTCGGCCTCGACCCTACGTTGTCGCATGCCGTTCCCATCGATTACTCTCAGCGGGTAGCCGGTGAGAAAGGGGGCGTTGCCGGCAAGGGGTTGCTTCCATCCCATTCACGCGAATTCAAATGACGTCAACTAAGCACCAGGGTGTAGACTGGAGTAGAGTCTACGGAAAATCGAAGCAATGAATATTGAATTGGCATCACAAGCTTAGATAGATCTGGGGGGATATAAGTAGGGTCCTTGGTTTATAGGTGTAGGCTACTGTGTGAACCAGCTGCGAGCAGAACACCTAGCACTTGCGGCGGATAGGCGTGAACATGCTGTCAGGTACCCTCTAGGCTGTTCTACGGGATTTTGTAGTCAGTACCTATGGTAGACTGGTGGATGGTTCTCGCTTCTGTGATGAGGATGGAGATGAAATTGGGAGGAAGGGAAGAGGAGCGGGAAGAGCAAGATGCCATGTTAGCGAAGTGTAAGTATTTCGATTAGGGATACTATATACACCGATACATGAGAAGTCGGTAATGGAGGTGCTGTTCCTTGGTATAGGAGTCAAGGAGGTTTCTGGGGGTTCTTGTCTCTTCTGGCTTTCTCTTCAGTTTGTGTTGTCAACGGGTATTGGTTTGGATATTGGGTATCCATAGGATATTTGAGTGAAGAGGTCAGTGTCTGTTGGCAATGCAATGATAAATTTTCTTCATTATTTTTCTTAATTTCATTATATTTTTACGTTACAGATGGCGCCCAACGTGGGGCTAAGTTTTTAAGTCTCACGGGCCCCGTTTTGTGCGTTGAGTAATAGGTAGAAACCATCTTTTCTTAATTTCGTTATATTTTTACGTTACAGATGGCGCCCAACGTATGGCCCGAATTAGCCAGAGAAGCTTAGATTAGAATTGATTGAGGTTAGGTCGATTCAGAGTGACGTAGAAAGAAGTTAAGATTTTTGAGAATTTTTCGAAATTTTTCAGTTTTCTTGAGTTAAAGTTTTTTTTTGTTGTTCTGGTTTCTTAGATGGAGGAATACCATCGGGGTTAGCAGTATAGGCACTATTTTGTCCAGTGGTTTGGTGACATTAATCCTGATCCAGCTGTTGCATTAGGTTTATCTACTTATCCTCTACCTCTAGTCACTTAGATATGTCTTCGATCTCTGTCCAGATTGAGCTGTAATTTCGCTTGATCGTCAGTAGCTGAGGTGTAGACAATGTCCTGAATGTGATGTCTGAGAATCCGGTCGAACGAGAGTAGAATGAGCAGGTCTTCTGACCAGTGGTTGGTGCTTCTTGCCCGACGCACGTCAGCTGCAGAAGCTGGTCACTCGCTCAAGGACGACCCAAATTGCTACAACTACAAACTAACTTGTTTATTTTACTTATTATTACCACCCAGAGTGTTGTTTTAGAAGTTTTCAGTCATTGTTGATAGATGTTAGGAAGTGACGGTATGCAAAGAGACATGAAGCGCTAACCGGTAGTTGGAGTTGTATACCCGATGTACGTCAGCAGTAGCGTAATGTCATCTTCGCATACCTGATCAACTGATCGTTTAGAAAGAATTGTCTTCTCTCGAACGCCGTAAAGTTATACCATGTCTAAACACACTAATAGTTTTTTTTTGACGATTTTTTTTTCTGTCGGTTAAGTTGAAGAACCGAAAAACACACACACACACCTTATTCTAAAGAAGGGAGGGTTACCCTCTCCCGAATCTTTTTATGAAATATAAATTATATATACATTTAGTTATTTTTGAGATATAATTTCAGTTAAGTATTGTTTTTTTTTGAGTTTCCGTCAATCAAGTTGGGACGTAACTTCTTGATTGTCGTGTAAGTTTGGGATAGAGCCCACCATTTAGTCTTTTGGGATAGAGCCCGCATACAGTTTACAGTTTGGGACAGTGCCCGCATTTAGTTATAGTTTGGGATAGTGCCCGCATTTAGTTATAGTTTGGGATAGTGCCCGCCATATAGTTATAGTTTGGGATAGAGCCCACCATTTTTCGAATACCGTATAGAATTTTAGATCGTATAGTATAAAGTTAGTTTTTGAATACAATTAAAGTATTGTTTTTTGAAATTGAATTTTTTTGTGATATAAGTAAACGTATATTATATTTCTTATTAAGAGTACATTTAAGTATCCAGTTGAATATAGGATTTCTGAAAACATTTTGAAGTATTGTTTTCGATAGACGAATAGTCTATATACATATATACTTATCTTTAGTATTAAGCACTTTTAGATTAACAAAATTTTTTTACTTTTTTGAATTATTTGATTGTCAATTATCCGTTCGAGGTTTTGCTCACGGTATATTTGAAATTTTTTCACACTTATACACTTGACTTTCTTTTTTATTTTTATTGTTATACTACTTGAGTAGTGTCCCTTCGAGGATTTCTCACGGACTACTAGGATTATTATCCACCGGATTTACAAAATACTTTGATTTAGATTGATAAATGACCGTATAAGGCAATTGCCCACGGTACATTTGAATTTTCCACTTTTCGATTTGACAAATTTTTTTTGGGTTTTTGTTTTACCTTGTTATCACTCGTCTAGTTTCCGTTCGAGGAATTTCTCACGGGCTACGATTAAATTATCTTTTTTTTTTGGATCCTTGAGTTACACGCTTGACGCGGTATACCCGATTTCCTTTCTGTTGCGATTGAATGAACGGCTCAAGACCTAAACGAGCAGTTAGAAGTACTTACCTTACAAAGTACAAAGAGTTTGTCGCAATGGCTCCTGGGGGATCAAAATCAAAACCCGGCCGCGGTCAAAACGATATCGTGTAGAATCACTCCGAGGACGAAGGCAGTCAAGCCGATAATCAAGCGGGAGATAACACAGTCGATAGAAGCGTCGTAGTAGACGACGATGAAGTAGCAAGGGCCGAAGAGCAATTGCGTAAAGATGCAGCTGATTACTCAGCATATATTCAGCAGGTAGTTTCCGCTACTATCGACCTACACAGAGTTAATGACAGACAATTTATGGCAGAAGAACTAGAGAGGAGTCATGCTCGATTGCTCGATCAAGTCGCTCAACTACTACGAAAACGTACGGTCAAAACTACTCAGCCAGTTGTTCCCCCTACAAGGCCACTTGTCCCACCTAATTCTACGTCGACACAGCAAGTCACGCGACAATTTAATGCAGCTAATCCAGACACTACACGTGTCGTGAATCTTCATGTCCCTTCTGGACCAGCCACTTCCAGACATTTTCCGTTGGTTTATAGACCGTTCAACGAAGATGAGGCAAACAGAATTACTCCTCATTACGAGCCAACTAGAGTGCCACCTTTGCCGGAAGTCAATCCAGCCCAAATGCCTCTAGGTTCAAATTTGGACGAGTTTATGACTCGTTTAAACGCTTTTAAATTCGACGACGAGTCCGCTGCGTCGCCACCTAGGCCACCTCCCTCGAACGCGACGTCTATGAAACGTGTTCATCAATTCCACAAGTGGGGATTGAAATTCGATGGTCGGAACATGTCAGTCGACGACTTCCTGTTCCGCCTCGATTGCGTTCGATGTAGTTATGGTGTGCCGTGGTATGATATCACCACAAATTTCTACCATTTCGTGTCAGGTTCCGTAGAGTCATGGTACTGGGTGTACCTGAAAGGCAACAAGCACACTACGTGGGATGAGTTGAAAACTGCTTTGGTAGAACAGTACCGCAGTTTGGAAACTGACACAGAGCTCTTCAGGAAACTTTTACGATGCTATTCTATATCTGAACTCCAGGATGCGAGTTCCCAGACCTGAAAAGGACCTGATAGAGATAATAAAAACAAATGTCTGTAGGCGTATGAGTGAACTCCTCATTACCTACAGTCCGTCCAGTCTAAGGCAATGGGCCTATTATTGTCGAGCTATAGAGAAAGCTTAATCTCAATATGAGAATCCACGTCCAAATTTTGTGCCGAATGCACAACGTCCACCTGCAAGGCGATTCGTCAACGAAATCGTAGAGGAGCCTTGTCAGGATCTAGTTGTGGCAGTACCCACTACTAGCATTGAAGCGATCCAGAGGGACCGCAAGTTGCAAAAATGTTGGAATTGCCAAGTTCTTGGCCATAGTTTCCGCGATTGCGCGAAGCCAATCGACAAAGTTTTTTGTTTCCATTGCGGATTGGCAGATGCTTACAGCCCATCCTGTCCGAAGTGTCTAGCGGGAAACGAGAGGAGGAACAACCCATTAACCGGGGGGGGGGGGGGGTTCACTCCGATTAGACCTACCCAGAGTTCAAGTGTCTAAGCCGAAATCGCCTCTTGAACTTCCAAAAATTACCATTTTAAAACCGAACAATGATAAGAATGAATTACCAAATAATATTAAGAATGATTGTAGAACAATCCCTACTTTAGATAAAGAACCCAATCCAAATACTGATTTGAATTTTAAGAATAATGAAACCGAACCGTTATATCGTAAACGATTCCATGAAAGGTTACGCAATTATAATAAGGTACGCAGGAAGATTGTCACTTTTCCAGAGTTATCCAAACGGATACGACGGACAAGGGAGCGCTTCCATCGGAAGCGGACTACTTACCGTAGCATAGCGTCAGCAACCATAGGCCGAGAATCTAGCGACCCACGTCCATATGTGTCGGTTAGCTTGCTCGGAGATAACTTTTTAGGTCTTCTTGATTCAGGGGCAAGTATTAGTTGCTTAGGCACCAACATACTTCCCTATCTGAGAGACAAAAATGCTGTGGTAAGGAAGGTAGAGACTACCGTGTCCACGGCCGATGGACACAAGCAATCCATAGTGGGAGTGATTACTACTCCAATCCAATACAAAGGAGTGACGAAAGATATAGATCTTTATATTGTGCCATCGTTGAGCCAACGTCTATATTTAGGCGTCGACTTTTGGCAGAAGTTTCAGATCGCACCTCATGTAATTGCGGGTCTTTCAGGAATTACGACCGGTGGGCCAGATGAGAGACCCACCAACCAAATAAGGTTGAATGATGAAGAGTCTAAACGATTAGAAGCAGTTGTTCGTAGATTTCCTTCTTTCGCAGTCAATGGACTCGGGAAGCCAAATCTAGTGCAACATTATATAGACACGGGTGATGCCGTACTTATAAAGCAAAGGTACTATCCCGTTTCTCCGGCGATACAAACTCTTATGTATGCGGAGTTGGACCGCATGCTTTCGTTAGGAGTCATCGAGGAAAGTTCCAGCGCATGGTGTTCCCCAGTGGTGTTTGTTCGCAAGCCTGGTAAGAACCGATTGTGTCTGGACTTTCGGAAGGTGAACTCCGTAACAAAGAAAGATGCTCGTCCGATTGCGCATATAGAGGGGCTGCTGGCACGTCTGACAGAGACACATTATATTTCTAGCGTGGATCTGAAGGATGCGTTTTGGCAGATACCGCTGGAGCAAAGTTCGAGGGAGAAGATCGCTTTTACGGTACCTGGCCGACCACTGTACCAATTTAAGGTCATGCCATTCGGTCTATGTAATGCGGCACAAAGTTTGAGTTACCTGATGAGTCGCGTAATCCCGTCCGGATTACGAGATCAAGTATTCGTATACTTGGATGATCTGTTGGTTGTGTCGAAGGATTTCGACGAACACCTGGAGACTCTGGAGATAGTCGGAAAGTGTTTGACGAAGGCAGGACTGACGATAAACGTCGAGAAGTCGAAGTTTTGTTTTGATGAGCTTCACTATATCGGTTATAAGGTCGGTCAGGGTTGCTTGAAAGCTGATCCAGATAAGATTGCAGCTATTACTTCCTTCCCATTACCAACCTCAACTCGCCAAGTCCGCCGATTTCTCGGTATGGCAGGTTGGTATCGGCGATTTGTTAAGGATTTCAGCACCCTAGCCGCACCCTTGACCGAGACACTGAAAAAGGGAAAAGTTTTGAAGCTCAGTCCAGAAGCTATTGAAGCTTTCCTGCAAATCAAGCAAGCTTTGACTTCGGCGCCTGTACTAGTCAATTTGGACTTCTCCAAGGAATTCATCATTCTCTGCAACGCATCCGCGACTGGCATCGGATGTGTACTCTGTCAGAGGGACGAATCCGGGGCGGAGCAGCCTATATACTACTTCTCCCGGAAACTGAATGCTGCTCAGAGAAACTATTCGATGACAGAGCGCGAATGCTTAGCAGCTTTTGAAGGTATCCAGAAGTTCAGGTCTTACGTTGAGGAATATCATTTTCGTGTCATTACAGACCATTCCAGCCTGAAATGGCTGATGACTATGAAGGATCCAACTGGAAGATTAGCGAGGTGGAGTATGCGTCTCCAAGGCTTCGATTTTGTGGTGGAGCACCGAAAGGGAACATTGAATGTCATGCCAGATGCTCTGTCTAGAGCATATGAAGACGATAAGTTGACAGTGTCAGCTTTCCTTTCGTGTCTACCACAGATCGGTACCTCGGAGGTACTCCACATCGATCTAGAGGATCCGTACTTTAAATTCGAAGGTTACCTTGACATCATCAGTCATATCAGGAAGGAACAGGAGCGGTTACCTGATCTCAAAGTGTCGGAAGGGTACATATACAAACGCACTAAACATGCGGTTGGCAATCCCTTGGCCGACGACCTAACTTGGAAGTTGTGGGTTCCCTCAGAGATGACGGAATCGTTAATCGCACTGGCTCACAATCCGCCACGCGCTTCGCATGGTGGGGTGGTGAAGACGATTTACAGATTGAAAGATAGATTTTACTGGCCAGGAATGTTCACTCAGGTCAAACTGTACGTAGACCGGTGTGAAGCGTGCAAGACAAGTAAAGCAGCTAACATGACGTTGAGACCTGAAATGGGAAACCGTTTCGAAGTAGATAGGCCGTTTCAGCATTTATATGTTGACTTCCTCGGCCGTATCCTAGATCGAGAGCTGGCAATGTATATATCGTCATCGTGTTGGATCAACTGACTTAATTTGTATTCATCAAACAGCCATTGGCTTTAATCTTTTACACTCACAAACTCACTTACTTTTAATACTCACTTATTTTCTTTTTGTTTTGATCCTGTTTCTTTCTTGTAACGTATTGTCCTACGGGACACGTCTTTTAAACGCGATAATCTCATACGCCCGACATTTCGTGTCATTAATAGATTCATTTATATCGTGGGCAATCAATTAATAATACCAAGACACGCGTTTACCTAGTAAAATAATAACCATATCCTGTCAACATTCGCTCCTTAGCTCAAGTTAGTTAAGCGATTTGAGCGAACATATGAAAATATAGTGCTAATAATAGCTTGATCATAACGTGTATATATTAATAACTTTTCACAGGGACTTTCAGAAGTGCACTTCCGGAACGACGCAAAGTGAATTATTGAGATTCAAACTACCCTATTGGTAGGAGTCTCGTTTTGATTGAAAACTACATTGAATTTTATATATATAATTACATTTGATTTACACTATATTGACATAAATATTGCAATCGATTATATGTACGAAGCCGAATTGGATTCATACATATATCTTACCTTTTTTTTATCTTTGATACTGTTGACTTGAATAACTATTTTGGGGTGGGAAACCTTTACCTTCACGCCTTAATCTGTTTTGTGTTCCTTTTTGTTTTAGTGTCATTTTGTTCACGCATAAGATCTTTTTTTATTTTTGAAATATTTCACGGCAGAAACTGAAGAATCTAATGAAGATTTTTTCTTTTTTTTATCTTTCGGTAAAAACTTTCTTATGCGAGTTAAATTGTCTCCATAATTACGCAACAAAGTTTTGCGAACATCCTAACACCGCAATACTAGGAAATAAAAGCTCGATATTACATATATCAGGTTCAAGTTAGAAGCTTACAATCCGTGTATTGTTCGACTACAACTTTTCGATTCACGTTCTGAATTCGTTTGAACTTAACGATAACATTTCACCTTTCATGATACTCAGACTTTCCAATTAGTATATAAGAAAGAAAATATTAACATTTGCTTAGTTTTTAATAGCACATAAAAAGAAAGCGCAATTGATTAAATTTCTTTAAGCTTTTGAATCGAATCGGTTATGAAATAACCTCATATAAATATAATAACCATTTTGTTAGACATTTAAGTAAAAATCATTGAAGATTTATCTTTAGATCTATAGATTATTAACGTATAGGTATATAAGCTAGTGACTATAAGTTTTTCTTTGATTATTTTAAATAAATAAGACAGTTAGTTGTAACGTTTTCAAAACCTTTCGTAGTCGATTTATTTCTTTAATTTTGTTTGAAGACTTACAGGATTTTCAGGATGGCAGTTTAAGATAATCATAGGGAGGGTGGTGACCCTCGCAAACCCTTCTGATGGAGTAATTTGGTGTGTGTTTAGTTTTCTTTTGGGAGGTTGTAATTTGGTACAGCTTCGATATTTAGTTAGTTTTCGAGGATAGATTCCATGTTGTAGGTAGAGTAGAGTTTTAGGCAAGCAGTTATTTTTTGCTTGCTTATTATGTCAGGGGCTGCCCATAATCGTTTTTGAGTCGTAGGGACTCAAGGGGTCCAGGGTCAGCCAAAGGATGAGAACAGGAGAAATGATTTCTGGGATCATTTTGGGTGGGTTGTGAGACTAGGAGGATCTGTTTAACACCTTAGATCCTCCCTCCCCATATAGTTAGACACCTCTTCTGCCACCTTTTGCATATCACCGTGGCAGCAAAAGGGGCGGAAGTTAATAATATGCCACAGCAGTCACGAACTCCTATGACTCGCTTGCATTTAGATACTTACGTGTTGCGTTTACTGGGTCAGTAGAATAATTCAACCTTGAAATCTTCGCTTTCGATTTACGATTTCACTCTTTACTAAGAGGAGGTGCGATCTTGACTCAACTTTTACTTCTCAATCAATTCTGACATATCTTTGCTTCAACGGTTATGAGGGCCAATAAGCATATCAACATTAATTATTCGAACTTGCACATCATAAGTTCAACGGTCGGCAGTGAAAAATAAGAGGTAACACCGGTCAGATAGATCCCGAAGCAAGTGCCTACGGCCTGGCTGAGCTAGCTATGGCTATGGTACTGCCGGCCACCGCGACGGTCGATCTCGGCCTCGACCCTACGTTGTCGCATGCCGTTCCCATCGATTACTCTCAGCGGGTAGCCGGTGAGAAAGGGGGCGTTGCCGGCAAGGGGTTGCTTCCATCCCATTCACGCGAATTCAAATGACGTCAACTAAGCACCAGGGTGTAGACTGGAGTAGAGTCTACGGAAAATCGAAGCAATGAATATTGAATTGGCATCACAAGCTTAGATAGATCTGGGGGGATATAAGTAGGGTCCTTGGTTTATAGGTGTAGGCTACTGTGTGAACCAGCTGCGAGCAGAACACCTAGCACTTGCGGCGGATAGGCGTGAACATGCTGTCAGGTACCCTCTAGGCTGTTCTACGGGATTTTGTAGTCAGTACCTATGGTAGACTGGTGGATGGTTCTCGCTTCTGTGATGAGGATGGAGATGAAATTGGGAGGAAAGGAAGAGGAGCGGGAAGAGCAAGATGCCATGTTAGCGAAGTGTAAGTATTTCGATTAGGGATACTATATACACCGATACATGAGAAGTCGGTAATGGAGGTGCTGTTCCTTGGTATAGGAGTCAAGGAGGTTTCTGGGGGTTCTTGTCTCTTCTGGCTTTCTCTTCAGTTTGTGTTGTCAACGGGTATTGGTTTGGATATTGGGTATCCATAGGATATTTGAGTGAAGAGGTCAGTGTCTGTTGGCAATGCAATGATAAATTTTCTTCATTATTTTTCTTAATTTCATTATATTTTTACGTTACAGATGGCGCCCAACGTGGGGCTAAGTTTTTAAGTCTCACGGGCCCCGTTTTCTGCGTTGAGTAATAGGTAGAAACCATCTTTTCTTAATTTCGTTATATTTTTACGTTACAGATGGCGCCCAACGTATGGCCCGAATTAGCCAGAGAAGCTTAGATTAGAATTGATTGAGGTTATGTCGATTCAGAGTGACGTAGAAAGAAGTTAAGATTTTTGAGAATTTTTCGAAATTTTTCAGTTTTCTTGAGTTAAAGTTTTTTTTTGTTGTTCTGGTTTCTTAGATGGAGGAATACCATCGGGGTTAGCAGTATAGGCACTATTTTGTCAAGTGGTTTGGTGACATTAATCCTGATCCAGCTGTTGCATTAGGTTTATCTACTTATCCTCTACCTCTAGTCACTTAGATATGTCTTCGATCTCTGTCCAGATTGAGCTGTAATTTCGCTTGATCGTCAGTAGCTGAGGTGTAGACAATGTCCTGAATGTGATGTCTGAGAATCCGGTCGAACGAGAGTAGAATGAGCAGGTCTTCTGACCGGTGGTTGGTGCTTCTTGCCCGACGCACGTCAGCTGCAGAAGCTGGTCACTCGCTCAAGGACGACCCAAATTGCTACAACTACAAATTAACTTGTTTATTTTACTTATTATTACCACCCAGAGTGTTGTTTTAGAAGTTTTCAGTCATTGTTGATAGATGTTAGGAAGTGACGGTATGCAAAGAGACATGAAGCGCTAACCGGTAGTTGGAGTTGTATACCCGATGTACGTCAGCAGTAGCGTAATGTCATCTTCGCATACCTGATCAACTGATCGTTTAGAAAGAATTGTCTTCTCTCGAACGCCGTAAAGTTATACCATGTCTAAACACACTAATAGTTTTTTTTTGACGATTTTTTTTTCTGTCGGTTAAGTTGAAGAACCGAAAAACACACACACACACCTTATTCTAAAGAAGGGAGGGTTACCCTCTCCCGAATCTTTTTATGAAATACAAATTATATATACATTTAGTTATTTTTGAGATATAATTTCAGTTAAGTATTGTTTTTTTTTGAGTTTCCGTCAATCAAGTTGGGACGTAACTTCTTGATTGTCGTGTAAGTTTGGGATAGAGCCCACCATTTAGTCTTTTGGGATAGAGCCCGCATACAGTTTACAGTTTGGGACAGTGCCCGCATTTAGTTATAGTTTGGGATAGTGCCCGCATTTAGTTATAGTTTGGGATAGTGCCCGCCATATAGTTATAGTTTGGGATAGAGCCCACCATTTTTCGAATACCGTATAGAATTTTAGATCGTATAGTATAAAGTTAGTTTTTGAATACAATTAAAGTATTGTTTTTTGAAATTGAATTTTTTTGTGATATAAGTAAACGTATATTATATTTCTTATTAAGAGTACATTTAAGTATCCAGTTGAATATAGGATTTCTGAAAACATTTTGAAGTATTGTTTTCGATAGACGAATAGTCTATATACATATATACTTATCCTTAGTATTAAGCACTTTTAGATTAACAAAATTTTTTTACTTTTTTGAATTATTTGATTGTCAATTATCCGTTCGAGGTTTTGCTCACGGTATATTTGAAATTTTTTCACACTTATACACTTGACTTTCTTTTTTATTTTTATTGTTATACTACTTGAGTAGTGTCCCTTCGAGGATTTCTCACGGACTACTAGGATTATTATCCACCGGATTTACAAAATACTTTGATTTAGATTGATAAATGACCGTATAAGGCAATTGCCCACGGTACATTTGAATTTTCCACTTTTCGATTTGACAAATTTTTTTTGGGTTTTTGTTTTACCTTGTTATCACTCGTCTAGTTTCCGTTCGAGGAATTTCTCACGGGCTACGATTAAATTATCTTTTTTTTTTGGATCCTTGAGTTACACGCTTGACGCGGTATACCCGATTTCCTTTCTGTTGCGATTGAATGAACGGCTCAAGACCTAAACGAGCAGTTAGAAGTACTTACCTTACAAAGTACAAAGAGTTTGTCGCAATGGCTCCTGGGGGATCAAAATCAAAACCCGGCCGCGGTCAAAACGATATCGTGTAGAATCACTCCGAGGACGAAGGCAGTGAAGCCGATAATCAAGCGGGAGATAACACAGTCGATAGAAGCGTCGTAGTAGACGACGATGAAGTAGCAAGGGCCGAAGAGCAATTGCGTAAAGATGCAGCTGATCACTCAGCATATATTCAGCAGGTAGTTTCCGCTACTATCGACCTACACAGAGTTAATGACAGACAATTTATGGCAGAAGAACTAGAGAGGAGTCATGCTCGATTGCTCGATCAAGTCGCTCAACTACTACGAAAACGTACGGTCAAAACTACTCAGCCAGTTGTTCCCCCTACAAGGCCACTTGTCCCACCTAATTCTACGTCGACACAGCAAGTCACGCGACAATTTAATGCAGCTAATCCAGACACTACACGTGTCGTGAATCTTCATGTCCCTTCTGGACCAGCCACTTCCAGACATTTTCCGTTCGTTTATAGACCGTTCAACGAAGATGAGGCAAACAGAATTACTCCTCATTACGAGCCAACTAGAGTGCCACCTTTGCCGGAAGTCAATCCAGCCCAAATGCCTCTAGGTTCAAATTTGGACGAGTTTATGACTCGTTTAAACGCTTTTAAATTCGACGACGAGTCCGCTGCGTCGCCACCTAGGCCACCTCCCTCGAACGCGACGTCTATGAAACGTGTTCATCAATTCCACAAGTGGGGATTGAAATTCGATGGTCGGAACATGTCAGTCGACGACTTCCTGTTCCGCCTCGATTGCGTTCGATGTAGTTATGGTGTGCCGTGGTATGATATCACCACAAATTTCTACCATTTCGTGTCAGGTTCCGTAGAGTCATGGTACTGGGTGTACCTGAAAGGCAACAAGCACACTACGTGGGATGAGTTGAAAACTGCTTTGGTAGAACAGTACCGCAGTTTGGAAACTGACACAGAGCTCTTCAGGAAACTTTTACGATGCTATTCTATATCTGAACTCCAGGATGCGAGTTCCCAGACCTGAAAAGGACCTGATAGAGATAATAAAAACAAATGTCTGTAGGCGTATGAGTGAACTCCTCATTACCTACAGTCCGTCCAGTCTAAGGCAATGGGCCTATTATTGTCGAGCTATAGAGAAAGCTCAATCTCAATATGAGAATCCACGTCCAAATTTTGTGCCGAATGCACAACGTCCACCTGCAAGGCGATTCGTCAACGAAATCGTAGAGGAGCCTTGTCAGGATCTAGTTGTGGCAGTACCCACTACTAGCATTGAAGCGATCCAGAGGGACCGCAAGTTGCAAAAATGTTGGAATTGCCAAGTTCTTGGCCATAGTTTCCGCGATTGCGCGAAGCCAATCGACAAAGTTTTTTGTTTCCATTGCGGATTGGCAGATGCTTACAGCCCATCCTGTCCGAAGTGTCTAGCGGGAAACGAGAGGAGGAACAACCCATTAACCGGGGGGGGGGTTCACTCCGATTAGACCTACCCAGAGTTCAAGTGTCTAAGCCGAAATCGCCTCTTGAACTTCCAAAAATTACCATTTTAAAACCGAACAATGATAAGAATGAATTACCAAATAATATTAAGAATGATTGTAGAACAATCCCTACTTTAGATAAAGAACCCAATCCAAATACTGATTTGAATTTTAAGAATAATGAAACCGAACCGTTATATCGTAAACGATTCCATGAAAGGTTACGCAATTATAATAAGGTACGCAGGAAGATTGTCACTTTTCCAGAGTTATCCAAACGGATACGACGGACAAGGGAGCGCTTCCATCGGAAGCGGACTACTTACCGTAGCATAGCGTCAGCAACCATAGGCAGAGAATCTAGCGACCCACGTCCATATGTGTCGGTTAGCTTGCTCGGAGATAACTTTTTAGGTCTTCTTGATTCAGGGGCAAGTATTAGTTGCTTAGGCACCAACATACTTCCCTATCTGAGAGACAAAAATGCTGTGGTAAGGAAGGTAGAGACTACCGTGTCCACGGCCGATGGACACAAGCAATCCATAGTGGGAGTGATTACTACTCCAATCCAATACAAAGGAGTGACGAAAGATATAGATCTTTATATTGTGCCATCGTTGAGCCAACGTCTATATTTAGGCGTCGACTTTTGGCAGAAGTTTCAGATCGCACCTCATGTAATTGCGGGTCTTTCAGGAATTACGACCGGTGGGCCAGATGAGAGACCCACCAACCAAATAAGGTTGAATGATGAAGAGTCTAAACGATTAAAAGCAGTTGTTCGTAGATTTCCTTCTTTCGCAGTCAATGGACTCGGGAAGCCAAATCTAGTGCAACATTATATAGACACGGGTGATGCCGTACTTATAAAGCAAAGGTACTATCCCGTTTCTCCGGCGATACAAACTCTTATGTATGCGGAGTTGGACCGCATGCTTTCGTTAGGAGTCATCGAGGAAAGTTCCAGCGCATGGTTTTCCCCAGTGGTGTTTGTTCGCAAGCCTGGTAAGAACCGATTGTGTCTGGACTTTCGGAAGGTGAACTCCGTAACAAAGAAAGATGCTCGTCCGATTGCGCATATAGAGGGGCTGCTGGCACGTCTGACAGAGACACGTTATATTTCTAGCGTGGATCTGAAGGATGCGTTTTGGCAGATACCGCTGGAGCAAAGTTCGAGGGAGAAGATCGCTTTTACGGTACCTGGCCGACCACTGTACCAATTTAAGGTCATGCCATTCGGTCTATGTAATGCGGCACAAAGTTTGAGTTACCTGATGAGTCGCGTAATCCCGTCCGGATTACGAGATCAAGTATTCGTATACTTGGATGATCTGTTGGTTGTGTCGAAGGATTTCGACGAACACCTGGAGACTCTGGAGATAGTCGGAAAGTGTTTGACGAAGGCAGGACTGACGATAAACGTCGAGAAGTCGAAGTTTTGTTTTGATGAGCTTCACTATATCGGTTATAAGGTCGGTCAGGGTTGCTTGAAAGCTGATCCAGATAAGATTGCAGCTATTACTTCCTTCCCATTACCAACCTCAACTCGCCAAGTCCGCCAATTTCTCGGTATGGCAGGTTGGTATCGGCGATTTGTTAAGGATTTCAGCACCCTAGCCGCACCCTTGACCGAGACACTGAAAAAGGGAAAAGTTTTGAAGCTCAGTCCAGAAGCTATTGAAGCTTTCCTGCAAATCAAGCAAGCTTTGACTTCGGCGCCTGTACTAGTCAATTTGGACTTCTCCAAGGAATTCATCATTCTCTGCAACGCATCCGCGACTGGCATCGGATGTGTACTCTGTCAGAGGGACGAATCCGGGGCGGAGCAGCCTATATACTACTTCTCCCGGAAACTGAATGCTGCTCAGAGAAACTATTCGATGACAGAGCGCGAATGCTTAGCAGCTTTTGAAGGTATCCAGAAGTTCAGGTCTTACGTTGAGGAATATCATTTTCGTGTCATTACAGACCATTCCAGCCTGAAATGGCTGATGACTATGAAGGATCCAACTGGAAGATTGACGAGGTGGAGTATGCGTCTCCAAGGCTTCGATTTTGTGGTGGAGCACCGAAAGGGAACATTGAATGTCATGCCAGATGCTCTGTCTAGAGCATATGAAGACGATAAGTTGACAGTGTCAGCTTTCCTTTCGTGTCTACCACAGATCGGTACCTCGGAGGTACTCCACATCGATCTAGAGGATCCGTACTTTAAATTCGAAGGTTACCTTGACATCATCAGTCATATCAGGAAGGAACAGGAGCGGTTACCTGATCTCAAAGTGTCGGAAGGGTACATATACAAACGCACTAAACATGCGGTTGGCAATCCCTTGGCCGACGACCTAACTTGGAAGTTGTGGGTTCCCTCAGAGATGACGGAATCGTTAATCGCACTGGCTCACAATCCGCCACGCGCTTCGCATGGTGGGGTGGTGAAGACGATTTACAGATTGAAAGATAGATTTTACTGGCCAGGAATGTTCACTCAGGTCAAACTGTACGTAGACCGGTGTGAAGCGTGCAAGACCAGTAAAGCAGCTAACATGACGTTGAGACCTGAAATGGGAAACTGTTTCGAAGTAGATAGGCCGTTTCAGCATTTATATGTTGACTTCCTCGGCCGTATCCTAGATCGAGAGCTGGCAATGTATATATCGTCATCGTGTTGGATCAACTGACTTAATTTGTATTCATCAAACCACTACGCAAGGCAACAGCCGCGAGCGTGGTCAAATTCCTGAAGGATGAGATTTTCTTGGTTTATGGAGTACCAGAGAGCATACTCTCTGATAATGGTACGCAATTTGTTGGGAAGGAGTTCCAAAAACTCATCGATGTTTTCGGGGTCAAACACTACCGGACGGCAGTGTATGCTCCCCAGTCAAATGCTAGTGAACGAGTCAATCGTTTCATTTTGGCGGCCATAAGGTCGTATGTCAATCCTCGACAAACAGATTGGGATGCACATCTGTCTTCGATCAGTAGTGCTTTACGCACGACAGTACATTCAACTCTTACAATTTCCCCATACGAAGCCCTATACGGACAACGTATGATAGAACAGGGATTATCGACTTCTGAGAGAGTTGGGTGGACTGAACTGTTCGGAGATAGATTGGCTTCCTAAGGTCGCCAAGATGAACATCATTCACTCGTACTTAAAGAAAGCTTTAATAAAAACTCATGAGGCATTTGAGAAAACATATAATCTACGGAGTAGGAACATCTTTTTCAAAGTAGGTGACGAAATCTACAAGCGCAATCATGTCTTAAGCGACGCAACCAAGCATTTAAGTGTGAAGTTGTGTCCCAAATTCATCAAGGTTCGTTTAAGCAAAGTCGAAGGTAATAACTTGTATGAGGTAGAAGATAGGCGAGGAAACAAATCGACGTGACACACTAAGGACCTGAAGAGATAATTCGTGATAATCTAAAACCATATCTCAGACTTTCTTTTTATCAACCGGACTTTCCTAATAGTATTAATTGTTGAGAACTCAAACCTAAATTCGTTCACAAAGTTCAAGTACATTGTAACACACCAAGAGACACAGATTTTCTATAGAAAAAGTTTTTTTTTTTATTTTTTTTTAATCTTATGCCCGGCTTCAGCTGTGCATGAGACTCTTGGTTTAACGCCAGATCACTTTTTATTTCCTTCGTATTTTCAGAAAATCTATCGAACGCTCAAATGTGTCAATTTCCATACGTTGTAAATAATTTTTTTGTTCTTTTTGTCTTCGACCGACTAGACGTAAAAGAGTCGCAGTGTCATCTCGATACGACGCATGAGGGAGCCCAGGCTCGACCGATAGTTTTTTTTGCGAGAAATATTCCTTTTTCTTGGAAGTTAGACCAAGTAGACTCGGTCTAAATTCCAAATTTTGTAGGGAAACTTTCTCGCCAAACATTCACATAAAATAAAGTAATTGTCACTGGTGCCATCTATGCGCGGAACTCAAAGTTAACTCGCACTGTGCTGAACGCATCCGATGGGATCCACCAGAGAAGGTTCCACAAAGGCAACCATTTTGGAAGATAGATTCCACCTCGAATTATAATCCACAAGATTTCCCCTACAAATCAAACTTCCAGTATGGTCTGGTTTCCAAGAATGTCAATGGAAGCGAAATTGGACCTCATTAGACAACTACTCGTTATTTTGGTTTAGGTAGTGTATACACTAAATTAACAGACGTAGTGGTTACACTAGGCAATTTGCAGTAAGTAGTGACAGTCACGTCCCAACGCGTAGCAGACGCACAAAATTGACAGGTAGCTGTCAGAGAGCCATTTTAAAGAAATTAGTCGATGCGGCCGATTATTTTATGTAAATGGACAATCTGAACCCACACCTGAACTGTCCGGCTGCTACTTAAAATTTTGTAGTATCATTTCTGATTTGTCCAGAAAGTATGACATAAGTGGTTTGACAGAGCGTAGAACGAAACTTCGTTTGTAGAACAAAAAAAAAAAAAAAACCAAAGCCTGATATCATGCTGCTACTTATTACAGAATCTGAAAATCCAATACTTACCTTTTCATTTTTCCTGCAAAACTGTCATACACTCGGGTCAAGAAATAGAGTGATGACAGATACCTACCAGATGATACCAATTTCTATTACTAAACACCGAATAGACATCGTGACATCACGATCTAAAACCGTGTATGGAGAAGTTTCTTTTGCCTGAAAATGTCCATCCACAAACTAAATATTACTAGCGCTGTCAGAAATGCAATTTCGTGGAACTGACAAGGATGCCAAGTAATTAGTGACTGAGAAACGTCACCATTACTCAGTATTTAAGCCACCAATATTCTAGTGATCAGACGTATTCCGATACTCCAGTGTAACTAGAGCCTGAATAGACATCGTTTCGTCCAATTACTTACCACATCACACTATTATAGTACGTGTAATCCATGTCTGGACAGAAGTAACGCAGTGTGAACAGAATGTTAACATTCGTTACTTCAGTCCATCTAACTCGCTATGTCAACTGGAACGGCATCCTGGAAAGTAAAAATATGATTGGAAAACTGAGCGGTGCCCAATAGGAATTGACTACTGTGGAACACAACTCTGACTACAGACCCCATTTTGAAGATAAACTTTGACTGGAGCACATCTCCATTATACAGAACGAAAATCAATTTTTTTCTTAAAGCAGCTGAACCGCGTCCAATTTTAACCCTTTTTACTTATGGATTACTCTAATTGCATTGGCAATTAGATGATCCATGTAATTTTACCGGATTACTCACCGCAATCACCATGTAAGGTTAAAGTAATTGAAATTTTTGTTACGTGCAGACATTTTCTTTGCTCCAACGTGATTGGATTTCGGTGGCGACAGATTTTAACCATGTTCTTTTCCTCTTTTCTATAGGGAAATCCACTTCAGAGGAACAATATTAGTGTCCATCTACTTAAATTGAAACAGGGCAGGTGAGGCTGCACCAATTTCATAAAAAAATTACCGATATATACTCGTCGCATAAGCGATCCACCACGCCATTTTCATCATGGATATATAATTTTTTTTTGCTACTATGCATATGCCCACTTCTTTAGGGCCATTATACCGCAACACACAATAATAGAAATATATTTTGTTGCACACGATCCGTGCGACATCCTGCAGAATGTTCAATTTTATTTTCATTCGACCAGCCACACTCTTAGCACTACCACGCGCGTTTCTGCGCAACGCTCAAAATCTCACCCGAAGTCTAGACGAATCTTACACGTGCGACCGATCGGCGTCGATCCACTCGCCAGCCCGTCGACGGCCACGTTTTCCTTATTTTGAATTTTATCACACCCTTGGAGTTATCCCGACCACACACATTGTGTCTCGTAGACATTTGTCCTTGCATCAATGGCTCCTAGGCCCAACGTTTTTCACCACACTTTCATCTTTATTACTGGCTGCTAAGCCCAACTCTATTGTCAGATTCATCGGACGTTTGGCGCGTGCTAATGCACGGATGCCAGTCCTCATCATTGCACCAACTCCACAGTAGATTCTCTGTTGGAGCAACGTGGGAAGAAGCTGAGACAACTCATCAAATTCCGCCTTCCGGAGCAGCAGATCCAGTTATTTATTAATTGTGTATTTTGTGACTTAGAAGTAAATTTAATCCGAATAAGAGCGAATAAGGTAACCTTAAATCATATTTATTTTGTTCTTGTTTGTGTCTTGAGTGGGAGCAGTAAACTCGTACCACTCTATCAAGTTTACTTTCCTTGGATCTATATCCTATATCCACTTTGCGATTGACGCAGCGGTTAACGCTGACGTCCACAGCCAGTCAACCATGGACGGTGGTTCTTGAACAATTTCTCGATTCTTGATGTGAATTTACAGTGCGAGGACCTAACGCCTCCTCCACTCCAGTGCATGTATTGGATATTAGTACATATTTGTGCACATTATACAATTAAGGAATTATTGAATTATTTTATTTTCAAGGTGCATTGGTATTGACAGTGCACATGGAAAGTGAGATGTGTACTTTTCTTTTTGAATTAATCCGTGTCTTCAAAGAATTTGTGTCTTGTTGAATTCGGGAGTTACAAGTGATGTGAGTTCGCGATTTATTTTTTTGGTATTAATTAACAAAACATCATTGTTTATTTCGATCGTACAAGGTTTCCTTCGATACGCGCAAACCGAATCGTCTCGATCTCCATGGTGACCAAGGGTCAGTGTTGGACCATAGTACTCAAGAACTTACGAATGACGTTTGTTTGTTTATTGCAATCAGCTTTCGCAGTTGCATAATCCCTCACTTAGTCTTCGCGATAGTTTCTTTTTTTTTTTTGGTGTCGGTAGCGACCAACCTATAGCGCGATTTAACACCGCGTCGGTACTCGAATATACTTTTATGCCATTGGCTTTAATCTTTTACACTCACAAACTCACTTACTTTTAATACTCACTTATTTTCTTTTTGTTTTGATCCTGTTTCTTTCTTGTAACGTATTGTCCTACGGGACACGTCTTTTAAACGCGATAATCTCATACGCCCGACATTTCGTGTCATTAATAGATTCATTTATATCGTGGGCAATCAATTAATAATACCAAGACACGCGTTTACCTAGTAAAATAATAACCATATCCTGTCAACATTCGCTCCTTAGCTCAAGTTAGTTAAGCGATTTGAGCGAACATATGAAAATATAGTGCTAATAATAGCTTGATCATAACGTGTATATATTAATAACTTTTCACAGGGACTTTCAGAAGTGCACTTCCGGAACGACGCAAAGTGAATTATTGAGATTCAAACTACCCTATTGGTAGGAGTCTCGTTTTGATTGAAAACTACATTGAATTTTATATATATAATTACATTTGATTTACACTATATTGACATAAATATTGCAATCGATTATATGTACGAAGCCGAATTGGATTCATACATATATCTTACCTTTTTTTTATCTTTGATACTGTTGACTTGAATAACTATTTTGGGGTGGGAAACCTTTACCTTCACGCCTTAATCTGTTTTGTGTTCCTTTTTGTTTTAGTGTCATTTTGTTCACGCATAAGATCTTTTTTTATTTTTGAAATATTTCACGGCAGAAACTGAAGAATCTAATGAAGATTTTTTCTTTTTTTTATCTTTCGGTAAAAACTTTCTTATGCGAGTTAAATTGTCTCCATAATTACGCAACAAAGTTTTGCGAACATCCTAACACCGCGATACTAGGAAATAAAAGCTCGATATTACATATATCAGGTTCAAGTTAGAAGCTTACAATCCGCGTATTGTTCGACTACAACTTTTCGATTCACGTTCTGAATTCGTTTGAACTTAACGATAACATTTCACCTTTCATGATACTCAGACTTTCCAATTAGTATATAAGAAAGAAAATATTAACATTTGCTTAGTTTTTAATAGCACATAAAAAGAAAGCGCAATTGATTAAATTTCTTTAAGCTTTTGAATCGAATCGGTTATGAAATAACCTCATATAAATATAATAACCATTTTGTTAGACATTTAAGTAAAAATCATTGAAGATTTATCTTTAGATCTATAGATTATTAACGTATAGGTATATAAGCTAGTGACTATAAGTTTTTCTTTGATTATTTTAAATAAATAAGACAGTTAGTTGTAACGTTTTCAAAACCTTTCGTAGTCGATTTATTTCTTTAATTTTGTTTGAAGACTTACAGGATTTTCAGGATGGCAGTTTAAGATAATCATAGGGAGGGTGGTGACCCTCGCAAACCCTTCTGATGGAGTAATTTGGTGTGTGTTTAGTTTTCTTTTGGGAGGTTGTAATTTGGTACAGCTTCGATATTTAGTTAGTTTTCGAGGATAGATTCCATGTTGTAGGTAGAGTAGAGTTTTAGGCAAGCAGTTATTTTTTGCTTGCTTATTATGTCAGGGGCTGCCCATAATCGTTTTTGAGTCGTAGGGACTCAAGGGGTACAGGGTCAGCCAAAGGATGAGAACAGGAGAGATGATTTCTGGGATCATTTTGGGTGGGTTGTGAGACTAGGAGGATCTGTTTAACACCTTAGATCCTCCCTCCCCATATAGTTAGACACCTCTTCTGCCACCTTTTGCATATCACCGTGGCAGCAAAAGGGGCGGAAGTTAATAATATGCCACAGCAGTCACGAACTCCTATGACTCGCTTGCATTTAGATACTTACGTGTTGCGTTTACTGGGTCAGTAGAATAATTCAACCTTGAAATCTTCGCTTTCGATTTACGATTTCACTCTTTACTAAGAGGAGGTGCGATCTTGACTCAACTTTTACTTCTCAATCAATTCTGACATATCTTTGCTTCAACGGTTATGAGGGCCAATAAGCATATCAACATTAATTATTCGAACTTGCACATCATAAGTTCAACGGTCGGCAGTGAAAAATAAGAGGTAACACCGGTCAGATAGATCCCGAAGCAAGTGCCTACGGCCTGGCTGAGCTAGCTATGGCTATGGTACTGCCGGCCACCGCGACGGTCGATCTCGGCCTCGACCCTACGTTGTCGCATGCCGTTCCCATCGATTACTCTCAGCGGGTAGCCGGTGAGAAAGTGGGCGTTGCCGGCAAGGGGTTGCTTCCATCCCATTCACGCGAATTCAAATGACGTCAACTAAGCACCAGGGTGTAGACTGGAGTAGAGTCTCCGGAAAATCGAAGCAATGAATATTGAATTGGCATCACAAGCTTAGGTAGGTCTGTGGGGATATAAGCAGGGTCCTTGGTTTATAGGTGTAGGCTACTGTGTGAACCAGCTGCGAGCAGAACACCTAGCACTTGCGGCGGATAGGCGTGAACATGCTGTCAGGTACCCTCTAGGCTGTTCTACGGGATTTTGTAGTCAGAACCTATGGTAGGCTGGTGGATGGTTCTCGCTTCTGTGATGAGGATGGAGATGAAGTTGAAAGAATGAGAAGAGGAGCAGGGAGAGCAAGGTACCGTGTTAACGAAGTGTAAGTATGTCTATTGCAGGGATGCTGGATACACCGATACACGGGTGGTTGCTGGTGGAGATATCGTTCTTTGATATAGGAGTCAAGGATAGATATGGGTGCTTGTTTCTTCCGGCTTCCTTTTTGGCTTGTGCGGTTGGTGGGCATGGGTTCGGATCATGGATATCCATAGGATGTTTAGGTGAAGAGGATGGTGTCCACTGACAGTGCAGTTGAATGATAGGTAGAAAACATTCTATCTTCTTTTAATTACAAATTATTTCATAATTTCATTAAATTATTTACGTTACAGACTTTTACGATGCCATCCTATACCTGAACTCCAGGATGCGAGTTCCAAGACCTGAAAAGTAGCTGATAGAAATAATAAAAACAAATGTCCGTAGGCTTATGAGTGAACTACTCATTACCTACAGTCCGTCCAGTCTAAGGCAATTGGCCTATTATTGTCGAGCTATAGAGAAAGCTCAATCTCAATATGAGAATCAACGTCCGAATTTTGTGCCGAATGCACAACGTCCACCTGCAAGGTGTCAGTCAGGATCTAGTTGTGCCATTGCCCACTATCAACATTGAAGCGATCCAAAAGGATCGTAACTTACAAAAATGCTGGAATTGCCAAGTTCTTGGCCATAGTTTTCGCGATTGCGCGAAGCCAATCGACATAGTTTTTTGTTTCCGTTGCGGATTGGCAGATGCATACAGCCCATCCTGTCCGAAGTGTCTAGTGGGAAACGAGAGGAGGAACAACCCATTAACCGGGGGGTTCGCTCCGGTTAGACCTACCCGGAGTTCAAGCGTCTAAGCCGAAATCGCCTCTTGAACTTCCAAAAATTACCATTTTAAAACCGAACAATGATAAGAATGAAATACCAAATAATAATAAGAATGATTGTAGAACAATCCCTACTTAAGATAAAGAACCCAATACAAATACGAATTTGAATTTTAAGAACAATTTTACCGAACCATTTTACCGTAAACCATTCCATGAAAGGTTGCGCAATTATAATGAGTTACACAGGAAGATTGTCACTTTTCCAGAGTTATCCAAACGGATACGACGGACAAGGGAGCGCTTCCATCGGAAGCGGACTACTTACCGTAGCATAGCGTCAGCAACCATAGGCCGAGAATCTAGCGACCCACGTCCATATGTGTTGGTTAGTTTATCCGGTGATAACTTTTTAGGACTTCTTGATTCAGGGGCAAGTATTAGTTGCTTAGGCACCGACCTACTTCATTATCTGAGAGACAAAAACGCCACGGAAAGGAAGGTAGAGACTACCGTGTCCACGGCCGATGGACACAAGCAATCCATAGTGGGGGTAATTACTACCCCAATCCAATATAAAGGAGTGACGAAAGATATTGATCTTTATATTGTGCCATCGTTGAGCCAACGTCTATATTTAGGCGTCGACTTTTGGCAGAAATCTCAGATCGCACCTCATGTAATTGCGGGTCTTTCAGGAATTACGACCGGTGGGCCAGATGAGAGACCCACCAACCAAATAAAGTTGAATGATGAAGAGTCTAAACGGCTAGAAGCAGTTGTTCGTAGATTTCCGTCTTTCGCAGTCAATGGACTCGGGAAGACAAATCTAGTGCAACATTATATAGACACGGGTGATGCCGTACTTATAAAGCAAAGGTACTATCCCGTTTCTCCGGCGATACAAACTCTTATGTATGCGGAGTTGGACCGCATGCTTTCGTTAGGAGTCATCGAGGAAAGTTCCAGCGCATGGTGTTCCCCAGTGGTGTTTGTTCACAAGCCTGGTAAGAACCGATTGTGTCTGGACTTTCGGAAGGTGAACTCCGTAACAAAGAAAGATGCTCGTCCGATTGCGCATATAGAGGGGCTGCTGGCACGTCTGACAGAGACACGTTATATTTCTAGCGTGGATCTGAAGGATGCGTTTTGGCAGATACCGCTGGAGCAAAGTTCGAGGGAGAAGATCGCTTTTACGGTAGCTGGCCGACCACTGTACCAATTTAAGGTCATGCCATTCGGTCTATGTAATGCGGCACAAAGTTTGAGTTACCTGATGAGTCGCGTAATCCCGTCCGGATTACGAGATCAAGTATTCGTATACTTGGATGATCTGTTGGTTGTGTCGAAGGATTTCGACGAACACCTGGAGACTCTGGAGATAGTCGGAAAGTGTTTGACGAAGGCAGGACTGACGATAAACGTCGAGAAGTCGAAGTTTTGTTTTGATGAGCTTCACTATATCGGTTATAAGGTCGGTCAGGGTTGCTTGAAAGCTGATCCAGATAAGATTGCAGCTATTACTTCCTTCCCATTACCAACCTCAACTCGCCAAGTCCGCCGATTTCTCGGTATGGCAGGTTGGTATCGGCGATTTGTTAAGGATTTCAGCACCCTAGCCGCACCCTTGACCGAGACACTGAAAAAGGGAAAAGTTTTGAAGCTCAGTCCAGAAGCTATTGAAGCTTTCCTGCAAATCAAGCAAGCTTTGACTTCGGCGCCTGTACTAGTCAATTTGGACTTCTCCAAGGAATTCATCATTCTCTGCAACGCATCCGCGACTGGAATCGGATGTGTACTCTGTCAGAGGGACGAATCCGGGGCGGAGCAGCCTATATACTACTTCTCCCGGAAACTGAATGCTGCTCAGAGAAACTATTCAGTGACAGAGGAATGCTTAGCAGCTTTTGAAGGTATCCAGAAGTTCAGGTCTTACGTTGAGGGATACCATTTTCGTGTCATTACAGACCATTCCAGCCTGAAATGGCTGATGACTATGAAGGATCCAACTGGAAGATTAGCGAGGTGGAGTATGCGTCTCCAAGGCTTCGATTTTGTGGAGGAGCACCGAAAGGGAACATTGAATGTCGTGCCAGATGCCCGGTCTAGAGCATATGAAGACGATGAGTTGACAGTGTCAGCTTTCCTTTCGTGTCTACCAGAGATCGATACCTCGGAGGTACTCCTAATCGATCTTGAGGATCCGTCCTTTAAATCTGAAAGTTATCTGGATATCATCAGTCATATCAGGAAGGAACGGGAACGGTTACCTGACCTCAAAGTGTCGGAAGGGTACATATACAAATGCACTAAACATGCGGTTGGTAATCCCTTGGCCGACGACCTAACTTGGAAGTTGTGGGTTCCGTCAGAAATGACGGATTCTCTGATCGCACTGGCTCACAATCCGCCGCGCGCTTCGCATGGTGGGGTGGTGAAGACGATTTACAGATTGAAAGATAGATTTTACTGGCCAGGAATGTTCACTCAGGTCAAACTGTACGTAGACCGGTGTGAAACGTGTAAGACCAGTAAAGCGGCTAACATGACGTTGAGAACAGAAATGGGAAACTGTTTCGAAGTAGATAGGCCGTTTCAGCATTTATATGTTGACTTTCTTGGGCCGTACCCCAGATCGAGAACTGGTAATGTATATATCGTCATCGTGTTAGATCAACTGACCAAATTTGTATTCATGGGACCACTACGCAAGGCAACAGCCGCGAGCGTGGTCAAATTCCTGAAGGATGAGATTTTCTTGGCTTATGGAGTGCCAGAGAGCATTCTCTCTGATAATGGTACGCAATTTGTTGGGAAGGAGTTCCTAAAACTCATTGATGTTTTCGGGGTCAAACACCACCGGACGGCAGTGCATGCTCCCCAGTCGATCGCTAGTGAACGAGTCAATCGTTCCATCTTGGCAGCCATACGGTCATATGTCAATCCTCGACAAACAGATTGGGATGTACATCTTTCTTCGATCAGTAGTGCTTTACGCACGACAGTGCATTCAACTCTTACTATGTACCCATACAAAGCCCTATACGGACAACGTATGATAGAACAGGGGGCAGATTATCGACTTCTAAGAGAGTTGGGTGGACTGAACTGTTCGGAGATAGATTGGCTTCCCAAAGTCGCCAAGATGAACATTATTCACTCGTATTTGAAACAAGCCTTAATAAAAACCTACGGGGCCTATGAGAAAACATATAATTTACGGAGTAGGAACATCTCTTTCAAGGTAGGTGGTGAAATCTACAAACGCAGTCATGTCTTAAGCGATGCAACCAAGCATTTAAGTGCGAAGTTGTGTCCCAAATTTATCAAGGTTCGTGTAAGCCAAGTCATTGGTAATAACTTGTACGAAGTAGAAGATAGGCGAGGACACAGATCAACTTGTCACACTAAGGACCTAAAGAGGTAAGACTTGACATTCACAAATATATCCCGGATTTACTCTTAAATAACCTGACTCTCCCCAAAAATATTATTCAAGGAGAGTTTAAAACATATTTTCTTTCACAATGTCCAAATATATTGCAGCATGCAAGAGACATAAATTTTCCGTAGTAAATTTTTAACCTTATGACCGGCTCTCAGCTGTGCATGAGACTCTTTGGTTTAACACCAGTTTTTATTCCTTTTTTTGTTTTTTTTAGGAAATCTATAGAGCGCTCAATCGTTGCCAGATTACATTCGTTGTAAAAATTTTTTTTGTCTTCGACCGACTAGACGTAAAAGAGTCGCATAGTCATCACGATACGACGTATAAGGGAGCACAGGATCGACCGATAGTTTTTTTTTGCGAGAAATATTCCTTTTTCTTGGAAATTAGACCAAGTAGACTCGGTTTAAATTCCAAGTTTTGTAGGGAAAACTTTCTCGCCAATCATTCATATAAAATAAAGATGTGTCACTGGTGACATCTATGTGCGAAACTCAACGTTAACTCGCACTGTGCTGAACGCATCCGATGGGATCCACTAGAGAAGGTTCCACAAAAGGCAACCATTTTGGAAGTTAGATTCCACCTCGATTTGTAATCCACAAGATTTCCCCTACAATTCAAACTTCCAGTATGGTCTGGTTTCCATTAAGTCAATGGAAGCGAAATTGGACCTCATGAGACAAGTACTCGTCAGTTTGGATTAAGTAGTGTACACACTGAATTCACAGGCGTAGTGGTCACACTAAGTAATTTTGCAGTAAGTAGTGACAGTCATTTCACAATGCAAATCAGGAACACAAAAGTGACAGGTAGCTGTCAGAGAGTCATTTTAAGGAAAATAGTCGTTGCGGCCGATTGTTAAACTAAATTGGCAATCTGAATCCACACCGGAGTTGTCGGGTGGTGATTTGAGATTGTGGTAATTTCATTTTTGGTCTGCCCAGAAATATGACATAAGTGGTTTGACAGCGCACAGAACAGAACTTCGCTCATAGAACAGCAAAAAGTAAACCATTATTCTACACTGTCCCTCATTACAGAATCTGAAAACCCGATACTTGCTTTCTTTTTTTTTGCTAGCCAAACTGTCATACACACAGTACAAGAAATACCAATTTCCGTTACCAAATAACTAACTGACATCATGACTTCACGATTTAAGACCGTGTATGGTCAAATGGATGCTATTTGAAAAATACCCAATTATAATCTGAAAAAGCAAAGTTACTAACGTTTTCAGAAATGCAATTTCGCTAACTGACAAGAATTCCAGGAAACTTGTGACTCTGAAAAGTCACTATTACTCAGTACTTATGCCACTAATAGTCTAGACACCAAATAAGTTCCGATTCCCAAGTGTAACCAGAGCCCCAGTTGACATTAGTTTGCCCAATTACTTGCCACAACACACGATTATATTACGTGTAATTTAAGTCTTGGCAAAAGTAACGAAGTGTGAACCGAGGTTAACATTTGTTAGTTTAGGCCATCTTACTCGCTATGTCATCTGGAACGGCATTCTGGAAATTGAAAAATTACTGGAAGTACGGAGTTAGCTGATTGGTGCCGGCTATAGTGGAACCAAATTTCATCTGCATTCTTCATTTTGAAGACAGACATCGCACGAAGAACTACTCCATACCAGGACAAATTTAATTTTCGTGCGCAGCAATACCGCGCTTACCTTTAACTTTTAGTTGAAATTATTCTAATTGCAATTGCAATTAAATAATTCAACTCCATATATAGGAATATACATTACAAACACCAGGTAAGGATGTGTTATAAGAAGCAATTATCTGAGCAGAAGTTTTTTTTTTGTTTGGATAAATTGAATTTGCGATGGCGGCACATGGCGACTCGCGATAACCACGTTTTTCTTCTCTCTGCTTTAGAAACATTCTCGCAGAGAAGCGATTATTATCCCCAATGGGATAGGGCAGGCGAGACTGCGCCACCTTTCTGGATTTTTGCCATATTTTTAGTTTCTATCCGTTCTGGATTTCCGCCACCTTTTTGGATTTTTGCTACATTTTTGGATTTTTGCCACATTTCTGGATTTCGCAACTCTTTTACCTACCGTTGGAAAGGATTTTCCACGCCACGATTGTTTTTATGGGTTTATACTTACCATGTATAATCCCGCCTTATGTGCAGTGCCATGTACAATCGGATATTTATTATAATAAATACGCTTTTGATTGGCACTAATTTGTGCACTATACTGTGAAGTGGTTGTGGTTATTTTCAACCGGCCACACCCCAGTGCGGCTACGCACGTTCCTGCGCAGCAGCAAGGATTTCGCTAAATATTAGGCGAAGCTATCCACGGGGTTTGCCTGACGTCGATCCGCTCGCCGGCCCGTCGACAACCACATCCACTCACCTTGGGAATTGTATCGCGCCCTTTGGAGTACCTTTTTTTTTCTTTGCTAACCACACACATTGTGTCTTGGGGCATATGTCCTCACATCAATGGCTTCTAGGCCCAACGTGAATTACAACATCCATGTCCTCACATCAATGGCTTCTAGGCCCAACGTGAATTACAACATATCCAACACCATCACTGGCTACTAAGCCCAACTTTAAATTTTCGATTCATCGGACGTTCGGCGCGTGCGAGTGCACGGATACCAGTCCTCAACAAAGCACCAACTCCATAGCATGTTCTTTGTTGGAGCAACGTGGGAAGGAGCTGAGAACATCTCAACGATATCCGCCTTTCGGAGCAGCAGATCCAGTTAAGCATTATATTTATAGCTAGAGAACAAAGTTCATTTATCCAAATAAGAGCCAGGTAACAAAGAATTATTTTTCCTATTGTGTGTTATTCTTGTTTGCGTCCTGAGTGGGAGCAGAGCTCATACCACTCCACCTAATTGATTTTCTTTGGGTCTATTCGATCCATTTGGCGTTTGACGTAGCGGTTGACGCTGACGTTCGCACCCAGCTAACCACGGACGGTGGTTATTGAGTTTTTTTTTATCGATTCCCTAAGTGGAAATATTGTGCGAGGACCTCACGCCTCCTCCACACTAGTGCATGTTGTTGTATTTTAGGTACATATCTATACATTTTTATATAGATAAGAATCATTGAATCTATATTATGGTGCATTATATATGAAAAGTGAAATAATTTACCTCCTTGAATTGATATCGTGATTCGTGTCTTCAAAGAATTCGTGTTAACAAATAAAGTTTATGTTTCCGAGTGAGGAGATAGTTCGAAGTTATTTTCGTTTGATTAACGTAATATCATCGTTTAAAGTCGGTATCATTTAATTTTCGATATACGCCTTCCGAATTGTTTCGATCGTTGTTGTGACCAAGGGTCAATGTTGGACCGGAGCATTTGAGATCCCGCAAATAGCGTGTGATATGGTTTGACGTTAGCTTCCGCGATTAGCAAAGAATAGCTCGTCCTTCGCGATAGCTTATTATTGTCTCTCGTGTGTCGGTAGCGACCAAATTTAGGCGCGATTTAACGCCGCGTTAATTACTTTAATATACTTTTTGAGCCATTGGCAATAATTACATACTCCTTCTCACTATCTCACTTATACTCACTTGTCTTTTGTTTTGTATTGATCCTGTTTCTTTCGTGTTACTTTTCGTGCTTTCAAACCACGTGCTTTAAACGCGGTAATCCCAGTACGCATTACTTTTCGTGTCACCGATTGAATCTTACATATCGTGAAGAATTCGTTTATTAATACCAAGACACGCGACGACCCAGTTAGTTAATATCTATATCCAGTCAACCCTCGCTCCATAACTCAATTTAGCTAAGCGATTTGAGCGAATTTATGTGAATATAGTACCGATAATAGCTGATCAAAATATATATCCTAATAACTTTTCACAGGGACTTTCAGAAGTGCACTTCCGGAACGACGCAAAGTGAATTATTGAGATTCAAACTACCCTATTGGTAGGAGTCTTATTTTGATTGAAAACTATATTGATTTTTATATATATATTTACATTTGATTTACACTATATTGACATAAAATTTTGCAATCGATTATATGTACGAGGCCGAATTGGACTCTTGCATATATGGTACTTTTTATATTTGACATTGTTGATTTGAATAACGTTTGGGTGTTAAACCATAATCTTTTCGCTATAATTCGTCCTGTTTTACTCTATGTTTAGTGTTATTTTGTTCGCGCATAAGATTTTTTTTATTGTATTTTGAAATATTTCGCGGTAGAAACCAAAGAATTTTATGAAGATTTCTGTTTATTTCTTTCGGAAGAAATTTTTTTTCCGCGAATTTATTTTGCCTCGATAATTACGCAACAAAGTTTTGCGAATATTCAAACGCCGCGGTACAAAGAATAGTAAGTTCGATATTACATATATACCAGGTTCAAGATACTAGTCTACCATCCGCGTATGGTATAGTAAAATTGGCTTTTCAATCTGAATTCACTTGAACTTAACGATAATAATATTTCACCTTTCATAAGTCTCAGACTTTCCATTTAGTATGTAAGAAAGAAATTATTAACATTTGAAATTATTTCTAGCGCATAAAAAGAAAGCACAAACAATTAAACTTCTTTAAGTTTTTGAGTCAAAACGGTTATGAAATAACCTCACATAAAAATACAAACGAAATTGTTAGATATTTAAGTAAAAATCATTGAAGATTTTTCTATAAAATTATAGATTAGTATTATATAGATACATAAGCTAGTGACTATAAGTTTTTTTCTGAACATTTCTAATAAATAAGACAATTAGTTGTAACGTTTTCTGAAACTTTCCTAGTCCATTTACTTCTTGAATTTTGTTTGAAGACTTACAGGATTTTCAGGATGGCAGCATAAGATAATCATAGGGAGGGTGGTAACCCTCGCAAACCCTTCTGATGGAGTAAGTTGGTGTGTGTTTATTTTTCTTTTGGAGGTTGTAGTTTGGTACAACGTCGATACTTGTTTTGTTTAGATGATAGAGATCATGTTATAGGTAGAATAGAGTTTTAGGCAAGCTTATTTACTGCTTGTTTATTATGTCAGGGGCTGCCCACAATCGTATTAGAGTCGTGGGGACTCAACGGGTCCAGGGTCAGCCGAAGGATGAGAACAGAAGAGTTGATTTCTGTAATCATTTTGGGCGGGTTGTGAGACTAGGAGGATCTGTTTAACTCCTAAGATCCTCCCTCCCCATATAGTTAGACACCTCTTCTGCCACCTTTTGCATATCACCGTGGCAGCAAAAGGGGCGGAAGTTAATAGTATGCCACAGCAGTCACGAACTTCTATGACTTGCTTGCATTGAAATACTTACGTGTTGCGTTTACTGGGTCTGTAGAATATTTCATGCTTGAAATCTTCACTTTCGATTTACGATTTCACTCTTTACTAAGAGGAGGTGCGATCTTGAGTCAACTTTTACTTTTCAATCAATTCTGACATGTCTTCGCTTCAACGGTTATGAGGGCCAATAAGCATTTCAACATTAATTATTCGAACTTGCACATCATAAGTTCAACGGTCGGCAGTGAAAAATAAGAGGTAACACCGGTCAAATAGATCCCGAAGCCTCGACCCTACGTTGTCGCATGCCGTTCCCATCGATTACTCTCAGCGGGTAGCCGGTGAGAAAGGGGGCGTTGCCGGCAAGGGGTTGCTTCCATCCCATTCACGCGAATTCAAATGACGTCAACTAAGCACCAGGGTGTAGACTGGAGTAGTCTCCGGAAAATCGAAGCAATGGATATTGAATTGGCATCACAAGCTTAGGTAGGTCTGTGGGGATATAAGTAGGGTCCTTGGTTTATAGGTGTAGGCTACTGTGTGAACCAGCTGCGAGCAGAACACCTAGCACTCGCGGCGGATAGGCGTGAACATGCTGTCAGGTACCCTCTAGGCTGTTCTATGGGATTTTGTAGTCAGTACCTATGGTAGACTGGTGGATGGTTCTCGCTTCTGTGATGAGGATGGAGATAAAATTGGGAGGAAGGGAAGAGGAGCGGGAAGAGCAAGATGCCATGTTAGCGAAGTGTAAGTATTTCGATTAGGGATACTAAATACACCGATACATGAGAAGTCGAGGATGGAGGTGCTGTTCCTTGGTATAGGAGTCAAGGAGGTTTCTGGGGGTTCTTGTCTCTTCTGGCTTCCTCTTCAGTTTGTGTTGTCAACGGGTATTGGTTTGGATCTTGGGTATCCATAGGATATTTGAGTGAAGAGGTCAGTGTCTGTTGGCAATGCAATGATAAATTTTCTTCATTATTTTTCTTAATTTCATTATATTTTTACGTTACAGATGGCGCATAACGTGGGGCTAAGTTTTTAAGTCTCACGGGCCCCGTTTTGTGCGTTGAGTAATAGGTAGAAACCATCTTTTCTTAATTTCGTTATATTTTTACGTTACAAGTTGTAGTTATTTTATATCTATATATAAAAGTGCATATTATTGATCCACGAAACTAAAAGAAAGATAAGCCTACGGACACGGTTTTGAAACTCTAAATACAGAATATTATCGCGATTACCTTAACTTTTGCTGTCTTCGTTAACGTTAAATTTAATTGAATGATTTTTTTTTTTTTTATAACGCACACGCGCTCAACGGGTTTGTTATAGCCCTTTTAATGATAAGTCACAGCGCGAGCGATAGGAAGTTAGGAAGGAAGAGAAAGGAGGTGTCGATGAACATTGATCTTGAATGTTTGAAGATCAAAATGGCAAGGAAAAATTGTGCCAGGCAATCCATTCCACATTCGTGTTGTACGGCTAAAGAAAGAATCTCTATATTTCACGGTACGTCCGAAATTGGGCTCTAGTGTAAACTGATGAGCGTTCCTAGCAAGACGAGTATTACGGGGGAAATGTTTAAGGGGTGGAACGCAGCTGGCTACCTCGAGTGAGCATTTTTTGTAAAAGAATCTGTAAAATAAGGAAAGACATGAGACATTTCGACGATGTTCGAGTGACGGAAATGTTTCCATAATGCTTCTCTCTCCTATCAATCTTAACGCTTTTTTCTGAACTCTGTCGAGCAGGTGAAGAAAAGTTTGAGAAGCACCTGCTCTGAGATGGGAGTTATACTCAAGTTTAGGGCGTATAAACGCTTTGTAAATTGTAGCCAAATCAGAAGGGGTGAAAAACTTCTTGCATCTATTAAGAAAGCCTAAGCATCTTGCAGCATTCTTAGCAATCTCAAGTATATGATCATTCCAACGAAGATTGTCACTGATACACATACCGAGTACTCATAGCTTTTCGGCCTCCTCGATGCAAGTACCATTCATGGATAATGGCATAGAGGGTATGTTTAGCTTCAACGACAAAAGACAGCATTGAGTTTTCGACGCATTAAACTCCACACGATTTCTAGTACCCCAATTCACAATGCTGTTTAAATCGGAGTTTAACGAGCTTATCATACGATTTCGTTGTAATAACACGTCCGAAGGCGAAGGCCGTGAATTATCAAACGTATACGAAAAGCTGAGGGTTGAGTCGTCAGCAAAACAATTTAATGGATTAGAAGTCACAGACAAGAGATCATTTATAAGAATGAGAAAGAGAGTCGGAGACAGAACGGAGCCCTGGGGCACACCAGCATTTATTTTGTGGAGATCAGACTTGAAACCGTCTAATACAACTAGTATTGATCGGTCCAGAAGATAGCTTCTAATCCAACGAATAAGAGTATCATCGATACCAAATGCACGCATTTTCGATAAAAGAGCTTCATGCCAAACTCTATCAAATGCCTTTGAAATATCAAGCGCAATAATCTTGCTTCCGCCAAAGCGATGCACAGATTTGTTCCACTGTTCAGTGAGATATGCCATCAGATCACCAGTGGAACGATTGCTGCGAAAGCCGTATTGACGGTCATTTAAAAGCTCCCGATCTTCGAGATGTTTCTTGAGCTGACGATTTATCAGCGTTTCCATGACCTTGGAAAGAAGGGACGTTAGTGCAATTGGTCGAAAGGAGGAGGGGAGGAGGTGTCACTTTTTTTTGGGACGGGCTGGACAAATGCTGTTTTCCATCTACTAGGAAAGATTCCTGAACGATAGGAGCGATGAAAAAGCTTACGCAGTGGTTTTGCCAGCGATGAAGAACACTTCTTCAGAAGAATAGGGGGTATACCATCTGGGCCAGCGGATTTGTGTATATCAAGATCTTGAAGTACTCTTGCTACTGTACGAGTGCGGAAAAATATTTGTCCCATAGAAGAATTAACGTTCTCAAGTACAGAAGGGGCATTGTTGCTTGCAGGCAACGTAGAACTTGCAGCAAAATGAGCTGCGAGCATATTCGTCTTCGCTGAAGAGCTGACAATAGGTTTATCGTCGACGATGAGCGTTGGAACTGATGACGACGTTGAGTTCTTGACGTTTTTTACAAATTTTAAGTGCTATAGAATCAACAGAAGATTCGGTTTTTGAATAGATTTTAGATTTAGATTTAGATTTATTGTATTATTGAAATAATTACAATAGTTATGGCATGGCCAAAAATGCCGTCTGCCAGAGTGATATTTACAATCTTTACAGGTTATATAAATACGTTTAAAAAAAAAAGTTAAAAGCTTACAAAATAACTAAAGTTAACATACAACCAAAAAAGGCATTAATTTGAGTAAATATGATTCGTGAGTAGTGTTGGAGTAAGAAACTTTGGCATAAGTGAGATTTAGTTCACTCAAATCGTTGGAGGATTTGTTAACACCGAGCGCCCCTTTTCGCTCGTTGTTGTCGCCTTAGTATCTTTTACAATACATATTAAACAATATCTTAAATTGAAAAGAGTAAGTTATAAAAATTCGCTTCTGTAAGACCAAGCTTGCTTGCAATAACTGTATAAACAGTTCCATCCCTTTGATCCGTTCAGAATTTCATACATTTCTTGGTGTGTTAGATTGCTTTTCCTAAAGTGGAGTCTTCTGATTTCTTGCAGCATTGGACAACACGAAATAAAGTGATACACATCTTCTTTAGCATTCCAATTGCATAGGCTGCAGATTTCAGGCAGATCTTCTCTGTAAGGGATGAAATTAAGATAAAGGATTTCAGTTCTAGCTCGGAATATAATATTTATTTTATCTATACTCATCTTATCTGTGAAATAGTTTTGTGGACCCAATCGATGGTTTAAGTTTTTATAAATTAGTCTTGTAGTTGAAGAAGCCGCCGATTCTAGATAACCGTGGTACAACTTATCATCAACCTTGGCAATTAAGTCATAGAACCTATCCCGCCACTCCTCAAATCTATCTGTTAGGTTCAACTCGAAGTCGTAATTTCTAGCTAATCGGATCCAATCTGCAAAAATTCCCGATGAGGTTCTAAAAAGTGACATCATAATTTTTTTCTGCAAACAGCTGTCATCTCTCTTCATCGTTTTTAGAACATAGTCGCAGTTAGCCTTCAAATTTTTCAAATATATGTTGGGTAGCCCCGTCTCCACATGGATTGCATATGTGGGCGTTGTTTCGGGCAGTCTAAACATTCGTTTAAAGAAGTGTCGCTGTAATTTTTCAAATTCCTCAACGTACAGACATCTAAATACTTCACTTCCATAGCAAAGGCACGTGTTGATGGTGGCATTAAAAACTTTATATTTTACGGAACTGCTTATATGTTCTTTGCTATAAAAAGATCTCCACAATGTATTTATAGCAACTCTTGCCGATGCACACTTGTCTCTTATGTGTTTATTCAAACTCAAGTTTGACGAGAGTGTCACTCCTAAGTACTTGCATTCATCAACTACTTCTAAACTTTCGTTGTTCAGAGTCCAACCCCGAGTTTCTGTCCGTCTTCCACGAGCTGTTTGACCAAAAACCATTACTTTCGATTTTGCAATGTTGATTTCAAGATCCCATAGAGAGCAGTACCTGGCAAGTTTATTAATCATAAGCTGCAAAGTCGTTGGATTTTCAGCTAAAAGCACCAAATCATCGGCATAAAGCAAGACCTTTATAAGCATACTCGCAAAGAACACCCCCCCTGGTAAAATTTGGATGATGTCATCAATGAACAATGCAAACACAATCGGACTCAAAATACATCCTTGAGGAACTCCCGTCGTTGTACTGAAAAAATTGGTGTTTCCTTCGTTTCCGTGTATTGTTGCAGATGTTCCCGATAACAGTTCTAAGTACATTTTAATAAATTTAAGTGATAGACCATACCATGATAACTTGTAAATTTTTTGAATATAAAGAATTTATTGTCGCGATATTTTTGAACTGCAATTAAGAAAGAATTACTTTTGAAAAATTTTGGAATATATTGCTAATTTTGAAATTATCCACAGATAGTCTCGTAACTATCTGACATTTGTCTTCGTCCTTTAGTGTAGTATGTTATGTGAAATTGTGTTTTCTCTACTTTGGTTTGTCCAAGTTTTCAATTGGCAACCAACTCCAGAGTCACTAAGACTCCTCACGCCAATCGTCGATTACATTGCTAGGGATATAAACTCCCTACCCCGCTGTATAGCTGGTAAATTGCATCTTGCTACTTCGTGATATCAAGTTGCAACAATATAACAATTAAATAATTTTGAATACACAGATAAACTTTTTGAAAATAAAATATTAGATAGGAGCAGTGCACTTCTTCATCTAGGTATTTAAGATTTTTAAACTATATTGATTTTTGAAACATATTTAACTATATTGCATTATTGATATCATATACGAACTGTATATGCATTTATGTCCAACTTTAACTTTTCAGCGACCCTCCCTGATATTGGCCTGAATATTTATCGATCCTGTTATAGTCCTTTTACTATACTGTAAACATCCATACCTCCTATCCTGGTATCTTAAGAAACGTTGTTGTTTCAAGAACAGATATAAGTATATATCCTTCCTTATTTGTTTTTTTTCCTGAATTGTTTGCAATTCACTCCACACATTGGATTTACTTCCCTTGTGGTCTCACTTTATAAATCATAATATGATTATTATTGTAGTATTTGCCATCTTGTCATGGTTTTGTTTGTGTGGTATACCATTATGGTACCAACAAACCTCCTTTTAGGATGTTACTAATTGTTAACCTTAACGGTTACTGTATACCGTTTACAGGTATTCTTACCTGAGACGTGTTTTGCCATCAGCCCTTCGTTGACTTTGGTTTATTTGACTTTACGTTATATGGTGTTAAATTACTACCTTTTGTTTTGACAAAGTGTCAGTTATCCTCGAACAATCCTAATTAGGAATTCATTGTTGGGATATCCTTTGTCAGGATAGTAATAATAAACATTTATTTGTAATCTTTGTTGTATTTGTTGTGGGATCAGGTCAGACGGAAGTGATGGTTTATGACGCCACTCGTTGGTAAATACGTACTTACCTGAGATATCTTGTATTATTTTGACTACAATTTAGTTGCGGTCGCGTATTTCTTTGGAAATTTTCATTGATTTCGGTATACGTTCTATAAATTCTTTTTCGAATTTAGTTTACTTAAAGACATTACAATTTTAACAGCATTAATAAGCCACTGTGGCCTAATTGTTTTACTTTGTTTTGATATTGAGTGTTTCATTGTCGTGATCTACTTTTTGTACGCGTGATTAACAATAGTCATAATTTACTTTCTTGAATTTTTAAAGATTTTTGACCATCTTAAATTAATAAGATTTATTTAAATACATTGCCCTTCTGGTATTAAATTTCGATATTATCAAGCTTGATTCTTTAATATCGACCTCATAATCGATAAATTTACTTTTGTAATTAATATTGATAACGGTTGAACTTTCGGTCGAGTAAAATATTAAGATTTTTGTTTTAAATATAGCTTCTAATAGAACATAAGTATTTAGGAAATTATCCTGTTAGTATTAAGAATATATCTAATAAAAATTTTGTATGATTATAATAATTGAAACTTTCTGCAGTCTTCACTTATTTTGTTGGAATTATGCAGATTTTCTTTCAGCCTTTTATGAGTAATAGGAATTTAGTCATTATGGAATAGGTTAGTTTGGTCCGATGGGGGTTGTACAGAACTCTCTCTCATTCACATTCTCATGAACGGCGGAACATTTCGTATATGTAGTTTGGGTTAGTTTAGTTTAGAGGTTTAGCAATGTAGGTCAGACTTGATCTACATTCATGTTAAGGGGCTTCTTCATAATATTAGTTGTCTGTCTTCAAGAAGCCATGGTTCAAATAGGGAGTTGATCCTCTTTGGAAAGGGTGGGTTATGAGACAGGGGTTGTCGTTTACGCCTTAGACAACCCGACACCAGGTCAGTCACTTAGTACCTACACTCTGCAGAACATTAGAGCATGGTAAAGATAAGGTTAGTTACAGCTCTGGATATCTTTTAACATCTAAAGATATCATTTAGAAACTATTCAGCGTGGTCAAGGATATTTGTGGGTAAAGAAATATTTCTACTTAGAAATCCTTAGGAAGTGCAAGGACTAATCATCTTTTCAAGCTAATCAGAATAATAATGCTCCTACGGTGAGTGTCTCAGACTAAGAGGGTCTGAGATAGATAGACATGCGCATCGAAAGGAACAAACGTATCAGTGCCGTATGCCTTAGTCTTTAAGATAGAAAGGGATATGTTAACATCCGTATCCAGATATGCAGGGTAAGAACTTGTAGCACCGTCGCGATCCCACAGCAAGGATACACCTCCCTTCGGCTCTTGAGTGAAGCGGGGCAATGCTGCATATCGACGCGGTGGTCGATCGGCGACAACCTCAATTTGCCTCTCGGGTCAATGCCCTCCAGTACGTGTAGTGGACTGAAGAGTAGTACGGGGTAGGGGAATTGAGGAACAGAAATTCGACTTACTATTTATTTTTTTTTTCTATACCAACCGAGTTCTTGGAGGATGAGGGATTCTGCATTGGTCATTTTCCCATGACACATGGAGGCAGTAGGCCTTTGTGGCTGGCGAGGACTTGGGATTCCAGAATCCTCTTCTCTTCCATGACCACTACGATGATTGGGTCAGCTTCGGATCTTTTGAGTGTAGTAGTGATCTCGTGGTGACTAATGACTGTTTCCGCGTGGATCTTCGGTATGAGTTTTCTTTGGAAGTTTAGGATAATTCTCTGGTGAGTTTAGTTTTGAGTATGTGTTAATTTTATTTAGGTATTGCAGGTCATCGAAGCTACCAATTTACAAAAATAACAATAAATTATCCACTCGCAATCTGGTTTCCTCTGGTTGATACTATTATATATCTGAGGCGATCGGCATGGTAAATTTTGTGCTCTAAGGGATGTAGGTTGGAATTTATATTTGGATCTATCTCTTACTCACCGTGCATATGGTATGGGGGTGTGGGTATGCATGCGGATATGTGGTATTATGGTGAAATTATCCTGATGCGTATACGTATGTGTATTTTTGCATCTCTATGCTCATGTGGTCCTGTCAATCAGCTAGAGAGATTTGAAAGAGCCGGATTGCTTGGGTGGATAAGTCTGTGTATGGAGAAAGAAAGGCTGAGGATTTGTATGGTGAGTTTATTCATTGTAGAGACATAGAGCCCTCATTAAGATGAGTGTATGGGCGCTGTACGTTACTACTACCACCAGGAGATATTGTGGTTGATGTAACGAACTGGAAGGAGATGTCCTATAAGTCCACTTGTAGGTTGGTATTTGCTTGATGCCCTCTGCTGGGTGAATGCGTCAACAACAGTACCTCCTCATCATCATGTGTAATATTTTATTTTGTAACGTCTCTAGTTCAGCTAGTTTTTTTTTCTACCGTACACAAGTAAATCGTAGTTTAAAAACAGCACTTCGCATGGAGCAACATCAAAAGAATGCGATCGCATTTGCGAAGTTCCTCGAATCATATCCACTTGTCGAAAAAGTCTTGCACCCGGCACTTCCCTCCCATCCACAATATGAACTCTCCTTAAAACAGACTTATGGTTACAGTGGAGTATTTTCATTCTATCTCAAAGGACAACTTGAACAATGAAGAACATTCTTGAAGGGCTTGAAAATGTTTACTTTGGCCGAAAGTCTTGGAGCCTACGAAAGTTTAGCTAAATTACCGTAGGATTTTTTTTTAATTTGTCTTGAAATATTTCTTATATTTCTTCTCTTTTTCAAGATCTGTGATGACACTAGCTTACGTGCCAGCTGAACAAAGAAAGGCCTTAGGAATAACCTTTTCTCTTGTAAGGATATCGGTCGGCTTGGAAGATTCAGATGACTTCATTGAAACTTGAAAAATTGGCTGCTTTGGATTATCACAGGCAATTGCAGGCGTAGTTGTTGGGTCAAATGAGTGTTGAAATGGTGATTCCGGCGGCAGAGAGCGGGTCAAAGAGGTCAATTTTGGCGGCAAGTGATTGTTATTCCACAGAAACTGGCATCGGTAATCGACTACCGGTGGAACCCGATGTGAGAAGAGATCACAATACAACTGAGCAGATGAGTGCGCAACGAAATTCGAATGCTCGGGATAAGGACAAGCTTATTAGAACGCCACTGGATGCTTTGTTTCAGCTGACGAACAAAAATTTTGATGACGTCAATGGTAAGTATTAAGGATATTGATTAAGGGAAAGTTAATTTTTAGCGGATGTACCTATCATTGTTTAAGGAGGTGTTGCGAAGGATTTAAATTTAAAGTTTTTTTTGTAATTAGTGTTTTATGTGCAAACTTTATGTTTTAATTGGAATAGATTTTTCAGGAAACGTCTTATAATGGTACTTCGCATAGGACCGGTTTTTTGAAATCCGATTTTCTCGTCAAACACAACAAACAAAAACCATGTTTTAATTAAAAAAAACTATTGAAATAGTTAAAAGTATTCTTAATTAGTTAAATGTTAATAAACCTTCCGTAGTCTTATCTTTATTGAAACAAATAAGCCTAAAATTTTACATATTTTATTAACTACTTTCATATTATCTTCTTTTAACTACCAGAATGAATTGTTGTCTAAAAATTTCTTCGAAAATTTTCCTTGGTCGTTGTGATGATAATAAATCCCGAGGAATACAACTAGTACTTCTCTAAGTTTGGTGAAGTCACTGATGTCTTCATTCCGAAACCTTTCCGATCATTTTGTTTTGTCACTTTTCTGGAGCCAGATGTGGCACTTTCGTTATGCGGCCGGGATCATACTGATAATGTTAAAATTTCGAATTAAAAAATATTTTAAAGGTGTTCCATTAATAGGATTTTTTTTAAATTTTTGTATAGGTCATACTGTTTTTGTTTCGAGTGCAGCACCAAAACCTCCAAAAATGCGTAACAATTACAACAATGGAAACAATAATAACAACTTTAACGGTCAAGATCGCTACGGACGTGGCAATCAGAACAACAATGGTTTTGAAAATAACATGAACGGTGGAGGTTGTGGTTTAAATGACTGGGGAAACATCTAAAATAATATTAATATGAATGATATGGCTGCCATCACTAACTTAATCAGCGGCGCTGATTTTGAATATTTGGGGGGCCAAAAATATTTGAGGGTACTAATTGCTTCTAAAAGCCGTGTTTGATAAAACTACATTGTTAAAAAAAATTACTTGTATTATTTTACGATTTTTTTTTATTTATAAATTTAGTAAGTTTTTTACTCACAATTTATAATTATAAAAATAATAAATAGGCATGGTAAAAGAAAATTAAATTGTTTCATTAAAAAATGTTTCTGTTCACTTGACTTCTGCTTCATTGCTCAAAATCTGGTTCTCTGTTCGGCTCTGCGGGTACTAAAAGTTCAATTACTTCAGTGGAAAAAACTTTTTGTGAAGTTTTCTTCAAAGATCTTTCACAACTTATTAGTGGATCTGAAGTTAGTAGCAATCTTTGATAAATATCAATATTGCATTCTACCCTTGAAAATTTTCGGGAAAAATTCTGTTTGTAGGACCTAAAATGTTTATTTCGGGCTTCTGCAGCCTCTTCCGACAGTTGCCCGATTGGCAACAATGCATTATTTATTATGCTTGCCCCATGAAGTAATAACTTGTGCATTGTTGGTGACATGGGATGCCATCCGTACAATTCTACATAAAGTTGCGCGGTTTTGAAGGCATATTCTTCGAATTTTAATGTATGTATTTATTTTATGTCCGCTTGAAATTGTCTCTAATATAATTTTAAATTTCTGTATCAATTGGTGGTCAATGCCTGTGATGTCTGCCGCTAATTGTGTATTTTCAAAAAACCGTCTACTGGTATTGCCATCATTAGTATTACCGAAATTGGCTTTAGGCATGTCCACCAGAAGCCCGGTTTCCAAGCGGAATCTGTCTTGAATTTCTTTTTTCCTTTTTTCTTCATTACTTTTCTCTTCCTGGGTCCTTCTCTCTATATTTCTTCACAGGCAATTTGTATGCCAAATGCAGTATACTTTCAAAAATCCGAATTCTGGCATGTAATACCGAAATGCCAAACTCAAGAGCTTCGGGACTTGTTTCGTTCTTTTTGCTTAAAATATTGAAATCTTTTGAAGTTGCGCCACATATGTAGCATCGACTAGTTGAAGTGGTGTTGGTAGCAGAATTGCAAACTTTGGCATCAACATGGTCATTTTTAAAATGTGACCTATAAAAATTCTTTGCCATTAATGTTCACTTTTGTTGGAGTGAGGTTCAGAGTTGCATTTTGCACATAACTTATTTCTTCTTTTGTAACATCTGTAGTCTCTTTCACGTACCGAAATCGGATAGGGCGACAAAATCGTGGTGATGATGGGGTCGGGGTTTGCCATACTACTTTTTTGTTTTCTTTACCACAAACAATTTATAGTGGCACAAAAGAACTTAAAAATAGGTTAGCATCGGATTCGGCATCTTCAGAAAACTTTTGTTTGTACCGTGTTTGTTGTGACCCGTCACACCCCCATTTGCAAATAATCTTTAAAGAACTTCTTTCAATATTGTTAAGGGTTGTCAACACTTCTTCCAAATAGATTGATAAGCGCAGATTCATTTCTGCGCAAGAAGCCGTTACTCTTAATGCCGATTTTGGGGGGTAGCATTCTTGTTTTGCTTTTAATAAAAGATCGTAACAAGGGTAATGCTTTGGGTTTGTTGCCCTAATTATCTCATATTGTCGTCTTGTCAGATCAGCTTCTACAAACATTTTGAGTGCTTGAAAAGGGATCAAGGGAGCAATTGTGTCATTGGACTTGGAAATGGCTTTTCTATATTTACTAGCCCTTGTTGGAGAATTAGTAATATCTCTAAGGACTTTTGAGGCATCCCTTTTCCCCTCCGTTTGCAATACAACTTGCGCGGCATGTAAAATAATTTCGTCATCAACAGTAGAGCGCATTCCCTCAGTTTTTCTTCTCTTGCTCCACTCACTTGAATCCGCGAATGATTTGCACGGACGACCAGGCCGGTAAAGCGTCTCTATTGGTATTTCAAAAGTTCCTTCCAGCCAAAGATGATTTTTTTTCAAGAAAACTTCTTCAACTTTATAGGCCTTTAACCACCTTCGTTTTATTTCGGATTTGATGTAAGAAAACTTATGCTTCAGGATCTTTTTCCTTTCCTCAGTGCCTCCATAAAATACTATAAAGTGGTTTTCGAAATAATCCAATTTCTCACTTAAAGTCGGTAAATTTTGCCTTTGGATTTCCTCAAACATATATTTACGGGCCACTTTTTTCATCCCCGAGCAACTGGGTGACTCCATAACTAAGAAAATACAAAATAACGGCAAAAGAAAAAAAAATTGAATTTTTTTTTTAATCTAAAAACTTTGAACTGCTGCCAATAATCAATAAGCGGGATTCTGCGGTTGTTTTTTCTGCAGAATAAATATAAATGTGTGTTATATAGAGTAAATAAAAAATCATGACCGGGACGAGTCCTGATATATAACAAAATAGCTTTTAAAATAAAAAAAAACAATGATTTTTTTTTTGAAAAAGGTGTTTTGATAAATGGCCAAAAAAGATAACGAAAGTGAAAAATAAAATCAAAATTTTAATTTGTTTAATAAAAGCTTACCTAAATTATAAGAATCCATCACTTTCACTTCACTTAACAACTTTGCAAAAATTTTAGAGCTTTATAAAAAGTTAATGACTTTTTGTGTTAACCGAAAAAAATTAATTGCATTGCGAGTGACGATCGAATTCCGACTACCTGCTGAGAGGCGCAAGCACAATGAGAGGGGTAAAAAGGGTGGGGGGCTATTCCTGCAACTGTTTATTTTCTCAGAGAGTCATCGGTTTTTCTCTTTAAAGATTTTCATTTTTTCAATTATTTCCCCGTAGATATTGCAAATCGATGTATGTGCGGCGTGTCATCAAACAATCAAAACCTTGGAAAGTTGGATATGCCAAATCTTAGAGCATTGGGAATCAATTCACAAGGCAAAAATTCGTCAAATCTATACAACCCACTTGGAGCTATAGTTGCTGCTGCTTTAAGTCAATGGGTTGGAAACTTACCAACCCCATCACTAAATCAAGTTAAGACTTAAATCAATAAAGTGGAGAAGTAAAAGTAAAAGTAATCAATTAAATTGTGGGACTGCTTTACTTGTCCGTATCTAGACGATTTAGAAAACTACCAAGACAAGTAACAAATAGGAAAGAATTGCTTTATTTTATTCGACTTGTTATCCTTAATACAATTTCTTTTTTTAATTTTAATCATTGTGTGAATAAAAAACTTCAACTTTATTTTTTCCTTTAGATTTGCTTGAACTTAAATTGATTCCATGTAGGCGTTATAATAAGTCACTTCGTGTAACTCTATGATATTTTGAAATAAAGATTCATTTTAATTTTATATTTCTAATTTTGGAGGTGTTTTTATTGAAAAACTAAAAGATGAAACGTTTTACATGGTGAAAACAACAAAAGGTAATAAAACAGTTGATAAAACGGTCAGCGACTCAGAGTTAAGACGAAGCTTTGCTATATAAACTGTAGTACTTGTACTATGAATGTTAAATAATAACTGTTGCAATCAAAGGGTATGAAGCTATTCGTAACAATGTTTTGAGGCACTATATTGCGACATAGTCAAACGGCATCTCCAGAGTACTATATACTATACCTTGGGTACAGTTCAAAGAACATGCGTGCATTTGGAATCGACGAACCCCATTTTCGATGGAATAGAAGTTACCTTTCGGACCGTTCAATTCGCTATCTGCTATCCACAATGTAAATGCTGGTGCGCCCCAAGGCTCCGTTTTGCCTCCGTGTAATAGGTTTAGTTGGGTGTGTTTTTAATTATTATTATATAAAAGTTTTGTTGAGTGCATTGGACTGGCATGCTGGCGGTTGCTCGGCTTGAACTCGCCGGAAGTGGGTGGGATCTTGTCCAAGCGACCCAATCTCACCTATCACATTTAAACATTTATCATGCCGACATAAAAAAAAAGAACTCTTCATGAAACTTAACGTGAAAACAATTCAAAAAAATATATTCGGACGGACATTACCACTTAGAGGGCGCTGTGATGTTCTCAGCGCTGACCTATGCCCACCTGTAGGGAAAATATTTTGACAACTGTAATGTCAGTGTGACTTCACCACGGCTTTAAAAGCGATGAATATACTTACTTTTAGGTTCACACCAGTCACTAGATGGCGCTCATCCTACATTACCGATGCTCAATTTCATGGCGACACATTTCCGCTTTCTAATAATTCCCACTTTTGGAGAAATTTCCCTGGTCAAATGTGATCATTTTCTAGGAAATTTTGCCTGTCAGATTAAATTCCTTCACGGAACAGTTCCTTCATACTCTGACAGAAATTATCCTGAAATTGATCCTTTTGAAATTATCTCTTCGGATTTTTATATCCGATCTGTCAATTGCACCACTAATGTCAGAGAGTTCCAAAACTGGAATCCGATTTAGCTCTATGTATTAGTGTCAGTGTGCTATTCACCAGACCGACTCGGTGGTGAAATTAGTTTGTATAATTTTTATACCACACTAAAGAGAAACAGAATTTTGAGACATATCAGTTCTGATGAATATTTGTCTGGGTTGAGATTTCCCCATGGCGGGGTCAGTTTCGGTGTAATAAAAGTTTTTATATTACACAGATCATCCAATACATTCATTAGACATGAGAACGATGTGACAGAGTTGATTTGTCATAAAGTTGCATTGGTATGAAAAATTTAATGATTGTGGAATTTATTTTCCCTAACGCATGTCCAGCATCCCGCATCTGATGAAATGGTTGACACACGTCGGTTGGACAAATTGGAAGTCACAATCCAATTGTTTAGTTGGGTTTTTTCCAAGTTCCATGACGGTGGTGACATCTAGGCGTGAGCCAGATAAACTAATAATAAAAACATTACTCTTTGAACATGCCCCAGCCATAGAGAAATTTCCCTATCGCTACCCTTCAAGCAAATTGATCCGAATTGGATCCACGCGCGGAGTCAAATTCACATACTAGAATCCGCATACGGACCCAAATAAGGAGCCGTAAAACGACGTTTGTCGGCTCCATTTAGTATGTAAATTAGAATTCCCACGGACTCACTTGTGAGAGAGAAATAGAGAGAGAGAAAGTGAGAGAGAGGGAGAGAGCGAGCGAGCGCGTCCCGCTCAGCGAAATTGCACCCAAAACAAACATGAAAACAAAAATATAATAAAAGCAAACGAGTTGGAGTATCGAAAAAAACTTCTGTCGTCCAAAACAAAATATAAATAAAATTTGTTGCCATATTTTTATTTTTTTTTATTCTTTATTCTTTATAAACCAAAAAGTAAACATAGTAGTAGTAGTTTTATAAATTTATTGAGGTTTTTTTCCAGGGTATGATTACATTTCATTCATTATAAATTAACACGGTATTAATATATATTTGCCGACTTAGAAGTGGCCGGGCTACACAATTTATATTTTTTTGTTGTTTAATTATATTAAGACAACTCTGAACTTTAGGCAAATAACTAATTACTTTATAAACGTATTTGAAGCACGAGTATTAAGTACGTGTCCACTCAAAAAGACCATGATGTTTACTAAAAATAAAAAGTAAACATATTATACATGAATAAAAGGCTCCTGCATCCTGCTATCTCCCTCCCTCTCTCAATCTATTGAAAAAGAAAAAAAAAATGATCCGACTCTCGATTCTCTTTCTTAATTTGGTATGCCATGCATGCAATTTCGTGAGAGGCCTCGTTAAACGCAGACTCAGGTGAGCCAGAATTGAACCGAGAATTCTGAAGTCAGTAATTTTTGCTTGAAGGGTACTGTGAGTGGTTTGATACTCTATGGCCAGCCATATAAAAATATGATCGAGATCATATTTCTGTCTATTTCATATTCGGCCAGCCTACCTACCAGTCACATTTACTAAAAGTTCAAGTTCGCGTGCAAGTCAGCAATTTTTTTTTCCTGTTGGGATTATTTCTGAAAAATAAGGTATGTAAAATATAAAATATTTCGGATAAACAGGCCGAATATATTCAGTCTGTCTATCGCATAACAATTTTTACGAGTTATTCCCGAATTTCAGGTAATTTTATAACACTTGAAATTTGTTTCCTTGAAATTTTTCTTGGCAAAATTTTTTTTATTGCGCGTCGGTGGTACCACACAACGTGGCTTGCAACGACGTGGCATCACATTCGTTATACTTTGTATAACCGTAGGAATCCTATCCTTAGGATTTTTAAGGATTTTTGCTGTAAATAAAGGTATGTTTCATGAATTTTCAATTTGCATAAAAATTGATATATGGCATGGTTTTCCTCCTAGGAAACGCCAGAGCACATGGTTTTGGCATTGGCAATCCATGTGGCCATCGACGCATCACGGGCAGGATCATCTATAAATCTATAAAATTCCTATTACATCTATACTTACTTATCAACCCTGAGTTGTTGAGATTTCTGCAGCGGTATCCTGAAGGGATCCCGAAGGAGTTAATTAAAACACCAGATACATTGAAACCCAGTGAAGTGTTGTGCTTTTTTTGTGTTAAGGGAATTTTTCTGCTAAGCCACGTGCGGCCGACGCAGTCCCGCTCCACAGATCCGTAATTTCACTGTCGTCTGGATACCAGAATCCCCGAGGAAGTGGCGTGTCGTTGCTGTTTAGCGTACCTCACCCTTCCGCCTACTTTTCGTTCGACAACGTGGAATTATTAACGCATCCACTGCACCGTCCTGACGCCACGGTTGCAGAACACCTTTCATTATATCCATTGACATTGTTGTATGAATTCTGAAGCACCACCTGCGGTGCCAAGAAAGCCCACCTGCGGGCACCTACACATTGTTTCATAACATTTACTGCGAGCAGGAGATCCCTGAGATCAATCATTGAATATCCATCTGATTGGACAAGTGTTCCTCAAATTGGATATATCATCACTTTCATCTGTACTTTAGACACCACGCGCGGTGTATACACCAAGCGCACCTCAGCTCTGTTGCGGATCCGCATTGGATTTGGACGCTTATGCCTCTGATCTTGCGAAACGTTTGCATCCCTACAACTGGAGTATCATTTTGGTCCTCTTCGAGTCTTCAAGCTTCATCAGTTCGAGTTATTGTTATCAACATTGAGGATATGAAGGAGTGCGATTACACATCCATATCAATAAAGACAAAATTCACTTGAGTATCATTTTTCAATTTTACTTTATTATTAGTATATCTGTATGGTAGATGTAGTTATTTTATATTTATATAAAAGTGCTTATTATTTTTGATCCATGAAACTAAATGAAAGATAATCCTATAGACTCAATTTTGCTGCCTACGTTAACGTTAAATTTAATTGCTTGTGCTACAGAATCGATAAAAGATTCGGTTTTTTTGAATATTAATAATTTACTATCGCGAGATTATTCTTTTTTCTTCTTGAACTGCGAACTAATTTTGGCAAAACTTTTGAATACATTGCTAAATTTAAAATCATCCACAGATAGTCTGGTAACTATCCGACATTTATCTTCGTCCTTTAAGTGTAGTATGTTATGTGAAATTGAGTTTTCTCTACTTTGGTTTGTCCAAGTATTTAATTGGCAACCAACCCCAGAGTCACTAAGACTCCTCACGCCAATCATCAATTATATTGCTAGGGATATAAACTCCCTACCCCGCTGTATAGCTGGTAAATTGCATCTTGTGAATATGTGATATCAAGTTGCAACAATAAATCATTGAATAAATTTTGAATATACAGATAAATATTTTTGAAAATACGATATTAGATAGGAGCAGTGCACTTCTTCATCTAGGTATTTAAGATTTTTAAACTATATTGATTTTTTTGAACATATTCAACTATATTGCAATTTACTTTAATTTATCATATACGAACTGTATATGCATTTATTTTCAACTTTTACTTTTCAGCGACCCTCCCTGATACTGGCCTGAATATTGATTCTTCAGTTTGATATAGTCATTTCTACTATTCAACATTTTTCCTTATCATCCTTCTTGACACTTTAAGAAACTCTGTTGTTTTCTAGTATTTATTAAGTGTACATCCTTCCTTTATTTGTCTTTCTGAATTGTTTGCAATTCACTCCACACATTGGATTTGCTTCCATTGTGGTCTCACTTACTTTGTACTTCGATTATTATGGTAATATTTGCCATCTGATCATGGTTTTGTTTGTGTGGTATACCATTATGGTACCAACAGACCTTTTTTATGATGTTACTAATTATTAACCTTTACGGTTACGGTACACTCCTTACTGGTATTCTTACCTGAAACGTGTTTTCCCATCAGCCCTTCGTTGGCTTTGAATTCGTTTTGACTTTACGTTGCAAAGTGTTAATACACTACCTGTGTTCTCACTTATCTATCTATTATCCTTAACAGTTTGTAGGAAATAAATGAAAGATATTTATTGGAGATCCTTTGTTGTGTTTGTTGTTTGTTTGGATTAGGTCAGACGGAAGTGACGGTTTATGACTCCGCTCTTCACGCCTATCATTAGTAAATACGCTATTTACCTGAGTTGCCTTGTATTAGTTTGACTACAATTTCGTTGCGGTCGCGTATTTCTATTTGAAATTCGATATACATTCGGTAAATTCTTTTCGAAATCGGTTTACTCAAATTTAATTACAATATTAACAGCATTAACAAGCCGCTGTGGCCTAATTGTTTTTACTTTGTTTTGATATTAATTGTTTTATTGTCGTGATCTACGTTTTGTACGCGTGATTAACAATAGTATTAATTTTACTTTACTTGAATTTTTAAAAGATTATCGACCTTTTCATTTATTGAGATTTACGTACTTGCCTTACCCTTCTGGTAGTAAATTTCGGTATTAGCAAGATTGAATCTTGAATATCGATTTCATAATTGATAAAGTTACATTTTATAAGAGTTTTGATAACGGTTGAAAATATCGGTCGAGTAAATATATTTAAAATTTTGATTTAAATACATATTCTTTTGATAGCTTAAGTATTTAGAAAATAATTACCCTGTTAGTATTAAGAATTTATTAAATAAAAATTTTGTATGGTTATAGTAATTGAAACTTTTTGCAGTCTTCATTTATCTAGTTGATTTTGATGCAGACTTTCTTTCAGTTTTTCTATGAGTAATAGTAATTTAGTTACTATGGAATAAGTTATTTAGGTCCGATGGGGGTTGTATAGAACTCTCTCTCCCTCACCTTTTCATGAACGGTGGAACATTTTGTATAGGATGTTTGGGTTAGTTTTAGATTAGTATAGAGATTTAGTAATGTAGGTCAGGCTTGACCTACATTCATATTAAGGGGCTTCTTCATAATATTATTAGCCTGCCATAGAGAAGCCATGGTTCGAAGAGGGAGTTGATCCTCTTTGGAAACAGGTGGGTTATGAGACAGGGGTTGTCGCTTACATCATAGATAACCCGACACTCGGTCAGTCACTTCGTACCTACACTCTACAAAATATGAGAGCATGTTAGAGATAAGGTTGATGCCAGCTCTAGGTATCTTTTAACATCTAAAGATATCAACGTTAAGTAAACTATTTAGTGTGGTCAAGGATATTTGTGGTAAAAGAAATATTTCTACTTAAAACTCCATAGGAAGTGCAGGGCTAATTCTTTTCACCAGTAATCGAAATATTATTACTCCTACAGTGAGTGTCTCAGACTAAGAGGGTCTGAGAGAAAGAGACACATGCATCATAATGAACAAATGTATCACGTGCCACAGGCCTTAGTCTTTTAGATAGAAAGGGATATGTCAACATCCATATCCAGATATGCAGGGTAAAAACTTGTAGCACCGTCGCGATCCCACAGCAAGGACTCACTTCCCTTCTGCTCTTGAGCGGAGCGGGGCAATGCTGCATATCGACGCGGTGGTCGATCGGCGACAACCTCAATTTGCCTCTCGGGTCAATGCCCTCCAGTACGTGTAGTGGACTGAAGAGTCGTACGGGGTAGGGGAATTGAGGGACAGAAAATTCGACTTACTATTTTTTTTTTCTTCTATACCAACCGAGTTCGTGAAGGATGTAAGATTCGGCTTTCGTCATTTCCCATGACGCATGGAGGCAATAGGCCTTTGTGACTGGCGAGGACTAGGGGTTCCGGAATCCTCTTCTCTTCTACGAACACTACGTTGATTGGGTCGGCTTCGGATCTTTTGAGTGTAGTAGTGGTCTCGTGGTGACTAATGACTGTTTCCACGTGGATTTTCGGTATGAGATTACTTTTTGAAGTTTGAGAATAATTCTCTGGTGAGTTTAGTTTTGAGTATGTGTTGATTTGATTTTAGGTATTTCAGGTCATCGAAGCTACCAATTATAAAAATAACAATAAATTATCCACTTGCATTCTGGTTTCCTCTGGTTGTTACAAATCTAGTTCTGATGTGATCGACATGGTAAGTTATATGTTCTAAGGGATGTAGGTTGTGATCTTAGTTTGGGCCTATCTCTTACTCATCGTGTCTATGGTATTTGGATGTATTGGTATATGTTCACATTTATGGTGGAACCTAACAGAATGCGTAATCGTAAGTGTATGTATGCATCTCGATACCTACGTGGTCCTGTCATGCAACTATGAGAGAAGCGAAAGAACCGAAATGCTATGTTGGATAAGTCTGTGTATGGAGAAAGTAAGGCCAAGGATTTGTATGGTGAAGATATTCCTAGTAGAGACATGGTGCTCGATTAAGATGAGTGTATGGGTACTGCGCTTTACTACCACCACCAGGAAACACTGCATTTGAAGCACGTACTGGCAGTAGGGGTCCTATAAGATCATCTGTAGGTTGGTCTTTGCTTGATGCCCTCTACCGGGTGAACGTGTCAACCAAAATACCATCATCATCATACATGTCCTAGCGAGAGGATATTCGTCCTTTCCTTAGTAGGTAGAAATTATTGACGTATTAGAGTTGGTGCCTAAAGTGAGACATACGTTTTTTCGTATACTGCACTGGCCTCACTCTGTGCGTTTGTGATTAATAATTTCGTTTCTATTTTTCTACGTTACAGAATAGCGCCCAACGTGTGGGGCCTGGAGCACTTACCCGATACTTTGTTCTGATGTTCATTTTGATTATTGAGAAGTTTAGTTTTTTTTAAGTTTTGGTGTTAAGAATTTTTTTTTGGTGTTCGAGCAACATTTTTTTTGTTCGAAAAATTTCTTTTCTGAGTTTAAGTTGCTTTGGAAGAGTTATTCTGCTGGAGGAATAACATCTAGTCTATGTTTTTGATGCCTTATTGTCCGGGAGATTGGTGATCAAGTTCCTAATCTTCGTCTGTTGCATAGGATTCATTCGTAGTACTTTACCTTCTCTTTTGCTTTTGATTAAGGTTTTCGGTATCTTTATTGTCCAGGATTTAGACGTTTTCGAGTCTGGTCGTCTGTTGCGAGAGTACTGAAACTTTTTTCTTTTGAGTTTAGAAGAATTTTGAATTCTTCAAGGATGTTGTTGATAGATCTTTTGACCGGTGGTTGGTGAACAAGTTCCCGATGCACGTCTGTTGCAGAAGCTATTAACACTCCAAGAGAATTCACTCACTCACCTTTAATGCTTATATTCGGATCCTTCAGTTTTTGTATTGAGTAAAATTACAAGCCCAAATATATGATGATGTTTTCATTCAGTTATGTTTTTGTCGGAGTTCGCTAAGTTGATGGAAGTCTCATGAAGCGCTAACCGGTCTTTTGTGAACATGTTCCTAACGCACGTCTGCAGTAGCGTAATGAGACTCCTGATAACTGACCGAATTTCCAATTTTTCATTGACTGATGTTGTACATTTATTGACCCAATAGTTAGTCCACATCCACTTATTATTTTTAAAGTTTTTGTTAGTTTTTTTGGGAAGTTAGTCGCTAGGCGCAGTACTTCCACTTTCCGTTCATGTTTATGGGAGGAGTTTCTTTCCAGCCCCCGGACCGTATTTTGATGTTAAGCCAATTTAGTATTTCTGAAGTTTAAGAATTATTGAGTAATTTCTGAGATTTTGCAGTGTTGCATTTATGAGTATATTTAAGATTTTTGCAGTGTTGCACCTTTTTTGAGTATTTGCAGTGTTGCACCCTTTTGAGTATTTTCGGAAGATAAGGAAGACGTAATCCTGATGATTCCATCTTTGAGTTTTGAGTATTTTCGGAAAATAGGGAAGACGTAATCCTGAAGGTTCCATTTTTTTGAGTTTAGTATCTTCGTTTGGTGAGGTCGTGGAATTCTGCGTGTTTCACGGGTCATTGAAACGCTTTAGTTTTGAGTTTAGATTTAGCACTCTTTAGTTTAGCATATCTTACATTTTTTCTATATTTAGTTTGAGATTATAGTCTTTGAAAACTTGAACTAGAAGAAGGTTCATTAGTTTACAAAGAGCTTTAATAGGTTTTTGTAGAGATTAAGTTTTTTCTTGAAGAATAAGTTACAGATATTCAGTTTTGAAGTTTATGAGTATTTAGCTTATCTTACGTATTTAAGTATAATTAATTTTTTTTTTTTTTTTCTTATTGAGCTTGATTTTCGATACGATTGTTTCGGAACTCAATTTTTGCGAAGTCTAAGGAAGAAGTTTACCTTAGACCAACATAAATTTATTTTCACTACTTTATTTTTAAGATTTTTGAAGTTTTGTAGGAAGTTTGATAATATCAACTTCTCTCCAAATAACCATATTCAATAAGTTTTGAATATTAACTTTTGATATATTTTTGAATTTTTGCTTGGTGTTAATTAGTGAACGAATCACTTACACCACATTTTGTATAGATATTAAGCTTTTTCTTTGTTGTGTGTAATTTTCGTAGCACAGCCCAATGCCCGGCTCTGCTAGGAAATTCTTTAATCCTGGTCCTTACAACCCGGAATACTACGCACGTGTAGCTGACGATATGGCGTCAACTGCACCCGCTAATCCTCAGGATGATTCCGTACATTCAGCCCACCACTCTGGTTTAGGCACGGATCATTCAAGCCCACCCGCTCGCGTACCAGCGAATGAAGGGCAACCTTTAGGCTCACCTTTGACTCCTGAAGAGCAAAGAAGAGCACAACAAGCGGCCAATCAATCTGCTTATATGCAAGAGATGATATCGGCAACGGTAGATTTACACCGGATGGATGACAGGAAATTTTTTGTTGAAGAACTTTCGCGAGGTCTCGCTGAAAGTCAAGCCATTTTATTAAGACATGTAACTGAATTGATACATAGTAGGGAGAACAATGCTAATAACCAAAACGTGAGTTATGCGAATAATGCTAATAATAGTAACAGTAATGTTGATGATAATGTCAATCATCCACCAGTTTCACAGCCAACACCGGCTTTTCAAATTAGTCGGCCTCCAAATTCCGCAGTAATTCCCTACGTCGACATGCCTACTCCTCAAGGTAGGTCTGTCAATTTTCCAGCCAGAACTGTGGCTGGCGATTTTGTTGATTTAACAAGTTTCGTGCCGGTTGCGCCTTCATTGGCTACACAACCTGCACCACAACCCGTTCCTCCTGGAGCAAGTTCAAGTACCCCTCCGGTACATCCTTCGAACATGGCTCAGGGTGTGAACGTGGACGAGTTCATGTCGCGCATGAATTCTATTCGTTTGGATAACGATCAGTCTGCGGCTTCTCAGCCGAAAGCACTACACTCTAGTTATCCTACGTCTGGTGCCTACCCACTATTCCACAAATGGGGAATTAAGTTTGATGGGAGGAACATGCCAGTAGATGACTTTTTGTTCCGTTTGGACCTCATTAGAGCTTGTTATCGCTTTTCATGCGAAGAAGTGTCTGGTGGTTTCCACCAATTTTTATCTGGACCTGCTGAACAGTGGTATTGCAGGTACCGCAAGCAAAATCTGCACGCGTCCTGGCAAACGCTATAATTGGCGTTAATTGAGCAATTCCGCAGCCTCAAAACGGATACGGAACTGTCTCGCAGGTTGTATGATCGTAAGCAACAATCAGGGGAGTCCTTCAATGACTTCTTCGATGTTATGATGCATATGAACTCCAACTTGCGAATCCCTAAGAACGACAGGGAAATGATTGAAATCATTAAGGCTAATGTGAAACGACAACTAGGTCAGTCGTTGATATCCTATAGCACATACAGTCTTCAAGAGCTAGCATATTAATGTCGCACTATTGAAAAATTCTTCGGTAGTTCTAATAACCCGCGACAACCTTTCGTACCAAATTCGTACAAACAACCGCACCCACCCAGACGTTACATCAACGCGTTGGATGAGGAAACTCCTGAAGATGAATTAGCAGTTGCACTGCCTGAGCAGGTGGAAGCGTACCACCCCGAATTAATGAAATGCTGGAAATGCCAAACCGTGGGCCATGGATTCCGCGATTGTGCAGATCCAAGGCAAATTATTTTCTGTTTTAGATGCGGTTTACCGAATGTCTATAGTCCAAATTGTCCTAGATGTGCGGGAAACCCGAAGGGAGCTAATCCACCATCCGGGGGGATGCGCACGATAAAAGCTAACCCGGAATTGTAAGCACCAGGAAGGAAGAACCTTTGCTTAACACTCGTACAATTACTATTTTAAAAAGAAACCCTAATGAATTTTTATTGACTGATACCCAATCTAATACACTTTTGAATTTTCCTGAAATTAAGAATAAATCTGATTTACTTTATAGAAAACCATTTCACGAAAGGCTATTCAATTAGGCAAGGAATCCAATGATCCTCGTCCTTATGTGAATGTAGAGATGTTGGCAGACAAGTTTCTTGGTCTCTTGGATTCCGGTGCGAGCATTAGTTGCTTGGGTACAGATTGCGTAGACTAATTAAAAGCGAAGCACGTTAAGGTTAGGAATGTCGAGTCTACGGTGTCCACTGCGGACGGGAAACAGCAGCAAATTAGGGGAATGTTTACTACTGATGTCCAGTACAACGGCATGCTGTTTAGCATGGATTTTTACATCGTGCCAACTCTTTCTCAGCGTTTATATTTAGGCGTTGATTTTTGGCGTAAGTTTGGACTGACACCTCATCTGATTTCTTCCATATCGGATTTTCCATCGGATGGAAACTCCAGAAACCAAGTGAAGCTCAGTCACGAAGAATCCACTCAACTTCGTGATGTGATTCGTGGTTTTCCTTCTTTCACGAGCAAGGGGCTCGGGAAAACGACACTGGTAGAGCATTGCATCGATACGGGTGATGATATACCAATTAAGCAGAGGTATTATCCTGTTTCTCCTGCGGTACAAGCAATGATGTATGAGGAATTGGATCGTATGTTGTCTTTGGGGGTCATCGAAGAAAGTTCTAGTGCATGGTCTTCACCAGTTGTGCTAGTGCGCAAGCCTGGGAAGATCCGCCTATGCCTAGACTTTCGGAAGGTGAACTCGGTCACAAAGAAGGATGCGAGGCCAATTGCCCATATTTAGGGTCTGTTAGCACGCCTTTCAAAAACTCGCTATATTTCTAGTGTGGATTTAAAAGACGCATTCTGGCAGATACCGTTGGAGAAAACATCAAGGGAAACGACTGCTTTTACAGTACCTGGTAGACCTTTGTACCATTTCAAGGTCATGCCATTTGGTTTGTGTAATGCAACGCAGAGTCTGAGTTATCTTATGTCTAAGGTCATTCCGACAGAATTGCGGGATCTAGTGTTCGCCTATCTCGATGACCTTTTGGTCGTGTCTGAAACTTTCGACGAACACTTGGCGATATTGAGGCGTGTAAGTCAGGAATTGACTAGGGCAGGACTGACTATCAACGGGGAGAAATCCAAGTTCTGTTTTGATGAGCTTCAGTATCTAGGTAATAAGGTTGGGCAAGGCTGTTTGAAAGCTGACCCCGACAAAATTGCAGCAATTAATGAATTTCCGGTACCTACCACAACTCGTCAAGTAAGACGTTTCTTAGGAATGGCGGGATGGTACCGGCGATTCGTTAAAGATTTTTCAACGCCTGCCTCTCCTTTGACTGATGTACTGAAGAAAGGTAAAGCGTTCGAGCTTAACCAGAAGGCTCTGGAAGCCTTTAATTCCATTAAACAGGCGTTGACGACAGCTCCGGTGCTGGTTAACCCTGATTTCTCGAAGGAATTCGTGATTTTGTGTGATGCATCCGCGTCCGGTATCGGGTGTGTTCTTTGTCAGTGGGACGATATGGGGCTGAACGCCCAATCTATTACTTCGCCCAGAAGCTTAACGCTGCGCAAAGAAATTACTCCGTCACCGAACGGGAATGCCTTGCAACTGTACTTGGTATCCAGAAGTTTCGATCGTATGTCGAGGGATATCATTTTAAAGTAATCACAGACCACTCTAGCTTGAAGTGGCTGATGAATTTAAAGGATCCTACTGGCAGGTTGGCCAGGTGGAGCATGCGTCTCCAAGGATTCGATTTCGTGGTAGAGCATCGAAGGGGAACTTTGAATGTCGTGCCAGACCCTCTGTCGAGAGTATATGAGGCAGACAATTTGACGGTAGAAGCGTTCCTTTCATGCCTAGCACGAGTCGACCCGAGGAGGTACTCCACTTGGACTTAGAGAATTCCTCTTTCCAGTCAGAAGGATACCTGGACCTCATCAACCACATCAAGAAGGAGCAGGAGCGATTACCAGATCTCAAGGTATCTGAGGGATACGTGTACAAACGTACCAGACACGCTATTGGTAATCCCCTCGCAGACGACTTAACGTGGAAACTGTGGGTTCCATCTGAGATGACGAAATCATTTATTGAGTTAGCACATAATCCTCCAAGATCTTCTCACGGCGGTGTCGTGAAAACTCTCTATAAGTTGAGACAACGTTTTTATTGGGCGAGTATGTATACACAGGTCAAACATTTTGTTGATACATGCGAAGTTTGTAAAACAACTTAAGCTTAGAATATGACGCTTCGGATGGAGATGGGAAGAAGTTTTGTGGTCGATCGACCATTCCAACATCTGTATATAGATTTTTTGGGTCCCTATCCAAAGTCGAGGAGCGGTAACGTATTTATAATTATTGTTGTCGATCAGTTAACGAAATTCGTTCTTATTAAACCATTGAGAAAAGCCACGGCTATCAACGTAGTTAAGTTCTTGCAGGAGGATGTATTTTTAGTATATGGTGTGCCAGAGAGCATACTCTCTGATAACGGCACTCAACTCCTAAGTAAGGAATTTCAAAGTTATTTGAATGCATACGGTGTAAAGCATTATAAAACGGCAGTTTACTCGCCACAAGCGAATGCTAGTGAAAGAGTAAATCGCTTAATTTTAGCGGCTATTCGCGCGTATATAAATCCTAAACAATCTAATTGGGACGCCCATCTATCGTTCATAAGTAGTGCACTCCGCACCACTGTTCATTCTACTCACAAGATGTCCCCCTATGAAGCTCTGTTTGGTCAGAGAATGATTGAGCATGGGGCGGATTATCGACTGTTGAGAGAGTTAGGAGGTTTGAACAACTCGGAGATAGATTGGCTACCAAAAACGGCAAAAATGAATATTCTCCATTCCTATTTGAAGGAAACATTAGCTAAGGCCCATGCTGACTATGAGAAAGTGTACAATGTGCGTAGTCACAAGGTCAACTATAGGGTGGATGACGAGGTTTATAAACGGAATTTCGTGCTTAGCGATTCATCAAAGCACTTTAATGCGAAACTCAGCCCTAAATTCATTAAGGTTAGAATTGTAAGAATTATCGGTGATAATTTATATGAGGTAGTGGATAGCAAAGGCTATAAACCGACGGTGCACACTAAAGACCTTAAGAGGTAGTGTGAGATGATGATGTGTTAGTGAATGCAGTGTTAGTGGTGACTACACTTTCCTTCTCTACACACTCCAATATGTTCACTCACGAACAATTTTCTACTGTGATATGTTTATCATTGTGCCTGGCGTATGCTCAGCTGTGCATGAGACCCTTGTGCTTGTCCATTATTGTTCCTTTTCCTTCTTCATGCAATTTTTTTTTGCAAGGAGAACCATTTACGTTTTGTGTTTATCGTTTGTTTGATTGAATATCAGATTATCTGTGTGCTACTCACACAGCGAACCAAACAATTTCTTTATTTTTTTAAGCAATATAGGAAATATTCTCCTTTTCCTTCTGCTTTGGGAACAAATAAGATTTGTTCCAAAAGCACAAGTTTTGTAGGGAAAATATTTTGACAACTGTAATGTCACTGTGACTTCACCCCAAAAATTTTTTTTTTGATGTGTGACCACGGCCTTAAAAGCGTTGAATATACTTACTTTTAGGTTCACACCAGTCACTAGATGGCGCTCATCCTACATTACCGATGCTCAATTTCATGGCGACACATTTCCGCTTTCTAATAATTCCCACTTTTGGAGAAATTTCCCTGGTCAAAAGTGTTCCCTTTCTAGGAAATTTTGCCTGTCAGATTAAATTCCTTCACGGAACAGTTCCTTCATACTCTGACAGAAATTATCCTGAAATTGATCCTTTTGAAATTATCTCTTCGGATTTTTATATCCGATCTGTCAATTGCACCACTGTCAGAGAGTTCCAAAACTGGAATCCGATTAAGCTCTATGTATTAGTGTCAGTGTGCTATTCACCAGACCGACTCGGTGGTGAAATTAGTTTGTATAATTTTTATACCACACTAAAGAGAAACAGAATTTTGAGACATTTCAGTTCTGATGAATATTTGTCTGGGTTGAGATTTCCCCATGGCGGGGTCAGCTTCGGTGTAATAAAAGTTTTTATATTACACAGATCATCCAATACATTCATCAGACATGAGAACGATGTGACAGAGTTGATTTGTCATAAAGTTGCATTGGTATGAAAAATTTAATGATTGTGGAATTTATTTTCCCTAACGCATGTCCAGCATCCCGCATCTGATGGAATGGTTGACACACGTCGGTTGGACAAATTGGAAGTCACAATCCAATTGTTTAGTTGGGTTTTTTCCAAGTTCCATGACGGTGGTGACATCTAGGCGTGAGCCAGATAAACTAATAATAAGGACATTACTCTTTGAACATGCCCCAGCCATAGGGAAATTTCCCTATCGCTACTGTGAGTGGTTTGATACTCTATGGCCAGCCATATAAAAATATGATCGAGATCATATTTCTGTCTATTTCATATTCGGCCAGCCTACCTACCAGTCACATTTACTAAAAGTTCAAGTTCGCGTGCAAGTCAGGAATTTTTTTTTCCTGTTGGGATTATTTCTGAAAAATAAGGTATGTAAAATATAAAATATTTCGGATAAACAGGCCGAATATATTCAGTCTGTCTATCCCATTACTATTCATAACAATTTTTACGAGTTATTCCCGAATTTCAGGTAATTTTATAACACTTGAAATTTTTGTCCTTGAAATTTTTCTTGGCAAAATTTTTTTTATTGCGCGTCGGTGGTACCACACAACGTGGCTTGCAACGACGCGGCATCACATTCGTTATACTTTGTATAACCGTAGGAATCCTATCCTTAGGATTTTTAAGGATTTTTGCTGTAAATAAAGGTATGTTTCATGAATTTTCAATTTGCATAAAAATTGATATATGGCATGGTTTTCCTCCTAGGAAACGCCAGAGCACATGGTTTTGGCATTGGCAATCCATGTGGCCATCGACGCATCACGAGCAGGATCATCTATAAATCTATAAAATTCCTATTACATCTAAACTTACTTATCAACCCTGAGTTGTTGAGATTTCTGCAGCGGTATCTTGAAGGGATCCCGAAGGAGTTAATTAAAACACCAGATACATTGAAACCCAGTGAAGTGTTGTGCTTTTTTTGTGTTAAAGGAATTTTTCTGCTAAGCCACGTGTGGCCGACGCAGTCCCGCAAGTGGCGTGTCGTTGCTGTTTAGCGTACCTCACCGTTCCGCCTACTTTTCGTTCGACAACGTGGAATTATCAACGCATCCACTGCACCGTCCTGACGCCACGGTTGCAGAACACTTTTCATTATATCCATTGACATTGTTGTATGAATTCTGAAGCACCACCTGCGGTGCCAAGAAAGCCCACCTGCGGGCACCTACACATTGTTTCATAACATTTACTGCGAGCAGGAGATCTCTGAGATCAATCATTGAATATCCATCTGATTGGACAACTGTTCCTCAGATTGGATAAATCATCACTTTCATCTGTACTTTAGACACCACGCGCGGTGTATACACCAAGCGCACCTCAGCTCTGTTGCGGATCCGCATTGGATTTGGACGCTTATGCCTCCGATCTTGCGAAACGTTTGCATCCCTACAACTGGAGTATCGTTTTGGTCCTCTTCGAGTCTTCAAGCTTCATCAGTTCGAGTTATTGTTATCAACATTGAGGATATGAAGGAGTGCGATTACACATCCATATCAACAAAAACAAAATTCACTTGAGTATCATTTTTCAATTTTACTTTATTATTAGTATATCTGTATGGTAGATGTAGTTATTTTATATTTATATAAAAGTGCTTATTATTTTTGATCCATGAAACTAAATGAAAGATAATCCTATTGTTCTTTACCTAAGGCGTAGGTTCAAGAAATATGTAATTTAAGTTTTTTAATTTGACCAAAGTTGCAGTCAAATGCAAATATGAAAAAAAACCTTTTTTTTAATAACGTTATAAAAGAATTTATTTATAAGGCTAAGTTGTAGCTACTTGTTACAATACAAAATCGCAATTGAATTTTACATTATAAATTTGTTAGAACGAAAGCTCGCACTCCTTACTGTCTGTTATATAAAATGTAAGTTACAGCTGATCGTTATGTACAGGGTCAACAACCTTTAATACGTAAATACGTACTTACCTGAGATATCTTGTATTATTTTGACTACAATTTAGTTGCGGTCGCGTATTTCTTTGGAAATTTTCATTGATTTCGGTATACGTTCTATAAATTCTTTTTCGAATTTAGTTTACTTAAAGACATTACAATTTTAACAGCATTAATAAGCCACTGTGGCCTAATTGTTTTACTTTGTTTTGATATTGAGTGTTTCATTGTCGTGATCTACTTTTTGTACGCGTGATTAACAATAGTCATAATTTACTTTCTTGAATTTTTAAAGATTTTTGACCATCTTAAATTAATAAGATTTATTTAAATACATTGCCCTTCTGGTATTAAATTTCGATATTATCAAGCTTGATTCTTTAATATCGACCTCATAATCGATAAATTTACTTTTGTAATTAATATTGATAACGGTTGAACTTTCGGTCGAGTAAAATATTAAGATTTTTGTTTTAAATATAGCTTCTAATAGAACATAAGTATTTAGGAAATTATCCTGTTAGTATTAAGAATATATCTAATAAAAATTTTGTATGATTATAATAATTGAAACTTTCTGCAGTCTTCACTTATTTTGTTGGAATTATGCAGATTTTCTTTCAGCCTTTTATGAGTAATAGGAATTTAGTCATTATGGAATAGGTTAGTTTGGTCCGATGGGGGTTGTACAGAACTCTCTCTCATTCACATTCTCATGAACGGCGGAACATTTCGTATATGTAGTTTGGGTTAGTTTAGTTTAGAGGTTTAGCAATGTAGGTCAGACTTGATCTACATTCATGTTAAGGGGCTTCTTCATAATATTAGTTGTCTGTCTTCAAGAAGCCATGGTTCAAATAGGGAGTTGATCCTCTTTGGAAAGGGTGGGTTATGAGACAGGGGTTGTCGTTTACGCCTTAGACAACCCGACACCAGGTCAGTCACTTAGTACCTACACTCTGCAGAACATTAGAGCATGGTAAAGATAAGGTTAGTTACAGCTCTGGATATCTTTTAACATCTAAAGATATCATTTAGAAACTATTCAGCGTGGTCAAGGATATTTGTGGGTAAAGAAATATTTCTACTTAGAAATCCTTAGGAAGTGCAAGGACTAATCATCTTTTCAAGCTAATCAGAATAATAATGCTCCTACGGTGAGTGTCTCAGACTAAGAGGGTCTGAGATAGATAGACATGCGCATCGAAAGGAACAAACGTATCAGTGCCGTATGCCTTAGTCTTTAAGATAGAAAGGGATATGTTAACATCCGTATCCAGATATGCAGGGTAAGAACTTGTAGCACCGTCGCGATCCCACAGCAAGGATACACCTCCCTTCGGCTCTTGAGTGAAGCGGGGCAATGCTGCATATCGACGCGGTGGTCGATCGGCGACAACCTCAATTTGCCTCTCGGGTCAATGCCCTCCAGTACGTGTAGTGGACTGAAGAGTAGTACGGGGTAGGGGAATTGAGGAACAGAAATTCGACTTACTATTTATTTTTTTTTTCTATACCAACCGAGTTCTTGGAGGATGAGGGATTCTGCATTGGTCATTTTCCCATGACACATGGAGGCAGTAGGCCTTTGTGGCTGGCGAGGACTTGTAATTCCAGAATCCTCTTCTCTTCCATGACCACTACGATGATTGGGTCAGCTTCGGATCTTTTGAGTGTAGTAGTGATCTCGTGGTGACTAATGACTGTTTCCGCGTGGATCTTCGGTATGAGTTTTCTTTGGAAGTTTAGGATAATTCTCTGGTGAGTTTAGTTTTGAGTATGTGTTAATTTTATTTAGGTATTGCAGGTCATCGAAGCTACCAATTTACAAAAATAACAATAAATTATCCACTCGCAATCTGGTTTCCTCTGGTTGATACTATTATATATCTGAGGCGATCGGCATGGTAAATTTTGTGCTCTAAGGGATGTAGGTTGGAATTTATATTTGGATCTATCTCTTACTCACCGTGCATATGGTATGGGGGTGTGGGTATGCATGCGGATATGTGGTATTATGGTGAAATTATCCTGATGCGTATACGTATGTGTATTTTTGCATCTCTATGCTCATGTGGTCCTGTCAATCAGCTAGAGAGATTTGAAAGAGCCGGATTGCTTGGGTGGATAAGTCTGTGTATGGAGAAAGAAAGGCTGAGGATTTGTATGGTGAGTTTATTCATTGTAGAGACATAGAGCCCTCATTAAGATGAGTGTATGGGCGCTGTACGTTACTACTACCACCAGGAGATATTGTGGTTGATGTAACGAACTGGAAGGAGATGTCCTATAAGTCCACTTGTAGGTTGGTATTTGCTTGATGCCCTCTGCTGGGTGAATGCGTCAACAACAGTACCTCCTCATCATCATGTGTAATATTTTATTTTGTAACGTCTCTAGTTCAGCTAGTTTTTTTTTCTACCGTACACAAGTAAATCGTAGTTTAAAAACAGCACTTCGCATGGAGCAACATCAAAAGAATGCGATCGCATTTGCGAAGTTCCTCGAATCATATCCACTTGTCGAAAAAGTCTTGCACCCGGCACTTCCCTCCCATCCACAATATGAACTCTCCTTAAAACAGACTTATGGTTACAGTGGAGTATTTTCATTCTATCTCAAAGGACAACTTGAACAATGAAGAACATTCTTGAAGGGCTTGAAAATGTTTACTTTGGCCGAAAGTCTTGGAGCCTACGAAAGTTTAGCTAAATTACCGTAGGATTTTTTTTTAATTTGTCTTGAAATATTTCTTATATTTCTTCTCTTTTTCAAGATCTGTGATGACACTAGCTTACGTGCCAGCTGAACAAAGAAAGGCCTTAGGAATAACCTTTTCTCTTGTAAGGATATCGGTCGGCTTGGAAGATTCAGATGACTTCATTGAAACTTGAAAAATTGGCTGCTTTGGATTATCACAGGCAATTGCAGGCGTAGTTGTTGGGTCAAATGAGTGTTGAAATGGTGATTCCGGCGGCAGAGAGCGGGTCAAAGAGGTCAATTTTGGCGGCAAGTGATTGTTATTCCACAGAAACTGGCATCGGTAATCGACTACCGGTGGAACCCGATGTGAGAAGAGATCACAATACAACTGAGCAGATGAGTGCGCAACGAAATTCGAATGCTCGGGATAAGGACAAGCTTATTAGAACGCCACTGGATGCTTTGTTTCAGCTGACGAACAAAAATTTTGATGACGTCAATGGTAAGTATTAAGGATATTGATTAAGGGAAAGTTAATTTTTAGCGGATGTACCTATCATTGTTTAAGGAGGTGTTGCGAAGGATTTAAATTTAAAGTTTTTTTTTGTAATTAGTGTTTTATGTGCAAACTTTATGTTTTAATTGGAATAGATTTTTCAGGAAACGTCTTATAATGGTACTTCGCATAGGACCGGTTTTTTGAAATCCGATTTTCTCGTCAAACACAACAAACAAAAACCATGTTTTAATTAAAAAAAACTATTGAAATAGTTAAAAGTATTCTTAATTAGTTAAATGTTAATAAACCTTCCGTAGTCTTATCTTTATTGAAACAAATAAGCCTAAAATTTTACATATTTTATTAACTACTTTCATATTATCTTCTTTTAACTACCAGAATGAATTGTTGTCTAAAAATTTCTTCGAAAATTTTCATTGGTCGTTGTGATGATAATAAATCCCGAGGAATACAACTAGTACTTCTCTAAGTTTGGTGAAGTCACTGATGTCTTCATTCCGAAACCTTTCCGATCATTTTGTTTTCACTTTTCTGGAGCCAGATGTGGCACTTTCGTTATGCGGCCGGGATCATACTGATAATGTTAAAATTTCGAATTAAAAAATATTTTAAAGGTGTTCCATTAATAGGATTTTTTTTAAATTTTTGTATAGGTCATACTGTTTTTGTTTCGAGTGCAGCACCAAAACCTCCAAAAATGCGTAACAATTACAACAATGGAAACAATAATAACAACTTTAACGGTCAAGATCGCTACGGACGTGGCAATCAGAACAACAATGGTTTTGAAAATAACATGAACGGTGGAGGTTGTGGTTTAAATGACTGGGGAAACATCTAAAACAATATTAATATGAATGATATGGCTGCCATCACTAACTTAATCAGCGGCGCTGATTTTGAATATTTGGGGGGCCAAAAATATTTGAGGGTACTAATTGCTTCTAAAAGCCGTGTTTGATAAAACTACATTGTTAAAAAAAATTACTTGTATTATTTTACGATTTTTTTTTATTTATAAATTTAGTAAGTTTTTTACTCACAATTTATAATTATAAAAATAATAAATAGGCATGGTAAAAGAAAATTAAATTGTTTCATTAAAAAATGTTTCTGTTCACTTGACTTCTGCTTCATTGCTCAAAATCTGGTTCTCTGTTCGGCTCTGCGGGTACTAAAAGTTCAATTACTTCAGTGGAAAAAACTTTTTGTGAAGTTTTCTTCAAAGATCTTTCACAACTTATTAGTGGATCTGAAGTTAGTAGCAATCTTTGATAAATATCAATATTGCATTCTACCCTTGAAAATTTTCGGGAAAAATTCTGTTTGTAGGACCTAAAATGTTTATTTCGGGCTTCTGCAGCCTCTTCCGACAGTTGCCCGATTGGCAACAATGCATTATTTATTATGCTTGCCCCATGAAGTAATAACTTGTGCATTGTTGGTGACATGGGATGCCATCCGTACAATTCTACATAAAGTTGCGCGGTTTTGAAGGCATATTCTTCGAATTTTAATGTATGTATTTATTTTATGTCCGCTTGAAATTGTCTCTAATATAATTTTAAATTTCTGTATCAATTGGTGGTCAATGCCTGTGATGTCTGCCGCTAATTGTGTATTTTCAAAAAACCGTCTACTGGTATTGCCATCATTAGTATTACCGAAATTGGCTTTAGGCATGTCCACCAGAAGCCCGGTTTCCAAGCGGAATCTGTCTTGAATTTCTTTTTTCCTTTTTTCTTCATTACTTTTCTCTTCCTGGGTCCTTCTCTCTATATTTCTTCACAGGCAATTTGTATGCCAAATGCAGTATACTTTCAAAAATCCGAATTCTGGCATGTAATACCGAAATGCCAAACTCAAGAGCTTCGGGACTTGTTTCGTTCTTTTTGCTTAAAATATTGAAATCTTTTGAAGTTGCGCCACATATGTAGCATCGACTAGTTGAAGTGGTGTTGGTAGCAGAATTGCAAACTTTGGCATCAACATGGTCATTTTTAAAATGTGACCTATAAAAATTCTTTGCCATTAATGTTCACTTTTGTTGGAGTGAGGTTCAGAGTTGCATTTTGCACATAACTTATTTCTTCTTTTGTAACATCTGTAGTCTCTTTCACGTACCGAAATCGGATAGGGCGACAAAATCGTGGTGATGATGGGGTCGGGGTTTGCCATACTACTTTTTTGTTTTCTTTACCACAAACAATTTATAGTGGCACAAAAGAACTTAAAAATAGGTTAGCATCGGATTCGGCATCTTCAGAAAACTTTTGTTTGTACCGTGTTTGTTGTGACCCGTCACACCCCCATTTGCAAATAATCTTTAAAGAACTTCTTTCAATATTGTTAAGGGTTGTCAACACTTCTTCCAAATAGATTGATAAGCGCAGATTCATTTCTGCGCAAGAAGCCGTTACTCTTAATGCCGATTTTGGGGGGTAGCATTCTTGTTTTGCTTTTAATAAAAGATCGTAACAAGGGTAATGCTTTGGGTTTGTTGCCCTAATTATCTCATATTGTCGTCTTGTCAGATCAGCTTCTACAAACATTTTGAGTGCTTGAAAAGGGATCAAGGGAGCAATTGTGTCATTGGACTTGGAAATGGCTTTTCTATATTTACTAGCCCTTGTTGGAGAATTAGTAATATCTCTAAGGACTTTTGAGGCATCCCTTTTCCCCTCCGTTTGCAATACAACTTGCGCGGCATGTAAAATAATTTCGTCATCAACAGTAGAGCGCATTCCCTCAGTTTTTCTTCTCTTGCTCCACTCACTTGAATCCGCGAATGATTTGCACGGACGACCAGGCCGGTAAAGCGTCTCTATTGGTATTTCAAAAGTTCCTTCCAGCCAAAGATGATTTTTTTTCAAGAAAACTTCTTCAACTTTATAGGCCTTTAACCACCTTCGTTTTATTTCGGATTTGATGTAAGAAAACTTATGCTTCAGGATCTTTTTCCTTTCCTCAGTGCCTCCATAAAATACTATAAAGTGGTTTTCGAAATAATCCAATTTCTCACTTAAAGTCGGTAAATTTTGCCTTTGGATTTCCTCAAACATATATTTACGGGCCACTTTTTTCATCCCCGAGCAATTGGGTGACTCCATAACTAAGAAAATACAAAATAACGGCAAAAGAAAAAAAAATTGAATTTTTTTTTTAATCTAAAAACTTTGAACTGCTGCCAATAATCAATAAGCGGGATTCTGCGGTTGTTTTTTCTGCAGAATAAATATAAATGTGTGTTATATAGAGTAAATAAAAAATCATGACCGGGACGAGTCCTGATATATAACAAAATAGCTTTTAAAATAAAAAAAAACAATGATTTTTTTTTTGAAAAAGGTGTTTTGATAAATGGCCAAAAAAGATAACGAAAGTGAAAAATAAAATCAAAATTTTAATTTGTTTAATAAAAGCTTACCTAAATTATAAGAATCCATCACTTTCACTTCACTTAACAACTTTGCAAAAATTTTAGAGCTTTATAAAAAGTTAATGACTTTTTGTGTTAACCGAAAAAAATTAATTGCATTGCGAGTGACGATCGAATTCCGACTACCTGCTGAGAGGCGCAAGCACAATGAGAGGGGTAAAAAGGGTGGGGGGCTATTCCTGCAACTGTTTATTTTCTCAGAGAGTCATCGGTTTTTCTCTTTAAAGATTTTCATTTTTTCAATTATTTCCCCGTAGATATTGCAAATCGATGTATGTGCGGCGTGTCATCAAACAATCAAAACCTTGGAAAGTTGGATATGCCAAATCTTAGAGCATTGGGAATCAATTCACAAGGCAAAAATTCGTCAAATCTATACAACCCACTTGGAGCTATAGTTGCTGCTGCTTTAAGTCAATGGGTTGGAAACTTACCAACCCCATCACTAAATCAAGTTAAGACTTAAATCAATAAAGTGGAGAAGTAAAAGTAAAAGTAATCAATTAAATTGTGGGACTGCTTTACTTGTCCGTATCTAGACGATTTAGAAAACTACCAAGACAAGTAACAAATAGGAAAGAATTGCTTTATTTTATTCGACTTGTTATCCTTAATACAATTTCTTTTTTTAATTTTAATCATTGTGTGAATAAAAAACTTCAACTTTATTTTTTCCTTTAGATTTGCTTGAACTTAAATTGATTCCATGTAGGCGTTATAATAAGTCACTTCGTGTAACTCTATGATATTTTGAAATAAAGATTCATTTTAATTTTATATTTCTAATTTTGGAGGTGTTTTTATTGAAAAACTAAAAGATGAAACGTTTTACATGGTGAAAACAACAAAAGGTAATAAAACAGTTGATAAAACGGTCAGCGACTCAGAGTTAAGACGAAGCTTTGCTATATAAACTGTAGTACTTGTACTATGAATGTTAAATAATAACTGTTGCAATCAAAGGGTATGAAGCTATTCGTAACAATGTTTTGAGGCACTATATTGCGACATAGTCAAACGGCATCTCCAGAGTACTATATACTATACCTTGGGTACAGTTCAAAGAACATGCGTGCATTTGGAATCGACGAACCCCATTTTCGATGGAATAGAAGTTACCTTTCGGACCGTTCAATTCGCTATCTGCTATCCACAATGTAAATGCTGGTGCGCCCCAAGGCTCCGTTTTGCCTCCGTGTAATAGGTTTAGTTGGGTGTGTTTTTAATTATTATTATATAAAAGTTTTGTTGAGTGCATTGGACTGGCATGCTGGCGGTTGCTCGGCTTGAACTCGCCGGAAGTGGGTGGGATCTTGTCCAAGCGACCCAATCTCACCTATCACATTTAAACATTTATCATGCCGACATAAAAAAAAAGAACTCTTCATGAAACTTAACGTGAAAACAATTCAAAAAAATATATTCGGACGGACATTACCACTTAGAGGGCGCTGTGATGTTCTCAGCGCTGACCTATGCCCACCTGTAGGGAAAATATTTTGACAACTGTAATGTCAGTGTGACTTCACCACGGCTTTAAAAGCGATGAATATACTTACTTTTAGGTTCACACCAGTCACTAGATGGCGCTCATCCTACATTACCGATGCTCAATTTCATGGCGACACATTTCCGCTTTCTAATAATTCCCACTTTTGGAGAAATTTCCCTGGTCAAATGTGATCCCTTTCTAGGAAATTTTGCCTGTCAGATTAAATTCCTTCACGGAACAGTTCCTTCATACTCTGACAGAAATTATCCTGAAATTGATCCTTTTGAAATTATCTCTTCGGATTTTTATATCCGATCTGTCAATTGCACCACTAATGTCAGAGAGTTCCAAAACTGGAATCCGATTTAGCTCTATGTATTAGTGTCAGTGTGCTATTCACCAGACCGACTCGGTGGTGAAATTAGTTTGTATAATTTTTATACCACACTAAAGAGAAACAGAATTTTGAGACATATCAGTTCTGATGAATATTTGTCTGGGTTGAGATTTCCCCATGGCGGGGTCAGTTTCGGTGTAATAAAAGTTTTTATATTACACAGATCATCCAATACATTCATTAGACATGAGAACGATGTGACAGAGTTGATTTGTCATAAAGTTGCATTGGTATGAAAAATTTAATGATTGTGGAATTTATTTTCCCTAACGCATGTCCAGCATCCCGCATCTGATGAAATGGTTGACACACGTCGGTTGGACAAATTGGAAGTCACAATCCAATTGTTTAGTTGGGTTTTTTCCAAGTTCCATGACGGTGGTGACATCTAGGCGTGAGCCAGATAAACTAATAATAAAAACATTACTCTTTGAACATGCCCCAGCCATAGAGAAATTTCCCTATCGCTACCCTTCAAGCAAATTGATCCGAATTGGATCCACGCGCGGAGTCAAATTCACATACTAGAATCCGCATACGGACCCAAATAAGGAGCCGTAAAACGACGTTTGTCGGCTCCATTTAGTATGTAAATTAGAATTCCCACGGACTCACTTGTGAGAGAGAAATAGAGAGAGAGAAAGTGAGAGAGAGGGAGAGAGCGAGCGAGCGCGTCCCGCTCAGCGAAATTGCACCCAAAACAAACATGAAAACAAAAATATAATAAAAGCAAACGAGTTGGAGTATCGAAAAAAACTTCTGTCGTCCAAAACAAAATATAAATAAAATTTGTTGCCATATTTTTATTTTTTTTTATTCTTTATTCTTTATAAACCAAAAAGTAAACATAGTAGTAGTAGTTTTATAAATTTATTGAGGTTTTTTTCCAGGGTATGATTACATTTCATTCATTATAAATTAACACGGTATTAATATATATTTGCCGACTTAGAAGTGGCCAGGCTACACAATTTATATTTTTTTGTTGTTTAATTATATTAAGACAACTCTGAACTTTAGGCAAATAACTAATTACTTTATAAACGTATTTGAAGCACGAGTATTAAGTACGTGTCCACTCAAAAAGACCATGATGTTTACTAAAAATAAAAAGTAAACATATTATACATGAATAAAAGGCTCCTGCATCCTGCTATCTCCCTCCCTCTCTCAATCTATTGAAAAAGAAAAAAAAAATGATCCGACTCTCGATTCTCTTTCTTAATTTGGTATGCCATGCATGCAATTTCGTGAGAGGCCTCGTTAAACGCAGACTCAGGTGAGCCAGAATTGAACCGAGAATTCTGAAGTCAGTAATTTTTGCTTGAAGGGTACTGTGAGTGGTTTGATACTCTATGGCCAGCCATATAAAAATATGATCGAGATCATATTTCTGTCTATTTCATATTCGGCCAGCCTACCTACCAGTCACATTTACTAAAAGTTCAAGTTCGCGTGCAAGTCAGCAATTTTTTTTTCCTGTTGGGATTATTTCTGAAAAATAAGGTATGTAAAATATAAAATATTTCGGATAAACAGGCCGAATATATTCAGTCTGTCTATCGCATAACAATTTTTACGAGTTATTCCCGAATTTCAGGTAATTTTATAACACTTGAAATTTGTTTCCTTGAAATTTTTCTTGGCAAAATTTTTTTTATTGCGCGTCGGTGGTACCACACAACGTGGCTTGCAACGACGTGGCATCACATTCGTTATACTTTGTATAACCGTAGGAATCCTATCCTTAGGATTTTTAAGGATTTTTGCTGTAAATAAAGGTATGTTTCATGAATTTTCAATTTGCATAAAAATTGATATATGGCATGGTTTTCCTCCTAGGAAACGCCAGAGCACATGGTTTTGGCATTGGCAATCCATGTGGCCATCGACGCATCACGGGCAGGATCATCTATAAATCTATAAAATTCCTATTACATCTATACTTACTTATCAACCCTGAGTTGTTGAGATTTCTGCAGCGGTATCCTGAAGGGATCCCGAAGGAGTTAATTAAAACACCAGATACATTGAAACCCAGTGAAGTGTTGTGCTTTTTTTGTGTTAAGGGAATTTTTCTGCTAAGCCACGTGCGGCCGACGCAGTCCCGCTCCACAGATCCGTAATTTCACTGTCGTCTGGATACCAGAATCCCCGAGGAAGTGGCGTGTCGTTGCTGTTTAGCGTACCTCACCCTTCCGCCTACTTTTCGTTCGACAACGTGGAATTATTAACGCATCCACTGCACCGTCCTGACGCCACGGTTGCAGAACACCTTTCATTATATCCATTGACATTGTTGTATGAATTCTGAAGCACCACCTGCGGTGCCAAGAAAGCCCACCTGCGGGCACCTACACATTGTTTCATAACATTTACTGCGAGCAGGAGATCCCTGAGATCAATCATTGAATATCCATCTGATTGGACAAGTGTTCCTCAAATTGGATATATCATCACTTTCATCTGTACTTTAGACACCACGCGCGGTGTATACACCAAGCGCACCTCAGCTCTGTTGCGGATCCGCATTGGATTTGGACGCTTATGCCTCTGATCTTGCGAAACGTTTGCATCCCTACAACTGGAGTATCATTTTGGTCCTCTTCGAGTCTTCAAGCTTCATCAGTTCGAGTTATTGTTATCAACATTGAGGATATGAAGGAGTGCGATTACACATCCATATCAATAAAGACAAAATTCACTTGAGTATCATTTTTCAATTTTACTTTATTATTAGTATATCTGTATGGTAGATGTAGTTATTTTATATTTATATAAAAGTGCTTATTATTTTTGATCCATGAAACTAAATGAAAGATAATCCTATAGACTCAATTTTGCTGCCTACGTTAACGTTAAATTTAATTGCTTGTGCTACAGAATCGATAAAAGATTCGGTTTTTTTGAATATTAATAATTTACTATCGCGAGATTATTCTTTTTTCTTCTTGAACTGCGAACTAATTTTGGCAAAACTTTTGAATACATTGCTAAATTTAAAATCATCCACAGATAGTCTGGTAACTATCCGACATTTATCTTCGTCCTTTAAGTGTAGTATGTTATGTGAAATTGAGTTTTCTCTACTTTGGTTTGTCCAAGTATTTAATTGGCAACCAACCCCAGAGTCACTAAGACTCCTCACGCCAATCATCAATTATATTGCTAGGGATATAAACTCCCTACCCCGCTGTATAGCTGGTAAATTGCATCTTGTGAATATGTGATATCAAGTTGCAACAATAAATCATTGAATAAATTTTGAATATACAGATAAATATTTTTGAAAATACGATATTAGATAGGAGCAGTGCACTTCTTCATCTAGGTATTTAAGATTTTTAAACTATATTGATTTTTTTGAACATATTCAACTATATTGCAATTTACTTTAATTTATCATATACGAACTGTATATGCATTTATTTTCAACTTTTACTTTTCAGCGACCCTCCCTGATACTGGCCTGAATATTGATTCTTCAGTTTGATATAGTCATTTCTACTATTCAACATTTTTCCTTATCATCCTTCTTGACACTTTAAGAAACTCTGTTGTTTTCTAGTATTTATTAAGTGTACATCCTTCCTTTATTTGTCTTTCTGAATTGTTTGCAATTCACTCCACACATTGGATTTGCTTCCATTGTGGTCTCACTTACTTTGTACTTCGATTATTATGGTAATATTTGCCATCTGATCATGGTTTTGTTTGTGTGGTATACCATTATGGTACCAACAGACCTTTTTTATGATGTTACTAATTATTAACCTTTACGGTTACGGTACACTCCTTACTGGTATTCTTACCTGAAACGTGTTTTCCCATCAGCCCTTCGTTGGCTTTGAATTCGTTTTGACTTTACGTTGCAAAGTGTTAATACACTACCTGTGTTCTCACTTATCTATCTATTATCCTTAACAGTTTGTAGGAAATAAATGAAAGATATTTATTGGAGATCCTTTGTTGTGTTTGTTGTTTGTTTGGATTAGGTCAGACGGAAGTGACGGTTTATGACTCCGCTCTTCACGCCTATCATTAGTAAATACGCTATTTACCTGAGTTGCCTTGTATTAGTTTGACTACAATTTCGTTGCGGTCGCGTATTTCTATTTGAAATTCGATATACATTCGGTAAATTCTTTTCGAAATCGGTTTACTCAAATTTAATTACAATATTAACAGCATTAACAAGCCGCTGTGGCCTAATTGTTTTTACTTTGTTTTGATATTAATTGTTTTATTGTCGTGATCTACGTTTTGTACGCGTGATTAACAATAGTATTAATTTTACTTTACTTGAATTTTTAAAAGATTATCGACCTTTTCATTTATTGAGATTTACGTACTTGCCTTACCCTTCTGGTAGTAAATTTCGGTATTAGCAAGATTGAATCTTGAATATCGATTTCATAATTGATAAAGTTACATTTTATAAGAGTTTTGATAACGGTTGAAAATATCGGTCGAGTAAATATATTTAAAATTTTGATTTAAATACATATTCTTTTGATAGCTTAAGTATTTAGAAAATAATTACCCTGTTAGTATTAAGAATTTATTAAATAAAAATTTTGTATGGTTATAGTAATTGAAACTTTTTGCAGTCTTCATTTATCTAGTTGATTTTGATGCAGACTTTCTTTCAGTTTTTCTATGAGTAATAGTAATTTAGTTACTATGGAATAAGTTATTTAGGTCCGATGGGGGTTGTATAGAACTCTCTCTCCCTCACCTTTTCATGAACGGTGGAACATTTTGTATAGGATGTTTGGGTTAGTTTTAGATTAGTATAGAGATTTAGTAATGTAGGTCAGGCTTGACCTACATTCATATTAAGGGGCTTCTTCATAATATTATTAGCCTGCCATAGAGAAGCCATGGTTCGAAGAGGGAGTTGATCCTCTTTGGAAACAGGTGGGTTATGAGACAGGGGTTGTCGCTTACATCATAGATAACCCGACACTCGGTCAGTCACTTCGTACCTACACTCTACAAAATATGAGAGCATGTTAGAGATAAGGTTGATGCCAGCTCTAGGTATCTTTTAACATCTAAAGATATCAACGTTAAGTAAACTATTTAGTGTGGTCAAGGATATTTGTGGTAAAAGAAATATTTCTACTTAAAACTCCATAGGAAGTGCAGGGCTAATTCTTTTCACCAGTAATCGAAATATTATTACTCCTACAGTGAGTGTCTCAGACTAAGAGGGTCTGAGAGAAAGAGACACATGCATCATAATGAACAAATGTATCACGTGCCACAGGCCTTAGTCTTTTAGATAGAAAGGGATATGTCAACATCCATATCCAGATATGCAGGGTAAAAACTTGTAGCACCGTCGCGATCCCACAGCAAGGACTCACTTCCCTTCTGCTCTTGAGCGGAGCGGGGCAATGCTGCATATCGACGCGGTGGTCGATCGGCGACAACCTCAATTTGCCTCTCGGGTCAATGCCCTCCAGTACGTGTAGTGGACTGAAGAGTCGTACGGGGTAGGGGAATTGAGGGACAGAAAATTCGACTTACTATTTTTTTTTTCTTCTATACCAACCGAGTTCGTGAAGGATGTAAGATTCGGCTTTCGTCATTTCCCATGACGCATGGAGGCAATAGGCCTTTGTGACTGGCGAGGACTAGGGGTTCCGGAATCCTCTTCTCTTCTACGAACACTACGTTGATTGGGTCGGCTTCGGATCTTTTGAGTGTAGTAGTGGTCTCGTGGTGACTAATGACTGTTTCCACGTGGATTTTCGGTATGAGATTACTTTTTGAAGTTTGAGAATAATTCTCTGGTGAGTTTAGTTTTGAGTATGTGTTGATTTGATTTTAGGTATTTCAGGTCATCGAAGCTACCAATTATAAAAATAACAATAAATTATCCACTTGCATTCTGGTTTCCTCTGGTTGTTACAAATCTAGTTCTGATGTGATCGACATGGTAAGTTATATGTTCTAAGGGATGTAGGTTGTGATCTTAGTTTGGGCCTATCTCTTACTCATCGTGTCTATGGTATTTGGATGTATTGGTATATGTTCACATTTATGGTGGAACCTAACAGAATGCGTAATCGTAAGTGTATGTATGCATCTCGATACCTACGTGGTCCTGTCATGCAACTATGAGAGAAGCGAAAGAACCGAAATGCTATGTTGGATAAGTCTGTGTATGGAGAAAGTAAGGCCAAGGATTTGTATGGTGAAGATATTCCTAGTAGAGACATGGTGCTCGATTAAGATGAGTGTATGGGTACTGCGCTTTACTACCACCACCAGGAAACACTGCATTTGAAGCACGTACTGGCAGTAGGGGTCCTATAAGATCATCTGTAGGTTGGTCTTTGCTTGATGCCCTCTACCGGGTGAACGTGTCAACCAAAATACCATCATCATCATACATGTCCTAGCGAGAGGATATTCGTCCTTTCCTTAGTAGGTAGAAATTATTGACGTATTAGAGTTGGTGCCTAAAGTGAGACATACGTTTTTTCGTATACTGCACTGGCCTCACTCTGTGCGTTTGTGATTAATAATTTCGTTTCTATTTTTCTACGTTACAGAATGGCGCCCAACGTGTGGGGCCTGGAGCACTTACCCGATACTTTGTTCTGATGTTCATTTTGATTATTGAGAAGTTTAGTTTTTTTTAAGTTTTGGTGTTAAGAATTTTTTTTTGGTGTTCGAGCAACATTTTTTTTGTTCGAAAAATTTCTTTTCTGAGTTTAAGTTGCTTTGGAAGAGTTATTCTGCTGGAGGAATAACATCTAGTCTATGTTTTTGATGCCTTATTGTCCGGGAGATTGGTGATCAAGTTCCTAATCTTCGTCTGTTGCATAGGATTCATTCGTAGTACTTTACCTTCTCTTTTGCTTTTGATTAAGGTTTTCGGTATCTTTATTGTCCAGGATTTAGACGTTTTCGAGTCTGGTCGTCTGTTGCGAGAGTACTGAAACTTTTTTCTTTTGAGTTTAGAAGAATTTTGAATTCTTCAAGGATGTTGTTGATAGATCTTTTGACCGGTGGTTGGTGAACAAGTTCCCGATGCACGTCTGTTGCAGAAGCTATTAACACTCCAAGAGAATTCACTCACTCACCTTTAATGCTTATATTCGGATCCTTCAGTTTTTGTATTGAGTAAAATTACAAGCCCAAATATATGATGATGTTTTCATTCAGTTATGTTTTTGTCGGAGTTCGCTAAGTTGATGGAAGTCTCATGAAGCGCTAACCGGTCTTTTGTGAACATGTTCCTAACGCACGTCTGCAGTAGCGTAATGAGACTCCTGATAACTGACCGAATTTCCAATTTTTCATTGACTGATGTTGTACATTTATTGACCCAATAGTTAGTCCACATCCACTTATTATTTTTAAAGTTTTTGTTAGTTTTTTTGGGAAGTTAGTCGCTAGGCGCAGTACTTCCACTTTCCGTTCATGTTTATGGGAGGAGTTTCTTTCCAGCCCCCGGACCGTATTTTGATGTTAAGCCAATTTAGTATTTCTGAAGTTTAAGAATTATTGAGTAATTTCTGAGATTTTGCAGTGTTGCATTTATGAGTATATTTAAGATTTTTGCAGTGTTGCACCTTTTTTGAGTATTTGCAGTGTTGCACCCTTTTGAGTATTTTCGGAAGATAAGGAAGACGTAATCCTGATGATTCCATCTTTGAGTTTTGAGTATTTTCGGAAAATAGGGAAGACGTAATCCTGAAGGTTCCATTTTTTTGAGTTTAGTATCTTCGTTTGGTGAGGTCGTGGAATTCTGCGTGTTTCACGGGTCATTGAAACGCTTTAGTTTTGAGTTTAGATTTAGCACTCTTTAGTTTAGCATATCTTACATTTTTTCTATATTTAGTTTGAGATTATAGTCTTTGAAAACTTGAACTAGAAGAAGGTTCATTAGTTTACAAAGAGCTTTAATAGGTTTTTGTAGAGATTAAGTTTTTTCTTGAAGAATAAGTTACAGATATTCAGTTTTGAAGTTTATGAGTATTTAGCTTATCTTACGTATTTAAGTATAATTAATTTTTTTTTTTTTTTTCTTATTGAGCTTGATTTTCGATACGATTGTTTCGGAACTCAATTTTTGCGAAGTCTAAGGAAGAAGTTTACCTTAGACCAACATAAATTTATTTTCACTACTTTATTTTTAAGATTTTTGAAGTTTTGTAGGAAGTTTGATAATATCAACTTCTCTCCAAATAACCATATTCAATAAGTTTTGAATATTAACTTTTGATATATTTTTGAATTTTTGCTTGGTGTTAATTAGTGAACGAATCACTTACACCACATTTTGTATAGATATTAAGCTTTTTCTTTGTTGTGTGTAATTTTCGTAGCACAGCCCAATGCCCGGCTCTGCTAGGAAATTCTTTAATCCTGGTCCTTACAACCCGGAATACTACGCACGTGTAGCTGACGATATGGCGTCAACTGCACCCGCTAATCCTCAGGATGATTCCGTACATTCAGCCCACCACTCTGGTTTAGGCACGGATCATTCAAGCCCACCCGCTCGCGTACCAGCGAATGAAGGGCAACCTTTAGGCTCACCTTTGACTCCTGAAGAGCAAAGAAGAGCACAACAAGCGGCCAATCAATCTGCTTATATGCAAGAGATGATATCGGCAACGGTAGATTTACACCGGATGGATGACAGGAAATTTTTTGTTGAAGAACTTTCGCGAGGTCTCGCTGAAAGTCAAGCCATTTTATTAAGACATGTAACTGAATTGATACATAGTAGGGAGAACAATGCTAATAACCAAAACGTGAGTTATGCGAATAATGCTAATAATAGTAACAGTAATGTTGATGATAATGTCAATCATCCACCAGTTTCACAGCCAACACCGGCTTTTCAAATTAGTCGGCCTCCAAATTCCGCAGTAATTCCCTACGTCGACATGCCTACTCCTCAAGGTAGGTCTGTCAATTTTCCAGCCAGAACTGTGGCTGGCGATTTTGTTGATTTAACAAGTTTCGTGCCGGTTGCGCCTTCATTGGCTACACAACCTGCACCACAACCCGTTCCTCCTGGAGCAAGTTCAAGTACCCCTCCGGTACATCCTTCGAACATGGCTCAGGGTGTGAACGTGGACGAGTTCATGTCGCGCATGAATTCTATTCGTTTGGATAACGATCAGTCTGCGGCTTCTCAGCCGAAAGCACTACACTCTAGTTATCCTACGTCTGGTGCCTACCCACTATTCCACAAATGGGGAATTAAGTTTGATGGGAGGAACATGCCAGTAGATGACTTTTTGTTCCGTTTGGACCTCATTAGAGCTTGTTATCGCTTTTCATGCGAAGAAGTGTCTGGTGGTTTCCACCAATTTTTATCTGGACCTGCTGAACAGCAAAATCTGCACGCGTCCTGGCAAACGCTATAATTGGCGTTAATTGAGCAATTCCGCAGCCTCAAAACGGATACGGAACTGTCTCGCAGGTTGTATGATCGTAAGCAACAATCAGGGGAGTCCTTCAATGACTTCTTCGATGCTATGATGCATATGAACTCCAACTTGCGAATCCCTAAGAACGACAGGGAAATGATTGAAATCATTAAGGCTAATGTGAAACGACAACTAGGTCAGTCGTTGATATCCTATAGCACATACAGTCTTCAAGAGCTAGCATATTAATGTCGCACTATTGAAAAATTCTTCGGTAGTTCTAATAACCCGCGACAACCTTTCGTACCAAATTCGTACAAACAACCGCACCCACCCAGACGTTACATCAACGCGTTGGATGAGGAAACTCCTGAAGATGAATTAGCAGTTGCACTGCCTGAGCAGGTGGAATCGTACCACCCCGAATTAATGAAATGCTGGAAATGCCAAACCGTGGGCCATGGATTCCGCGATTGTGCAGATCCAAGGCAAATTATTTTCTGTTTTAGATGCGGTTTACCGAATGTCTATAGTCCAAATTGTCCTAGATGTGCGGGAAACCCGAAGGGAGCTAATCCACCATCCGGGGGGATGCGCACGATAAAAGCTAACCCGGAATTGTAAGCACCAGGAAGGAAGAACCTTTGCTTAACACTCGTACAATTACTATTTTAAAAAGAAACCCTAATGAATTTTTATTGACTGATACCCAATCTAATACACTTTTGAATTTTCCTGAAATTAAGAATAAATCTGATTTACTTTATAGAAAACCATTTCACGAAAGGCTATTCAATTAGGCAAGGAATCCAATGATCCTCGTCCTTATGTGAATGTAGAGATGTTGGCAGACAAGTTTCTTGGTCTCTTGGATTCCGGTGCGAGCATTAGTTGCTTGGGTACAGATTGCGTAGACTAATTAAAAGCGAAGCACGTTAAGGTTAGGAATGTCGAGTCTACGGTGTCCACTGCGGACGGGAAACAGCAGCAAATTAGGGGAATGTTTACTACTGATGTCCAGTACAACGGCATGCTGTTTAGCATGGATTTTTACATCGTGCCAACTCTTTCTCAGCGTTTATATTTAGGCGTTGATTTTTGGCGTAAGTTTGGACTGACACCTCATCTGATTTCTTCCATATCGGATTTTCCATCGGATGGAAACTCCAGAAACCAAGTGAAGCTCAGTCACGAAGAATCCACTCAACTTCGTGATGTGATTCGTGGTTTTCCTTCTTTCACGAGCAAGGGGCTCGGGAAAACGACACTGGTAGAGCATTGCATCGATACGGGTGATGATATACCAATTAAGCAGAGGTATTATCCTGTTTCTCCTGCGGTACAAGCAATGATGTATGAGGAATTGGATCGTATGTTGTCTTTGGGGGTCATCGAAGAAAGTTCTAGTGCATGGTCTTCACCAGTTGTGCTAGTGCGCAAGCCTGGGAAGATCCGCCTATGCCTAGACTTTCGGAAGGTGAACTCGGTCACAAAGAAGGATGCGAGGCCAATTGCCCATATTTAGGGTCTGTTAGCACGCCTTTCAAAAACTCGCTATATTTCTAGTGTGGATTTGAAAGACGCATTCTGGCAGATACCGTTGGAGAAAACATCAAGGGAAACGACTGCTTTTACAGTACCTGGTAGACCTTTGTACCATTTCAAGGTCATGCCATTTGGTTTGTGTAATGCAACGCAGAGTCTGAGTTATCTTATGTCTAAGGTCATTCCGACAGAATTGCGGGATCTAGTGTTCGCCTATCTCGATGACCTTTTGGTCGTGTCTGAAACTTTCGACGAACACTTGGCGATATTGAGGCGTGTAAGTCAGGAATTGACTAGGGCAGGACTGACTATCAACGGGGAGAAATCCAAGTTCTGTTTTGATGAGCTTCAGTATCTAGGTAATAAGGTTGGGCAAGGCTGTTTGAAAGCTGACCCCGACAAAATTGCAGCAATTAATGAATTTCCGGTACCTACCACAACTCGTCAAGTAAGACGTTTCTTAGGAATGGCGGGATGGTACCGGCGATTCGTTAAAGATTTTTCAACGCCTGCCTCTCCTTTGACTGATGTACTGAAGAAAGGTAAAGCGTTCGAGCTTAACCAGAAGGCTCTGGAAGCCTTTAATTCCATTAAACAGGCGTTGACGACAGCTCCGGTGCTGGTTAACCCTGATTTCTCGAAGGAATTCGTGATTTTGTGTGATGCATCCGCGTCCGGTATCGGGTGTGTTCTTTGTCAGTGGGACGATATGGGGCTGAACGCCCAATCTATTACTTCGCCCAGAAGCTTAACGCTGCGCAAAGAAATTACTCCGTCACCGAACGGGAATGCCTTGCAACTGTACTTGGTATCCAGAAGTTTCGATCGTATGTCGAGGGATATCATTTTAAAGTAATCACAGACCACTCTAGCTTGAAGTGGCTGATGAATTTAAAGGATCCTACTGGCAGGTTGGCCAGGTGGAGCATGCGTCTCCAAGGATTCGATTTCGTGGTAGAGCATCGAAGGGGAACTTTGAATGTCGTGCCAGACCCTCTGTCGAGAGTATATGAGGCAGACAATTTGACGGTAGAAGCGTTCCTTTCATGCCTAGCACGAGTCGACCCGAGGAGGTACTCCACTTGGACTTAGAGAATTCCTCTTTCCAGTCAGAAGGATACCTGGACCTCATCAACCACATCAAGAAGGAGCAGGAGCGATTACCAGATCTCAAGGTATCTGAGGGATACGTGTACAAACGTACCAGACACGCTATTGGTAATCCCCTCGCAGACGACTTAACGTGGAAACTGTGGGTTCCATCTGAGATGACGAAATCATTTATTGAGTTAGCACATAATCCTCCAAGATCTTCTCACGGCGGTGTCGTGAAAACTCTCTATAAGTTGAGACAACGTTTTTATTGGGCGAGTATGTATACACAGGTCAAACATTTTGTTGATACATGCGAAGTTTGTAAAACAACTTAAGCTTAGAATATGACGCTTCGGATGGAGATGGGAAGAAGTTTTGTGGTCGATCGACCATTCCAACATCTGTATATAGATTTTTTGGGTCCCTATCCAAAGTCGAGGAGCGGTAACGTATTTATAATTATTGTTGTCGATCAGTTAACGAAATTCGTTCTTATTAAACCATTGAGAAAAGCCACGGCTATCAACGTAGTTAAGTTCTTGCAGGAGGATGTATTTTTAGTATATGGTGTGCCAGAGAGCATACTCTCTGATAACGGCACTCAACTCCTAAGTAAGGAATTTCAAAGTTATTTGAATGCATACGGTGTAAAGCATTATAAAACGGCAGTTTACTCGCCACAAGCGAATGCTAGTGAAAGAGTAAATCGCTTAATTTTAGCGGCTATTCGCGCGTATATAAATCCTAAACAATCTAATTGGGACGCCCATCTATCGTTCATAAGTAGTGCACTCCGCACCACTGTTCATTCTACTCACAAGATGTCCCCCTATGAAGCTCTGTTTGGTCAGAGAATGATTGAGCATGGGGCGGATTATCGACTGTTGAGAGAGTTAGGAGGTTTGAACAACTCGGAGATAGATTGGCTACCAAAAACGGCAAAAATGAATATTCTCCATTCCTATTTGAAGGAAACATTAGCTAAGGCCCATGCTGACTATGAGAAAGTGTACAATGTGCGTAGTCACAAGGTCAACTATAGGGTGGATGACGAGGTTTATAAACGGAATTTCGTGCTTAGCGATTCATCAAAGCACTTTAATGCGAAACTCAGCCCTAAATTCATTAAGGTTAGAATTGTAAGAATTATCGGTGATAATTTATATGAGGTAGTGGATAGCAAAGGCTATAAACCGACGGTGCACACTAAAGACCTTAAGAGGTAGTGTGAGATGATGATGTGTTAGTGAATGCAGTGTTAGTGGTGACTACACTTTCCTTCTCTACACACTCCAATATGTTCACTCACGAACAATTTTCTACTGTGATATGTTTATCATTGTGCCTGGCGTATGCTCAGCTGTGCATGAGACCCTTGTGCTTGTCCATTATTGTTCCTTTTCCTTCTTCATGCAATTTTTTTTTGCAAGGAGAACCATTTACGTTTTGTGTTTATCGTTTGTTTGATTGAATATCAGATTATCTGTGTGCTACTCACACAGCGAACCAAACAATTTCTTTATTTTTTTAAGCAATATAGGAAATATTCTCCTTTTCCTTCTGCTTTGGGAACAAATAAGATTTGTTCCAAAAGCACAAGTTTTGTAGGGAAAATATTTTGACAACTGTAATGTCACTGTGACTTCACCCCCAAAATTTTTTTTTTGATGTGTGACCACGGCCTTAAAAGCGATGAATATACTTACTTTTAGGTTCACACCAGTCACTAGATGGCGCTCATCATACATTACCGATGCTCAATTTCATGGCGACACATTTCCGCTTTCTAATAATTCCCACTTTTGGAGAAATTTCCCTGGTCAAAAGTGTTCCCTTTCTAGGAAATTTTGCCTGTCAGATTAAATTCCTTCACGGAACAGTTCCTTCATACTCTGACAGAAATTATCCTGAAATTGATCCTTTTGAAATTATCTCTTCGGATTTTTATATCCGATCTGTCAATTGCACCACTGTCAGAGAGTTCCAAAACTGGAATCCGATTAAGCTCTATGTATTAGTGTCAGTGTGCTATTCACCAGACCGACTCGGTGGTGAAATTAGTTTGTATAATTTTTATACCACACTAAAGAGAAACAGAATTTTGAGACATTTCAGTTCTGATGAATATTTGTCTGGGTTGAGATTTCCCCATGGCGGGGTCAGCTTCGGTGTAATAAAAGTTTTTATATTACACAGATCATCCAATACATTCATCAGACATGAGAACGATGTGACAGAGTTGATTTGTCATAAAGTTGCATTGGTATGAAAAATTTAATGATTGTGGAATTTATTTTCCCTAACGCATGTCCAGCATCCCGCATCTGATGGAATGGTTGACACACGTCGGTTGGACAAATTGGAAGTCACAATCCAATTGTTTAGTTGGGTTTTTTCCAAGTTCCATGACGGTGGTGACATCTAGGCGTGAGCCAGATAAACTAATAATAAGGACATTACTCTTTGAACATGCCCCAGCCATAGGGAAATTTCCCTATCGCTACTGTGAGTGGTTTGATACTCTATGGCCAGCCATATAAAAATATGATCGAGATCATATTTCTGTCTATTTCATATTCGGCCAGCCTACCTACCAGTCACATTTACTAAAAGTTCAAGTTCGCGTGCAAGTCAGGAATTTTTTTTCCTGTTGGGATTATTTCTGAAAAATAAGGTATGTAAAATATAAAATATTTCGGATAAACAGGCCGAATATATTCAGTCTGTCTATCCCATTACTATTCATAACAATTTTTACGAGTTATTCCCGAATTTCAGGTAATTTTATAACACTTGAAATTTTTGTCCTTGAAATTTTTCTTGGCAAAATTTTTTTTATTGCGCGTCGGTGGTACCACACAACGTGGCTTGCAACGACGCGGCATCACATTCGTTATACTTTGTATAACCGTAGGAATCCTATCCTTAGGATTTTTAAGGATTTTTGCTGTAAATAAAGGTATGTTTCATGAATTTTCAATTTGCATAAAAATTGATATATGGCATGGTTTTCCTCCTAGGAAACGCCAGAGCACATGGTTTTGGCATTGGCAATCCATGTGGCCATCGACGCATCACGAGCAGGATCATCTATAAATCTATAAAATTCCTATTACATCTAAACTTACTTATCAACCCTGAGTTGTTGAGATTTCTGCAGCGGTATCTTGAAGGGATCCCGAAGGAGTTAATTAAAACACCAGATACATTGAAACCCAGTGAAGTGTTGTGCTTTTTTTGTGTTAAAGGAATTTTTCTGCTAAGCCACGTGTGGCCGACGCAGTCCCGCAAGTGGCGTGTCGTTGCTGTTTAGCGTACCTCACCGTTCCGCCTACTTTTCGTTCGACAACGTGGAATTATCAACGCATCCACTGCACCGTCCTGACGCCACGGTTGCAGAACACTTTTCATTATATCCATTGACATTGTTGTATGAATTCTGAAGCACCACCTGCGGTGCCAAGAAAGCCCACCTGCGGGCACCTACACATTGTTTCATAACATTTACTGCGAGCAGGAGATCTCTGAGATCAATCATTGAATATCCATCTGATTGGACAACTGTTCCTCAGATTGGATAAATCATCACTTTCATCTGTACTTTAGACACCACGCGCGGTGTATACACCAAGCGCACCTCAGCTCTGTTGCGGATCCGCATTGGATTTGGACGCTTATGCCTCCGATCTTGCGAAACGTTTGCATCCCTACAACTGGAGTATCGTTTTGGTCCTCTTCGAGTCTTCAAGCTTCATCAGTTCGAGTTATTGTTATCAACATTGAGGATATGAAGGAGTGCGATTACACATCCATATCAACAAAAACAAAATTCACTTGAGTATCATTTTTCAATTTTACTTTATTATTAGTATATCTGTATGGTAGATGTAGTTATTTTATATTTATATAAAAGTGCTTATTATTTTTGATCCATGAAACTAAATGAAAGATAATCCTATTGTTCTTTACCTAAGGCGTAGGTTCAAGAAATATGTAATTTAAGTTTTTTAATTTGACCAAAGTTGCAGTCAAATGCAAATATGAAAAAAAACCTTTTTTTTAATAACGTTATAAAAGAATTTATTTATAAGGCTAAGTTGTAGCTACTTGTTACAATACAAAATCGCAATTGAATTTTACATTATAAATTTGTTAGAACGAAAGCTCGCACTCCTTACTGTCTGTTATATAAAATGTAAGTTACAGCTGATCGTTATGTACAGGGTCAACAACCTTTACTTGGAGAAATTACTTCCAGTTCTACTTCCAAATTTATTAAGATTACTAATACTAACAAACTTTAATCAATGCCCCACGTAAGAGGTCTTGGTATGAGCGAGATGCACTCATTCTATTTTCTTCTAATACAATTTTTACATAAATAACTTTCCTTAAAGGAATTCCTAAATTTACTAGAAAGAGACAGTATAATTCAATAATTCATAGGTTCTTTCATTTTTTACAATTTCTTTTTAGTTTGTCTCTTTTCATTGCGTTCGGTTTAAATAAATTATTATGTTATTTAAAATTAATTTTACATGTGTTGTGTAAAAAATATTAATATAAAATTGTGAATAAACATTGTATCAATCATTGATCATGTATTTTGCAATCATTGCAACATTTATTTGCATATCAATGATTGATTCAGTGTTTAAAGCGAAATCTTCAATTTGGTGTGAAGTGTTTTGTTGTTGGTTTTGTTAGAAGCCAACACCTATAGACTCGATTTTGAAACTATAATTACCTAATGTTAACGCATTTAACTTTACTTTTTGCTGCCTACGTTAACGTTAAATTTAATTGCTTGTGCTACAGAATCGATAAAAGATTCGGTTTTTTTGAATATTAATAATTTACTATCGCGAGATTTTTCTTTTTTCTTCCTGAACTGCGAACTAATTTTGGCAAAACTTTTGAATACATTGCTAAATTTGAAATCATCCACGGATAGTCTGGTAACTATCCGACATTTGTCTTCGTCCTTTAAGTGTAGTATGTTATGTGAAATTGAGTTTTCTCTACTTTGGTTTGTCCAAGTATTTAATTGGCAACCAACCCCAGAGTCACTAAGACTCCTCAAGCCAATCATCAATTATCTTGCTAGGGATATAAACTCCCTATATCGCTGTATAGCTGGTAAATTGCATCTTGTGAATACGTGATATCAAGTTGCAACAATAAATCATTGAATAAATTTTGAATATACAGATAAATATTTTTGAAAATACGATATTAGATAGGAGCAGTGCACTTCTTCATCTAGGTATTTAAGATTTTTAAACTATATTGATTTTTTTGAACATATTTAACTATATTGCAATTTACTGATATCATATACGAACTGTATATGCATTTATTTTCAACTTTTACTTTTCAGCGACCCTCCCTGATTCTGGCCTGAATATTGATTCTTCAGTTTGATGTAGTCATTTCTACCATTCAACATTTTTCCTTATCATCCTTCTTGACACTTTAAGAAACTCTGTTGTTTTCTAGTATTTATTAAGTGTACATCCTTCCTTTATTTGTCTTTCTGAATTGTTTGCAATTCACCCCACACATTGGATTTGCTTCCATTGTGGTCTCACTTACTTTGTACTTCGATTATTATGGTAATATTTGCCATCTGATCATGGTTTTGTTTGTGTGGTATACCATTATGGTACCAACAGACCTTCTTTTATGATGTTACTAATTATTAACCTTTACGGTTACGGTACACTCCTTACTGGTATTCTTACCTGAAACGTGTCTTCCCATCAGCCTTTCGTTGGCTTTGGAATTCGTTTTTACTTTACGTTGCAAAGTGTTAATACACTACCTGTGTTCTCACTTATCTATCTATTATCCTTAACAGTTTTTAGGAAGTAAATGATAGATATTTATTGGAGATCCTTTGTTGTGTTTGTTGTTTGTTTGGATTAGGTCAGACGGAAGTGACGGTTTATGACTCCGCTCTTCACGCCTATCATTAGCAAATACGTTATTTACCTGAGTTGCCTTGTATTAGTTTGACTACAATTTCGTTGCGGTCGCGTATTTCTATTTGAAATTCGATATACATTCGGTAAATTCTTTTCGAAATCGGTTTACTCAAATTTAATTACAATATTAACAGCATTAACAAGCCGCTGTGGCCTAATTGTTTTTACTTTGTTTTGATATTAATTGTTTCATTGTCGTGATCTACGTTTTGTACGCGTGATTATCAATAGTATTAATTTTACTTTACTTGAATTTTTAAAAGATTATCGACCTTTTCATTTATTGAGATTTACGTACTTGCCTTACCCTTCTGGTAGTAAATTTCGGTATTAGCAAGATTGAATCTTGAATATCGATTTCATAATTGATAAAGTTACTTTTATAAGAGTTTTGATAACGGTTGAAAATATCGGTCGAGTAAATATATTTAAAATTTTGATTTAAATACATATTCTTTTGATAGCTTAAGTACATATTTAGAAAATAAGTACCCTGTTAGTATTAAGAATTTATTAAATAAAAATTTTGTATGGTTATAGTAATTGAAACTTTTTGCAGTCTTCATTTATCTAGTTGATTTTGATGCAGACTTTCTTTCAGTTTTTCTATGAGTAATAGTAATTAAGTTATTATGGAATAAGTTATTTAGGTCCGATGGGGGTTGTGTAGAACTCTCTCTCCCTCACATTTTCATGAACGGTGGAACATTTTGTATAGGATGTTTGGGTTAGTTTTAGATTAGTATAGAGATTTAGTAATGTAGGTTAGGCTTTACCTACATTCATATTAAGGGGCTTCTTCATAATATTATTAGCCTGTCATAGAGAAGCCATGGTTCGAAGAGGGAGTTGATCCTCTTTGGAAACGGGTGGGTTATGAGACAGGGGTTGTCGCTTACACCATAGATAACCCGACACTCGGTCAGTCACTTCGTACCTACACTCTACAAAATATGAGAGCATGGTAGAGATAAGGTTGATGACAGCTCTAGGTATCTTTTAACATCTAAAGATATCAACGTTAAGTAAACTATTTAGTGTGGTCAAGGATATTTGTGGTAAAAGAAATATTTCTACTTAAAACTCCATAGGAAGTGCAGGGCTAATTCTTTTCACCAGTAATCGAAATATTATTACTCCTACAGTGAGTGTCTCAGACTAAGAGGGTCTGAGAGAAAGAGACACATGCATCATAATGAACAAATGTATCACGTGCCACAGGCCTTAGTCTTTTAGATAGAAAGGGATATGTCAACATCCATATCCAGATATGCAGGGTAAAAACTTGTAGCACCGTCGCGATCAAACAGCAAGGACTCACTTCCCTTCTGCTCTTGAGCGGAGTGGGGCAATGCTGCATATCGACGCGGTGGTCGATCGGCGACAACCTTAATTTGCCTCTCGGGTCAATGCCCTCCAGTACGTGTAGTGGACTGAAGAGTAGTACGGGGTAGGGGAATTGAGGGACAGAAAATTCGACTTACTATTTTTTTTTCTTCTATACCAACCGAGTTCGTGAAGGATGTAAGATTCGGCTTTCGTCATTTCCCATGACGCATGGAGGCAATAGGCCTTTGTGACTGGCGAGGACTAGGGGTTCCGGAATCCTCTTCTCTTCTACGAACACTACGTTGATTGGGTCGGCTTCGGATCTTTTGAGTGTAGTAGTGGTCTCGTGGTGACTAATGACTGTTTCCACGTGGATTTTCGGTATGAGATTACTTTTTGAAGTTTAAGAATAATTCTCTGGTGAGTTTAGTTTTGAGTATGTGTTGATTTGATTTTAGGTATTGCAGGTCATCGAAGCTACCAATTATAAAAATAACAATAAATTATCCACTTGCATTCTGGTTTCCTCTGGTTGTTACAGATCTAGTTCTGAGGTGATCAGCATGGTAAGTTATATGTTCTAAGGGATGTAGGTTGTGATCTGAGTTTGGGCCTATCTCTTACTCATCGTGTCTATGGTATTTGGATGTATTGGTATATGTTCACATTTATGGTGGAACATAACAGAATGCGTAATAGTAAGTGTATGTATGCATCTCGATACCTACGTGGTCCTGTCATGCAACTATGAGAGAAGCGAAAGAACCGGAATGCTATGGTGGATAAGTCTGTGTATGGAGAAAGTAAGGCCAAGGATTTGTATGGTGAAGATATTCCTAGTAGAGACATGGTGCTCGATTAAGATGAGTGTATGGGTACTGCGCTTTACTACCACCACCAGGAAACACTGCATTTGAAGCACGGACTGGCAGTAGGGGTCCTATAAGATCATCTGTAGGTTGGTCTTGCTTGATGCCCTCTACCGGGTGAACGTGTCAACCAAAATACCATCATCATCATACATGTCCTAGCGAGAGGATATTCGTCCTTTCGTTAGTAGGTAGAAATTATTGACGTATTAGAGTTGGTGCCTAAAGTGAGACATACGTTTTTTCGTATACTTCACTGGCCTCACTCTGTGCGTTTGTGATTAATAATTTCGTTTCTATTTTTCTACGTTACACACCCTACCATGGAAGTCCAAGGTCATATTTTGACTTCCCCAAAATTAAAAGCTCACTTTTTTTTCCAGCTCAGTCCATCGTCACCAAATCTTTAGCCGCCTTCACATCCCCTGAAATTCAATATCTTAAAAGGCCATCAAGCTATTTGCTTGATTAAAGAAACTTATACCTTTCATATTGAATGCTCCTTACAGAAAAACTGATTTATTCAATATTTGATATGCGTTTATTATCATTTATAACAGCGGAACAAAAAAAAAATAATATAAATGAAATGAAATACATATAACAAAAGAATTAAATTTCAACAATACAAAGTAGAATATTTATTATTTAACAATAAAGAAAAATTATATAAAAAAAATGAATGTATGGTAGGTATTCGAAATCCCCTTTTTTTTTGAACGATCTATCCAAACAAACCAAAAATTAACACATAAACCAAACTGTACCAAAAAAAAAAGTGTAGGGATTCCTTATTAGAAATAAGAAATGCCACGCCTCCTTTACTCTTGCTCGTTCTGAGTTCTTTTAATTTTGTCTTCTCGACTTATAGCACCTACAAAATAAGCGAAGGACCTACCTATTATGAGCTCACACTAGGTAAATTGTTTCTTTTATTTACGCTCCCACGATGTAGGAGCATCAACCAATAATAGATAGAGTATAGAATTAATGCAAAGGAAACGAAGTTTTCTATCCACCTTCTGCTAGGATAGCTTCTGTTATCACACTTTTTTTTTTTTTTTTAAACAGGCAAAACTTCCTTTCTTTGATAAAGAATATATATGTAACAATAAAATAGATGAAATTTCACAAAAAAAAATTTCGATACCACATACAAAAAAAATTATTACGGAAGAATTTCTTTGAGTGTACAAACAAAATGTTAATGAAAAACTAGATTTTTATGAACATATAAAAAGAATATTTCGCAAAGAAAAATGTATTGGATATAACATATCAAAAAAAAATATTAACCAAAATTGGGTTTCGATAAACAACTTTTGGGCCAATGAATGCCTCGTAGATTGTAGCCAGATCAGAAAAGCAACAAGATTTTTTACACCATTTTGGGAAACCGAAGCATTTTTGGCGAATCAAATATGTGATCCGCTACTAAAACACAAAGCGGATAGGTTTCCTCAATGCAAATGCTACTCATTGATAACGGCATAGGGTAAGTTATGCTTGAGGGACACATTTAATTTCTTTAAAGTTGATAATTCCCCATTGCCGTTTAGATCGGAATTAAATGAGGTTATAATACGCAGCCATTGCAGTTCTAAATCCAAAGAACATGGGTGTGTATGTGGAAACGAATATGAAAACCTGAGATTACTGTCGCCAGCAAAACAATCAAGGGATTAGAAGTTTTAGACAAGAGATCATTTGGTAATTGGAAAGATTAGGAAGAGGTCGGATGTAGTGGCTCTGTAAATGGAGATACATATTAAAACCTTGTTTGTGAATTTCAAATGTTCTTACCTATTGCAAAACACTCTGTCGTTGCTATGGATTTGATGGCTTGCATAACTTGGCTGCTTTCGCTGCAGCTGAGGAATGGATGCTATAGTTGGTTGTACAACCGATGGGGGTTTCATAGGATTTTAGTAATCGACTCACTCTGCAAACGCTTGGAATACAGAGATTCACATGTCCGATTTGTAACTCTACTCGGTGGCACCACGGGATTCTGGAACAAACATTGCATTTATAATAAACTATTTTAAAATGGCAAACATTTGTATCAAACTTAATTCAACACTTACACCTGCAAGTAGAATTTTAGGAAATACTGTCAGCATAACTTCCCAGAGGAATAGTTGGTTGATATCAAAATGGGTCCCCCTGACGCTATTTTGGGAGTGGCTGAAGCATCTGAACGCGATCAAAATCCCAAGAAAATTAATGTTGGTGTTAATGATTATCGTGACGATAATGGCAAACCGTTTGTGTTGCCCAATGTTCGAACGGCAGAAGAACGAATTTTAGTAAAAAAGATGGATCACGAATATGCTCCAATTGTTGAGAGTTCCCGAATTCTGGGGTCGCGCTATTGAACTTGCCCTTGGTGAAAACTTACAACGATTGAAGGAGAAGCATAATGCAACAGTTCAGGCAATAAGTGGAACTGGTACCCTTCGCATTGGCGCAGCTTTCTAGAGTAAATTCTGGAAGGGAAACCGTGATGTGTATATGCCCACACCAACATGGGGCAATCATATTCCAATCTTCGAACACTCTGGACTTAAAGTTAACGAATATCGCCACCATGACCCAAAAACCTGTGGACTTGACTTCAAGGGCTGCATAGACGATATTATGAAAATCCTAGAAAACTCCATCATTCTTCTGCACATGTGCTCACAGTCCCACAGGCGTTGATGCCACACCCGAGCAATGGCTTGAGCTCTGCCAAATAACTATAACTAAAAAGAGGATGTTGTTCCCATATCTTGATATGGCCTGCAAAGGTTTTGCCAGTAGTGATGTTGACAAGAATGCTGCCGCAGTGCGCCTATTCGAAAAGGAAGGCCTTAACTTCCGTCTGGCTCAGAGTTTTGCCAAGAATATGGGTCTGTTTGGTCTGGCGCTGGTATTTTTTTTGTGTGTTGCAGTGGTATATGTTTGATCCTAAAATAATTAGAATTAAATAATTGGAAAACAATTTATTTCAATTACATTCTTACCTGTCCTTTTGAGTTGCTGCGTCCACCATGACTTTTTACTTGCGATTATAGGTACTATAAGGCAAGTTATGCATTCGTAAAAAAAAAATTTTTTTTTGGACAATCAAACATAACATTACGATGATAGAGAAGCCTAAAAAAGTGGGTCCGACAATTCTGTCTGTCTGTCTGTCTGTCTGTCCGTCTGTCTGTATCGGCACCTACAGCCTAAACGGCTGGACCGATTTGCTTCAAACTTGGTACATAGTATTATTATGACGTCCTACAGAGGGGTTTTTGGAATTAGCATTCTAGCTCCAAAACTAACGGTACCTGCCATATGATTTTTAATAAAAAACTCATTTATCTCAAAAACAGCTCCTATGATTTTGATAAAACTTTCTGAATGGTATTTTTTAAGTAAACTTTATGTTTTGGCTGGAGCAGATTTTTCAGGAAAAGTCTTATAACGGTACCTCCCATACGACCGGTTTTTTTAAATCAGATTTTCTCGTAAACCACTTCACAGATTTCGATGAAAATTTTAATATAAAAGCTCTGTTATACACGAAATAACACAAAGTCTTTAATTTTCAAAAAAATATTTTTTTGAGTTTTTAAAAAAAAAAGTTAAATTTTTTTTTTGACTTTGGTTTTTTCAAAAACGGTTCGTTCAAAATTTTTAAAATTTTTGTTTTCTGATAAGGACTTTAAACTGCTAGATTTTGACATACTCAAAATAAATTTATAATATGTTTCCGAAAAGTTTCAAAATAAAAACCGTTTTTTGAAAAAACCGCTCCAACGATTTTGAAAAAAAAAATCCTTAAAATTCAAAAAGGTAAAAGAAATCTAATGGCTTACTTCATTTTCTCCAAAAAACGATTTTATGTTGATTTTTAAATGATTAATAAAATTTCATATGATTTTTTTATTGCTTTTTTTCCAAAATCTAAAGCCCCAAGACCACTGTAACATATTAGAGCAAGTTCGTACGACCCAGTCGTGCACTTTATTTTTTATAGCCTTGTTTTGATTTTGGTTTGACATTTCTGGAAGTTTCGCACCCTGGGTCAGAAAAATTGTTCAGAAAAAAATGATGGCCGCCGAAATTAGTACCTTCTTGTTGGTACGTTAGAGGTCGATAAGTGCGGCAGAAGGAATCTGAGTGCCCACTTATCTCACCTCGAGAGTGATACCAAATCTTGCTAATCCGCAAAACGGACGTTGCAATTTTTGATTGGCAATTCAAATCTGATGATTTGAGTAAAATTGGCCAGGATGGGTCTTGGGCAGTTTTGGTTAGATTTGTGGGGTTAAAAGTACAAAACCGCCAAAAGTGGAGGATGTTCAGTCCCCAATTATATAAAATTTATAGTGTGTCATTAAAGATTTGAGGTACAGTGTGAAAAATATAGTGTTTGTGAATTTTATTTTTAAATGAATTCTTATAAAATTGGAGTTACATCCTCGAATTCCCTGAATTATAAAAGGAGGTGTCTACCTATAAACATACATGTGGTCGTAGGGCGCTCTGCCATAATTTTTGCGAGATTTATATTTCTGGTGAGTGTTAGATGTCTAATTTTTTTTTAATCCTTTTAATTATATAAGAACATTAAATAAAAAATTATTAGATAAACCACGACTCTGCGTTCGCTGGCTATCCTGTAGATTTTGTGCTCGCCTACATAAATGCCAGAAGCAGTGCACTTAACCACATGTGTATCGTGCCTGACGTCATAACACAATTTAAATATTAAGTTTTAACTGATAAAGTGTGGCAAAATCAAACGTAGGATACCTACGATCATATATCTATATGTATATATATATATATTGACGTACATATATGTATCTACGTTAAACCTTTATGCTCACTTACGTATAGATATACATATAATTCCAAATGCCACGAGGAAGACACCTCAGGGAACCATATAAAATATCCAAGGACATCATCCTTACCTTTTTTTTTTTGCATGTTTATCGAAACCCAATTTTGGTTAATATTTTTTTTTGATATGTTATATCCAATACATTTTTCTTTGCGAAATATTCTTTTTATATGTTCATAAAAATCTAGTTTTTCATTAACATTTTGTTTGTACACTCAAAGAAATTATTACGGAAGAATTTCGCAAAGAAAAATGTATTGGATATAACATATCAAAAAAAATATTAACCAAAATTGGGTTTCGATAAACATGCACAAAAAAAAGGTAAGGATGATATCCTTGGATATTTTATATGGTTCCCTGAGGTGTCTTCCTCGTGGCATTTGGAATTATATGTATATCTATACGTAAGTGAGCATAAAGGTTTAACGTAGATACATATATGTACGTCAATATATATATATACATATAGATATATGATCGTAGGCAGCGGCGGCCTTACCCATTGCGAGGCTCAGGGCGGCAGGTCTTTGCGAGGCCCTATGTCCTTCGTAAAAAGTACGTGATGCGAAAGTAGGTCTGGTTGTTTAGTTTAGGTACCTATTTGTCATATTTAAGTTATACAAATAAGTTATACAAATAAATAAAATTTTAGTTTTAAAATATTTTATTTTAAAAGATTTGCAAAATTAACAAATACAGAGATGATACATTTTAAAATTGCTGTTTGCGGCTTTTCCTGAGACTAAAATCTTTAATTACAGCAGAATAATCTAACGAATGAGCTACGTAATTTTCTATTAAAAAAATAGTAAGGGCTGAAAGCCGATCTTGTGTCATCGAATTCCTCAAATATGTTTCAATAATTTTAAGCCTCGAAAAACTCCTTTCAGCAGACGCAACTTTAACAGGTGTGGTGGCAATAATTCTCATTACTATTTCGATAGTGGGGTACACTTCAGTTAATTTTTTTTATATTAGGTATTTCAGCATCGATATAATGTCGTCATTTCCTTCATACACACGGATGAACATATTCAGTTCTTCGTACAATTCATGTCCATCAATATCACATGATTCTGCCACTGTCATAGATATTTGCAAGTCGCTGCATTGCTTCAAAAGTTCACTATCACTTATTTTCTTTAATCTTTTTATATTATACATGAAACCAAATATGCTCTCATGATGTTTAAGTGCCTCAAACCTAGGATGGCAGCTTGCGCGCACATTGTCGACAATGACATAAAAATAGTTTGTTTTGAAAATCTCTTCCGCATTCAATTCATGAGCTTCATCTTCCCCTTCATAATCAAAAAGCCTTTTTACTTGCTCTATAGGGCAAGTATTGGTTTCGTGCAGAAAAAAAAAATCGAGGTTTTAATCAAACATGACATTACGATGATAGAGAAGCCCAAAAAAGTGGTTTTCGCCTTACCGTCCGTCGGTCTGTCTGTGCGGATGTGCGGATGTGCGGATGTGCGCTTTTTCACGTCATGCTACAGCCTAAACGGCTTGACGGATTTTCTTCAAACTTGGTATATAGCAGTTTGAAGAAAAACCATTGTCGAGGTTTTTTTTATTTTGTTTTAGCCCGGCTCAAACTGGTACCTTTCAAGTAACGGTTTTTTTCAATTTGGATTTTCTCGAAAACGGCTCTAACGATTTTGATTAAATTTATAATTTAGCTTACTTTAAGCATTTCTATCAAAACTGCGTTTTTTGTTTTTGCCTCAAATGGTCGTAACGAAAATCAGGTTTTAACGGCTTTTTTTCAAATAGCCATAAGTTCACAACGGCTTGATTGAATCAACTAAAACTTTGTTTGACACAGTTTTTAATAGTGTTCTATAGGATGGTTTAGTAAAAATTTCACTGAAGCCTTTCTAAACGGTGGCTTCCATACAACGAGCCGTTGAGTTTTAGCCAACTTTTTTTGGTTTTTTCTAATTTTCTCGAAAATGGCTCTAACGATTTTGATTAAACTTTGTGTGTTATATTCTTTTAGTGTTTTTAAGAGAACTGTGTTTTTAGTTTTTGGCTAAAAATGCAAATAACGGAGATCTGCTCTTAACGGCTTTTTTTCAAATGGCCATAAGTTGTCAACGGTCGAATTCACTCAAACTTTGTTTAGTATAGTTCCTTACAGCTTCCTATCAGATGGCATTGATTTTTTTTCAGTTTCTCTTTTTTAAATGGTGGCTCCTATACAAAGAGCCACTAGATTTTGGCCAATTTTTTCATTTTTTCTAATTTACTCAAAAAAGGCTCCCCCGATTTTTATGAAACTTTGTATGTAACATACATAGAATACTTCAAACGAAACTGCATTTTTAGTTTTTGGCTATACATGATAATAGTGGAAATTGCTTTTAACAGTGTTATTAACTTGGCCATAAGTGGACATTTGTATCATTTATATCACCAAAAGATAACGTCTTAATTTTAAATATTAAAGGTTTCTTAACGTTAGCTCCTGAATATCGGTTTTTCTAGTTTCAGTCAAATTTCGAAAAGTTTGTTTTCATCCTACTATTGCACCCACAGAGCAAGTACGTGCGACCCAGTCGTGCATTTTATTTTACGTCGTCTTCTGACTTCTTTAAACTGTCTTTCAACATCATTTTCCTCGGCTATTTCTCTCGCAGTTACAAGGGATGACTGAAAACCATTTTCTCGATAACTATCGAGCCAATTTGTGAATGCATCTAGGTGTTGTATAGCCACATCTAAGTGCATGTTTTCGCTTTGCCACATTTTACTTAATAACATTTATTTTTGTAAGAATGTCATACCATATGGCAAGTTAAACTACAAATTCATAAGTAGTTATTTCCTTTTCTATAGAATAGCATTCATTGACCAACTGACAATCTGATGTGTTTTCTGCTAAATCCTTTAAAGCATCACATACATCACTTATTTGGTATTTAACGGCCTTCACCGATGCTGCCCTACACTCCCATCTAGTTTCAGAAAGTGGTTTTAGCGATAACGATTTGACATGAGCATTTAAAATAGCCCACCTCTGACTTGAGCCGGCAAACAGAGTGTACAACCTTTGTAGCAAACCAAAAAACATTTTGCTTGAACACAAGACGATGCTGCATCTCCTAGGATGAGATTTCAGCTATGACTCCCACACGGTAAAAAATAAGCAAGTGGATTAATTTCAAGAATGTGTTTTTGGACACCACTTTTTTCACCACGCATATTGGCACCATTACCATATCCTTTTGGCCTCTGCAGTTTTGCAATGATATACCTAACTGTTCTAATTCTGTGATTATATAATTAGTCAAACTCTCAGCTGTATTTTTCTTGACAGCTAAGAAACCAATAAAATGTTCTTCAATTTCAGCTGTATTTGTATTAATAAAATGCACGACTGGGTCGCACGTACTTGCTCTGTGGGTGCAAAAGCACGACGAAAACAAGCTAAAACTGGAAAACTCGATATACGGGAGCTAACGTTAAGTAACCTTTAGTATATCAAATTTAGATGTCGTCTTTTTGGTGATATAAATGATATAAATTTCCGCTTATGGCTAAAGTAATAAAACTGATATTACCAATTTCCGCTATTATCATCTGTAGTCAAAAACTAAAAATGCAGTTTACTTTGAAGTTTTCTATATATGTTATATAAAAAGTTTCATAAAAATGGGGGGAGCCTTTTTTGGGTAAATTAGAAAAAACGAAAAAATTGGCCAAAATCTAATGGCTCTTTGTATAGGAGCCACCATTTAAAACAAAGAAAATGAAAAAAAATCAATGCCATCTGATAGGAAGCTGAAAGAAACTATACCAAACAAAGTTTAAGTGAATTCGATGCAACCGTTGACAACTTATGGCCATTTGGAAAAGCCGTTAAGAGCAGATCTCCGTTATTTGCATTTTTAGCCAAAAACTGAAAACGCAGGTCTTTTAAAAACACTAAAACAATATAACACACAAAGTTTAATCAAAATCGTTAGAGCCATTTTCGAGCTAATTAGAAAAAACCAAAAAAAGTTGGCTAAAACTCAACGGCTCGTTGTATGGAAGCCACCGTTTAGAAGGGCTTCAGGGAAAAATTTATTAAACCATCCTATAGAAAACGATAAAAAACTATGTCAAACGAAATTTGAGTTGATTCAATCAAGCCGTTGTGAACTTATGGCTATTTGAAAAAAAGCCGTTAAAACATGATTTTCGTTACGACCATTTGAGCCAAAAACAAAAAACGCAGTTTTGTTAGAAATGCTTAAAGTAAGCTAAATTTCGAGTTTAAACAAAATAGTTAGAGCCGTTTTCGAGAAAATCCAAATTGAAAAAACCCCGTTACTTGAAAGGTACCAGTTTGAGCCGGGCTAAAACGAAATAAAAAAAACCTCGAGAACCGTTTTTCTTCAAACTACTATATATCAAGTTTGAAGAAAATTCGTCAAGCGGTTTAGGCTGTAGCATGACGTGAAAAAGCGCACATCCGCACAGACGCACAGACAGACCGACGGACGGTATGACGAATTTTTTTTTCTGCACGAAACCAATACTTGCCCTATTGAGCAAGTAAGAAATCGTATAATAATTGAAAGTTGTTCAACACGAGAAACGTCGCGAGTACAATCAAGAATAATCGAGTAATATTTATTATTTATACTTATTATTATAACAATTTGAGTCTTCACGTGACTTGCCATCAATTGTATGAGCTCATTTTGAATATTTTTTCCGATATAGTGGTCATTAATCGTCTTATCCTTTACTTAATTTAGGTGAAGTCTCAGCATGGGATCAAATCGGGCTATTAACTTTACTAAATCTATAAAGTTCCCACTTGTCTCACTTGAATCTGAGTCAAATGTTAACTTCTCCCTATGACCCCTGAAGGCCAAGTTGTGAGATGATAAAAAATGTACAATCACGAGCAATCGTTTTAAAATATCTCTCCAACGTTGCCTTTCTTGTTCAATTTGTGACTGGGCCAAGGAGTCAATAGTGGAACAGCTTTTTAAACCATTCTCTAAATTAATCCATTTCAACATACAAGCGGATTCGTGAGACTTTAGGTAATCACCCAAGTGTTTCCAATCACACACTCCTTCACTTGATCCAAGCTTTGTGTTTTCTAGCCCGAATATTCGACACGGAAAGCAGTAAATGGCATTCTTTGTCTGTGAATAATTCATCCAGCGCCTGTCAAGCTTTTCACCGTTAACTAATATCTTATTATAATGATATTCGCTGAATCGCCGTCCATTATCATTTACGGGAAATAAAACAGCTTTTACCCGGATTGGACCTTTTAATACAATCTCAGTTCGGTTTACATCAGTAATTCTTATGGGCCACAAACCGGGGTCATTTTGAGGATTAAGATTTTCCATTCCAGCAGTCGTGGATTTAGACATAGACTCGGGCACAGATTCGTGTTCTTGACTGGATAGCGTTGACGGCGGCGGCACCGATGACCTAAGAGACAATGATGTAGTTAATTGATCATCATCCTCGCTGTTTTTACTTGATGGCGGCGGCGGCACCCATGATGATGTGGAAGGAATATTTTCAGCTGGATCAGGATTAGAGTCACTTTCAGTCAATAAATGTTTTGTAGAGGTTTCTTGATTATCACTTTTTATATATTTATATGAAGATCCACGTAGATTTTTTTATACTTGCTTTCTTTTATTAGCTCGTTTCCTTTTTGAACTACCTGACTCAAATTTTCTACCGGCATCACGATCACGCGAACTCATTTCGTAAACCTTGTTTTATTTCGCACGAACAGTCAGAAATAATAAATTTTTAGGCATCACACAGTTTTTTTTTTACAGCTGAAAAGCTTACTCAATCCTTCAAACACTACAATTTACACTTTTCAAGCTCACACAATACTTTAAATACTGTAAGAACGTGATATTCAATAAAATTGAAAGAAATGTACGGCAAACGGTACAGTAACGACTTTGTAACTCATATTGCAAGCAAAATAATTCCAAGGTGACGAGAATTGACGAACGAAGTTAAAAACGGGCCACATGCGTGGCCTACTATAGTTGACCACAGTAACATAACTTAACGGTTTTTTATTTAAGAGCAGTGTCATTTTAAATCAGCCCTCTAAACTTAATTTGTTAACAGGTTAGTATTAGTATCTCTTGATTTGTTCAGGAACGCATAGTTATGTAGTTAAGTGCCAAAGATGACTGTATACCATTATAGTTGTCAGTGCGAGTGTTTGTGTACCAAATTAAATTTATATGGGATTATACGCAATAGGTAGGTACAACAACAAAACAAAAAATATGAAACATTGATCTCTGAAAAGTCATTTTGGTATTGAAAAAGTATTTTATACTAAATTTACAGTTCCTTACTGAAATTAATGAATAAAAGTTATTAAATGTTTAAGACAATAAATGATAAATGAATTTAATAATAAAATATTTTTCTAATTTTAATCTTTATAAGCTAAAAAACTATATTCATTTTTAAATGGACTACCATAGTAGGCCTCGCGTGCATCGGTGTAAGAAAATAGGGCGCGTGTACTCCTGTGTTTATCATCGATAGTCTATCGATAATATCATAGTAAATTTTTGAATTATGTTTTGAATGAATCCATAACTGAACTTAAACTAACCTTATTTTCATTTACCGCTATGTTATGCCTGAATAAATAATTAAGGATTAAAATCTAGTTTTTTTAATTTGCTTGGGTTGTTGCGCGAGGCCCCTGCAAGAGCGAGGCCCCGGGCGATTGCCCTGTTCGCCCTCCCCTAAGGCCGCCGCTGATCGTAGGTATCCTACGTTTGATTTTGCCACACTTTATCAGTTAAAACTTAATATTTAAATTGTGTTATGACGTCAGGCACGATACACATGTGGTTAAGTGCACTGCTTCTGGCATTTATGTAGGCGAGCACAAAATCTACAGGATAGCCAGCGAACGCAGAGTCGTGGTTTATCTAATAATTTTTTATTTAATGTTCTTATATAATTAAAAGGATTAAAAAAAAATTAGACATCTAACACTCACCAGAAATATAAATCTCGCAAAAATTATGGCAGAGCGCCTTACGACCACATGTATGTTTATAGGTAGACACCTCCTTTTATAATTCAGGGAATTCGAGGATGTAACTTCAATTTTATAAGAATTTATTTAAAAATTAAATTCACAAACACTATATTTTTCACACTGTACCTCAAATCTTTAATGACACACTATAAATTTTATATAATTGGGGACTGAACATCCTCCACTTTTGGCGGTTTTGTACTTTTAACCCCACAAATCTAACCAAAACTGCCCAAGACCCATCCTGGCCAATTTTACTCAAATAATCAGATTTGAATTGCCAATCAAAAATTGCAACGTCCGTTTTGCGGATTAGCAAGATTTGGCATCACTCTCGAGGTGAGATAAGTGGGCACTCAGATTCCTTCTGCCGCACTTATCGACCTCTAACGTACCAACAAGAAGGTACTAATTTCGGCGGCCATCATTTTTTTCTGAACAATTTTTCTGACCCAGGGTGCGAAACTTCCAGAAATGTCAAACCAAAATCAAAACAAGGCTATAAAAAAAAAGTCATGGTGGACGCAGCAACTCAAAAGGACAGGTAAGAATGTAATTGAAATAAATTGTTTTCCAATTATTTAATTCTAATTATTTTAGGATCAAACATATACCACTGCAACACACAAAACAGACCCATATTCTTGGCAAAACTCTGAGCCAGACGGAAGTTAAGGCCTTCCTTTTCGAATAGGCGCACTGCGGCAGCATTCTTGTCAACATCACTACTGGCAAAACCTTTGCAGGCCATATCAAGATATGGGAACAACATCCTCTTTTTAGTTATAGTTATTTGGCAGAGCTCAAGCCATTGCTCGGGTGTGGCATCAACGCCTGTGGGACTGTGAGCACATGTGCAGAAGAATGATGGAGTTTTCTAGGATTTTCATAATATCGTCTATGCAGCCCTTGAAGTCAAGTCCACAGGTTTTTGGGTCATGGTGGCGATATTCGTTAACTTTAAGTCCAGAGTGTTCGAAGATTGGAATATGATTGCCCCATGTTGGTGTGGGCATATACACATCACGGTTTCCCTTCCAGAATTTACTCTAGAAAGCTGCGCCAATGCGAAGGGTACCAGTTCCACTTATTGCCTGAACTGTTGCATTATGCTTCTCCTTCAATCGTTGTAAGTTTTCACCAAGGGCAAGTTCAATAGCGCGACCCCAGAATTCGGGAACTCTCAACAATTGGAGCATATTCGTGATCCATCTTTTTTACTAAAATTCGTTCTTCTGCCGTTCGAACATTGGGCAACACAAACGGTTTGCCATTATCGTCACGATAATCATTAACACCAACATTAATTTTCTTGGGATTTTGATCGCGTTCAGATGCTTCAGCCACTCCCAAAATAGCGTCAGGGGGACCCATTTTGATATCAACCAACTATTCCTCTGGGAAGTTATGCTGACAGTATTTCCTAAAATTCTACTTGCAGGTGTAAGTGTTGAATTAAGTTTGATACAAATGTTTGCCATTTTAAAATAGTTTATTATAAATGCAATGTTTGTTCCAGAATCCCGTGGTGCCACCGAGTAGAGTTACAAATCGGACATGTGAATCTCTGTATTCCAAGCGTTTGCAGAGTGAGTCGATTACTAAAATCCTATGAAACCCCCATCGGTTGTACAACCAACTATAGCATCCATTCCTCAGCTGCAGCGAAAGCAGCCAAGTTATGCAAGCCATCAAATCCATAGCAACGACAGAGTGTTTTGCAATAGGTAAGAACATTTGAAATTCACAAACAAGGTTTTAATATGTATCTCCATTTACAGAGCCACTACATCCGACCTCTTCCTAATCTTTCCAATTACCAAATGATCTCTTGTCTAAAACTTCTAATCCCTTGATTGTTTTGCTGGCGACAGTAATCTCAGGTTTTCATATTCGTTTCCACATACACACCCATGTTCTTTGGATTTAGAACTGCAATGGCTGCGTATTATAACCTCATTTAATTCCGATCTAAACGGCAATGGGGAATTATCAACTTTAAAGAAATTAAATGTGTCCCTCAAGCATAACTTACCCTATGCCGTTATCAATGAGTAGCATTTGCATTGAGGAAACCTATCCGCTTTGTGTTTTAGTAGCGGATCACATATTTGATTCGCCAAAAATGCTTCGGTTTCCCAAAATGGTGTAAAAAATCTTGTTGCTTTTCTGATCTGGCTACAATCTACTAGGCATTTATTCACCCAAAAGTATGATTATAATTCCCATTATGTGGACAGTTGCTCCTGTTACAAAATTAAGTCTCCTGGATTGGGTTCAAAAGGGTCTTAAGATAATTGATAGATGAAAAGACTATTACGGATACAATTGTTTCACTTAAACACCGCCGTAATGTTTCTTTATCTCACCTTGTTTTATCGCTACTTCTGTAGCCAGATGCGTTCTTTCCCTTAAACAATTTCCTCGTAACACTCGCATCGCCAGGAACTCCCATCAATTTACCCTCGCCTGAAGTTAGTCAGACGTACTGTCAAGTTTAGAGACTCTTTTTTAGCCGCACTACACGAAGGTGGTACTTGGTGTACCTACATTATGTAGTCTGCCTGCAAAAAATGTAATTCTCCTTTATATTCTAGCTCTATAAAACTTTTTACTTGCGATTATAGGTACTATAAGGCAAGTTATGGATTCGCGCAGAAAAAAAAATTTGAGATAACAATCACACATGACATTACGATAATGGAGAAGTCGAAAAGAGTGGGTCTGGGAATTCCGTCCGTCTGTCTGTCTGTCTGTCTGTCTGTTCGCGCCTCTGGAGGCTGAACGGGTGGGCCGATTTGCTTCAAATTTGGTATTTAGGATTTATTTGGCCGTCCCTCGGAACATATTTTTTATTTTTGCTCTAGGTCCAAAAATAACGGCACCTGCCATACAATCTTGAAGACAAAAATAGATTTTCTCAAAAGCGGCTCTAACGATTTTGATAAAACTTTCAGAATGCTAGTTTTGCAAGAAAATCTATCTTTTGGTTTAAAATTTTTTTTGAAAATTTGTCTAATAACGGTACCTCTCATAGAACCAATATTTTCAAATCAAATTTTCTCGTAAACTCTACATTCCATTTCAATAAAAATTTGGCCACAGGAAGTCTTTCATAATTTTATTAATATGGCATTTCAAAATTTTCAAAAACTTTTTTTTTTGATTTTTTATAATTTTTTCAAAAAAAATTTTGGTTTTCGAAATATGTTGGAAACGGGTACATTGATTTTTTTTAAAATTATTTTTCAAATGTAAACTACAGATTGCCATATATTTGCATACTCAAATAAATTTCAAAATATTTTTTGAAAAAGTTTTTCAAAAATAACCTTTAAAAAAAAAACTGGTCCAACGATTTTCAATATTTTTTTTTGCTAGATTGCCGTATAGCTTTGAAATTTTATTGCATACTTAGTTTTTCCGAGAAAACTCTTTAATTTAAAAAATAAAAGAATTTTCGAAATTATTTAATTTTTTTTAATATCCATATATGCAGCCACTACGCAATTGCTTATCATAAGAGCAAGTTCGTGCGACCCAGTCGTGCATTTTATTTTGTTTAGCTGTGCATTATTTGTACGAGGTTGGAGCCCAGTTGGAGCATCCACCTTTAGACACATCTCCATCTCTTGTTCGACTTGCTTTTTATGACGTGGTTACAACTTCTAGCTCCAGCTAGTGCTGTTTGTATTTATTTTCGGAAGCAATGAAAAGGAAATATTTTTTTTACATCCTTTGTTGTGGTATAACTAAGTCTTTATGGTTTGGCCGAAGGCCGTCTTCTAGACTGACAACTTGTTATTAGATTGTAACATATAAGAACAAATTAAAATAATACATCTTAATAATTGGTTTTTTTCATTTTTAAAATAAAATAAATATATAAGTAATCGATTATATTTCAAACAAAACTCAAAAATTTTCTTGAACTACATATAACGGTTCTGTATCGAAAAGCGATTACGGCAAACTCAAATAGAAGGTCCCATCCTTGTTCTCCATTTTAAATATTGATCACCTCTTCTAAATTAAGAATTTCCCAGGAAGTGAAATACATCTTCTCGCACTTTTAAATTGCATAGGTTACATAGCAGTGGAAGTTCTGGACGGTGTGGAATATAATTCAAGCCAATCACTTCATTCTTACTTTATATATCATGCTTATTTTTAATTTTATTTTAATGGGGTCGATAAATAGCGGTGCTATCCCTGTTTCCAGATATAACGCATAATTAGGTGATTTACTAGGCAACCTGAAAGTACTTCGAATAAAGAATCGAAGGAACTTTTCCACAGCCTCAAAGGAAATATACCCCCATACTTGGGCTCCGTAAAAGAGGATGGAGATCGCAGCTGTCCGAAAGATCTTATACTTTGATGTGAAATATTTTTCTTGTTGATACAACATCTCCACACAGTATTTATAGCACGTTTAGCTTCCGCTAATTTAAAAAGGAAATATAATAAATAAATTTGCAACACCTTTCACCTTCTAATAATCGCTTTTTCTAGGAAAAAGAAGTGTTAAATAGTTTTGACATCTATGAAAAGCCCACCTAGCTCATCAAGTGTCATGTTCAAATGGGAACACAAAACAGTTATATCTTATATGGGATACGCACTGATCTCTATATTACATTGGATAGCGTATTCATACAAAATAGTTGTGACAATTTGAAGATTGTTATATTATTGTAAAACCTTCGACATTATAACAGTATAACAATGTCCTAGTTTTCAAAATGGCGTTTTGTTTACTTTTCGCAGAAGTTGTCCTGAAAGAAATTCATTAAATGCATAATGTAGACAAAATTTTAACATTTTTTTAGAGAACCCCTGAGATCACATACCTACATTTTTGTTATCAAAATCGGTCAAAGAAATCTTAAAATTTGCAAAGGTGTCTCGTTAATGTTACCTTACTATATGAATTTGGGTTAAGTATGTCCCTCTTCCCTTTTCTCCATTTTATTTATTAAAAATAACCTTTCTTATTTATTTTATTGACAGGTTAATTGGGCAACAAGTCCAGGCAATCAGTAAAAGACAGATATAAGTGCACATTACCACATATTCGTTGGTGATCTGAGTCCCGAAATCGAAACTGAGACTTTACGTGAAACATTCGCACCGTTTGGCGAAATATCGAACTGCCGAACTGTTCGCGATCCCCAAACGATGAAATCCAATGATTATGCTTTTGTTTCATTTATAAAAAAAGCTGAAGCCGAAACCGCGATACAAACAACGAATGGCCAATGGATTGGATCACGATCGATCCGAACGAATTGGTCAACAAGAAAACTATCACCGCCACGTGAATCGACTAAAGTCGGTGCAAATAAGTCTGCTATTCGGCAAACATTCGAAGAAGTGTACAATCAATCTAGCCCAACAAATACGACAGTCTACTGTGGTGGATTCCCGCCGAATGTTATTAGCGATGAATTAATGCACAAACATTTTATGCAATTTAAAAAAACCTTGTTTAATAGTATGTGGTATAAATAGTGAATGGGACAAAGAAAAATTTGAAAACGCTATTAAGAAACAAAATAAAATGGAAGGATCGGTGAAGTGCTTAAAACTTTTTAATGCTATAAAGAAAAATAAGAAAAACGAAAATGTATATAAGGCAATTACCGAAATAGAAAGTTCAGACTATAAAGAAATAATAAATAAGGGAAGCCTGAACATTGGCTGGGATAGATGTTTTGTTTTTGATTTCGTGCCAGTAAAACGTTGTTTTAAATGTTGGGGATTCAACCATGAGGCAAAGAACTGTACGAAAAATGTAGTTTGTGCAAAATGTTCTGAACAACATGATACTAATAGCTGTGATAAAAATATTTCGAAGTGCAATAATTGTGATATAGCTAATAAAAACTTAGGATTTAATTTCGATGTAAACCATGACTGTAGAAGTTACGTATGTGATGTTTTAAAGAAAAAAAATTGAAACCCAAAGAGGTAGAATTGGATATTAGCAATCAAAATATATTATTTGCTATCTTAATATTTGTGGTTTAATAAATAATTTCGATGAACTTAAAAACACCATTTTTGATGAAGACTTCGATATAATAGTATTATCAGAAACGCATGTAACGGATGACATTTATGACAGTGAAATATGCGTAGATAATTATAATTTAATAAGGTGTGATACGAATTCTAGTCGAACTGGTGGCGTCGTTATATACATACAAAAATTTATACAAACTTTATATGTTAGTAAGGTTGTTATAGATGATAACATATGGTGGTTGAAGTGTGATTTGTATTTCAATAATTATAAGTTTTTGCTGGTTGCCTTATATAAATCACCAAGGGTATCTAACAGACTTTTCTGTGATAATTTTTCGGATATAATGGATGAAATATGTGAAAAAAATAGAGATATTATAGTCGTAGGAGACTTTAATATAGACTGGTTTGCCACAACAGATACATATAGGAAAGACATTTTTAAGAAAATATCTGATAATTCCTTCTATCAATTGGTAAGTGAACCAACAAGAATCACTAAAAATTCGAAGACTCTAATCGATTATGTAGTTACTAACAACAAAGATGTAGAAGCTAAAACTGTTAAAGAACTAAAAATAAGTGATCATGAGACAATTAATATCAAGGTACCAGTAAAAAATAGTGTTAAAAACATCCAACGAAAAATAAAGTCATTCAAATATAATAAAAATATCTTTCAACGTGAGCTTTTAAGAAGCCAAATTTTGAACATTGAAAATATTAATCAAAATAGCGTAGCATCAAATATTTTTGTTAAAGATTTAGATAAAATAGTTCAAAAGTTTACAAAAGAATTTAATACGCGAATAAGTGAAAATACTTGGTTCAATAACTATTTACATAGCTTAAAACGAAATAAAATAAACACACGAGCCAAAGCGATTCTTTCTAACACTGTGGAAGACTGGGAAAATTACAAGGCGGCGAGAAACCATTACAAAAATGAAATTATTAAAACTAAACGAAAATATATAAAAGAAAGAATAGACAATGAAACAAACCAAAAAGAAATGTGGCGAAACTTAAAAAAATATATTTTAAAAAAAGAAGATTCAAAGATAACTTGTATCGAATTCAATAATGAACTTATTACGGATGATAAAATTATTGCGAGTAAATTTAACGATTTTTTTGTGAATAGTATAACTGAAATAAATAGTGAGATTCCGTTTCTGACATACAATAATTCAATACCGTATTCGGGTTACACTTTCAAATTCAATTGTGTATCTTTAAATGATATATACTCTGTGCTTTTACGGATTAAAAACAAAAAAGATAGTACTTTTCTGACCCCGAAAATATATATAGAAAACTTTGAATATTTAGGACCGGCACTACAGTCCATCATTAATAAATCTTTTCAAGAGGGTATTTTCCCAGACTCTTGGAAAGAATCAACGGTTAGCCCTATTGAAAAAGTTAAAAATACTAAAAAGTGTGAAGAATTTCGACCAATCAACAGTATGCCCCTGTACGAAAAAATCATAGAAAAGATCGCGTTTAAGCAAATTGAAGACTACTTCGAAAGCAATGATTTGATAATTGAATCACAATCCGGTTTCCGAAAAGCTCACTCATGTGAGAGTGCCTTAAACTTTATTTTAACTTGTTGGAAAGAGAGTATATCAAAAAAAGAATATATATATGGTGTTTTTCTTGATTTAAAACGTGCCTTTGAAACTATTGATCGATCGATCCTCTTAAAAAAAACTAGAAAAATATGGTATTAAAAACTGTGAACTTGCTTGGTTTAGAACTTACCTCGAAAATAGAACTCAAAAAGTTAAAATAAACGGAAATTTTTCGAGGCCCAATTATGTAAACTTGGGAATGCCTCAAGGATCGGTACTCGGGACTCTTCTGTTTATTATTTATATTAATGACATAGAACGTGTTTTACAATATTGTCAAATCGCACTGTTTGCTGATGATGCCCTGCTCTACATCTCCGGAGAAAACATTGAAGACTGCCATAAGAAACTACAAGAAGATCTTAATAGTGTATATGATTGGTTATGCCAAAACAGACTAAAAATAAATGCTAAAAAAACTAAGTGCATGATAATAACAAGTAGAAATAGTCTAACTTTAAATTCGAACTTAGTGATTGAAAACAATATAATAGAAAGAGTTGATGAAATAAAATACCTTGGCATTATGATTGATAATAAACTATCGTTTGAAAATCAAATAGATTATATATGTAAAAAGATTTCAAAAAAAATAGGTTTCTTAAAAAGAATAAGAAAAGATGTAACGATGCTTACGGCAATAAATATTTACAATGTTATTGTGAAACCACATTTTGAATATTGTTCAACAGTTTTGTTTTTATGTAATGATGGATTAATTGCTAGATTACAACTATTACAAAATAAAGCGATGCGGGCCATTTTAAAATGTAGTAGATACACATCAATAAATTTTATGTTAAATGCTTTGAAATGGTTGTCTGTTAAACAGAGAATTGTTATGAATATGCTAATGTTTGTTTACAAAATTAAAAATAGATTAATGCCAAATTATTTAACAAGATATGTTCAATATGTTCGTGATATTCAACCGTATTCTCTTAGAAATATGAATGATTTTAGATTACCAAATTTTTTAACAGCCAGAGCTCAAAACTCTCTTATATATAAAGGTTTTAAGATTTTTAATCTAATGCCTAACCATGTTAAATGTGAAACTAATGTAAATATATATAAAAAAAGTATTATAGAATTTGTAAGACTGAAATATTAAAAATGTTAATGTAAGAATAATTTTAAAAATTATAAAATAATTGTTATCTAAAGCTTATTAATACGCTAATAAATACTCATCTATCTATCTATCTATCTATCAATTTGGCCAGATACAAGATGTACGAGTGTTCAAGGACAAGGGATATGCGTTCATTAAATTTATGACCAAAGATCGACTCGTGCTATTGAACACACACACAATACTGAAGTGCATGGCAATCAAGTGAAATGCTTCTGGGGCAAAGAGAATTGCGGTGACAATTCAATGAATGCTACAGGGGCTGCGATAATAGGCCCTGGAGGTGTACCATCGCAGCAGCAAACACTGCCAGGTTAGGTCATCACACCACAAGCAGCCGCCCAATATCCATATGCGGCAGCGTACCAACAAATGGGGTATTGGTATCCACCAGCGGTATGTTAACTTCTTTATTTGTTCTAATCTAAATCTATTCCCATCCAGAACATAATCGAAGATGAATCAGGTCCAGGAAGTAAATATTTTATCAGCCAAGTATGAGAGTTCAACTCTCGTATGCACAGCACACATCCACAATATTTCTCAAAAACTTCAAACGTTCTACAAGAATTAAGATTTCTTTGATATTGTTTTGGTTGCTGACATTGATAAAATTCAACTTTCTGCCCACCGAATTGTCCTTTCCACCTCAAGTGACTACTTCCTAGCTATGTTTCGGAGCAGCCTGAAAGAAGCTTAAGCTGCTGAGGTGACTGTCAAAAACGTAAGCGGTGAGACCTTAAGGACTTTATTGAACTTTATGTACACTGTACACTTTATCACTGAAAAATCTGAAAGGAAACTCCTTTTGGTGTACAATTTTATTATATTTTGTTTTAAACCGAAATTTTAAAATGCTATCATTGGCACTATTTAATGTAGATTCCAAATATGTATAAACCATATGTGTGAGTTTAACCGATTGGAAAAAAAAAGCACATTACGATAGCATCTTTTTGTCAAACATTCGATAAAAAGTCAAATTCTGAAAAATGAGACAATTGGAATGTGCTGTTTTTTCCAAACGGTTTAACTTACAGATATGGTTTATACATATTTGGAATCTACATTAAATAGTGCTAAGGAAAGCATCTTTGAATTTCGGTTAAAAAAAATATAATAAAATTGTACACCAAAAGAAGTTTCCTTTCAGATATGACGTATGTATACGTCATCATTGTTCGTTACCGGCATGACGTGCATAGCGGTGATATTTTCTTTAGGATAAGCCTACTTTATTTACACACTAGTATTCGAAATGACCTTCCCATTTATGAATCTACTCCTGTGGTTGTGATTATTGGTGAGTTCAATAATGACCTTAATCAATTGGTTGATTTTCATTGAGTGAGTTTTATCTTAGGAATAGGTGGCGGAGCGTATAACAAAATCTTCGAGCACCAATTGGAATTTGATATCTGTGATGGACACAACATATTCGGAAACCTTGCAGTATTTAATGGCTATAACACTTAGCCATTCAGCGTTGTCAATGTTTGTTACTTCATTGACAACAGCCGCAGCTTTTTATGCATCTTATCTTTGCTCTTGTTGTTTTGGGTGAGTTGATTTTTATTTTACAATATACATATTACGAAAACGTTTTAATTTAATTTTTGCTTTTAAAGTATTTTTACTGGCACAGCTGTTATGTCGATTTTTTTTAATGGTGACATGGTTACCAGCTACTGTTTCTATTATGGAACGTTCACCGTGTGATTGTAGAAAGTGGATATCGCAAAGTATTCTTCAAAAACTTAGAAAGTCAACCAATCGTTTCTGCAGAATGTAAGAAGACTTAACTGTAAATGCTGTACTTAAATTTCCCATTGTGTGGGCGGTTTTATTTAGTAAGTAGTGTTCTCTTATACATACCTATGTTGACCTAAATGTTTAAAGTTTTGTTTTGTCTTCAATAGGTGCTCTTGGCATTTGCAGTGGCATTGTTGTTTTATATTGTCCTGGTATTCAGTTACCAGATTCATCTGATTTTCAATTATTTGTTAATTCACATCCGTTCGAGTTGTATGATTTAAAATTTAAGAATGAATTCGCGTTTGAGAAAATGGTTTCACTAAGTATGTTAATTTTGAATTTATAATTCACTTTTCTAAAATTTGTGAGAATTCCATGTTTTTAACAACCTTAAAATAGTTTTATTGTGTTTTTTTTATTTAAAGTAATCAACCTGGTAACTTGGCCCATTTTGTAAGTTTTTTATTCTTTGCAATAATATAATTTAGACTAGGTATTGTAGGGAAGACTTTCTCGCCAGTACACATACCAGTGTACGCCAGAGGTGCCATCTACATGCGAGACTTCCACTTTACTCGCAATGTGCTGAACGCACTCGATGGGATCCACCCAAAGAAGGTTCCACACTAATTGGAATCCACTCACGAAATTAGATTCCACCAGCCATCTTGAATTTCAGAAATTCCCCACCCTATCTAATTTCCAATATATGTCCGTTCCCATACATTTCGATGGAAGGATGTGATGGAACGAAAGACCTAATACACACTATTTGAAATAACACCCCGTTCGCACCGAACACGACAAGCGTTGTGATCACATCGACTGAAGTGCAAATGAAAAGTATTAATGTATGTGACTTGAAGATTGCCAGACTGAAACAGAGTGACAGGCAGACGTCAGGTTGCAGTTGAGAGAAATTACTCGATGCGGCCGATTAATTTTCCTTCGGTTGTTGACCTGGCCTGCATGACGCAATTTTCAATTCACTACTCGAGGATTCGTTGCATCACTATATAAGAACTCTCAGACAGCTGTCAATGTCAAGAAATCTGACAAGTCAGAATACGATATCTAGAATGAAATTTCAACGTCACTATTGACGCTGATCCGTTCGAATCGTTCATTAACTATTATCGTCATCAGGGAAATTATGTCCATTCGATTCGACGAGTAAATTGACAACAGATTATGCAGATCCTGCGAATAGCAAATCCTCAGCAGATTCATGTATGTCCATTAGATTTCACTTATACTTGACAGATGTCATTGGCAGAGTGAGATATAAATCCTGTCCTACTTCAAGAACCTATGAAGTAAAATGCACTGAGATGCAATTTTTATCACCAATACTTACGTCTCCATTCCTTTTTGTGCTTGCCTTCATTTCTCCTGTCAAAATATCCATGACGATCATACTAGACCTTCACGGCAATCAGAGTCCTTTCCGATTAACATGTACTGTTCAACATCTATTTCTCAATAACCAATGTCATCCGAGCCTTAGCTCTTTGAATTACGTCAAATTATTTAGTTTTATTACATATCGTAAACGTCATGATCTCTGAATAACAAAAGTGACACAGTGAGCATGGCACCTTAATGCTATTTTTGCGCGCCACCTATAATGTGAGCGAGAAAGTAGAACAAACAGGGGAAACTGGAAGTCAGACTGGAAGAAGGGCGTTGGCAACTTGGAAAGAAGCAATGTCTACCATAAAATCGGACGTGGACTTCATTTAGAAGAAAGATCCAGACGAAGCCACACCACCATAGCAGAACTCAAAAATATTTTTTTAAGCAGCTGAACCGCGCCTCATTTTTACTTGCGATTATAGGTACTATAAGGCAAGTTATGCATTCGTCGAAAAAAAAAGTTTTGAGATAACAATCAAACATGACATTACGATGATAGCGAAGACGAAAAAAGATGGTCTAAAAATTCTGTCCGTCTGTATGTCTGTCTGTCTGTCTGTCTGTATGTATAGACACCTACAGCCCAAACGGGTGGGCCGACAAACTTGGTATATAGACTTTTTTTGGTATTGTACAGAGGGGAAATTGAAATTTTTTTTTTAGCTCAAAAACTAACGGTACGTGCCATACAACCGTTACGTTAAAGCTTATTTTTCTCAAAAACGCCTCAAACGATTTCGATTTAAAAAAATCAGTGTTGCTTTTTAGGTAAGACCAATCATATGGCTGAAAAAAAAGTTTTAAAAAATGGCTAAGAACGGTACTTTCATTAGGACGGTTTTTTTTGCTTTCGACTATCTCGAAAACGACTCAACCGATTCCTTCGAAATTTCGTACACATATAGCTGTATTGCATACCAATATTTTTGAAAAATATTTTTTTTGTATTTGTAAAAGCATTTTTAAAAAAGAAATTTTAAAAATTATTATTTTGAAAACTGCTTATTAAATTTTTTTCTAAAAATTTTAAATAAATGTATTTGCTGAATACCTATGAACTGGCGTTTTTGAATTTTTTTTGAAAATTTGTTTCAAAAAGTTTTTCAAAAAACACTTTTTTCTCAAAAACCGCTCCACAGATTTTTATAAATTTATTCTCATAAATTCAAATTTATCCAAGAAATAAAATGGCGCACTTTTTTTTCAGCTCAAATTAGTTTAAGTATTTATTTAAGAATTTTGAAAATTTTATTTTTACCAAAATCTCAAGCCCCTAAACCACTGTCACTCATTAGAGCAAGTTCGTGCGACCCAGTCGTGAATTTTATTTTTATTAAATTCTCCAAGAGAAAATCCCCTAATTGCCAAAGCAATTAGAGGGATTGCTACTACAAAACACAAATATCATGGATAAAGGTAAGGATGGTAATATTTAATATTCCATAGAGTGAAATGAATGCGTTTTGCTCTAAGGCGTATATGATTTTTTTTTTATGTCGCGTCACATGTCTGAGGAGGTTATTAAGTGGTTTTTCTCATCCAATTAGGAATAGCAGCCTGAATTATTTCAACAAGGAGCATCCAATACAACGGGCAAGACCAGACATCGTCCTCCTGATGGAATTGTCAGCCAGCCCTACAAGTGCTGAAAATTAATTTTTTTTGGTCCACGCACATACATGTGGACAGGAAATTTTATATACTCATCTAATAAAATTATGTGCGCCGGCTGCGCAGCTGGTACTTTTCTCCAACATTCCTTTTTATTTGGAGCACTCAAATACGGAAAAGATACTCCAAGATCCTAGTCGTTCGACGTTGATCCAGTCGGCTCGTCGACGACTACGATCTTGTTAGGCGATATACCACGCCACCCTTGAGTACATCCGTGACAGACTCGCCACATCATCTGTTCATTGGAGGCATTCTTCGCCTCAGCCGTTTTCTTTACGTTTTCTTGTGGCAAATTTACATCGCCACGTCGATTTACTCGTGGTGAAGCCACGCCACTTCAATACTTCGTTTTCCTCGTGGCAAATTATGCCACGAATCTATATTTACACGTGGGGCTACATTCACTTACTTCCTCAGCAGGATTCCCCAAGGATTTGAGGATATCCACAACGTGGACGGAGCAACAAAAACCCAGTCACGAATAGGCTGATGATTCCATCATTTACTGAAGAAATTACTTGTCAAGAATTCACCGGGATGTCTGGCGTATGCTAAAGCATAGATGCCGATCCAACAACAGTATAACTACATAGATACAACGCGGGAGCTAATCACTATATCCAAGAATCCATCAGATCCTGATACACCGTCAACTTTAGTTACATCAGATCCTGAAACTTGTGCATCTTTAAACGCAACGGTTCCTGTATATATATGTGAAAAATTTTATAAAATATATTACCCAAAAGGGGTACTCCACTATCGACATTATACCAGGTAACAAATATATCGTATTTTAGTATAATTTGTGAATTTTGTGGGAGCGTTTCTGCTCGATCCACATATCCGATATTAAAACACCAGTACGCCCAATTGTGTTGCGGCTGCTGACAGTGTACGCTGACGAACAACGCCGACAACCACGGACGGTGGTGCGGAATTTGTTTTAGTTACGGAAGCAGGACCTAACGCCTCCTGCTCCGTACATATAAGAGAAACTCCATATACATAATATATTTAGTATTCTAGGTATTCAAGCATGTATTTCTAAGAGTGAAGTGTTGTGATTAACCCTTTATGGTGCTTTTCATAAACGATGTAAGACCAGCAATCGCTGGTCACAGAGTTCAGTATTTTATATCCTTTTTTTTAAAAAACTATTTCACAGAATCTGTTTTTTGGTCGCGATTGGTACTCGTATCACAATCGGTTTTCCCTTAAAGCAAAAGAATATACATACTGACAGCTGATTCGGAATCAAGTCAAGCGGTGTAGAGACGTATTTATCCCGGTTATATAACCATATCGTTGTGCTTTCCTCGGTGTTAGAGAAGAACTTACTTACTTATCAATTTACTTTTTCCTTCACGGATTTCTTTTAAAGAGACAATTATATACTTTCCTTTTTTTTTTACTTGGTCCTTGTACCATTTACTTTTAGTGTCAGTAGCGACCATTTAACTTCGCGTTTTAACGCCGCGGTAAATTAATTTATTTTTCGTGACTTCTGTAGTGTGTACCCACATATGCACCGCCACTGCTCTCAAACCAAACACAAAACGAGTGACAAAACATGTTAAGTACAATCGAGTGTGTCATCACACAACATTAATAATTTTGAATAGCAATACACTCGATTGCACTGAATGTCACTCAATAGAAATAAGATCCTATTTTATGTTACAACCAATAGGAGCTAAGAATAACATTGTTAGTAATTATGAAAATGTAGAAGTAAGATAGAAGATAAGTATAACAGTTATGAATTATGTATTTAAGGAACATTAAACTGAAAATAAAAACAGACTTAAATTAATACTCGAAATAGCAGCACTGCTTAGATTATTTATTTTTGTTTCAAGGAACATTACGGCGAGACATCGCCTTACCATTAAAGCGTAGTTCGCTCCCAATATACTAGCGTGGTACGCTCTTATACCAAACAACTAGGACCATATAGATACACCACATGGCGATCCTGCAAAATACCAAATGTCACAGATAGAACTCGATAGCATTGTAGAGAAGTGGGAAAAGTATCTGGCAGAGCTGAAGAACAAAAAAAGAAATATTATAAAAAAAAAACCCAAAGCAAGCCATCATGTTCAATTAAATAAATATACAAAAATGAGTTATGACTTTTGTAGAATTATATTTTTTTTTATAGTAAAAGTTTAAAGTTAATTCTTCACATAAAATAGGTAGATACTTTTATAAATGGAAAAGATTAAAGAAGACATTGATACCATTTTAATTAACCTTAAAAAGAGCTCAAACAGGCCATGTAAACCTGAGACACTAAAATCTAAACTAGAAACGATCGAAAAATTAAAAGGAGAATTTGAAGATTTAGTAGATAGCGAAGATGATAGTAAAAATGAAGCATTAAAGTTAGAATTCAAAACAATATACAGTACTACAAAGAAATTATTAGAAGAACAGCTAAATCTTAACTTATCTAAAAAGGACCAAAACCTAACAACCAGCAGCATGTCAGATTTCGATTTAACAATGGCTATTAAAGCCATACCCTTATTTACAGGTAATTATAAGGAATTAGATAGCTTCTTAAAAATAGTCGAAATAATAAACAAGGGATTGAAAACCACTTGTACAGCCCAACTCATTGAATTTGTTTTTCACGTCAAATTAGGATCAAATATTAAAACAGCTTTAGGTAGCATAGAACCGAGTAGTTTTGATGAATTAAAAAAACTACTTCAAGAAAGATTTAAGAGTAGTTTAACAATACCCCAAGTTCAAAATACCTTATCTAATTTTAATCAAAAGAATCTTTCAGTGACTTCATTTAAGGATAAACTACTAAACAATATAACGGAGCTAAACAGGCTACAGATCAAAGAACTGGGACCCGAGGCTACAAAAGAACAAAAAGACGTGATAGTAAAAATGAATGACATATATGCACTGAACATCTTCAAAAATGGTCTTAACGACAACATCAAACAAACGATATTCGCATCTCAACCAAAAACACTTACTGAAGCTTCAAATCTGGCCGCAGAACGAGAAAAAACTAATACAAATGTAATTATGCAATTTAGGCGAAACTCCCAAAGTTCAAGCATGCAAAACTTCAATCGATATAAAGAAAATGACCGCAACACATTTAAAAGAAACATGAACCAACAACATTACAACAACAATAACCGAATCCGATACAATAACCAAAATAATAATTTCAACCGACAAAACTGGAACAATAACCGAAACCAAAACTATCAAAGAAATAACAACACAGGTCATCAACAAAACTCATTCAGAGACACAAGACACCGAATACGATTAGTAAACGATGAACAAGAGGGAAACGAAAGCGGCTTGGAATACGAGAACACGAATATTCCAGACAGCCAAAATTAAAAGTATACAGAATATCGGATATAGATACAAACTTTATAGTCGCAAAATATAAACATGGAACATTGACCTTCCTTATTGACACAGGTGCCGATATTTCAATTTGCAAAAAATCAAACAAACTCACAAACAAAGAATATTTTCCCGAAGAAAGATGCAAATTGACGGGTATAACATATGAAGAAATATACTCCTTAGGTACTATATATTTAAATCTTCAACTATGTGAATCAATATATTCTCACAAATTTCAACTAGTAGAAGAAAAATTTCCAATTGAAACAGATGGCATTTTAGGTAGGGATTTTTCAACAAATTCCTTTGCAAAATAGACTATAAAACTTTTACCATATCACTTTTTGATGAAGAAAAAACGATAACATTACCAATGCAATCCAAGCCTTTGAATACACTGACTATTAGAATACCTTCAAGAACAGAAATGATTCAACCTTTAAAATTGCAATTGACGGATGACACACTTATTACTAATAAAGAAATAGCGCCAGGTGTTTTTGTTAGCAACACAATAATACCAAAAAATGGCATGGCGCATATCAAATTGCTCAACACGAACGACAATGAAGTAATTTTAAACAACGTTACCTTAAACACAGAACCACTTGATAACTATGACATACTGTCATATAAAAACGAAAAAAATAATAATGAGGATCGCTTCAAACAAATGAAAAAAAAACTTAAAATGGACTGCAAAGACGATCAAGCAAAAAAGGAATTAATTGACATCTTTAGAAAATATCAAGAAGTTTTTCATTTAGAAAACGAACCACTAACAACAAACAATTTTAACACTCAGAAAATAGTAACTTCTGATAGTACACCAACCTATATAAAAAATTATAGACTTCCTCACACTCATTTAGACGTTGTATCAGGACAAGTTGAACAAATGCTTAAAGACGATATAATAGAGCATTCAACAAGCCCTTACAATGCTCCACTATTACTCGTACCAAAAAAGAACGTAGCAGACAAAAAGAAATGGAGAGTCGTAGTAGACTTTAGAAAATTGAATGACAAAATTATAAATGATAAATTTCCACTCACACGATTAGAAGACGTACTTGACAAACTAGGGAGAGCAAAATGGTTTTCAACCTTAGACATGACTAGTTCTTTTCACCAAATAGGACTTCACAAAGATTCAAGACCACTTACGGCATTTTCCACCAACAACGGACACTACCAATTCAAGAGACTCCCATTTGGACTTAAAATTTCATCAAACAGTTTTCAAAGAATGCTTACCATCGCTCTAGCTGGACTTGAAACAGAAGCCTACGGTTGCAGTCTAAAACACCACATCGAAAACCTAATCCGTGTTCTTGAACGACTGAAACGCTACAATCTAAAACTTAACCCCGAAAAATGCAATTTTCTGTGCCCTGAAGTCATCTACCTTGGACATCTTATTACAAACAAAGGTGTCAAAACTGACCCTGCTAAACATAAAACGATTAAAGAGTATCCAATACCAAAAAATGCAGATGAAGTTAGACGATTCATAGCCTTTTGCAATTATTACAGAAGATTTATACCAAATTTTGCTGATATTGCACAAAACCTTAACGCTCTTTTAAAGAAAAACACGAAATTCAAATGGGATACAAACTGTCAAGTAGCTTTTGATACTTTAAAAAATAAACTAATTGAACCTCCCATATTACAGTACCCAAATTTCGACGAACCATTTATCCTAACAACTGACGCATCAAATTATGCACTAGGAGCAATCCTTTCCCAAGGCAAAATTGGCGAAGACCTTCCCATATCATACGCAAGTAAATCATTGCAAAAACATGACCTAAATAAACCTGTAATAGAAAAAGAACTACTCGCAATCCATTGGGGTATACAATTTTTTTGATCATATCTATACGGACGAAAATTTACTGTTGTCACCGACCACAGACCTTTAGTATCTCTATTCTCACACAAAAATCCATCGTCAAAAATGACCAGAATACGAGTAGACTTAAGTGATTATGATTTTGACATTATATACAAAAAAGGAAAAATGAATACTAACGCAGATGCTCTATCTAGAATAAAAATCGACTCAGACTTATTAAAACAAATGATACCGACAGAAATCAATGAAACCGTCAAAAGAACATTAGTCATCACAAGGGGAATGTCCAACAAAATAAATGTGGACAACAACAAGGAGAAATGCAATTCTCAAGAGAAGCCTGTACAACTTCAAATCTGGGAATGCATATCCATTAATGACGTCAAAAATATAAAGAAATTAAAATTTAATATTGATAAAAATGCTAGGACTTCAAAAATAAATATTGATGAAAATTTTGTGCACGTGCGATGCAGTGGTAAATCGGCGAATCCAGATTCGACCCCGAGGAAGCTTGCATCAGAAATAAACAAAGATAATAATATGTATACGTATACGGGACCTAATGATAATTCAGCGACACTAGAGTCGACTCTGAAGAAATTAGTATCCAGAATGAATAAAGAAAATATAAACGAGCTAGCCCTTATGAGCAATGATGAAATATTTAAGCATTTTGAAAAAGATAAATTCAAAGAAACATATGCAAAGATAAAAATAAATGGCCAGAATCCTAAGCTAAAAATAATAATTTATAATGCCCCAAAACAAATATTTGATGATTTAACTAAATACAAACTAATTGACGAATTCCATAACTCTGCACACGGAGGACATCTAGGTATACGGAAAACACTAATAAAATTAAAGCAAAGATACGTATGGCGAAAAATGAGTCAAATGGTAAAGCAATTCATAACAAATTGTGATTCATGTGCAAGAAATAAACAAACAAAACACACAATAGAACCACAAACGATTACAGACACTCCAGGCAACAGTTTTGAAGTGGTGTCAATTGACACAGTCGGACCTTTACGAATAACAAATAATAAAAGATATATTTTAACCATGCAATGCTAACTTACCAAATTTGTCGTCGCATATCCGATGACATCAAAAGACGCAACAACAACAGCAAAGACTTTAGTAGAAGAATTTATTCTTAGATATGGACACTTTAAGATTCTAAAATCAGATAAAGGTACAGAATTCAATAACGAACTTATGAACAACGTATGTTCACTTTTAAAGATAAAACAAACATTCTCTTCTCCATACCACCATCAAACTATAGGTGCCCTTGAAAGAAACCATCGGACACTCAATGAATTCTTATTATCAAATGTCAATGATAATGAATGGAACGAATGGGTTCCATATTTTACGTTTGCATACAATACAACACCACATATAGACACTGGGTATTCACCTTACGAACTCATTTATGGCAAAGTACCCTGCTTACCGACAGATACGCTAAATAATAAAACAAAAATTTATGACTACGATAATTATGCCAATGAGTTGAAAACCAGGTTACATCATGCACTAAGTAAGGCCAGAGAAATGACAATAACAATAAAAGAAAAAAGAACAGCAACAGAAAATAAGAAATACAATAATAGGTTAGATCTAGGAGTAGGTGATTTAGTATTGCTAAAAGTAGAAAATAGAAAGAAAAGTCAAGCACCTTATATTGGTCCATTCAAAATAATAGAAAGAAAAGGAGTAAATTCAGTAATTGATAAAAATGGAATAAATAAAGAAATACATAACAATCTTCTTAAGCCCTATAAACTAAGAAACCAATAGAAAACAATACGAAACGTTAAAACAAAAAAAATTTTTCTTCATTATAATTTATTAATAAATATCAAAATTTTAGCTCATAAACTCATATTATATAAACTTTGTAAAAAAAAAAAAAAAAAAAAAAAAAATATATATATGATATTATACTACCTATGTTAACCAACTTTATTCCCTAAAATTTTTCTTAAGGGTGAGGGTGTAGTGTGTACCCACATATGCACCGCCACTGCTCTCAAACCAAACACAAAACGAGTGACAAAACATGTTAAGTACAATCGAGTGTGTCATCACACAACATTAATAATTTTGAATAGCAATACACTCGATTGCACTGAATGTCACTCAATAGAAATAAGATCCTATTTTATGTTACAACCAATAGGAGCTAAGAATAACATTGTTAGTAATTATGAAAATGTAGAAGTAAGATAGAAGATAAGTATAACAGTTATGAATTATGTATTTAAGGAACATTAAACTGAAAATAAAAACAGACTTAAATTAATACTCGAAATAGCAGCACTGCTTAGATTATTTATTTTTGTTTCAAGGAACATTACGGCGAGACATCGCCTTACCATTAAAGCGTAGTACGCTCCCAATATACTAGCGTGGTACGCTCTTATACCAAACAACTAGGACCATATAGATACACCACACTTCCACTGGGATTGATCCCAATGTCCTTGCGATCAGTTAGATACTTTTCAGTATCATCTTCAGTTCTTATTTGATAGGAGTGTCACCCAAGTACGTATAATATGACAGGCGAGTTCCTGCTTATTACTTTTCCGTTGTAAAAATTTCGTTTTCTTTGCGTAAGCTATACTCGAATTACTACCACATGGCGAGTCGCTGATCAGTCGGTGATATCAGTGGCAATATATGGTCCGAAAGGAAATCCTACTTGATTTCTTTTACATTTATGTCTGGCCACGAACCGTTATTTGATACTCAATGAAGATAATTTTAACCAATTGGGCAGCGATCAGAACACTCGGATTAACAACTAGGAAGAGTTTAATTCAATGTAGCAATATTATTATACATATATCCTTAATCCCTTTGTCCACAGGAAGGTATCCAGCAGTGCACTCCCGGATCCCTACTGTAAGGAAAATACTGAGAAAAGACATCTCTATCGTATCTATAAACTATATTTGCTTTAATATATTGTTTTTATATATATTTGACTTATATTGATTTAAAAATTTCAACCTTACTATCGAGTATATGAGAGACAAAAACTGTGTTCTTTCGTATATGGTTCATTTGAAATATATATATAGCTACCTTTTTGTTGCGTTGGGGCGTAGTGTCTCAAGCAGATCCCTGATGCCTGTTTGTATTGTTTCACCCTTTGAGTATTTGATACGGTTGTCTAAAGAATCACGTTTCGTCTTTATGTTTAGGTTTAGATATTTCAAAAATTGAATATTCGGCGACAGTTATTAAAAGTTTTTTTTTTGTTATGATTTTTATTCACACCCGAATGACATTCGAGTCAATCCGCCGCGACATTTAATAATTCATTACCTTTTTTTTGTTTTTTTTTTTTACTAATCAATTATAGATTTCGGTACACGTTACAAGATGATATAGATATAATAAACAGATTTAAGTATTGATATTTCCATGTTCGAACGTTATCTTAACAAACTTAATAAGTACAATGTACTTTTAGATAAACATGGTTTCATGTAGTAAAGATAGATGTTAAGTAAATTGTGTACAAAAGAAACACACTCAAACTAGTAGAATGTTTTGCTATTTTACGGAATAGCTAAGGTATTGGTTTCAGATATATAGACTTTAATATTGATATATAAGATTAAATAATAAGGTAAGTTTTAGGAGATAATTTAAAATATTTTCAAGTAAGATAATATCTTGTTAAGAATTAAGATTGAAATTGAATAAATTATATTACCGTTTTATAACGATTTAAGAAAAATTTTCAGTGAGTTTGGTTCTTGAAAATAGCATTTTCTTGAAGATTTTTCACAGGTTTACATGATGATGGTTTAGGTCATTGTTAGGGAGGGTGGTAACCCTCATCCACTTCGGATGGAACAAGGTGATGTAAGAAGGGAGTACTTCTAAGATACTCGTCATGCCACGTTGAGGTTATTTGGTATTGGTACAGCTTTTGATAGGTACCATGATTTAGTTATAGGGTTATAGTTGGCAAGCAATTTTTTTTGCTTGCTTTCATGTTTAGGGGCTGCCAAAAGTTAAATCGAGTCGTGGGGACTCGTAGGTCCGTGGACAGCCATAGGTCAATAGTGAGAGAGATGATTTTTACTATTGTTTTGGGCGGGTTAAGAGACCAGAAGGGTCGCATTAACACCTTAGATCCTCCCTCCCCTCTGAGTTAGACACCTCATCCTCCATTTTCTGCAGAGCATCGTGGTGGCAGAATGGATGGAAGGTACTAGAAGCCACTGCAATCATGAACTTCTATGATTTGCCAGTTTTCATTAATACTTACGTGTTTCTTTCTTCAGATTGTGATAACAATCTAACCTTGATTTCTTGCTTCAATTCTACGTTCACTCTCATTAACCTTCCTGAGGTGCAACCTTGGATCAACCTTCGTTTCAGTCTTTTCTAGCAAATCTTTTCTTCGTAGATTATGAGGGCCCTTAAGCATTCTAATATTTTTATTCGAGCTCACCCATCTTGAGCTCAACGGTCGGCAGAAAAAAAAGAGGTAACACCGGTTAAGCAGATCCCGGAGCAAGTGCCCACAGCCTGGCTGAGCTAGTCATGGCTAAGGTACTGCCGGCCACCGCGACGGTCGATCTCAACCACGGTTCTGCGTTGTCGCATGCCGTTCTTGTTGATTGTTTTAGCGAACGATTACCAGGAAAGGGGGCGTTGCCGGCATAGGATCGATACCATCCCTTCAGAATTAGAAGTAGGTAGTCATGGCTAGGGCGAAAGATGCGATCTGGAGTACAATCTCTGGAAAAGAACCGTCACATACAAGAGACAGCATTACAATCCTAGTTGTGAGTACGAGGTATAGTAGAGTCCCTGGTTTTAGGTGTGAACTACAACGAGATACGGCTACGAGGAGAACATCTATTACTCGTATTGGATAGGCGCGAGCATACTGGCGGATACACCTTAGGCTGTTCTACGGTGTTTTGTAGTCAGCACCTATGGTGAGCTGCCAGATGGCTTGCGCTTCTGTGATGGGGATGGATATGGAATTGGAAGGTTAGAAAGTTGGAAGAACGAGGAGAGGAGTAGGGAGAGCGAGCGGTCGTGTTAGCGAAGTGTAAGTATGTCTTATGAAGAGGGTGCTAAATACACCGATACACGAATGAAGGGTGATGGAGATACAGGTCCTTGGTATAGGAGTCAAGGAGGTATAGGAGCTTGCCTCTTCCTGCTTCCTCTCTGGTTTACGTTGTTGTTGGGCATTGGGGTTGAGTCTTAGATATCCATAGGGTATTTGGGGTAAAGTCGAGTGTCTATCGGCAATCGTGAAGGGAGTTCAATGTTCTTTCGGAATTTCATTTCTAATTTTCTTTCTTCATCTAAATTTCATATATATATTTTTACGTTACAGTATAAACCAAGTTATCTTAACCTTCCCAGCTTTGCAAGCTTCTTAATAAATATACAATTAATAATGAATGAAACAAACTTACTTATTTTACACCTTTTTATATATTTTTTGTTTTACGTGCAAGAATAATAAATAATTATATAAAATTTTTCACAAAATGTATTTGCAAAAACAATCACAATTGTATTTATAATAACAAATAAGAAAAAATATATAAAAAAGAATAACAAATTAAATAGCTCTTACAAAATCAACAATATGCTTAAAATTACATTATTTATATTTCCTTACGATTGTATAATTAACAAAAAAAAACAAAATTGCCACAAAGTCCATTTAAAACTTTTTTAGAAATACTCTTACAGACATTTATTTTTGTTTTAGCAATAGACATTATCAAATTAAACTTTCATACTTTAATAAATACTTGAAATTTTAGAATAACAGTTCGGCATATTTCATTTTAAAAGTTAAACGAATGAACGGAGAGCTGGAGGGTATTTTTCTCTACTAATTCCTAATCCAGTGTTGGGAACCATACTTTTAAATTTTGTTTTGCTAATAGGTACTGCTTTCTTCGTCGCCAACATTTTTTCTATTTCTTAAAAATCTTTTGAACAATTCACCTACATCAGAATCAGCAATAGAGTCAAGACAAGCCAAACCCGTTTCTGGAATGGAGTTTTTTTTACGAAGTTCACCGACTATGTCTTTCAGAGACCTGATTTTGGAATGTAGTCGACTTATGGCTTGTTTTTGTGTCCTGTTCTTACGTTGTTCCTGTTTGAATTTTGAACACTTTAAAGAAAGCTTTTTCTTAGCGCTTCTTGGTGTTGTTGCATAGCAATGGTCACGTTGCAGTAATCGCCTACGCCTTGCAACTGTTGCCTTGGTGCTCGGTGTGACTGTAATGCATACCATGTGGTTATAAAAAAGTTGGCATATTTTGTTTTACTTTTCAATATCGATTTTATTGACCAAGATATGATTTTTATTGGCGTGCAGAATACCATCATGGCATCAAATTCTAATATTCTATAATCCAGAGTCATGGTGATCATCTTTATCTGCCAGGGCATTTAAAAAGAGTCCATCTTCTTTTTAATACTTACGAAAAGTACTTCATTTATATATATGAAAAATTTTGTGTTCTTTTGTGTCGTGCAGATTACCTTCATGGCATCAAACTCTAATGTTCCAGAATGCAAATCTAAAACTTTTTGATCTAAAAATAAAATAAAAGCAGCTGAGTATAACTACTTTTCATGCACTGCTTCGAGTCTTGTACCAGAATATTTTCGATTGACATGCAGCATAAATCGAACTTCAATATTCCAGTATACATAGGTTTAAGCCTTAAATCGTAGTTAATTTCTTAAATTAAAAAAAAAACAGCGTGGAGTTTGGCAAAAATGTATTTTTAATATATACTTAATTCGTTTAAAGTAAAAAATATAACAAAAGCTTACAAAAACTACTGGCCAAAATGAAAGAAAATGTACCTGGCTCAACCAAGTTTGGAGCTTGAAATCCTGAACCTGAACTGCGCAACAGCTTCAACAAATGTATCTCGAGTGTTTTCAGAGGGTATAAGTTGAACATCATGGTCATGTGTGTCTATAAAATAGAGAAAGGTATAGAAGCATTACTCAAACCATATTAAAATAATATAAAAGATGTTGAATGTATAGAATAAAGTTAATTTTATTAAAAATTTAATAATATACTAACCGTCTCTGGAAAAAATAGATGGCACCGCATCTATTCTTAAATTCTTATAAGTCATGTTTGTAATTTCCTGGAAGCAATTCAGAGTAAAATAGTCACTGCATATTAAGGATTCTTTGTCTGGGACAAACTCTTTGATATTTATTGCAGTCAGCCATTTTTTAAAATTTCAGGTGTTGCCAAAGGAAACCTGCAAAAACTTTGTAAATGTGGTAAGCTAATTAAATTGATTGAATAGATCTTACTTTCGAAGAGATAGTCCTGGGGTGGAATCGGCTAAGGTGATTTGTGATAAGTGATAGTCACAATCAACAAATTTCGTCGGGCTAGATGATTGTCACATGTGACTTTCACATTTTCGTGACTTTTTCTTGTGACACCTAAATAGCTGTCACAAGAAAAAGTCACAAAAATGTGATTGTCACATGTGACAATCACCTTAGCCAGATAAAATGTGTTGATTGTGACTATCACTTATCACAAATCACCTTAGCCGATTTCACCCCTGGTTTCGTATCCCTAGTTGCATTACAAAAAAACACGAATCTTTTCTTTTTCTAAATATATTAGGGATGCTACCGCTTATTAGAAGAGTCTTCGATTTCTTTCTTTCGAAACACCTTTCCTCAAAGTGGTCCGAACATTATGTTGTATATTTAGTCGGAACAAATGATGCCTCGAATTTAAAATTCATCCTCCGGATTTCCAAGAGGGCAGGGTCTAATGGGAATCTGCAAAACAATCTATTATTATATTTCATTTATTTTCTTTGCTATGGAAATAACTCAAAAGAAGTTACTTGCACATGAAGTGTTCTGCCTTCTTTCCCACCTTCTTTTTTGCAATATCTGCATTTATTAACCATTATTTTTAAATTTGTCACTAAAAGTGATATATAATTAGGTCATTTATTTTCACTTTTGGATCTCAAGATTCATTTGAACTTGAATCAAAAATATTAAACTTATTTTTTTTATAACTTTGGCACAAATGGGCAAAGAAACAGCCCTTGTATAATTTTTTTTTTAAAATACATTGATTAAGTGAAAACGGGGGATGCATAAAGTATCAGGAGATCTAGCAGAACTGGAAAAGACCAAAATCTTTAATATTGCGTTGATAGATGCTGAGAAAACAAGATTTTTGTGTTTCTGTCCATATAATAGGTCATTTTTGAGGTATTTTTTTTCCAAAAACTCGATAATAGTCATAGTAAAAATTATAGAAATATAAAAATAAAGAATTTAATGAGAATTTAAAAATAATGAAAATTGTAAACCTATCATCGAATATCCTATGGATATCCAATGAAAAAATCCAACCTCCATCATCATTAATCCCACAACCCCCAGAGAACGCAAGAAGAGACAAGCACCCCTACATCCTTGACGCCTATACCAACGTACAGCATCTCCGTCTTCAACCAACCGCGTATCTGCGTATACAGCATCCCAACAAAAGACATACTTACACGTACCCCATCACGGCCTCCAGCTCTTCTTACCCCTCTTCGATCTTCTATATTCCCTATCCATCCCCATCACAGAAGCACGAACCATCTAACAGCGTACCATAGGTGCTGACCACGAAGCACCGTGGAACAGCCTAGAGGGTACCTGTCAGCATGTCCGCGCCTATCCGCTACAAGCATTCGGTGTTCTTCTTGTAGCTGTATCGTGTCGTAGCCTACACCTGAAACCATGGACTCTACTTAGATCCCTCACTCATAACTAGAATTGAAATGCCAAAGTTAAGAACGACGTATACATTTCCGAAGACTTCACTCCAGATCGCATCAACTAAACTAGTTATAGCTACCTAATTCTGTATCGAAGGGACGGAAGCGATCCTATGCCGGCAACGCCCCCTTTCTCATCAACTGCTCGTTGAGAACAGTCAGTAAGAACGGCATGCGACAACGTAGAACCGTGGCCGAGATCGACCGCCGCGGTGGCCGGCAGTACCTTAGCCATGACCAGCTCAGCCAGGCCGTGGGCACTTGCTCCGGGATCTACTTGACCGGTGTTACCTCTTTTTTTGTCTGTCTGTCGACCGTTGAACTCATGGTGTGCGAGTTCGAATATGAAATTTTACAATGTTTAAGGGCCCTCATAATCAATGTCGACAAGACTGAGAAGAATTATTTGAAAAGAAAAGGAGATTCATGGTCGCACCTCTTACTATTCCAAATGAGTTATCATAGATCAGAAGAGAAGAATCAGGTCTGAATTATTAAACTAACCCTTAGAACGTAGCTCGTAAGTATGTGTGTGAAAGCAAACCATAGATGGCTGTGGTTGCATGGCTAATTGATCACCTTCCTTTCATTTTGCTGCCACGATGTAATGCAGAATGTGGAAGAGGTGACTAACTTTACGGGGAGGGAGGATCAAAGGTGTTGATCGATCTTCCTGGTCTCTCTACCCACCCAATTCGTAATTAAGTATCAACTCTCTCGCCTACGACCTTCGCCTACCGTGGACCTGTGAGTCCCCACGACTCAACGCTATTGCCGGACAGCCCCAGATAAAACAAGCAATTAAGAATATGCTTGCTCAAGTAACTAACCTATCTCAAACCTAGTATCTAACCATGACACTAGATTTCTCTACTCCATCGTTGCAAAAATAATACTCCCTATGAGTATCATACCTAGTACGTCACCTTGTTCCTTGCGAAGGAAGTGTGAGGGTTACCACCCTCCCTAAGAATATCTTACTCAGTCATACTGAAAATATTGCATGATCTTCATAAAATTTCAAAAGAAAAAAATTTAATTCAAAAGCGGAAAATTCTTTTTTTGTAAACGTTATAAAAAAGCTTATTTATTAATTATCAACTTATATACTAACACTGTATCAAATATATAGATGTATCTTTAAAATAAAAAAAAAAAAAATATATCGTGAGAAAAAGAAAAGAACTTGAAAGAGTCTTATTCAAATATCATTTAAATTAACGTCCTAAAGCTGTAATATGTATCCAAAGGATAATCTAAAATGCATAAACTATATTCTTATCTAAATGCTATACCTATTATTATTACAATGTCTTAATTGTATTTCGTTAATAGGGCAATCACCTTTCTCAAAAATCTAAAGAAAGTGTTAACCATGTCACAGGGATGTGAATGCAAGCAGCTTCAATAATGCAAAGAAGACTTCAATGCTATTTCAGGGATGTATTAATTTCGCTTATCGAATAATTTGCGTTAAAAGAAAAATCGTAGCAAGAAAAAAATTAATTTTCTACCGCAGCGTCGGATTTTCACCGCCGACGAACTTAGGCAAATCAAAAAGTGAAAATTCAAATAAACGGACGGAAAAGATATATCGGACTTTTATTTATCTTGACTATGAATGAGCGCGTAGGTTTTATTCATAATCTATTACGGAGACACGAAATTCAATGAATGTAATCTGGTAGAAGGGACACTGATCAAGGCTTTATACTTGGTACCGTTCAAATATAACGAGAGAATTTCAGACCAATACCAAAAAAAAATACCATACTGTGATGCTTTTTGTTTCCCAGCTGGGGTAGCTACAGTGGGGTCCGGGGTGGTAATAAAGAAAGCAAAAGAAAAACTTTATTTTTGATTAATTTTCGACACTATTTATTTAATTATTTTTTTTTTCCTTCTTAGTTCTAAGGTACAAATTTAATAAATATATATATAAAGCAATATTTTAACGAAATCGAACCAGCGTATGCACCCGTGAGATCCGTCCCTGTCCTGGTGGCGGCAAACCAGGGAATATGTGGGTTACTCCCGAGTAACCCTATGTCCAATCACTTGTCTAGAGGAGAAAGCGAGGGGAAAGTTTTGGTGGGAATCGTCCCTGTCCTAATGCTGTCAAAATTAGGAAGTTTAGTTGGATTACCCGAGTAACCCTGTGTCAAATCGCTCGTCTAGAGGAGAAAGCGAGAGGAAAGTTTTGGTGGTAATCGTCCCTGTCCTAATGCTGTCAAAATTAGGAAGTTTGGTTAGATTACCCGAGTAGTCCTGTGTCCAATCGCTCGTGTAGAGGAGAAAGCGAGAGGAAAGTTTTTTTCTTTTAACGCGGCGAATGGGTTTAACTATGTCCCATCTACACCCTGAAGGGGAGGAGAGAGGATAAATAAAAAAAAAGGAAGACGCTTCTGACTCGAGGGGGACTTCTTGCCAGTAACACTGGTAGCTTGACCCTTTTTTATCAGTTTTACTCTGATTCAACTCGAAGCAGAAGACGAAAATACTACGAAAATATGCTTTTACTTATAAAATATCTTACGTTAACATAGTGTTAATTATATTTAAAAAAAAAATAATTGCTAATGTAAGCCATAAATACAAATAATAAATGTGGTGTGGTGATGGTGCGGTATGTGTAATCGGGTGTTGAGTGAAGAATGCAGTGCGGCGGGTGTGAGGGTATGTGTCTGGTCGTTGCATACTTGCAGGGGCTGGCTTAAATATTTTTGTAACGAAGTTTGTTGTGGAACGCTTCGTTACAGTCCCCCCTTTCTTCGGAGGACGAGTGCCTTCTCGTCGGTATAAATCTGGAAGATACGGATGTTAATATTTTAGCTTTTGGTATATATATGTATATATATTATTTTTTTTTGTTTTTTTTTTTTTTGTGGTTTTTTTTTTTTTGTCATCAGGAAAAAGTATAACTATTTTTTTTCCAAAAAGAGTAGTTTATTTCAAAAATGTTCTTAAGACTAAAAAAAAAAGATTTCAAAAAAATAATTTAACGGAAAATTTTTCAAAGAATAGGTTCATTTCAAGGTTCTTTCTTTAAAGAAAATTATTGAATAAAAAAAAAATATATTTCAACATGCTTAAAAAAAATTTATTTTAAAAAAATATGTTATTGAAAAGTCCCATCCGGTCACCAGTAATTCATAAGGCGTGGTATCTGGCTGCTATTTTATTTCCCAATCTCGATAATCTTGTGAAACTGCTTAAATTTCATCGACGCCTTCCTGCCTTTTTTATCTAGGCACACGGAGACTCTGCCCCACGGTCGATCGATGTAGAATCGGCGATGCAGTTGTCTGCCGTTCAGGTTAATCCCCAAGAAGGGGTCGAAGTGCGAGGGCTCCTTTTCCGTGCTCTTCTGGCGAGGTTCTTCTCCGACCGGGATGAAACGGGCTCCATCTTGCGGATTATGGAGTGGGCAGCTTCCATTCTGAGGTCCAGTGATGACCATATTTCGGCCGGCTGTGCTCATGGGTAACGGGACGTGACTGGATGGTGCTGGCGTGCATGGGTAAATGGCAGTGACCTCTGCCGAAGTTTGTTTGGGTCCGCTAGGGACTATATCCCGGACTGCCGTGATCAACGGTAGTAGAGGGCGGTTGGATGGTGCTGGTGCGTCCGAACTTACTGGTATTACTTCAGCTACAGTTCGTCCCGGACCTGAGGAAATCTGAATGAGGGGGTGCTTCTCCAATGGATCCTTGTTAGTGATGGTACCTAATACTTTCCAACCTGATGTACTTGGTTGGCTTGTCTGGGTCTCGGTTGATGGAAATAAATCGTCGGGGAACCCCACCGGGTTGTTGCGACTCATCCAAGCTTGCACGGCTCTTTGCCTTTGGGCTTTGATTTTCTCCATTAAAGCTGCCTGTGTGGGTCTTGGCGGTATGGCGATAATGTCATCCTCCTCCAGCGGGTGGTCCTTGACTTTGAAACGTCCAGCTGGATCTATCATCTGCAAGGGTTGGGTCGCTGGACCTCTGGGAGGTGCGCGCACCTTACTGGGGACCGTGCGGCGGCGAACGCATGGGTCCACTGGGGTTTGAGACGGCATTTTAGCAATCCTGCGTTTAGGTGCGACTGTGGGTGCTGCGCGGGTAGGCACACGTTCTAGGGCTGATAGGCGATTAAATCGGGGACTGGGCGATCGTGCGCGCGGTTCGGCGGACTGGAGCGGGCCTGCGGCTAGATGTCGGTCGGTATTGTTTGTTGGTCGCATTGTTTCCTTGCTAGGGGAGTTCGCTGGACGGGTCTGTTTATCGGGTGGGATGCTCTTCGGAAAGAAGTTGTCTGGTCGATGGTTAGAAAAGAACTGATGACCGAAACGTTTTGGTCGGCGGTATTTATATGATTTTCACAATTGAATCCCTTTAAATCCCTTACATGGGCCCGAATATAATTTTCTTTTTGCTTGTTGCGGTTGTTTTTATTTTTTAAGACGATTACTGGAGAAATAAACTTTATCACCTCGTAAGGTCCGTCGTATCGGGGTGCCAGTTTTTCGGCGAAATAGTTGACTCCTGAAGAAAGCACGCGGGACTTCCGATAAACCCGCTCGCCAATGCTTGGACGCCAAGGACGTCGGCGTAAGTTGTATGCTTTGGCTTGGGTTTGGCTAGCTCGTTGTAAATTTAAACGAACCAATTCTTACAACGCGCTCATGCGTTCTCGACGCACACTTAGCGCTCCAGGGGTCGTGTCTCCAGGAAATTTGTCACGGTCTTCGTTGGAGGCTCTGAGCTCCCGCCCGAAATTAAGCATAGCTGGTGAGTAGCCTGTAGAGTCATGGCGGCTGGTATTTAGTTTAGTTTAGTTTAGTTTGGTTTATTTGCTTATGAACTTACACATTAAGATAGTTAACATCTTATAAATTAGTGAGAGTTTATGAATTACTAACAATTAACATTTATATAAATAAGAAAAGAAAAAAACAAAAAAAAAATAATGATAACAATAAGATAAAATAAAATTAAACAAGAAATGTGACTTTGGGGATGAAGAATAGTATAATAATTAATAACATTGTAATAGAAAAGAAAAAAATTATTTAAACAGAAGGGAGAGAAAGAAAAGAAAAAAGTAAAGAAATAGACAAAAAAAAGAATAGTTTCAGTTTGAAGAAAGTTAGATGGAAGTTAGTTGCTTTGATTCGAGAAGAAAGTAGTGAGGTTGTTTTGAAATGTGTGTATGTCGCTAATGTCTCGCAAATGAGTTGGGAGTGAGTTCCAAAGGCGACATGCAGCTATAAAGAATTGCCTCTCGGAGGTCAGACATGAAAAGCGAGGTAGTATTACATATGTAGATCTATTTGACGCTGCGAGCCGGAGTTTTTCAAACAGATAATTTGGTTGACGCGTTTTTAATATTTTAAAGAATAAGATTAAGGTTCGAAACTTGATGAAATTATCAAAAGACATTGGGAGAAGGCTCTGCTGCAGGTGTGAGATATAGTCATACCTTCTTAAACCATAAATATAGCGAATGGTGCTATTAAAGGCTACTTTTAATTTATTTTTACTAATTGCGTCGCAGTTGTAAGATATTTCACATCCATAAGTAAGAACTGGTATCACCAGGGTCCTTGCGAGCACTATTCTGGTTTGGAGTGGCGTAAATTCCTGAGCTGTCCACAATGTTCTCAGCACCCCATAAGCCTTACCCACTAAAGAGTTAATATGATCATTCCAGGTCAAGGTTCTGTTGAAGATAACTCCGAGGTTTTTAGACGTGTTGACGTATTCTAAGGTAGTTTCGTTCAGTATTATGGGTGGAAAATATGATAACTCTAATTCCTTCTTTGAAATAACTAAGCATTTACATTTGTTCGGGTTGAGAATTAACCCGTTGCATGAAGCCCATTCGGATATCCTGCTTAGTTCCTGGTTGAGAATGGAAGCACAGTCTTTGATAAGTCCTAAAGGACAGCTTCTATAAATTTGGATGTGGTCGGCGTAAAAGTGCTTGGAGGCTTGGGTTATTATGAACGCGATTTCATTTATGTACAATGAGAACAAAAGTGGGGATAAAATTGATCCTTGTGGAACTCCTTGTTGTAAGGGAAGGAACTCTGACAAATTATAATTTAAGCTAACGGCTTGCTGCCTATCGCTAATGAAGGATGAAATAAGCTTGATAGCGTCGGAAGATAAATTAACGCGAAAGATAACTCAGGAAGGTGCTCGTCCCAAGTACGCTGGTTCTCGTGGACGTACTGCGCGATCATGGTTTTGTAGCTCCTATTCAATCTCTCCGTCGGGTTTTCTTGGGGGGTATACGGGGCGGTCAGGCGGTGCTGGATACCTAACTCGGCTTAAAATTCCCGGAATTGGTGGCTGGTGAACTGTGAGCCGTTATCTGACAAGAAAGTTCGCGGAACTCCAAATCGGTTGGTCACCCTCTCCCTTATTGCCTTGATCAAGCCAGGAGTTGTTGCAGCTCGTAATGGAACAGCCTCCATCCATTTGGTAAATTTGTCAGTGAAAACGAGTAACATAGTGTGCCCCTTCATGGACCTTGGTAAGGGCCCGACGAAATCTGCGCACACTACCTCCCAAGGTTCTGCTACAGGAATGATGTACATCAAGCCACTAGGCTTTTGCTGAGAAGGTTTAAAACGGTTGCAGGTTTGACATTTGCGGACATACTTATTTATATCACGGAACATGCCAGGCCAGTAATAACGTCTTGACATACGCGACATGGTTTTAGAAATGCCCAAATGCCCGGCGGTGACAGCGTCATGGTTATCAAATAAAATCTTTCCTCGGTCGTCTTCTGGTACGCACAACTTCCAGTCAAAACCTTGAGCATTGGTCAACGGACGGGTGCTAACGAATCTCCGAAAAAGTTGGCCCTCCTCGATTCGATAGTCGGGATATTTGGCTGGGTCGGCCTCTGCTTGGGTTTTCTTTTTCTGGATCCAGGTCGGTTTAAGGTCGCTAACGGTTGCTAACCTATCTCCTTCGGTAATGGGTAGCGGGTCTCGGGAAAGGGCGTCTGCTACGACGTTCATCGCTCCCTTACGATATTGAATGTCAAAATCGTACTGCTGTAGTTCTAGGGCCCAGCGGGCCAATCTACCAGAAGGGTTTTCTAGCTTGTGCAGCCATTTCAAAGAATGGTGATCGGTGACAACTTGAAAGTGGTACCCTTCCAAATATGGGCGCATCTTCCGAATTCCCCATAGAATCGCAAGACACTGACTGCGGTATTCTAATACATGGTCAAGCATGTCCGGTCCGAATATGGAATCCATGGCCCTTTGGAACGTAGCTCCTGCTGAATGCAACCCATAAGGCATGACATTCCACTCAAATAAGCCTCTACCCGGCACGGTGAAGGCGGTATATGGACGACAGGTGGGATCTAGCGCAATCTGCCAGTACCCCTGTTTTAAATCGATCGTACTGATGAACTTCGCCCCTCGCAACTTGTCGAGAATCGCCACGATAATGGGAAGTGGATAAGCGTCTTTGAAAGAAAGCTCGTTTAGTTGCCGAAAGTCGATACAAACTCGCCAAGTTCCTCCTTTCTTTCGTACTAGAACGATAGGCGAACTATATGGGCTTTTTGATGGGCTGATTTTTCCCGTTCTCAGAAGCTCGTTGACCTCTTCGTCGATTACCTCCTGCATGGCGGGGTTGCGGGGGTAGTACCGCTGCTAAAAGGTTCGTCCGATTTAAGTCGTATGCGGTGAGGCGGTACATTGGCCATGCCTGAAATCCGGTCGAACTTGGGCAGTTCCTCTTCTTAAAATGTTGCCAGGCGGTCTTGTTGATTCACTTCGCTCGAGGTGATCATGCAAATGGAATCTAGCTGCGGTGGTCGAGGGTTTTTCCCTTCTGACACAGGCATGCCCCCCAAAGAAATTTGTAATCCGGCCTGCTTAAGCAAATCCATACCTAAAATGGCATCTTCCTCAAGTGCAGGCATGTACGTAACCTCTCCAGCTAGCATGGTCTCACCCAACGAGAGGGTGACAGCATAATGCTCGGTGGTAACCACGGGGTCGCCATTGGCCAGGTGTATCGGTCGGTGCTGTTTAGTCAGTGGAAAATCCAGTTCCTTGAACTGCTGCCTTAACGCCTGACCTACGAAGGTCTTAGTGGCTCCGGTGTCCAATAACGCTTGGTAGGTGATGCCTTCGATTTTGAGTGGTACGAAAGGCCGGGGGTCTTTTCCAGGGGGCGAATTCACGACGGCGACGGGTGTCCGCCGACATAGACAATCTTTGGACAACCGTCCGTCTTCCCCACAGTGGGAACAAAATAGACGGAAAGATCGGTGACAATTCTCTTTCTGGTGCCCCCTCTGCTTGCAGTTCCAACAATGCGTGCGTCTATCATAGAGGACGGGGACTGCGGGTATTCGGGGATTTGGTAGAGCATGAGGGGCGGGTCCTGGTGCGGGTCGACTGTTCCGTTCTGATAGCCTCGAACTCTTCTGCCAGCAGCACCAATTCGTCTAATGTGTCGAAATCTCGACGCTTAATGTAGTAGCGGTACTCCGGGCGGAGACTATCGAAAATCCGGTCCACGTTTTCCGATATAGTCATCCGGGGGTGCTGCCGGATGAGGTACTGCATGGCCAGAATATACTCCTTGGCTCTCTCTCGTGGCCCTTGACGTTTACGGAGGATTTCATCCTCCAGTCGGTATCTGTAACGGGCTGGCAAGAAATGTTGCAGGAATGCGGTCCGAAATTCTTCCCAAGTCCGGAAGCTGTTTTCTTTTATGCGTAGCCACTCTAACGCAGTTCCCCTAAACAACTCCGGAAGGGTTCGTATCATGTCGTTCGGCGGTATGTTGTAACACCTTGTGAGTTCCGTAACTCTCTCCATAAATTCGAGAGGATTTCCGCTCGAATCGAACCTCAGCCCCCACTTCCTTACGGTGTTCATCACCTCTGCCTCTTAGCTTAGGGTCAGTCGGCTATTGGGAAGTGCAGCGGGTTCGTGCCTGGCATACCCATATGTGAGGGAAGTGAATCGGTTGGTTGTAGGACAGTGGTAGGGGTTGGTTAACGGTGTTACCGCACTCGGTGGCTGGTTTGTTCTCGGTAGTGGCACGTTGGCTACGGAAGATTTGGTCTGAGCTTCTTGTTCGTTGGTAGGTGCTCCGTCTTCGGTGGTCGTAGTTCCGGTATGCTTCTGTTCTTCGGCTGCTAAAACTCCCTCGACTCGCTGCTCAATGCAATCCGCCCATTCTTCGCACAAGTTTTGTGTCGATTTGTGATGGCAAATCTCCTTGAGGTGTTGTCTGAGGCGTTTCCGAAGCTCATCTACCCTGCCTTCAGTCGACAAGTTTCGGGCAGTCAACATCTCCGTTAACTCATCTTTTCTTAGAAAAGAGATGAACCCGAGATTCTTAAACGGATTGTAGTCATCGGCTGCTTGTTCTTCGTTCTTGGATCCGGGCATGTTGTGGCTGGGCTGGAGGAGCTGATTTTCGGGGGTTTCGTCTGGGGTGCTTACGTTGGTAAGTTCGGAGTAGTCCTCTACGTGTACGCCTGGAAGAGTACCGCTGCTGGACATCGATGATCGGCGGTGGGTGCGGTCGGTACGGTCGGTGAGATCTTTTGAAAATTCCGGGTCGGTCGGCGTTCGGAGTTCGGTCGAATTTCCTAAAGGTCCCTGCTCGGGCGCCAATTTGTGATGCTTTTTGTTTCCCAGCTGGGGTAGCTACAGTGGGGTCCGGGGTGGTAATAAAGAAAGCAAAAGAAAAACTTTATTTTGGATTAATTTTCGACACAATTTATTTAATTATTTTTTTTCCTTCTTAGTTCTAAGGTACAAATTTAATAAATATATATATTAAGCAAAATTTTAACGAAATCGAACCAGCGTATGCACCCGTGGGATCCGTCCCTGTCCTGGTGGCGGCAAACCAAGGAATATGTGGGTTACTCCCGAGTAACCCTATGTCCAATCACTTGTCTAGAGGAGAAAGCGAGGGGAAAGTTTTGGTGGGAATCGTCCCTGTCCTAATGCAGTCAAAATTAGGAAGTTTAGTTGGATTACCCGAGTAACCCTGTGTCCAATCGCTCGTCTAGAGGAGAAAGCGAGAGGAAAGTTTTGGTGGGAATCGTCCCTGTCCTAATGCTGTCAAAATTAGGAAGTTTGGTTAGATTACCCGAGTAGTCCTGTGTCCAATCGCTCGTGTAGAGGAGAAAGCGAGAGGAAAGTTTTTTTCTTTTAACGCGGCGAATGGGTTTAACTATGTCCCATCTACACCCTGAAGGGGAGGAGAGAGGATAAATAAAAAAAAAGGAAGACTCTTCTGACTCGAGGGGGACTTCTTGCCAGTAACACTGGTAGCTTGACCCTTTTTTATCAGTTTTACTCTGATTCAACTCGAAGCAGAAGACGAAAATACTACGAAAATATGCTTTTACTTATAAAATATCTTACGTTAACATAGTGTTAATTATATTTTTAAAAAAAATAATTGCTAATGTAAGCCATAAATACAAATAATAAATGTGGTGTGGTGATGGTGCGGTATGTGTAATCGGGTGTTGAGTGAAGAATGCAGTGCGGCGGGTGTGAGGGTATGTGTCTGGTCGTTGCATACTTGCAGGGGCTGGCTTAAATATTATTGTAACGAAGTTTGTAGTGGAACGCTTCGTTACAATACACGAAAGAATACAGTTTGTATCCAATCGAGTAAGCGATTAAAAATGTAATTATATATCAATATTTTAAAATGTTTAAAGAAGGTATTCCAAAAAAAAAGTACATGCAAATATCAAAGTACTACTAACTACCAATGGGGTAGTTTAATACAATGCTATCAGATTTATGCTGTTGCTGAAGTGCACTCCGGGAACAAGTTGAAAAGTAATTAGTTATTTATGTATATATATTGTGTGGAATATATTGCTTCTACTCTTTAAAATATTTTTGAGGACCAGTTCTTATGGTCTCTATTCCAAAGACTCAATGAGCCTGTTGTTTAAGAACGTGGCCTTGAAAATCTTAAATTCGTACCCTCAAGATGATATTCATAAAACTTCAGATGTAACAGACACAATCAGTTACCGCGCGGAAAGAAATATGATACTTGTGTCGGTTGGCGTATATAAAAAAAAGGAACAAAACACGATTATACTACACAATTTAACAACAGTTGAGAAAGATTAAAGAGATGCCGACAGGCAATAAGTGAATTTGTACGTTGACGCGACGTCGAAACGCGGACAAAAGTGGTTGCTACCAACGTGAGACTATAGTGTCGTGAAGACCAAGTGAAATTAAAAAAAAGGTGTAACGCGAAAAATGAAAATAATAAAAAGTCAACAAACAAATGGAATTTGTGTTCTGGATACCGCAAGTTTCAAAGGACTTGAGTATTGAACCGGAAATGAATTGAGAATTTTAAGGTAGCACACCCTTATATAAATCCGAAACCCCGAGTTACCTATAAGAAGCACGGGCCGAGAAAAAAAAGAAGAAAATTCGTTAAAATTAATCAAATCTTTTCAAAGAAATCGATCTCACCCGGTGAGTGGCAACAGAAATCGTTACAGGACTAAAACACTACAACACGAGCAAATTCAGATAGTAGGTTTTCACTTCTTCTAGATTCACATGAACATATGTTGTAAAAAAAAAATATAAAAATTTTAAATAGATCACCATAACATATTTCCAATATAAGATCTTATTATATTATAAGCTCGTAGATAAAATGAGGAGTGGGTGGGGTGGACGCGTAGGTCCCACCACCAAGTGAAAATAAATATCAATGAACTCTATCTGGTTGCGTACACCACCGCCCGTGGTCGAACGCTTTGTACGCTGAGCTAACACGTACACTATTAGGCAATTATGAACCCGCCTGTGGGTTTTGTTGGAAAGTATTATACTTCACGTTCTTAACGTATCACACACAAATTTAATGTAATTCAAGTTGTTACCTGGTATATCCAGAAAGATATTATTTGATAAATAAATACAAAGATACAACAGGAACAGGTAAGTAAAGTTGCAGCCAGGTATAGATGCAGGAACTGGTAAGTATTATTGCAGGAACTTTTAACTGCAGGTGAGTATAGTTGCAGGAACATCTAATTGTAGATATAAGATGTTGCAGGAACAAATAAACGTAGGTAGGTAGAGGTGCAGGAACATATTCGGTGTTGCTCCAACGATTTCGTTTAGAGATGACGGCGGGATTAGGACCGGCATCCGTGTTTATGGCACGTGCCAGGCGCCCTAGTAATTAACTCCCTCGAAGCAGTGTCCACCCTACGTTGGGGCCTACAGCCTTGTCGATGCTGGGTACCCGTTCCAAATTATCGCACTACTGCGTTTTATTTTATAAGATCTGTTCTGGTGTTGTTTCTTGGTGAAAGTGTGTCTTCAAAATGAAGTCTAGAAATAATTTTACGACCCACACTACCATATTCCAGGTAGCCAACGCCCTGTTTTCCAGTATATTTCCTCTTTCCAGTATTTGATCTGTTTCTTTGCTGATAATGCAGATGGCGTGTGATAGGGAGCATTAGGGGTCAATGCTCACTGCTCATTTTGCCGAACATGAATTTTAGTTTTCAAATACGTATGTCAGAATAAACATTTTGGATTGTCTGCAGTGAGGTTCTGGTTAGACTGAATGACCTAATTAGGCATTGTTCCAAATACAAAATAAAAAAAAATCTAATCACTTTTATACTCGGTTTGGGTTATTTTGAAAATATTTCTGTCAGTGTCAAGGGAAAATAAAACAAGGGACTGTCAAGTGGCGTTAGCATCTTCATTCAGTGTACAGAATGACATATTTGACTAAGTGAATCCTCTAATGTAGTGCGGGTTCATGAGACGTTCAATTTGACATATGTCAGGTGCAAAACATTGGTGCCGAATAGATGACCCTTGTGTGACAGCTGGATTTCATTATATTTCCCCATGACGTAGTGAATACTTATTGTTATTTCGCTCATGGGATCGAGTGTATGATATTTCCGCGAGCATAAATAACAAAGAACTTGTCTTGTTTTTCTACCAGGTGGCAATAAAAGTAACATGGCTTTATTTCGATATTGTGGACAGTTTTTGGTTCTTTCGGTTTAGGATTCGCATTTGCATAGAGTTCTAGACATTACGGACATGACACTGCAAAACTATGAGTAACAGACTGACGCTGTGAAAGTGCGGGTACAGCTTGTCAAATCGAGAAAAATAATCGGCCGCATCGACTACTCTACTCGATTTGCTGCCTGACGACTATCTGTCACATTCATAGGTCCGACATTCTCTGTGTCGCGGGTATACCTACATTTGCACTCTGGTTAGTGTGAACACTCTGCCTGTAAATTTGGTGTGAACTGAACCTAAACTGAGCTAGTGCGTAATCGGTCTCTAGTTCCATTGTGTCCTTCCACTGAAAATATATGAACGAGAATATTTTGGAAGTTTGTTGGAGTCTGGAAAACTTGTGGAATCTGATTTTGGACGTGGAGTCCATTTTGAAATTGGATTCCCTTTTTGTAGAACCTTCTTTGGTAGATTCCATTGGGTGCGTTCAGCACGTTGCGAGTAAGATGAATATTTTGCGAGCAGATGGCACCAGTGGCGTTCACTTCTTGCCAGTGACTGGCGAGAAAGTTTTCCCTACAAAACTTGGAATTTCGACTAAGTCCACTTAGTCTAATTTCCAAGAAAAGGAGAAGTTCTCGCAAATTGGATTTAGTACTTCTGGTCCTCTCGCTCGTCGTATCATAGAGACACTGCGACTCTTTTACGTCTAGTCGGTCAAAGACAAAAAGAAAATTTACACGATGTGTAAATTTGACGTTGTTTTGTGCACTCAGTTGGTATTCTGAAAATAAAAGAAATAAAAGAAAAAAAGTTGAAATTTAACCCAAGAGTCTCATGCACAGCTGAGAGCCGGGCATAAGACCAACAAAAGAAAAAAAATCTCATAAAGTACCTGCGCCTCTTCGAGTGTTTTGGTATACTTGTACAATTCATCTGTGAATCTAATTAAAATTTTGTCAATTGAAAATTAAGGGAAAGTCAGGTTATTTTAATGTAAGTCCGGGATGTAGTTGTATATCTGATGTTTTAAAGAACTACCTTTTTAGGTCTTTTGTATGACACATCGACTTGTGTCTTCGCCTATCTTCCACTTCATATAAGTTGTTACCAATCACTTGGCTCACACGAACTTTAATGAATTTAGGGCACAATTTGGCACTCAGATGTTTAGTTGCGTCACTTAAGACATGATTTCTTTTATAGATCTCATCACCTAACTTGAAGGTTACGTTCCTTCTTCGAAGATTATAGTTTTTCTCATATGCTTCGTGAGTTTTTATCAAGGCTTGTTTCAGGTATGAGTGTATGATGTTCATCCTGGCGACTTTGGGAAGCCAATATATCTCCGAACAGTTCAGTCCACCCAACACTCTCAACACACGATAATCTGCCCCATGCTCTATCATGCGCTGCCCGTATAAGACTTCATATGGGGACCTCGAAAGAGTTGAATGCATCGTCGTACGTAGGGCACTACTGATCGAAGACAGATGGGCATCCCAATCCGTCTGTCGAGGATTGACATACGACCGTATGTCCGCCAGGATGGAACAATTTACACGTTCACTAGCATTTGACTGGGGAGCATACACTGCCGTCCGGTAGTGTCTGACCCCGAAAACATCAATGAGTTTTTGGAACTCCTTCCCAACAAATTGCGTACCATTATCAGAGAGAATGCTCTTTGGTACTCCGTAAATCAAGAAAACGTCATTTTTCAGGAATTTGACCACGCTCGCGGCTGTTGCCTTGCGAAGTGGTTTGATGAAGACGAATTTGGTTAACTGGTCTAGCACGATTACGATGTAAACATTTCCGGATCTTGACCTTGGGTACGGCCCGAGAAAGTCAACATATAAATGTTGAAACGGCCTATCCACCTCAAAACTGTTCCCCATCTCAGCTCTTAAAGTCTTGCATGCTTCACACCGGTCTACGTATAGTTTGACCTGAGTGAACATACCTGGCCAGTAGAATCTGCCTCTTAACCGATATATTGTCTACACCATCCCACCATGCCAAGCACGCAGCGGATTGTGAGCCAATGAGATCAGAGATTCCGTCATCTCTGATGGAACTCACAACTTCCAAGTTAGATCGTCGGCCAAGGGATTACCAACCGCATGTTTAGTGCGTTTGTAAACATAACCTTCCGACACTTTGAGGTCCGGTAACCGCTCCTGTTCCTTCCTGATATGACTGATGATATCAAGATAACCTTCGGATTTAAAGGACGGATCCTCAAGATCGATGTGGAGTACCTCCGAGGTTCCGATCTGTGGTAGACATGAAAGGAAAGCTGACACTGTCAACTCATCGTCTTCATAAGCTCTAGATAGAGCGTCTGGCACGACATTCAATGTTCCCTTTCTGTTCTCCACCACAAAATCGAAGCCTTGGAGTCGCATACTCCACCTCGCTTATCTTCCGGTTGGATCTTTCGGGGTCATCAGCCATTTTAGGCTGGAATGGTCCGCAATAACACGAAAATGGTATCCCTCAACGTAAGATCTAAACTTCTGGATACCCTCGAAAGTCGCTAAGCACTCGCGCTTTGTCACCGAATAGTTTCTCTGTGCAGCATTCAGTTTCCGGGAGAAGTAGTATATGGGCTGCTCCGCCCCGGATTCGTCCCGCTGACAGAGTACACATCCGATGCCAGTCGCGGATGCGTCGCAGAGAATGATGAATTCTTTGGAGAAGTCTTGATTAACCAATACAGGCGCTGAAGTCAAAGCTTGTTTGATGTTCAGGAATGCTTCAATAGCTTCTGGACTGAGTTTGAAGGCTTTTCCCTTTTTCAGTGTCTCGTGGGGTGCGGCTAGGGTGCTGAAATCCTTAACAAACCGTCGATACCAACCTGCCATACCGAGGAATCGGCGAACTTGGCGAGTTGTGGTTGGTAACGGAAAGCTAGTAATCGCTGAACTCTTGTCAGGATGAGCTTTCAAGCAACCCTGACCGACCTTATAACCGAGTTAGTGAAGCTCATCAAAACAAAACTTCGACTTCTCGACGTTTATCGTCAGTCCTGCATTCGTCAAGCACTTTCCTACTATCTCCAGAGTCTCCAGGTGTTCGTCGAAATCCTTCGACACAACCAATAGATCGTCCAAGTATACAAAAACTTGATCTCGTAATCCCGATGGGATTACACGACTCATTAAGTAGCTCAGACTTTGTGCCGCATTGCATAGACCGAAGGGCATGACCTTAAATTGGTACAGTGGTCGGCCAGGTACCGTAAAAGCGGTCTTTTCCCTCGAACATTGCTCCAGCGGTATCTGCCAAAACGCATCCTTCAGATCTACGCTAGAAATATAGCGCGTTTCTGTCAGACGTGCCAGCAGCAACTCTATATGCGCAATTGGACGGGCATCTTTCTTAGTCACGGAGTTCACCTTCCGAAAGTCCAGACACAATCGGTTCTTACCAGGTTTGCGAACAAGCACCACTGGGGAACTTCATGCGCTGGAACTTTCCTCAATGACTCCCAACGAAAGCATGCGGTCCAATTCCGCGTACATAAGAGTTTGTATCGCAGGAGAAACGGGATAGTACCTTTGCTTTATAGGTACGGCATCACCCGTGTCTATATAATGCTGCACTAGGTTCGTTTTCCCGAGTCCGTTGACTGCGAAAGAAGGAAATCTACGAACAACAGCTTCTAGTCGTTTAGACTCTTCATCATTCAACTTTATTTGGTTGGTGGGTCTCTCATCTGGCCCACCGGTCGTAATTCCTGAAAGACCCGCAATTATATGCGGTGCGATCTGGAATTTTTGCCAAAAGTCGACGCCTAAATATAGACGTTGGCTTAACGATGGCACAATGTAAAGATCAATATCCTTTGTCACTCCCTTATATTGGATCGCCGTAGTGATCACTCCCACTATGGATTGCTTTTGTCCATCGGCCGTGTGTGGCTTTAAAATCGTGATTTTCGGAAGTTCAAAAGGGTTTGTCGGCTTAGACACTTGAACTCCGGGTAAGTCTAATCGGAGCGAAACCCCCCGGTTGATGGGTTGCTCCTCCACTCGTTTACCGCTGTGCACTTTGGGCATGTCGGACTATACGCGTCCGCTAATCCACAGCGGTAGCAAAAGACATTCTTTGCTTTACTACTACAGTCACGGAAGTGGTGTCCAACTACTTGGCACTTCCAACATTTGTGTAGCTTTGGATCCTTTGATATAGCATCAATGCTACAAGGTTCAACAATAGTTGATTCGGACTGAGGCTCTTCTTTCAGCTCATTGACGTATCGCTTCAACAGTGGACGTTGTGCTGTAGGCACACAAATCGGACGTGATGTCTCGTATTGGGTTGAGACTTCTCAATAGCGCGGCAAGAGTATTCCAGTTCCCTGAGACTTGAAGTGTTATATGTGATGATTAATTCGCTCATCCTCCTTCGGACATTTGTTTTGATCAATCAATTCCCTCTCTGGACGTGGAGTCCGCATCTTCGAATTAATACTGAGAATTGAATCGTAAAAATCGTTGAACGACTCGCCGTTCTACATCTTTCGATCTGAAAGCTTACGGAAAATTCCGTATCGGTTTCTAGGCTGCCGTACTGTTCTACCAAAGCAGACTTTAATGAAACCCATGAAGTATGTTTACTATTTTTCAAGTACATCCAGTACCACGCTTCAACTGACCCGGAAACGAAATGATAAAAATTCATCAATATCTCGTCCCATGATGCGTTGTTGCTGTAACGGATGCATTCTAGACGGAACAAGTAATTATCAACTGACATATTCTTGCCGTAGAAGTTCAGTCCCCATTTATGGTACTGAGGTGTCCTGCTGGAATTCGTCGATTTGGAAGGTGGTCGTCTCTGAGGAGACGAAGTTGGTGGAGAATCATCGAAGTTAAACGCGTTCATTCGAGATAAATAATCATCCACATTCGCACCACGAGACATCTGAGCTGGAATAATACCTAGTGAAACTCGATTGACTGCTGGTGGATATGTGGGTGTCATCATTGCTGCTAAATCGTCCACAGTTTGAAGTGGTTCAGCAAGATTCCGCTTCGCTCCTGTTGAAGCATTGGCAGTAACTACGCGTGCAGCGGTTGTACTGACCGCAGGCTTATAAGTGACATTGCGTGAAGTGGTGGCTTTAGGCTGGGTTGGAGGTTGAGCTGCAGGGGGTGGCACTGGGTTTTGTGGATTACCTGGAATAATATTGGCGATTTGTACCAAGAGGTAGGTCTGGCTTTGAGCTAACTGCTCTTGAATGAACCTCCTCTCGCCGCAGCGGTGTGCTTCTATGGAAGCGGAAGCAATGTCTTGGATATATGCCGAGTGATCGGCGGCATCCTTACGACGTTGTGCCTCCTCTGCGCTTGCATCATCAACCTCAGCAGGAATGACGCCTGTGTCATTTCCTGTCCGGTCAAATCCATTCTGGGATTGCTCATCTCCCTCTTCATCATCTGGGTCTGGACCTCTGCCATAATTTGATTTAAGTGGCATGATAATTACGTCACGTAGATCTGGTTTATAAGAACTTTGGGTTATGGTCTTCCGATTTGTACCACTCATTTATTTGTGAGGACAAACGGACAGACTATTTTCGTAATTCCGGTAAGATAAAAAATTTAAGTAGACCGTGAGAAGCTCCTCGAACGGATACTACTTAAGTTATATAACAATAATATAAAAAAAAGTAAGTCAAAAGTGAATAGTGAAAAATTTCAAATATACCGTGAGCAAAACCTCAAACGGATATTTACAAGATATGTAATTCAAAAAAATTGCGAGATAGTATAATTCATTAAAAAAGATAAAGTGCTTTATAATAAAGGTATCTATTAATATGTATGGTCTATTAAAGACACTACTTCAAAACTCTTAAAAACCTAAAAGGCCAAAATAGCTAAATAAATTCTTAACAAGGTATACTTAATTCTATCTGAACAGTTCAATATAGGAAAACATTACTTGAATAGTATTCAAAAACTAATTTTATACTCAATAATCTAAAGTTCTAAACTGTATTCGGTAATGGTGGGCTCTATCCCAATGTAAAACTAAATGTGGACACTATCCCAAAAAATTATAAACTGTAAACGCGCTCTATCCCAAAAGACTTAAAAGCGGGCACTATCCCAAAACTGTAATCTCAAAAACTATAAACGGGCTCTATCCCAAACTTACACGACACTCAAGCTGTTACGTCCCAACTTGACTGAAGGAATACTCAAAAAAATTAATACTAAATTGTATATGTATCTCAAAAATATCTAAATATATAAAGTTGTATTTCATAGAAGACTCGAAAGGGGGTAACCCTCCCTTCTATTGAACAAGGTGTACATGTATCGGTTCTGCAACATAACCGATTCAAAAAAAAATCAAAGAGAAAATATTAGTGTGTGTAGACTTAATGGGCTGTATTCACAGACGTATCTTAAACTGCTGCTAAGTTGTGATCAACCAAACCTGGAGTTTAAGCTATTCATAAACGTATTTAGACCTAGGATTAGACCTGTATTTAAGTTACATTTAAACTACTACTGTCATACAATTATTGAAAAACGTACCTATAGGTAGGTACTTTTGTCTGCCAGTAGCAAGTCGATACAAAAAAAAATACCTTGGAAATTCTAAAAATACTATTTTAAAATGTCAATAGACGTGGAAACTGAAGGAGATTTTTCAATTCTGGAAGATATAGATTTGTTGTGTGAAATTGTGCCACCATCCAGACAAAAGAAAATTTATAAGGCAGAGTTCAATAGACTCGAGTTAAATGATAACAGCAAAATTTTTCATAAATCTGCTAATTTCTGTAAATGTAAAAACTGTGATACCCATTCACAAGTCAGGAACTTCATTTTGATGTCTTCTCACATGATTTATCTAAATTTAATGAACGATTTCTTTTTTATTTTTTGTCAGGCACGGGTGACAATGACCAAAGGCTCAGAGCGCAGACAAACACAAGACAAAGAGAGACAGACAGAAAAGAAGAGAGAAAAACATGTCAACAGTAAATAGCCCCGTGGTTTATTGTTGTACGGTCCTCCATCTTCTCACTAACCACGCGCAGTGATGCTTGGTTTCGCTGATCGAACGGGAAACGATCAGGTATATGAGGATGACATTGCGCTACTGCTGACGTACATCGGGTATAAAACTCCAACGCTTAGCGCTTCATGTCCCAACACATACAAACACTTCCTAGCATCTATCCAAAACGACTGAAAACTTCTAAAACAATCTGGGTAGTATAATAATTAACAAAAGTAAGTTGATTTGTAGTTGAAACAAATTGGGTCGTATTTGAGCGAGTGACCAGCTTCTGCAGCTGACGTGCGTCGAGCAAAAAGCTCCAACCACCGGTCAGAAGACCTGCTCAAACTACTCTCCTACGACCGGAATCTCAGACTTCACCATCAGGTCATATCCACATCTCAGCTACTGACGACCAAGCAAAACAACTTCATCAACTAATTCGGGCCCCACGTTGGGCGCCATCTGTAACGTAAAAATTATAGAAATATAAAAAAAAGAATTTAATGAGAATTTAAAAATAATGAAAATTGTAAACCTATCATCGAATATCCTATGGATATCCAATGACAAATCCAACCTCCACCATCATTAATCCCACAACCCCCAGAGGAAGCAAGAAGAGACAAGCACCCCTACATCCTTGACGCCTATACCAACGTACAGCATCTCCGTCTTCAACCAACTGCGTATCTGCGTATACAGCATCCCTACAAAAGACATACTTACACGTACCCCATCACGGCCTCCAGCTCTTCTTACCCCTCTTCCATCTTCTATATTCCCTATCCATCCCCATCACAGAAGCACGAACCATCTAACAGCGTACCATAGGTGCTGACCACAAAGCACCGTGGAACAGCCTAGAGGGTACCTGTCAGCATGTCCGCGCCTATCCGCTACAAGCATTCGGTGTTCTTCTTGTAGCTGTATCGTGTCGTAGCCTACACCTGAAACCATGGACTCTACTTAGATCCCTCACTCATAACTAGAATTGAAATGCCAAAGTTAAGAACGACGTATACATTTCCGAAGACTTCACTCCAGATCGCATCAACTAAACTAGTTAAAGCTACCTAATTCTGTATCGAAGGGACGGAAGCGATCCTATGCCGGCAACGCCCCCTTTCTCATCAACTGCTCGTTGAGAACAGTCAGTAAGAACGGCATGCGACAACGTAGAACCGTGGCCGAGATCGACCGTCGCGGTGGCCGGCAGTACCTTAGCCATGACCAGCTCAGCCAGGCCGTGGGCACTTGCTCCGGGATCTACTTGACCGGTGTTACCTCTTTTTTTTCTGCCGACCGTTGAACTCATGGTGTTTGAGTTCGAATACGAAATTTTACAATGTTTAAGGGCCCTCATAATCAATGTCGACAAGACTGAGAAGAATTAATTGAAAAGAAAAGGAGATTCATGGTCGCACCTCTTACTATTCCAAATGAGTGATCATAGATCAGAAGAGAAGAATCAGGTCTGAATTATTAAACTAACCCTTAGAACGTAGCTCGTAAATATGTGTGTGAAAGCAAACCATAGATGGCTGTGGTTGCATGGCTAATTGATCACCTTCCTTTCATTCTGCTGCCACGATGTAATGCAGAATGTGGAAGAGGTGACTAACATTACGGGGAGGGAGGATCGAAGGTGTTGATTGATCCCCTTGGTCTTTCTACCCACCCAATTCGTAATTGAGTATCAACTCTCTCGCCTACGACCTTGGCCGACCGCGGACCTGTGAGACCCTACGACTCAACGCTATTGCCGGACAGCCTCAGATAAAACAAGCAAGCAAGAATATGCTTCCTCAAGTAACTAACCTATCTCAAACCTAGTATCTAACCATGACACTAGATTTCTCTACTCCATCGCTGCAAAAATAATACTCCCTATGAGTATCATACCTAGTACGTCACCTTGTTCCTCGCGAAGGAAGTGTGAGGGTTACCACCCTCCCTAAGAATATCTTACTCAGTCATACTGAAAATATTGCATGATCTTCATAAAATTTCAAAAGAAAAAAATTTAATTCAAAAGCGGAAAATTCTTTTTTTGTAAACGTTATAAAAAAGCTTATTTATTAATTATCAACTAATATACTAACACTGTATTAAATATATAGATGTATCTTTAAAATAAAAACAAAAAAAATATATCGTGAGAAAAAGAAAAGAACTTGAAAGAGTCTTATTCAAATATCATTTAAATTAACGTCCTAAAGCTGTAATATGTATCCAAAGGATAATCTAAAATGCATAAACTATATTCCTATCTAAGTGCTATACCTATTATAATTACAATGTCTTAATTGTATTTCGTTAATAGGGGAATCGCCTTTCTCAAAAATCTAAAGAAAGTGTTAACCATGTCACAGGGATGTGAATGCAAGCAGCTTCAATAATGCAAAGAAGACTTCAATGCTATTTCAAGGATGTATTAATTTCGCTTATCGAATAATTTGCGTTAAAAGAAAAATCGTAGCAAGAAAAAATTAATTTTCTACCGCGGCGTCGGATTTTCACCGCCGACGAACTAAGGCAAATCAAAAAGTGAAAATTCAAATAAACGGACGGAAAAGATATATCGGACTTTTATTTATCTTGACTATGAATGAGCGCGTAGGTTTTATTCATAATCTATTACGGAGACACGAAATTCAATGAATGTAATCTGGTAGAAGGGACACTGATCAAGGCTTTATACTTGGTACCGTTCAAATAAAACGAGAGAATTTCAGACCAATACCAAAAAAAAAATACCATACACGAAAGAATACAGTTTGTATCCAATCGAGTAATCGATTAAAAATGTAATTATATATCAATATTTTAAAATGTTTAAAGAATATATTCCAAAAAAAAAGTACATGCAAATATCAAAGTACTACTAACTACCAATGGGGTAGTTTAAAACAATGCTATCAGATTTATGCTGTTGCTGAAGTGCACTCCGGGAACAAGTTGAAAAGTAATTAGTTATGTATGTATATATGTATATTGTGTGGAATATATTGCTTCTACTCTTTAAAATATTTTTGAGGACCAGTACTTATGGTCTCTATTCCTAAGACTCAATGAGCCTGTTGTTTAACAACGATGCCTTGAAAATCTTAAATTCGTACCCTCAAGATGATATTCATAAAACTTCAGATGTAACAGACACAATCAGTTACCGCGCGGAAAGAAATATGATACTTGTGTCTGTTGGCGTATATAAAAAAAAGGAACAAAACACGATTATACTACACAATTTAACAACAGTTGAGAAAGATTAAAGAGATGCCGACAGGCAACAAGTGAATTTGTACGTTGACGCGACGTCGAAACGCGGACAAAAGTGGTTGCTACCAACTTGAGACTATAGTGTCGTGAAGACCAAGTGAAATTAAAAAAAAGGTGCAACGCGAAAAATGAAAATAATAAAAAGTGAACAAACAAATGGAATTTGTGTTCTGGATACCGCAAGTTTCAAAAGACTTGAGTATTGAACCGGAAATGAATTGAGAATTTTAAGGTAGTACACCCTTATATAAATCCGAAACCCCGAGTTACCTATAAGAAGCACGGGCTTCCCTATAAACCGAGAAAAAAAAGAAGAAAATTCGTTAAAATTAATCAAATCTTTTCAAAGAAATCGATCTCACCCGGTGAGTGGCAACAGAAATCGTTACAGGACTAAAACACTACAACACGAGAAAATTCAGATAGTAGGTTTTCACTTCTTCTAGATTCACATGAACATATGTTGTAAAAAAAAATATAAAAATTTTAAATAGATCACCATAACATATTTCCAATATAAGGTCTTATTATATTATAAGCTCGTAGATAAAATGAGGAGTGGGTGGGTCGAACGCTTTGTACGCTGAGCTAACACGTACACTATTAAGCAATTATGAACCCGCCTGTGGGTTTTGTTGGAAAGTATTATACTTCATGTTCTTAACGTATCACACACAAATTTAATGTTATTCAAATTGTTACCTGGTATATCCAGAAAGATATTATTTGATAAATAAATACAAAGATACAACAGGAACAGGTAAGTAAAGTTGCAGCCAGGTATAGATGCAGGAACTGGTAAGTATTATTGCAGGAACTTTTAACTTCAGGTGAGTATAGTTGCAGGAACATCTAATTGTAGATATAAGATGATGCAAGAACAAATAAACGTAGGTAGGTAGAGGTGCAGGAACATATTCGGTGTTGCTCCAACGATTTCGTTTAGAGATGACGGCGGGATTAGGACCGGCATCCGTGTTTATGGCACGTGCCAGGCGCCCTAGTAATTAACTCCCTCGAAGCAGTGTCCACCCTACATTGGGGCCTACAGCCTTGTCAATGCTGGGTACCCGTTCCAAATTATCGCCACTAACGCGGTCCAATAGGCGTTAAAGTTGATTGATATATGCAGCGCAATGGCGCCACGAGTTGACGATGCAGGAGTATAAAATAATCTGCCACTAATGTTGTCGGCGAGCCGGTGAGTGGATCAACGCTCGACGTTTGCTCGTAATTATATGAGAATCGAAAATGCGAACCTTGGGGCTTTGCCCTTGTCGATGCGCACTTGCGAGCTGGGACCAAATTTATGTTGGAAGACCCAACGAAAAGTTATGACACCACTTTGGAATTCTGAGGCGTTGTATGCGCACACAAATGTATTTACATGTCTATATATAAATCATCATAGCGCTTCCGCAATTGGGAGCAGAAGAATATATGTATGTAGGTAAATAAAAAAAATTTTTGCACTGCTTCGCACTAAGCGTCGTCCTTTTTTCTTAGGAAAAATGATAAAAGCTGACGCAGCTTCACCTGCCCTGTCTGATTCTTAGGATTTCCGGTCTTTTCTTCTCCCTGGTCTGTATATTCCTAAAGAGAATGCAAAAGAATAACCCGCGTTAGCGTGTCTGCCATGTGGCGTGGCCAATTTATATCAGTCATTGAAGCAAAAATTAAACAAATTTGTATTGATGACTAATAAATGTTGATGCCCTTACCTTCAATTTTGTGTTGAATCTACTTTTTGTAGAAAAATCCTTTAATGCCTGTGTAAATCTAATTACCAGACGATAATGGGCGCGGCACTACTGCGTTTTATTTTATAAGATCTGTTCTGGTGTTGTTTCTTGGTGAAAGTGTGTCTTCAAAATGAAGTCTAGAAATAATTTTACGACCCACACTACCATATTCCAGGTAGCCAACGCCCTGTTTTCCAGTATATTTCCTCTTTCCAGTATTTGATCTGTTTCTTTGCTGATAATGCAGATGGCGTGTGATAGGGAGCATTAGGGGCCAATGCTCACTGCTCATTTTGCCGAACATGAATTTTAGTTTTCAAATACGTATGTCAGAATAAACATTTTGGATGGAATTGTCTGCAGTGAGGTTCTGGTAAGACTGAATGACCTAATTAGGCATTGTTCCAAATACAAAATAAAAAAAATTCTAATCACTTTTATACTCGGTTTGGGTTATTTTGAAAATATTTCTGTCAGTGTCAAGGGAAAATAAAACAATGGACTGTCAAGTGGCGTTAGCATCTTCATTCAGTGTACAGAATGATATATTTGACTAAGTGAATCCTTTAATGTAGTGCGGGTTCATGAGACGTTCAATTTGACATATGTCAGGTGCATAACATTGGTGCCGAATAGATGACCCTTGTGCGACAGCTGGATTTCATTATATTTCCCCATGACGTAGTGAATACTTATTGTTTTTTCGCTCATGGGATCGAGTGTATGATATTTCCGCGAGCATAACAAAGAACTTGTCTTGTTTTTCTACCGGGTGGCAATAAAAGTACCTAACATGGCTTTATTTCGATATTGTGGACAGCTTTTGGTTATTTCGGTTTAGGATTCGCATTTGCATAGAGTTCTAGACATTACGGACATGACACTGCAAAACTATGAGTAACAGACTGACGCTGTGAAAGTGCGGGTACAGCTTGTCAAATCGAGAAAAATAATCGGCCGCATCGACTACTCTAATCGATTTGCTGCCTGACGACTATCTGTCACATTCATAGGTCCGACATTCTCTGTGTCGCGGGTATACCTACATTTGCACTCTGGTTAGTGTGAACACTCTGCCTGTAAATTTGGTGTGAACTGAACCTAAACTGTGCTAGTGCGTAATCGGTCTCTAGTTCAATTGTGTCCTTCCACTGAAAATATATGAACGAGAATATTTTGGAAGTTTGTTGGAGTCCAGAAAACTTGTGGAATCTGATTTTGGACGTGGAGTCCATTTCGAAATTGGATTCCCTTTTTGTGGAACCTTCTTTGGTAGATTCCATTGGGTGCGTTCAGCACGTTGCAAGTAAGATGAATATTTTGCGAGTAGATGGCACCAGTGGCGTTCACTTCTTGCCAGCGACTGGCGAGAAAGTTTTCCCTACAAAACTTGGAATTTCGACTAAGTCCACTTAGTCTAATTTCCAAGAAAAGGAGAACTTCTCGCAAATTGGATTTAGTAATTCTGGTCCTCTCGCTCGTCGTATCATAAAGACACTGCGACTCTCTTACGTCTAGTCGGTCAAAGACAAAAAGAAAATGTACACGATGTGTAAATTTGACGTTATTTTGTGCAGTTGGTATTCTGAAAATAAAAGAAATAAAAGAAAAAAGGTTGAAATTTAACCCAAGAGTCTCATGCACAGCTGAGAGCCGGGCATAAGACCAACAAAAGAAAAAAAATCTCATAAAGTACCTGCGCCTCTTCGAGTGTTTTGGTATACTTGTACAATTCATCTGTGAATCTAATTAAAATTTTGTCAATTGAAAATTAAGGGAAAGTCAGGTTATTTTAATGTAAGTCCGGGATGTAGTTGTAGATCTGATGTTTTAAAGAACTATCTTTTCATGTCTTTTGTATGACACGTCGACTTGTGTCTTCGCCTATCTTCCACTTCATATAAGTTGCTACCAATCACTTGGCTCACACGAACTTTAATGAATTTAGGGCACAATTTGGCACTCAGATGTTTAGTTGCGTCACTTTAGACATGATTTCCTTTATAGATCTCATCACCTAACTTGAAGGTTACGTTCCTTCTTCGAAGATTACAGTTTTTCTCATATGCTTCGTGAGTTTTTATCAAGGCTTGTTTCAGGTATGAGTGTATGATGTTCATCCTGGCGACTTTGGGAAGCCAATCTATCTCCGAACAGTTCAGTCCACCCAACACTCTCAACAGACGATAATCTGCCCCATGCTCTATCATGCGCTGCCCGTATAAGACTTCATATGGGGACCTCGAAAGAGTTGAATGCATCGTCGTACGTAGGGCACTACTGATCGAAGACAGATGGGCATCCCAATCCGTCTGTCGAGGATTGACATACGACCGTATGTCCGCCAGGATGGAACAATTTACACGTTCACTAGCATTTGACTGGGGAGCATACACTGCCGTCCGGTAGTGTCTGACCCCGAAAACATCAATGAGTTTTTGGAACTCCTTCCCAACAAATTGCGTACCATTATCAGAGAGAATGCTCTCTGGCACTCCGTAAATCAAGAAAACGTCATTTTTCAGGAATTTGAGCACGCTCGCGGCTATTGCCTTGCGAAGTGGTTTGATGAAGACGAATTTGGTTAACTGGTCTAGCACGATTACGATGTAAACATTTCCGGATCTTGACCTTGGGTACGGCCCGAGAAAGTCAACATATAAATGTTGAAACGGCCTATCCACCTCAAAACTGTTCCCCATCTCAGCTCTTAAAGTCTTGCATGCTTCACACCGGTCTACGTATAGTTTGACCTGAGTGAACATACCTGGCCAGTAGAATCTGTCTCTTAACCGATATATTGTCTTCACCACCCCACCATGCCAAGCACGCAGCGGATTGTGAGCCAATGAGATCAGAGATTCCGTCATCTCTGATGGAACCCACAACAGCATGTTAAGTGCGTTTGTAAACATAACCATCCTAACGGATCCTCAAGATCGATGTGGAGTACCTCCGAGGTTCCGATCTGTGGTAGACATGAAAGGAAAGCTGACACTGTCAACTCATCGTCTTCATAAGCTCTAGATAGAGCGTCTGGCACGACATTCAATGTTCCCTTTCTGTGCTAGACCACAAAATCGAAGCCTTGGAGTCGCATACTCCACCTCGCTTATCTTCCGGTTGGATCTTTCATGGTCATCAGCCATTTTAGGCTGGAATGGTCCGTAATAACACGAAAATGGTATCCCTCAACGTAAGATCTAAACTTCTGGATACCCTCGAAAGTTGCTAAGCACTCGCGCTCTGTTTCTCTGTGCAGCATTCAGTTTCCGGGAGAAGTAGTATATGGGCTGCTCCGCCCCGGATTCGTCCCGCTGACAGAGTACACATCCGATGCCAGTCGCGGATGCGTCGCAGAGAACGATGAATTCTTTGGAGAAGTCTGGATTGACCAATACAGGCGCTGAAGTCAAAGCTTGTTTGATTTGCAGGAATGCTTCAATAGCTTCTGGACTGAGTTTGAAGGCTTTTCCCTTTTTCAGTGTCTCGGTCAGGGGTGCGGCTAGGGTGCTGAAATCCTTAACAAACCGTCGATACCAACCTGACATACCGAGGAATCGGCGAACTTGGCGAGTTGTGGTTGGTAACGGAAAGCTAGTAATCGCTGAACTCTTGTCAGGATCAGCTTTCAAGCAACCCTGACCGACCTTATAACCGAGATATCGGTTATCTACAGTCCTGCATTCGTCAAGCACTTTCCTACTATCTCCAGAGTCTCCAGGTGTTCGTCGAAATCCTTCGACACAACCAATAGATCGTGCAAGTATACAAAAACTTGATCTCGTAATCCCGATGGGATTACACGACTCATTAAGTAGCTCAGACTTTGTGCCGCATTACATAGACCGAAGAGCATGACCTTAAATTGGTACAGTGGTCGGCCAGGTACCGTAAAAGCGGTCTTTTCCCTCGAACTTTGCTCCAGCGGTATCTGCCAAAACGCATCCTTCAGATCCACGCTAGAAATATAGCGCGTCTCTGTCAGACGTGCCAGCAGCAACTCTATATGCGCAATTGGACGGGCATCTTTCTTAGTCACGGAGTTCACCTTCAGAAAGTCCAGACACAATCGGTTCTTACCAGGTTTGCGAACAAGCACCACTGGGGAACTCCAAGCGCTGGAACTTTCCTCGATGACTCCCAACGAAAGCATGCGGTCCAATTCCGCGTACATAAGAGTTTGTATCGCCGGAGAAACGGGATAGTACCTTTGCTTTATTGGTACGGCATCACCCGTGTCTATTTATAATGCTGCACTAGATTTGTCTTCCCGAGTCCATTGACTGCGAAAGAAGGAAATCTACGAACAACAGCTTCTAGTCGTTTAGACTCTTCATCATTCAACTTTATTTGGTTGGTGAGTCTCTCATCTGGCCCACCGGTCGTAATTCCTGAAAGACCCGCAGTTATATGCGGTGCGATCTGGAATTTTTGCCAAAAGTCGACGCCTAAATATAGACGTTGGCTTAACGATGGCACAATGTAAAGATCAATATCTTTTGTCACTCCCTTATATTGAATCGCCGTAGTGATCACTTCCATTATGGATTGCTTGTGTCCATCGGCCGTGGACACGGTAGTCTCTACCTTCCTTACCGTAACATTTTTATCCTTCAAATAGGGAAGTATGTCAGTGCCTAAGCAACTTATACTTGCCTCTGAATCGAGTAGACCTAAGAACTTATCACCGAATAGACCGACCGTCACATAAGGACGTGGGTCATTTGATTCTCGGCCTATGGTTGCTGAAGCTATGTTACGGTAAGTAGTCCGCTTCCGATGGAAGCGCTCCCTTATTCGTCGTATCCGTTTGGACAACTCCGGGAAAGTAACAATCCGCTTACGCACTTCAATATAATTACGTAATCGTTCATGGAATGGTTTTCGGTATAATGGTTCTGGTAAGTTATCTTTGGAATTCAAAATTGTATTGGGTTTGGGTTCTTCTAAAATAGGGATTGTTCTACAATCACTGTTAATATCGTTTTGTAATTCATTATTGTTCTTGTGTGGCTTTAAAATCGTGATTTTGGGAAGTTCAAGAGGCTTTGTCGGCTTAGACACTTGAACTCCGGGTAAGTCTAATCGGAGTGAACCCCCCCGGTTGATGGGTTGTTCCTCCACTCGTTTACCGCTGTGCACTTTACAGCGGTAGCAAAAGACATTCTTTGCTTTACTACTACAGTAGAGTTGGGTAGTTCCGGACCTAAATAGTTCCAAGAACCATGTCCTCTCTCGGATACAGTTTCACTCGTTCCACAAACTGAATTTAAACATGTCCATAGTTCCGACTACATAGACACAAAACAACAACGAGAAACAATACGAGAGCGAACATCGAACATGTCTCTGTTTGGTTACAAATTAAAATACACACGCATATTTGTTGCGAAATATTTCCAGCCAAAGCCAACACACGAATGAGAATGATAAACTATAGCAGATACATACCCGAACGATACACTTAATACTTATACGTTCATCGGTCCGACTTCGCATCATGCAAATAGTTCCATATAATGTATATCTTCTTCTAGCACATTGCCTCGAACATGTTTCTTTCCTATCCTACATATTGCTAATTAGAAAGAATGCAAATACAATGCCAACAAAAGACATGGAACTATTAAGGGAACTATGAACATGATAATGAGATCGGACCGGTTGACAATCAGTAGTTCCGAACATGAAGAAACTACAACAAATGCACTATACCTATACTCCATCCATGTCCATAACTAGCAATAAAAGTGGAACTACTAAGAAATGTTATAGGCAATGTGCTTGAAGAAGATATGGAACTACAGGAGGATTTATTTGCATGATGAGAGGTCGGACCAATTAACATTGCTTCGTAGTTCCACTCTTATACTAGGTATGATGGATATGGAATATAGTGCATTTGTTGTAGTTCTTTCATGTGCGGTTATGCTCATACAAAGTTCCCTTAATAGTTCCGCGGACATGGTTCCAGGAACTAGTTCCGACCGAAAAAAGAACTGTTGCATGTCCGTTCCGCCTTTGGAACTGTTTTGCGCAACTCTATACTACAGTCACGGAAGTGGTGTCCAACTACTTGGCACTTCCAACATTTGTGTAGCTTTGGATCCTTTGATATAGCATCAATGCTTCAAGGTTCAACAATAAATGATTCTTACTGAGGCTCTTCTTTCAGCTCATTGACGTATCGCTTCAACTGTGGACGTTGTGCTGTAGGCACAAAACTCGGACGTGATGTCTCGTATTGGGATTGAGACTTATCAATGGCGCGGCAAAAGTATTCCAGTTCCCTGAGACTTGAAGTGTTATATGTGATGATTAATTCGCTAATCCTCTTTCGGACATTTGTTTTGATTATTTCAATCAATTCCCTCTCTGGACGTGGAGTCCGCATCTTCGAATTAATACTGAGAATTGAATCGTAAAAATCGTTGAACGACTCGCCGTTCTGCATCTTTTGATCTGAAAGCTTACGGAAAATTCCGTATCGGTTTCTAGGCTGCTTTACTGTTCTACCAAAGCCGACTTTAATGAAACCCATGAAGTATGTTTATTATTTTTCAAGTACATCCAGTACCACGCTTCAACTGACCCGGAGACGAAATGATAAAAATTCATCAATATCTCGTCCCATGATGCGTTGTTGCTGTAACGGATGCATTCTAGGCGGAACCAGAAATCGGCAACTGACATATTCTTGACGTCGAAGTTCAGTCCCCATTTATGGTACTGAGGTGTCCTGCTGGAATTCGTCGATTTGGAAGGTGGTCGTCTCTGAGGAGATGAAGTTGGTGGAGAATCATCGAAGTTAAACGCGTTCATTCGAGATAAATAATCATTCACATTCGCACCTCGAGACATCTGAGCTGGGTTAATACCTAGTGAAACTCGATTGACTGCTGGTAGATATGTGGGTGTCATTACTGCTGCTTAATCGTCGACAGTTTGAGGTGGTTCCGAAAAATTCCGCTTCGCTCCTGTTGGAGCGTTGGCAGTAACTACGCGTGCAGCGGTTGTACTGACCGTAGGCTTATAAGTAACATTGCGTGAAGTGGTGGCTTGAGGCTGGGTTGGAGGTTGAGCTGCAGGGGGTGGCACTGGGTTTTGAGGATTACTTCGAATAATATTGGCGACTTGTTCCAAGAGGTAGGTCTGGCTTTAAGCTAACTGCTCTTGAATGAACCTCCTCTCGTCGCAGCGGTGTGCTTCTATGGAAGCGGAAACAATGTCTTGGATATATGCCGAGTGATCGGCGGCATCCTTACGACGTTGTGCCTCCTCTGCGCTTACATCATCAACTTCAGCAGGAATGACGCCTGTGTCATTTCCTGTCCGGTCAAATCCATTCTGGGATTGATCATCTCCCTCTTCATCATCTGTGTCTGGACCTCCGCCATAATTTGGTTTAAGTGGCATGATAATTACGTCACGTAGATCTGGTTTATAAGAACTTTGGGTTATGGTCTTCCGATTTGTACCACTCATTTATTTGTGAGGACAGACTATTTTCGTAATTCCGGTATGATAAAAAAATTAAAGTAGACCGTGAGAAGCTCCTCGAACGGATACTACTTAAGTAATATAACAATAATATAAGAAAAAGTAAGTCAAAAGTGAATAGTGAAAAATTTCAAATATACCGTGAGCAAAACCTCAAACGGATATTTACAAGATATGTTATTCAAAAAAATTGCGAGATAGTATAATTCAATAAAAAAGATAAAGTGCTTAATAATAAAGGTATCTATTAATATGTATGGTCTATTAAAGACACTACTTCAAAACTCTTAAAAACCTAAAAGGCCTAAATAGCTAAATAAATTCTTAACAAGGTATACTTAATTCTCTCTGAAAAGTTCAATATATGAAAACAATACTTGAATAGTATTCAAAAACTAATTTTATACTCAATAATCTAAAGTTCTAAATTGTATTCGGTAATGGTGGGCTCTATCCCAATGTAAAACTAAATGTGGGCACTATCCCAAAAAATTATAAACTGTAAACGGGCTCTATCCCAAAAGACTTAAAAGCGGGCACTATCCCAAAACTGTAATCTGAAAAACTATAAACGGGCTCTATCCCAAACTTACACGACACTCAAGCTTTTATGTCCCAACTTGACTGAAGGAATACTCAAAAAAATTAATCCTAAATTGTATATGTATCTCAAAAATATCTAAATATATAAAGTTGTATTTCATAGAAGACTCGGAAGGGGGTAACCCTCCCTTCTATGGAACAAGGTGTACACTGTACATGTATCGGTTCTGCAGCATAACCGATTCAAAAAAAAAAAATCAAAGAGGAAATATTAGTGTGTGTAGACTTAATGGGCTGTATTCATTGACGTATCTTAAACTGCTGCTAAGTTGTGATCAACCAAACCTGGAGTTTACGCTATTCATAAACGTATTTAGACCTAGGATTAGGACTTAACCTGGGGTCCAAACTTAAAAGTGGCTGATGTAGTGTTTAAGTTACTTTTAAACTACTACTGTCATACAATTTTTGAAAAACGTACCTATAGGTAGGTACTTTTTTCTGCCAGTAGCAAGTCGATACAAAAAAAAATACCTTGGAAATTCTAAAAGTACTATTTTAAAATGTCAATAGACGTGGAAACTGAAGGAGATTTTTCAATTCTGGAAGATATAGATTTGTTGTGTGAAATTGTGCCACCAGCCAGACAAAAGAAAATTTATAAGGCAGAGTTCAATAGGCTCGAGTTAAATGATAACAGCAAAATTTTTCATAAATCTACTAATTTCTGTAAATGTAAAAACTGGGATACCCATTCACAAGTCAGGAACTTCATTTTGATGTCTTCTCAACTGATTTATCTAAATTTAATGAACGATTTCTTTTTTATTTTTTGTCAGGCACGGGTGACAATGACCAAAGGCTCAGAGCGCAGACAAACACAAGACAAAGAGAGACAGACAGAACAGAAGAGAGAAAAACATGTCAACAGTAAACAGTTCCGTGGTTTATTGTTGTACGGTCCTCCATCTTCTCACTAACCACGCGCAGTGATGCTTGGTTTCGCTGATCGATTGGGAAGCGATTCTTTATCAATACCATAATTTGAAGTATAATTGTAGTAGATTTTTGCATTAAGCTATTACTAGCTAAACACAGCTAGAAAATTGTTTATGAATAGCAGCTGTGTTTATCTCAAGAATTCAGCTTAACCTGTAGGTTAGTAAATCACAACTTTAGTAAACATCTATGAATAGGGCCCAATAACTTAACGGCGTTCTATTGCTAGAAAAGGCAATTTCTTTTAAGCGAAAAGTTGATCAGGTATATGAGGATGACATTGCGCTACTGCTGACGTACATCGGGTATAAAACTCCAACTACCGGTTAGCGCTTCATGTCCCAACACATACCATCACTTCCTAACATCTATCCAAAAAACTTCTAAAACAATCTGGGTAGTATAATAATTAACAAAAGTAAGTTGATTTGTAGTTGAAACAAATTGGGTCGTATTTGAGCGAGTGACCAGCTTCTGCAGCTGACGTGCGTCGAGCAAAAAGCTCCAACCACCGGTCAGAAAACCTGCTCAAACTACTCTCCTACGACCGGAATCTCAGACTTCACCATCAGGTCATATCCACATCTCAGCTACTGACGACCAAGCAAAACAACCTGCTCAATCCGGACAAAGATCGAAGACAAACCTATGTGACAAGAGGTAGAGACAAATGGGTAGACCTAATGCAACAGCTGACTCAGGAAGGAATTCACTAAACCAATACAAAAAATAGTGCCTGTACCAATAATCTCGATGGAGTTCCTCTAACTAAGAGACCTGATCATCAAACAAACAACTTTAACTTGAAAACTGAAAAATTCAAAAAAAAAATTTCTCAAAAATTCTTAACTTCCTACTACGTCACTCAGAATCGACGTAACTTTAATCAATTCTAATCTTGTTTTCATCAACTAATCCGGGCCCCACGTTGGGCCCCATCTGTAACGTAAAAATTATAGAAATATAAAAAAAAGAATTTAATGAGAATTTAAAAATAATGAAAATTGTAAACCTATCATCGAATATCCTATGGATATCCAATGACAAATCCAACCTCCACCATCATTAATCCCACAACCCCCAGAGGAAGCAAGAAGAGACAAGCACCCCTACATCCTTGACGCCTATACCAACGTACAGCATCTCCGTCTTCAACCAACTGCGTATCTGCGTATACAGCATCCCTACAAAAGACATACTTACACGTACCCCATCACGGCCTCCAGCTCTTCTTACCCCTCTTCCATCTTCTATATTCCCTATCCATCCCCATCACAGAAGCACGAACCATCTAACAGCGTACCATAGGTGCTGACCACAAAGCACCGTGGAACAGCCTAGAGGGTACCTGTCAGCATGTCCGCGCCTATCCGCTACAAGCATTCGGTGTTCTTCTTGTAGCTGTATCGTGTCGTAGCCTACACCTGAAACCATGGACTCTACTTAGATCCCTCACTCATAACTAGAATTGAAATGCCAAAGTTAAGAACGACGTATACATTTCCGAAGACTTCACTCCAGATCGCATCAACTAAACTAGTTAAAGCTACCTAATTCTGTATCGAAGGGACGGAAGCGATCCTATGCCGGCAACGCCCCCTTTCTCATCAACTGCTCGTTGAGAACAGTCAGTAAGAACGGCATGCGACAACGTAGAACCGTGGCCGAGATCGACCGTCGCGGTGGCCGGCAGTACCTTAGCCATGACCAGCTCAGCCAGGCCGTGGGCACTTGCTCCGGGATCTACTTGACCGGTGTTACCTCTTTTTTTTCTGCCGACCGTTGAACTCATGGTGTTTGAGTTCGAATACGAAATTTTACAATGTTTAAGGGCCCTCATAATCAATGTCGACAAGACTGAGAAGAATTAATTGAAAAGAAAAGGAGATTCATGGTCGCACCTCTTACTATTCCAAATGAGTGATCATAGATCAGAAGAGAAGAATCAGGTCTGAATTATTAAACTAACCCTTAGAACGTAGCTCGTAAATATGTGTGTGAAAGCAAACCATAGATGGCTGTGGTTGCATGGCTAATTGATCACCTTCCTTTCATTCTGCTGCCACGATGTAATGCAGAATGTGGAAGAGGTGACTAACATTACGGGGAGGGAGGATCAAAGGTGTTGATCAATCCCCCTGGTCTCTCTACCCACCCAATTCGTAATTGAGTATCAACTCTCTCGCCAAGACCTTGGCCGACCGCGGACCTGTGAGTCCCCACGAGGCAAATCAAAAAGTGAAAATTCAAATAAACGGACGGAAAAGATATATCGGACTTTTATTTATCTTGTTTATGAATGAGCGCGTAGGTTTTATTCATAATCTATTACGGAGACACGAAATTCAATGAATGTAATCTGGTAGAAGGGACACTGATCAAGTCTTTATACTTGGTACCGTTCAAATATAACGAGAGAATTTCAGACCAATACCAAAAAAATACCATACACGAAAGAATACAGTTTGTACCCAATCGAGTAATCGATTAAAAATGTAATTATATATCAATATTTTAAAATGTTTAAGGAATATATTCCAAAAAAAAGTAGGTACATGCAAATATCAAAGTACTACTAACTACCAATGGGGTTGTTTTGAACAATGCTATCAGATTTATGCTGTTGCTGAAGTGGAAGCGGCTCGAATGGGTCTGGCTGTAAATGAAGATAAAACAAAGTATATGCTGTCCTCGGGTGAAGTAGATCATCACCGTAGGCTCGGACAAAACGTCACAATGGACAGATATAACTTTGAGGTTGTCAAGGACTTTGTCTATTTGGGTTCCACTATAACCTCTCAGAACAACATCAGTGAAGAGATCAGTCGAAGAATCACTCTTGCCAATCGCTGTTTCTTCGGGCTAAGAAAGCATCTTAGTAGTAAAGCCCTCTCTCAAAGGACCAAGGAGACACTATACAAGACCCTTTTCATCCCAGTCCTGCTGTATGGGGCAGAAGCGTGGACACTGACACAATCGGATGAATACAGGCTGGGGTGCTTTGAGAGAAAGATTCTTCGGGTGATATTCGGGCCTGTATGTATCAATGGAGTATGGAGGAGAAGATTCAATGGCGAACTGTACGGGCTATACAGCGACATTGACTTGGTTAAGAAGCTGAAAATTCAGCGGCTTAGATGGCTGGGCCATGTGGAGCGTATGGACGAAAACGCTCCTGCCCGACGAGTCTTCAATTCCAACCCGGAGGGCCGACGCAGTTCTGGAAGACCCCATCTAAGGTGGCGCGATCAAGTGGTAAACGACCTCAACCAACTTGGTGTGCGCAACTGGAGGCCACTGGCTAGGGACCGGCCTAGCTGACGAGGATTGTTGGTTGAGGCCGTGGTCCACAATGGACTGTCTGCGCCACCTTAAGTAAGTAAGTAAGTGAAGTGCACTCCGGGAACAAGCTGAAAAGTAATTAGTTATGTATGTATATATATTGTGTGGAATATATTGCTTCTACTCTTTAAAATATTTTTGAGGACCAGTTCTTTCTCTGTTGCGGCTGTCTGTCCTGAATATAAATGAATAAGCTTCCTCTTCTTCGGGTTATTGAGAAAACTTTTATTCCTATAAATAATTTTAACAATTCATATTATCTTAGGTTAAATATAAAGTAATTCACTAATTTTAACAATTCATATTATCTTCGTTTTAATATAATTCAGGTAGGTAATGCAATATAATAAATTATTACAAGATATTAATAACTTACAATAAGTTTTTTTTTCCTTTCAAGAAGACAGTTTCTTTTCAAGATGATTTCCATGTGGTTGGTTGAAAAATGGCGCCTAGAAACTTCTGTATTTTTTGACAAATAAAGGATAGCCACCATTTTCGTTATCGATAAATATCAAGTGCTGCCAGGTTTGGCAACACTCCCCCCTGGTAAGCTGGTTCCTGGAACTGGCTTTCCATCCTCGCCAAACCTGCCGACATCTAGGATGGCAAGCTTAACAGTGGGTCTCGTATAGATCCCACTTTGGGTTTTTACAACTGCACTCCGCACTATGCCATCTTTTCCAGGGTATGTTTTAAGTACCAGACCTTTTGGCCAGGTATTTCTGGGGCCAGCTGGGTCGGCGATGATAACCACGTCCCCTTCCCTTATGGGCTTTGGTTTTGAGAACCACTTTGTTCTTTTTGTGAGATCAGGGAGATATTCGCTTACCCATCGGTGCCAAAATCGATTAGCGAACTGTTCGCTCGTTAGCCAATTTTTTCGTAATAGAGTTGCATCATCGGTGATCCCTCCTGCAAGCTTGTCTCCGTTTGAGGATCCCAACAGGAAGTGGTTCGGGGTCAGCGCTTCATTTTCGTCACTATCTAAGGAACATAAGTAAGGGGTCGAGTATTTATTATTTTCTCTACCTCAGACATCATTGTACCTAACAGCTCATCTGAAGGGTTTCTGTTCGGAGATATATAGCTCAAGGTTACCTTCACAGAGCGAACCAACCTCACCCAGCTCCCCCTATGTGTGGTGATAGAGGTGGAATGAAATTCCACTTAGGGTTCGGTCTAACGAATTCAGAAGCTAATTTCTCATTTTCGATCTTGTTAACTGCTTCTTTTAACTCTACACTGGCACCTCGAAAGTTTGTTCCATTGTCGCTTAAGATCTCCAGCGGCCACCCTCTTCTTGCGATGAAACGTTTGATTGCCATTATGTAGGAATCTGTGGATAGGCTTGAGGCAACTTCGATGTGCACTGCTCTTACAGTAAGGCAGGTTATTAGTACTCCCCATCGCTTCTCGGAGTGTCTTCCGACTTTGACGTAAAGTGGGCCAAAGTAATCTATTCCTATAAAGGAAAATGGTCTTGTGAAGGGTTGGAGTCTTGCATAGGGGAGTTCCCCCATTAACGGCGGCTCGGGAACACATCTGTTGTTTTTGCAGTGCTGACATTCTCTCACTATGCTTTTTAAAAGAATCCGAGGCTGTGGTATATAGAACCCTTGACGGAGTTCGTTGATAACTGTTTCGTTATTCTTGTGACAAAATCGTTGATGATAATCGTCGACGAGCAAATTGGTTATTTTGTGTTGCCTCGGTAGAATTATTGGGCGTTTTGTACACAGTGGCACTCCTGGTACTGCATCTATTCGTCCTTTCATTCGCAGTAATCCATTGTCATCCAGGTACGGACAAAGCTTGTATAATGGGCTCGATTTTGAGAGGGTTGGTTTTTCCATTCTGTTCCTCTTTAGAATCGCAATTTCTTCGGAAAATAGATCATGCTGACACATCCTCATCAAGTAATTTTCTGCCTCCGCCAGGTGTGTTGCACGTATCATCGTACTCACCTTCTCTTTTCTCAGAATTATTTGCCAAATAAATCTGATTGCTTGGGCCATGGCTCGTAAAACTCTATTCCAAGAGCTGAACCTTGTTACGTTTATGGCGAAGTCGATTTCTTCGACGTGATGGACATTGACGTGTCTCATTTCTTCGGATACCGATTCCAATTTCGAGATTCCTCCTGGCCATTGTTCCTTTAGTCCATACAAAAACTTTGGACCGCGGTACCAACGACTCTCTGAGTGAAACTCACTTTTACCGGTCCACTTTGTGGCCTCGTCGGCCACATTTTCTTTACTAGGTAGCCATCTCCAGTTGTTCGCCTCAGTCTCTTCGAGGATTCCTCCCACTCTAAACGCCACAAACTGTTTGTATTTGCGATGATCCGAGTTAATCCAGCTTAGGACCGTTCGAGAGTCCGACCAGAAATATTTTTCTGTTATCTCGATTGAGTGACCTTCTGTTATCATCCACGCTAGTTTCGTACCCAGGACAGCTGCTTCTAACTCTAGTCGAGGTATCGAGATCATCTTTAATGGTGCTATTTTAGTTTTGGCACCAACTAACGTGCATTCGATATCCTCATCTTTGGTGACCCGAAAATATCCTACTGCTGAGTATGCCGCCTCGCTGGCGTCAACAAATATATGCAGTTGCAATGAACATTTTTCTTTGAAAGATAATTGCGTCAGATATGGCCTCTTGATGACGATTTTTTTGATGGACGGTATGAGACTTTTCCAAGTGCACCATTTGTCGTAATGGTGCGGGAGGATTTCCTGGTCCCATTCAACAGACGAGCTCCAGACTTCTTGAAGGAGAATTTTTAGCAATACCAGAAAATTTGCTATCAATCCCAGAGGATCAAATACCGACATGAGGATTTGAAGTAGTTCTCTTTTAGTAGGCCGGACATCTTCAAGTAAAGAATTAAATTTCAAGTGAGTCCTTAGAGCGACTGAGAACGAATCCGAGTATGGTGACCACCACATACCAAGGATTTTTTCGGGACCGGATATGATTCGTCGGTTGCCTTCAGTTTCGTCGTAGTTCGCTGCTCTTTCTTTGACGCTATCGAGTACCTTTGACGAGTTTGACATGAAATTCTGTATATTGAAACCAGCTTCATTATGTATAAGGACCACTTCTTTCGCCAGCTGCGCGGCCTCTTCTTCAGAGTCAACACTGTCTAGGTAGTCATCGACGTAATGTCTTTCGACAATGGCCCGTGATGCCCGTGGATACTTCGCTTTAAAATTATTTGCGTTGGTATTCTTAACGAACTGAGCACAGAAGGGCGAGCAGGTTGAGCCGAACGTCATAACTTGCATTATGTACTCTTCAATATTTTGAGTGAGCTTGTTTCGCCACAAGAAACGTTGAGCGTGTTGGTCACTTTCCTTTATCCATACCTGATGAAACATCTCTTGTATATCAGCGCATATTGCAATTCTGTGCTCTCTGAATCGAAAAAGCACAGAGTAAAGGGATGGAACGATATCTGGACCAGAAAAGAGCATTGAGTTGAATGAAATGTTATCCACACATGCAGCTGCATCCCACACCATTCTTACCTTCCCTGGTTTATTCGGGTTTATGACTGGGAATATCGGAAGGTACCAGACTGTAGGCACATTTTCTTGCAGCTCTGTTTCAGTTAGTTTCCTGGCATATTGTTTTTTGACATACTCTTCTATTTGTTGGTGAAGTCTATAAGAAAGGTCCACGTCCTTCAGCATTTTCTTTTCGAGGCATATTAATTGGCGTTCGGCCATCAGGCGACTATCGGGCATCTCCTTCTTATCGAACTTCCATAATAACGGAACGATGAAGTGTTTTCCCTTTCTCGACATACTGCTTTCCAGTATTGATATGGCCTTTTCGTCGTCGCATGAGCGTATTGTTTTAGGAGTGTTCGATCCAATTGTATCAATCGCGATGAATTCTTTAAAGATCGTACTCAGGTTCTTGTCTTCGATTTTCTGGCATTCACATATGTGGAAGTTAGCAAAATTTTGTAGTTGATCGCTTGTTTTAGACTCGCGTTCAAATGGGCCGTATATACTCCAACCCAAACGGGTTTGGGATGCGATTGGTTGGTCTTCTCTTCCTTCTTTGGAGCGCAAGGGTACACATAATTTCCATTGATCGAGTCCAATTAGTAGACGAGGCTTTGCTTTAGAATAAGATTTAACAGGGAGGCCATGAAGGTAGGAGTATTGACTGGACAGTTGTTCTACGTTGATTGATTGTTTTGGAAGGTCGAGATGACTGACGGTGCGAAGGTTAATTATGTGCCTTTTTTCGATGGCGGGCGCAGAGATTTCTATTCTTACTTTCTGTGATGAGCTTTCTGTGCGATGCGTATTCGAAGTCCACTTGAGGCATAACGGCTCCAGCTCTCCTTCAGCTTCAAGTTCAATGGCGAGGTCTTCGTCGATGAGAGATATCGAGGAGCCATCGTCGAGAAACGCGAAAGTATTTATGGTCTTATTTTTGTTATATAACACGACAGGTATTATTTTAAATAATATACTTGTTTCGTTGCTTTTATGAAAAAGGGTAGTCTGCTGGTTTGCAGTATCGCCATGATGGTCATTTGCAATATTGTGAAGCATTCTGTGGTGTTTATATGTGCAGCCGTTGACGCCGCACACTTTATTTGAGTAACATCTACTTCTTCCATGGGCTCGAAGACAGGTTCTGCAAACCGTAAACCTCTTTACAACTTCCCATCTTTCTTTGAGGTTCATTTTTGTAAACTCCTCACATTGTTCTACTGTTATGCAGTTCTGCTGGCACACTGGGCATTTTTGGTCGGTTTGATGTATGTTTAGCAGTCCTCTGGCGAAGCTCTTTCCTGCTCTATTCACGGTTTTAGCTATGTTAAGTGGAGTTACTATAGAAGCGGAATATGCTTTATCCGCTAACCAGGAATTATAAACTGAAAGGTCAACGTCATTGACGCTTCTAGAGTATTGTCCCCAGTCCAAGCGAAGTGTTGGTGGTAGTTTATCTACGAGCTCTTTGAGTAGGCTTGGGTCAGCTAAATGTTTGTACAAACCGGTTGCCATCATAACTCCACATATGTTCTCAATTGTTAAGGAGAATTTTATTATAGATTGCAGTTTATCTTCGCGTGGTGGTGGTTCACTACGCATCTTATCTATCAGGTTATCAATGATGACATCCGAGCGCCCATAAAGTCGAGTGAGAGTATTAATAACACCGGGGACTTGTTCTGGAATGAACAACCTATACTTAACACTCTCAAGTGCTTCACCCTTTAGGCAACTTTGCAAGCGGCGAAGGTTGTCCGAATTTGTGTAGCCACATGAAAGTGTTGTACTATTATACCAACTGATAAAGAGTGGCCAATCCTCTGGATGACCACTAAAAAAAACTTGTTCCTTGACCATAACTTGGCGTGCAGCCATTTGCGCCTTGCTAGGAATAAACTCTTCAGCAGATATCGCGGGCATAAAATAGTTGGATGCTGATATGTTGCAAGATGTTGCATTATTAAAACTGGGTAATGGGTTTCTGGACTGCGTGGCGACGTTATTGAAGGAGACGGAGGTGCTTGTTGGCTGAGCAGACGGGATCGGTGAGTGCATTGAAAGGCCACACGACACATATGGGTTTGTACTATGCATTGGGACGCTATAGGTATGAGCCAGCGTACTTGAAGTATGGGTTTTCGTATTCAACGAGGCAGATAAAGTTTTATTTGATATGTCTTTACTAGACGAGAGAGGCTGGTTAGGAAAATACATGGCATTGCTACCATGTACAGATTCAGTGGTTGGTTGGACATCAGGTTGACCAATAGGGTGAGCCACTGTTGACGGGTCTATGGCCTTATGTGACACTGGAGTCGAGCCACGACCGAGGACAAAACCATTTGATTTGTCATGCTGATCGTCAATTGGGTTTTCGCCCATATCACTGTCAGACGATTCAAGTTCCAATTGACGTAGCATTGCGTATTTTTTGTCGATGTATTCCCTATCTCTTTGTTCCTTCATACTTCTCTCCTCCTCAAGTTGTTGAAGAATAAGAGCACGTTCTTTTATAATTGAAGATCTACGTGATTTAGTAGCACTTCCGACATTAACTGCGCGCAGTTTAGCTATACTATTTATCCCTTGACCTTGGGCATTAGATACGGAGGCGGAGGTAGGTGGGGAGGAGCTTTCGGCGCATGACGTATTATTGGTGTTATCAGTGATCAGTAATTTGCACTTGGCACAATTCCAATCTTTGTCCTCTATAACGGCAGTAACACCCACACATTGAAAATGATGCCAGTCGTTGCAGGTGTCGCACTGCACCATTTCGTCAGTGTCAGCATTTGTGCAAGACTTACAATTAGAAGAATCATTACCCGAATTAAAAGGCATTTTTATATATATTTTATTGAGCCTCCTTTTTTATTATATAGATATGTACGCAGAGGTAGAGAATTATAATAAAATACTACGCTTCTACTTGGACTTACCTTACGTTCCTTCGCTGATTTGACGGCGGCTGGAAACAATGATGAGACGTCAGACGTCGGGCGTTGAAGGAATCGGTGCTGGTGGGGAAGAGCTCGGTGCAGTGGCGATGTGGAACGCGCTGCCGTGGCGGTGATGTTGATGGCAATGATTCGATGAAGGAATTAGTTCTGAGAAATCGATGCTGGCGGTGATGAAGAACTCGATGCTGGCGGTGATGAAGAACTCGACACTTGCAATGATGTGGCGTTGATATATGTTGATGCTTAAGAAGAATCGATGCTGTTTTGACGTCGAAGGCGATTCGATGCCGTGTGCGATGAGAAATTCGTTGCTAGCGGTGATGAACGCGGTGATGGGATGATCAAATCGAAAGATTTTTTGAATAAAAGATATGTTGCGGCTGTCTGTCCTGAATATAAATGAATAAGCTTCCTCTTCTTCGGGTTATTGAGAAAACTTTTATTCCTATAAATAATTTTAACAATTCATATTATCTTAGGTTAAATATAAAGTAATTCACTAATTTTAACAATTCATATTATCTTCGTTTTAATATAATTCAGGTAGGTAATGCAATATAATAAATTATTACAAGATATTAATAACTTACAATAAGTTTTTTTTTCCTTTCAAGAAGACAGTTTCTTTTCAAGATAATTTCCATGTGGTTGGTTGAAAAATGGCACCTATGTAGAAACTTCTGTATTTTTTGACAAATAAAGGATAGCCACCATTTTCGTTATCGATAAATATCAAGTGCTGCCAGGTTTGGCAACAGTCTCTATTTCAAAGACTCAATGAGCCTGTTGTTTAAGAACGTGGCCTTGAAAATCTTAAATTCGTACCCTCAAGATGATATTCATAAAACTTCAGATGTAACAGACACAATCAGTAACCGCGCGGAAAGAAATATGATACTTGTGTCTGTTGGCGTATATATAAAAAGAGGAACAAAACACGATTATACTACACAATTTAACAACAGTTGAGAAAGATTAAAGAAATGCCGACAGGCAATAAGTGAATTTGTACGTTGACGCGACGTTGAAACGCGGACAAAAGTGGTTGCTACCAACGTGAGACTATAGTGTCGTGAAGACCAAGTGAAATTAAAAAAAAAGGTGTAACGCGAAAAATGAAAATAATAAAAAGTGAACAAACAATGGAATTTGTGTTCTGGATACCGAAAGTTTCAAAGGACTTGAGTATTGAACCGGAAATGAATTGAGAATTTTGAGGTAGCACACCCTTATATAAATCCGAAACCCCGAGTTACCTATAAGAAGCACGGGCTTCGTTATAAACCGAGAAAAAAAAAGAAGAAAATTTGTTAAAATTAATCAAATCTTTTCAAGGAAATCGATCTCACCCGGTGAGTGGCAACAGAAATCGTTACAGGACTAAAACACTGCAACACGAGAAAATTCAGATAGTAGGTTTTCACTTCTACATTCACATGAACATATGTCGTAAAAAAAAATATAAAAATTTTAAATATACATACATATTTCCAATATAAGATCTTATTATATTATAAGCTCGTGGATAAAATGAGGAGAGGGTGGGGGGGACGCGTCAGGTTCCACCACCAAGTGAAAATAAATATCAATGAACTCTATCTGGTTGCGTACACCACCGTCCGTGGTCGAACGCTTCGTACGCTGAGCTAACACGTACACTATTAGGCAATTATGAACCCGCCTGTGGGTTTTGTTGGAACGTAGTATATTTCACGTTCTTAACGTATCACACACAAATTTAATGTAATTCAAATTGTTACCTGGTATATCCAGAAAGATATTATTTGATAAATAAATACAAAGATACAACAGGAACAGGTAAGTAAAGTTGCAGCCGGGTATAGATGCAGGAACTGGTAAGTATTATTGCAGGAACTTTTAACTGCAGGTGAGTATAGTTGCAGGAACATCTAATTGTAGATATAAGATGATGCAGGAACAAATAAACGTAGGTAGGTTGAGGTGCAGGAACATATTCGGTGTTGCTCCAACGATTTCGTTTAGAGATGACGGCGGGATTAGGACCGGCATCCATGTTTATGGCACGTGCCAGGCGCCTTAGTAATTAACTCCCTCGAAGCAGTGTCCACCCTACGTTGGGGCCTACAGCCTTGTCGATGCTGGGTACCCGTTCCAAATTATCGCCACTAATGCGCCTCCAATAGGCGTTAAAGTTGATTGATATATGCAGCGCAATGGCGCCACAAGGTGACGATGCAGGAGTATAAAATAATCTGCCACTAATGTTGTCGCAAATGTCGGCGAGCTGGCGAGCGGATCAACGCTCGACGTTTGCTCGTAATTGTATAGGAATCGAAAATGCGAATCTTTGCCCTTGTCGATGCGCACGTGCGAGCTGGGACCAAATTTATGTTGGAAGACACCACTTTGGAATTCTGAGGCGTTGTATGCGCACATAAATGTATTTACATGTCTATATATAAATCATCATAGCGCTTCCGCAATTGGGAGCAGAAGAATATATGTAGGTAAATAAAAAAAAATTTTGCACTGCTTCGCACAAAGCGTCGTCCTTTTTTCTTAGGAAAAATGATAAAAGCTGACGCAGCTTCACCTGCCCTGTCTGATTCTTAGGATTCTCAGCTCTTCTTTCTCCCTGGTCTGTATATTCCTGAAGAGAATGCAAAAGAATAACCCGCGTTAGCGTGTCTGCCATGTGGCGTGGCCAATTTATATCAGCCATTGAAGCAAATATGAAACAAATTTGCATTGATGACTAATAAATGTTGATGCCCTTACCTTCAATTTTGTGTTGAATCTACTTTTTGTAGAAAAATCCTTTAATGCCTGTGTAATTAGATAAAATCTAATTACCAGACGATAATGGGCGCGGCACTACGCCGTTTTATTTTATAAGATCTGTTCTGGTGTTGTTTCTTGGTGAAAGTGTGTCTTCAAAATGAAGTCTAGAAATAATTTTACGACCCACACTACCATATTCCAGGTAGCCAACGCCCTGTTTTCCAGTATATTTCCTCTTTCCAGTATTTGATCTGTTTCTTTGTTGATAATGCAGATGGCGTGTGATAGGGTGCATTAAGGGCCAATGCTCACTGCTCATTTTGCCGAACATGAATTTAAGTTTTCAAATACGTATGTCAGAATAAACATTTTGGATGGAATTGTCTGTAGTGAGGTTCTGGTTAGACTGAATGACCTAATTAGGCATTGGTCCAAATACAAAATAAAAAAAATTCTAATCACTTTTATACTCGGTTTGGGTTATTTTGAAAATATTTCTGTCAGTGTCAAGGGAAAATAAAACAAGGGACTGTCAAGTGGCGTTAGCATCTTCATTCAGTGTACAGAATGACATATTTAGCTAAGTAAATCCTCTAATGTAGTTCGGGTTCATGACACGTTCAATTTGACATATGTCAGGTGCAAAACATTGGTGCCGAATAGACGACACTTGTGTGACAGCTGGATGTCATTATATTTCCCCATGACGTAGTGAATACTTATTGTTATTTCACTGATGGGATCGAGTGTATGATATTTCCGCGAGGATAACAAAGAACTTGTCTTGTTTTTCTACCGGGTGGCAATAAAAGTAACATGGGCTTTATTTCGATATTGTGGACAGCTTTTGGTTCTTTCGGTTTAGGATTCGCATTTGCATAAAGTTCTAGACATTACGGACATGACACTGCAACACTATGAGTAATAGACTGACGCTGTGAAAGTGCGGGTACAGCTTGTCAAATCGAGAAAAATAATCGGCCGCATCGACTACTCTACTCGATTTGCTGCCTGACGACTATCTCTCACATTCATAGGTCCGACATTCTCTATGTCGCGGGTATACCTACATTTGCACTCTGGTTAGTGTGAACACTCTGCCTGTAAATTTGGTGTGAACTGAACCTAAACTGAGCTAGTGCGTAATCGGTCTCTCGTTCCATTGTGTCCTTCCACTGAAAATATGGGAGCGAGAATATTCTGGAAGTTTGTTGGAGTCTGGAAAATTCGTGGAATCTGATTTTGGACGTGGAGTCCATTTTGAAATTGGATTCCCTTTTTGTGGAACCTTCTTTTGTGGATTCCATTGGGTGCGTTCAGCACGTTGCGAGTAAGATGAATGTTTTGCGAGTAGATGGCACCAGTGGCGTTCACTTCTTGCCAGTGACTGGCGAGAAAGGTTTCCCTACATGAAGTTATTTAGATGAGCTCATAAGTGACTCAAAATGGCCAAAATCAAAAAGATCTGATAAGTAACTTATGAGATCTAGTCTTTTTTGTACTCTTGAGAAGCATATGGCCAAAGAAACAACCCTTATGTCGGAGAAAAGCAAACACGGAGTGCACTAGTTGAATTCATTTTATTTAATACAATTTCAGTCGCTTACTTATTCTTACAATTGTCAAAATAAGAGGGAGACAAAGCTATGTCCTGACACCTCTTCTCTTAACAATATTTCTTTAGTTTATCATTTATTTCATAGATAATATACAAACATTTTTTTTTTATTTAAATAATATCTGTGGTAATAAGTTAAAAGAGCTTAAGTCGACACAAGCGAAAATCGTTCTTTTAAGTTCTCAAGCTTTCCGGTTTGTTTATCTTTATTTTAGTCTGGGTCCCATTGCTCTACGATAAAAAAAAGCCGTTAAATTTTAAAAACATCAAAGGAGCTTATGTTTATATGGACAAAAAATGCATTTGCAAAACGGCTTATCTACCTCTTGAACCCAAATCAATCAAAACCAAAACAAAAATATTTTTTTTGTAATGACTTAAGTCGTTAGATAAGCGCTTATTCCTCGTGAAAATCAGATGAAATGATCGCTTACGTTTACCTTAGTTATTTTAAACTTACGCAATATCAAATCATTTGACTGCTTATATCGACATAAGCCATTTTAAAAAAATTAGTTTTGAACCAAAGCCATTTTCTTGAAACAGCTTAAGTTCACACAAGCTATTTTGCTACTTTAAATAGCCACAAAACTTTTTGCTTAAGACGACCTAAGCTATTTTTACGAAAGTAACGGATGTTTTTAGAGGGAATTAAGTGAATTTGAGAGTAGAATCAGTTGTTAGAATCTTGTTGAAGGGTAAGCTGCTTCTTTAAAAAAATTGGCCCAAATAGTATTTTGTTCTTTTTTAACAAGTGAATTTACAAATAGAATCAGTTGTAATAAATTTGTTGAATGGTAAGCTGCTCCTTTAAAAAATTGGCCCAACTTATATTTTATTTTTGTTAGTTCGGTTCCTGCAAACTGCGTCCATATCATTAACAATAAAACATAGATTAAACAAATCGAAGGATGAACAGATCACAAAAGATACTTTTCATGGCAATGAGGAAAGATACCCAAAGGCAATTAACGCTCAGAGTGACATTATAATGAAAGATAAAAAAGGTGAGTTTCTCAATCATAGCGAGAAAATTATCTAGTACGAGACATTATAAATAAAATGATGATATTTCTTGAACATAGCTGAAATGCCTTTGAAATGGAATTATTTGGAAGATACTGAATGTTTTGAAAGTCCAGTTGTTAATGAAACAGCATCATCTTATAACCATGGAGTAGAATTTGATGTCGAAAGTATATCACGATATTTTTCGATTTTTAATTATGACGATGATGATGACAGCTTTAAAGATCCTGACTTTTCTCCAAGCTCACAAAGCAGCAACACTAACAGTAATATCAGCGAAGACACAAGGCAAGCCATAGTTCTTTTGGAAAAAAACTTATGTGATGATGCGGAAATTTCGGTGAGTAACAGTGTTTGTGAAGTGTTTATACCCGAAGACCAAGGTGAACTTGTAAAAGAAAACAAAGCCACAAGGAAAACAAAACGAAATACCGGAAGAGCCTACACAACAAATTCCGGCAAAGCTATTAAAGCCAGAGAATTTAAGCCACTAGTAGATTGTCGCATGCAGTGTAAGACAAAAATTTCTGAAGAAGACCAGAAAAATATTTTTCAAAAGTATTGGGTGCAAGGAAAATACAATCTGCGACACGCTTACGCATGCGGGCTCATTATTGTTTCCGACACTAAGACAACAAGGAACGCAAAACATCCTACGAACCCAAGAAATCGTAAATTTTCAAACCAATACTTCAAAGAACACCAGTTTGCCAAAAGTGTTTTCGGTCAACCTTGTCTGAAACGGAACAATTTATTAAACAAGTTGTGAAAAAAAGACCAATTCAGCAGGAACAACGACTGAACCAGACCGGCGAGGATGTGGAGTTTCAAACAAAATAAACCCACAAATAGAAAACGAGATCCGAGAACATATCAACTCTTTTCCAGCTTATGAATCTCACTATGCCCGAAGAGATAGTGCCTGTAAATATTATCACAGTGATCTGACAGTTTCGTTGATGTATAGTTTGTACTGTGAAAAATATCAATCAGTGGCTTCAATTTCAACATTTTCAAAAATATTCAAGACCATGAATATTAAATTTAAAAAACCCAAGCTTGACACCTGTCACAGATGTGAAATTCTTAAAACGAAAATAGAAATTGGAACAGAAGACGAAGAAGCCACACTTCAATTACGAAAAGAGCAAGAGGAATACCATAAACTTGCTGACCTCGCGTACAAAAGTAAGAAGAAGGACAAGGATATTGGTAGCAATGACTATTCAATAAAAATGTACTCATTTGACTTGCAACAGTGCCTTCCTACTCCATTTCTGAGAACAAATGTCTCGTTCTACAAAAGACAATTGTGGACGTACAACCTTACAATCCATGACTGTGTAACAAACCAAGCTTACTGTTATATGTGGGATGAATCCGTTTCAAACCGTGGAGGAAATGAGATAGCTTCATGTGTTTTCCAGCACCTTAGAACAATCCCAAACACCATTAAACACCTGATATTCTATAGTGATTGTTGTGCGGGTCAAAACAAAAATGGATACGTAGCTACAATGTTTGAAATTTTTAGCACGAACTCAAGCATTGACATAATTGACCACAAATTGTTGGTGCCTGGACACACTCATATGGAGTGTGATGTTGACCATGGTGCCATTGAGAGGAAAAAAAAAGGATCTTCAGTTAAAATCCATCATCCAAGGGATTGGTATCAATTAGTAAGATCAATTGGAAAAAAACCATTCATTGTCCATGAAATGACCCGTACAGACTTCCTCGACTTTGCTAAAACGGCAAAGGAAAAGTTCGTTTGGCGTAAAACATCTGAAGAAAAGAAAAAATTTGTTTGGCAAGATGTTAAATGGTTGCGTTTTAGCAAAGAGTTTGGAATTATTCAATACAAAACAAGCCTGGATGAAAATGAAGAATTTCAACATCTTAACATAAAAAAGCGAGGGAAGAATGCCGTTGACGTTGATGAAATTCCAGTTTGTTATTCCGGCCCTAATATCATCAGCAAGGAAAGGAAAAAAGACTTGTTACAACTACTTCCCGTTATTGAAAAATCATACCAAGACTTCTATTTGAATCTAAAATCTGACGAAATAAAAGATATTCATCCGGATTTGACTGATGATGAAAGTCAAGATGAAAATTAAATTTAAAAATACTGTTTTTATTAACGTTATATTTTAGAATACAAGTTTAAGACCAGCATCTTTCTATTCCTTTTGCTCCTAAGAACTTCAAATTGTGAAAGACTTTACCTAAAACCTTTTGATAAAATTGATAATTTATGTTTTGTTTCTTAAGTTGAAAAGATATTAAAAAACAAAACTTGAACTTAAAATCGTCCAATAAAAATAAAAAATCATTTTCAAAAGTTGTGTTTTCACTTAAATAATTATTAACAGCTTATGTAGTTACTTGAAGTTTTTAACATATTTTTGATTAAGCTTAAGTGAAAATAAGAGTCTTAAATTACAAATAATTTTTTTTTAAAACATCTTATGTCACATAAGCTGATGTTTTAATCCTAAACGATTTTTTTGAAAAAGCTTAAGTTCAAAAAACACCTTTTTATTAACTTTGTAGCACTTTTTTAACAAAAAATAAAAATGCATTTTAAGGGTAGTACAAGCATGTGTCCACAAACAAAATTTCACTAGTCTAGCACCAAAACTTTCTTAGTAATCACCAAAAAAGTTTTCAAAAACCAGTTAGCAAAACTTTGTTTGATCATACTGAAAAATAATAAAAATGTACTTAAGCTGTTTTAACTTATTGGCACAGATATATACACAAGAAAATTTAAATATACATAATGATAAGGAAATACTAAGTTATTACATAACAAAATCTTTAAAACGTTCCGGTGGGCGGGTGGTTCTTTGTGTACGACGTATTTGAATAACTTCATTTGGTTTGTTATCAATCAATGTTATCTGGTGTTTCCGCAACGATCGATTCGTCAGGAGGTACTGGAGAGCTTGAAGGTGATGGTGCTGCCGTGCTTGGTGGGTAAGCTAGATTACTTGGAGTGTTCCATGGCTCTTCGTTTGATGTTGGTACAGTCGGTTTCGGTGAAGGGGGGGTCGGTGCGGTATATTTTCTTCCGCTGCTGGGGATGGTTCTTCTGGTTCTGGAATACGGTAAAGATTAGAATTATTAACTTGTATTTGATCACCAATTTTTTTGATTTGATCAGCATGTCGTTTCCAGACTCTATTATCGTCTAATTTAACCTCGTAGTGTAGCTCGCCCAGTTTTGCTGTAATTCTTCCAAATTTCCATTTGTAATTTGATAAATAATCTCTTACGGCGACTCTTTCTCCGATTAAAAATTGTTTTTTTATAATTGGCCGCTCCGGAACTACAACTGTCTCTTTGGGAATGAATAAATCTAGGCGAGATGAAATTTGACGACCGAACATTAACATGGGCGGGGACTTACCGGTCGTTGGGTGTATAGCACGTCGGTATGCAAACAATATTTTTGGCATTTCAATTTTGAAATCGTTTCCTAGACATTTGGCAGTTTATTTTTTATTGTTTGTACGAAACGTTCCGCAAGGCCGTTGGTAGCCGGATGGTATGGTGCGCCTTGCTTGTGTTTTATTCCATTTTTTTTTTAAATGCTTGAAAGTCTTTTGAATTAAATTGGGATCCATGATCGCTGACAAACACTCTTGGCGTACCAAACGTAGCGAAAATACTTCGACAGGTTTGAATTGCAGTTTCTGTTATAATATTAGGTATAACATGTACTTCTGGCCGTTTACTGTAAGCATCAATTAAAATGAGTAAGTATTTTCCTAATAAAGGTCCTGCAAAATCAGCATGTACGCCTTCAAACGGTTTCGAAGGTTTACTCCAACAATGGACTGGTAATATTTTGGCTGGTTGAGCTTTTGTGGACTGGCAATCTGCACAATTTCGGACTAGTTGTTCTATATCACTATCCATTCCATTCCACCAGCAGTATCCACGTACTAAGGATTTCATTTTTGTTGTGCCAAAATGGAATGAGTGAAGCTCTGCGAGTACACGTTTCCGTAAGCTCTTGGGTATGTATGCCCGGAATAATCGTAATATGCATCCTTGTTGTAAAGTGAATTTTGCTGGATGCCCCAACGATGTGTGCTTTCGCATTCACGACCATGTCTAAGACTTTCACAAAGGATGCGTACTTCATCGTCTTTTCTCGTTTCATCTCTCAATTCTGATACATGAACTGGTAGGTTATCCAAATCCTCATTTTCAATTATATCAACTTCTTCTACGTTAGCGTTTATGTCTTGAATAGGCAACCTGGACACAGCATCTGCATTGGCGTTATCTTTGGATCTTTTTACACGAATTTCAAAATCGAGTGATTCTAAGAATATGGCGTAATGTTGCATTCTGGTTGCCGAAAGAGTTGGTAAACCTTTTTGTGGAGAAAATATTTGTGATATTATCTTGTTGCCAGTAACCAAGGTGAACTTCCTTCGGAACAAATATTGATACAATTTTCGGATACCATAAATAATGGCGTAAGCCTCTTTGCCAATTTGACTGTATCGCTGTTGAAGCAAAGACATTGTTTGGGAGGCGAACTGAATGGGTTTTTCCGAACCATCAGGATATAAGTGGCTTAACACTGCACCCACTCCATAAGGGCTCGCTTCAACCGCCAATATCACCGGCAACGCATAGTCGTAATGTGTTAGAACCGTATCAGGTATTATTTCCTTTTTTGCCTCCACAAATGCTTGTTTGCACTTAGTGTCCCATGTGAAAGGTACTTTATTTTGTAACAGCCTATTAATCGGAAAAAGCATTGTACTTAAGTCTTTTATAAAGCGACCGTAGTAATTAATGAGTCCAACAAATGCACGCACTTCATCCTTATTTGTTGGTCGTCTCATCTTTTGTACGGCTTCTACCTTTGCATCTCCTTTTCTTATACCATTCTTATCTATTGTATAGCCACATTATTCAATATGGTCTTTCATAAACTCTGTTTTCTCCCAATTTACTCTCATATTGAAATTATTGAGGCGTTTTAAAACCTAGTTAATCCGTTCCAAATGTAATTCATCGGTATCTGCAGTAAATCTTATGTCGTCTAAGAAAACGGAAACCCCTTTAATGCCATGCAAAACCATCTCTATGAAACGCTGCCACTTCGCCGGCGCGCATGCTACTCCATACATCATTCTCGTGGGTTGAAACAATCCCAAGGGTGTGCTCAGCGTCAAGTAGTGCCTATCTTCTGGATGAATTTCCAGTTGTAAATATGCTTTAGATAAATCAATCTTAGAAAACTTCTTCCCTCCCGCCATTGTGCTGAACATTTCCTCGACGATAGGTAACGGATGCTCGTCTACCCTTAGTGCTGGATTAAGTGTGATTTTGTAGTCCCCACACATCCGTACTTCGTTATTTCTCTTCCGCACAACGACAATGGGTGTTGCCCACTCACTAGTGTCTACTTTTACTAAAAACCCTTCTTTAACCTGTTTTCTAATTTCATTTTCAACAGCTTCTGTCAATGGAAATGGTACTCTTCTGGCTTTGAAGAATTTTGGCTGAGCACTTTCTTTTATGCATAGCCTAGCTTGGTGTCCCACAATTTTTCCCGTAGAAGATAAAAATAAATTTGTGTACTTACTTACAATGTCCTTGAGCTTTGTATCTTGCGTTTTGTATCCTTGAATTTTCTTAACCTCCAAGCTTGGGTTAAGTAATTGGTCAGCAATAATCCGATCCCAGTTCAGTTTGATTGTGCGTAACCATTCGCATCCCAGCAAGGGTTTCCTTTCCGCTCGCACCAAATACATTTTAACTTGGTGGTTGGTTTAAGATGTTGCCACATTAACCATGATATACCCCACGCAATCCAATGGCGTTTTGCAGTAGCTGTACAGCAGTGTATCGTTTTCTATTATTTGCAGATTACCAAATTGCCTTTCCGCATCCCTCAAGCTCACGATCGTTACGGGCGCACCTGTATCAATTTCAAAGTTTAAAAGAGCATTATTAGCTTTAAGATTACAATATAATTTGGAACGATTTAAGTACAATGTATTGTTTTTGATATTGTTTACCCTTCCCTCATATATTTGAAAAAGCTCATCTACAAAGACATTATCTGGCCCAATTTCATCTTCTTCTTCTGCAACAAAATTAACTTGGCGCTTTTCCTTGAAGCAAACTCTACGAAGATGTCCTTTTGTTTTACAAAATCCACAAACCGTTTCTTTATGGCTGCAATGATTTGCCAATTGGGTTGTAGTACCACAACGGTAACATTTCCTTGTAGGTGGTTGTTTGTTCAAAAATCCTGCTCTTTTTTTTACTTGCTCAATAGGGCAAGTATTGGTTTCGTGTAGGAAAAAAAAAATCGAGGTTTTAATCAAACATGACATTACGATGACAGAGAAGCCCAAAATAGTGGTTTTCGCCATACCGTCCGTCGGTCTGTCTGTGCGTCTGTGCGTCTGTGCGTCTGTGCGTCTGTGCGGATGTGCGGATGTGCGCTTTTTCACGTCATGCTGCAGCCTAAACCGCTTGTCGGATTTTCTTCAAACTTGATATATAGTAGTTTGAAGAAAAACGCTTGTCGAGGTTTTTTTTATTTCGTTTTAGCCCGGCTCAAACTGGTACCTTTCAAGTAACGGTTTTTTTCAATTTGAATTTTCTCGAAAACGCCTCTAACGATTTTGATTAAACTCAAAATTTAGCTTACTTTAAGCATTTCTCACAAAACTGCGTTTTTTGTTTTTGGCTCAAATAGTCCTAACGAAAATCAGGTTTTAACGGCTTTTTTTCAAATAGCCATAAGTTCACAACGGCTTGATTGAATCGACTCAAATTTCGTTTGACATAGTTTTTTATAGTTTTCTATAGGATGGCTTTGTAAATTTTTCCCTGAAGCTTTTTTAAACGGTGGCTTCCATACAACGAGGCGATAAGCTTAAGCCAAAATTTTTTGGTTTTTTCTAATTTGCTCGAAAACGGCTCTAACGATTTTGATTAAACTTGTGTGTTATATTCTTTTAGTGTTTTTAAGGGAACTGCGTTTTCAGTTTATGGCTAAAAATGCAAATAACGGAGATCTGCTCTTAACGGCTTTTTTCAAATGGCCATAAGTTGTCAACGGTTGCATCGAATTCACTCAAACTTTATTTGGTATAGTTTCTTTCCGCTTCCTTTCAGATGGCATTGATTTTTTTGCATTTTCTTTTTTTTTAATGGTGGCTCCTATACAAAGAGCCATTAGATTTTGGCCAATTTGTTCTTTTTTTTTAATTTACTCAAAAAAAGCTCTCCCGATTTTTATGAAACTTTGTATGTTACATATATAGAATACTTCAAAGAAAACTGCATTTTTAGTTTTTTGCTACACATGACATTAGCGGAAATTGGTAATATCAGTTTTATTAATTTGGCCATAAGCGGAAATTTATATCACCCAAAAGACGACATCTAAATTTGATATACTAAAGTCTAAAGGTTACTTAATGTTAGCTCCCGTATATCGAGTCTTCCAGTTTTAGCCAATTTTTTTCTTAATTTTTACCAAATTTTTCAAAAATGAGTTTTTCTTATTGATGGAAAATTTTTTTTCGTCGTAGTATTGCACCCACAGAGCAAGTACGTGCGACCCAGTCGTGCATTTTATTTTTATAATGCACTCGCACTCAAAGGGATATTAATACCTTTATAATGAATTAACATGTGCGAGCGAGGAAAGAGAAGGAATAGACAGATAGGAAAGAAAGGTGGTACAGTGGTTTGAGATTTTAGGTGATAATTATCTCATGGAAATTCCACGGGTGGCATCCAGTTGAAACTTGGGAAATAAATAAAAATTGCTGCCCTCGGCTGGGTTTGAACGCACAGCTCTCAGGTTGAGCAACCAAGCACTACATCCACTGTATCATTGCCACAATCTCTTCTCGATCATCTTGCTTCTTGTGTCCTTCGTTCTGTAACCAAATGCATTGACTGTATTTGTATTTGCTTAAATCTCGTTAACATTGAATCTTGACATGTTGTGCTGATGCAATTCTAGACCTCCTTTTTTAGCTGTCTCGAAGGCCTTGGCGGTGGTAACTGCTGTTTCCAAAGTCGATTCGCTTTTTTCTAATAGGCGACTCTGGATTTTCTGGTTTAGCAACCCAAATACAAATTGGTTGCGTAATGCCGTGTCTAAGTAGGCTCCAAACTTGCAATTTGCAGAGCGACGTTTCATTGCAACTAAATAATCCGAACATGTTTCCTCTTCCTTTTATTTCCGTAAATGAAAACGATAATTTTCTAGGATCTCATTTGGTTTCGCGTCGAAATGCTCTTCCAACACTTTCGTAATTTCGTTGTATTCTGAATCTTCTGGTAGTTCTGGCAGGAGTTTGTCGCACAGTACGTCGTAAGTAGATGCTCCCATGTAGTGCAGCAAATATTGTTTCTTTTTAGATGAGTCGCAATTGAAAATATCCAACGCTGTATCGAAGCGTTTCAACCAACGTGACCATGTGGTGACATTAACATCAAACCCCTCGAAGTTAAATTGTAGTGTTGTGGTTTGTGCCATTTTGTGAAGATTTAGGTTATGGTATTTATTCACACGCGTGACCAAAGTTAGTTCCGTATTTTTCGACTTCAATGACTTTTTAAATGTTTTTATTCATTTATTTATTATTTTTTTTCTTATAATACAAGTAGGTATTTTCTTTCAAATAAAATCATCCTCGTCGCCAAATTGTCGGAGAAAAGCAAACACGGAATGCACTAGTTGAATTCATTTTATTTAATACAATTTCAGTCGCTTACTTCCCTGCAAACGTAGAAGTACATAAATAACCAGTGGAATATGTACGTAAAAGAAGTACTTCCTTTCCACTGAAAAAGGATAGGCGATCGGGAAAAAATTCAGTTATATACCTACTGTATATAAGAATATATGAAGGCACTATCTCTTTCTAAAAAAGCAAAATATCAAAAAATTACTGCACTTCCCCGCCAATAAAAGTACTTCCAAAGCACATCCAAAGTACTTCTGGGGATGCACCTACTTCAATGGATGTATATCTGAAGTACTTTTTTGAAGCGCATATTCCACCAGTTATATTCGTACTTCAAAAGATGCACGCGCTTTGAATGTAGAACTACGAACCGAAATAGACATGAAGTCAAAAAAAAAAAAATTAGGAAAAAAGCATTTTTATGATAATAATTTTATTATTAAATATATTATATTATTATTTACATTTGTATTATTAAAAATATATTTATTATTAAAAACAAACAAAAATATCACAAGAAAATAAAATAACTTACATAAAAAAAGGATTCTCAAATTATACACAACAAACTCAACTCAACTTAAAAACTGTTGATGATTATGTTTTGAATCGTAGATCAATCTGACAAAAAGACAAACGACAACAAGAAAAAAAAAGAGACAACATTTTGCATTACATCTTGGATTTCTCCTTCGCACAGTTCAAAAGGGAATCGTTAATTGTTTTTTCAGGAGTAACCAAACTACTTCCTTTGATATACATAATTCATCGATTGTTACCGTACTTTCTTGTTTGCAGGGGTATACTCTACGGCGCAGGGGAAGTAGTAAATAAAAAACAAAAACATTCGAAGGATATATTTTTAGTTGTAGTAGTGCCCTGCAAACGTAGAAGTACAGAAATAACCAGTGGAATATGAACGTAAAAGAAGTACTTCCTTTCCACTGAAAAAGGATAGGCGATCGGGAAAAAATTCAGTTATATACCTACTGTATATAAGAATATATGAAGGCACTATCCCTGCAAACCAAACCGCAGTAGTTTTCTAGAAAACACTACTACAACTAAAAATATATCCTTCGAATGTGTGGGTTTTTTTATTTACTACTTCCCCTGCGCCGTAGAGTATACCCCTGCAAACAAGAAAGTACGGTAACAATTGATGAAATATGTACATCAAAGGAAGTAGTTTGGTTTCTCCTGAAAAAACAATTTACGATTCCCTTTTGAACTGTGCGAAGGAGAAATCCAGGATGTAATGCAAAATGTTGTCTCTTTTTTTTCTTGTTGTCGTTTGTCTTTTTGTCAGAGTGATCTTCGATTCAAAACATAATCAACAGTTTTTAAGTTGAGTTGTGTATAATTTGAGAATATGGCGAATCCTTTTTTTATGTAAGTTATTTTATTTATTTGTGATATTTTTGTTTGTTTTTAATAATAAATATATTTTTAATAATTTAAATGTAAATAATAATATAATATATTTAATAATAAAATTATTATTAAAAAAATGCATTTTTCCTAATTTTTTTTTTGACTTCATGTCTATTTCGGTTCGTAGTTCTACATTCACAGCGCGTGCATCTTTGGAAGAACGAATATAACTGGTGGAATATGCGCTTCAAAAAAGTACTTCAGATGTACATCCATTAAAGTAGGTGCATCCCCAGAAGTACTTTGGATGTGCTTTGGAAGTACTTTTATTGGCGGGGAAGTGCAGTACTTTTTTGATATTTTGCTTTTTTAGAAAGAGATAGTGCCTTCATATATTTTTATATACAGTAGGTAACCCTGCAAACGTAGAAGTACAGAAATAACCAGTGGAATATGTACGTAAAAGAAGTACTTCCTTTCCACTGAAAAAGGATAGGCGATCGGGAAAAAATTCAGTTATATACCTACTGTATATAAGAATATATGAAGGCACTATCTCTTTCTAAAAAAGCAAAATATCAAAAAAGTACTGCACTTCCCCGCCAATAAAAGTACTTCCAAAGCACATCCAAAGTTTTTCTGGGGATGCACCTATTTCAATGGATGTACATCTGAAGTCCTTTTTTGAAGCGCATATTCCACCAGTTATATTCGTACTTCCAAAGATGCACGCGCTGTGAATGTAGAACTACGAACCGAAATAGACATGAAGTCAAAAAAAAAAATTAGGAAAAATGCATTTTTATGATAATAATTTTATTATTAAATATATTGTATTATTATTTACATTTGTATTGTTAAAAATATATTTATTATAAAAAACAAACAAAAATATCACAAGAAAATAAAATAACTTACATAAAAAATGGATTCGCCATATTCTCAAATTATACACAACAAACTCAACTCAACTTAAAAACTGTTGACGATTATGTTTTGAATCGAAGATCACTCTGACAAAAAGACAAACGAGAACAAGAAAAAAAAGAGAACATTTTGCATTACATCCTGGATTTCTCCTTTGCACAGTTTAAAAGGGAATCGTTAATTGTTTTTTCAGGAGAAACCAAACTACTTCCTTTGATGTACATATTTCATCGATTGTTACCGTACGTTCTTGTTTGCAGGGGTATACTCTACGGCGCAGGGGAAGTAGTAAATAAAAAAACCCACACATTCGAACGATATATTTTTAGTTGTAGTAGTGTTTTCTAGAAAACTACTGCAGTTTGGTTTGCAGGGAAATAACTGAATTTTTTTCCGATCGCCTATATTTTCAAAGGAAAGGAAGTACTTCTTTTACGTACATATTCCACTGGTTATTTCTGTACTTTCTACGTTTGCAGGGATCTCTTTCTAAAAAAGCAAAATATCTAAAAAGTACTGCACTATCCCGCCAATAAAAGTACTTCCAAAGCACATCCAAAGTACTTCTGGGGATGAACCTACTTCAATGGATGTACATCTGAAGTACTTTTTTGAAGCGCATATTCCACCAGTTATATTCGTACTTCCAGAGATATACGTGCTGTGAATGTAGAACTACGAACCGAAATAGACATGAAGTCAACAAAAAAATTAGGAAAAATGCATTTTTATGATAATAATTTTATTATTAAATATATTATTTTATTATTTACATTTGTATTATTAAAAATATATTTATTATTAAAAACAAACAAAAATATCACAAAAAAATAAAATAACTTACATAAAAAAAGGATTCGCCATATTCTCAAATTATACGCAACAAACACAACTCAGCTTAAAAACTGTTGATGATTATGTTTTGAATCGAAGATCACTCTGACAAAAAGACAAACGACAACAAGAAAAAAAAACATACAACATTTTGCATTACATCCTGGATTTCTCCTTCGCACAGTTCAAAAGGGTTTAACGTAAAAATTAATGATTAATGAATTATTAAAAGAATTGAAAAGCGAGGGGGAACATAGTGAATGAACCCACTCACCCCCCTTTGCGATTGCCAACAGCCATTCGAATCTGCCCTGAACACCCTATGGATACCCAAGACTCAACAACAACACAAACCAGAGAGGAAGCAGGAAGAGACAAGCCCCCCAACCATCCTTGATCCCTATACAGCAACTCCGTCGCCCTTCGCCCGTGTATCTAGCACCCCTATATAAGACATACTTACACTTCGCTAACACGGCTACTTGCTCTCCCTACTCCTCTCCCCATTCTTCCAATTTCATCTCCATCCCCATCACAGAAGCACGAGCCATCTAGTAGCACACAATAGGTCCTGACTACAAAACACCGTAGAACAGCCTAGAGGGTACCTACCAGCATGCTCGTGCCTATCCACTACAAGTTATAGATGTTCTTCTTGCAGCTGTATCGTATTGTGGCTTACACCAAAAACCATGGACTCTACTCAAATCCCCAGGCTCACAATTAGATTCGAAATGCTGTAATTAGAATCGATACCCTTTTCCAGAGACTTTACTCCAGATCGCATTCACTTATCTAACTGTGGCTATTTACTTTTACTGATGAAGGGACGGACACGATCCTATGCCGGCAACGCCCCCTTTCTCACCAATCATTCGTAAAGAACAGTTGGTAAGAACGGCATGCGACAACGTAGAACCGTGGTCGAGATCGACCGTCGCGGTGGCCGGCAGTACCATAGCCATGACCAGCTCAGCCAGGCCGTGGGCACTTGCTCCGGGATCTACTTGACCGGTGTTACCTCTATTTTTCACTGCCGACCGCTGAGCTCAAGGTGGGCGAGCTCGAATAAGTATGTTAAAATGCTTAAGGGCCCTCATAATCTCCAAAGATAAAACTGATAAGAATCGACGGAAAGAAAGACTGACTCCTGATTGCACCACTTATAATTTGTTGAGAGTAAACGTTGGTCAAAAGGAAGAAATCGTGTTTGAATTGAAATATCAACCCGAAGAACGTGACACGTAAGTATATTAAAAGCTAGCAAACCATAGGCGGTCGTGGCTGCAATGGCTAATGTTACCTTCCTTCCACTCTGCTACCACGATTCTGTGCAGATAGTGGAGGATGAGGTGTCTAACCGTGAGGAAAGGGAGGATCGAAGGTGATAAGTGATCCCCTTGGTCTCTCAACTAACCCAATTCGTAAGTAGAAATCAACTCTCCTACTCTACGACCTTGGCTAACCGCGGACCTATGAGTTCCCACGACTCAATAAAATTTCAGGTAGCCCCTTAAATAGAAAAGCAAGCAAAAATATGCTTGCCTACTTCAACTTCTCCACTACATCATAATATCTTCCAGAGAAACTAATACCAATGAAAGAAAACTCCTACGCTGCACGAAGAATACTACATCTGTACTCTCTTCCTTACCCCACCCTGTTCCGATCGAAGAAAATTGAGAGGGGTTACCACCCCCCCCCCCCATGAATAACTTACTTCTCCATTTTTAGAATCTGAAAATTCATCAAGAAATCTTAATATCAAAAAAAAAAAAACTAAACTGCAAAAATTTTAGATAATCGTTATAAAAATGATTGTTTGATTTATTGAAAATTAAACTTAACAACTAACAAGGGAATATCTATAGTAGCACTTAATATATTCTATGCTTAAAAGTTACTTTAATGAGTTACCATGTAACTCACATCAGAAGATAATCTATCGTTTTGTCCTTAACAACTTTAATAATTTATAAAAGATATAATCTATCGCAATGATAGTAAAAATCGTTATTTCAAACCTGATTAAGCTTACAATAATGACTTAGGATCTCTGTCCTATAATAACAGCAAAACTGACTAGCTGTTTGTAATTTCAAGTGCAAAAAAAAAAATGATAGTTAAGTTGAGTGAGTGAGAAATAAAATAAAATTATTATTACGGACCGACGCGACGTTAATATTCATCAAGAATATATGGAAATTCAATTTATAGACGCGGCGGTGAAACGCGACGTTGGCATATATAGATAAAGCCAATTCAAATGTATAACGAATGAACATAAAGCGCGTACGCTCTTTGGTAATCACCGATGAGTATGTTTTAAAAACATCTAAACTTAGTACACAAAACACAAATTTCGTCCTAACCAAAAGATCAAAGATCTAATTACTCAGCAGAGGATCAACATCAATAGGCATTAAGGATCTGTCACTGGCGAAAACACCCGTAACAACAAAAAGGTCAATGATTGTATATGTTGTATAATACCCTGTATGTCTAAACACAATTCGTGTCTACACATACATTCGATCGTAAATATATGTTTCAAAGTATATTAAATATCAAATATAATCAAATATATAATAATATATAAAGGTTTTCCAATGTTTTCTTACATGGGAATTCTGAAGTGCACTCCGGAGCTCCTCTCTGTAAAAATTGATTAAATTTGTATGTATATAAAAAGTAAAAAAAATTGACCACTGTAGATGCTTTCAGTTGATGGTAAGCTAGCTAGGTTTGTTATCAATCACCAAGAATGTTGGTGGTGGTAGGTATTTATAGGATCGAAGCTAGTAACCATTCTTTTAGCTGGTTATAATTAGCTACAGATATGACGGACACAATCGATAGTACTCGGCGTAAAAAGAGGACGGATAAGAATTAGCATCGCCCACAAGTAATTATGTACTATCGGTACAGAATATGACACGAAGTTACAATTATTTTAAGAAGGCACAAGAAAAGTGAAAAAGATTTAGCGTAAGTATATATAGGAATACAGTATCTCACACAAAAAAAAATTAAACTTAACGCGGCGTTGTAAACGCGGATTCAATTTGGTCGCTACCGACGCGAAGTGGCTGAGTCCCAGAGGACAAGTGAGTATATAAAAGTTGAATTGTAGATTCACTGGTATGTATCCGAGATACGAGATAAAACAAAATTGAGCAGATAAAGAAGTCGAGGTTCTATAAATGGAACGAAAATTATTCAACGATAAAGAAAAAGTTATTGGCAGTAAGGTGTGTGCCTTTATATTTATGGTTATCATCGTCCTACAGCGCTTTCCATTGACGGTGACCACCTCACCAGCGGCGCCCACACCCAACATAAAACTTTGCTGCAATTTGAAGCTTCGCAAACCTAAGCTCTTATTGTTGGCAAACCAATTAAAACCTATTCATGCGATTTTAAATAAAAGATGATGACTTTGATCCCATATCAAAAACAGACGCAAGACAGGCGGCCTGAAAACTCGCATTTCACTCAAATTATGGCAATGATACGATAACAACTTGATTTGACTAAAGAAGACTCCTGCAGAGAGGCATTAAAACTGGCTAAGGACGTTGACCCAGATGGTCGGCGGACGCTTGCAGTTGTTACGAAACTTAATCTCATGGATGATGGTGATGGCACTGATACCATCGATATACTATGTGGTCGTGTGATTCTAGTTAAACTGGGCATTATTGGTGTAATGAATCGATCCCAACAGGATACCATAGATAAGAAGCGCATTGAAGACCAGTTAGAGGATGAAGCTGCCTTCTTGCAGAGGAAATATCCCACTCTGGCCACTAGAAACGGAACACCGTACTTGGCAAAGACATTGAACCGTCTTTTAATGCATCACATTATAGATTGTCTGTCTGATCTCAAAGTAAACAATGATAGTGACAAAAATATGTGGTTGGGACTAATTTGATTGTATTTCTTTATTTTTAGACTCGTGTCAACGTGATGTCATCACAGTTCCAATCTTTATTGCATTCATATGGAGAAGATGTGACCGATAAAAACCAAACTTTGCTCCAGATCATAACCAAATTCGCCAGTGCATATTGTTGTACAATTGAAGGCACAGCTAGGAATATAGAAACCACAGAACTTTGTTGTGGTGCTTCAATTCCTTTGGTTTTTTTAATTTTTTGGTTTGTTCTTGTCTTATTCTCACTTGAACAATAATCAATTTTAAACTTTCAATTGTATTTTGAATGAAAATATAAAAGCGCAATTTTACAATCAGCTGTTCCTCATCTGTCAAGATCATTTTGTTTCCATGTTTGACAACTGGCTTTCAAGGCGCTAATTTGGAACCAACGTGAAGTTGGCTCCTAGCAGTCCATACTTATTAGGTCCATGCTTATTGGAATGTGAACATTCTGGAAACTGATTTGCCTGGAGAAATAGTGGATTCCAACCTGGGAGTGGAATCTGAAAATACAAGATGGATCCCTTTTGTGGAATCTTTTGTCATTGGAACCTGTTGGGTGCGTTCAGCACACTGTGAGTAATACCAAGGTCTCGCTGGTAGATGGCAGCAGTGGCGTTCACTCATTGCCAATGACTGGCGAGAAAGTTTTCCCTACAAAGCTTGGAATTTTGACTAAGTCCACTTAGTCTAATTTCCAAGAAAAAGGAGAACTTCTCGCAAATCAACTCTCTTGAGTGGGAATCTCCCACTAGTCGTATCGTCAATACACTGCGACTCTTTTACGTCTAGTCGGTTGAAGACAAAAAAAAATTGATATCTGAAAATATCGAAAAAAAAGGAAATCAAAAATTTTATTACCTAAGAGTCTCATGCACAGCTGAGAGCCGGGCATCAGATTAAATTTTTGGCAGATATTTAATGTGTTTCATGCGCTGCAACTTACTTGCATGCGGAGCCTGGTGGCATATCTGTGATACCGGTGATTGACAAAAAGAAATTTTGGTATAAGTCTGGGATGTGATTAAATTCAAGTCAGAGGGTTAAGTACTATAGATACTTGTATGTAAAATCTAGTGGAAATGTTTAAGATTTCAAAAGATCGAAATAGTAAAACATTTGTTTAAGTCTGGGAACTGGTTATGAATCAAGTGTGTTATCTTTTCAAGTCTTTTGTGTGACATGTCGACTTGTGACCTCGCCGGTCTTCAATTTCGTATAAATTATTTCCGATTATTCGATTTACACGAACTTTAACGAACTTTGGGCATAGCTTTGCGCTCAAATGTTTTGTCGCATCGCTTAAAATTTGGTTCCTCTTTTAGATCTCATCACCTACTTTGTACATCACTTTCCTACTCCGAAGATTGTAATTCTTCTCGTAGGCATCGTGAGCTCGGATTAGTGCTTGCTTGAGGTACGAGTGAATGATGCTCATCTTGGCGACTTTGGGAAGCCAATCTATCTCCGAACAGTTCAGCCCACCCAACTCTCTCAACAGACGATAATCTGCCCCGTGTTCTATCATTCGTTGCCCAAATAAGGCTTCGTATGGGGTTATTGAAAGGGTCGAATGCACTGTAGTGCGTAAGGCGCTGCTGATCGAAGACAGATGGGCATCCCAATCCGTTTGTCGAGGATTGACATACAACCTAATGGCTGCCAAGATTGAACGATTCACTCGTTCACTAGCGTTAGACTGGGGAGCATACACCGCCGTTCGGTAGTGTTTGACCCCGAAAACATCCACGAGTTTTTTGAACTCCTTCCCAATAAATTGTGTACCATTATCTGAGAGTATACTCTCCGGTTCTCCGTAAATCAAAAAAACTTCGTATTTCAGAAACTTTTCGTAGCGGCTTGATGAAGACAAACTGCGTTAGTTGGTCTAACACGATTACGATGTAGACATTTCCTGATCTTGACCTGGGGTAAGGCCCGAGAAAGTCAACATATAAATGCTGAAACGGCCTATCCACCTCGAAACTGTCTCACATCTCTGTTCTTAGCGTTATGTTAGCTGCCTTACTGGTCTTGCATGTCTCACACTGGTCTACGTACAGTTTGACCTGAGTGTACATACCGGGCCAGTAAAATCTATCTTTTAATCTATAAACTGTCTTCACCACTCCACCATGCGAAGCACGCGACGGATTGTGAGCCAACGAGATCAGCGACTCTGTTATCTCTGAGGGGACCCACAACTTCCAAGTTAGATCGTCGGCCAAGGGATTACCACCCGCATGCTAAGTGCGTTTGTATATGTATCCTTCCGACACTTTGAGGTCAGGTAACCGTTCCTGTTCCTTCCTGATATGACTGATGATATCAAGATAACCTTCAGACTTAAAGGACGGATCCTCAAGATCGATGTGGAGTACCTCCGAGGCACCGATCTGTGGTAGACATGAAAGGAAGGCTGACACTGTCAACTCATCGTCTTCATAGGCTCTTGATAAAGCATCTGGCACGACATTCAAAGTACCTTTCCTATGCTTCACCACAAAATCGAAACCTTGGAGTCGCATACTCCACCTCGCTAATCTTCCGGTTGGATCTTTCATAGTCATCAGCCATTTCAGGCTGGAATGGTCTGCAATAACACGAAAATGGTATCCCTCAACGTATGATCTAAACTTCTGGATACCTTCAAAAGCTGCTAAGCACTCGCGCTCTGTCACCGAATAGTTTCTCTGAGCAGCATTCAGTTTCCGAGAGAAGTAGTATATAGGCTGCTCCGCCCCGGATTCGTCCCTCTGACAGAGTACACATCCGATGCCAGTCGCGGATGCGTCGCAGAGAATGATGAATTCTTTGGAGAAGTCCGGATTGACTAGTACAGGCGCTGAAGTCAAAGCTTGTTTGATTTGCAGGAAAGCTTTAATAGCTTCTGGACTGATCTTGAAGGCTTTTCCTTTTTTCAACGCCTCGGTCAAGGGTGCGGCTAGGGTGCTGAAATCCTTAACGAATCGCCGATACCAACCTGCCATACCGAGGAATCGGCGGACTTGGCGGGTTGTGGTTGGCAAAGGAAAGCTAGTGATAGCTGCCATCTTATCTGGATCAGCTTTCAAACAACCCTGACCGACCTTATAACCGAGATAGTGAAGCTCATCAAAACAAAACTTCGACTTCTCGATGTTAATCATCAGTCCCGCATTCGTCAAACACTTTCCGACTATCTCCAGAGTCTCTATGTGTTCGTCGGAATCCTTCGACACCCGGTACCGTAAAAGCGGTCTTCTCCCTCGAACTTTGCTCCAGCGGTATCTGCCAAAACGCATCCTTCAGGTCCACGCTAGAAATATGCGCTCTATATGCGCAATCGGACGAGCATCTTTCTTTGTTACGGAGTTCACCTTCCGAAAGTCCAGACACAATCGGTTCTTGCCAGGCTTGCGAACAAGCACCACTGGGGAACTCCATGCGCTAAGACTTTCCTCGATGACTCCCAACGAAAGCATACGGTCTAACTCCGCATACATAAGGGTTTGTATCGCCGGAGAAACGGGATAGTACCTTTGCTTTATAGGTACGGCATCACCCGTGTCTATATAATGCTGCACTCGGTTCGTTTTCCCGAGTCCGTGGACTGCGAAAGAAGGAAAACTACGAACAACAGCTGCCGTTTCGACTCTTCATCATTCAACTTTATTTGGTTTGTGGGTCTTTCCTCTGGCCCACCGGTCGTAATTCCTGAAAGACCCGCAATTACTTGAGGTGCGATCTGGAATTTCTGCCAAAAGTCGACGCCTAAATATAGACGTTGGTTAATTGTTCTACAATCATCTTCATCATTGTTCCGTAATTCATTTTTATCTCTAATCGGTTTCAATATTGTTATTTTAGGAAGTTCAAGAGGCGTTTTTGACTCAGACGCTTGAACTCCGGGTATATCTAATCGGAGCGAACCCCCCGGTTGTTGGGTTGTTCCTCCTCTCGTTTCCCGCTAGGCATTTCGGACAGCACGAACTATACGCATCTGCTAACCCGCAGCGGAAACAAAATACTTTATCGATTGGTTTGGCACAATCGCGGAAACTATGGCCAAGAACTTGGCAATTCCAACATTTCTGTAGCTTGCGATCCCTCTGGATTGCTTCAATGTTGCTATTAGGCAACGCTACCACTAGATCCTGACAAGGTTCTTCTACGATTTCGTTGACGAAACGCCTTGCAGGTGGACGTTATGCATTCGGCACGAAATTCGGACGGGAGTTCTCATATTGAGATTGAGCTTTCTCTATGGCTCGACAATAATAGGCCAGTTGCCTTAAACTGGACGGACTGTAGGTAATGAGTAGCTCACTCATTCGCCTACGGACATTCGTTTTTATTATTTCTATCAACTCCTTCTCAGGTCTGGGAACTCTCATCCTAGAGTTCAGGTGTTGAATGGCATCATAGAATTCGTTGAATGTCTCACCATTCATCATCTTGCGATCTGAAAGTTTGCGGAATAATTCGGTGTCGGTTTCTAAACTGCGGTATTGCTCTACCAAAGCAGTTTTCAGTTCTTCCCATGTGGTGTGTTTGTTCCCTTTCAGGTACACCCAGTACCAGGATTCAACAGAACCTGACACGAAGTGGTAGAAATTTGTGGTAATATCATACCACGGCACACCATAACTACAACGAACACAGTCGAGGCGGAACAAGAAGTCATCGACCGACATGTTCCTGCCATCGAATTTTAATCCCCACTTGTGGAATGGATGAACACGGTTCATAGAAGTTGCGTTCGAGGAAGGTTGCCTAGGTGGCGACGCAGCGGACTCGTCGTCGAAATTGAAAGCATTCAAACGCGTCATGAACTCGTCTAGGTTCGAGCCTAGAGGCATTTGGGCTGGATTAACTTCCGTCAAAGGTGGCACTCTAGTTGGCTCGTAATGAGGCGTGAATCGGTCTGCCAAATCGTTTTCATTGTTTGGCCTATACGCGGACTGGACATGTCTGGACGTAGCTGGTCCAGCAGGGACATTGTGATGTATGACACGTGTAGTGTCTTGCTAAACTAAATTGACTTGCCGCGGGGCTTTCTGCGTTGAAGTAGCATCAGGGACAAGTGGTCTTGCAGGGGCAGAAACGTGAGTAGTTTTGACGGTGCGTTTTTGAAGTAATTGCGCAACTTGTTCAAGTAGACGAGCATGACTTTTTTCCAGCTCTTCTGCCATAAATTGTCGGTCATTGACTCTGTGCAGATCAATGGTAGCAGAAACTACTTGCTGTATGTAAGCTGAATGATCAGCTGCGTCTTTTCGAAGTTGTTCTTCGGCTTTCGCTACTTCGTCGTCATCTACTATGACACTTCTGTTACCGACATTATCTCTAGGTAAACTCTCGGCTAAGCTGCCTTCGTCCTCAGTGAGATTATCCACGTTATCGTCTTGGCTACGACCAGGTTTAGATTTTGGAGCTGTAGGAGCCATGCCTACGAAGTCTTTATACTTAGTAAGGTACGTACTTCTAATAGCTCTTCTAAGGCTTCTGTCGGTCATTCAACCGTGGAAGTAAACGGATGGATAAAGCCGGGTATGTAAATCAAAAAAAAAGTTTTGTAGGCCGTGAAAAATTCCTCTAACGGTTCCTACTCAGGAAATATAACAGAAAAAAAGTAAGTGAAGGTATTGAAAATTTCAAATATCCCGTGAGTAATTCCTCCAACGGGTAGTCGTCGATACGAATCAGTGTAAATTGTAATTCTGGTGGGTTAAAAAAAACAAGTAGTCCGTGAGAAATTCTCGGACGGATGTTACTTAGGTAAAGCATCAATAAATAATGCAAGTCAAAAATTGGTAGTAAAAAAAATTTTCAAATACTCCGTGAGCAAGAAACCTCTAACGGATATTTGTCGATCAAGTAATTCAAGTAAAGAACGTTATCTAAAAGGAACTTAAATCTAAAAGTGCTTAATATTAAAGGTAAATATTTGTTTAAATAATTTTCGTCAACTGAAAGCAATAATCCAGAACTCTTTCAGTTTCTCACGAAGAGTTCAAATGAATACCTAACTGTATCCTCACTAAATATGTTCTATAATTACGGAAGAAAAATTCAAAAAAAATAAAAAAAGGTAAAGAAAAATTATATTGGTACTTAACTAGCGCTAAAAAAAAATCTTAGTCGATACTTAATCGTAATCTTAACAAAAAGAAATATAATATATGTTTACTTCTGTCGGAAAAATTCAATTTCAGAAATCTATACTTTAATTGTATTCTATAACTAAAAACTAACTTTATATTCTATGATCTAAAGCTCTAATCTGTATTCGAAAAATGGCAGGCTCTATCCCAAAAATTCTCAAAACTGAAATCTATAAATGGCGGGCACTATCCCAAAAATATAAGAAATTCTAAAGGCGGGCACTATCCCAAACTTACACATCCAATCAAGAAGTTACGTCCCAACTTGATTGACGGAAAACTCAAAAACTAGATACTTGAACTGAAGTTTGTCTCAAAAACTAACTAAATACTTAAATAAATTTGACATAAAAGATTCGGGAGATGGCAACCCCACCCTCCCTTCTTCGGGACAAGGTGTGTACGATCGGTTCTGCAATATAACCGACAAAAAAAAAACTTTTTTAAAATGCAAAAAAAACTAGTGTGTGTAGACTTATACATTACGGCGTTCTGTTGTATGAGAAAAAGACAATTTCTTCTAAACGAAAAGTTGTTCAGGTATGTGAAGGCGACATTACGCTACTGCAGACGTACATCGGGTATAAAACTCCAACTACCGGTAAGCGCTTCATGTCTCATCACATACCATCACTTCCTAACATCCATCAAAACTGACTATAGTCTTCAAATATAACTGGGTTAACAAAACAATTAAATAAAACAAGCTGCGTTGCGGTTGAAATTAATTGGGTCGTAATTCGAGCGAGTGACCAGCTTCTGCAGCTGACGTGCGTCGGGCAATAAGCACCAACCACCGGTCAGAAGACCTGCTCATTCTACTCTCATACGTCGAGGATCTCAGACATCACTGTTTGGACATATCAACACCTCAGCTACTGACGACCAAGCAAAAATAAAACTGCTCAATCCGGACACAGATCGAAGACATACCGAAGTGACAAGAGGTAGAGGAAAAATGGGTAGACCTAATGCAACAGACTGACTCGGGAGGAATTCACCAAGCCACTGGACAAAATAGTGCCTACACCACTAATCTCGATAGTATTTCTCTATCTAAAAGATCTAATCAACAAATAAAACAACGGCTTCAATTTCACAAAAAAAAAACTGAAAAATTTCAAAAACTCTTGAAAATTCCTAACTTTTTCCACGTTACTCTGAATCGACCTAACTTTCGTCAATCCTAATCTTATCTTTGTCAACTAATTCGGGCCCCACGTTGGGCGCCATCTGTAACGTAAAAATTAATGATTAATGAATTATTAAAAGAATTGAAAAGCGAGAGGGAACATAGTGAATGAACCCACTCACCCCCCTTTGCGATTGCCAACAGCCATTCGAATCTGCCCAGAACAACCTAAAAATACCCAAGACTCAACAACAACACAAACCAGAGAGGAAGCAGGAAGAGACAAGCCCCCCAACCATCTTTGATCCCTATACCAAGGAACAGCAACTCCGTCGCATTCGCCCGTGTATCGGTGTATCTAGCACCCCTATATAAGACATACTTACACTTCGCTAACACGGCTACTTGCTCTCCCTACTCCTCTCCCCATTCTTCCAATTTCATCTCCATCCCCATCACAGAAGCACGAGCCATCTAGTAGCACACCATAGGTCCTGACTACAAAACACCGTAGAACAGCCTAGAGGGTACCTACTACCTACCAGCATGCTCGTGCCTATCCACTACAAGTTATAGATGTTCTTCTTGCAGCTGTATCGTATTGTGGCTTACACCAAAAACCATGGACTCTACTCAAATCCCCAGGCTCACAATTAGATTCGAAATGCTGTAATTAGAATCGATACCCTTTTCCAGACACTTTACTCCAGATCGCATTCACTTATCTAACTGTGGCTATTTACTTTTACTGATGAAGGGACGGAAACGATCCTATGCCGGCAACGCCCCCTTTCTCACCAATCATTCGTAAAGAACAGTTGGTAAGAACGGCATGCGACAACGTAGAACCGTGGTCGAGATCGACCGTCGCGGTGGCCGGCAGTACCATAGCCATGACCAGCTCAGCCAGGCCGTGGGCACTTGCTCCGGGATCTACTTGACCGGTGTTACCTCTATTTTTCACTGCCGACCGCTGAGCTCAAGGTGGGCGAGCTCGAATAAGTATGTTAAAATGCTTAAGGGCTCTCATAATCTCCAAAGATAAGACTGATAAGAATCGACGGAAAGAAAGACTGACTCCTGATTGCACCACTTATAATTTGTTGAGAGTAAACGTTGGTCAAAAGGAAGAAATCGTGTTTGAATTGAAATATCAACCCGAAGAACGTGACACGTAAGTATATTAAAAGCTAGCAAACCATAGGCGGTCGTGGCTGCAATGGCTAATGTTACCTTCCTTCCACTCTGCTACCACGATGCTGTGCAGATAGTGGAGGATGAGGTGTCTAACCGTGAGGGGAGGGAGGATCGAAGGTGAAAAGTGATCAACTTGGTCTCTCAACCCACCCAATTCGTAAATAGAAATCAACTCTCCTAATCTACGACCTTGGCTAACCGCGGACCTATGAGTCCCCACGACTCAATAAAATTTCAGGTAGCCCCTTAAATAGAAAAGCAAGCAAAAATATGCTGGCCTACTTCAACTTCTCCACTACATCATAATATCTTCCAGAGAAACTAATACCAATGAAAGAAAACTCCTACGCTGCACGAAGAATACTACATCTGTACTCTCTTCTTTACCCCACCCTGTTCCGATCGAAGAAAATTGAGAGGGGTTACCACCCTCCCTATGAATAACTTACTTCTCCATTATTAGAATCTGAAAATTCATCAAGAAATCTTAATATCCAAAAAAAAAAAAAAACTAAACTGCAAAAATTTTAAATAATCGTTATAAAAATGATTGTTTGATTTATTGAAAATTAAACTTAACAACTAACAAGGGAATATCTATAGTAGCACTTAATATATTCTATGCTTAAAAGTAACTTTAGTGAGTTACCATGTAACTCACATCAGAAGATAATCTATCGTTTTGTCCTTAACAACTTTAATAATTTATAAAAGATATAATCTATCGTAATGATAGTAAGAATCGTTATTTCAAACCTGATTAAGTTTACAATAATGACTTAGGATCTTTGTCCTATAATAACAGCAAAACTGACTAGCTGTTTGTAATTTCAAGTGCAAAAAAAAATAAAATTTTAGTTAAGTTGAGTGAGTGAGAAATAAAATAAAATTAATGTTACGGACCGACGTTAATATTCATCAAGAATATTAGGAAATTCAATTTATAGACGCGACGGTGAAACGTGACGTTGGCATATATAGATAAAGCCAATTCAAATGCATAACGAATGAACATAAAGCGGGTACGCTCTTTGGTAATCACCGATGAGTATGTTTTAAAAACATCTAAGCTTAGTACACAAAACACAAATTTCGTCCTAACCAAAAGATCAAAGATCTCATTACTCAGCAGAGGATCAACATCAATAGGCATTAAGGATCTTTCACTGGCGAAAACACCCGTAACAACAAAAAGGTCAATGATTGTATATGTTGTATAATACCCTGTATGTCTAAACACAATTCGTGTCTACACATACATTCGATCGTAAATATATGTTTCAAAGTATATTAAATATAAATATAATCAAATATATAATAATATATAAAGGTTTTCCAATATTTTCTTACATGGGAATTCTGAAGTGCACTCCGGAGCTCCTCCCTGTAAAAATTGATTAAATTTGTATGCATATAAAAAGTAAAAAAGAATTGACCACTGTAGATGCTTTCAGTTGATGGTAAGCTTGCTAGGTTTGTTATCAATCACCAAGAGTGTTGATGGTGGTAGGTATATATAGGATCGAAGCTAGTAACCATTCTTTTAGCTGGTTATAATTAGCTACAGATATGACGGACACAATCGATAGTACTCGACGTAAAAAGAGGACGGATAAGAATTAGCATCGCCCACAAGTAATTATGTACTATCGGTACAGAATATGATACGAAGTTACAATTATTTTAAGAAGGCACAAGAAAAGTGAAAAAGATTTAGCGTAAGTATATATAGGAATTCAGTATCTCACACAAAAAAAAATTAAACTTAACGCGGCGTTGTAAACGCGGATTCAATTTGGTCGCTACCGATGCGAAGTGGCTGAGTCCCAGAGGACAAGTGAGTATATAAAAGTTGAATTCTAGATTCACTGGTATGTATCCGAGATACGAGATAAAACAAAATTGAGCAGATAAAGAAGTCGAGGTTCTATAAATGGAACGAAAATTATTCAACGACCGATAAAAGCGCAACGATTTGGTATGGATACTTGTGATTTCATGTCACCAGATTTCAAAAAAAACTTATGTGACTGAATTCCAAGGATTCAAGGTTTTCGTCTTTAATATTTATTCATGAATTTCCCGTATTCAGGTTGGATTGAACCGAACAATAAACGATAAAAGCGGTGTAGTAAAATTCCGATAAAAAAAATTATCTCAGCACATCAACTGTATACGAAAAGATGAACATAGATGGATGACAAACTTCAATGTAATTGAATGAAAGGATATTTGACAAGATTTCAAAGCACTTGTACTGACACTTTTATATCAAGGAATAATGATGAATACTTAATAATAAAGATCACTATAATTCTACATATCTGAATGACCATATATTCATGACTTGATGGAGAAGGGGGCGTGAAATCCCAAACAACCATCAAGTGATTCGAACGTCTATGTTGATACCACCGTCCGTGGTTGGCAACGATGATGTTGGCGTTAGACGCTTACAGTGGAGGCTGATACGGCCTCTTTTATATGCCCAAGAATAGGGTGATTCGGAGTTTCTTTACTCCTCACAAAATTCCCAAAATATAAATAAAATCAGAAAATTGTTACCTGGTATCAATTAGGTCTTACTGTATCCTAAAAGTTCTTATCTTTCTTTCAATAAAAATTCACAATATAATTATCTGGATCTGCTGCTTCTCGTAGCTGATGATTTCTACAGATGAATAGTGATTCTCCTTTGAAGTTCTAATGTTCCATGTGGGTCTGGCGTATAGCTGGTGGACCGGCATCGGTGATTTAACACGCGCCTGGCGTCCAGTCGAATCTCGTAGAGGATTCCACTAGATTTCGTAATAATCATCCGATTGTACTTCACTGAATGCGTGGTGAATCTATTTCCCACTATCGTGATGCTAGGTTAAAGGTGATATGTTCTTGAATGGGTAGTCGTCGGCGAGCCGAAACGGATCAACGCCGCGACCGTCGCACGCGTTCGTCCTGCTTTTTATGTTACGTCCTCTATAGGTGCTCCTTATAATACGTCCTCTATAGGTGCTCCTTATAATACGTCCTCTATAGGTGCTCCTTAATGTCACTCGTGTGTGACCAGGAGGAGAGACCTGGGTTTGATACACACGACAAGAAATATTCCGGCCAAAGAAAAGTGAGGCAACCAAAGAATCACAAAGGGGTGTGCCTTGGAGCGCGGCATGCGCTTATGTTTATTTAATAAAATCCACGATCATATATATAAATTATATGCCCACGTGTATAGGCGGAGGAAAATGCTTCAAGTCAGCTGGGAAAATCCTGGATAGCTGGGTGGAAAAATTCCGCCTCTCTTTGCTGCTCCGTTCCTTTTCTTCTATAGGCATCGATTCCTTACCATGCATCCATGGAATTGGTGATCCTATAGACCCAAAAATACTTATTATACCTCACGTGTCTACCGAAAAGATATTGCGTAATAATGCAATCCAAACCAATAATTCAATATATTTTGGTATTGGCTTGTATTATTCTAAGAATTCTTACCTCACTTGTTGATAGAATCTTTAAAATATGTTGAAATCCTTTCTTGTATGACGATGGGCCAATTTCTCACTTGAGAAATCCGTAAAATGGTCGTGGTTAAACTTTTTTTTTTTATATTAAAAAAAAAGTTCTGCAAATGAGCTGTTGCTCGTTCTACGGTTGCCTTCAAAATGACTTCCACATTTGATCTTTCTAGATCATATTTCCGCCTTTCCAGGAAGCCAACGCCCTACTTCCAGTATCATTTCCTCTTTCCAACATTTGATCTGATTGTTTGTTGGCACGTCAGATGGCGTGTCAAAAATATACTTTACGGGGTGATACTTTTTCAGATATGAGTAGTGAATTGTCAAAAGGAATATAACAGATTAAATAATTTGGATGGGGATGACTGGGATAGTGTTCTGGTTATACTGGATACAAACTTTAGCGTAGTATCAACTACAAGAAAGGGGAAGATCTTTGCTGTCATGAAGAAAAATTAAAAGTAAGTATGCCTTGGGCACACTTGTCAGAACTGAAGAAGACAAAGATGGAACATGCTGTTGTCGCTAATGTTTTCCTTACTTATGCCTCAGAATGTCTCATTAAACCAATTTCTAGTACGCATCAGATTTATTGTTCCGTCCGGTATTGTCATATGTCAGGCGTGGATTGAAAAAGCCTCTATGACACAAGTGCTCACAAGGGTCTCCTTTTCTCGTATGACGCAACTACTGCTGCCGTCATTTGTTCGCAGTTTCGTGAGGACGTCTTTCCTCAAAAGTACAGAGATGGGTTAATTCTTCGGTAACATTATTTGTAACGCAAATCTTGTAATGTATTTCCTTTCGAATTCTAGGTAATCGGACCATCGAATTCTTGGTTCACACTAATTCTTAAAGGTTTTGACAATGACATTACGGAGAAATACAGGTAGTCTAAGAATACCGTGCGTAGAACCAGATTGTCAAGTGGAGAAAAGTAGATCGGCGAGATTAAATCGAGCAAGTGCGTGTTCGGTTTATTTCTTTTTAGCGAAGGGAGGCACCCTTCCATTATACTTATTGGAATGTGAACATTCTGGAAACTGATTTGCCTGGAGAAATAGTGGATTCCAACCTGGGAGTGGAATCTGAAAATACAAGATGGATCCCTTTTGTAGAATCTTTTGTCATTGGAACCTGTTGGGTGCGTTCAGCACACTGTGAGTAATACCAAGGTCTCGCTGGTAGATGGCAGCAGTGGCGTTTACTCTGTGGTTGTCACAAGTCTTTTGATCCCACTAATGGCTTGTATCTGTTAAAGTAAATTCGTCAAATAAAACTCTTGGTTGTAACTACAAAACTGTCTAGACTTTATTGCAAGGATTCTATTTAGGAACTTAAATATAGCGTCTCTTACAAAAGAACATCTGTCGTATCGAGAACATTCGATAGTAGAAAATTTTAAATTTAATGCGATAGATTCGCCATCTAGCTGTGATAGTTACAGTCGCCACATGAGCCCCTCAGGAGTGAGACGAGTGTGAAACGAGGTTCACGAAATTAACCCTGTTTCGTTTTTTCTCAGTTTGTGTGAACGATATGAACGGCTGGGCATTATATCTATCCATGTTGTTTGTTGAAGTTAGCGAATAAGCGGTACTCACAGCTGGTGTTCGTGTTGGTGTGATAGTGACAGCAGAATTATTTTCAACGAAGGCTGGTTTCAATCTCTCTGTTGACACAGTAGTTGGATTTCCATCAATGTTGATTTTAAAAACAAAATCCGATAAGCGATCGATGATTTCGTAGGGGCCACGATATGGTTGTTCCAATGGTTTCTTGACACTATCCACTCGGATGAAAACGTGTGTGCGTGAGTACAGAGTTCCATGGGAAAATGCTCTGGTCTTGTTGTGGTGTGCTGATGGAGCTGATCGAACTTCTCTCATGAAAACACGGAACTGCTCAATGAAATCTTGAGGATCTTGATTTGCTTCCTCGTCTATGAAGTACTCACCGGGTATTCGCAGCGTTGTTCCATATAACATCTCAGCCGCGCTTGCTTTAATGTCTTCTTTTAAGCTGGTTCGTAGTCCGAGAAGTACGACGGGCAGGATTCTTGTCCAGTTGTTTGTGCCGTGGCACATGATAGCAGCTTTCAACGACCGGTGCCATCGTTCAACCATGCCATTAGAGGCAGGGTGATATGTGGTCGTTCTGTTTCGAGTGCATGCGATGAGTTTTGTTAGCGCCTCAAACAAACGTGATTCGAACTGTGAACCTCTATCACTGGTTATTGTTGAAGGTGCAGCGAATCGGCTTATCCATCCAGAAAAGAATGCATTGACAACGGTGTCCGCAGTAACATCTTTTATCGGAACTGCTTCTGGCCAACGAGTAAAACGGTCAATGAACGTCAAACAATAGCGATAGCCCTCGGACATTGGCATCATGATGATGTCAATGTGGATGTGTTTGAAACGTTCGCTGGGTATCTCTATATGCTGAGGTATATTTTTAACATGTCGGTGCACTTTACTTAGCTGACACGGTAGACACATTCTTGTCCAGTTGACGATGTCATGATTCATGGAAGGCCAGACGTAGCGTTGAGCTATGGCTTTCTTTGTTGCACGACTGCTTGGATGTGACGGGTTGTGTATGTTGTCGAATACTTTTCGTCTTAGTGGCAGCGGAATAAATGGGCGGACTGTTTTGTTGACAATGTCACAGTAGATGGGCTTTTCTGCGTCGATTTTAAGCTGGAAAAGTTTGAGTGCAGTGGTTGATTCAGGTCGCAATAGTTGTTGAAGTTCTTCGTCGCGTGTTTGATGATCTGCAATGTCACTGGTTGATATGATTGTTGGCATGTTTATTGTTTCGATTCTTGACATTGCATCAGCCACTACGTTTGATTTTCCAGGTATGTGGACAATGTTAGTTGTGAACTCGCTGATGTAATGTAATTGTCGTTGTTGCCTTGGTGAAGCTTTATCCGATCGTTGTGCGAAGGCAAAACACAAAGGACGGTGGTCAGTTATCACCGCGATGTTTCGTCCTTCAATCATGTGTCTGAAAAACTGTATGCCTTTGTAGATTGCAAGCAACTCTCGGTCGTAGGCACTGTAGCTCGATTCAGCTTTGCTCAGCTTTTTTGTGAAGAATCCCAGAGGTTGAGGAATGCCGTTGACGGTCTGGTCGAGTGCTGTGCCGATTGACTTATCCGATGCATCGCAGCGTAGTGTTAGTGTCTTGTTTGGTATAGGAAATACCAATTGGACGGCATCGACCAACAATTGCTTGCACTTCTCAAAGGCATCTTCTGCCGGAGTGTTCCAAACAATTTCAGTTTTGTCGTTTTTCTTCACCGTTGGTGCCAATTCAATGAGTGGGGCGTGAACTTCGGCTGCGTTTGGCATGTTTAGTCGGTAAAAGTTCCATGATCCCAAAAACCTGCGCAGCTCAGCAACTGTTTTCGGTTTGGGATAGTTACGGATTGCTTCGACCTTCTCTTCGGGTTTGATTCCCGATTTATTGATTCTGTAGCCAAGATAGTCGACAGTCGGTTGACCAAATACGCACTTGGATACATTAATAGACAAACCGTGTAGATGGAGCTTCTCAAGAACCATTCGTAAATGCTGCTCGTGTTCTTCGGGGTTCTTCGATGCGATCAAGATGTCATCTATGTAGACGTTGCAGAAATCAAAATCTCGCAGAACGGAATCCATCAGTCGCTGGAATGACTGTGCAGCGTTGCATAGGCCAAAAGTCATCACGTTGAACTGAAAAAGTCCGAACGGTGTGATGACGGCTGTTTTTGGTCGGTCTTCTGGAATCACTGGTATCTGGTAGTATGCTCTTGTCAGATCGAGGGTTGAGAAGATTTTGCATCCGTGGAGGTTGAACATGAAGTCACGTACATTTGGAATTGGGTAGCGGTCTGGAATGGTGATTTTATTTAAACGACGATAGTCACCGCAGGCACGCCATTCTCCGTTCTTCTTTTGTACTAGATGTAGAGGACTTGCCCACTCACTTTTGGACGGCTCACAGATTCCTTGTTGCATCATGTTGTTGAATTCCCTTTTTGCGGCTTGTAATTTCTCACCTGCAAGACGGCGGCTCTTTCAGCAACCGGTTGACCTCTTGTTGTAATGTAGTGGTGAACATTGTGTGCAGCTGTTTTGCACTCAACAGGTTTGGTCACATTCTCGAATTCCTTGAGTAGCTTGTAGTACGGATGGTTGGAATTGACTGTGAGAATGATTTGCTGTGAAAAATGGCTGAGTTTTGCTGGAGAAAAAGGTTCGTCTCTGCGTCAATCAGTCTTCGGCGACGAAGATCAACAAGCAGGCCGTGATGTTTGATGAAATCTGCGCCGAGAATTGGTTGTGTTACTTCAGCTATTGTAAATGTCCAAAAATAAGAACGTCGTAGGCCTAGGTTAAGTGACATAGTTATTGTACCGAAAGTGTTGATGGTGGATCCGTTCGCTGCGAAAAGTTTGGAGTTCGATAGGGATTTCTTTATATTATTCTCATCTCTTTTCTGTTGATTAGGAATAACAGAAATGTCCGCTCCGGTGTCCACCAAAAACTTTAAACCGCTCGTTTGATCTGTTACTTGCAGGCGTGTCGTTAAAACACCTCCAGAGGCGCCTGCGTGATTGTCTGAAGGGTTTAGTGGTTTAAAGTTGTTTTGTTTAGATGAAAATCACATGGTTCCCTGCAATTTCGTGCCTTGTCCCCAAATCTTTTGTGAAAATAACAATAAATTTCTTTCGGATTATTTCGTGAGCGACTGGAGGATCTAAGACGGCTGTTATTTCCCAGTTTCAAACGCAGATCTTTTATCTCTTTTGAAAGCGCGCTGACCTGAGCTTCCAATCCTGACTGCTCTGGCTTTGAAGGAGAAGGTTTTGCTGTTTCTACCGCCAATATGGAGGGACGTGAAAAATCGATAATTTTGTCAACGTGAGTGGCCAGTTTGGTTAAATCTGTGACCTGGCTTATTGCCAAGATGCCTCTTATTTGTTCGGGAAGTTGTTCGAGAAAAAGAGACCGAAAAGAGCTTCCCGCCAAGTTCCTCAAACGTTGCAGGAGATTCGATGGTTTCTCTTCTGAAATCTCAGTGGCACGGAGGAGACGTCGGAGCTTGGATTCACTGGTTTCGTCAAATGAAGAAATTAAGCGTTCTTTGATAGTGTCGTAGCTATTTATACATGGCGGTGCTGCAAGAATGTCTGAGACAAACGGCAGAGTGGATGGGTCTAAATTCACGAGTACGTAGCGATACTTCGTGGCATCTGAGGTGATACGTGAAATTGCGAATGTGTAGGGAAAACTTTCTCGCCAGTCACTGGCAAAGCAATTTCTATTACCGCCATCTATTAGCAGATTCGTAATATTGGCAACTACTCAACGAACACACCCATCCTGTTTTATCTGCCAAAGAGTTTCCGCAGAAAGAAAAGGGAATCCATCTTGTACGAGATCAGATTCCTTGGTCAGAAATCAGATTCTGATCTTAGATGAAAATTCTGATCACTTTACCAAACAGAGTGACGATCAGATTGCTTACTTCCATTGAGCATTCTGTAAGAGTGCCTCCCTTCGAAAATATTAATTCAGACACACACTTGCTCTGTTCCTGATCTGAACACACTGAAAGTTTTAGATGATTTGTTCACACTATGCAATGACGAAATTTGGTTGCGCACGTGACGTAGAGAATGTCAGAACAATTAAATAATGACAGAACCAATCGTTAGGCAGCAAGCAGAAGATAATTGTCGTTGCGGCCGATATATTTGTTTTCACTTGTCAAATCTGTCCGACATGTCATTCTCCACAGTCTGTGCTAATTCAGTAGTGTTAGATCCAAATAGTCAAACAAACAAAGTGTAAACCTGAAATTTCTTATTCTAGGAACTTTATTGTGCTGAGAAGAAACATAATTCGAGGTCGTTTAACACTTTTCATCACTTTGAATATTAAGTGAAACTTTGCTCAATCGCTTCCCTTGTAAACGATTCTTCTCCTATCCCTAATCTGTGGATGTCAAGAGAAAAACAGGAGAAATCGAATAGTATCCTGAGCGCACTTACCATATACTACATTAGGGAAATTCCCATTTGACATGTGTCAACCAAAAACAATTATGATGAACTTGTTATATACTGTTATCTGAAAAAGTAAACTTACGGAGGTGAAGCAAAGGACAACATAATGTCTTCATCTCGATTGCATTCTTTTTTTTTATCACTCCGACAGATGTGGATGCGACATACAATTATTCCTGTAGTTACTGAGTTCGAAATCTTCTGGCCTGGTAATTAGAATAATACTTACCATTACTACCCAGTGTAACCTGACCCTTATTACTGTCATTTACTTACCAAATTATTCGAGCTGACATGCTCTAGTTGTCATGCAACTGTTCCGAAAGAAAATATGTTCAGTGAGTATATACCTTTAAGGTATGTTTTTGACACGCCACCTATAGTGCCAACTAACAACCAGTTCAAACACTGGAAAGCAGCCATGAGACTGGAAGTTTGGGCGTTGTCTAATTGAATGTAGGAAAATATGGTCTAGGATGATCAAGAGCAGAAGTCATTTTGAAGACACACTCCAAACGACGAAGAACTTTCCGGCAGAACATTCTCTGTCTGTGAATTATTATATATATTTTCTCGAATAAAATAGAAGAAATATACTGAAGGAAGATAGGTAATCCTACCTAGTCCCAACATTTTAATTAACTAAAGAGGTCAACCAATCCCAAGGAGGTAATTGTCCATATCATCATCCAAAACCTAAAGAAGAGGAGCATCCACATCGTGGTCGAATTCCTGAGGTGGTAGCCCATAGAGATTACGCCCTGGAGGAGATTCTACGACGTGCATCCGCCCCATACACGTGGGCATGTTTTACATATATATACCTTAAATTGAAGGCGATAATTAAAAGGTAGTAGGCGCATGCCGCGTCCCAGTGTCCATTTCATGCTTTTTTTGTTGATGACCTTACTATTTTCCTTTTTATTGACGAAAATTATCGTCTCATACACCGTGCGCACACCGATACGCACCACCGACGTCCTGGTCACACACGCGTGACGCCAAGGAGCTCCTCTAGAGGGCTTCTTTGACAAAATTGAAGCAAGGCAAACGCGTGAGCGCCGTTCGACGTTGATCCGTTTCGGCTCGCCGACGGCCACGCCCATGTTACTTACTTTGGAAATTCACCTGTGTGAAGCTACACTGCCTATTGGCAGGCATCATCATCACTTCCAGTACATCTGTTACACCAAATCAGCAGCTCAGCGGAGCTCATAAACACCAGCAGGATCATCGGAAAGCCTCTTCAAGACTTTCAACTAGACGCCTGGCTGGCAGCGCATGCCGATGCCGGTCCATCAACAGTATAGATCCATGAGATCAGACCAACCACGAGGGATTCAGTTACTCACCTATAATTCATCATTGAAAGAAGCAGCAGATCCAGTTATAGTTATGAATTGTGTTATTGTGTGGAACTTTATAATAAGAACTTACGCTAAACATTACCAGGTAACACCTTTTTGTTAAGTTTATTGTGTTTTGTGAATCTGAGGAAAAGCTAAGAAGGTGTTCAACATATTTACTCTTATGAATACTTACATTTGGTGCAATTATTAACATCCATTATCCTAGGTATTTTTATCTAAATTTTTTGTGCTGTGTTTAATATAAAGATTATTATCCTTCACTATTTCATTCTTCCTAGTATCAACCTAATTCTCACTCAATGTATTCTTTACGTCGCGATTATCATATTAGTATCGTGCTTTATCGGTTCGTGAATAATTAAAATCCGCATCTTCGTTTTATGCTCGATTAGTTACTCCCGGGATTTCCATGCAGAGTTTCAGAAGAGCAACCTTGAGTTCTTCGTGTTCAGCTACATTCGTACGCGTTATAATTACTTTCATTATTCAGTGTTCATACCAGACTTAATTGAGAACTTGTCTCACGGTCTTTTCGGTTATTAAACGGAACCAAATTCTGTGGCACAACCTAGTGCCTGATTACCAAATCGTCGTTTTCTTCGCGTCCAAAGAGGAACATTCTTTCTCTGCAACTTTTCGATATCCGTACGTACGTATATCTCCAGTCAATTTCAAGACACCTGATTCTTTGGTAGAGTCATTTATATCTCTTCATACATACACTTCTACTACTTCACGTGAATATTTTGTTTTTTTTTTTTATACTCGTATTTAAAAATACAATACTTACTCCTGCGTCGGTAGCGACCAACTTGAACCCTTGTTCAACCCTCTTTCAATCCCGTAACGGTTTTCTCATCGAAGTTGTGAATTCGATACTTACATGTAAACAATTAACGATCCATTTCTTTGCAATTTCTTCAAAAACATTCGTGTATTCGTCCATTAAAGTGTAGTTCTTTTCAGAGTGCGTGCAAATTATAGGCTATATACATACTTATACACTAGCCTTACGCCCCGCTCGTCTGAAAGCATTCAATACACTCGTGTCCTTACGATCATTAGGTAAAGCTTCGACGATATCAACGAGAGCTTACTCTAGCTGACTATAACAATCGATCGTCGTACGAAATCAAAGAACAGCACCTATTATCATTCAATTAGCGCTAGTCAATATACACTAACTTACCTATAACTTAATAAACTTTTATTTCAGAGGCATCCAGGAGTGCACTTCCGTATACCTTTGGAAGAAATAACTGAGCTTATCAGCTGCTCAGTGCTGATGATCTTTCATACTCTTTAAAATATATATAATATAATAACTTTTGCTATATTTAATCTTTTTATATATATTGCATGATTTCAATCGAGTATATAGTTATACACGAACTGTGTATGATTGTATATGGTAAACAATATTAATTATTTTAAAACTTTTTGAAACATATTGACTACCTTTTTGCTGCTTCTGATGGTAACATCTCAAGCAAATCCTTGATGCCTGTTACTCTCGATCCTAATTTGAATTTCTCTTGATCAGGTCGTATTCTTGTTTTGTGTATTACGTTTAATTAACTTTTTTTGTAATTAATAATTATCGGTGATTTCAAACGACATACCACCGCAGATAGATACTGTAATATTCGAAGTTGGTATCTTTGATGATAGTTACGACAAGCTATCACCGCCGCGACGACGCGTTTAAACTAATTAGCATTTAACTTTAAACTTATGTATGCTATTATTGGTCCGCGATTATTACTTTTCCTAATCCTTTTTCTATCAACTTAGCTATAATTAGATTTTTTTATTTTATATATAATAATTCTTTTTAAATCCTTATTTTTTTGATAACACTGTACTTTCTTGCTAATGATCTGAGATCATTATTTTATCTTGAAGATTCAATACTTTGATTAACTTTTGTGAAAAAAATCCATAACGTAAATCTAGTTTCAATAATTGGAATAAAGATATTGTAGTGTTACTTTCTATCAAGTGGTAGATCAAAAGCTTCACTATTAAATCACTTATAAATTTATATGATAAGTTCATGATTACATTTACATTTTTAGTTTGAATTTTGAAAATCTTTGTACGAATTTGTAAAATCAGGTTAAGAATAAGATTATATTAGGTATATACTTTTAGAATATTCTCTCTTGTTAGCTATTAAGAAAAACTTTTAATAAATAATCAACATTATTATAACGTAATAACGAAATTTCCGTATTTCAATTTGATCATTCTTGGAAACTTTAGTTATTTTGGAAAATTTTGCAGATATATTTAATATGGAGACGTAAGAAATTTATAGGGAGGGTGGCATCCCTCAACATTCCTTCGGGAGGAAACAAGGTGGTGTGAAGAAATGGAATACTATTAGATGTATTCTTTTGCAATGGTTTAGTTTCTTGTTGCAGTGTTACAGTTCTTTTTGAGTGATGTAGTATTTTTAGATAAGGAGATTTTGTGAGCGAGCATATTATTTGCTTGCTTTTTCAGTTAAGGGGCTACCTAAAATTGTAATGAGTCGTGGGGACTCATAGGTCCACAGTAGCCAAGGTCGTAGAGTAGGAGAGTTGATTTCTGCTTACGAATTGGGTGGGTTGAGAGACCTGGGGGATTGTATAACATCTTTAATCCTCCCTCCCCATACAGTCAGACACCTCATCCTCCACTATCTGCACAGCATCGTGGTAGCAGAGTGGAAGGAAGGTGACATGAGCCACGGCAGCCACGACTATCGGTGGTTTGCTAGTCACCAATATACTTACGTGTCTTGTTCTTTTGGTTAATAAGGCAATGCGAACACGATTTCTTTTCTTTTCACTCACATTCACTCTCGTCTATTCTCAAGAGGTGCAAATAGAGATCAGTCTTTCTTTCTGTTGATTCTTGTCAATCTTATCTTTGGAGATTATGACGGCCCTTAAGCATTCAAACATTCTTATTCGAGCTCACCCATCTCGAGTTCAATGGTCGGCAGTGAAAAAAAAGAGGTAACACCGGTCAGCTAGATCCCGGAGCAAGTGCCCACGGCCTGGCTGAGCTAGTCATGGCTATGGTACTGCCGGCCACAGCGACGGTCGATCTCGACCACGGTTCTACGTTGTCGCATGCCGTTCTTATCAGCTGTTTGCTGCAAATAGTTGGTGAGAAAGGGGGCGGTGCCGGCATAGGATCGCTTCCATCCCTACAGTTATGAGAATAGGTAGCACAGATAGATAATTAGATGTGATCTGGAGTAATTACTCTGGAAAAAGATATCGTTACTAAATACAGCATCATAAATCTAGTTGTGAGCCTAGGGATATAAGTAGAATCCATGGTTTTTGGTGTGAACCACGATACTATACAGCTGCAAGCGGGACATCTATGACTTGTAGCGGATAGGCGCGGGCATGCTGGTAGGTACCCTCTAGGCTGTTCTACGGTGCTTTGTAGTCAGGACCTATGGTGCGCTACTAGATGGCTCGTGCTTCTGTGATGGGATGGAGTAGGAATATAGAAGAATGGGAAGAGGAGCAGGAGGGACGAGGTACCGTGTTTGCGAAGTGTAAGTATGTCTTTTACAAGGATGCTGAATACACCGATACATGGTAGGTAGACGATGTGGTTGCTGTCCCTTGGTATTGGAGTCAAGGTTGGATAGGGGTGCTTGTTCCTTCTTGCTTCCTCTTTGGTCCGTGTTGTTGGTGGGTATAGGTTCGAATCTCAGATGCTCATAGGGCATTTGGGTGGAGAATAGGTTGATGTCCATCAGCGGTGTGGGTGGTATACAGTGGTGGTATATAAATATTCTTTTATTATTTCTACACTTTATTTTTACGTTACAGATGGCGCCCAACGTGGGGCCCGAATAGTTGACAAAGATAAGATAAGGATTGATGAAAGCTAGATCCAGAGTAATGTGAAAAAAGTTAGAAATTTTTGAGCATTTGTTTTGAAATTTTTCAGTTTTTTTGAGAAAGTGAAGCCAACGTTTTACTTGTTGATCAGGTCTTCTAGATGGAGGAATACCATCGAGATTAGCGGTGTAGGCACTATTTTGTCCAGTGGTTTGGTGAATTTTTCCCGAGTCAGTCTGTTGCATTAGGTCTACCCACTTTTCTCTACCTCTTGTCATTTCAGTATGTCTTCGATCTCTGTCCGGGTTGAGCAGTCGTTCTTGCTTAATCGTCAGTTGCTGAGGTGTTGATATATTCAATAGATGATGTCTGAGATCCTGGCCGTATGAGAGTAGAATGAGCAGGTCTTCTGACCGGTGGTTGGTGCTTTTTGCCCGACGCACGTCAGCTGCAGAAGCTGGTCACTCGCTCGACTACGACCCTTTTTGTTTCAACCGCAACGCAGCTTATTTCTTTCGATTGTTTCGTTAACCAATTTGTAGTTGAAGTCATAGTCAGTTTTGATTGATGTTAGGAAGTGATGGCATGTGATGAGACATGAAGCGCTAACCGGTAATTGGAGTTTCATGCCCGATGTACGTCAGCAGTAGCGTAATGTCGCCTTTGCATACCTGAACAACTTTTCGTTAGGAGAAATTGTCTTTTCTCATACAACCGAAGGCCGTAATATACCGAGTCTACACACACTAAAAAATTTTTTTTTATTATTTTCCTTAACAATTTTTTTTTGAGACGGTTATGTTGCAGAACCGTACACACACACCTTGTTTCTAAGAAGGGAGGGTGGGGGATTGCCACCTCCCGAACTTTTTATGACAAGATATTTAAGTATTTAGTTATTTTTGAGATTTATTACATTTTGAGATATATTGCATTTTGATATATAATTTTTTGAGATATATAGTTTTGAGATATATAGATTTTTGAGCATATAGTTTTTGAGCATATAGTTTTTGAGTATTTAGATTTTGAGACATTCAGTTTTTTTTTGAGTATTCCGTCAGTCAAGTTGGGACGTAACTTCTTGATTGGATGTGTAAGTTTGGGATAGTGCCCGCTAATATAATATCGTTTGGGATGGTGCCCGTTAATATAATATCATTTGGGATAGTGCCCGCTAATATAATATCGTTTGGGATAGTGCCTGCTAATATAATATCGTTTGGGATAGTGCCCGCCAAATTAAGCATACCGTTTAGAATTTTAGATTATAAAGCATAATATTAGATTTTTGATTACGATTTAAGTATTGATTTCTATATTTGAATTTTTCTCTTGATAAAAATAAACATATATTATATTTCGTATTTCTTTTTTTAAGTATAAATCTATTTAAGTATCTAAATTAGAATTTTGAGTTTCGAGAACATTTTTGAATTTACGTTTTTGATAAACTTATTTACCATATATAAATACATACCCTTAGTATTAAGCATTTCTTTTTTTTATAAATTCTATAAAATTTCCTTTTTTTTTTAATTATATCTACAAATATCCGTTGGAGGTTTTTTTTTGCTCACGGAATATTGTTAATTTTTCTCTTTTTGAATTTTGATTAAACCAATATTACTTACCATAAGTAGTATCCGTCTGAGGACATCTCACGGACTACTTAAACTTTTATCTACCAGATTTACAGAAGACGATTACCCGTTAGAGAATTTACTCACGGGATATTCGCAAAATTTTGTACCCAGACTTACCTTTTTCTTTTTCTTTTATTGTTATATTCCTTGGTAGGAACCGTTCGAGGAACTTCTCACGGCCTACAAAAGCTTCAATTAATTTTCTTGACATACTCAAAGTTTATTCCGTCCGATTACCTTCACGGTTGAATGACTGACCGAAGCCGAAGGCGAGCTATTAGAAGCACTCACCAGACTAAATATAAAGATTTCGAGGTCATGGCTCCTACAGCTCCAAAAACCAAACCAGGCCGTAGCCAAGACGATGTAGTAGATAATCATTCAGATGATGAAGTCAGTTTAGCTGAGAGCTTACCTAGAGACGATGTTGGTGAGAGAAGCATTGACGTAGATGATGAAGAAGTAAGGATAGCAGAAGAGCAATTACGTAAGGATGCTGCTGATCACTCAGCGTATATTCAGAAAGTAGTTTCTGCCACCATTGACCTACACAGGGTCGATGATAGAAAGTTTATGGCGGAAGCGCTAGAGAAAAGCCACATGCGCTTACTTGAACAGGTAACGCAACTTCTACAGAAACGAACTGTAAAGGCAACTCAACCCGCCGCTCCTTCTAAACCCGTCGCTCCTCCTAAGTCGTCTGCTCCTCCTAATCCAGTTGAACCTCTTGGTGCCACGTCAACCCAAAGAGCAACGCGACAAGTCAATTTAGCCAATTTAGACACTCCACGTGTCACTAACACATACATAGCTAACAATCCAAATAATGTCAATAATGTCCGGTCCGAGCATAGGCCGATCGATAACATCGATTTCGCCGACCGATATACGCCTCACTACGAGCACGCTAGAGTACCACCGTTGTCGGATATCAATCCAGCACAGATGCCTCTAGGCTCCAATTAAGACGAATTCATGGAGCGGGTAAACGCATTCAATTTCAACGATGAGTCACCTGTTTCGCCACCCAGACCACCACCCTCTAACGCCACATCTTCGAACCGTGTTCATCCATTCCACAAATGGGGATTGAAGTTCGACGGGAAGAATATGGCTGTGGACGACTTTTTGTTCCGTCTGGGGTGCATACGCAGCAGTTATGAAGTATCATGGTACGAAATTACTGCTAATTTCTATCACTTTGTATCAGGTTCCGTCGAATCATGGTACTGGGTATACCTGAAAGGCAACAAACACACGACTTGGGACGAGTTGAAAACTGCTTTGGTAGAACAGTACCGCAGTTTAGAAAGCGATACCGAACTATTTAGAAAATTGTCCGATCGTAAGATGTTGAATGGCGAGTCTTTCAATGACTTTTTCGACGCCATACAACATTTGAATTCCAGGATGAGAGTCCCTAGACCTGAGAAGGAATTAGTGGAAATCATCAAAACCAATGTCCGTAGGCGAATGGGAGAACTCCTTATAACCTACAGTCCGTCCAGTTTAAGGCAACTGGCCTATTACTGTCGAGCTATAGAGAAGGCTCAATCTCAATACGAGAACGTCCGTCCGAATTTTGTGCAAAATGCACAACGTCAACCTGCAAGGCGATTTGTCAATGAAATCATAGACGAACCTTGTCAAGATTTGACTGTGGCGATACCCTCTACGAGCGTAGAAGCTATCCAGAGAGACCGTAAGCCACAGAAATGCTGGAATTGCCAAGCCATTGCTCACAATTTTCGTGACTGTGCTAAGCCAATCGACAAAATATTTTGTTTCCGATGTGGCTTACCAGATGAATATAGTCCGTCCTGTCCGAAATGTCAAGCGGGAAACGAGAGGAGGAACAACCCAATAACCGGGGGGGTTCGCTCCGATTAGGTTTACCCGGAGTTCAAGTGTCCGAACCGACAAAGCCTCTTGAACTTCCAAAGATTACTATTTTAAAACAAGACCGAACCAATAATGAATTACCGATTAATGATAAAGGTGATTGTGGAACAATCCCCATGTTGAATAATGAATCCAAACCTAATATGAATTTGAATTTTAGTATTAATGAATCAGAAACATTGTATCGTAAATATTTTCATGAAAGATTACACAATTACAATGAAGTGCGTAGGAGAATTGTCACTTTTCCAGAATTGTCCAAACGGATAAAACGGGTAAGGGAACGCTTCCATCGGAAGCGGACTACTTATCGTAACATTGTGTCAGCAACAATAGGCCGAGAATCGAACGACCCACGTCCTTATGTGACGGTAGGTTTATTCGGCGATAGCTTTTTAGGTCTACTCGATTCAGGGGCAAGTATTAGTTGCTTAGGCACTGATATACTTCCCTATTTGAAGAGCAAAGATGTTACGGTAAGGAAGGTAGAGACTACCGTGCCCACGGCCGATGGACACAAGCAATCCATTGTAGGAGTAATTACTACTCCGATTCAATATAAAAGTGTGACAAAGGATATCGATCTGTATATTGTGCCTTCGTTAAGCCAACGTCTATATTTAGGCGTTGACTTTTGGCAAAAATTTCAGATTGCACCTCATGTAATTGCAAGTCTTTCAGGAATTACGACTGGTGGGCCAGAGGTAAGACCCAACCAGATTAAGTTGAATGATGAAGAGTCTAAGCGACTTGAAGCTGTTGTACGTAGTTTTCCTTCTTTCGCAGTCCATGGACTCGGGAAAACAAATCTAGTGCAGCATTATATAGACACGGGTGATGCCGTACCTATAAAGCAAAGGTACTATCCCGTATCTCCGGCGATACAAACCCTTATGTATGCGGAGTTAGACCGTATGCTTTCGTTGGGAGTCATCGAGGAAAGTTCCAGCGCATGGAATTCCCCAGTTGTGATTGTTCGCAAGCCTGGTAAGAACCGATTGTGCTTGGACTTTCGGAAGGTGAACTACGGAACAAAGAAAGATGCTCGTCCGATTGCGCATATAGAGTGGCTGCTGGCACGTCTGACAGAGACACGTTATATCTCTAGCGTGGACCTGAAGGATGCGTTTTGGCAGATACCGCTGGAGCAAAGTTCGAGGAAAAAGACCGCTTTTACGGTACCTGGCCGACCACTGTACCAATTTAAGGTCATGCCTTTCGGTCTATGTAATGCGGCAAAAAGTTTGAGTTACCTAATGAGTCGCGTAATCCCGTCAGGGTTACGAGATCAAGTCTTTGTTTACTTAGACGATCTGTTGATTGTGTCAAAGGATTTCGACGAACATATAGAGACTCTGGAGATAGTCGGAAAGTGTTTGACGAACGCAGGACTGACGATCAACGTCGAGAAGTCGAAGTTTTGTTTTGATGAGCTTCACTATCTCGGTTATAAGATCGGTCAGGGTTGCTTGAAAGCAGATCCAGATAAGATCGCAGCTATCACTAGCTTTCCGTTGCCAACCACAACTCGCCAAGTTCGCCGATTCCTCGGTATGGCAGGTTGGTATCGACGATTTGTTAAGGATTTCAGCACCCTAGCCGCACCCTTAACCGAGACATTGAAAAAGGGAAAAGCCTTCAAGCTCAGTCCAGAAGCTATTGAAGCTTTCCTGCAAATCAAACAAGCTTTGACTTCAGCGCCTGTACTAGTCAATCCAGACTTCTCCAAATAATTCATCATTCTCTGCGACGCATCCGCGACTGGCATCGGATGTGTACTCTGTCAGAGGGACGAATCCGGGGCGGAGCAGCCTATATACTACTTCTCTCGGAAACTGAACGCTGCACAGAGAAACTATTCGGTGACAGAGCGCGAGTGCTTAGCAGCTTTTGAAGGTATCCAGAAGTTTAGATCTTACGTTGAGGGATACCATTTTCGTGTTATTACAGATCATTCCAGCCTGAAATGGCTGATGACTATGAAGGATCCAACCGGACGATTAGCGAGGTGGAGTATGCGACTCCAAGGTTTCGATTTTGTGGTGGAACATAGGAAAGGTACTTTGAATGTTGTACCAGATGCTTTATCAAGAGCATACGAAGATGATGAGTTGACAGTGTCAGCTTTCCTTTCATGCCTACCACAGATCGGTGCCTCGGAGGTACTCCACATCGATCTTGAGGACCCGTCCTTTAAGTCTGAAGGTTATCTCGATATCATCAGTCATATCAGGAAGGAACAGGAACGATTACCTGACCTCAAAGTGTCGGAAGGATACATTTACAAACGCACTAAACATGCGATTGGTAATCCCTTGGCCGACGATCTGACTTGGAAGTTGTGGGTCCCCTCAGAGATGACGGAGTCGTTGATCTCGTTGGCTCACAATCCGCCACGTGCTTCGCATGGTGGTGTAGTGAAGACGGTTTACAGATTGAAAGACAGATTCTACTGGCCCGGTATGTACACGCAAGTCAAACTGTACGTAGACCGGTGTGAAACGTGCAAGACCAGTAAAGCAGCTAACACAACGCTGAGAACAGAAATGGGAAACAGTTTCGAGGTGGATAGGCCGTTCCAACATTTATATGTTGACTTTCTTGGGCCGTATCCCAGGTCAAGATCCGGAAATGTTTACATTGTAATCGTGTTGGACCAACTGACGAAATTTGTCTTCATTAGACCACTGCGCAAGGCTACAGCCGTGAGCGTAGTCAAGTTCCTAAAAGACGAAGTATTTTTGATTTACGGAGTGCCAGAGATTATTCTCTCCGATAACGGTACACAATTTATTGGGAAGGAGTTCCAAAAACTCATGGATGTTTTCGGGGTCAAGCACTACCGTACGGCAGTGTATGCTCCCCAGTCTAACGCTAGTGAGCGGGTGAACCGTTCAATCTTGGCGGCCATTAGGTCGTATGTCAATCCTCGACAGACGGATTGGGATGCCCATCTGTCTTCGATCAGCAGTGCCCTCCGCACGGCAGTGCATTCAACACTCTCAATGTCCCCATACGAAGCCTTATTTGGCCAACGAATGATAGAGCACGGGGCAGATTATCGTTTGTTGAGAGAATTGGGTGGACTGAACTGTTCGGAGATAGATTGGCTTCCTAAGGTGGCCAAGATGAACATCGTTCACTCGTATCTGAAGCAAGCTTTGATCCGAACTCATGAAGCCTACGAGAAGAATTATAATCTTCGAAGTAGGAAAGTCATGTACAAAGTTGACGATGAGCTTTATAAAAGAAACCAAGTTCAAAGCGATGCGACAAAACACTTAAGCGCAAAACTATGTCCCAAATTTATCAAGGTTCGTGTAATTCGTGTAATTGGAAATAATCTTTACGAAGTTGAAGACCGGATAGGTCACAAGTCTACGTGCCATACGAAAAACTTAAAACGGTAACGCACTTGAAATACAACTACAACCCAGACTTAACTTTTATTTTACTATTTCGATCTTTCGAAATATTAAACATTTTTTTTTTTACCAGACTTTACAAGCAAGTACTAATAGTACTTGATACCCTGCTAGTAACCAATACACATGCCCGGCTCTCAGCTGTGCATGAGACTCTTGGGTCGTTTCATTGTTTTTCTTTCTGTACTTACAGATACCCAAGTAGAGATTTCACATGTCTTCAGGCAGTAAGCCTCGTATATTTTTTCTTGTCTTCGACCGACTAGACGTAAAAGAGTCGCAGTGTCTTCACGATACGACGAATGGGAGATCCCCATATACAAAATTTTTTTTTGCGAGAAGTCATCCTTTTTCTTGGAAGTTAGACTAAGTGGACTTAGTCGAAGTTCCAAGCTTTGTAGGGAAAACTTTCTCGCCAGTCACTGGCAAAGCAATTTCTATTACCGCCATCTATTAGCAGATTCGTAATATTGGCAACTACTCAACGAACACACCCATCCCGTTTTATCTGCCAAAGAGTTTCCGCAGAAAGAAAAGGGAATCCATCTTGTACGAGATCAGATTCCTTGGTCAGAAATCAGATTCTGATCTTAGATCAAAATTCTGATCACTTTACCAAACAGAGTGACGATCAGATTGCTTACTTCCATTGAGCATTCTGTAAGAGTGCCTCCCTTCGAAAATATTAATTCAGGCACACACTTGCTCTGTTCCTGATCTGAACACACTGAAAGTTTTAGATGATTTGTTCACACTATGCAATGATGAAATTTGGTTGCGCACGTGACGTAGAGAATGTCAGAACAATTAAATAATGACAGAACCAATCGTTAGGCAGCAAGCAGAAGATAATTGTCGTTGCGGCCGATATATTTGTTTTCACTTGTCAAATCTGTCCGACATGTCATTCTCCACAGTCTGTGCTAATTCAGTAGTGTTAGATCCAAATAGTCAAACAAACAAAGTGTAAACCTGAAATTTCTTATACTAGGAACTTTATTGTGCTGAGAAGAAACATAATTCGAGGTCGTATAACACTTTTCATCACTTTGAATATTAAGTGAAACTTTGCTCAATCGCTTCTCTTGTGAACGATTCTTCTCATATCCTTAATCTGTGGATGTCAAGAGAAAAACAGGAGAAATCGAATAGTATCCTGAGCGCACTTACCATATACTACATTAGTTAATTATTGGCTTTTGTTAATTGACGTGTTTTTAAAATTTATCCTTGGTTGCAATTTTTCTTCTTTTTTTTTCAATTAGATTTCCATCCATACTCATACAATTTGAACTATTTTTGTTTTTGCCAAAGGCAAACAAATAAAACATCGAAACAAAAAAGTGATTAATTGAATATTTATTGAAGTGCATATAAATTATATTAAGTTATCACATTGCATATATGCACATTTTTTTTTTTCTTTGTTTTAATTAACTGCAAAGGAGAAAAAAAGAAAATAACTCTCAAAATGAGTGTGTGTGCGTCTTGTGGTGATTCGCTCTCGATTGAAGGTGAATTCGCTGATTGTTCTTGTTGCCACCGAAAACTGCATTTTCAATGTACAACGGTCACGGAAAGAACTTGGAGGACCATGGGCGTGCGGAAGGAATCCTGGAGATGCCACATTTGTAGGAACGAAGGCCAAGTCCGCGATAATGCGGATCCACCTAGATCGCAAACACCAGATTTACAAGCAGCGAAGCGTACAAGGCCGACTAACAGTCCCGGCAACAACAATGCGGAACTTAGCAACAACGGCAACGACAACCAAGCTGTGTTAGTGCTAACTGAGATTAGATTTTTGAGAGATCAATTAAATAAAATAACCACAAGCTGTGAATTCCTGGGAAGTAAATACGACGATATTAACACAAACATGATTAAAAACAATAATCTAATTGAAAGCTTCACCAAAGAAATTAACGAATTAAAAGAAACAAATAAACAGAAAGACATCATTATAGAAAATATGCAAACACAAATTAACAGCATAGAACAACAAATGCTTAGTAACAATATAGATATAAAAAACATTCCACTAACTGCGCAAGAAAATTTGATAGAGGTTGTAAAAGGATTAGGAAAAACAATTAACAATGTTATTAATGATAACGATATAACCGACATTTACAGAACAAATATAAAAAACCCACAAAAATCAAATATAATTGTTAAGTTTGCATCGTATAAAATCAAAACACAATTTATTAACCAAGCGCGAAGCACGCGTCCAATTAAGCTTTCTGCTGTCAGACAAAACACAAACAACTGCAATACAAATTCTATGCCAGCTGAGTTCGATGGTACAATTTATGTAAACAATCAGCTTACAAGACACAATAAGCATCTCTTGTGGTTGACAAATGAAAAAGCAAAGCATGAAAACTGGAAATATGTGTGGGAGAGTGCGGGAAAAATATTAGCACGGAGAAGCGAGAACACACCATCTATTATAATTAATACTGATAGAGACGTGAACAATATAAAAAGCGTTTAATAATTGTTGCTGCTTTTTATCAGAACGAATAGTGATTTAAAATAGTAAATAAAATGGAGAGCACAAACGAAACACATGAACTCGAAGTTAATTTTAATTGTAGGGTAATACATGGCTTTAGCGGCATTGATGTAAGTGATTTAAAAAATAATAAATGTTGCTATCTATGTTTTAATATAAGATCAATGCGCCTACACTGGAGTATTTTCTGTTTGAATATTAATCACATTATAAATGAATTAGATGTTATTATTTTGGTAGAAACGAACATTAAAGAGGAAGAGAATAGATTTTATCAACTTAATGGTTTTCAACAAGAAATTTTAAATCGAAATGATCAAAGAGGGGGAGGAATAATGATGTTTATTCGTAATAAGCTAAATCACCAAAGAATATTTTCGTCAACGGTTTCATATGAAAGCATTAAAATTCGGTTCACGGAAGAGAATAAAACAACATATATGATTGGAATATATAGATCCCCTGGTTTTAGTAAAATTGCATTTATTGAAGAACTTGGCAAAGATTTAAGAACGATGAGGAAAAATGAAGAATTTATTGTCTTGGGTGATATAAATATTGATGTCCAAAAAACAAAATTAAACATTAGCTATGTAAAAGATTATTTGGAAATGCTAGCATCGTCGAGACTTATAAACGTCATAACAAAGTGCACGAGAGTTGATCCACGTAATGGTACTAAGTCGTTGATTGATCACATCTTAGTTAGCAAAATCGACAATCCAATTTTCACTGCGGTAGTTGAAAACGAAATCACCGACCACTATCCAACACTGTACTATATAAAAACTCAAACACATTCAGAAAAACAGGTTGTTAGTTGTACTTCACACATACAAAATTCGATATTTAACCAACTTATTCGAGAAGAAAATTGGAGTTTGGTTTTAGAAGAGGAGGATGCTGAAAGAATGTACAGTAATTTTGCTGGTAGACTAAAAGATATCTACAGAAAATCAACAGTCAATAAAAAAGATTCAAAAATACGGAAAAACAACCCCTGGATAACGCCAAACCTCATTGCAGATTGTAAAAAAAGAGACACATTATACAAGAAGTGGAAAAATAATAAAAGAAACAAAAGTTATGAAACTGAATACAAGATCTTACGAAACAAAATCAATAAAGATATAATAATTCAAAAATCCAATTACTATAAAAGCCAGTTTGTTGAGTTCAAAACAAATCCGCGTAAGACTTGGGGATTAATAAATGAAATACTAGGAAGGAAGAAATCGAGTATTGATGAAACAATGGTAAGCAACTTCAAAACAGGATTCAATTCACTTTCCAACGATTTTGCTGAAGTTTTCTCATCACAAACTGCAAATATAATACACCATTGTAATTTGAAAACGTCACATCACACAAATATTCATATTGAAAATACAATCTTCACATATCCTACAACTGTTATGGAGGTCAACATGATTATTAAGTCACTTGGGGAGAATAAGTCACCTGGAATCGATTGCATCAGAGCAGTGGACATAAAAAAGCATGCAGATTTGTTTGCTCCAATCTTGTGCAAAATAATTAATCTAAGCCTAACAGAAGCAACAATACCAAAACAACTTAAGACTGCTGTTGTAAGACCAATTTATAAAGGTGGAGTTAAGAATCAACTGACTAATTACAGACCAATTTCAATACTTCCAGTCTTTGAAAAGTGCCTAGAAAGAATAATAGTTAGTAGATTACAAAGCTTCATTGAAAAACACTCACTTATAAACAAAAGCCAGTACGGATTTCAAAAGAACAAAAATACAGGACAACTGCTAGGTGAATTTGCTAACTGTGTGAACGAGAGTTTAAATAAAGGTCACCATGTACTTGTGATGTTTATGGACTTCAGCAAGGCTTTTGATACACTTAATCATTCAAAACTGTTAGAAACGTTAGAAAGAATCGGGATTCGAGGTGTGATGGCTGATTGGATGGCAGACTATCTTCAAAACCGAAGGTTTTGCGTCAAGATAAAGGATGTTTACAGTGAAGCAAGGAATGTTACCTATGGAGTTCCACAAGGATCTAATTTGGGACCACTTCTTTTCATCCTTTATACCAACGAGCTTCTTCGGGTTTTTAAACTAAGCATTCCATTCGCTTTTGCTGACGACACTGCAATTGTCGTTCGCCATAAGTCTCAGGATTCGGCGACAATGGTAATGCAAAAGGAATTTGACGCAGCTGTACGATGGTGTCACGACAACGGATTGGTAATAAACGCTTCCAAAACAAAACTTATGCATATCCGTAGTCCACATTTCAAAAAAACCGATAAGCAAATATACTTCAGGAATGATCTCTGTCCAAACACGATCAACGAATGCATCGAAGTTGTTGAAAGCTACAAATATCTTGGAGTTGTTATTGATTGTCATTTCCTCTGGAACAAACATATAGACAAGCTACGCACTGATTTGAAAAAGGGCGTTTATGCACTCTCACACTTGCGGTATCATGCTTCTGAGGACGTTTTGAGACAGGTCTATTATGCTTTACTAGAGTCAAAGCTAAGGTATGGTGTACTTGCATGGGGAAATGCAGCAACAACTCATATCAAGAAGCTCCAAAGACTACAAAATTCAGCTCTAAAAATAATTCAAAATAGTAACAGGCAACAAACTGAAAACAGATTTCGGGTACTTAAAGACGAGCAAATATTCAAGATGACGACAGTTTTGGAATACCAAGACAACAACCGTTTTATTCGACCTATACAACATCCATTCAACACCAGGCAACGCGCACAAGGTATGCTTCAAATACCTAGAAACTACAACTCGTATGGTAAGAGACAGCTGCAGTACGTTGTTCCATCAATAATAAATTCTTTACCTCAACAACTTAAACAAATACAGAATTATAAAACAAGAAAAAAACAATTAAAACATTTTTTCCTAAATGAAAATTGAAAATTTTGTATAATGTTATTTGAAATTTATATCTTACTTTGAAATTGTGATCTTTTGAAACTTTAAAAATTAAAAATTAAACTAAGCTCACTTTATTATTATTATTACTTAAATAAACAATCTTCTGCAGAAAAGCCTTGGCTTCGCAGGAATATATGAAATTGTAAAATGATTTTTGAATAATAAAAATTTCTTCTAAAAAAAAAAAAAAAAAAAAAAAAAAAAAAAAACTAACCAGATTAAGTTGAATGATGAAGAGTCTAAGCGACTTGAAGCTGTTGTACGTAGTTTTCCTTCTTTCGCAGTCCATGGACTCGGGAAAACAAATCTAGTGCAGCATTATATAGACACGGGTGATGCCGTACCTATAAAGCAAAGGTACTATCCCGTATCTCCGGCGATACAAACCCTTATGTATGCGGAGTTAGACCGTATGCTTTCGTTGGGAGTCATCGAGGAAAGTTCCAGCGCATGGAGTTCCCCAGTTGTGATTGTTCGCAAGCCTGGTAAGAACCGATTGTGCTTGGACTTTCGGAAGGTGAACTCCGTAACAAAGAAAGATGCTCGTCCGATTGCGCATATAGAGGGGCTGCTGGCACGTCTGACAGAGACACGTTATATCTCTAGCGTGGACCTGAAGGATGCGTTTCGGCAGATACCGCTGGAGCAAAGTTCGAGGAAAAAGACCGCTTTTACGGTACCTGGCCGACCACTGTACCAATTTAAGGTCATGCCTTTCGGTCTATGTAATGCGGCAAAAAGTTTGAGTTACCTAATGAGTCGCGTAATCCCGTCAGGGTTACGAGATCAAGTCTTTGTTTACTTAGACGATCTGTTGATTGTGTCAAAGGATTTCGACGAACATATAGAGACTCTGGAGATAGTCGGAAAGTGTTTGACGAACGCAGGACTGACGATCAACGTCGAGAAGTCGAAGTTTTGTTTTGATGAGCTTCACTATCTCGGTTATAAGATCGGTCAGGGTTGCTTGAAAGCAGATCCAGATAAGATCGCAGCTATCACTAGCTTTCCGTTGCCAACCACAACTCGCCAAGTTCGCCGATTCCTCGGTATGGCAGGTTGGTATCGACGATTTGTTAAGGATTTCAGCACCCTAGCCGCACCCTTAACCGAGACATTGAAAAAGGGAAAAGCCTTCAAGCTCAGTCCAGAAGCTATTGAAGCTTTCCTGCAAATCAAACAAGCTTTGACTTCAGCGCCTGTGCTAGTCAATCCAGACTTCTCCAAATAATTCATCATTCTCTGCGACGCATCCGCGACTGGCATCGGATGTGTACTCTGTCAGAGGGACGAATCCGGGGCGGAGCAGCCTATATACTACTTCTCTCGGAAACTGAACGCTGCACAGAGAAACTATTCGGTGACAGAGCGCGAGTGCTTAGCAGCTTTTGAAGGTATCCAGAAGCTTAGATCTTACGTTGAGGGATACCATTTTCGTGTTATTACAGATCATTCCAGCCTGAAATGGCTGATGACTATGAAGGATCCAACCGGACGATTAGCGAGGTGGAGTATGCGACTCCAAGGTTTCGATTTTGTGGTGGAACATAGGAAAGGTACTTTGAATGTTGTACCAGATGCTTTATCAAGAGCATACGAAGATGATGAGTTGACAGTGTCAGCTTTTCTTTCATGCCTACCACAGATCGGTGCCTCGGAGGTACTCCACATCGATCTTGAGGACCCGTCCTTTAAGTCTGAAGGTTATCTCGATATCATCAGTCATATCAGGAAGGAACAGGAACGATTACCTGACCTCAAAGTGTCGGAAGGATACATTTACAAACGCACTAAACATGCGATTGGTAATCCCTTGGCCGACGATCTGACTTGGAAGTTGTGGGTCCCCTCAGAGATGACGGAGTCGTTGATCTCATTGGCTCACAATCCGCCACGTGCTTCGCATGGTGGTGTAGTGAAGACGGTTTACAGATTGAAAGACAGATTCTACTGGCCCGGTATGTACACGCAAGTCAAACTGTACGTAGACCGGTGTGAAACGTGCAAGACCAGTAAAGCAGCTAACACAACGCTGAGAACAGAAATGGGAAACAGTTTCGAGGTGGATAGGCCGTTCCAACATTTATATGTTGACTTTCTTGGGCCGTATCCCAGGTCAAGATCCGGAAATGTTTACATTGTAATCGTGTTGGACCAACTGACGAAATTTGTCTTCATTAGACCACTGCGCAAGGCTACAGCCGTGAGCGTAGTCAAGTTCCTAAAAGACGAAGTATTTTTGATTTACGGAGTGCCAGAGATTATTCTCTACGATAACGGTACACAATTTATTGGGAAGGAGTTCCAAAAACTCATGGATGTTTTCGGGGTCAAGCACTACCGTACGGCAGTGTATGCTCCCCAGTCTAACGCTAGTGAGCGGGTGAACCGTTCAATCTTGGCGGCCATTAGGTCGTATGTCAATCCTCGACAGACGGATTGGGATGCCCATCTGTCTTCGATCAGCAGTGCCCTCCGCACGGCAGTGCATTCAACACTCTCAATGTCCCCATACGAAGCCTTATTTGGCCAACGAATGATAGAGCACGGGGCAGATTATCGTTTGTTGAGAGAGTTGGGTGGACTGAACTGTTCGGAGATAGATTGGCTTCCTAAGGTGGCCAAGATGAACATCGTTCACTCGTATCTGAAGCAAGCTTTGATCCGAACTCATGAAGCCTACGAGAAGAATTATAATCTTCGAAGTAGGAAAGTCATGTACAAAGTTGACGATGAGCTTTATAAAAGAAACCAAGTTCAAAGCGATGCGACAAAACACTTAAGCGCAAAACTATGTCCCAAATTTATCAAGGTTCGTGTAATTCGTGTAATTGGAAATAATCTTTACGAAGTTGAAGACCGGATAGGTCACAAGTCTACGTGCCATACGAAAGACTTAAAACGGTAACGCACTTGAAATACAACTACAACCCAGACTTAACTTTTATTTTACTATTTCGATCTTTCGAAATATTAAACATTTTTTTTTTACCAGACTTTACAAGCAAGTACTAATAGTACTTGATACCCTGCTAGTAACCAATACACATGCCCGGCTCTCAGCTGTGCATGAGACTCTTGGGTCGTTTCATTGTTTTTCTTTCTGTACTTACAGATACCCAAGTAGAGATTTCACATGTCTTCAGGCAGTAAGCCTCGTATATTTTTTCTTGTCTTCGACCGACTAGACGTAAAAGAGTCGCAGTGTCTTCACGATACGACGAATGGGAGATCCCCATATACAAAATTTTTTTTTGCGAGAAGTCATCCTTTTTCTTGGAAGTTAGACTAAGTGGACTTAGTCGAAGTTCCAAGCTTTGTAGGGAAAACTTTCTCGCCAGTCACTGGCAAAGCAATTTCTATTACCGCCATCTATTAGCAGATTCGTAATATTGGCAACTACTCAACGAACACACCCATCCCGTTTTATCTGCCAAAGAGTTTCCGCAGAAAGAAAAGGGAATCCATCTTGTACGAGATCAGATTCCTTGGTCAGAAATCAGATTCTGATCTTAGATCAAAATTCTGATCACTTTACCAAACAGAGTGACGATCAGATTGCTTACTTCCATTGAGCATTCTGTAAGAGTGCCTCCCTTCGAAAATATTAATTCAGGCACACACTTGCTCTGTTCCTGATCTGAACACACTGAAAGTTTTAGATGATTTGTTCACACTATGCAATGACGAAATTTGGTTGCGCACGTGACGTAGAGAATGTCAGAACAATTAAATAATGACAGAACCAATCGTTAGGCAGCAAGCAGAAGATAATTGTCGTTGCGGCCGATATATTTGTTTTCACTTGTCAAATCTGTCCGACATGTCATTCTCCACAGTCTGTGCTAATTCAGTAGTGTTAGATCCAAATAGTCAAACAAACAAAGTGTAAACCTGAAATTTCTTATACTAGGAACTTTATTGTGCTGAGAAGAAACATAATTCGAGGTCGTATAACACTTTTCATCACTTTGAATATTAAGTGAAACTTTGCTCAATCGCTTCTCTTGTGAACGATTCTTCTCCTATCCGTAATCTGTGGATGTCAAGAGAAAAACAGGAGAAATCGAATAGTATCCTGAGCGCACTTACCATATACTACATTTGGGAAATTCCCATTTGACATGTGTCAACCAAAAACAATTATGATGAACTTGTTATATACTGTTATCTGAAAAAGTAAACTTACGGAGGTGAAGCAAAGGACATTATAATGTCTTCATCTCGATTGCATTCTTTTTTTTATCACTCCGACAGATGTGGATATGACATACAATTCTTCCTGTAGTTACTGAGTTCGAAATCTTCTGGCCTGGTAATTAGAATAATACTTACCATTACTACCCAGTGTAACCTGACCCTTATTACTGTCATTTACTTACCAAATTATTCGAGCTGACATGCTCTAGTTGTCATGCAACTGTTCCGAAAGAAAATATGTTCAGTGAGTATATACCTTTAAGGTATGTTTTTGACACGCCACCTATAGTGCCAACTAACAACCAGTTCAAACACTGGAAAGCAGCCATGAGACTGGAAGTTTGGGCGTTGTCTAATTGAATGTAGGAAAATATGCTCTAGGATGATCAAGAGCAGAAGTCATTTTGAAGACACACTCCAACCGACGAAGAACTTTCCGGCAGAACATTCTCTGTCTGTGAATTATTATGTATATTTTCTCGAATAAAATAGAAGAAATATACTGAAGGAAGATAGGTAATCCTACCTAATCCCAACATTTTAATTAACTAAAGAGGTCAACCAATCCCAAGGAGGTAATTGTCCATATCATCATCCAAAACCTAAAGAAGAGGAGCATCCACATCGTGTTCGAATTCCTGAGGTGGTAGCCCATAGAGATTACGCCCTGGAGGAGATTCTACGACGTGCATCCGCCATATACACGTGGGCATGTTTTACATATATATACCTTAAATTGAAGGCGATAATTAAAAGCTCGTAGGCGCATGCCGCGTCCCAGTGTCCATTTCATGCTTTTTTTGTTGATGACCTTACTATTTTCCTTTTTATTGACGAAAATTATCGTCTCATACACCGTGCGCACACCGATACGCACCACCGACGTCCTGGTCACACACGCGTGATGCCAAGGAGCTCCTCTAGAGGGCTTCTTTGACAAAATTGAAGCAAGGCAAACGCGTGAACGCCGTTCGACGTTGATCCGTTTGGGCTCGCCGACGGCCACGCCCATGTTACTTACTTTGGAAATTCACCTGTGTGAAGCTACACTGCCTATTGGCAGGCATCTTCATCACTTCCAGTACATCTGTTACACCAAATCAGCAGCTCAGCGGAGCTCATAAACACCAGCAGGATCATCGGAAAGCCTCTTCAAGACTTTCAACTAGACGCCTGGCTGGCAGCGCATGCCGATGCCGGTCCATCAACAGTATAGATCCATGAGATCAGACAAACCACGAGGGATTCAGTTACTCACCTATAATTCATCATTGAAAGAAGCAGCAGATCCAGTTATAGTTATGAATTGTGTTATTGTGTGGAACTTTATAATAAGAACTTACGCTAAACATTACCAGGTAACACCTTTTTGTTAAGTTTATTGTGTTTTGTGAATCTGAAGAAGAGCTTAGAAGCCTTCCAAGTCCAACCCTCCATACGGTGGGATAAAAGGGGCCAGTTTTGCCTCTAATACTAAGCGTGTAACGCTGGCGATAGCGCCATTAACCACGGACGGTGGTATTAACGTAATTCCCAGCGATATTAGTAGATTGTGTTCAACATATTTACTCTTATGAATACTTACATTTGGTGCAATTATTAACATCCATTATCCTAGGTATTTTTATCTAAATTTTTTGTGCTGTGTTTAATATAAAGATTATTATCCTTTACTATTTCATTCTTCCTAGTATCAACCTAATTCTCACTCAATGTATTCTTTACGTCGCGATTATCATATTAGTATCGTGCTTTATCGGTTCGTGAACAATTAAAATCCGCATCTTCGTTTTATGCTCGATTAGTTACTCCCGGGATTTCCATGCAGAGTTTCAGAAGAGCAACCTTGAGTTCTTCGTGTTCAGCTACATTCGTACGCGTTATAATTACTTTCATTATTCAGTGTTCATACCAGACTTAATTGAGAACTTGTGTTACGGTCTTTTCGGTTATTAAACGGAACCCAATCCTGTGGCACAACCTAGTGCCTGATTACCAAATCGTCGTTTTCTTCGCGTCCAAAGAGGAACATTCTTCCTCTGCAACTTTTCGATATCCGTACGTACGTATATCTCCAGTCAATTTCAAGACACCTGATTCTTTGGTAGAGTCATTTATATCTCTTCATACATACACTTCTACTACTTCACGTGAATATTTTGTTTTTTTTTTTTATACTCGTATTTAAAAATACAATACTTACTCCTGCGTCGGTAGCAACCAACTTGAACCCTTGTTCAACCCTCTTTCAATCCCGTAACGGTTTTCTCATCGAAGTTGTGAATTCGATACTTACATGTAAACAATTAACGATCCATTTCTTTGCAATTTCTTCAAAAACATTCGTGTATTCGTCCATTAAAATGTAGTTCTTTTCAGAGTGCGTGCAAATTATAGGCTATATACATACTTATACACTAGCCTTACGCCCCGCTCGTCTGAAAGCATTCAATACACTCGTGTCCTTACGATCATTAGGTAAAGCTTCGACGATATCAACGAGAGCTTACTCTAGCTGACTATAACAATCGATCGTCGTACGAAATCAAAGAACAGCACCTATTATCATTCAATTAGCGCTAGTCAATATACACTAACTTACCTATAACTTAATAAACTTTTATTTCAGAGGCATCCAGGAGTGCACTTCCGTATACCTTTGGAAGAAATAACTGAGCTTATCAGCTGCTCAGTGCTGATGATCTTTCATACTCTTTAAAATATATTTAATATAATAACTTTTGCTATATTTAATCTTTTTATATATATTGCATGATTTCAATCGAGTATATAGTTATACACGAACTGTGTATGATTGTATATGGTAAACAATATTAATTATTTTAAAACTTTTTGAAACATATTGACTACCTTTTTGCTGCTTCTGATGGTAACATCTCAAGCAAATCCTTGATGCCTGTTACTCTCGATCCTAATTTGAATTTCTCTTGATCAGGTCGTATTCTTGTTTTGTGTATTACGTTTAATTAACTTTTTTTGTAATTAATAATTATCGGTGATTTCAAACGACATACCACCGCAGATAGATACTGTAATATTCGAAGTTGGTATCTTTGATGATAGTTACGACAAGCTATCACCGCCGCGACGACGCGTTTAAACTAATTAGCATTTAACTTTAAACTTATGTATGCTATTATTGGTCCGCGATTATTACTTTTCCTAATCCTTTTTCTATCAACTTAGCTATAATTAGATTTTTTTATTTTATATATAATAATTCTTTTTAAATCCTTATTTTTTTGATAACACTGTACTTTCTTGCTAATGATCTGAGATCATTATTTTATCTTGAAGATTCAATACTTTGATTAGCTTTTGTGAAAAAAATCCATAACGTAAATCTAGTTTCAATAATTGGAATAAAGATATTGTAGTGTTACTTTCTATCAAGTGGTAGATCAAAAGCTTCACTATTAAATCACTTATAAATTTATATGATAAGTTCATGATTACATTTACATTTTTAGTTTGAATTTTGAAAATCTTTGTACGAATTTGTAAAATCAGGTTAAGAATAAGACTATATTAGGTATATACTTTTAGAATATTCTCTCTTGTTAGCTATTAAGAAAAACTTTTAATAAATAATCAACATTATTATAACGTAATAACGAAATTTCCGTATTTCAATTTGATCATTCTTGGAAACTTTAGTTATTTTGGAAAATTTTGCAGATATATTTAATATGGAGACGTAAGAAATTTATAGGGAGGGTGGCATCCCTCAACATTCCTTCGGGAGGAAACAAGGTGGTGTGAAGAAATGGAATACTATTAGATGTATTCTTTTGCAATGGTTTAGTTTCTTGTTGCAGTGTTACAGTTCTTTTTGAGTGATGTAGTATTTTTAGATAAGGAGATTTTGTGAGCGAGCATATTATTTGCTTGCTTTTTCAGTTAAGGGGCTACCTAAAATTGTAATGAGTCGTGGGGACTCATAGGTCCACAGTAGCCAAGGTCGTAGAGTAGGAGAGTTGATTTCTGCTTACGAATTGGGTGGGTTGAGAGACCTGGGGGATTGTATAACATCTTTAATCCTCCCTCCCCATACAGTCAGACACCTCATCCTCCACTATCTGCACAGCATCGTGGTAGCAGAGTGGAAGGAAGGTGACATGAGCCACGGCAGCCACGACTATCGGTGGTTTGCTAGTCACCAATATACTTACGTGTCTTGTTCTTTTGGTTAATAAGGCAATGCGAACACGATTTCTTTTCTTTTCACTCACATTCACTCTCGTCTATTCTCAAGAGGTGCAAATAGAGATCAGTCTTTCTTTCTGTTGATTCTTGTCAATCTTATCTTTGGAGATTATGACGGCCCTTAAGCATTCAAACATTCTTATTCGAGCTCACCCATCTCGAGTTCAACGGTCGGCAGTGAAAAAAAAGAGGTAACACCGGTCAGCTAGATCCCGGAGCAAGTGCCCACGGCCTGGCTGAGCTAGTCATGGCTATGGTACTGCCGGCCACAGCGACGGTCGATCTCGACCACGGTTCTACGTTGTCGCATGCCGTTCTTATCAGCTGTTTGCTGCAAATAGTTGGTGAGAAAGGGGGCGGTGCCGGCATAGGATCGCTTCCATCCCTACAGTTATGAGAATAGGTAGCACAGATAGATAATTAGATGTGATCTGGAGTAATTACTCTGGAAAAAGATATCGTTACTAAATACAGCATCATAAATCTAGTTGTGAGCCTAGGGATATAAGTAGAATCCATGGTTTTTGGTGTGAACCACGATACTATACAGCTGCAAGCGGGACATCTATGACTTGTAGCGGATAGGCGCGGGCATGCTGGTAGGTACCCTCTAGGCTGTTCTACGGTGCTTTGTAGTCAGGACCTATGGTGCGCTACTAGATGGCTCGTGCTTCTGTGATGGGATGGAGTAGGAATATAGAAGAATGGGAAGAGGAGCAGGAGGGACGAGGTACCGTGTTTGCGAAGTGTAAGTATGTCTTTTACAAGGATGCTGAATACACCGATACATGGTAGGTAGACGATGTGGTTGCTGTCCCTTGGTATTGGAGTCAAGGTTGGATAGGGGTGCTTGTTCCTTCTTGCTTCCTCTTTGGTCCGTGTTGTTGGTGGGTATAGGTTCGAATCTCAGATGCTCATAGGGCATTTGGGTGGAGAATAGGTTGATGTCCATCAGCGGTGCGGGTGGTATACAGTGGTGGTATATAAATATTCTTTTATTATTTCTACACTTTATTTTTACGTTACAAATGCGGCTTCCACTTGCATAAACCAGAGTGAAGGGTTTTCTCGCCAAAATGGTGGAATTTTTACCACTCTTACTGCGCTTACTTCTGGGATCTCTTGGCGTCGTTTTGCGCGCCGTCTGGCATTTTGCAGAATTTTCGTGTAACCGGGAGTTGTGGGAGCAAAATAATATGTAAACTCAAGAAAATTTTATAATCTCTTGATCACGTCGGGGTCACCAGTTTGTGGTTGTCACAAGTCTTTTGATCCCACTAATGGCTTGTATCTGTTAAAGTAAATTCGTCTAATAAAACTCTTGGTTGTAACTACAAAACTGTCTAGACTTTATTGCAAGGATTCTATTTAGGAACTTAAATATAGCGTCTCTTACAAAAGAACATCTGTCGTATCGAGAACATTCGATAGTAGAAAATTTTAAATTTAATGCGATAGATTCGCCATCTAGCTGTGATAGTTACAGTCGCCACAACTCATTGCCAATGACTGGCGAGAAAGTTTTCCCTACAAGGGAATCGTTAATTGTTTGTTTCAGGAGAAACCAAACTACTTCCTTTGATGTACATATTTCATCGATTGTTACCGTACTTTCTTGTTTGCAGGGGAATACTCTACGGCGCAGGGGAAGTAGTAAATAAAAAAAACCAACACATTCGAAGGATATATTGTTAGTTGTAGTAGTGTTTTCTAGAAAACTACTGCGGTTTGGTTTGCAGGGTGTTTTCAAGAAAACTACTGCGGTTTGGTTTGCAGGGTTATTCTTACCATTGTCAAAATAAGAGGGAGACAAAGTTATGTCCTGACTTTATTTAAGATACATAGATTAAGTGAAAACGGGGGATGCATAAAGTATCAGGAGATCTAGCAGAACTGGGAAACACCAAAATCTTTAATATTGCACTGATAGATACTGAGAAAACAAGATTTTTGTGTTTCTGTCCATATAATAGGTCATTTTTGGGGTATTTTTTTCCAAAAACTTAATAGTCATTATATGAAAATTGTGGTGATGAAGTTATTTAGATGAGCTCATAAGTGACTCAAAATTACCAAAATCAAAAGATCTGCTAAGTAACTTATGAGATCTAGCCATTTTTTTACTCTTGAGAAGCATATGGCCAAAGAAACAACCCTTATATGACGTTTTCTTAAAATACATTGATTAAGTGAAAACGGGGGATGCATAAAGTATCAGGAGATCTTGCAGAACTGGGAAACACCAAAATCTTTAATATTGCATTGATAGATGCTGAGAAAACAAGAATTTTGTAAGTCTGTCCATATAATAGGTCATTTTTGTTGTATTTTTTTCCAAAAACTAAATAGGCATTATATACAAATAATGGTGATGAAGTAAGTTACATCTTAGATGAGCTTATTAGTCACTCAGCATCACTGATTCTAAAAATGAATAGTATCGATTTTTAAAAGAATTTGGATTTTTTATTTTTAACTTATTCCACGATGTGATAAAACAACTTAATGACCTTCAGGCTAGACTCACCACAGAAAACATTGCCTAAATTGCGTTCACAACATCCATATAATGGCACAGAAGGTTGCAGGGATTGTTTGGATAAATTAAAGAACTGGCGGCTGTTTTTGATTCTTCTGCCCAGTCTGTAAGTATTTTTACCAGAGCTAAGGCAAAAGTTTGTATAAAACGGAAGACCGATATAACTTAATACACGACTTATTGCACGATGTGATAAAAAATAATGAAATAAATTAACTTTCAGCCTTTTCAATTAGAAATCTTTTGTTTTATAGAGCAAACAACCCATCTCATCGGATCGGGTAGCCTTAAAGAAGGTTGTTCCTATCGGTATACAAAGATTGTATTTTACCGCATGAAAATAACATCAAATATTAAAGCTATTGCACTAGAAACAACTATTTTGCCTATCGTTTTTATTAAATAATAATTTTAAAATACATAAAATCACACCTCTTTGTTTCTAAACGCCACAAATAATATTTTTTTTTCTTGTTGGAAAGCAGCTGACAAATTATGGTGAAACCTTCGACCATAGAGAAGTGTCATCTTCAATTTGTCACACAAAAAGTGTTATACTTTCTATGGAATACGCTATCCAGTGTTTATACCCTGCAAACGTAGAAGTACAGAAATAACCAGTGGAATATGTACGAAAAAGAAGTTCTTCCTTTCCACTGAAAAAGGATAGGCGATCGGGAAAAAATTCAGTTATATACCTTACCTACGTATATAAGAATATATGAAGGCACTATCTCTTTCTAAAAAAGCAAAATATCAAAAAAGTACTGCACTTCCCCGCCAATAAAAGTACTTCCAAAGCACAACCAAAGTACTTCTGGGGATGCACCTACTTCAATGGATATACATCTGAAGTACTTTTTTGAAGCGCATATTCCACCAGTTATATTCGTACTTCCAAAGATGCACGCGCTGTGAATGTAGAACTACGAACCGAAATAGACATGAAGTCAAAAAAAAAAAAATTAGGAAAAATGCATTATGATAATAATTTTATTATTTAATATATTATATTATTACTTACATTTGTATTATTAAAGATATATTTATTATTAAAAACAAACAAAAATATCACAAGAAAATAAAATAACTTACATAAAAAAAGGATTCGCCATATTCTCAAATTATACACAACAAACTCAACTCAACTTAAAAACTGTTGATGATTATGTTTTGAATCGAAGATCACTCAGACAAAAAGACAAACGACAACAAGAAAAAAAAAGAGACAACATTTTGCATTACATCCTGGATTTCTCCTTCGCACAGTTCAAAAGGGAATCGTTAATTGTTTTTTCAGGAGAAACCAAACTACTTCCTTTGATGTACATATTTCATCGATTGTTACCGTACTTTCTTGTTTGCAGGGGTATACTCTACGGCGCAGGGGAAGTAGTAAATAAAAAAACCCACACATTCGATGGATATATTTTTAGTTGTAGTAGTGTTTTCTAGAAAACTACTGCGGTTTGGTTTGCTGGGTAGAGATCAGTGGGGATACGCCATGATACAACTCCTTGTTTCATGGGGATACGCTATCGAGTGTAATATAAATATAGAGATCAGTGGTTATCTCTAGTAGTTGTATAATGCATGTGTATTATGTCAAAATGTGTAGAATGTATAGAGAGAGAGTAGAACGAAACAAAAGGCGAAAACGAGAAGGCGCAAACTTCAGGTGTTCTTATGACGTAAATGCGCAGAACAAATCAAAAACTTGGAAGGCGTTATATCTAGTTGTATCATGCTTCAACGAAATAAAACTCGTCTGAATGCCACTCCCATATATCTACGAAAATTATATTCTTGTTTTTGATTGATTTGATTTACAAAGGTAGCGCTACATTATGTGGAAAGCTTCTGCTGGTCATAAAGTTAAGAATGAATTGCTTGATAACTGCGATGATTGGGAAACTGATCCGGATTTCGTAAACGATGTAACTGAACAAGAACAGCGATGGGGCTCGAAAACCATCGATGGTTGTGGTCGAACGGCCGGAACAATAAAGTGAGATAGCTCGAGAAGTACATATACATAATTAACAAAATAGAATAATATTAATTTCATTATTCTATATTAAGCATGCAACAGTTACGCGAGGAGACAGAAAAGTCCGATCAGAAGCGAAAGAAAAAAGAAATGATGGAATTAAATCCTGGTTATGGCTATGGAGGAAAATTTGGTGTCCAGACTGATCGCATGGATAAGTCGGCCATGGGTCACGACTATGTAGGAAAAAAAGAGAAATACACATCCCAAAAGGATTATACTGATGGTTTCGAAGGAAAATTTGGCGTACAGATAGACCGAGTGGACAAGTCGGCAGTGGATTGGGATTATAACGAGAAAACCGAAAAGCATAGTTCACAAAAAGATTATGCTACTGGGTTCGGTGGAAAATTTGATGTGCAATCAGATCGGGTGGATAAGTCTGCTCTAGGATGGGACTTTTTCGAAAAAATTGAAAAACATGAGCCACAAAAAGGTACACTTGTAGTTTGTAGAACTAGATTTATAATTATAGAAAAAATTTATTTTATAATGATCCACTTGTGCTACGTAGGTATTAATTAGTACCTCATGTGAAGATAAGAAGAAAGTGTTTTTATTTGAGTTCCTTTAACTATCCTTTTTCCTCATTCTGCTGCAGTTTTAGTAGAATTAACAAAAAGCTTCAAATAGTTTTGATCCTAATTAGTCTCCAGTCAATGAATGCCTCAAAGGGTTGTAGAGTGCGTGAGCTGGCAGAAAAGCGGTTCCTTCCGAAACGTGTTCAGGGCGACTAGGCGGTGTACATATACAAAATCCTGATGTCTAGGGGGTGAGCGAGATGAGGGAGAGGGGGCAAACAAAAAAAACATAATTATGCAGACTAATCTCCAGCGTATTTACAGTAACATCTATTTCAAAATCGTTCATAACATTTTGTCATTTCCGGAATAAGTTCTTATCACAACTTTTGTTCGTCTAATTATTATGTGTGGCCACACTTTAACGCTTTAAAGCCAATTATTAAATACACAGGCAAAGAACATGTTTCTTGAAAAAAATCTCCGGTGCTGGTGGATTCTCTGTTTTAATTGGCACCAGTGACTGTTAAAAGGAATTTTCTTTATAATTTGTATGTATGTTTAGTTTATACTTGATGACTGTACCTGATTCATTTTCATTAAATTATTTCATTGCTTAAATTATTTTATATATTGAAAGTGTTACTTCCAGTAACAATGAAACGCTTTTTTAAGTACTTTCAATCTTTATTTATAAACTGTTATTAAAATACTTTCAATAAATTACATAGACAAGAAAAAGAACTAAAAAATTAGCGTTTCTTCCGCCATTTCCATACAACTACAAAAACGACAGCTGCTCAATTTTACGTTAATTTAAAAGATATTTGTAGAAAGAGAAAACATTATAAAAAAGGAAAAGAAAAGAAAATAAGTTTTAAAATCCAATGGCTGCGTTCAATAAGATCCATTAAGGTTCTAACACATCAGCAACATTTCTCCCCCCAGCAACGGAGCTCCATCAACTGCTGCCATGCTTTCGTCTGCATACCTGATGTCCAGCACTGCTAGCTTTGCTACTGGTCGTTCATAAGTGCCTCTTGCTGTTCTAACCGTCGCCCTTCTCACCTGACCATCTTTAGATATGATAGTGCTGATTACAATGCCTTTAGGCCAAGTGCATCTCGGTAGATTTTCATCGATGATGATCACCACGTCGCCTTTCTTGATGTGTTCGATTTTTTCGAACCATTTGGTCCGTCTTGTTAGAGTGGGGAGGTATTGGACGAACCCAAAATGCAGTGGTTAGGTGTTAATGCCTCTTCATCCTCATGTTTTAAGTTTAAATAAATAGTTTATTTAGCAGAACTCTGCTATTAAAATTCAAATTTTCTTACAATTTTTAAACTTAAAGAGTATATACAATATTTACATTATCAATAAAAATTACATTTGATAAATTCATTCACAAATCTTTTAAATGTTTTGAAATTTGTTTCACTTTTTGCTTCATACGGAAGTGAGTTGAAAAATCTACACTATTTTGAGTTATATTTTCAATGTAGTTAGGAAGTCTAAAATCATCTCTATTTCTCAGATCATAAGGCTGCGAATCACCAACATATCTTAAATATTTACCCAAATATTTTGGCAACAAATTATTTTTAATTTTGAAAATAAAACATAATACATTTACAAATGTTTTTTGTTTTACATTCATCCATTGAAGCATGTCAAGCATTGTTCTTATCGGTGTAAAACGGTTACATTTAAGTATAATTCTCATAGACTTGTTTTGAAGACGTTGTAATTTTGACAATTCAGTATTAGAACAAAGATATAAAACTGATGAACAATACTCGAAGTGCGGTTTTATCATTACATTATAAATATTAATAGCACACATTACAGATAACTTATTTCTAATCCTGTTAAAGAATCCATTTTTTTGGAAATTTGTTTGACTAAATATTCAACATGCAGATCAAATTTTAACTTATGGTCTATAACTATACCTAGGTATTTAATTGTTTGCACTTGTTCTATTTTTTGATTTTCCATCTCCAGGTTCAAGTTGACATTATGTTTGAGGGACATACACTTCGATTTCGCTACGTTTAGTTTTAACTTGTTCGCTTTCAGCCAATCGCTAACTCTTTCGAGGTCTTCTTGTAGACATTGTATGCATTCGTCTTGGTCCTTTCCAGATATATAAATGAGTGCATCATCAGCAAATAGCACAATTTGGGAGTGTCTGAGAATTTCTTTTATATCGTTTATATAGATAATAAATAAAAGCGGACCCAGAATGGATCCCTGTGGAACTCCGTGTATTGTTTGAACGCTGTTTGACATTATTCCGTTCACTGATGTTTTTTGGGTTCTATTTGATAGATATGAGGCAAAAAATCTCTGCTCGTTCCCTCTTACACCATAACCGCTAAGCTTTTTTAACAGAATCTGACGGTCTATTGTCTCAAAAGCTCTTTTAAGATCAAGGAAAACAGCAATCACAAATTTCTTTGCAGATATCTCCTCCTTCCAACTAATAAGTACATTATTATTATTATTATTATTATTTATTACAATATAAAATAAATTTACACTATAATTTACATAACAGCACTAGCTACCAGGGCTTTTGGCTGGTTCGTAATAAATTAATTAATTTAACAGGAAATAATTATTGGGACTGTTGGAAGACAAAAAACCCTTGCTCCAGGTCTGAAGCTTGGGAGTTCTAGTCTCTAACAGCCCCAAAGTTAAAGTTAAAATAGTTGATACTATACAATTGAATCTAGATTAAGTGTGGTTAGGATGGTATATACATTTTTTATGTTTTCGGTTGAAATAGATGACAGAAGATGAATAAGATTGTTATTAAAAAGTTGTTTACATAGGTTGTTTACAGTGAGGCATTCGGATGTAAAGTGTTTTATCGATAAAAGTTCCCTGGATTGACAGAGATGGCAGATGGGAGGGCTCTCCTTTTTGAGTAGGAAGCTATGTGTGATTTGAGTGTGGCCTAAGCGTAGACGGAGAAAACATTTGTTCATTTTTGTAGATGTATCGGTTGGGTAGGTGGCTTTTTCTGCTTTAGGGTTGATTGTAGAGTAATGGTGTGTATATGAATTCCACTCGTTAATTCTTAAACTTTCCCAAAACGAGCTGATAAGATTAAAGGAATCTTTTTTTGTTGGGGGGTATGAAAGTGTGATCGACTGATCCATGGCTCTTCTAGCTGATGAGTCTGCGAACACATTACCTGCTATGCCTGAGTGACCAGGAACCCATAGTAGCAAAACGTTTTTCTTATTTTTTATTATGTTGTTACGGATTTTCGTAATGGTTGCAGTATTGTTTGTGATATTTCTAACAGCGTGAAGTGTGGACAAGCTATCTGTACATATGATTGTGTTGTTGTTAATACTGATTGCAAGTTCTGTTGCTTTGAGAATAGCTAAGGCTTCGGCTGCATAGATAGAGAAGTAGTCTGGTAACCTTGCGCTGAATAATGTGTCCCCAACATCAGTTACAATGGAGAACCCTGTTCCGTTATCACATTTAGAACCGTCAGTGAATAAAAAGTTCCAACAGTCCTGTCTGTATTTGTTCGTTGTTTCGAGGAACAGTTGTGTATATACTTCATTCGGAGTAACGTTTTTTTTGAATGACGTCAGTTTGGTGTTGACAATGTTGCTTGGAATCTCCCAAGGGGGATTGATGCAAGGAGATAAAATATTTATCTTGGTGCATAATCCAATTCTGTTGGCGTATTTAAGAGCGATATATATGGTGGACTGAAATTTTGGTACTTTTTTTCGTTTCAGGATTTTTTTAGCATCTTCAATTATTGGGGATCTGAATGAATGGCATATTTTTGGAATCAGTCGGGTGGTTGAGAGTTCTCTTTGGTGTTCAATTGGAGGGAGGCCAGCTTCAGTAAAGATGTTTTTTAGTGGTGTTGTTGGGAAAGCTTTTAGGCTGGTTCTGATTGCAGCATGATAAGTGGGTTTGATGATGTTGAGCGTCGAATTGGAACATTTACCGTAAACTGCCAATCCATAGTCAATTTTGGAAAGAATTATGTTACGTACTATAAGAACAAGTGTATTACAATGAATGAAGCTATTTTTACATGATAGATATCTTAGTATGTTAAGCCTGGTCGCTAGTTTCTTTTTCAGTGAGGTACAATGATCCTTAAAATTAAAATTGTTGTCAAATGTAATGCCTAGGATATTTAACGAATTAACATTAAGAACTTGATTTGAATGAATGAATAAGTCAAAATTAGTACATTTCCTCTTTTTACAAATGTGTAGATGTTTACTTTTGTTAAGAGATATTAATGATCCTGAGTACGAGGACCATTGGTGAAGATCTACCAAAGCATTTTCAAATATAATTTTGATTCGATTGATATCGCTATTTTTGGAAAGTAAAATTAAGTCATCCGCATAGAGGCAGTGATCTAGTTTGTTGTGCTTAGAAATTATTTCACTGATGTCATTGTAAGCGGTTATGAAAAGGATCACGGAGAGTGGGGATCCTTGCGGTATTCCATTAGGTAATTTGTAGATGGTAGAGTGTAAGTTATTGTATTTGAGTCTAAATTGCCTATTGGTGAGAAAAGATTTAATATACGAGAGGATCCTTGGACCGACTTTCCATTCAATGAGTTTGTTCATAACCACGTGCATACCTATCCTATCAAACGCCTTTTCGAAATCGAACGATAGAATTGAAACGTGGTTTTTGTTTGACAACGCTGTGGATATGTATTCATCAATGTGCAACAATGAGTCGATAGAACCACGTCCGTGTTTAAATGCAACTTGATTTGGGTTAATGAGGTTATTTTTTCAATATACCACAGTAGGCGTTTAGAAATTATCTTTTCTAAAAGTGCTTGCGCACGGAAGCATAGAAATCGGTCTGTAACTTTTGGGATCGGTCGGAATTTTTGCAGGTTTGGGAATAGGTATTATTGTGGCAATTTTCCACGTTTGAGGTATTGTGCCTTGTTCTAAGATATTATTGAAGAGGAGTAATAGTCTATTTTTTAGAGAGATAGGAGCATTTTTTAGCATGGGATAGGAGATGCGGTCGAATCCTGGAGTCTTACCTTTCAAAGTTGAAAGACAGCTTTCAAATTCTAGAAAGTTAATTTGTTTATCAATAAATTTAGCGTCAGGATTGAGGTCGTCAGTGTTAAATTCCATGCCAAGAGTTTGAAGTTTAGCGCTGATAAACGCTGAAGAAAAGTTTGAGTCGCTCGAATAATCAGACCAGGTCTTGCCTAAGTGTTCACATATCTCCATTGGATTATATATTGTGCCAGCTTCAGTAACTAAGCTGTTTATAGAAAAAGGGGTGAAGTTACCTGAAAGTGTTTTTATGTCATTCCACATTTTTTTACTGGATGTGTTAGGGTTGATATTTGATGTAAATTTCTGGAAGGATTCAATTTTTGCAGACTTACAGTTTTTTCGGAATATTGCATTTGCTTTACGGTAGTTTATGAGGTTGGTGTCGTTAGGATGTTTTTTGAATAATTTCCAGAGATTTTGTTTGTTGGAGCGAAGATTTGAGAGCTTGGAAGACCACCAAGGTGTTACCTTTTTTCTTGGGGTGTTGGTTGTTTGTGGAATAGCAATGTTTGCTGCAGTTCTTAAAATTTTTGATATTGAAGCTGCTTCTTTATTTATATTAGAGGAAGTACTGGAAGAGTCGGTTAGGGAAAGAATAGATTTTTCATATAGTTCCCAGTTTGCTCGGTCCGTTATAAACTTAGATGTCACGGTTTTGGGATATGATAGCACACCGAGATCTATCTTAGTCAGGATTGGCCGGTGATCACTGCCGTGAAGGTCGTCTAGGGTTTCACAAGTAGCTTTTGGAAGAAGTTGGGGGGAAATAGCGGACAAATCAACATGAGTCCAGGTTTTGTGCGTCGAGAAGTGCGTTGGTTTGCCGTCGTTAAGGACCGCAAGATTAGAATTTAGAAGAAAATTTTCAAATTCTTTACCTCTTATGTTGGTCATTGGAGAACCCCATAGTGTTCCAGCAGTTTATGTCACCACTAAGCAGGACCGGTGTATGGATGTTGTTTAGGATGTTGGAGAGGTCGGTGGATGTAAATGGTTGGGAGGGGTGGATGTATATTGAAAGGATTGTGAATTTGATGTTGAGGTTGATTTCTATTGCAACTGTGGATATATTTGATTGAATTTGTATTAAGGTGTGTGGGATGGATTTAAGAATCATCAGAGCTGTACCTTGTTTTGAATAAGTATTAGAAGGAAAATTGTGAAAATATGCTTTGTATTGCTGTGGGGGATTGGGGGAGAAGTTGCTAAGAATGTGTGTTTCTTGAAGACTTACAATGGACGGTTTTAAATCATTAATAAGCAATTGCAGTTCGTGGCAATTGTTAAAATAACCATTCATGTTCCATTGTAAAATTTTTAGATACGTTTTGGGTGTATTTGTCGGCTTATTTGCGATATACATTTTATTGTATTGGCGAAAGACGTTAAAGGTGTTGTGGTTGAGGGTGGAAGGGTTACTACTGCTCCACCGCCTGAAAGATGGGGCACCCGGGGCACCCGACGATGTCGGGTGATCCGCGTGTCCCATGTAACCGGAGGTGGAGCCGCAGTTGCGGGGGTCATAATTAGAGTTATGTGCTGTCATCATCAGTTTCCATACGAGGAATGTAATAGTTATTGTTTTTGACTAATGTTTGTGTGTAATTGGAAATAGGTGAGTTGAGGTAATTTGAAGAAGAATTATTTGTACGAGGGGGAAGAGAAGGAGGGTTAAGAGTTGAGGCAGAAGGGTTTTCTGCAATGGATTGGGTTTTTTGTGGTGTTGTGATTGAAGAATTTGTATGATTGTTATTAATTGATTTATCTAAGGAAGAGTCGTTAGGTGTTGGTGTTGAAGAGTATGTTATATTTTGGTCGGTTTGGGAGTTAATTGGTTTTTTATTGTTGTGTGTTGGAGATTTTTGTTGAGTGGGAGCTGGGTTTGCTGGTATTAATGTGTTTGTAGTTGAATTATTTGGAGGAGGGACTTGAATTTCAGTAGAAGTGTTAGCTGTCACTGAAGCGTATGATCTATTTGAGGGGTGTGTGGGATTGAGTTCCTTGTATGCCTGCTTCGCTTCGCGAATAGTACACTTTCTTAACGTTTTAATTTTTAGAACCTCTTTTTCCCTTAGGAAACTTTTACATATTTTTGAAGAGGCAGGATGGTCTTCCGAGCAATTAGCGCAAAAGGTACGCGTACATGAGTGGGAGTCATCGGGAGGCATGTTGCATTTATCGCACGAGGCATTATTTTTACATCTTTTAGCGGTGTGACCTAAGAGCTGGCAGTTTTTGCACCTCATAGGATTGGGAAAGTATTCGTTTACCTTGCAATTGTACCATTCAATGTTGACAGAGGAAGGTGGACGGAAAGAGTCAAAGGTCAGTAGAATAAGGCCAGTAGGAATGAGGTTGCCGTCAGATCTCTTCGTAAATTTGTAAATATCTGTTACGCCTTGCAGCTTCATTTCAGATATAATTTCTTCATCAGCGACATTGTTAAGGTATGGTGCGTATACAGTACCCTTAGAAGAGTTGAGGTTGTGATGTAAGGTTACGTTAATTGGACAGAGATTTGATAAATGTTTCCTTGAAAGGAAGATATCAGCAGTTTTTTTAGATTTGCAAAGAATAAGCAAGTTTCCATCTCGCATTTGTGTAATAGATTCGTAGCTTGAACTAATACCATCAATGGCTTTTTTCAGTAAAAAGACACTAAATTGGGAGAAAGGCTTTAAACTATCGGCTGGAGATAACACAATAAATTTGGGGTTAGTTGTAGACATGTGAGTTGGAAGGGAGAATTCAGTGGTTATATTTGTGTAATTAGTAGTTTTTTTTCTTTTCTTTTTAATCGAGGAATCGGCTAGGATCTCTTCGTCGAGATCACCAAACCGATTGCTCGAAAACACTTGTGGCCCTGGGGCCATTTCAATTGTTTTTTAGCCTTTAGCAAATAAATGCACTTCAGGTAACGGGTTGAGAAGAAAAAATGAAAGACAAAGTGAGAAACAGCTATGTGAGAATAGCGGAAAAAGCAATCGACGAAAACAAGTATGATACGCACTGAGAAGAAAACGCGATGCGATCGGCTTAGAGGACAGTCGATGACTGAATAAGTACATTATTTAGTGCCGACTCGCAGGAATGTGTTTTTCGAAAGCCTGACTGGTTTTCGAGTAGTATATTGTTCTCTTCGAGATATTCTTCCAGTTGTGTATGTACAATTTTTTCGATTACCTTTTCGTAGACTGGTAGAGCGTTGATCGGACGAAAGTTTTCACATCTGTGGGTTCCTTTTATTTTTTCGATAGGAGTTACAACCGATTCTTTCCATGTATCTGGGAAACGTCCTTCCAACATTGAGTGGTTTACAATTTTTACAAACATCGGACCAGTTGTGCTAATCGCATCCATCAGCATTTTCGTGCTTAGGAAATTAAAGTCTCGTTTGCTGTTCAGTGACTTTATCACCTCTTTAATTTCTCTTAACGAGATACATCTAAATTTAAACCTCGTGTTCATATAAATACTATTTTGACTGAATTGGACATTTGGAATCGACTCGTTAATTTCAGATACACTTTTGACAAAATATTCGTTAAACTTTTCAGCTATCTCATCATTCTTTGTTATGTTTATGTTGTCAAAATATACATTTTTGATAATTTGCTTTTTTTCATTTAAAACATGAGATTTAATGGCTCTCCACATAGATTTTTGGTCCACTGCATTTGCAATTTTTTGTTTAATATTATTGTTTTTAGCTTTAACTATTTCAGTTTTATAAATATTCCTGCATTCGCAATAGCTGCTCCATGTTTCATTGTTGTTCATTTGAATAAATTGTTGATACCTTCTAATTTTTTCGCGTTTTAATTGCATAAGTGTATTGTTGAACCATTCATTAGAAGTCGTTGAAACATCTTTTAAAACTACCATGTTATTAATAATCTGAAGTAAATTATCGCTAAAAATGTTTCCAGCATCTTGAGGGTCATAGCTATTAAAAACTACTTCACTACTGTTTAACTGACTTATGAATGATGTTTTGTTGTATTTGAGAACTTTGATTTTATTATCAACCTGTGGTTTGTGAATATTTCTTCCTAATTCGTATTCTATTGTAATAGTTTCATGGTCTCCGATTTTAAGTTCTCTTTTGGTTTTAGCTGTTGCCGATATTGAGTCAGTTATAACGTAATCAATCAAAGTACGCGTTGTGCTTGTGATTCTGGTTGGTTCTTGGACAATTTGGTGGGTCATACTTTCAATTTCTATTATTTGTTTCATCTCTTTTGTATAAGTATTTGATGTATCCATCCAGTCGATGTTAAAGTCTCCTGCTATTATAAAATGCTTGTTGAGGTCAACAAGTTCTTCTATCCAGACCTTAAATTTGTCACAAAACGTTCTAATAGACGAGTGTGGTGACCGGTACACTGATGCAAGGTACAGTGATTGGTTATAAGCCGTTATTTTTATGACAAGCCAGTAAATATGACCAGGGACTATCTTTTCTTGTCTTATTATTTGAACTTCAAAATGATCTTTTACGTATGTACATAGTCCACCTGTGTGTCGTGATTCACTATTGCATCTGATTAACTGATAACCTTCAATTTGAATCTCACTGTCTTCAATGTTGTCGGTGATGTGTGTTTCAGACATAATTAAGTAATCATATTTATAATTCATAAAACACTGCTCAGCTTCATTTAAGTTTCCCGTAAGCCCTTGAATGTTACAGCACACACCACTTATTGTTTGTATTTGCTATATTTCGAATTTATTTTTTTCAGCTTGCAGCAGACGTTTATAAACTGAGCAATCTGAAATTCGACTGTCATGGTTGGTGTCTAGATTAAGTCTAAACTTTTCATTGTATCGTATACAGTTAATGCATTTTGGTTCATTAGATTGACAATCTTTTGTTACATGATCTCCACTACACTTTCCGCATTTAGCTTCATTTTTGCAATGTTTAGCTATGTGGTGATATCCGTTGCAGTTAAAGCATCTAGTCAAATTAAAGTATTCAAAAACTAGACATTTTTCCCAACCAATGTTTATTTTGCGATTTTCTAACATGTTATTGTAGAAAAGTTACTATGGAAACACAGAAATAACTTTTATATAAACGTGTTGATTTATTGAGGATTAAATTGAGAATAGAAAATAATAATAGAGAAGTATTATTGACATGAAATAATATAGAAATGAGATTACTAGATTATAATAATTAAGTAAGGTATTAATAAGGTACAAGTAGTAGACAAGTATATTTCAACACCCCCACTTATTAAAATAATCTAAATTAATTTTTAATACAAATACCCATCCCTTTAGAACAAAATAAATGCTTGTTCCTTGGTACAGATTTTGTTAAGTTGTCCGCTACCATATTTTCTGTAGGTGTGTAACGTACAATTATTGTTCCATCATTTATTCGATCCCGAATGAAGTGATGGCGTACGTCGATGTGCTTAGATCTTGCTTTATAAGAGTCCGTTTCCGACAACTTGATAGCACTTTGATTGTCGCATGAAATAGTTATTGAGTGCGTTGTCCGATCAATTTCTTCCATAAAAAGTTTTAACCATATAGCTTCTTGCACAGCTGAAGATAAGGCCATGTATTCGGCCTCGGTACTAGACAAAACAACTGTTGGTTGTCGTTTGCTGCTCCACGATATTGCACCGCCACACATGTTGAATACATAGCCGGTACAAGAACGACGTTTGTCAATATCAGACGCCCAATCAGCATCAGAAAAACCACTTAGAGACTTGCAGCCTGAGAAAATAATTTTATATTTGATTGTACCTTTCAGATGCCGGAAAATCCTTTTCACAGCAGTCCAATGTGCATTTCCGTAATTTGTGTTGAAGCGACTGACATCATTTACAGCAAACGCAATATCTGGTCTTGTTCCTTGTGCCAGATACAGAAGACTTCCCACTGCTTCTTGATATGGAACGTTAATAATTTCTTTGTCATCGTCATTAATCATTTGAATCGACAATTTCTGATTTGGATCACTTGGAGTCGAAACAGGCTTACAGTCTTCCATACCAAATCTTGCCAGTATTTCTTTGGTATACTTTTCTTGGTCAATCGAAATCTGGTTATCTCCGTCGTCATAAGTAATATTGAAACCAATGCAGATTTTGGCCTTGCCCATGTCCTTCATCTTAAAGATGCTGCACAGGGCTCCCTTTAATTTATCTCTCTCTTCTGATTTCTTCCAAAAAATAAGCAAGTCGTCAACATAAACACCAACTAAGAGTTCTTGATCTTGACTATGATAGACACATGGATCGACTTTTGACTTAGTGAGACCAAATTTCTTCAATGCAGTATCTAATTTAATGTTCCATTGGCGACAACTTTGCTTGAGCCCGTAAATTGTTTTTTTTTAATTTGCATACCCTACCGCTTTTGTCATTGCATTCTTCTGGCTGTTCCATATAAATTTCCTCGGAAAGATCACCTTGTAAGAAGGCAGTAATAGCATCCATCTGGTCTATATTCATATTATTCTTAACAGCCCAAGCAATCAAAAACCGAATGGAGGTATATCGGACCACCGGTGAATAAGTTTCATTATAATCGATGCCGTACTTTTGGGAACAACCTTTTGCTACCAATCTTGCCTTGTATCGGATAACATTACCTTCATTATCTTGTTTGGTCCTTAAAACCCACTTAGACTTGATTGCCTTTCGCCCAGATGGCAGCTCAACGAGGGTCCATGTCTGGTTTTCAGCAAGTGAATGAAGTTCATCCTTGATGGCAGCTTTCCATTCATGACAATCTTCGCGTTCCATGGCTTCTGCAACAGTAGATGGGTCACTATCCAAATTGCTTATAAACGTCGAATAAGTAACGTAGTCATCAAAGTTACGAGGAGCTGGTCTTCTTTCTGATCGCCTTAACTGTTGGGGTCCTGATGTTATTTCTTCTGGGATGTACGAAGAATTGTTTGCATCCGTGAAACTTGAATTTCTGTCAACACTAGAAATATCTTCTTGTGTATCTTCATTTTCATTCGAAAAACTAGGTGAAATTGTCATAATTTCCTCTGCTGAATTTTGTACATCATGTGAAATGCAATTTACTTTGGGTTCACATTCCATAAAAGTAACATCACGACTGGTATCCAATTTCGGTTCACATTCCATAAAAGTGACATCACGACTGGTAACCAATTTTCTCTCCTTAGGATCAAAGCACCTATATCCTTTCGTCTGTTCACTATATCCGACAAACCGCATTTTGATTGACTTAGAGTCCCATTTCCTCCTCTTTTGCGTTGGCACATGAACCATGCAAGGTGTTCCAAAAATTCGCATATGACTAAGATCAACTTTCTTCCCCGTCCATATTTCTTCCGGTGTTTTGTTTTCGATTACGGTGCTAGAAGATCTGTTGATTATATAAACAGCGGTATTCACAGCTTCTGCCCAAAACGATTTGTCCAAATTGGCATCAAATATCATTCATCTTGCTCTTTCGACTATGGTTCGATTTTTTCTCTCAGCCAAACCATTTTGTTCAGGTGTATAAACATTCGTCGTTTGATGTTTAATGCCGGATCTCTTGCAAAATGATTCAAAATTTTGACAAATATATTCACCTCCGCTATCACTTCGTATGGTTTTGATCTTTCGTCCCACTGCATTTTCCACAAGTTCCTTAAATTCCTTAAACAATTCGAATACTTCTGATTTAGATTTTAAGAAATAAACAAAAGTCTTGCGAGAAAAATCATCGATGAACGTCAGAAAATATCTAGCTCCACCTATTGATTTATTCTCCATTGGACCACACAAATCCGTATGTACTAAGTCCAACAAATTTTCAGCACGTGAGCCAGCATTTTTGAAAGGTAATCGAGTTTGTTTTCCTTTAAGACAAACTTCACAATTCCTTAGAAAATCAGCATCTCCGTTGAATGCAATACCTTCCACTATTCCATCCTTCATCTTGCATAGGTCAACGTAATTGATATGACCTAACCTTCGGTGCCATGTCATAAGCTTTGATGATTCACTTGTAAGCATACAACATGGAGTTTCGTTTTGAAGCTTATATACTCCACCTGACATCTTGGCGTTCACTAGTAGTTGCTTATCTTTGTTGTAGACACTGCAGCCATCTCGATTAAAAATCACTTCGTTTTTGTTTTCAACTATTTGCGATACGGACAAGAGATTGGTAGAAAGCTCAGGAACCAGTAATACGTTTTTAACGTCAAACTTGCGCCCATTCATTTCCAAAGAAATATCACCCAACCCAGCAACGTTCAACTTTTCATTATTGGCCGTGACTATCTCTTCAACTGACGATTTTTGAACATTGAACATCGAGTTTTTGTTGGACGTCATATGTCGTGAAGCCCCACTATCGATGTACCAAATGCTGGACTCTTTAGTAACACCACATGAAACATTAAAAGCATTCAACGCACTCTTCACCTCAGGTTTCTTGTTTTCAGTTGACTTCTTTTTGTAACAATTTTTCGCTAGATGTCCCTTTTTGTTGCACTCGTAGCATCTGACATTATTTTTAGAGTTATTATTCTTACTTCCCTTCTTTTTGGCTCCAAACGAAGCACTTTCTGCCTTGCTTTTATTGTAGTCAAAGTCCAGTAATTTCGATTTAATTCCTTCTCCAGTAATGTCTTTTCCACTGCTTTCAATGCCCATAATGAACGGTTTGAAATCTTCACTTAAGCCAGCTAGCATTATAGCACCAATCCATTCTTCAGGTATAGGAAATTTAATACTCGCCAGTTTATTCGATGTTCCAATAATTTCATTCACGTAGTCCGTCATTGAGTCACAGCTCTCTAAACGAATCGATATCATTTTTCGTAAAAGAGCAACTTTCCTTGATAGTCCATTATCTTCATAAAGCGTTCCAAGTTTTGTCCATATTGCAGATGCAGACGTTTCATTCTGAATATGTACGTATAACGATTCGTCAATACTCAGAACCATTTTTGCCTTGGCCTTTCGAAGCTTTGCTGCATCCTTTTCGGTGTCAGGAGCGGACTTAATGCAGTCCTGAAGTTCATTCAGCTCTAGGATATTTTCCATTGCAAATTTCCATGTATGAAAATTTTCGCCACCACGCAATTTTTCAATTCCCATTCCCAAATTATCGGTTGAAGTCATTTTGTACAACGAATGTATTCAAAACAGCAACAAATTAAATCCACAAATATCTTCAATTTCAGCAAGCAACAAATGTTCTGTAGAAAAGTTACTATGGAAACACAGAAATAACTTTTATATAAACGTGTTGATTTATTGAGGATTAAATTGAGAATAGAAAATAATAATAGAGAAGTATTATTGACACGAAATAATATAGAAATGAGATTACTAGATTATAATAATTAAGTAAGGTATTAATAATGTACAAGTAGTAGACAAGTATATTTCAACAGTTATTATGATCATCTTGATCAATTTCAATAATCGCATGGTATGATTCTCTGTTTTTGTTTTTAAAATCTTTTAAACATTTAACCGTGCCTTTAATATTATTTTGTTTCTTAACAGCTGTTTCCAGTTCATCTCTATTCCATTTTTCATTCATATCAACAATCATTAGTTGTGGGCGTTTGTTGCTAAAAATTTTCACATCATATTTTTCTCCTAGTTTCTGCTTCATTTCATTTTCTATTTTTTGCACTGTTTCTACTCCTCTACAGTTGATGGTAATAGAGAAGTATCCGAATACGTCAAAGAGAAATGTCAAAAATGTTTCCGTATGAAAACAAATAAATATTTGTGATTTTTGTATGCAAAAGCGATCGGACTTCCAAGAAAATAAACGAAAAAAATCTTCCTTTATAATTTAAAACAATTTTTTTGTGAATAAACAATAGGTTAAATAGTTCCAAAGTGTTTTAAACAATTATTCTATAAAAAAAAACTTGTATTGTGCGTTTAAACACGGAATAAAAGTGCGACTGGTTTTGGCGCGATTTATTCACTTTCGGTGGATTGATTAATAATTAAAAAATATATTTCAATAATATTTACTGTGTTTTTATTTATCGGGATAGTTGTTGAATAAACACAATAAGTTGATTTCAATAAAATAATATAGTTTTATTGATTTCGTGCTGCCAAAATATACAAACAAAGTTGGACATTATTTTGCCGCAATATTTTTTTTCTTTCCTTGGCGGGATTTCACTCGCATCTTAGAAATGCGTTTCCATTTTGAAGAGGCCCATACGATTGGAAAAGTAAAGAAATGCTCTTCTTTGCTTGCAATCGAATTGCTACTACAACCGTGTACACAGCAATTTGTCGGCATATTGTAAATGTACTTCTTTATTGTAATTTAAAGAAAAATAAAATTCTTTGGAGAATCCCGCCAACGAAAGAAAAAAAAATATTGCGGTAAAATATGTCCAACTTTGTTGGTATATTTTGGCAGCACGAAATCAATAAAACTATATTATTTTGTTGAAATAAACTTATTGTGTTTATTCAACAACTATCCCGATAAATTAAAACACAGTAAATATTATTGAAATATATTTTTTTAATTATTAATCAATCCACCGAAAGTGAATAAATCGCGCCAAAACAAGTCGCACTTTTATTCCGTGTTTAAACGCACAATACAATTTTTTTTTATAGAATAATTGCTTACAACACTTTGGCACTATTTAAGCTATTGTTTATTCACAAAAAAATTGTTTTAAATTATAAAGGAAGATTTTTTTCGTTTATTTTCTTGGAAGTCCGATCGCTTTTGCATACAAAAATCACAAATTTTGATTTGTTTTCATACGGAAAGTTTCATTTGACATTTCTGAGCGAGTGAGAGGGAAGTATATTGCCGTTTGCTTAAAAGCCCTATTGCTCCTTCTTTTCTGTCAGACACACTATCCACTTTAAGTGAAAGAGACGCAGGATTAATGTGTTCTTTAATATCTTGTTTTGTTTTAGAGTTCATTTGTTTATTTTTTGGTTTTATGTAAATTGCTTGTTTTAATTGTTCTGCATAGCTTGGTGTTGTCTCTTTCTGTTTTGATTGCGTAAGTTGCTTACCTCCTGCCTGAAGATCACTCTTCATCTCATTTACACACATTTTATTATCAATTGTTAGCTTTTTAACATTTTCAGCAATTAGTTCATTTTGTGCTTTAAATGCTTCAGTACATGCAGCAATTTTTTTAATTTCTAAAACATTTTGTTCGCATGTGGCTTGTGCATTTTTCATAGCAATCAATTTTTCGGAGTACCGGGCCTCAATTGCTTCCAACATATTTTTTGTTTCAGTTTCGTTTTTTTTTTAAACTGTGTTCGATTTCATCTTTGTATTCTTTTAAATAGTTCCCGTTTTTTAAGACCGTGTCTTGTATATTACTCAGTAAAGAGTTTGTGTGTGCATGTATTGCACGCACTCTTCACAAATAAACTTTATCATTGGATTAGTAATGAGCATATTGCTACTGTATTTGTCCAGGCTGCTACATTTTGCTGTTAAATGATAAACTTTACCACAGATTCCAGCGCATTGTATACCCGATTCTCCTCGAATTTCATTTTTACATTTAGAGCATTCCTGCATCCTTAACACCTTTCATTTAACGAATCGGTATTATTTTAAATGCTGTATGCTTAAATAGAGCTATCAACATCTATTCATTTTTATTTAATACAAAAGTATATACTATTTCAAGTTCAAAATTGGAGCGGATAACAAAAAACGTGACTTCACTACTATAGTTTACTACTAACTTATGTCCCAAAGTTACATAGGTAAGCGGTCGGGAGTTGACCACTGCCTCTATCTCGACTAACGCTGATTGAAGAAGCTCATCGTTCACACGCTGATTTCCCAAGACTTCCTTTAAGATTTTCTTCACTGTTCCGACGAGTCGTTCCCAACTTCCACCCATGTGTGGAGCGGCTGGAGGATTAAAGAACCACTTTGAGCTAGGAGTTGTGAATTTGCAGGCGAATACCTCCTTGTTGACTAGCTGGAACTGTTCGCGTAACTCTTTTTCAGCTCCAATGAAGTTAGTTCCATTATCTGAATAGAACTCCGACGGCGTTCCTCTCCTCGCTATAAAGCGCTGGACACTTAAGATGCAGGAGTCTGTTGTTAGGGAAAAAGCCACCTCAAGATGGACCGCTCTGCTAGTAAGGCAGGTGAATAGGACCCCCCATCGTTTGACATGGCTCCTGCCGTGTACCACCAACATCGGTCCGAAGTAGTCCACGCCGACGAATGTGAACGGCCTTTGAAAGGCACCAAGTCTAGCCCGAGGTAGTTGAGCCATTTGAGGAAATCTCGGTCTTGCATCCCTTATATGGCAGTGGCAACATTTTGTTCTGACCGATCTCACTGGCGTTCTCAATGCAGGGATAAAATATTTTTGCCTCACCTCATTGTAGACAGTTGCATCGCAAAGGTGTCTGAAATGTCTGTGATAAAAATCAACGATAAGAAAACTCACCCTGTTCTGTCTCGGCAGAAGTACTGGTCGTCTGGTTTCTTCTTTCACAAACTCGGCATAATCAATTCGTCCTTCAAGACGAAGAACTTCGTGGTCGTCAATGTAAGGATTTAATTTATGAATTTGGCTCGACTTCGGAATCTGCTTCCCATCTTTAAGCATTGATAGCTCATCAGCGTACTCTGCCCACTGCGCCATTCTCCACAAGATCATCTCCGCCTTTTGCAACTTTTCTGTCTGAATAGGACCACTCACCAAAACCTCCGAGGTTGTTTCGTTTGCTCTTGCCTTCTTGTGTAGATTTTGACAAAACCGAACGATCCATGCCATCACCTTTCGAAGACGCTCCCAGGTTGAATAGCGATCAAAATCTACCACCAGTACCTGGATGCCTTTATCCATTCGGCAGACGTTCTCTCTTATGGCCAATACGTATTTGGCTCGCAGCTCCTCTTCACAGATTAGTTTTCGCTTGGCTTGAACTTCTTCAGGCCAATTATCCTCCGTCTGGTACAAGAAGCTAGGTGCCGTAAACCATCTGCTGGTCTCATCAAAAGAAGGTTCCTTTGTCCATTTTGTTGCATCATCCGCCACGTTGAGATTCGTGGGTACCCATCGCCAGTCATCTATCTTCGAATTCTCCTGTATCTCTCCAATGCGAAACATCACAAACGGCTTAAACATTTTTGCATCCGAACGCAACCAGTGCAATACAGTTTTGGAGTCTGTCCAGAAGAACTTTCTCTCGAATCGCTGGTCATGACCCTTTACGACCGCTTTAGCAAGTCTACAACCAAGTAGAGCTGCTTGTAGTTCCAATCTGGGAATGGATACTGGTAGCAGGGGGATACTTTATTTTTGGCTCCCACTAGAGCACATTCGGTTAAATTTCCATCAGAGAATCTCAAATAAGCCACCGCTGCCATAGCTTCTTCACTGGCGTCCACAAATACGTGCAGTTGCACTGAAGCATCACCCAATGTCATCGTAGTGTAGCATCTTGGAACGCGTACCAGCTCTACCTTAACCAACAATCGTCGCCATGACTCCCACTTGGTTGCTAATGAGTCATCAATAGTGTCGTCCCATTCTAGACCTTTGCGCCATACATCCTGCAGAAGCACTTTGATTCTGACCAGGTAAAAAGCCAGGAAACCTAAAGGATCATAAATGGACATTAAAACTCTAAGCAACTCACGCTTTGTCGGTAATTTGGCTCCTGACAAAATATCCTCTTGCATCTTGATGAATCTTAAGGAGAATGTTAGAATGTCATCCTTAGGCTTCCACCACAAACCCAAGACTTAAGCCATATTGTTTTCCATGCCACAGTCTATTGTCCGGCCATCGCTTTCAAGAGGTTGGCTTAGAGCTTGAAGCACATCCACCGAGTTTGACATCCAACTCCGCATTCGAAATCCAGCCTTAGAATGAATCTCCCGTACATAATTTGCTAGTTGTACAGCTTCTTCAATGGTAGCCACGCTGTCCAGCAGATCGTCCATGTAATGATGCTCCAGAATACTCTCCACCGCTCGTGGATACTTCTCAGAAAACTCAGCTGCGTTGGTGTCCTTTACATGAAGTGCAATGCTCGGAGAACAAGAAGCCCCAAACGTGAGTACTTGCATTTGGTAGATGTCCGGCTTACTATCGCTTTCTCCATTGCGCCAAAGAAACCGTTGTGAACATTGGTCTTCCTTGCGCACACGTATTTGGTGGAGCATTTCCTCAATGTCACCGGTAATGGCCACCTTGTTTGACCGAAATCCGTAGAGTACTTCTGGAAGGTCCTTCAGTTGGTCGGGACCCTTCAATAGCATCTTGTTCAAAGAAACCCCTTGTGATGAGGCCGCCGCATCCCAAACCAGCCGAACTTTGCCCGGTTTATTGGGATTGGTGACAACAAATGTCGGCAACTACCAAGTCCTTGGTAACACCACATTTAACTCCTCTTTACTGCATAGCCTTGCGTAGCCTTTCTGAATCAAACTGGCCATCTGTTGATTGATGTTGGCTATGGCCATTGGTTCACGTTGCACCTTCTTTTCCAAACAGCACAAGCGCTTGAATGCCATTTGATAGCTGCTGCTGGGCATAGAAAAGCTGTCGTGCCGCCACAGAAGACCACACTCGAAGACCCCATCGATTCGCCTTGTTGTAGCTGCCAAAATCTCCTTAGCTCTCAAATCATCCCTTGATGTCGTCCTTAGCTGAGCGCCGCCACTGTCTTCCAAAGCGAAATGTTGCTTCACCATTTCATGCAAATCCTGCTCGCACTCACAGATCTGGAAGTTGCCGTGTGACTCCAACTCACGCTCACTGCCGCCGATGAGACACCATCCCAATCTTGTCTTGATGGCAATGGGTTCGTTCCACTTGCCTTCTCGAACTCTCAATGCCACTGCCGCCTTTTCGTTATTCAGCCCTATGAGAATACCGAACTCAGCATTAACATATGGTCTCAGTGGCAGACCCTTAAGATGATGGCACTGCTCCAATAAATCTTGAGAAACTGATTGTGATGGAAGGGCAAGTGATCTCACAGTCCTTACTCCATTTATGCGCAAGCTCGGGTATTTATCCTTATCAATGGCATTCGATGAAATAGTTAGCGACAGAACCTCAGATTCTTCTTCACGACGAGTGGAATTGGCGGTCCATCTGAGGCACAATGGTTTGGGAGTACCTTTCAATTTCAGTTTTCTCAAGATCGAGTCCTCTAGCAGAGTGAGTGAGGACCCACTATCCAGAATCGCAAACGTATGAACTTTCGTTCCATTACCATGTAGCACCACAGGTAAGATTCTGAACAGCGTTCCAGTCTCCTTGTCCTGCTGGTGGGAGTAGCATACACCCACAGCATTGTCTGAATGCAACAAACGATGATGTTTAAGCTTACAGCCTTCAAAGCCACACTCTTTCATACTTTTGCATTTAAATCGCCTAGAGTGTTTAAGACAACAACAACAAAGCTTTTTTTCTGTCACCAGTTTATTGCGATCATGAACTGAGAGATTGTTAAAGGCCTTACAATCTATCAAACGATGACTTCCATTGCAAAGGTAACAGCTTGTTGAAGATGGCTCTTTCATTGATGTTGCTTTAGTATCCTGAACGTGTGTGTGAACATGTCCTGATCGTTTGTCTGCCTTGTTGTTGTCATCCGAATACCTTGTTACAACTGTAGCTGCTTCTGCCTTCGTGAACATCCACTCGCCAAATCCTCATATATTGCGCTCCAGATTTCCTGCTTTTACCCCCATTGCCCAATCTAACTTCATGGCTGAAGGCAATTTGTCAACCAATTTCTTAAGCAAAGTAGGGTTATTCAAATGGTCATCCATAGCCCAGTAATTTTAGGTTTTATCTGCGGAAAAATTCCAACCAAGCTGAATTTTAGTATACACCTTTATTACGGCGTTGTAATGAAGATGTGAAAAATCGACATTGATATCGTGCCGGCAAAAAAAGTTATGAAGGTCAAAAGGTCACGAAAACCTAAAAAAAACCGTTTTTCGCAAATATCTCGATTTCTATAGCTCCAATGATTTTAACGTGTATGAAAAAATTGTAGAGCATAAAATTTGCTACAATTTCGTTAGTACAATCAATTTTGTATGTCGATTAGTTACCGAGATATGGCACTTCGAAAAACAGGTCATTTTTCAAAATTCGCCAAAAAATGCCAAAAAATGAAGAATTCCACCTTATTTCTTCGGATATACCCGAGAAATCATGTTTTTATGGCTTCTTGTTAAAATCACCAACTTTGTACACCCCTCAACGATCCCCGCTTGCCCACCAGGTACCAGGCCATGCCCATTACTATTGTCATTCCGCCGTAATTTTTATATATTACTTTGTTCTTAGTATACAGTGGGCAGGTAGAAACAGGTCGGAAGTTAATCAAACTTTGAGATATTGTTCAAGAATATTGAATTAACATTTGACGAAGTTTTGGACCTCACCGGCCCTGTTGAAAAAGAGGAGGAGGGGAAACTGCAAACTTTTCGAGTTCGCTCCGGTTTTCGCTCTATAACTTTTTTGCTTACGTTCTACGGCAAAAGTGTGCTAGACTTTTTTGTAGAGCGTTAAATTTACTAAAATATTGTTGCTACAAGAATAGTTGTATGTCATTTCGTTACCGAGATACGGAAAAAGAGGAAAAGGGGGAATTGCAAAATGTTCGACTTTGCTCCGGTTTTCCCTCAATAACTTTTTTTCCTTACTTAATACGGCAAAAGTATTCAAGACCTTTTTTGTAAAGCATTCAATTTCCTACAACACAAATAGGGTGAAAATTGTTGTATGTCAATTCGTTACCAAGAAATGGATTTTGAAAAGGAGGGTGGAACAGCTTCATTTTTGAAATTCCATTCCATTCCATTCCATTTCTTCATAAAAAATTGACAAAGAGGAACTTTTGAACTATTAAAATTGTAGAAAATTTAATGCTCTACAAGAAAATCAAAACGTTTTTTCCGTAAAATGTAAGGAAAAAAAGTTATTGGGGGAAAACCAGAGCAAATAAAAAATTTTGCAGTTCCACCCACCTTTTCTTATTCCATTTCTTGGTAACGAATTGACATACAACAATTTTCGCCCTATTTATACTGTAGGAAATTTAATGCTTTACAAAAAAAGTCTGATACTTTTGCCGTATTAAGTAAGGAAAAAAAGTTATTGAGGGAAAACCGGAGCAAAGTCGAACATTTTGCAATTCCCCCTTTTCCTCTTTTTCCGTATATCGGTAACGAAATGACATACAACTATTTTTGTACCAACAATATTTTAGTAAATTTAACGCTCTACAAAAAAGTCTAGCACACTTTTGCCGTAGAACGTAAGCAAAAAAAGTTATAGAGCGAAAACCGGAGCAAACTCGAAAAGTTTGCAGTTTCCCCTCCTCCTCTTTTTCAACAGGGCCGGTGAGGTCCAAAACTTCGTCAAATGTTAATTCAATATTCTTGAACAATATCTCAAAGTTTGATTAACTTCCGACCTGTTTCTACCTGCCCACTGTATACTAAGAACAAAGTAATATATAAAAATTACGGCGGAATGACAATAGTAATGGGCATGGCCTGGTACCTGGTGGGCAAGCGGGGATCGTTGAGGGGTGTACAAAGTTGGTGATTTTAACAAGAAGCCATAAAAACAGCAATATTTCATGATTTCTCGGGTATATACGAAGAAATAAGGTGGAATTCTTCATTTTTTGGCATTTTTTGGCGAATTTTGAAAAATGACCTGTTTTTCGAAGTGCCATATCTCGGTAACTAATCGACATACAAAATTGATTGTACTAACGAAATTGTAGCAAATTTTATGTTCTATAATTTTGTCATACACGTTAAAATCATTGGAGCTATAGAAATCAAGATATTTGCGAAAAACGGGTTTTTTTTAGGTTTTCGTGACCTTTTGACCTTCATAACTTTTTTTGCCGGCACGATATCAATGTCGATTTTTCACATCTTCATAACAACGCCGTAATAAAGGTGTGTACCAAAATTCAGCTTGATTGGAATTTTTCCGCAGATTGGGGTTTAAAATGCCTAAAATGACTGGGCTACCAGCTCAGCAGCCTCAATAGTAGATTTTAAATTCCTTACCGCTAGTGCATATGAGATGATAGTTTCAAGACGGTCTATTCTTGGCGTAGGAAAATTCTCTACCTTCCTAATAAGGTCCTCGACGATGTGCTCCGGTGACCCAAAAAGCGATTTCAAGAGTAGAAATGTTTTCCGGCACAGATGAAGGAAGCAGTAACTGGCTGCTTACTGCCTCAAACGCTTTGCCCTTTAAGGCTTTCTGTAGCCGTAACAAGTTCTCGTCGTTCGAATAATAGCACAACTTCGTGCTGTTGCGGTAGCTGCTTATGAATATAGGCCATTCATCTGATTTACCAAAAAACATAGGTAGTTCCTTTGGTATACCCTTTCTTGACGCGATCTGGTTTTGTGTCAGCATTCCATTTGCGTCTGGGGCCTGCACATCCATCTTTGACTGCATTACCCAGTCCTTGGTGGAACAACAGAACCATCTGCACTGTTCTTGGGGCGTCGCAACACCGAATTCTCCTCGCAACCACAACTCCTGCTGTCTTCTTCCTGTAGTTGCTTTAACCGCATAAGTTCGAACTTCTTTGCCAAGTATTCCGTCTCCAAATCTTTTTGCTCCTTCAATTGAAGCAACTCGAGATCAAGCATCCGTCCACTCCTGATAGAAGCACCGCTGCGAACGCTCCTCCTGCCTGGTACTAAAGTGCTGTTGTTATTCGGCAATGGGGTGCCTTCATCTTTATGACTGCCAGCCCTCAAAGGGCCCGCTGGCTCTGGTTTGCACTTTTTGCAGAACCATTGGCGACTTTTTACTGAGTCGTCAACTCCTGCGCATCCATAATGCAACCAAACCTTGCATTTGTCACAGCTTACCATGTTGTCTGCACTATTAGGCTCCGTGCAGACGTCGCAATCGGCGTCCTCCAACATCGTCGTTTCCAAAACGTATAGGCAATGTAAAAACGTCTCGAACAAACCAGCAACGTCTAGACAATGTATTTCCTTGAAATATTGCTAATTTTTTAGAATTGTTACTTCCATTAACAATGAAACGCTTTTTTAAGTACTTTCAATCTTTATTTATAAACTGTCGATAGTTCAGTTGGTAGAGACAACTGCGTGGAGGAAAAACTTACCCTTTCCTTTGTTAAGGAAGTCATTACGTTTCCAAGATTTATAAAATTTAAGATTGTACTTTGATTCTTTTAGTTTTATTTATTCTTTTTTGTTTTCAAAAGCAAACTTATTAACTATTAATATCCTTTAACTGCCAGTCTCGATATAATAATAATAATTTTATATTTGTCAGAATTTAATTTGATTGAGAATTTAAAAGCAACGAAAAACAATTAAAATAAAATAAATCAAACAAGTATAAAAATAACAAGTATGTAGGTAGCAACTAAATACTTATGCGACATTTGGTGTCGCGAACGTATGTAGTGTTAATTACTTAGATGCCGTTTGGGCACATTCCCCCCTTGATGAGTCGGCAGATTCTTCAATTTGGTCCAAAGGCAGCAAAACTAATTTTTGGACTGGGCGCATCATTTGTCGTTTCTTGCCAGCCACCCTTAATTCCACGTTCCTGACAAGGCTATCACTTCCAGGAAATATCTGCGTGATTCTACCAGTTGGCCAAAATGTTGGTGCTGCGTTTTCATCCTTGATCAGCACTAAATCACCAATCTTCAAATTTTCTCGTTTAGTTTTCCATTTTGGACGTTGTTGTAGCTCGTTCAAATATGCTTGGTGCCACTGCTTCCAAAACGATTGTGACATATGCTGCGTGAGTGCATATCTTCGAAGTGCACTCCTAGGTGATTCATCCATTCGTTCTCCGAAAAGCTGCTTCAATGGTCTCCCATGAATAAGATGTCCAGGTGATAAAAAATTCAAATCTTCCGGGTCATCAGTTAGAGCCGTGAGTGGTTTTGAATTCAATATGGCACTTATCTGCGCCAGTAATGTTTGAAACTCAGTGCTGGTCAGTTTGTGCTGCCCAACAACTCGGCGCAAGTGAAACTTCATGGCCTTCACCTTTGATTCCCATAGACCTCCTTGATGTGGAGCGGATGGAGTGATGAAATGCCACTTTACTCTTAATTCTCGCATCTCCTTGTACGCGTCCGAATCTATCTGCGACCAGCTATTCACCATTCTCGCTAATTCCTTTTCCGCACCGACGAAACATGTTCCATTGTCACTCCACAAATTCGTACAGCTGCCACGAATGCTAGTAAAACGGAGAAATGCCGCCATAAAGGCTGATGTCGACAAATCTTCAACGAGTTCGATATGAATTGCTTTTGTCGACATACACACAAAAATTGCAGCATACTTCTTTTCCATGATCTTACACCTGGCACCGCGTGCCATTACCTCGAAAGGGCCAGCATAATCAACACCTGTATGTGAAAATGGTGGACTTTGGCGCACTCTGTCCGCAGGAAGATTTCCCATTAATTGCTCACAAAGCTTCTGACTTTGTCGCACGCATGGAATACAACGTGAAATTTGGGTACGTATTGCTCTTCGGAGATTGGTGATCCAAAATCGTTGTCTCAGCGCAGCTGCCATCAGCTGAAAACCACCATGCAAAGTCCGCTCATGAGCTTCACGTATTAGTAATTTAGCTAGATGGCTTATATCAGGCAGTATTATTGGATGCTTCTGCTCATATGACAATTCTGCATTCTCCAATCTTCCGCCTACTCGCATAATGTTCTTCTCATCGATTATCGGGCTAAGTCGTAGCAATTGACTCTTTTTTGGAACTGGTTCTCCATTTCGTAGGGCATTCAATTCTGGGCTGAAATAAACTGATTGTTCTCGTTTCACCCAATAATCTATAGCCCTCTCTTCTTCAGCTTCAGTTACGTCACCAGTTTCTCGTTTAGACTTGTCATCACCGCGAAGCTTAAGGTTGTCTATATACCGCCATACCCAGGCCGTTCGTCGAATAAGACGACGCCATGACGATGTTCGAGAAAGCATATCAGCCTTAGTTTGTTTTGAAGTATTTTCGCCACGCATTTCAAAAACGGCAACACTGGTGAATGCCTTTTGGATGGGACGTAGCTTCTTATCGTTGGCCATTTCAAGCCAATTTGATTTCGTTTCGGCGTGAATCTCTTTCTCGATATGAACTGACAATTCTGCCCGAGGTACTGGCCACTCGGAGCCATTCTTTACTAACCATGATGGGCCGTTCCACCATATTTTTAATGATTCCAGATCTGCTGGTGCTATTCCACGACTTAATGCATCTGCTGGGTTGTCAGCAGTTGTTATGTGCCGCCATTCGCAATTATTTGTCAATTTTCGGATGGTTTGGATTCGGTTATGTACAAATGGTTTTAAAGTTTCTGGCTCCTTCTCCATCCAGTGCAGTACTATTGATGAATCTGTCCACAGTACTGTACGAATGAATTCAAACTTGCATGCTTTCCTTACCACTTGCATTAGTTCACTTAGCAACACCACAGCGCACAACTCTAACCGTGGTATGGTCAATGTCTTGACTGGTGCCACTCGAGACCGAGAGGTTAGCAATGTGCATATCGTTCCATTACTATGTTCAACTCTAACATAAATCACAGCCCCATAAGCTACCTCAGATGCATCCGCGAATCCGTGAAGAGTGAAGCTGTGCGTAGGTGCGATTCCCAGCCAACGTGGAATTCGGATTCGAATAAGCTCAGGTAATTGAGATTGAAATTGTATCCAATCATTACCAATCTTATCTGGTACTTGTGCGTCCCAACCAATTCTTGCCTTCCATATGCACTGCATTATAATCTTCGCCCTAACAATGGCTGGGCCCAAATATCCGTTTGGATCAAACAGCTGTGCTATTTGACTAAAAATATTACTCATAGTCATTACCTGCTTCTCTCCTGGCGGCTGTGGTTTAAATTTGAAAGTAAGCTCATCAGTAACGGGTAACCAACGCAACCCCAGCACGGTTGTGTCATTAAATTCTCCTAAATCGACTGCTTCTGTTGACTGCAATGATTGCTTTGGAACTACGTTCACGCCATTAGAGTGCCATTTACTCAACGGAAACCCACCATTGTGAAGAATCGTGGACATCTCGATACACAGTGCGCGGGCTTCTTCTTCATTATCAGCACCTGTAATCCCATCGTCCATATAGAAGTCTCTCTCTATTACTCGTGCTCCTTGTGGGAATTCATCTTGTTGGTCTCGCGCACACTGAATCATAGCGCGAACGGCGCAGTGTGGTGCAGAAGCCATTCCAAATGTCACTCTTGTCAACCAGTACTCCTTCACATCAGCTTTTGGATCTGGTCGCCAAACTATTCTTTGAACATCCCACTGCTTCTCAATAACCTCTACCTGCAGATACATCTTTTTAACATCTGTCGTTATTCCAATTCTATGCGTGCGAAATCGCAGTATCAAGTCGAACAAATCTTCTTGCAACTTCTCTCCAATCATCTGTGCCTCGTTCAAAGAAATCCCGTAGTTTGTCTTACACGATGCATCAAACACAACCCGAAACTTACGTGTCACTGCATGGTGTGGGATATAGTAACACCATCCTTTCGGCTCGCGGTCCACTTGACGCAAATGACCTGCTTGCAACATCTCATTGATACTAGCAATGTACTTTTCACGCAATGCTGGTTCCCGATCAAACCGACGCTCCAAAGCATACAGACGGCGCAGTGCGATATCACGTGATGATCCTATTTCGTCTATGTCGCTACGGAAAGGAATACCAACCACATACCTGCCAGTTGAATTTCGATAGTGATGATCCATAAAAAATTTCTCGCATTCTTCCTGCTCCTTTGTTTGAACTCGACCTGGGGGAATTTCTTCAACTTCCCAGAATCTATGCAGTATGGTTGAAAGGTGGTCATCCCGCGCATGTACCAAACTCACTCGTGCCTCTTCTAAAGGACATACACCCCCGCCATAAAGCAACCATCCAAGTCGGGAGCTTTGTGCAGTGATACCAAGCTTGTTAATTGAACTAATTTTATTTAAAACTGTTGCCCAAACTCCAGCGCCAAGCAGCATGTCTACATTTGCTGGTATATGAAACACCGGATCAGCCAATTCACCTTGAATGTCTTTTGGAATTATATTGGTATCTAAAGGTGATTTGGGTAGTGAGTTAAGAGACAATACGGGTATCACAAGCAACTCGAGCTCTGCAACTGGATTTTCGCTGAAACGTGAAAGTAATTGACAGCAAATCTTTCTTGTGATTGGATTCTTAGACACGCTGTTAACTCCCGCGATTCTTATACTGCACTGTGTTGTTGGCAGATGCTCTGTCTGCACAACTGATCTAGCAATAAGATTAACTTGGGAACCAGAATCACACAATGCTCGGATCGGCCTTGTAGTAAATGGACCGATTTTCAAACGAACTTGAGCTGTTGCCAGCAAAGCTAGACTGATACCTGGGTCTTCGTGTGGATTAATTTTTGTGATAAGTGAATTAGAAGCAGAGTGGTTAGGTACACTGAGATCATTGTATCCGGCCACTTGTGTTGGTTGCTATTGTGTTTTTGCAAAAGTACCTGTCTGAATACTTGAAAGATCGGATTTCGATCGCTTATTGAGTTGACATAATATGCTGTTATGCCTTTGTCCTGGACATCGAGGACATGACTCTCGAGAACAGTTGTTTGCCAAGTGGTTTGGGCTGAAGCACGATTCGCATAACCGCTTCTTCTGCACAAATTCCCGTCTTTCGTTTATTGGCATTGCCTTAAATTCATCACAGTGAAACAGTGCATGTCCAGGAAAATCACATTTAAAACACTTGCGGGTGTCAGTTGGACGCTTGCGTTCAATGAATTGTGCCACTGGGGGTCGACCTTGGCCATATAGTAATTTCGATTGTGATTGACCTGAAATACGCTGCGTTGTACTGATTGCCGACTTAAAATTATTGCGCGTATATTCTGGTGGGCTAGCTGCTTTTACCCGAGGATTGCTTGCCCCCTTTTCCAAACTTGCAAGACAATTTGCACGCTGTTCCAAAAACGCAAACATTTCTTCCAATGTGGGTAGCTCATTTGTTCGGTATCGCATCTCCCATTCATGCCTTCCCTCTGGGTCCAACAGCTGTTCGATTTGATGCATGAATTGAAAGTCAACCAACTGCTCTGATGACAGCAATGACAACAAATGCCGACGATTTACCCGTACTATATCCAAAATCTCTCGCAAATCCTCAAAGGATCTTTGACGAACTGGAAGCAAAGCATTTACTTCTTGCATGTGGGCTCTAATGGTTTGGTGGTTGTTGTCAAACTGTTGTCGCAATGAAGACCATGCCAACAGATAATTTTCATCACTGGCAATTGACCATTCACCAACTGCACGTTTAGCTGGGCCTTCCAAAGCAGCTAGTAATTTCCTCAAACGCTGCGCATTTGATAAATTTATATTGTTGTGCACCTCTTCTATGAAGGCATCCCGAAAAGGTGCCCACTTAGCGTAATCTCCAGAAAATGTCGGCAATTTAAACTGATTTGGCATGTCGCTCCACTGAATCCGCAATACATTATCTGACAGTTTTTCTTGTTCTACAACTTGAGGCGCCACTATAGCTAAACGCGATCGTAATGATGCCTTGGCAGTGAAATAAATGTCTTCACCCTGCTCCAGATAACTGCCAGCCGCGTTTGTTATTGACAACCCATTTAGACACAAGTTGTTGAACTCTTTCCAATAATTCTCTAGCATCTCGAGTTTAGTCTGAATTGCATGCTGATCGGCATCTAAGAACTCCGTTTCTTTCGTAAAATTCAATATACGACGAAGTGCAGAAAGTTTAATTCCACACCAGTTGGACGAGGTGTCATCATTATGGATCTGTTCAGGTTCATGTGAGGGAGCCCATGGTCCACCATATGAAGGCCCTATTGATTCATCTTCAATGTTAGATTCCGAAAAGTTCTTGAAACTGCTTTGCTCCTTCGGCTTCGAAAACTTTCTGTTGCTTCCTGCAAAATAATACTGACATTAGTCTTCATTGATTATGACCAAGCAGATTCAAGCCGCTTTGCACATGTTTGTAATCACGCATATTGTGATTCACAAACGGAATCTGCATATGATTGCGATCACGCCAATTGTGACCCACAAGCAACTTAGAATTGGTTATAGCCACGCATATTTCGACTCATAACCATCGCTACACATTGTCTATGACCACGCTTATTTTGACCTTTAAGCATATCTGCATTATATATGCGATCAAGCCCATTGTGGTCCACATACAATTCTGCATAAAATTATAGCCACGCATATTGTGACTCATAATCCTTACTGCATTATAGTTATAGCCACGCCAAATGTGGCTCATAACCCCTTTAGCATACGCATAATATTCACATACCTGCTTTTCCAGCCCTTGTTGACCTAACAACCAACTCCTGCGTGCGGAATCTTCCCATCAAACTCTTCTTCGGCGGAGAGAACATTTTATCATCAATTGATCGTTGTTGTCGCTTTAGATTCTACAGAAATTGAAATTTATAAATATTGTGAAATACTAAAGAAAGCTGCGTAAATATGAACAAAACGCAATAATAATAAAAAAAAAAAAAAACAAATTCCAACCATCGAACATCCTAAGCACAGCATATGAGACGCTAGAATTCTTCCGCATAAGACCAAAGGTACACTGATTCCATCCGGTTCGTTAGGACCATGTCGATAGTTCAGTTGGTAGAGACAACTGCGTGGAGGAAAAACTTACCCTTTCCTTTGTTAAGGAAGTCATTACGTTTCCAAGATTTATAAAATTTAAGATTGTACTTTGATTCTTTTAGTTTTATTTATTCTTTTTTGTTTTCAAAAGCAAACTTATTAACTATTAATATCCTTTAACTGCCAGTCTCGATATAATAATAATAATTTTATATTTGTCAGAATTTAATTTGATTGAGAATTTAAAAGCAACGAAAAACAATTAAAATAAAATAAATCAAACAAGTATAAAAATAACAAGTATGTAGGTAGCAACTAAATACTTATGCGACATTTGGTGTCGCGAACGTATGTAGTGTTAATTACTTAGATGCCGTTTGGGCACATAAACTGTTATTAAAATACTTTCAATAAATTATATAGACAAGAAAAAGAACTAAAAAATTAGCGTTTCTTCCGCCATTTCCATAGGTCTGTTTGTTTACCTCCGAAAACAGCCAATTTCTGCCAATTTCTGCCGAATCCTGTTCGATAACTCACAAATTCGGTAGTTTTAGGCAGAAGAGAGCGCTCACGAGAGAAAAAAACATTTTCCCTTCCTGCCGATTTTAGCCCAAGAAATTTCTTCGGGTAGAAATGTGAGTTCTGTCAAAACTAGAATTTGACAATTAAAAAAAAAAAAATTATCATTCGCGGTTTTGCGTTTCATCACGTGGTTTTTGCGTCCTGTGTGTATTTAATTGAAATTTATATTGTTTTATTCATTTTTCAAATTTAAAATTCGGAAAATCACGACGAAAAACCAAGTTAAATATTTATTTTTTCTTGACGTTTTAATTTTTTGACGTTGAACACAATTTTTGTGTTCAACCCGTTCGTTTACTTTTTCACAAATTTTCTCTCATTGAGAGAATTTGAGAGAATTTCATCCCCACTCTTCAATATTTGACAGACTTCCCATTTTAGCCCACAACAGTAAACAAACGAACCTCATACAACTACAAAAACGACAGCTGCTCAATTTTACGTTAATTTAAAAGATATTTGTAGAAAGAGAAAACATTATAAAAGAGGAAAAGAAAAGAAAATAAGTTTTAAAATCCAATGGCTGCGTTCAATAAGATCCATTAAGGTTCTAACACATCAACAAAATGAATGAATGTACTTTATTTAACTTTATTTATTTTATTTATTTATTTATAAAGACTAACATAGTAATCTTAAATTGCTAAGTTAGTACTAGGATTAGAGAGCACAAGCTGCAAGGGGTTTCGGCTCGCCAGATAAAGAGTATATTAAAGAAGAGAAAAATTATATATTTTAATAGATATAAAGAGAATAATTATAAATTTAAGTTATGTTTAAGTATTATGTTTTGGACAATATCTAGGTTTTTCATATTGATGTTTTTAAGTTTTTCGTATATGTTGTCATCGTTGTTAGGTGTTGAGCTGTTGATGTGGAATAGGAGGTGGTTGATGTCTAGTGTTTCCGAGCAGTTGGTACATATAGGAGGGCTTTCCTTTAAGAAGATATTGGTGGGTCAAGGAAGTATGACCTAAACGGAGGCGCACGAAGTTTGTAACAGCCCTTTTTTCTGCCTCCACTGGGTATATAGGTTGTGTTTTGCTGTTATTTATTCTCGAGTAGTGATGTCTATATGTCAACCAGTTGTTGGCTTGCGTAGTTTTGAATTCTTGTTTAATTAGTCTTAAAAGATCACACTCACTGTATTTATGAAAAAGGATTGTAGGCGTTTTAATTACTGAGTTTGCAGCTTTATCAGCGTATTCGTTGCCCATAATGCCTATGTGTGCAGGAACCCACATAATCTTAATTTTGTTTTTTGTTTTTATAACAATATCTCTTAGCCTTACAACTTATGCGGTATTATTGTTAAGGTTCGTGATGGCGTGGATAACAGAAAGGCTGTCGGTACACACGACCCAGAGTCCTTTTTTGTAGGTAGCGTATTTTAAGGCTTCGTAGATCGCTAGTGCTTCTGCGGAGAAGATGGATGCGTGTTCGGGTAGAAGACCTTGCCTCAGAAGTTCACCATTGTGTGTTGTGACAGCGAAGCTGTTTGTTTTTGAACCGTCTGAAAATATAAACTTAAAGTTTTTTGCTTTAAGATCGTTTTCAATAGCGTTGAAATTTTGTTGGTAAACACTTTTTGGAGTATGATTTTTTGGGTATTTGCACAGCGATAATTCAAATGATTCAGGTCTGCTCAGCCAAGGAGGGAATATTGGGGTTTGGCTCCAGTTTATTTTATTTGGCAAGTTGAATTGTAGGATGTTTTTCCAAATGCACGAAATCGCTGATGGAATTCTTTTTTGGCGTGTTGAGCGTTGGGCTGCGATGGAATCATTGTTTATTATTGACTTTGATGGGAACAGGAGTTTCGGCGCGAGTCTGAGCATTGTTTCCTCATATCTCTCGTCAAGTGTTGGGAGTCCAGATTCAGCCAATATGTTTTTTATTGGAGTTGTTGGAAACGCGTTGATTGATTTTCTTGCAGCTTGATGGTATGTTGGTTTGATTATGCTGAGAATAGATTTTGCGCTATTTCCATAAATACTGAGCCCGTAGTCTATTTTGTTTAATATTAACATTAACAAAGAGTGTTTATATGTACCTTAGATTTTTTGGAAGATAGGTATTTAATTAGATTTAACCTTGCAGCAAGTGTTTTTTTTAATTCAGTACAATGACTTTTCCAATTGAGTTTACTGTTAAATGTTAATCCTAAAATACTTAAACTATTGACAGATTGTAGTTCTACATCGCTTATGTTAGGACAAAGTTTTTTTCTGCAAATATGAAATATTTTGCATTTATTTAATGAAAGGCTTGCACCTGAGAAGGTGGACCATTCTTGGATGTCTTTTAAAACATTTGAAAATGTGGTTTTGGAGATTTCTAGGTCATTGTTTTTACAAAGAATGTATACGTCATCAGCATACAAACAATGATCTAGAATTTTGTATTTACCTATTATATTGCTAATTTCATTGAATGCTATTGAAAAAAGCATTACTGAAAGGGGTGATCCCTGCGGGATACCGTTGTGAAGGGGGAAGTTTGGAGAGTATACATTGTTTATTCTAACACAGAATTTCCTATTCGATAGGAAAGCTTTGATGAACCCGAACATTTTTGGACCAATGTGCCATTCTCTTAACTTTGTTAGCACCAAGTGAGCTCCTATTCTATCAAATGCTTTCTCAAAGTCGAGTGAAAGCATTGATACGTGGTTTTTTGCTGAGATAGTTTTTGAGACGTAGCTGTCTATATGAAGCAAATCATCTAGGCATCCTCTTTTTGGTTTAAAAGCTACTTGATTAGAAGAAATCAATTTCTTAGATTCTGTGTACCAGACGAGACGTTTGGTAATGATTTTCTCTAGAATCTTTGAGATGCATGGCAAGAGTGAAATAGGTCTGTATCCGTCAACTTTATCAATCGCCTTTTTAGGTTTTGGAATTGGAATGATAGTGGCTGTTTTCCAGTATTGGGGTATTACACTTGTTTCAAATATTTTGTTGTGAAGTTTAATAAGAACGGTCTTTGATTCTGTTGGCAAATTCTTAAACATTGGATAGGAGAGTCTGTCCCTACCTGGAGTTTTACCTTTTAGTTTGCTAAGACACGATTCTAACTCGGGAAGTGAAATGGGTTGCTCAAGATGATTACTTGCCGGATTGGATGACCAATGATGTGTTAGGAGTAAAATTTCGCGTTTTTTAGCTCTGAAATTTATATGAAACTTGGCATCGTCGGAATATTGGGACCAGGTTGTTGCGAAGTGATTGCTTATTTCTGAAGGGTTGACGAGAGATCTAGAGTCAGTTTCAATACATCTGATAGTGTGTGCTATAGCCGAGCCGCTTAGTCGTTTTATTTTGTTCCAGATGTTGGTTATAGAAGAATCAGGGTTTATGGATGAAGTAAAATCATTGAGGCTTTTAGCTTTATTTATTTTGAGTTTGCTTGGTCAATCTTAAATTTTAATATGAGGGGAGTAGGGTTGTGTTTTTCTGCAAATATAAGAGTAGTGATTATGGGAAAATGATCACTATTGTGCAGATCCTCTAAAGTTTTCCAATACATTTTCGGGTACAGTTCTGGGAAGCAGCAGGTGATGTCTATATGTGTAAGAGTTTTGTGCGTAGAGAAGTGTGTGGGGAACCATCGTTTAATATGAGTAAGTTGGAATTTGTTAGAAAATTTTCAATGATTGCTCCTTTTTTATTTGTGCAAGGCGATCCCCAAAGGACACTCCAAGCATTAACGTCTCCTCCTATTACTGTTGGGCCGTTGACCTGAGCAAGAATGTTTTCCAAGTCATACCTTGTTATGGTTTGGTCGGGCGGAAGATACATACTTATGTATGTAACTTTTATTTTAAGTTTGACTACAAAAGCTAACACCAAGAGATTTGAGTTGATGTTTATCTGTTGGTGTGGAATACTTTTATTTATCAATACGCCTATACCTTGCTTACAGGTTGTGTTATTGTAGGGACAGTGAGTCTCTTGTAGACTGACTATTCCAGGATTGTGCTGGGAAATCAAAATATTAAGCTCGTCGTAATTGTTTATGAAGCCTTGCATATTCCATTGCAAGGTTACGAGTGTATTTTTATTACTGGGTTTCCACGTACTTTTATTGGTTGGGAGCAATGAAAGTGTGGGAAAAATTTGGTTGGTTGTGTCAGAGTGAATTGATGAAAAGTTATTTTGTTTAAGGTTTACGTTTGATAAGTTTTGGGTGTTAAGGTTACGACTCCGCTGCGCAGTCATTGAATCAAACGAGCTCCTCGAGGAGCTCGGACGGTTCAATAACTGATCAGCAGAGCCGTAGTTATTGAGGTTAATATTATTTAAGTTATATGCCGTCATCTTCATCCATAGGAATATAGTAATTGTTGTTTTCTATGAGTGATTGAGTAGTTTTAGAGATTGGGGAAGTTGAGTTTAATGAAGTTTGTTGGTTTGTAGAAATAAGTGAGTTAGTGTGAGTTGGTGTGGAGTGGTAGTCAGGGTCATTTGTTTCTGTAAGGTTGTTTGTATTAGTGAGAGAATTTTGGATTGTGGTTTTTTCTTGGTTTTCTTCGTTGGAAGTTAATGTGGTTGTGTTGTTTTTTTTAAATTTTTTTAGTTTAGCAGGGGCTGCTTGTGATGAGAGGGGAAGAGCTTGATAAAGTGATGAGGAAAGTGGGAGGTTATCGGAGGAGGGTGTTTGGATGTTCTTAATGGTATCATTTTTAATGAGATGTGTTTTATTTGTAGCGGTAGTGTTGGTTTCCGTTGGTTTGGTATTGGATGTTTCGGGGTATTGTTTTGTTTTGATGTTTGTAGTGTGGTTGGTTGTGTCGGGGGGGTAGGTGTGGTAGAGGAAGCAGTTTTGGCGTTGGATTGCTTTGTAGCACTTGAATATGATTTTTGGATTGTGTTGCTTAGGGGCGGGAACTGCTCTTTGTAGAAGCGTTTGGCATCTGTTAAGCTGCATTTTTTTGAGTTTTTATTTTCAGAATCTCTTTCATGTGAATGAAGTTTAGACATTCCTTAGATGACGATGGGTGCGGGAGCATTCAGAGTCAAGGTGTGGTGGGTAATTGCAGATATGGCACATGGTGGTATTGTTGCATTTATTTTTTGTATGCCCAAGCAACTGGCAATTCTGGCATCGCATTGGATTTGGAATGTATTCGGTAACCTTGGTATTGTACCAGCCAATTTCGACAGTGTTTGGAATTTGGAAACAGTCAAAAGTGAACAGCATTAATCCTGTTGCTTGTTTCTTTCCGTCTATCTGTTTTGTAAATTTGTACACTTCAGTTACTTTTTGCGTTTTCATTTCCAAAATTATTTCCGCCTTTTGTCGAATTAAGTTGGTTATGCAGAGTGATCTTTACTTGGCAAAGGTTGGACAGGTTTTTCGTGGCAGTGAATTTGTCAGCAACTTTTTGATTCTTTGTCAGAACTAGGATTGTTCCGTCTCTAAGTTCAGAGATTTTTTCATACTCAGTGCTTATTGCGTCAATAGCTTTCCTCAAAGCAAAAATACTTATTGATGAAAGGGGTTTATCTTCATTTTCAGGGGCTATTACAACGAATCGCGGATTTTTATAGTTATTGGTTTTGGGGAGTTCGGGATAGGGGTCGAAGGTATGGTATGATGGTTTGTTTCGTTTAGGACGGGGTTCGGAGAGCACAACTTCAGAGGGAAGTGAGCTGTACCTATTTCCCGTACTTTTACTCGGCCCTGAGGCCATTTTCAGTGGAGCAACTTACACTCGCGGGGATATGAAAAAAACTTTTCTGAAGAGCGAAAGAGTAAGATATATGTTTTTAGTTTTTGGGGTTTGGAGAACAGAGATCTGCGTAGGTGCACACAATAGAAAGCCGCCGGTGAGAACAATGCGTTAAGCACGAGAGCTAGTTTTATAAAATTATAATTACATCAGTCTTATACGGTGCCGTGACTTAAGGGCAAGTGACATAAGGCCAACTTTGCTTGTTTGGCCTTATGTCGCTTTACGAAAGCGTCCAACTTTTAAGAGTTGGCCTTATGTCACTTTGCAAATCTTTAATATAAATATCTTAATATAAATATTATTAAAACATTTTTATTAAAAAATCTTTAATATAAATATCTTAATATAAATATTATTAAAACATTACTCTGCACCCATTCGAACTTTTAATTACCTACTTCCTTTCTTTAAACCTTCACACAATTCAAAGCTGTAAATTAAATCAGTCGCACTTCCCATTTTACCACGCGTTGTACTTGACTTGTTATTCACTAATGAGAAGAAGAATGCGTGTAATGAATGTAACATAAGCATTATTTAAATATATTTGTGCATATATCATATCGTTTTTCTTAGAAGTTTTAAGAATAATTTTAATTTATTTTAACTTGCAAACTAACTAGGTAAGAAGAAAACATTTCAAAGTGACATAAGACCAAATTGGCCTTACGACGCTTTGCAAAGTGACATAAGGTCAACTCTTAAATATAAAATTGTGTGTTCGTCTCCATATTGTGATGTGATTTAATAATGTTTAAATAAAATTAAAAAACTAAAAAATAAATTTTATTTAATTTAATTTTATTTATTTGATGTTTGTTTTCTTTAATTTTCACAATATATTTTTTATTTATTTATTTTAATTAATGTTGACGCGACGCGTTTCGGACAATGTGTCCATCTTCGGGCGTAGAATATTATTGACTGCCAATGATGATGATCCAATAATCGTGTTGTTTCTTCTATTGTTTTTTGTAATTGTTGTTGTAATTTAATAATTAGTTTATTGTTATGTGTTTGTCTCTTTTTAATTATTGTTTTTGTTTTGGTAGTTTATTGCAGTGTCGTAGATTAGGTATGTTTCTTTTTATTGTTAATTTGTCGTTTAAAATGTTGTCTCGTTCTGTTTTGCTGGCTTTATAAATCTCAAATTCTTCTAGTGCGTCCAGATTTCTCCCTTTCTTGCAAAAATGTAATGGTGTAAGGTTTGATTCAAAGTTAGTGTATGTGTGGTTATTGTCCATTAGATGGATAGCAAAATTTGATTTTGTGTTATGTTTGGGTAAATGTTCAGAAAATCTATCTTTGAAGGTTCTGCCTGTTTGTCCGATATAAAATTTATCACAATCGTCACATCTGATTTTATATACACCGGAACAGTTTTTTGTGTCTTTTGTTGTTTTTTGTTTTAGTATTTTGGCTAAGTTATTATTTGTTTTGTACGATACTTGTATGTTAAGTTTATTTAGTTCGTTATTAAATTAAATTAAATTTATTTTTTAGTTTTTTAATTTTATTTAAACATTATTAAATCAACTCTTAAAAGTTGGCCTTATGTCGCTTTCATAAAGCGACATAAGGCCAAACAAGCAAGGTTGGCCTTATGTCACTTGCCCTTAAGTCACGGCACCGTCTTATACAATCGATTTATTTATTTTTATTTTATTTATTTCATATTTACATGCATAATAATATAATGAAAAATTATTAATCTTACATAAATTATTTCATTTGTAATGTAATAGGATTTTCAAATATATTTTCTGTCTCTAATATTTAGCCATGAGTTTTTGAATAAGGTAAGCACTTTGTGATATTAATATCAGTAGCAAGTGCTTTTAATTTGAGTATAAATTTTTTTTGTTTTTTTAATAATTTATGAGCCGCAATAAGGAGATAAGACTAAAGTGGTTTTAATTTGAAAAAAAGACGAGGAGTAAGTAGGCAAAAGTCGGCAAGGATGCGGGGAAATTGTATAGTGGAAACAAATAAGAAAGAAAATGGAAGTTTTTATGTAATGTAAGTTTTATTATTATTTATTATTATATAGCAATGCAAATTATATATATTTTTAAGATTTTTTATGTCATAACATGCAAAAGAGTTTCTACCTCTGATATAGCCATTAAGCATTTTTTAAGATCTTTTTAAAACTTTGGAAGTGTTTCTAACTCAAAACGAGTAGTTACAGGAAGTCTTTTTAAAATAAAAGGAGCAATAATCGTTACAAAGCGTCTGTAATGTTCTTTGTTTACTCTTTGCACTGGTATATGAGTTCTTGGCCTCAGAGCTGGAATTTCATTTCTTCTTGTATTTCGAAATCCACTTCGCAAAAAGAACAATCTCAGTACTTTGTACACATACATATACCGTAAAGGCATTATGTTGTTTGCTCTGAATAGTGGGAGTGATGGCTCCAATCTTGGTTTAAACTTCATAATTCTAATAATTTTCTTTTGGGCAATAATGAGCGGCTGAAGGTTGGTTAGGTAAGAACTACCCCAACAGGAGATACCATAGTCAAGGCGTGAGTTAACTAATGCATAGTAAATTGTGTTAAGAAGGCTCGAGGGAACTAATTTTCTTAGATGATAGAATTTGCTCATAGTTATGTAAATAACTTTTCTCACATTGCCAATATGTGCTTCCAATTCAAATTGCTATCTATAGTAATTCCAGGGTACTTAAACTCGGATACAGATTCTAGTTTTAAGCATGACTCAGAACAATTTAATTGATCGCAGGTAATATTGTGGTAAATTATATCGGTTATTGGAGCTTTATTTGAGAGTGAAAAAGACATTACCTTTGACTTGCTGCTCACTTTTTTTTTATAGAGTTTCTGCATACCATCCTGGCTTAAGCCAAGAGTACCTATCTTTGCATTGCAAAAGATTAGGCTCTATACTTTGCCTAGAAAACTAAAGAAAAGAAACAAAGTAATTAGTTAAAAAACTTTAAGATATAAACGATATAAAATAAAAAATCACAGAATTGTTCATGACAAAATGATATTGTTTTTAATAAAAATCTTTAGTTTTCTCTTAAATTGATTTATTCCACTTTCATTTTTTACATCACTCGGAAAAAAATATATATTTTGGCATATCCCGACATTTTTATTCTAATACTACATTTTCATTGGGCCAAATGAGGTAATTTCATAGCAAATTTCCCGATTCGATTCCAAATTAGGCACCTCATTTCCCATACAAAACCAAATTTTTAAATTATCTCAGTTCCACCTACTTTGGACAAAATTACGAAGATAGTCTGGTGTCAAACCAAATGAGTAAACCTAAATGAAAATACTTTTTTAGCAAATTTCCAAATAATCTCATTTTGGACCTAATCAAAGCTTAGTTTAGCTCTGACTTTCAAACACTTTTTTGATTAAAAAACAGGGGGAACTTAAACAAGGTATACATTTTTATGATCAATGAAAATTCAAATACATAATTTTGATACAAATTTGAAATAATCAAAATGTTGGAATACATAATTAAGAGATTGATTGTTATTGGGCACACGTCATCTAAAAAGGTAAGAAACTAATATTCTTCCCTCTGAAAAGTAAATCTTAAATAATTGACAATTTACTCAAGTTTTGCAAGGAAAAAAGTTTCAAGAGATAGAGATAGAGGGCAGTTTTTTAAAAGAAACTGACCTAGGTACTCAAAATACGAAAATAACTTTAAAAAACAAAACAGCACAACACTAATAGTGTTGTGAGTTTATTTAAAGCTAAAAATAAATTTTTTGTGGATCATGTTTGTATGCGTATACACCCAGAGAATATAAAATCAAAGAAAACCACTTTGATATAAGCAGATTTGTTAATGATTCGGGGTTGAAGACGATAATTTTAAAACCAAAGAGAAACATTCTTAATTCAACTTTTGTCCCTTTATAATTCAATGTTAAATCGACTACGGTTCACTTCAAAACAAGAATGAACCGCATTTTCAACGTAAAATTAAAGATGATCAATGTAAAGTTAAAGACGTTTGTGTAATAAAACGTTAAATCGAATACGAAACCTAACATTGCTATGATTTGGGATTAAGACACTAAAAAGGCAAGTTATGCATTCGTAAAAAAAAATCGAACTCGAAACATCAATCAAAATTGGACATTAGGATAAGAAAGGAGATGAAAATGGCCTCCAAGCGTCTGTTCGACTGTCAGTTTTTCTGCAAGTTTTATCTGTTGTTGATTAAAAGGGCTAAGAAAAAAGCTAAAAAATATTACTTGATAACTTTTTAAGGAATGCTTTGGTCGTTAGACTTTGTCTCAAAGTTCCTACTAGAAAAAATTGGTTTTAAATTTTTAATATTTTTTTTTTAATACCTACAATATTTTTCAAAACATTGATGTGTTTACTTTAATACAGCTACTAAGACAAAATTCAGAAAAGTTCAGATTAATTGAAAATAATGAAAGCATTTTTTAATTCAGCTACAAAACCAACCAAAAAATTAAGTGAAGCTTGTTCAGAAGATGTGACGATATGGCATTTATTCAGTAAATCATGCCCTCTAAATAATTATGATGATTATTAATAGGATTTTTGAAAGAGTGTAACGAAGTGTTACACTTTCCGCCATCCGACCGACTTTAATTTACCGCCGCCGGCATATTTAGAAGAATTTCTAACAACGACCAGCAAGTCTGTACCTACGACCATGGTGGTACCCTTAACTACCAAAGTTTACTGGCATAACCGTACAACTCAATCATCCGCCACATCCATTAAAAACAGCAATAACAACAACTTCATACAACCAGCACGGGACCATTAGTTTCATCAAATCTACCAGCCATCCACCGCCCACCCAACCGTCAACAGCAAAAGACACACAGCACACCAAACATCGGAACGTCACATTTAAATTTATATTATTATTATATTATATTTCATTAATTTCTTTTTAATTCACACTCAGTTCTTTCATAAAATATTACTAGTAGAGGCCAGGAAAATGCCAGAATTCGAAGCTTACCTACCCGTTAAACTTCCTGGTTTCCGACCAGAAGTGAAAGAGTAGCAAGATTCATATTAATTTAGTAATTAAAATCACTTCAGATAGCATAATTGGTTGTACTTGTGCACCTTTTATATCATATCTTTTTGGTATTAAAAGTAGTTCGTTGGTATTCGGTGCAATCACGCACTCCCTGCTTACTCCGGTAAGATCGTGGGCTGGTATTCGGTGCAATCACGCACTCCCTGCTTACTACGGTAAGATTGTTGGATGGTATTCGGTGCAGTTACGCACTCCCTGCTTACTCCGGTAAGATCGTGGGCTGGTATTCGGTGCAATCACGCACTACCTGCTTACTTCGGTAAGATTGTGGGCTGGTATTCGGTGCAATCACGAACTCCCTGCTTACTCCGGTAAGATCGTGGGCTGGTATTCGGTGCAATCACGCACTCCCTGCTTACTCCAGTAAGATTGTGGGCTACTTATATAATATTCTTTTCTTCTATACGAAATACCGTGTTATTTATATTAAGATCGAGTGTATTATAATATTATTGGCTAAGAACATTTAAATGTAATGCATTGTTAGATTTAAACACTCCTTTTTTTAAAATAAAGATTTTTATATCATACTTGAACATCAACAGAGTTCTTTCTTCTTAACCCCCAGTTTTACTTACTTACTTCGGGAAAACCCTGTACTACGACGAGCTTACCTCAGCCTTAGACAAAAAAGCATCACATTTTGGCGCCCGAGCAGGGACATAAGAAGGTTTATCCGAACTCCAACCGCCGACCGTCCGACCAAGAATCTTTCAAAGGCAACACCGACCGCCGTTTCCTGACTTATTTAAGAGCCCTTGAAAAGATTCTTCCGTTTCGTTTCGACGGACCAACCAGGAATCTTCGACAAAGTCCCACCGACCACTGTTCCCAGACCGAAGTGCTTTATTGATCAGTGACCCGTCTTGAAGCCAAAATTTGCGATTCCACCATGTCCGACTCAGAGGATCAGGACGAGCACTTACAGCACCCATATAAGAACCTGCGATTCATCCAGTTTCTGAGGAAAGCAGAACTAATTGAGATGCTGGGCAACCGCCAGCAAGGTACGACCGGGACCGTGAAGGAACTTCGACAGCGGTTGAGACGCTACCTTAAAAAATTCCGCGAACACGGTTCAACACAGAGCCTCTGTGCACATTGGGAGTCTCTAGTGGAGGAACGCAATGCTGCGGAACCAGAGACCGAATCGCATTCCGAAAAGGCTGCTGCCACCGATCCGACCGCAGAGGTTAAATCTCCCCTTTTTGTGGAGACCACCTTCATTATCCCCGCTCGTTATAAAGGAATGCCTATAGCAACTTCCGCCCGTCCGACCCTCAGGGGCGCGGTGACGATGTCCCAGCAAACCGCCGTAGCACCTTCAGGATCTGGTACACGGCAATATGCTTCAAATGCCGATACCGCCCCGGCGCGTTCATTTCCGCTCACCAGCCACCTCACTTTAAGCTACGATGCAGAGGTTATGACCACGGTTAGGAAGTGGGGCTTGAGATTTGATTCTTCAGGTAACCCGCTAGAGTTCTTGGAACGATTGACGGAGCTGAGACGATGTTACGGTATACCCCTCGACGATATGCTTCGCACGTTCCCCGAATTGTTTCGCGGGACAGCTTTGGAATGGTTGCGAATAAAAGGAGAGAGTTTTCGCCGTTGGGAAGATTTTCGGGAAGCGTACATCCGTCAATTTTTACCAGCCAGGTACATTCAGAAGCTAGAGGATGAGATTCTCAGGAAACGCCAAGGCCCCCGTGAACGAGCTAAGGACTACCTTTTATCCACGCAGTACCTAATCAGGCAACACCCGCGCATGACTATAGCCCCAAACATACCGGATCTTTGACAACGTGCGCCCCGAGTATCGATTGTATATTCGCCGCCGAGACTTTAAAGACATCGATGAATTGATGGCGCTGTCCGAGGAATTCGAGACCATCAAAAATGATGAAAGAAACCAGTGTCCATCTGTCGTCGTCCCTCCTTCAGCTCAACCGTTCCCGCGCCGTTCTCCAGCTGCCGTTCCCTACGACCGGGACACCCACTGTTGGAACTGCAAGCAGAGAGGACCCCGCAAAGAGACCTGCAACCGCCCGTTCCGTCTGTTTTGTTCTTTTTGCGACCAAGACGGAAGGCTGACAAAGGATTGTCAGTGCCGGCGCAACCCCGTGGCGTTGATCACGTATCCACCAGAACATGACCCCCGATATTTCGTACACATTAAACCCAGTTAAACACTATCGTCCCTACCTATTCGGAAGAAAATTCAAAATTTTAACAGACCATAGACCTTTAGTGTACTTGTTCTCACTTAAAGAACCTAGTAGCAGACTGAGTCGCATAAAAATAGACTCCGCTGATTTAAAGCAAGTATGTATCTGTGTTGTAACGAGAGCTCAATCAAAAGCAGAAAGTAAAATTCACGAACAGAAAGAAAGAAATAATATAGAAAACACGAAAACCGATGAACTACTCATAACCGAACTGTTGAAATTACCAGAACATGGACTTCAAATCATAGAGCTGAAGATTGTTGATAACTTTGAGGAAGATTTAATTAATTTCAAGGATATGGACATAATTATTGGTCCAAATAAAGTTTTAGCGTATATCCCAAAAGGGAATTTTTTACTGATAAAAAAGTCCAAGGACAGCACTACAACCCAATCGACAGTATTTGGCAAAATATTGTCGAGGGATGTGCAGATTAAATTGTATTAAAAAGATATATATTACTAAAAATGAAATAAGGAAGCTCGCATGCGGCCGCAAAGAGAGCAATATTAATGAATTAAAAAAAAAATATTAGGAGAAATATTTAAAGAAAGTAGTATTAAAGTGCACATTATAGAAAAATAAAATGCACGACTGGGTCGCACGAACTTGCTCTTATGATAAGCAATTGCGTAATGGCTGCATATATGGATATTAAAAAAAATTAAATAATTTCGAAAATTCTTTTATTTTTTAAATTAGTTTAAGAGTTTTCTCGGAAAAACGAAGTATGCAATAAAATTTCAAAGCTATACGGCAATCTAGGAAAAAAAATATTGAAAATCGTTGGACCAGTTTTTTTTTTTAAAGGTTATTTTTGAAAAACTTTTTCAAAAAATATTTTGAAATTTATTTGAGTATGCAAATATATGGCAATCTGTAGTTTACATTTGAAAAAATAATTTAAAAAAAAATCATATACCCGTTTCCAACATATTTCGAAAACCAAAAAAATTTTTGAAAAAATTATAAAAATTCAAAAAAAAAAGTTTTTGAAAAATTTGAAATGCCATACTAATAAAATTATAAATGACTTCCTGTGGCCAAAATTTTATTGAAATCGAATGTATAGTTTACGAGAAAATTTGATTTGAAAATATTGGTTCTATGAGAGGTACCGTTATTAGACAAATTTTGAAAAAAAATTTCAAACCAAAAGATAGATTTTCTTGCAAAAATAGCATTCTGAAAGTTTTATCAAAAGCGTTAGAGCCGTTTTTGAGAAAATCAATTTTTGTCTTCAAGATTGTATGGCAGGTGCCGTTATTTTTGGACCTAGAGCAAAAATAAAAAATATGTTCCGAGGGACGGCCAAATAAATCCTAAATACCAAATTTGAAGCAAATCGGCCCACCCGTTCAGCCTCCAGAGGCGCGAACAGACAGACAGACAGACAGACGGACAGAATTCCCAGACCCACTTTTTTCGACTTCTCCATCATCGTAATGTCATGTGTGATTGTTATCTCAAATTTTTTTTTCTGCACGAATCCATAACTTGCCTTATAGTACCTATAATCGCAAGTAAAAATATAGAAATAACTGATCCTTGTAAAAAGAAATTAATACTTAATGACTACCACATTCTTCCAACCAGCGGACATGCAGAAATAAACCGCATGCTACAAAATATAAAAAGAAAATACTTTTGGACAGGCATGCAAAACGATGTGACGACATACGTAAAGCATTGCCCAATTAGTCAACGAAATAAATATATTCAGCCAAAAAAGCAACCAATGACTATCACATCGACAGCCGAATCGGGTTTAGACAAACTATTTTTAGATTTAGTAAAACCTTTAGAAGAATCAGAAGATGGATTTAGATATATCTTAACTATACAAGATGAATTAACCAAATTCATCTAGGCAATACCCATTTCAAATAAAGAAGCAAGTACAGTGGCAAAAGCTCTGGTAGAAGTGTTAGACTCGTTTGCCTAATTAGATTAACAAGCACATGAGCTTGTTATTCTATGAAGGTTTTAAACAAGCACTTAAACTTGGTTAAACTGGAGAATATAACTTCAACTTCACACGAACTAAATAAAAGACACCAAAGACTTCACTCAAATTAATGATATTTTATTCATAAATAACATTGTCTTTTATAGTGTACTTAAAAATAGCTTACTCTACGAATAATAATAACAAAAATAAAGTATAATAAAACTAAGTCACAAAACTAGAACAATTTGGTAATCAAATTCGTAGGTGCACCGTCATCAACGTTCACGTACTGCTGGTTGACCTACTGACTACCTATGACATAATACGAATGTGTTAATTATGTCATTGGAACTTAACATTCTCTCCCGCGTTTAACGATGGTTCAACTATCTAAGTAACTGTTACAACGAAATCTGACTCCTGTTTTGGTTGTCGAGGCTTAGGCCTTGGTTTCAAGGAGATAATGGACGATCCGTTTGATTTTCGGTTGCAGGTAAGATAGATGATTATTGCGATTATCAACAGCAGGGCTAGATATCCAATTGTGGCGTTATGAAAAGTGTGAACTTGGAGCTTATGGGGTAATTCGAGAATTTCTTGATCAGCGATTATCTTGTGTAGGTCAGTGAGGTTTTTAAGTTGAATCTTGTATTGAGTGCTATTGAACGGCTGAAGCACTGACTCATGACGCATTGCTGTTGATATATCAGAGATGTTGCCAAAGCTGGTGTAGGATGTCTGTAGTCTTGTGGAAAATACGTTATGCCCTTCGATAGTTATGTGGTCTTGTTTCAATATGCACCCTGCTTGCAGTGTTAATATTCCGGAACCCTTTAAATTTATTTGTAGATTTCTTCTGCCGCAAATTGCTGTGAGTCAAGGCGGAGTTTTTGTAAAATATAGCCACTGATTATTGTGGTGCATTTGAATCCACGTCGAATTTGCTTCTGATTTCTTTAAGGAACATGTATTTCTTGTTTCGTTGTTAAACAGGCCCAATTCACAAGAGCAGACTTCTGCTCCCTTGCTGTATCTAGCTTGTAAAAGCATAAGAAGCGTTCTGAATTAAAGTTGATGCAAGATTTCATATCAGATGATTGCATTGGAAGGTATTGGTCGCGATGAGTATTTACAGCCAGCATTGGTGCACACAGATCAATGGTTAGTGCGGTGTTGCTGTGTACACTAGGAATAGGAGTCATCTTGAATAATTCGTAGGATTCTTGGTCTACTAGTGGAAGTGTGATCCAGAAGACCGCTTGCCTGTTTGTTACTCCACCTTTAACTGTCATTAGCCTATATAACTGTACGAGATCTTCTTCATTGATGGTTTTAAGCTCATCCTTGAGCTGGCGTGCTGATAATTAGAGAACTAACTTTCAATGGTGAGCGTCTGTTAATACATCAATTAGTGCTGATTGCATTCTTTGAATGTTAATCATTATTATTATGAGTTGCGAGGAGAGTGATGTAAAGATCTGAAATATCTTGAGTTGATGACTTTCCTCGCCGTTGTCACGAATTCTGGCTGTAATTTCTCTTAATTATGTGTTTATTTGGTCAAACCTATGACTGATGATCTCTTCATTTTGTCTAACCACGTTGATGGTGGAATCAATGACCGAAGTTTGATTTTTTAATAGATAAAGCAGATGGTTTTCGTTGTCTTTTACCTGTTCTATTATTTTCGTCATTCGCATATTCGGCATCCAAAACCCCAAACAGAGAGTTTGCTATGTTTCCGATGAAATTAACTGCTCCTCTTTTAGTTCTCTTTGCTGAAAAAATATGGTTTTCGGATTCGAGTTCATTCTGAACATGTTGAAATTGATTTAATGTGTTGACGCATATACTTCGTTGCTGCATTTGTTAGCACTCATGCAGATATTCCTGTGACCACCTTTTTCAAAAATCATGCTTCAGGTGTGAAACAAGATTCCATCTAGTTAACAGTGTCTGCTTCACAGGGGTTGCACACTGCACACGCATCAGTTTTCGCAGTAAGTGGTTCGCCGATCAGAAAATGTCATGGTGTTAAGGCAGTCAAATCGTTTGGATCGCTCGAAAGTGGTGTCAATGGTCTTGAATTTAGAATAGCTTCAGTTCCAATTAGTACCGTTTCTAGCTCTTCATATGTAAGAGATGCTGTTGACACACTCCACTTTAAAAGATGTTTTGCTGATTTTACGGCTGCCTCCCAAAGTCCTCCGAAATGAGGAGCCCTAGGCGGAATGAAGTTGAATTGTTGAAAATTTAAAATGAAACAACAACAACTTGTGTTTGCTACCACCAAGTTCATAGGCTGGAATTATAGCTATTTCACGGGGACCAACTCGATCATCAGACTCTTTTAGTGGTGCTTAATCGCTTTATGTTCAATTTATTTTTTGAAGAACTTTTGCCCGAGCTGGGCTTGAACAAACGACCTAGCGTGTGAGGAGCTAGTGCACTACGCGCTACGCCATCGCACCCACATGAAAGTTGTAAGCCAATTACAGGTTTTTTCGTTCTATCGAACTATACTAAACCAATTAGCATTTTCCTAAGCACACACAAGTAATTGTTGTTGTTTATTCAGGGTTCTTTCTATTTTCTCCTCTCTTTTTCATAAGCCAACGATTTCGATTGGATTCATATGAGGAGGGGTATGAGGCGAAAGGGTTGACACTGGTCAAGATTTAATTTTTACAATTTTTAAGTAGGTTTTTGTATGAAATTTTATACTCGCAGTTTAAGGCAGCTGCTTGCCGAATTTACAATTGAAAATTTAGAATGAAACAACAACAACTTGTGTGTGCTACCACCAAGTTCGTAGGCTGGAGTTATAGCTATTTCACGGGGACCAACCCGATCATCAGACTCCTTTAGTGGTGCTTAATCCCTTGTAACGTAAAATAATAATTGAAAATTATTTAGAAAATTTGAATCACCAACCGACACTGATCATCCTCACCCAGATATCCTATGGATACCCAAGTTCCATACCAATGTCCCATCGACAACTCAAACCGAAGAAGAAACCAGAAGAGACAAGATCCACCCAAACATCTTTGACTCCTATACCAAGGAACTGCATCTCCAACCTCGGCCTCCCATGTATCGGTGTACATAGCATCCCTAATCAGATATACTTACACATCGCTAACATGGTATCTTGCTCTTCCCGCTCCTTCCTCCTTTCTTCATAACTCCCATCTCCATCCCCATCACAGAAGCACGAGCCATCTAGCAGTATACCATAGGTGCTGACCACAAAACACCGTGGAACAGCCTAGAGGGTACCTGCCAGCATGTTCGCGCCTATCCGCTACAAGTAATCGGTGTTCTTCTTGCAGCTGTGTCATGTAGTAGCCTACACCTGAAACCATGGACTCTACTTAGATCCCTCACTCATAACTAGTATCGAAATGCATAACACGACTGAAAATTATCTTTCCGAAGAGTTCGCTTCAGATCGCATCCATTGCACTAGCTATGGCTACCTATATTCTGCATCGAAGGGACGGAAGCGATCCTATGCCAGCAACGACCCCTTTCTCATCAACTGTTCGTAGAGAACAGTCAGTAAGAACGGCATGCGACAACGTAGAACCGTGGTCGAGATCGACCGTCGCGGTGGCCGGCAGTACCATAGCCATGACCAGCTTAGCCAGGCCGTGGGCACTTGCTCCGGGATCTACTTGACCGGTGTTACCTCTATTTTTCACTGCCGACCGGTGAACTCATGGTGTGCGAGTTCGAATAAAAACTATTAAAATGCTTAAGGGCCCTCATAACCTCTGTCGACAAGACCATGCAGAACTGATTGTAAAGAAAGGAAGTTTCTAAATCGCACCCCTCATTATGAGTGAACATAGTCGAGAGGAAAAGAATCCGGACGGAATTACTATACTATTTCCTCGAACACAATTCGTAAGTACGTGCGTGATCGCAGACCATAGGTGATCGTGGCTGCGTGGCTAACTCTTCAACTTCCTACCATTCTGTTGCCACGATGTATTACAGAATGAAGGAGAGGTGACTAACACTGTAGGGAGGGAGGATCAGAGGTGTAGATCGATCCCCCTTGGTATCTCAACCCACCCAATTCATAAACGAAAATCATCTCTCTCGATTATGACCTTGGCTGACCGCGTACCTGTGAGTCCCTACGACTCAACATTATTAATTGGGCAGCCCCTGATTTAAAAAAGCAAGCACTAATATGCTCGCTCAAGTAACTAACCTATCTCAATTCTGATATCTAAACATGACACTAGACTCTAACTACATCATCGTTCCAAGAAAAAGATAATCAATAATTACTAAATCATGTATACGGTTCCTTGTTCCACCTGAAAGAAAGGCGAGGGTCACCACCCTCTCTACGAAAAACTTACTTAAACATCCTGAAATTCTAGAAAGATCTTCATGAAAATTTCCGGAATTATATTCATAAAATCAAAACGGCAAAATTTTCAAAACTCGTTATAAACGATAACTTATTTATTATTGTATATCTTAAATCTAACATGAAGAATAAAAAGGAAAGATGAATTATTGTAATTAATCTCCTTCAAAGTACAATCTAATCGTTAAGTTATTATATCATTGAATTTGACTGCAAATATTTCTTAATCAAAGGTGTTTAATCATACCTAGCAAATACTTCTCTAAATGTCTAAATAAAAGAAATTCATTAACAATTATTATGCAGTGGTTTCTTATAGACTAATCTTCTATATGCATTTAATGCGAAATACGAGATCGGTTCCTTTTCAAAGACTTCTACTATCGTAGGAAGAAGAAACTCAATCGCTTTTGTAATCCGTATTCTATTAGCGGACCGATAGTTAATTCTTATTTAGAATTCAAAAATAAAGCAGAATATTGTTTTATCTATCGCGGCATTAAATATCTCACCGCTGAGATGTTCGGACAAAGTAAAAAGTAAAAATTCAAAGTTGTCAGACAAGAGGTATTGTATTATCAAATACCCGGAACATTAACATAAAACACGAATAAACGAACTAATTTGAGACGGTAAACCTTAACACAGGAGAGTATTATAAAGGCAAATAGGGATTTTGTAATACGCATAAACCCGAAAGAAAACAATAATTAACCCAACTATAGAAAATACCATGCGAGATATGAACACAATTCGCGTTCAGATCACACAATCGAGTAAGATGTATATATATCAAGCAATCAATGTAAATATATCAATATATTCAAAGAACATGCAATAAATCTTAAGCTGTAATAACTACTACGATTGGGATAGTATTAGCAATATTGTTCAATTACGCTGTAACTGAAGTGCACTTCTAGAACAACCTTTGGAATCAATAGTTAAAATTTTAAATATTATTGTCATCTACTCTACTCTTTGATATACATATATAGCAATCTCTTGTATGAATTGCTCTTCAAGGCTGGCTCTATATTATGTGGTTGTTCATAAACGTTGCCTTGACGTTAATAATCTGTACCTAAAATAGGGTACTCGCGCTGTCTCAAACGATTGGGGACATAAACAATAGTAAACGAAAATCCAAACATAAATCGCAACGCGACTAGTGTATGGTTATCTTAATCCTATCTAGAGGATAGAATCGTTCTGCATACTTAAAAGCAACTCGCGTTATTATTTATCAACGACGAACGCATCAGCTGATGTGAAACGCGGCGTCCAAAACGCTAGTTAAATTGGTCGCTACCGACGCGGTATCCTATTGTCGTAAAGACAGTGAAAATGAAGAAGTTCGAAATTTTATATCCTTGGCTAATTGGCTAAATGGTCACTTGTGCCATCCCGTAAGGCTAGGTTTTCTTGTTTTTGTGAAGAAGTAGGTTCGGTTATTTTTGAATACCTTGGCAACAAAAAGTCGTAGAGCCATACGGTTTTCAGTGTTGGATTAAAGATTAATTGGAGCATTGAATTCTGAGAACAAAAATTATACTTAATTACGTAAAATTTTGAAAAAAATTAGTTTTAAAATTATTTTTTCAAATTTTTTTTTCAAAATTTTGAGTTTGAAAATTTATATTTTTTAAACTATTCGTTAAAAGAATTTAATTTAAAAACAAAATGAAAGAAGAAGTTTTTGGCTTTCCAAAAAGGTATAACACGGTGTTGTAAACGAAGCCGTTGATTTTTAATATTTTTTTTTACAAAATAAGTCAATTTTTCAGAAAATTGCCCCTCCCGGCTAAACGGGGGGGAATAGACCCCCCCTCCCATACGATTTTTTTCTTGTCTCAACTCAGCCTACACACTCTAGCTTTTTGGCACAACGCTCGTGAATCACCCTGTATAAGATATATACATATGTATATATCGCAGCCAATGGGTGGTGGAGGAGGCGTTAGGTCCTCTCACCAAGTGTTAAAACAAAATCAGTGATAATAAATGAAAGTATAAATGAAGTCTGCGTACACCACCGTCCGTGGTCGAACGCTTTGTACCATGAGTTTTCACGTACGTATGTAGGCTGTTATGAACCCGCCTGTGGGTTTTGGTGGAGCGGTATGTTACCTTCGCTCTTATTGCAATACACACACAAATACTAATTTTAAAAATGCAAGCTTTTACCTGGTATGTCCAGAGTGGGACTATATTGTTATATACAATTAAATAATATACTTCAGCAGCTGGTGGGTATAGATGCAGCGTATTATAGTTGCAGGATCATATTATAGCTGCAGGATACTATTATAGTTGCAGAATACTGGTGAATTATGGGACCGGCATCCGAGTTTACAAGCTCGCGCCAGACGTCCTATGCACTGCCGTCACAAAAATTCCTTCCTATTCGTTGGGGCCTACAGCCTTAACGTGACTGAGTCCCCCTCTCCAAGGATGGTACAGAGATGTGCCTCGGATAGGCGTTAATGCTGAGCAAAAGTTGGCATATATGTATAAAAACGATGCTATGAGGTATCGACGCAGAGGAGGGCGAGGGATATGTCGCTGGAGTTGTTGCAAACGTCGGCGAGCCGGCGAGCGGATCAACGCTCGATGTTTGCTCGTAAATTGTGTCCCAAACGTGCACACTAACCAGCAAGGTTGGCCTTGCTGAATTGCACGTGTGTTCTGCGGTGGGCGGTAGGATAAGAAAATCCAAACCAAAATCACATCACTCGAAGTATTCGGGCATGGAGTGCGCCCCAAAGAAAGAAGAAAAAAAAATACGTATTTCACTTTTGCTTTGTATTTAGTGCGCCATATGGCCTTCACGATTTACAGCACATGGTTAGTATGGCGATATTTCAGCCTGGTACGGGAATTCCATAATCTTTCCCAAAAAAAAAGGTATGATGACGATTTCTGGAACAATCCTCGCCTATCTCCTCGGATTCGTCGTCTGCTCCTCGTAGATGATGTAATTCCTGATGGGATTACCAAAAAAAACTCGCTGATCACTATAATTAACTTGTCTTACCTTTTTGGTCTCCAAAAATTCTAAATATAATACGATGTCTTCAAATATCTGTGCAATCAGAATATTTTCTGATTGCCAGACGAAATTAATATGGCTGCTGCTATGTTGCACAAAAAAAACTCTGGTTCTGATAATGTGTTGTGTCTCGCTCGGTATCTCTCTTCAAAATGATGTCTGCCGATAAATTTGCCATCCACACTAACACATTCTGTGTAGCCAACGCCTTGCTTTCCAATATATTTCCCCCTTTCCAATGGTTGATCTGGTTCCTTTTTGACAGCATAGATGGCGTGTGGCAGGAGGCCTTTTAGGGGTAATGCTCACTGTTCACTTTATCTAACATGTCTTATGGCTCGCATGTAAGTGTGTTAAACTGATCAAATTGGATGGAATAGCTTGTTGTGTGGTATGGGATCTATCCCAGATGACATATTTATGCTTTGTACTGAGTATACAAATAAAGGGATTTCCATCGTTGTCAACCTCTGGTATTCATATTTGGAAACTATAATTGTCATCCGTGGAATGTCACAAGAGCGGTGGAACTGTCAAGGTAGTACAAGTATGTTTATTGAAAATGCAGATTGATGCATTTCGTTCTGCAAATTCTCGGGTGTGGGGCGGGCTTTCTGGAGCGTTCAATTTTAACGTACGTCAAGTGTGGGATTTCGGCGTCGGTCTGGTGACGCTGGTGTAATAGCAGGTTAATGTTAAGTTTCAGTTTGACATGGTGAGTATTTATTGATAACTTGACCCTAGGATCGAAGAAATGTCGTTTACATGACATAAGGAATTACACGCATTGTCTTTCTAAATAGTGGCTATTGATAATTTGTGATTTCTATACGCTTTATACGTGCGGATTTCCGTCTTTTCCATAATGGAGACACATTTACATTGTGTCTGGGATATTATTGAGATGACTCTGTCGAACTATAGGTAACCGACTGACACTGTACGAAAGTAAGTTCAAGCCGACAAATCGAGAAAACATTCGGCCGCATCGACTGCTTACCTCGAATCGCTGCCTGACGTATATCTGGGGAAATTGTGGAATCCAATTCGGACGTGGAGTCCATTTTGAAATTGGATTCCCTTTTGTGGAATTGATAATGGTGGTTTCCTTTGGGCACTTTTTGCCCGGTGCGAGTAACTAAGCTACTCGTCGATAGGTGGCACTGGTGGCATTCACTTTGCCAATGACTGGCGAGAAAGTTTTTCCCTACAAAACTTGGAGTTTCGACTAAGTCCACTTAGTCCAATCTCCAAGAAAAAGGAGAATTTCTCGCAAATTGGAATCAGCACTCTTGGTTCTTTTACTCGTCGTATCGTAAAGACACTGCGACTCTTTTACGTCTAGTCGGTCGAAGACAAAAAAAAATTTTTACTCGAAGTGTATTTTGACATCCTTGGTGTACTCTATTGGTTATCTGAAATACAGAAGAAAATTTGTTGTATGTTAAACCAAGAGTCCCATGCACAGCTGAGAGCCGGACATAAGAAGAAGAAAAAAAAATTTTGAAACAGGTATCTCTTTGAATACTTCAGCACATTTGTACACTTCATCGGTAAATCTACCTAAAGGTCTGTCAAATGAAAATCATGGAAAAATCAGGTTAAAAAAAAAAAAACTTCTTAAATGACTTTATCAATGAGAATAAGGAAAGTCAGGTTATTTATTTGTAAGTCCGGGGTGTTATTGTAAATCCAATGCTTTAAAGAACTATCTCTTTAGATCTTTAGTATGACACGTTGATTTGTGTCCTCGCCTATCTTCCACTTCATTTAAGTTATTGCCACACACTTGGCTTACGCGGACTTTAATGAATTTAGGGCATAATTAAGCGCTTAGATGTTTTGTTGCGTCGCTTAAAACATGATTTCTTTTATAGATCTCATCACCTACTTTAAATATTACGTTTCTACTCCGTAGATTGTATGTTTTCTCATATGCCTCATGAGTTTTCATCAAAGCTTCTTTTAAATATGAATGAACGATGTTCTTGGCGACTTTGGGAAGCCAATCTATCTCCGAACAGTTCAGTCCACCCAACTCTCTCAACAAACGATAAGCTGCCCCATGCTCTATCATGCGTTGCCCGAATAAGGCTTCGTATGGGGACATCGAAAGAGTTGAATGCACTGTCGTACGCAGGGCACTACTGATCGAAGACAGATGGGCATCCCAATCCGTCTGTCGAGGATTGACATATGACCGTATGGCCGCCAAAATTGAACGGTTGACGCGTTCACTAGCGTTTGACTGGGGAGCATACACTGCCGTTCGGTAATTTTTGATCCCAAAGACATCAATGAGTTTTTGGAACTCCTTCCCAACAAATTGCGTACCATTATCAGAGAGTATACTCTCTCGTACTCCGTAAATCAAGAAAACGTCATCTTTCAGGAATTTGACCACGCTCGCGGCTGTTGCCTTACGCAGTGGTTTGATGAAAACGAATTTCGTCAGTTGGTCGAGCACGATCTCAATGTATACATTACCAGATCTTGACCTTGGGTACGGCCCGAGAAAGTCGACATACAAATGCTGAAACGGTCTGTCTACTTCAAAACAGTTTCCCATTTCGGCTCGTAGCGTCATGTTGGCTGATTTACTAGTCTTACACGTCTCACATCGGTCAACATATGATTTGACCTGCGTGAACATTCCTGGCCAATAGAATCTGTCTCGTAACCTATAAATTGTTTTCACCACCCCACCATGCGAAGCGCGCGGCGGATTGTGAGCCAGTGAGATCAGAGATTCCGTCATCTCCGATGGAACCAACAACTTCCAAGTTAGATCGTCGGCCAAGGGATTACCAACCGTATGTTAAGTGCGTTTGTATACATACCCTTCCGACACTTTGAGGTCAGGTAGTCGTTCCTGTTCCTTCCTGACATGACTGATGATATCAAGGTAACCTTCTGATTTAAAGGACGGATCCTCAAGATCGATGTGGAGTACCTCCGAGGTTCCGATTTGCGGTAGACATGAAAGGAAAGCTGACACTGTCAACTCATCGTCTTCATACGCTCTAGATAGAGCGTCTGGCACGACATTCAATGTTCCCTTTCTATGCTCTACCACAAAATCGAAGCCTTGGAGTCGCATACTCCACCTCGCTAATCTTCCGGTTGGATCTTTCATGGTCATCAGCCATTTCAGGCTGGAATGGTCCGTAATAACGCGAAAATGGTATCCCTCAACGTAAGATCTAAACTTTTATATACCTTCGAAAGCTGCCAAGCACTCGCGCTCTGTCACCGAACAGTTTCTCTGCGCAGCATTCAGTTTCCGGGAGAAGTAGTATATGGGCTGCTCCGCCCCGGATTCGTCCCGCTGACAGAGTACACATCCGATGCCAGTCGCGGATGCGTCGCATAGAATGATGAATTCTTTGGAGAAGTCTGGATTAACTAGAACAGGTGCTGAAGTGAACGCTTGTTTGATTTGCAGGAATGCTTCAATAGCTTCTGGACCGAGCTTGAAGTCTTTTCCTTTTTTCAGTGTCTCGGTCAAGGGTGCGGCTAGGGTGCTGAAATCTTTGACAAACCGCCGATACCAACTTGCCATACCGAGAAATCGGCGAACTTGGCGAGTTGTGGTTGGTAACGGGAAGATAGTAATAGCTGAAATCTTGTCAGGATCAGCTTTCAAACAACCCTGACCGACCTTATAACCGAGATAGTGAAGCTCATCAAAACAAAACTTCGACTTCTCGACGTTTATCGTCAGACCTGCATCCGTCAAGCACTTTCCGACTATCTCCAGAGTCTGTATGTGTTCGTCGAAATCCTTCGACACAACCAATAGATCGTCCAAGTACACAAATACTTGATCTCGTAATCCCGATGGAATAACGCGACTCATCAGGTAACTCAAACTTTGTGCCGCATTACATAGACCGAATGGCATGACCTTAAATTGGTACAGTGGTCGGCCAGTTACCGTAAAAGGGGTCTTTTCCCTCGAACTTTGCTTCAGCGGTATCTGCCAAAACGCATCCTTCAGATCCACGCTAGAAATATAACGTGTCTCTGTCAGACGTGCCAGCAGCCCCTCTATATGCGCAATTGGACGAGCATCTTTCTTTGTCACGGAGTTCACCTTCCGAAGGTCCAAGCACAATCGGTTCTTACCAGGCTTGCGAACAAGCACCACTGGGGAACTCCATGCGCTGGAACTTTCCTCGACGACTCCTAACGAAAGCATACGGTCCAATTCCACGTACATGAGAGTTTGTATCGCCGGAGAAACTGGATAGTACCTTTGCTTTATTGGTACGGCATCACCCGTGTCTATTTATAATGCTGCACTAGATTTGTCTTCCCGAGTCCATGGACTGCGAAAGAAGGAAATCTACGAAAAACAGCTTCTAGTCGTTCAGACTCTTATCCTCATTCAACTTCATCTGGTTGGTGGGTCTCTCGTCTGGCCCACCGGTCGTAATTCCTGAAAGACCCGCAATTATATGAGGTGCGATCTGGAATTTTTGCCAGAAGTCAACGCCTAAGTATAGACGTTGGCTTAAAGACGGCACAATATAAAGATAAATATCTTTTGTTACTCCCTTATACTGGATCAACGTAGTGATCACTCCTACTATGGATTGCTTATGTCCATCGGCCGTGGACACGGTAGTCTCTACCTTCCTTATCGTAACGTTTTTCTCCTTCAAATAGGGAAGTATGTCGGTGCCTAAGCAACTAATACTTGCTCCTGAATCGAGCAGACCTAAGAAATTGTCGCCGAACAGACTGACCGTCACATACGGACGTGGGTCGGTCGATTCTCGGCCTATGGTTGCTGAAGCGATGTTACGATAAGTAGTCCGCTTTCGATGGAAGCGCTCCCTTGTCCGTCGTATTCGTTTGGACATTTCTGGGTAAGTAACAATTCGCTTACGCACTTCATTATAATTGCGTAAACGTTCATGGAATGGTTTTCGGTATAATGGTTCTTGTAAATTATCTTTAGAATTCAAATTTGTACTGGGTTTGGTGTCTTCTAAGCTAGCGATTGTTCTACAATCATTGTTTGTATGGCTTGATAATTCATTATCATTCTTGTGTGGTTTCAAAATTGTGATTTTTGGAAGTTCAAGAGGCTTTGTCGGCTCGGACACTTGAACTCCGGGTGTGTCTAATCGGAGCGAACCCCCCCCGGTTGATGGGTTGTTCCTCCTCTCGTTTCCCGCTAGACATTTCGGATAGGACGGACTATATGCATCGGCTAATCCGCAACGGAAGCAAAATACTTTGTCGATTGGTTTTGCACAATCACGAAAACTATGGCCAAGAACTTGGCAATTCCAACATTTTTGCAGTTTACGATCCCTCTGGATCGCTTCGACACTTGTAGAGGGCAAAGCCACTACTAAATCCTGACAATGTTCTTCAATGATTTCATTGACAAATCGCCTTGCAGGTGGACGTTGTGCATTCGGCACGAAATTCGGACGGGTGTTCTCATACTGAGACTGAGCTTTTTCAATAGCTCGACAATAGTAGGCCAATTGCCTTGAACTGGACGGACTGTAGGTGATGAGTAGTTCACCCATGCGCCTACGGACATTGGTTTTGATAATTTCTATCAGTCCCTTTTCAGGTCTTGGAACTCGCATCCTGGAATTCAGGTGTTGAATGGCATCGTAAAAGTCATTGAACGTTTCACCGTTCAACATTTTGCGATCGGAGAGCTTTCGGAAGAGCTCGGTATCGCTTTCTAAACTGCGGTATTGTTCTACCAAAGTTGTTTTCAGTTCGTCCCACGTAGTGTGTTTGTTACTTTTCAAATACACCCAGTACCAAGATTCTACCGAACCTGATACGAAGTGATAAAAGTTTGCTGTAATTTCATACCACGATACACCATAACTATTGCGTATACACCCCAGGCGGAACAGGAAATCGTCGACTGACATATTCCTCCCATCGAATTTTAATCCCCACTTATGGAATTGATGATTGCGATTCACAGATGTGACATTCGATGGTGGTGGCCTAGGTGGCGACACAGCGGACTCGTCATCGAAATTAAAAGCGTTTAAACGAGTCATAAACTCGTCCAAATTTGAGCCTAGAGGCATTTGGACTGGATTGACTTCCGGCAAAGGCGGCGCTCTAGTGTGCTCATAATGTGGCGTGTATCGGTCTGCCAAATCAATTTCATCGATTGGTCTATACACGGACTGGACATGTCGGGACGTAGCTGGACCAGAAGGGACATTGTAATTTACGACACGTGTAGTGTCTGGGTCAACCAAATTGACCTGTCGTGTTACTTGTTGCGTTGCAGTAGCATTAGGAGGGGCCAGTGGTCTTGTAGGTGGAGCGACTGGTTTAGGAGAGGCGACAGGCTGAGTTGCTTTGACAGTACGTTTTTGTAGTAGTTGAGCTACTTGGTCAAGCAAACGTGCGTGACTTTTCTCTAGCTCTTCCGCCATAAATTGCTTATCGTTGACCCTGTGTAGGTCGATGGTAGCGGAAACTACTTGTTGAATGTACGCCGAATGATCAGCTGCATCTTTCCGTAACTGCTCTTCGGCTCTCCTTACCTCTTCGTCGTCTACATCTGTGCTTCTATTACCAGCGTTATCTCTAGGTAGACTTTCGACTTGGCTGTCTTCGTCATCAGAGGGATTCTCTACGACGTCGTCTTGGCCACGGCTGGGTTTAGGTTTCGAACCTCCAGGAGTCATTGGGACAAACTCCTTGTACTTTGTAAGATAAGTACTTTTAACCGTTCGTTTGGGTCTTGAGCCGTTCATTCAACCGCAACAAGAAGGAAATCGGTTAAATCGTGTCAAACGTGTAACTCAAGGGTTTAAAAAAAAGGATAATTATAATGTAGTCCGTGAGAAATTCCTCGAACGGATACTACTCGAGTGTTACAACAATAAATAATGTAAGTCAAAAATTAGTAGTAAAAAAAGTAAGTCAAAAGTGTAAGGGTGAGATATCTCAAGTATACCGTGAGCAAAACCTCTAACGGATATATTATCTCAGTAAAGTAATTCAAAAAAAGAAAGGTAAAGGTTGAAGTTGGGTAAACTTCAAAGTGCTTAATACTAAGGGTAAGTATTTGTGTAACTAATTTCGTCTACTGAAAGTATTAATTCCAAACTCTATCAGTTACTCAATGAAAAGTTCAAATGAATACCTAAATTGTATCTTAGCTAAATATGTTCTAAAATTACGGAAGAAGAATTCAAAAATAAAGAAAATAAAAGAAAAAATATTATATATTGATACTTAACTAATATTCTAGATCCTAATCTAAATTTATATAATAAAAAAAAATTAAACTCTAGCCTCACTGAACTAGACTCAATCACGGCGGGCTCTATCCCAAAAATTTATAAACTGTAAACTGTAAATTTTAAATACGGGCACTATCCCAAAAATTAAAGAAAGCGGGCACTATCCCAAATGACTAAAAAAAAACAAAACGGGAACTATCCCAACTTACACGTCCAATCAAGAAGTTACGTCCCAACTTGATTGACGGAAAACTCAAAAAAAGGAAATCAATACTAAACTGTATATACACAGCTGGTCAAAAAAATAGGTGTGATCAAATTTTTTCGCACCACTGTTGTCTTTGATGCAAAATAACTGTTTTTTTGATCGCAGGCCTTACAAAAAGTTCTTGTTTTAAGAAAAAACGGTTATTCAGTTGACACTGATGCTGAGCTTACTGCATTTTGTGTGTGTTATGTTGAGCTGTTCTATTTTCTTTGTTGCATTAGGATTTGGTGTTTTTAAGAAGTTGCTCATTAAAATAGGTGTTCTCCAAATAAACCCACAGTTTATATCTTTGTTATTTCAAAAAGAAAATACTAAATTTCAAGGAAACCTCTTTTTAATAATTTTACTATCCATAAATGATAGTTGTTAATAAATAAAATAATAAATAATAATAAATAATAGTTTATTAGACTTTTAGTATGGGTAGAAACGTCCACTGTTCGGCGGAAGAAAGACGGGTAGTTTTACAGCTAAGAAATGAAGGTAAGACTTACAAGTTTATAGCAGAAGCCCTAGGAAGATCCCAAAATTTTGTGACAAATGCACTCAAGGCCAGATTAGTGCGCGAAAATCGTGGGAGGCCGAAAAAAACATCAGTCACCATCACCACTGATCGCCGTGTCCTCCTTTTGGCTAAATCTAAACCTTCTGCTTCGTCAAGGACAATAGGAGCACAAATCAATAATGAAGTCAGTGCCCGCACAACTTGCAGAAGGCTCCACAGCTTCAACCTACCAGGAAGAGTTGCCAGGAAAGTTCCTTTACTAAGAGCAAGTAATATAAGGTCCCGAAAAGAATTTGCCTTAAACCATAGAAGTTGGAACGGACCTGAAGGAGCAAAAAAAATGGCGAAATACCTTCTGGAGTGACGAAACAAAAATTAATTTGTTCTCATCAGATTCGGGGCGTAATGTCAGGCGACCAAAAGGAAGGGACTACCACCCTCACTATACCCGGAAAACAATCAAACACGGAGGAGGAAATATAATGGTCTGGGGCTGTTTTTCCTGGTATGGTGTGGTAGTCCAGGAAAAATAGACAAAAAAATGCCAAAGAAAGGAAAAAATTAGATCCTGGCTGAAAATTGGCACGATCATTGGTAATGGGGCTCTTAATATAATGAGAGAGTTCCTCACCGATCCGATGACCGCTACGTAAGTTATTCAAGGTCAAAGGTCATGAAAATGGGTTTTTTCAAATTTACTCAAAAACGGTTAGTTTTAGAGAAAAAATTTGTTCTACAAACATGTTGCTGAAGCAATTTCCAACAAAAATGGTTATCATAATTTTGTCCCTAGCGTGTACCGTTAAAAAGTTATAGCACTTTAAAGAATCGTAAGTATCGCCCTATTTCGCATTTTCTCCCACATTACTGATAATTACTTAAAACCAGTTTGTTTTAGAGAAAAATTTTGTAGTACAAACTTGTAGATGAAGAATTTTTTCACAAAAACGGTTGTAGTATCTTGTTCGTAGCATGTACCGTTAAAAAGTTAGAGCAATTTAAAGAACCGTAAGTATCGCAAAAAGTAGCCCTATTTTGCACTTTCTTCCACACCACCTCAGAGGTAGAGTGACAGGCGCGTTTTTTTTTATGTGGTATCCCCCGTAGGCCTATTCCACTTTGTTTAGCAAACAAAATTTAGTTTAAATTATGAATTAACATCTGGCATAGGCATGTTAAGTAATGATTCGTCATTATCGTCCTCTGCATATGGATCAATTTGGACTGAGTTTGTACACGACTTTCCATGACATTGACCACAAACTAAAGAACAACTTAATCCCGCTTTTCGACAACCACAATTAGAACCGCAACCCTTACTACAATTACAAAATATTGTTGTAAGAAGTTCATTAGGTGCTGATTGAAGCAGAGTGGTTATAGGCTCCAAAACATTATTTCGTTATGCCCATCCCCAGCTTTCCGGATTAATATTATCTCTTCCCAACCAAGCTTGAACTTGATAGTACACTCTAAAAAGGTGTTGTTGAGCAGCAGCAGATGTTGGAGGAAGGGAAGATAATTGTACAGCCTTATTGAGCCTAGTCAGTCGGACAAATGTAGAATATCTTAATGCATCGTTATTATCTTCTTTTGAATGTGCTTTGTAAGATGCTAGAAGTAGACGTATACCATTTTCAAAAATAATATTTGGAGGACAATCGGCTCTGGCAAACACTTCGGCACATTTTATCAGATCGTCACTATTTTCGAAAAGGTTGAAAATTTTTAATTTGCCTTTGTTGTAGAGAGCAGAAGTTGAATCACAACCGGTAAATGCGTGCAAAAAGAAGATGTGGGCTTGACATTTTGGGTGAGCGGCTAAACTGTGAGTACAGTATAATTTATTTTCCATTTTAGCTTTACCTGGTTTTCGAAAATAGATCTTTTTGTCTTGAGGAGCGCGTGCTATCAGTATTGCTAGTAGGTCGACATCCTCCCCTACAACAATACTCGTGCGTTTCTCAGCTTTCTCTATGGCTGTTTCGATTATTAAAACATCTGCATCATTTTTGGCTTGCCTCACTAGGATGTTTACAGCCTTAAACTTCTCAGAAAACATAGCAATGAATCGACTTTTGTTGTTTGCATTAGCAAGAAATTGTTGTTGGGAAGTTGGGACTTTCATTGATGCATCGAACAAAATGTCAGCTGATGACGAACCTGAAGCACACCGACGACGCTGCTCTGAAGCTTTTATATTGATACCTTGATCTTTATAACCATCGAAAACAATGGTGACATCTTTGCCAAAATGCTTTTGTACATAGTAAATGTAGCTATCAAAAATTGCATGAAATGTGTTCTCTCGATTCCATAAAACACGGTGCAGTAAAAATCCTCCATCGATGATGTATGTTACAATATTATAATCGATGTTATCTTCAACTGGCTCTAACAATTCATAAAGGGAAGATTTTTTATTTTTTCGCATACCAACCTCATCAAAAAGTGACAATGGATAAGGAGCCAACTCGTATGTTAAAAATGTCTGCAGTTGGTCTTCAAATTGTTTAGTTATGCTTATTCGTTGAAAAAGTAACAGAGGATCAATTGCAACTTTTTCACCATGCACTTTTATCGAACTGTTGACAGTTAAAAGGGAAGCTACTCTGTTTGATCTTTTCAATTTAATATTACCAAATGTTAGGTTTTTCATACTCTCCATAGAAATAAGACCAATTTCATAAGCTATGTAACAGTTGATACTGTCATCACCGATGATTCCATTCGATATAGACATTATGTGAGAAAGTTTAGGGAAAGGGTCATGACATGAAAACCATTTGAAATTATGCTGCATTTTCGGGTGTAGTTTTTACGACACTGACGATGGACTATAACAGAGGTTCTGTCTTTCAAAAAATCTACTTTGTTATCACCTCTTTCAATACTCGACTCAATTAACGTTTTGATTCCACGGTCAACAGTTAAAATTTCACCTTCAGACAACGAATCACTACAAATAAAACAATTTTCATCCATTTTACCTGTTTTTTTTTTATATTTCCGAATAAAGTTTTAAATAATGCTAAAAAGAACACGTGCGTGCATTACCAAAAGATTATTTAAACTGATTACCAAAAAAAACCGGTTTTGGGTAAAATTTTCTCATCAAATTTTCTGATTGGTTACAAATATTTGGGCCCCAAAAATTAAAATTAAATTAATTTTATGGTCCGTGTATTCATTAAAATACTATAACTTTTTAACGGTACATGCTACGAACAAGATACTAGAACCGTTTTTGTGAAAAAATTCTTCATCTACAAGTTTGTACTACAAAATTTTTCTCTAAAACAAACTGGTTTTAAGTAATTATCAGTAATGTGGGAGAAAATGCGAAATAGGGCGATACTTACGATTCTTTAAAGTGCTATAACTTTTTAACGGTACACGCTAGGGACAAAATTATGATAACCATTTTTGTTGGAAATTGCTTCAGCAACATGTTTGTAGAACAAATTTTTTCTCTAAAACTAACCGTTTTTGAGTAAATTTGAAAAAACCCATTTTCATGACCTTTGACCTTGAATAACTTACGTAGCGGTCATCGGATCGGTGAGGAACTCTCTCATTATATTAAGAGCCCCATTACCAATGATCGTGCCAATTTTCAGCCGGGATCTAATTTTTTCCTTGCAAAAAGCTATTTTTCCTGGACTATGGGTCCCATATTCCGCATTAATAACGTATTGACCAAATACGGTTATAGGGATATCTTGGAAGATGTTATGCTTCCATTTGCCGAAGAAAACATGCCTCTCCGATGGAAATTTCAGCAGGATAATGATCCGAAACATACGGCGCATCTTGTGAAGGATTGGTTTCGAGAGAAAGAAGTCTCAATCGTTTCGTGGCCAAGTCAATCGCCTGATCTCAACCCGATTGAGAACTTGTGGAATCAGCTTAAGCGGAAACTAGGAGGTCAATATTTTCCAAATGGGAACCAATTGTGGGCTGCTGTCCAGAGGGAATGGTATTCTATACCCCAAGAAACATGCCAAAAGCTTATTGAGTCAATGCCACGCCGACTTCAAAAAGTTTTGGATAATAATGTCGTATACTCGGGTTATAAGAGAATGGTAAACGAAAATTATTATCAAATACAACAAATTTTGCATTCAAACTATCATTATTCTTAATTAAGGAAGACACACCTATTTTTTTGTCCAGGCGCAAATGTCTACACCGTCCGTTTTATTGTATAAAATTTATAATTACTTAATTTAAAAGCCTTAAATATTAATATTTCATTAAGTATTGATAGTCCTATGAAAACTAATGTTAAAATAATATTTAAATAAACAAAAAACATTAAAAAATTAAGTTTATATAAAAAAAATAATTGCACCTATTTTTTTGGCCAGCTGTGTATATCTCAAAAATCAAATAATACCTAAATGTATATAATGTTGTATTTCATAAAAGGATTCGGGAGGTGGTAACCCTCCTCTTCACAGGAACAAGGCGTACATGTATCGGTTCTGCAACTTGACCGAATCAAAAACCAAAAAAAAAAAAAAATTGTTAATCAAGAAAAAATTAGTGTGTGTAGACTTAATACATTACGACGTTCTACTGCTAGAAAACAAGCAATTACTCCTAAACGCAAGGTTGTTCAAGTAGGCGACGACGACATTGCGCTACAACAGACGTACATCGGGTATAAAACACCAACTACCGGTTAGCGCTACATGTCTCGTCGTGTACTGTCACTTCATAACATCTATTAATAACGACTAAATATTTCTAAAACAATCGGGGTAGTATAATAATTATCGAAGATAAGTTGACTTTTAGTTGAAACAAATTGGGTCGTATTCGAGCGAATGACCAGCTTCTGCAGCTGACGTGCGTCAGGCAAAAAGCACTAACCACCGGTCAGAAGACCTGCTCAATCTACACTCCTACGGCCGGAAACTCAGACATCACTTATTGGAAATGTCAACATCTCAGCAACTGACAATCAAGCAAATAACAGATCAATCCGGACAGAGATCGAAAACAACCCTCGGTGACTAGAGGTAGAGTAAAGTAGGTAGACCTAATGCAACAGACTGATTCAGGAAAGAATTCACTTAACCACTGGACAAAATAGTGCCTACGCCACTAAACTCGATAGTATTCCTCCATCTAAGAGACCTGAACAATGGACAAATAACTTTATCTCAAAACTGAAAAATTCTAAAAAAAGGAAATCTCAAAAATTCTTAACTCTCAACCATAGCACTCAGAATCGACTTAACTTAAATCAATTCTAATCTTGTCTTTATCAGCTTATTCGGGCCCCACGTTGGGCGCCATCTGTAACGTAAAATAATAATTGAAAATTATTTAGAAAATTTGAATCACCAACCGCCACTGATCATCCTCACCCAGATATCCTATTGATACTCAAGTTCCATACCAATGTCCCATCGACAACTCAAACCGAAGAAGAAACCAGAAGAGACAAGATCCACCCAAACATATTTGACTCCTATACCAAGGAACTGCATCTCCAACCTCGGCCTCCCATGTATCGGTGTACATAGCATCCCTAATCAGATATACTTACACATCGCTAACATGGTATCTTGCTCTTCCCGCTCCTTCCTCCTTTCTTCATAACTCCCATCTCCATCCCCATCACAGAAGCACGAGCCATCTAGCAGTATACCATAGGTGCTGACCACAAAACACCGTGGAACAGCCTAGAGGGTACCTGCCAGCATGTTCGCGCCTATCCGCTACAAGTAATCGGTGTTCTTCTTGCAGCTGTGTCATGTAGTAGCCTACACCTGAAACCATGGACTCTACTTAGATCCCTCACTCATAACTAGTATCGAAATGCATAACACGACTGAAAATTATCTTTCCGAAGAGTTCGCTTCAGATCGCATCCATTGCACTAGCTATGGCTACCTATATTCTGCATCGAAGGGACGGAAGCGATCCTATGCCAGCAACGACCCCTTTCTCATCAACTGTTCATAGAGAACAGTCAGTAAGAACGGCATGCGACAACGTAGAACCGTGGTCGAGATCGACCGTCGCGGTGGCCGGCAGTACCATAGCCATGACCAGCTCAGCCAGGCCGTGGGCACTTGCTCCGGGATCTACTTGACCGGTGTTACCTCTATTTTTCACTGCCGACCGGTGAACTCATGGTGTGCGAGTTCGAATAAAAACTATTAAAATGCTTAAGGGCCCTCATAACCTCTGTCGACAAGACCATGCAGAACTGATTGTAAAGAAAGGAAGTTTCTAAATCGCACCCCTCATTATGAGTGAACATAGTCTAGAGGAAAAGAATCCGGACGGAATTACTATACTATCTCCTCGAACACAATTCGTAAGTACGTGCGTGATCGCAGACCATAGGTGATCGTGGCTGCGTGGCTAACTCTTCAACCTCCTACCATTCTGTTGCCACGATGTATTACAGAATGAAGGAGAGGTGACTGACACTGTAGGGAGGGAGGATCAGAGGTGTAGATCGATCCCCCTTGGTATCTCAACCCACCCAATTCATAAACGAAAATCATCTCTCTCGATTATGACCTTGGCTGACCGCGTACCTGTGAGTCCCTACGACTCAACATTATTAATTGGGCAGCCCCTGATTTAAAAAAGCAAGCACTAATATGCTCGCTCAACTCTACGAAAAACTTACTTAAACATCCTGAAATTCTAGAAAGATCTTCATGAAAATTTCCGGAATTATATTCATAAAATCAAAAAGGCAAAATTTTCAAAACTCGTTATAAACGATAACTTATTTATTATTGTATATCTTAAATCTAACATGAAGAATAAAAAGGAAAGATGAATTATTGTAATTAATCTCCTTCAAATTACAATCTAATCGTTAAGTTATTATATCATTGAATTTGACTGCAAATATTTCTTAATCAAAGGTGTTTAATCATACCTAGCAAATACTTCTCTAAATGTCTAAATAAAAGAAATTCATTAACAATTATTATGCAGTGGTTTCTTATAGACTAATCTTCTATATGCATTTAATGCGAAATACGAGATCGGTTCCTTTTCAAAGACTTCTACTATCGTAGGAAGAAGAAACTCAATCGCTTTTGTAATCCGTATTCTATTAGCGGACCGATAGTTAATTCTTATTTAGAATTCAAAAATAAAGCAGAATATTGTTTTATCTATCGCGGCATTAAATATCTCACCGCTGAGATGTTCGGACAAAGTAAAAAGTAAAAATTCAAAGTTGTCAGACAAGAGGTATTGTATTATCAAATACCCGGAACATTAACATAAAACACGAATAAACGAACTAATTTGAGACGGTAAACCTTAACACAGGAGAGTATTATAAAGGCAAATAGGGATTTTGTAATACGCATAAACCCGAAAGAAAACAATAATTAACCCAACTATAGAAAATACCATGCGAGATATGAACACAATTCGCGTTCAGATCACACAATCGAGTAAGATGTATGTATATATATCAAGCAATCAGTGTAAATATATCAATATATTCAAAGAACATGCAATAAATCTTAAGCTGTAATAACTACTACCATTGGGATAGTATTAGCAATATTGTTCAATTACGCTGTAACTGAAGTGCACTTCTGGAACAACCTTTGGAATCAATAGTTAAAATTTTAAATATTATTGTCATCTACTCTTCTCTTTGATATACATATATAGCAATCTCTTGTATGAATTGCTCTTCAAGGCTGGCTCTATATTATGTGGTTGTTCATAAACGTTGCCTTGACGTTAATAATCTGTACCTAAAATAGGGTACTCGCGCTGTCTCAAACGATTGGGGACATAAACAATAGTAAACGAAAATCCAAACATAAATCGCAACGCGACTAGTGTATGGTTATCTTAATCCTATCTAGAGGATAGAATCGTTCTGCATACTTCAAAGCAACTCGCGTTATTATTTATCAACGACGAACGCATCAGCTGATGTGAAACGCGGCGTCCAAAACGCTAGTTAAATTGGTCGCTACCGACGCGGTATCCTATTGTCGTAAAGACAGTGAAAATGAAGAAGTTCGAAATTTTATATCCTTGGCTAATTGGCTAAATGGTCACTTGTGCCATCCCGTAAGGCTAGGTTTTCTTGTTTTTGTGAAGAAGTAGGTTCGGTTATTTTTGAATACCTTGGCAACAAAAAGTCGTAGAGCCATACGGTGTTCAGTGTTGGATTAAAGATTAATTGGAGCATTGAATTCTGAGAACAAAAATTATACTTAATTACGTAAAATTTTGAAAAAAATTAGTTTTAAAATTATTTTTTCAAATTTTTTTTTCAAAATTTTGAGTTTGAAAATTTATATTTTTTAAACTATTCGTTAAAAGAATTTAATTTAAAAACAAAATGAAAGAAGAAGTTTTTGGCTTTCCAAAAAGGTATAACACGGTGTTGTAAACGAAGCCGTTGATTTTTAATATTTTTTTTTACAAAATAAGTCAATTTTTCAGAAAATTGCCCCTCCCGGCTAAACGGGGGGGAATAGACCCCCCTCCCATACGATTTTTTTCTTGTCTCAACTCAGCCTACACACTCTAGCTTTTTGGCACAACGCTCGTGAATCACCCTGTATAAGATATATACATATGTATATATCGCAGCCAATGGGTGGTGGAGGAGGCGTTAGGTCCTCTCACCAAGTGTTAAAACAAAATCAGTGATAATAAAAGAAAGTATAAATGAAGTCTGCGTACACCACCGTCCGTGGTCGAACGCTTTGTACCATGAGTTTTCACCTACGTATGTAGGCTGTTATGAACCCGCCTGTGGGTTTTGGTGGAGCGGTATGTTACCTTCGCTCTTATTGCAATACACACACAAATACTGTTCATTGCCTTCACGACCTACATACAACAAAATGTTGACGACACAAGCAATGTTCATTGCCTTCACGACCTACAACAAAATACTTATGACACAGCAGGAGGCAATGACCAGCGCATTCTATTTTGTTTTTATTGTTTTTATTTTATGTTGACATATTCAATATATTAAATGTTATTGTAAACACATTGTTTGACCTAATTTATATTTGATTTGTAATGAATTGTTTGTAACCAATTGTTTGTTATTTAAGTATAAAAGAGATATAATGTCTATAATAAATTCATTCGTTCATTAACAACCAGTAGTGTACTATTGTTATCATTTTACGAATCTTCATTCCACAAGAACAAGTTCAAGTGCTTGGCTCTTGAATCATCATCAATCTTATTGTTTATGCACAGTAAGATACGTCGCAATCATCGTTCTCACTGTATTGGACAGTAAGAGAACCTTAAATCAGTCAATTGTATTGGACAATTCTGATTTCACAAAACATTTGGTGACCCCGACTACAAATCGTCAACCTAAGGGTTTGGTCAGCGACACATTACGAATCGAAGCTATTTGGAAAGATTTTGAAGCCAGAGACGAAGAAATTCGCTCATCAAATCTAAAAGTCGATGACGAATATTTCACCTCGTGTTATTTCGATAAAATTAAAGAGATAACTCAAAATTACAGGAAAATATTCAAGGATTCGCTTACTAAAGTAGAGACCAGCCAAAGCAAGGAGCCGCTAACTGAAATAGATTCCAGCGAAATTAAGAAGACACCTGAATCGCCCGAGGAAAAAGTAAAAACATCTGAGGGAGAAAAACAAACATCGCATGAGGTGCTTACTCTCATGCGACGCCAAAAGGCATTAATGAACTCTTTAGCCCGGCTCATTGACGGTCGAGTTAAGGAAGAAGTCCCCATACAATGTCTAGAGGCAATGAATAAACTCTGGAGCCAAATCGAAGAACTACATTATTCAATTTGGGAGAAGTGCGAAAACCCACTTACAGAGGGTTATGACATGAACTCTTATTCAGATTTTGAAATCAAAATTCTGAAGAACCGATCCTCACTTAAAGGATCTGCCAATAATTCAAAAAATGATCATCTGTCAGTACAGCTTCCAAAGATGACAATCCCGAAGTTTGACGGCGATTACCTAAAATGGCAAACCTTTTCCGACATCTTCACCAAGATGATACATAACCAAGATCTACCATTAGTACAAAAAATGTGGTATTTAAAAACAAATGTATCTGGTGATGCAGAACGCCTGCTAAGACACTTAGAGCTGACGGAGGAAAACTATCCGATTGCATGGAAGACTCTTCAGGATCGATTCAGCAACAAAAGAGCCCAGACGTTGTCCCTTATTCAAAAAATTTGGGGCTTGCCGCAGCAAAACTCCGAAGTAAAAACTATGAGAGAGTTTCATGATACAATTCATGAATCTTTAGCAGCTTTGAGGGCTCTTAGCATTGATACAGACTCGTGGGCTCCTCTACTCATTCATCTGTTAACGAAGAAATTAGACCGACAAAGCCATCTACTATATGAGCAATCCGTCAAAAACCCTCGAGAACTTCCAACAATGGAAGAATTTCTCAAATTCTTGAAGAACCGTTTTGAGGCCCTAGAAGCTGTTGGGGGAAAGGACCGAACCAAGGTGGTGTCCAACATTGCTTCCTCCAACATTGGTAACTGCAAGGTATGTGGAAATACGAACCACCCAATTTTTTATTGCGAAAAGTTCTTGAAGATGTCAGCCGCTGAAAGATTAAGATGGACGCAAAGACAACGATTATGCGTGAACTGTTTCAAGGCCGATCACACGGCAAAAACGTGTGTGTCACGAAGTTGCTCCAAATGCACAGGCAAGCACAACACACTGTTGCACTTGGTTCCGAAAATTCCACGACCATCCTACGGCAAGAGTTATCATAGCCGCAAACAATGGGCAATCTTGTGTGGTCAGAGCGATTCTAGACTCAGGTTCGCAGATCAATCTGGTATCAGAGAGGCTTATCAAACGCCTATCTTTATCACCCAAACCATCATCTCTATGTATCGAAGGCATCGGACGAAGAACACGAAGCTCCACAAAACGAGTCAACATCAAACTCCAATCGTCAATTGGAAAGTTCAACTGCAGAGTGGAAGCATTCATCCTTCCAAGCATTGTGTCACCTCAACCTACGCAGAATCTGGATACAACAACCTGGTCCATTCCTGAAAACATTAATCTAGCAGACCCAAACTTTCATCAATCCGACAAAATTGATATTCTTCTTGGAGCAGAATTGTATCATCAACTCATACGTCCAGAACAAATACGAATTGGTGACAAGATGCCATTATTACAGAACACTGTCCTTGGTTGGGTTGTGACAGGAAAAATTGAAAACGTAGCCTATAACAATGCTACTTGTGCAATCTTCTGCGAAGACGATTCTACGAATGACCTCATCGAAAAGTTCTGGAAGCTGGATGACTTCGAAGACTCACCAAAATCGATGACGACAGCTGAGAAATTTTGTGAAACACATTTCACTCAAACAGTAACCAGGTCTAATACTGGCCGCTTTGAAGTTCGACTGCCATTCCGAGAAAATGGTGAAGCCTTGGGTGACTCAAAGCAAGTAGCACTCAACCGTTTTATGTCATTAGAAAGATGACTAAACAAGAACCTATCATTGAGGAGGGATTATGTCAAATTTATGGAAGAATATGAAGCATTTGGACACATGGAACAAATCAATCCAACCAATATTCCAAAACACCACTTCTTCATCCCTCATCACTGTGTACTTAAACCTGAGAGCAGCACAACAAAACTACGTGTTGTTTTCGACGCATCGGCTAAAACCTCCACGGGTTTATCTCTCAATGATATACTCCATACTGGACCCACAGTTCAAAGTGAACTCTTCTCGATCCTACTCCGATTTCGAATGCATAAATTTGTGTTTACAGCCGATATCGAAAAAATGTACAGACAAATTCTGGTTCATGAAGAGGATCAGAATTATCAACTCATAGTGTGGAGGACGCAGCCATCAGAAGACATAAAATACTACAAGCTCAAAACCGTCTCATACGGAACCTCGGCCGCCCCCTATTTGGCAACCAAATGCCTGCAGTTTTTAGCCTCTCAAAGCAAAATAACGCATCCAATAGGAAGCCAAATTCTGTTAGAAGACTTCTATGTAGACGATTGCATTAGCGGATCCAACAGCATCACTCAGGCAAAGGAAGCTCAAAAACAACTAAGGTCAATCCTGGACAACGCCGGATTTAAACTTCGGAAATGGTGTGCAAACCATCCCCAATTGTTAAATGACATTCGCCCTGAAGATCAGGAAATCCGTCTTGACTTCACTGATGCCAGCCACTGCACAATAAAAATATTAGATATTGAATTGTATTGAATTAGTACTTATAATACAACATTGGCAACACAGTACCTTTTGCTATAATTATTATGTAAAAGCTTTTGTCTCCTTCTTTGTTAATTTGTTCCTTTTATTGTTAAGTTAGTTGCTTAATAAAATCTTGTTGAACTGGATGTGTTCCGAGTCTTGTTCCTATTTCTCCAACAAAGGTTATGGGCCCAGATAACCACGTTTTAATTAACAAGTACATATGATTTTTTTTTATTAAGTCAGTCTTAATTTAAAACATAAGCAATAAATTCGTGCGCAGTAAATTATTAGTTAATTTGGCGCGAAATGAGTTCGTCTTTATACCAAATCGAGAAACTTTCCAGCGAAAACTTCGATTGCTGGAAAATTCAGATGAGGTCAGTCCTCATACATTCGGAACTTTGGGCACACGTTTCAGGGGCCAGCACTAAACCTCAATTAGCAGCTGACAATTCGAATGCTGCTGAAATTGTTAGCTGGGTCAAAAAGGATGAGAAGGCCCTTGCAACAATCCTATTGTGCGTTCAGCCCACGCAATTGAGCCACATCAAAAATTGCAAAACTGCTATGGAAGCATGGGTAAAGTTGTCGGAGGTACATCAACTTAGTGGTCCAGCTAGGAAGGTAACACTTTTTAAACAACTTTTGGCATTAAAATTAGATGATAGTGCTTCAGTTTCAAATCATTTAATTCAGTTTTTTGATACGGCCGATAAATTAATAGAAATTGATATAAAGCTTCAGGATGAGCTGCTCGCTATCATATTGCTGTCTAGCCTTCCAAAAAGCTTTGAAAATTTTGTTGTTGCAATTGAATCGAGAGATTCTTTGCCTTCTATCAGTGTGCTGAAAACTAAGCTTTTAGAAGAAGGGAAGCGTAGAGATGAAAATCAGGAAGAGGTTAGCGGGGCTGCGTTTCTTATACGACAACAGACAAAGTCACATGATCCGAGAAATAAGCGTCGAGTGAAAGGCAAATGTTACATTTGCAATAAACGGGGACATTTTGCGTCATCATGTACAGTACCTAAAAATTCTTCTCATAAAAATGTGACGTCATCGTTTGGTATGCTTAACCTGCACAGTTCTTCTCTTCTTGATAGGAACAAATGGGTTTTGGATAGCGGTTCAACTTGCCATATGTGTTGCAATGAAAGTTTTTTCACATCCATTCGCTCCCACATAGAGAAAGTTCAGCTAGCGGCAGATTTTTCAATAAAATCGAAAGGGATTGGATCCGTTATAATAACTACAGATGATCGTACAATTGAGCTTAAAAATGTGCTTTTTGTTCCGCAATTACAAACCAATTTCATTTCGATATGCAAGGCGGCAGAGAATAATCATTTTGTTCGATTTTCTAACTCGGGTGCAGACATTTATGATAATAAAAATAATCTTATTTTGCATGCTGAAAAATGTGACGATCTTTATTTGTTAAACATGAAACACAAATCTCAAATTTTTTCTATGAATAAATGTGATAATGATTATTTGCTATGGCATGCACGTTTTGGCCATTTAAATTATAAAAGTTTGCATGATTTATATAGGCATGAAATGGTTAAAGGATTGCGGTTGGATAGTGTTCCTAGACAAATTGACTGTGATGTTTGCTACAAAGGAAAGTTATGTAGTTCAGTTTTTCCAAAGCATAATGAGGTTAGAAGTCAACAAATTCTAGAAATAGTCCACACAGATATTTGCGGGCCCATGAGGACCACTTCACTAGGAGGAGCGAAATATTTCACCCTTTTCATAGACGATTTTAGTAGAAAGGTTTTCGTTTATTTTCTCAAAGCAAAATCTGATGTTTTTGAGGCATTCAAGATATTTAAAGCTGAGGTTGAACGTGAAACCTATCATAAAATAAAAATACTTAGAAGCGATAACGGGCGGGAGTACGTCAACGCCAATTTTTCAAAATATTTGGCCATAGAGGGAATTAAGAGACAGTTGAGTGTGGAATACACTCCACAACAAAACGGCGTCGCTGAACGCGCAAATAGAACTATGATAGAGATGGCTAGGTGTCTTCTCCTCGATACCAACCTTCCTGATTCCTTGTGGGCAGAAGCAGTGAACACGGCTGTGTATCTACGTAATCGATCTCCAACCAAATTGCTTAACTTTAAGACTCCTTATGAAATCTGGCATGGAGTAAAACCATATGTTGGACACCTTCGTATTTTTGGATGTAAGGCATTTAAATTAGATAAACGGCCAGGAAAATCTAAATTTCAAGCCAGAGGTGTAGAATGCGTTATGGTTGGCTACTCTAGTGAGTCCAAAGCATATAGACTCTATGATCCCAAGACAAGGACTGTTTGTAAGAGTAGGGATATAAGATTTGTAGAAAATTCTGTACAGATAGGTCAGAGAAAGAACAAAGATCTTGTACTTATGGATTTCAAAGACAGTGAGCACACGGAAAAAGGAAATTTTGGAGATCTAAAGAATAAGAAATATACGAGTTATTGTTCAAATAATACTGAAGACTCTTTTAAGACGGATTGCGGGGATCTAGAGGACGATGACAACAATGCTGAGGATGATGACATGGTTGCAGAGAACGAAAACAATGCTGCAGAGTATAATGACAATATTGGTGAGAATGAAGACTATGTTCCAGATGTTGATAATGGTATAGCCGAAGGTGATGATAGCAGCGGTGTTCAAGACATTGATGAGGATGACGAATGTTGTGAAGGGGTACCAGGTAAGGCAAAAAGTCTAAGACCACGTTCGAAGAAAATCAACTACTACAACTACTTCATGAGCGATTTAAAATTGTGTAATAGCCCTCTTACAGTTAAGGACGTCTTTAGTAGATCGGACGCAAACGAATGGGAAGAAGCTATGAAAAATGAGTTTGAATCCCTAAAAACCAATCAAACATGGGACCTTGTAGAGTTACCACTCAACCGTCATGCAATTAAGTCTAAGTGGGTGTTCACAATAAAACATGATAAAGATGGGAACCCTATTCGGTATAAGGCAAGACTTGTTGCCAAGGGCTGCAGCCAACGTTTCGGTCTTGATTACACTGAAACATTTTCGCCAGTAGTAAGATTCTCCACCATTCGTCTTATATTAGCATTAGCAGTTGAATATGACCTCGAAGTGCACCATATTGACGTTTCATCGTCATACTTGAATGGTGAAGTTAAGGAGGAGATATACATGGAGCAACCTGAGCATTTTGAAGACGTTTCAACTGACAAAAAGGTTTGCAGGTTAAAGAAGGCTATCTATGGGTTAAAGCAAGCCGGGCGTGAATGGAACAGCAAGTTAGATGCAACACTTAAGTCTCTTGGTTTTAAACGTTGCTCTACTGATTCGTGTGTGTATACGAAGAACGAAAATGGATTTCGCAACATTATAGCGGTATACGTAGATGATCTTATTATTGCGTGTTCACAGAAAACCCATGTGATCAACATCAAACATGCAATAGGTTTAGCATTTGATATCGTCGACAAAGGTCCTATAGATTTTTTCTTGGGTATAGGCATCGAACGTGATAAGATGACAGGGTCTATAAGCCTTTCTCAAGAACAATATATCCGAAATCTTTTAGCTAACCACAATATGATTTCTACACGAAAATGCAGCACTCCATTAGATCCAGGGGATGTTCTAAGGAAATGTCCAAATAATTCTAAAAGCAAACGGGTGGAGTCAAAACAATATCAGTCGCTTATTGGGTCTTTAATTTACTTAGCGGTTTCAACGAGACCTGATATTCAGCATGCGGTGAGCAAATTAGCTCAATTTAATGTGGAACCCTACCAAGAGCATATGACAGCTGCTAAGCATCTTTTAAGATATCTTTTTAATACAATTAATTATAAACTCTCGTTTAGGAAAATTGGTGAAGCTCTGTGTGGGTTCGCAGATGCAGATTGGGCGAATTGTGTTAACGACCGTAAGTCATACACTGGGTATTTCTTCATGCTTGCTGGCGCATCTATATCATGGGAGTCACGAAAACAACAGACAGTGGCCCTCAGCAGTACTGAGGCCGAATATATGGCTTTGGGATCAGCCACAAAAGAAGCAGTGTACTTGCGGCGACTGACTGAAGAAATTGGATTCAGTTGTGCATTAGGAGGTCCAACTGTACTAAATGGTGACAATTTAAGTGCACAGCAAATAGTTAAAAATCCAGTATTTCATTCAAGGTCAAAACATATTGACATTAAGTATCATTATATAAGAGAAATTTCCATCTAATAATATGGTTGCAGATGTCTTAACAAAAATTTTATTGAAATCGAAACATGAATATTTATCTTTAGAACTTGGATTATCAAATTAAAATTAAAATATATTTATTAAAGGCACTGTTTTTGAGAGGTAGTATTAGATATTGAATTGTATTGAATTAGTACTTATAATACAACATTGGCAACACAGTACCTTTTGCTATAATTATTATGTAAAAGCTTTTTTCTCCTTCTTTGTTAATTTGTTCCTTTTATTGTTAAGTTAGTTGCTTAATAAAATCTTGTTGAACTGGATGTGTTCCGAGTCTTGTTCCTATTTCTCCAACAAAAAACACTTGGACTCGTTTGGCAACCTAAATCAGACGAATTATGTGGGAGGTCTAAGGTAAATGATACTTCCTCAATCACCAAACGTGTGGTAAGTTCCGAACTTGCACGAATTTTCGACCCATTGGGACTATTTGGCCCTGTTGTAGTTCAAGCCAAAATCTTCATGCAAAAACTTTGGCATTCAAAACTTGCTTGGGATGACGAGCTTCCACAACACCTCAAGGAAGAATGGTTCACCTTCAGAAAGGACATAGCTGATCTCGACCAAGCAAAAATTCCCAAACACGTTTTTAAGGGAAACCCTACGTCTATACAGATTCATACTTTCGTGGATGCTTCAGAACGAGCCTATGGAGCTGCGGTATATTTACGTTCAACATACCAAGATCGAACAACTATCAACAGGCTACTATGTGCAAAATCGCGTGTAGCCCCAATAAAACAACAAACGCTTCCTCGACTCGAACTATGCGCTGCAGTATTAGGAGCTGAACTCACCAGCAGAGTACGAGAAGATGTACGACTCCCAGAAGCACCAGTATTTCTTTGGACAGATTCCCAAATTGTTCTTTCCTGGATAAACTCAACGTCATCTTCATATCACACCTTCGTAGCAAATCGAATCGCAAAAATACAAGAACACTCATGGGGAGCACTGTGGCGTCATGTGCCATCAAAGGAAAATCCCGCAGACTTGCTCTCGCGAGGGATATCTGCACGAAACTTCATGTCCTGTCACATGTGGCTTTATGGACCTTTATTTTTACATGGAAATGAATCAGCTTGGCCACAAACATCTCCAAGGGAACAAGAACCTCATTCTGATCTTGAACGAAAAAGAAAACACATTGTTGCTATAGCACTACAAGACGATCCTCCAAGTCAATTCATCTACAAGATACAACATCGAAATTCGTTCAAGTTTTTACAAAATACCATTGGCTATATGCTGCGATTCATCAAAAGGGCCAGGAAACTCAAGGTAAATCCTGAGGGACAGAAGGCACTTTCACCCAAGGAGCTTAACGAATCTCTCATGACAATCATAAGGCAGATACAATCTTCTGAATTCAAAGGCGAAATTCAAGATCGTAAAAGAAATAAGGGCTTATGCAAATCTAGTGCACTTATAACTTTGGCACCATTTTTAGACGACAACAACGTTCTTCGAGTAGGAGGACGACTAGAAGCTGCATCAATATCATTTGATGCAAAACATCCAATATTACTCCCATACAACGAATCAATTACAAAGTTGCTTTTCAAATTTAAACATGACTCACACAATCACTGTGGACCGCAAACCTTATTATCCATTCTTAGACAAAGGTTTTGGCCAATTAAGGGGAAGATCACAGCCCGACACACAGTTCATAACTGCATTAGATGTACAAGAACCAGACCACACCTAATGACTCAAATAATGGGTAATCTTCCTGCCGACCGAGTTACGCCAAATAGACCATTACTTATCTGCGGTGTAGATTTCTGTGGACCTCTGTCGGTACACTTCAAAATCAGAGGTAAGAAACCACATAAGGTGTACTTAGCAGTGTTTTGCTGCTTCTCAACTAAGGCAGTGCACTTGGAAATAGTAACAGATTTAACCACTGAAGCTTTTATTGGGGCCGTGAGAAGATTCATTAGTAGAAGAGGAAGAATCCAGACGCTATATTGTGACAATGCAACCAATTTCGTCGGAGCCAAAAATCAGCTTGCCGAGCTCAAGGATATATTACACACAACAGAAGCAAGAGAAGCGATAAGGGAATAACCTTTAAGTTCATTCCACCAAGAGCCCCCCACTTCGGCGGATTATGGGAAGCAGCAGTCAAATCAGCGAAACATCTTTTACTCCGAACAGTATCTACAGCCTCATTAACCCATGAGGAATTAGAAACTGTAGTCATCGAAATAGAAGCAATTCTGAATTCAAGGCCACTAACTCCACTGTCAACTAACCCAAATGATCTTGCCGCACTTACACCTGGACATTTCTTAATAGGAAAACCTCTTACTGCACAAATCGACCCCGATATAGTTCCAGAGAACAAAAATCTAAGAAATCGGTGGAGCACCATCTGCTACCTTAAACACGAATTTTGGAAACGATGGTCAACAGAGTACCTCAATCAACTCCAACAAAGAAACAAGTGGAACAAGAGCCAACAAAATATAAGAATCGGCGACCTAGTCATCATCAAGGAAGATAACATTCCAACCCTCAAATGGCCGTTGGGAAGAATTGTCGACATCTTTAAGGGACAGGATGTCGTAGTTCGAGTGGTTAACGTAAAAACGCAGTCAGGAATACTAAAACGACCTATTCATCGTCTAGCTCCACTCCTTGAAGATAGCGAAGATGTCAACCAGAAACAGGAAGATGAGGACACACAAGCAGAAACATCACCAAAACGACGGAAAACATGCAATACTTCACTAATCACAACGGTAATTCTATCATTATTCTTGCTTCCAATGGTTATCGCATCACCGATAAACATTACAAGATTCAAAAACAATCCTGGACTATACTTCGAAAATCTTGGCTCCACTAACCTGATTGCAAACGAATGGAACCTAGTCACATATTATGACCTAGCACCCATCCGAGCTGAGCTTGAGGCATTCAACAACGGAACAAGGGCTCTCCAACACTTATGTAATCAACTACAACTTAGAACAACATGTAATGCGATGGTTACCTACCTAACAAATATGAAGATATCACTCCAAGGAGACACCAACTTAATCTCAAGACATCGGAGTACTAGAGCAGCAATAAACGTTGTCGGAAACATAGCTCATTCTTTATTCGGGCTACTGGACTCCGACTATGCAGAAGAGTTGTCTAAAACAATCGACCATATAAACAATAATGAGGCTCTTTTATTATCGATGTTAAAAAATCAGACGTCTGTCATCGACTCAACCATCAACATAATAAAGCATGATCAGCTTGAGGTTCGAAATCGCATAAACATGCTTCAAAACCAAGCCAACGAGATCATTGGAAGAATCGGAAATGCAACTGACCAGTTTAGAGTATTTCAAATTTTCACTACACTCGCAATGCAACTAATGATGATGGCATCTAATCTTCAAAGGGTCGAAGGCACGATTCTTAATACATTAACGGATGTACACTATGGCAACGTCAACCCTCTACTGCTTTCACCTACTCAACTTAAGGCTGAAATCATAAACATAAAAAATCACTTACCACTGTCACAAAAACTACCATTCGAGCAAGAAGATTTGCTCCAATTCTACAAAATATAAACAACGAAGGGTGGCTCCGCAGGAAAACACTTAATTTTCGTAATCACCATTCCTCTCGTTGAACAAGAAGCATTTGAATTATTCCAAATAACACCTGTTCCTTTAATACTTAACAACACGCTTCTGAAAATTAATCCAGCCATAGAAATCCTGGCCATAAACCGTCATAGAGACCAATATTTTCCAATGACTTTATCAGAATTCAAGGAATGCAACAAAGGAAAGGAAATGCAGTTTTTCTGCTCAAACCGAAAGGCAAAATATCACTCCGGTTAACAAGCGTTTAACTGTGAATTCTCTCTTTATCAATGACAGCGCAACATCATGTGAAATTGTTAAATCCATCAACAACATTCTATGGACCCAATTGAACAATAGAAATCAATGGATATTTGGAGCACTTCAAAATATTCACTTACAGCTGTATGCAAAACCGAAACCCTTCAAATGGAACTATATGGAGCTGGACTTCTCTCAATCGAGAGCGATTGCAGAACACGGAACAATCTGGTTACAATTCAAGGAACCCAGATGACGATAAGCAATGTACATTCATCCTTCATAAGTTTTGGAAACTTATCAGCAATAGCGAAGCCTAGTGATGTTCACGCAGCTTTAGATCTAATCCCAATTTTCAACAACACTCATATTGATTCACTAACAACACTCCAAACTCAACTGTCAACATTGCAAAATCAGAATCTCGCAAATCTCAATGAAAAAATATTTACGGACAACATTCACCATTACTCAATCAGCTATCTGGCTTTAATCATAGCAGTCTGTCTTGGGATCATATTTCTGTTCAGAGCTCGGAAGCAAGAAACGTCAAACGAAATTCCCCTTCCTTTACCGCACAAAACTCAATACAACGTCTCAGAGGTATAATTCTTGAATGAGTACCCATTCAACGCGGGGAAGAATGTTCATTGCCTTCACGACCTACATACAACAAAATGTTGACGACACAAGCAATGTTCATTGCCTTCACGACTTACAACAAAATACTGATGACACAGCAGGAGGCAATGACCAGCGCATTCTATTTTGTTTTTATTGTTTTTATTTTATGTTGACATATTCAATATATTAAATGTTATTGTAAACAAATTGTTTGACCCAATTTATATTTGATTTGTAATGAATTGTTTGTAATCAATTGTTTGTTATTTAAGTATAAAAGAGACATAATGTCTATAATAAATTCATTCGTTCATTAACAACCAGTAGTGTACTATTGTTATCATTTTACGAATCTTCATTCCACAAGAACAAGTTCAAGTGCTTGGATCTTGAATCATCATCAATCTTATTGTTTATGCACAGTAAGATACGTCGCAATCATCGTTCTCACTGTATTGGACAGTAAGAGAACCTTAAATCAGTCAATTGTATTGGACAATTCTGATTTCACAAAACAAATACTAATTTTAAAAATGCAAGCTTTTACCTGGTATGTCCAGAGAGGACTATAATGTTATATACAATTAAATAATATACTTCAGCAGCTGGTGGGTATAGATGCAGCGTATTATAGTTGCAGGATCATATTATAGTTGCAGGATACTATTATAGTTGCAGGATACTGGTGAATTATGGGACCGGCATCCGAGTTTACAAGCTTGCGCCAGACGTCCTATGCACTGCCGTCACAAAAATTCCTTCCTATTCGTTGGGGCCTACAGCCTTAACGTGACTGAGTCCCCCTCTCCAAGGATGGTACAAAGATGTGCCTCGGATAGGCGTTAATGCTGAGCAAAAGTTGGCATATATGTATAAAAACGATGCTATGAGGTATCGACGCAGAGGAGGGCGAGGGATATGTCGCTGGAGTTGTTGCAAACGTCGGCGAGCCGGCGAGCGGATCAACGCTCGACGTTTGCTCGTAAATTGTGTCCCAAACGTGCACACTAACCAGCAAGGTTAGCCTTGCTGAATTGCACGTGTGTTCTGCGGTGGGCGGTAGGATAAGAAAATCCAAATCAAAATCACATCACTCGAAGTATTCGGGCATGGAGTGCGCCCCAAAGAAAGAAGAAAAAAAAATACGTATTTCAGTTTTGCTTTGTATTTAGTGCGCCATATGGCCTTCACGATTTACAGCACATGGTTAGTATGGCGATATTTCAGCCTGGTACGGGAATTCCATAATCTTTCCCAAAAAAAAAGGTATGATGACGATTTCTGGAACAATCCTCGCCTATCTCCTCGGATTCGTCGTCTGCTCCTCGTAGATGATGTAATTCCTGATGGGATTACCAAAAAAAACTCGCGTTAGCGTGTCTGCCGCATGGCTTCTTTAAAAAAAATTCACCAACCATCGAGGCAAAATTATATATTATGCTTCGATGATCACTATAATTAACTTGTCTTACCTTTTTGGTCTCCAAAAATTCTAAATATAATACGATGTCTTCAAATATCTGTGCAATCAGAAAATTTTCTGATTGCCAGATGAAATTAATATGGCTGCTGCTATGTTGCACAAAAAAAAACTCTGGTTCTGATAATGTGTTGTGTCTCGCTCGGTATCTCTCTTCAAAATGATGTCTGCCGATAAATTTGCCATCCACACTAACACATTCTGTGTAGCCAACGCCTTGCTTTCCAATATATTTCCCCCTTTCCAATGGTTGATCTGCTTCCTTTTTGACAGCATAGATGGCGTGTGGCAGGAGGCCTTTTAGGGGTAATGCTCACTGTTCACTTTATCTAACATGTCTTATGGCTCGCATGTAAGTGTGTTAAACTGATCAAATTGGATGGAATAGCTTGTGTGGTATGGGATCTATCCCAGATGACATATTTATGCTTTGTACTGAGTATACAAATAAAGGGATTTCCATCCTTGTCAACCTCTGGTATTCATATTCGGAAACTATAATTGTCATCCGTGAAATGTCACAAGAGCGGTGGAACTGTCAAGGTAGTACAAGTATGTTTATTGAAAATGCAGATTGATGCATTTCGTTCTGCAAATTCTCGGGTGTGGGACGGGCTTTCTGGAGCGTTCGATTTTGACGTACGTCAAGTGTGGGATTTCGGCGTCGGTCTGGTGACGCTGGTGTAATAGCAGGTTAATGTTAAGTTTCAGTTTGACATGGTGAGTATTTATTGATAACTTGACCCTAGGATCGAAGAAATGTCGTTTACATGACATAAGGAATTACACGCATTGTCTTTCTAAATAGTGGCTTTTGATAATTTGTGATTTCTATACGCTTTATACGTGCGGATTTCCGTCTTTTCCATAATGGAGACACATTTACATTGTGTCTGGGATATTATTGAGATGACTCTGTCGAACTATAGGTAACCGACTGACACTGTACGAAAGTAAGTTCAAGCCGACAAATCGAGAAAACATTCGGCCGCATCGACTGCTTAGCTCGAATCGCTGCCTGACGTATATCTGTCACATTCTGTGGTTCTGACATACTCAATATTGCGGATATCTCGCATATGCTTTCAAATCGGTGTAATCACTATGCACGTAATTTCGAGTGTGCACGGAGTGCAAACTGAACTGGTGCAAAATACATTTGTCGTTCCATGGTGGCTTTCCACTGAAAACTTGGGAACGAGAACTTTCTAGAAGGCTAATGTAGCCTAGGGAAATTGTGGAATCCAATTCGGACGTGGAGTCCATTTTGAAATTGGATTCTCTTTTGTGGAATTGATAATGGTGGATTCCTTTTTGCCCTTTTTGCCCGGTGCGAGTAACTAAGCTACTCGCCGATAGGTGGCACAGGTGGCATTCACTTTGTCAATGACTGGCGAGAAAGTTTTTCCCTACAAAACTTGGAGTTTCGACTAAGTCCACTTAGTCCAATCTCCAAGAAAAAGGAGAACTTCTCGCAAATTGGAATCAGCACTCTTGGTTCTTTTACTCGTCGTATCGTAAAGACACGACACTTTTACGTCTAGTCGGTCGAAGACAAAAAAAAAATTTTACTGGAAGTGTATTTTGACATCCTTGGTGTACTCTATTGGTTATCTGAAATACAGAAGAAAATTTGTTGTATGTTAAACCAAGAGTCCCATGCACAGCTGAGAGCCGGACATAAGAAGAAGAAAAAAAAAATTTTGAAACAGGTATCTCTTTGAATACTTCAGCACATTTGTACACTTCATCGGTAAATCTACGTAAAGGTCTGTCAAATGAAAATCATGGAAAAATCAGGTTAAAAAAAAAACTTCTTAAATGACTTAATCAATGAGAATAAGGAAAGTCAGGTTATTTATTTGTAAGTCCGGGATGTTATTGTAAATCCAATGCTTTAAAGAACTATCTCTTTAGATCTTTAGTATGACACGTTGATTTGTGTCCTCGCCTATCTTCCACTTCATATAAGTTATTGCCACACACTTGGCTTACGCGGACTTTAATGAATTTAGGGCATAATTTAGCGCTTAGATGTTTTGTTGCGTCGCTTTAAACATGATTTCTTTTATAGATCTCACCACCTACTTTAAATGTTACGTTTCTACTCCGTAGATTGTATGTTTTCTCATATGCCTCATGAGTTTTCATCAAAGCTTCTTTTAAATATGAATGAACGATGTTCATCTTGGCGACTTTGGGAAGCCAATCTATCTCCGAACAGTTCAGTCCACCCAACTCTTTCAACAAACGATAATCTGCCCCATGCTCTATCATGCGTTGCCCGAATAAGGCTTCGTATGGGGACATCGAAAGAGTTGAATGCACTGTCGTACGCAGGGCACTACTGATCGAAGACAGATGGGCATCCCAATCCGTCTGTCGAGGATTGACATAAGACCGTATGGCCGCCAAAATTGAACGGTTGACGCGTTCACTAGCGTTTGACTGGGGAGCATACACTGCCGTTCGGTAATGTTTGATCCCAAAGACATCAATGAGTTTTTGGAACTCCTTCCCAACAAATTGCGTACCATTATCAGAGAGTAAGTATACTCTCTGGTACTCCGTAAATCAAGAAAACGTCATCTTTCAGGAATTTGACCACGCTCGTGGCTGTTGCCTTACGCAGTGGTTTGATGAAAACGAATTTCGTCAGTTGGTCGAGCACGATCACAATGTATACATTACCAGATCTTGACCTTGGGTACGGCCCGAGAAAGTTGACATACAAATGCTGAAACGGTCTGTCTACTTCAAAACAGTTTCCCATTTCGGCTCGTAGCGTCATGTTGGCTGATTTACTAGTCTTACACGTCTCACATCGGTCAACATATGATTTGACCTGCGTGAACATTCCTGGCCAATAGAATCTGTCTCGTAACCTATAAATTGTTTGCACCACCCCACCATGCGAAGCGCGCGGCGGATTGTGAGCCAGTGAGATCAGAGATTCCGTCATCTCCGATGGAACCCACAACTTCCAAGTTAGATCGTCGGCCAAGGGATTACCAACCGTATGTTAAGTGCGTTTGTATACATACCCTTCCGACACTTTGAGGTCAGGTAGTCGTTCCTGTTCCTTCCTGACATGACTGATGATATCAAGGTAACCTCCTGATTTAAAGGACGGATCCTCAAGATCGATGTGGAGTACCTCCGAGGTTCCGATTTGCGGTAGACATGAAAGGAAAGCTGACACTGTCAACTCATCGTCTTCATACGCTCTAGATAGAGCGTCTGGCACGACATTCAATGTTCCCTTTCTATGCTCCACCACAAAATCGAAGCCTTGGAGTCGCATACTCCACCTCGCTAATCTTCCGGTTGGATCCTTCATAGTCATCAGCCATTTCAGGCTGGAGTGGTCTGTAATAACACGAAAATGGTATCCCTCAACGTAAGATCTGAACTTCTGGATACCCTCAAAAGCTGCTAGGCACTCGCGTTCTGTCACCGGATAGTTTCTCTGTGCAGCATTCAGTTTCCGGGAGAAGTAGTATATAGGCTGCTCCGCTCCGGATTCGTCCCGTTGACAGAGTACACATCCGATGCCAGTCGCGGATGCGTCGCAGAGAATGATGAATTCTTTGGAGAAGTCTGGATTGACTAATACAGGCGCTGAAGTCAAAGCTTGTTTGATATTCAGGAATGCTTCAATAGCTTCTGGACCGAGCTTGAATGCTTTTCCCTTTTTCAGTGTCTCGGTCAAGGGTGCGGCTAGGGTGCTGAAATCTTTCACAAACCGTCGATACCAACCTGCCATACCGAGAAATCGACGAACTTGGCGAGTTGTGGTTGGTAACGGAAAGCTAGTGATTGCTGAAATCTTGTCAGGATCAGCTTTCAAGCAACCCTGACCGACCTTATAACCGAGATAGTGAAGCTCATCAAAACAAAACTTCGACTTCTCGACGTTTATCGTCAGACCTGCATCCGTCAAGCACTTTCCGACTATCTCCAGAGTCTGTATGTGTTCGTCGAAATCCTTCGACACAACCAATAGATCGTCCAAGTACACAAATACTTGATCTCGTAATCCCGATGGAATAACGCGACTCATCAGGTAACTCAAACTTTGTGCCGCATTACATAGACCGAATGGCATGACCTTAAATTGGTACAGTGGTCGGCCAGGTACCGTAAAAGCGGTCTTTTCCCTCGAACTTTGCTCCAGCGGTATCTGCCAAAACGCATCCTTCAGATCCACGCTAGAAATATAACGTGTCTCTGTCAGACGTGCCAGCAGCCCCTCTATATGCGCAATTGGACGAGCATCTTTCTTTATCACGGAGTTCACCTTCCGAAGGTCCAAGCACAATCGGTTCTTACCTGGAACTTTCCTCGACGACTCCTAACGAAAGCATACGGTCCAATTCCGCGTACATGAGAGTTTGTATCGCCGGAGAAACGGGATAGTACCTTTGCTTTATTGGTACGGCATCACCCGTGTCTATTTATAATGCTGCACTAGATTTGTCTTCCCGAGTCCATGGACTGCGAAAGAAGGAAATCTACGAAAAACAGCTTCTAGTCGTTCAGACTCTTCCTCATTCAACTTCATCTGGTTGGTGGGTCTCTCGTCTGGCCCACCGGTCGTAATTCCTGAAAGACCCGCAATTATATGAGGTGCGATCTGGAATTTTTGCCAGAAGTCAACGCCTAAGTATAGACGTTGGCTTAAAGACGGCACAATATAAAGATCAATATCTTTTGTTACTCCCTTATACTGGATCAACGTAGTGATCACTCCTACTATGGATTGCTTATGTCCATCGGCCGTGGACACGGTAGTCTCTACCTTCCTTATCGTAACGTTTTTCTCCTTCAAATAGGGAAGTATGTCGGTGCCTAAGCAACTAATACTTGCTCCTGAATCGAGCAGACCTAAGAAATTGTCGCCGAACAGACTGACCGTCACATACGGACGTGGGTCGGTCGATTCTCGGCCTATGGTTGCTGAAGCGATGTTACGATAAGTAGTCCGCTTTCGATGGAAGCGCTCCCTTGTCCGTCGTATTCGTTTGGACATTTCTGGGTAAGTAACAATTCGCTTACGCACTTCATTATAATTGCGTAAACGTTCATGGAATGGTTTTCGGTATAATGGTTCTTGTAAATTATCTTTAGAATTCAAATTTGTGCTGGGTTTGGTTTCTTCTAAGCTAGGGATTGTTCTACAATCATTGTTTGTATGGCTTGATAATTCATTATCATTCTTGTGTGGTTTCAAAATTGTGATTTTTGGAAGTTCAAGAGGCTTTGTCGGCTCGGACACTTGAACTCCGGGTGTGTCTAATCGGAGCGAACCCCCCCCCGGTTGATGGGTTGTTCCTCCTCTCGTTTCCCGCTAGACATTTCGGACAGGACGGACTATATGCATCGGCTAATCCGCAACGGAAGCAAAATACTTTGTCGATTGGTTTTGCACAATCACGAAAACTATGGCCAAGAACTTGGCAATTCCAACATTTTTGCAGTTTACGATCCCTCTGGATCGCTTCGACACTTGTAGAGGGCAAAACCACTACTAAATCCTGACAATGTTCTTCAATGATTTCATTGACAAATCGCCTTGCAGGTGGACGTTGTGCATTCGGCACGAAATTCGGAAGGGTGTTCTCATACTGAGACTGAGCTTTTTCAATAGCTCGACAATAGTAGGCCAATTGCCTTGAACTGGACGGACTGTAGGTGATGAGTAGTTCACCCATGCGCCTACGGACATTGGTTTTGATAATTTCTATCAGTTCCTTTTCAGGTCTTGGAACTCGCATCCTGGAATTCAGGTATTGAATGGCATCGTAAAAGTCATTGAACGTTTCACCGTTCAACATTTTGCGATCGGAGACCTTTCGGAAGAGCTCGGTATCGCTTTCTAAATTGCGGTATTGTTCTATCAAAGTAGTTTTCAGTTCGTCCCACGTAGTGTGTTTGTTACTTTTCAAATACACCCAGTGTTGAGTCAACAAAATCAAAATTAAAATTTAATGAAAATGTATATAATTGTACAAATTTTAATTTACATTATATGTATATGTATATAAAACAATGAAGTAATTAAATAAAACTGAAATATAAACTTATACATAATATATACATTTCAATTATTTCAATAATTATTTTAATCAATACTTAAGCTAATTTAAATAAAAAAACAAATTCAGCCGATCTGCAAAAAAAAAGATAGGTTAAAAACAACAACAATGTATGTACGTATACATACTTACCAGTAAACCGAATGTTATCGAAACACCCTCTGCGTAGACACTCAATTCGCATCGTAGGAACATTCAGATGAAGAAACATGAAAAAAGTACAAATTAAACAAAACATTACAAAAGCAAAAAAAATTAATGTACGCTTAAAATATAGTACACCCTGTAGGGACTCACATTAAAACAATAACAAACCAAAACAGCGAAAGCACAGATGTCCAGAGGAGTCTCACCATGTTATTGTTGATTGAATGATCTAAATATAAAAGGGAAGATAAATTAAACAATTAAATTTGAGTTAATTAATCACAATAAACAACAATTTAATTGAACAGCACACATTAAACGAAGAAATACATTAATTAAACACAAAAGAGGCAAACAAATATAACCTCAAAAAATATTGAAACTTTTATCAACAATAAAACTATTTATTTCACAAACCACAATAAATAAACATTTGAATTCACTTAAACATTATCCTAATATACGTTTAAACATTAAACATTGAACAAATCACAATTAATTAATATTATTTTGCATAAATAAATTTCGCACAACATGCGCACAAGACCTTCACGAATTTGACAGATTAACTTTATTGTCAGTGTTCACAGGGTGCACCATATATAAGGAATTTTATTCAAGGAACACGAAAATTTAGTCAAATTATTAAAAAGTTAATTATTTATTGAGTTATAAACAAATTATTAACTTTATAATAAAAACAATAAGTAAGAAAGAGAAAACAAGATGAAATAGAAATACATTAAAATGAAAGTAAATCTGCACGAAAAATTGCAAATGGCAACGAAATGGCATTGCCTGAAATTTATTTTTTTCTATGTTTATTCACCACGATAGGTATATAAAAAGTTTTAAACAATAAAAAAACATACAAAAACGGTAGTAAATATTAAAAAAGGGTAATATTAAAATAACCAAAGGATAATTATTATTGATTGTAGTAAAATAAACTTATTTCCTAATATTAATAAAAAAAACTTTCTATATTTTCATGTGGTGAATCCAATAAGAAACTTCATTATACCCAATTGGCAATGCTAGAACTGCCCGAAATATTAAAAAAGCAAGGTATAAAAGGCCGACAAAATTAACTATCATCCTCTTTGATTCTCCAACCGCAGCCCGTTGATACAGACAGCAGCAGCAATTATTTTATTATAAAAAAAGGTAAAATCAGTGGCAATTGTTTGACGATTTATACGTCAAATATATATCGCTGATATAGTTAAGCTTTATAACAAAAACAAAAAAAAAACCAACTAACAAATTTGTCATAAATAAAAATCAAATTGAACTTGTAATACGATTTATACGTCTCACATATATGGTTTGATAATTGTTAAAAATAGATTAACAAATTATTAATTTTTAAATAAAGTCAAATTGAACTTGTGGGACGATTTATACGTCTCACATATATGGTTTGACAGTTGCCAATTTATTTGAGATATACGTAGAAGTTGTTTAATGTTTATGCTTAGAAATTAGAATAAGAAATATCAGAAATCAATAAAGAAAATTTTAAATTGTTAATGAAAGTACGCTTCGTCTTTTTCTTTAATTTTTTTTTAAATATTCTTCAAAGAGAAATAAAATCTCTTAGTTATGTTATTTCACTTCGAAAAATATACATGGTGGTTCCATCCAGGAATGCGATACACATTAATAGTTTAATTGTTGTTTCTGATATTTCTTTGTTAAATACTAATAAATAATACAAGGCATAAACAATAAAAAAGTGATAACAATCGACGTTTACCATGAGTAAATTAGACGAGTTATTAGTAAAACAAGTTGTTTTAAAAACAAAACTTGAAAAAACCATAGAAAATGGTAAGAAAACGCGATTAGACAGAAGAACAGCCGGCTTTTTTAAACAAAAACTAATTGACTTGCGTGAATTGTGGCAAGAATTTGTCAAGCAAGACAGACACATCCACGAAATCATTATTAGTTCAGAAACGGAATGTGACAATAAATATATCAAGAAGCACCAATTTGATGACATTGAAACTAAATACTCAGAATACATGGGAGAACTCGAAGATGGTCTAAACAGCTCGTTGATAGAATCCAATCACAAGGCGACAATCCCACCTGAGTCACAGTTTACATATACTCAACTGCCTAAAATCTCATTACCCAAGTTCAATGGAGATTACAATTATTGGAGATCATTTCATGATTTATTCACGTCACTTGTACATCAAAACAAGCAACTGCAACCTGTGCAAAAATTACATTATTTAAAAGGCTGTCTGGAGGGCGAAGCGGAAAAATTACTGAAGCACACACCAATTACCAATGAGGATTATGCTCCAGCGTGGGCAAAACTCAAAGAGCGATATGAAAACACTAGGACGCTAGTTAATTTTCATTTGAAAGCTCTGGTAAGCCAAACAAAGCTCACTTCCGAATCAGGAAGGAACTTGAAAACATTAGTTGATACAACTGAAGAATGCCTACAGCAATTGAAGGCTCTAAAGGTAGACACGACCACCTGGGATGCATTAATAATTTATTTATTGGTGCAGAAGTTAGCATTTGCAACAATGCGTCTCTGGGAAGAAGAATTGGGAGATAGCAAAAATCTTCCAAAGTTTACAACATTTTCAACATTTCTTCACAAACGAATACGAGTCCTGGAATCCATTAGTAGTACTATCGGCGCAAAGCCAACTACAACCGCGATTAAAAAGGAAGGTATTCAAACATACCACAATAGCATAAATCTTAATTGCCCAGCCTGCAATGGGAGGCATTATGTGGCTATCTGTGAAACATATCTAAACATGGATATACCAACACGTAGAAAGACAATTCAAGCTGCAAACAGATGTTTAAATTGTTTTTCAAATAAACATGAACACGCTAAGTGTAAAAACAAAAAACGTTGTCAAAAGTGTCAGAAGGCACATCACACAACACTTCACCTCCATAATGCTTCGTCGAAAGAAACTCACGAAGAAGGGGGTAACATAAAACAAATACAAAATTATTTTGCGTCAAAGGAACACAATGCTTTATTACCAACAGCGTTGGTAACAGCAATCGACCGCAATGGTCATTCAACAAGACTACGATGCCTTCTAGATTCTGGATCACAAACATCCTTTATTACAGAGAAGGCCTGTCAAACCTTAAATTTGCAAAGCAAACGCACATCAATTCAAGTTGTTGGCTTGAACAAGAATCAATCTGTGAGCTCAAGACAGCAAGTTCAAATACAACTTCAATCTACCAAGCCAAATAAAGCATCAGTTGAAATAAATATGTTCGTTTTGAAAACAATCACTGACTTATTACCAACCAAGCAAATAGTCAGCACTAATTGGAATCATCTTAATGGACTCGAATTAGCAGATCCAACATTTTGGAAGCCAAGTCCCATCGATGCTCTACTAGGAGCAGATGTTTACGGACATATTATACGAGAAGGCATACGTTACGGACCAGAAGGAACTCCGGTAGCCATGAACACAATCTTCGGATGGATAATTATGGGACAAACGTCAAAAATATATGAAACAGCAGTCAAGGTATTTACAACTATAGTTAATCCAATCAACGACATTAGTCATCTAATGCAGAAATTCTGGGAAACAGAAGAAGTTCAAGTTTGCAACAAGCAAACTCCAGAAGAAAAAAAATGTCAAGAATTATACAAAGCCGATTATACAAGACTGCCAACTAATCAATATATGGTTAAATTACCATTTATAGAGTCCAATGGACCAAATCTGGGCACGTCAAGAGATCGTGCATTACAAAGATATGACTACTTGCAACGGAAGCTTAGCAAAAATATCGAACTCAAAAATGAATACGAGGCATGTTTGGACGAATATATAACAATGGGTCACATGGAAGTATGTAAACCACCAAAAGAAAATGAACCAAATTATTATATACCTCACCATGCAGTGTTTAAGCAAAGTACAACTACAAAGCTACGCGTAGTATTTGATGCATCTGCTCGGACAACCAATGGAAAATCATTAAATTAACAAATGCTCATTGGACCCACACTGCAACCTAAATTGTTTTCCATCGTTTTAAATTGGAGAAAACATAAAGTAGCAATAACAGCAGACATTGAGAAAATGTACCGCATGATTCGAATGCATCCAGATCATAGGACGTATCAACGTATCTTGTGGCGAGATCCACAAACAAAGGCTCAACAAGATTACCATTTGAACACAGTTACGTTTGGAACATCATCAGCACCATTTTTATCAATCAGAACGCTGCAACAACTAGCACAAGATGAAGAAAAACAATATCCACAAGCTTCAAAGGTTGTGTTCACCGACTTTTACGTAGACGATTTGCTAAGTGGAGCAGAGACAATTCCAGAATGTCTCGAACTGCAACAGCAGTTAATTGAAATGCTTAGTAAAGGTGGGTTCAAGCTCCGAAAATGGACAAGCAACAAACCAGAATTAATTAACCATTTGTCAGTAGAAGATAGAGAAGTTAAAGAACCTTTAGAACTCAACGAAGGTGAATCAATATAAACCTTAGGCATTCGATGGTATCCTGTAGAAGACTATTTCAAGTTCAACACTCACGGCCTATCAAGTACAAGAGCCAACACCAAACGTACTATACTATCAGAAATAGCGTCGTTATACGATACTGTAGGATGGCTCTCACCGATTGTGATAGTAGCCAAAATATTAATCCAAACACTGTGGATCACCGGCCTTTCTTGGGACAGTAAAGTATCCCAAGACATTGCTGCAAGGTGGCAAAATTTTAAAGAAGATTTACAAGAAGTCAATAAAATAAAAATCCCCCGTTGGATTGGAATATCAAAAAATAGCCAAACAATTCAAATACATGGTTTTTGTGACGCATCCATCAAAGCATATGCAGCTGTATTGTATATCCGAACCCAAGACGAAAGAAGTAACGTAACGACGAAATTGTTGACAGCTAAATCAAAGGTAGCGCCAGTAAAACCAGTTACACTTCCTCGATTGGAATTAAATGGAGCTTTACTACTAGCAAAACTCCTGAAAGTCACCGTTCAAGACATGCAATTACAAAACACTCCAATATTTTTATGGACAGATGCAACAATTGTTCTGCAATGGATACGTGAGCATCCATCTAAATGGAAAACCTATGTTGCTAACAGAGTGGCAGAAATCCAAGAAGTCTTACCAACTGAGCATTGGCATCATGTGCCAACGAAAGATAACCCCGCAGATTTGGCTTCTAGAGGAACGACAACACAACAATTATTAGATTGTAATCTGTGGTGGCATGGACCGGATTGGCTTAGCAAGCCCCGAATTAAATGGCCATCAAATCCAATTCAAAACAATGATACTAACTTAGAAGCCAGACAACCTAAGACAACGAATATGTTTGCACAACCATACAGTACAATTCTACCAACATATTCATCATATACAAAGCTCATAAGAGTCATGGCTACAGTACTACGATACATACAAAATTGTCACAACCCTGCTCAAAGGCAAACAGGTGCCTTAACCGCAAAGGAATTATCTCACGCAAGTATGAAAATCTCAAAAATCATACAAACATCAGCATTTCCAGTGGAATTGGATTGCCTTAAGAAAAACAAACCACTGCCTAAAAACAGCAAACTCATAACATTAAATCCGTTTATAGATCAAGATGGCCTAATTCGAGTAGGAGGTCGATTGGAAAATGCGAATATCACATACAATCGAAAACATCCAATCGTTTTGCCACGAGATCATAATGTTTGCAACTTAATCATTGAAAAAATACACAAGGAAACATTGCATGGAGGCACGTCATTAGTGCTTAATACTCTTCGCAATAATTTTTGGATTCTTGACGGAAAACGAGTCACAACACGACAAATGCATAAATGCGTTATATGTGCAAAACATCGAGCAGCAACAATGCAACAGTTAATGGGAACGTTACCGGCGCCTAGAGTTAATCTTACAAGAGCCTTTTTACATGTGGGCGTTGATTATGCCGGACCAATACAACTAAAAATGTCAACGATCAGAAAAGCAAAACATTACAAAGGATATTTTTGCATATTTGTATGTATGGCAACCAAGGCCATACATATAGAGGTGGTGTCAGATTTGACCGCACTGGCTATCATAGCAGCTTTGAAAAGGTTTGTTTCTCGACGGGGATTATGTACGGACATCTACTCAGATTGCGGAACGAATTTTAAAGGAGGAAAAACAATACTAGATCGTGACATAGATCAAGCCATTAAATATCGTCAACTATCTGTCTAACTTAAACATAAACTGGCATTTCAACCCACCTGCAGCACCTCATCACGGAGGATTATGGGAAGCAGGTGTAAAATCCATAAAATATCATCTGCGTCGTGTGCTAGGCACAACAATATGCACATTCGAAGAACTCACGACATTACTTGCGCAAATTGAAGCATGCTTAAATTCACGACCTTTATGTACATTACGAAATGACATTGACGATCTGGCGGTTCTCACTCCAGGTCATTTCCTCATCGGTCAAGCTATAAATGCAATCCCTGAACCTAGTCTCATAGCATCAACTTCAACACCTAACCAAAGATGGAAACATGTGCAACAAATGCACCAAAATTTTTGGAAGAAGTGGTCAACTGAATATTTAAATCGCCTTCAACAACGACCTAAATGGCTAACTAATGAACAAGGTATTAAGGTTGGAGATATTGTTCTCATCAAAGATGAAAATACCCCACCAACGACGTGGCCTTTAGGAATCATCGAAATTATCCATCCTGGAAAGGATGGACTAACACGAGTAGTAACAGTACGAACAAGATTTAATACTTGTCAACGACCAATCGTTAAAATATGCCCATTACCAATCGAAAACAATGAAACTACCATAACAACGTGTAATTGACCTGTTAAGTAGAACTTTGTCCATGTGTTGTCAGTAGTAGAATTGTATATGTTTAGTGTATATGTCAGCATAACTTATAAGTAATCGCATTTTTTCAGAAATAATGGACGCACAATGGCCAATTGGACCGTGGGAGGACTACCTCAACATTTTGGAGGAAATCAGGTTTTCTCCACCTCACCTACCCACACCATTGCAAACGCTCATTGAGGAAAATGTAGAAAGAGAGAAAGAAGACCCAAGCGGCATAGTCGGGAACTTAATCCCAGTAACCATCAACGGTTCAACGGTTGAGTCATTAAGTATGTTGAAGCCGTCGACAACCGTTGACGAAATTGAAATGCGAATCAACAACGACGCTCAAAGGTTTGTCACCAGGGAAGGAGAAGACCTCTTCATTTTTAAAAACACCTTGCAGCGGATCGACTTTAAACGTATACAGAATAGTAAAAGGAAACAATTTACCGTTAACCTGCCAGACAAATACCAGGTGCGGGTAAATGTTAATAGAGCGGGAAAAGTCGTTTTCCACAATCACCACCGCAAGGGACTGGAAAAAATAAACAAGCGAATTATTGAACGTGGTCGTTCAAGGGGGGGAGAATGTTGAGTCAACAAAATCAAAATTAAAATTTAATGAAAATGTATATAATTGTACAAATTTTAATTTACATTATATGTATATGTATATAAAACAATGAAGTAATTAAATAAAACTGAAATATAAACTTATACATAATATATACATTTCAATTATTTCAATAATTATTTTAATCAATACTTAAGCTAATTTAAATAAAAAAACAAATTCAGCCGATCTGCAAAAAAAAAAAGATAGGTTAAAAAAAACAACAATGTATGTACGTATACATACTTACCAGTAAACCGAATGTTATCGAAACACCCTCTGCGTAGACACTCAATTCGCATCGTAGGAACATTCAGATGAAGAAACATGAAAAAAGTACAAATTAAACAAAACATTACAAAAGCAAAAAAAATTAATGTACGCTTAAAATATAGTACACCCTGTAGGGACTCACATTAAAACAATAACAAACCAAAACAGCGAAAGCACAGATGTCCAGAGGAGTCTCACCATGTTATTGTTGATTGAATGATCTAAATATAAAAGGGAAGATAAATTAAACAATTAAATTTGAGTTAATTAATCACAATAAACAACAATTTAATTGAACAGCACACATTAAACGAAGAAATACATTAATTAAACACAAAAGAGGCAAACAAATATAACCTCAAAAAATATTGAAACTTTTATCAACAATAAAACTATTTATTTCACAAACCACAATAAATAAACATTTGAATTCACTTAAACATTATCCTAATATACGTTTAAACATTAAACATTGAACAAATCACAATTAATTAATATTATTTTGCATAAATAAATTTCGCACAACATGCGCACAAGACCTTCACGAATTTGACAGATTAACTTTATTGTCAGTGTTCACAGGGTGCACCATATATAAGGAATTTTATTCAAGGAACACGAAAATTTAGTCAAATTATTAAAAAGTTAATTATTTATTGAGTTATAAACAAATTATTAACTTTATAATAAAAACAATAAGTAAGAAAGAGAAAACAAGATGAAATAGAAATACATTAAAATGAAAGTAAATCTGCACGAAAAATTGCAAATGGCAACGAAATGGCATTGCCTGAAATTTATTTTTTTCTATGTTTATTCACCACGATAGTATATACCTAAAAGTTTTAAACAATAAAAAAACATACAAAAACGGTAGTAAATATTAAAAAAGGGTAATATTAAAATAACCAAAGGATAATTATTATTGATTGTAGTAAAATAAACTTATTTCCTAATATTAATAAAAAAAACTTTCTATATTTTCATGTGGTGAATCCAATAAGAAACTTCATTATACCCAATTGGCAATGCTAGAACTGCCCGAAATATTAAAAAAAGCAAGGTATAAAAGGCCGACAAAATTAACTATCATCCTCTTTGATTCTCCAACCGCAGCCCGTTGATACAGACAGCAGCAGCAATTATTTTATTATAAAAAAAGGTAAAATCAGTGGAAATTGTTTGACGATTTATACGTCAAATATATATCGCTGATATAGTTAAGCTTTATAAAAAAAACAAAAAAAAACCAACTAACAAATTTGTCATAAATAAAAATCAAATTGAACTTGTAATACGATTTATACGTCTCACATATATGGTTTGATAATTGTTAAAAATAGATTAACAAATTATTAATTTTTAAATAAAGTCAAATTGAACTTGTGGGACGATTTATACGTCTCACATATATGGTTTGACAGTTGCCAATTTATTTGAGATATACGTAGAAGTTGTTTAATGTTTATGCTTAGAAATGAGAATAAGAAATATCAGAAATCAATAAAGAAAATTTTAAATTGTTAATGAAAGTACGCTTCGTCTTTTTCTTTCATTTTTTTTTAAATATTCTTCAAAGAGAAATAAAATCTCTTAGTTAAGTTATTTCACTTCGAAAAATATACACCCAGTACCAAGATTCTACCGAACCTGATACGAAGTGATAAAAGTTTGCGGTAATTTCATACCACGATACACCATACACGCGTATACACCCCAGGCGGAACAGGAAATCGTCGACTGACATATTCCTCCCATCGAATTTTAATCCCCACTTATGGAATTGATGATTGCGATTCACAGATGTGACATTCGATGGTGGTGGCCTAGGTGGCGACACAGCGGACTCGTCATCGAAATTAAAAGCTTTTAAACGAGTCATAAACTCGTCCAAATTTGAGCCTAGAGGCATTTGGGCTGGATTGACTTCCGGCAAAGGTGGCGCTCTAGTGTGCTCATAATGTGGCGTGTATCGGTCTGCCAAATCAATTTCATCGATTGGTCTATACACGGACTGGACATGTCGGGACGTAGCTGGACCAGAAGGGACATTGTTATTTACGATACGTGTAGTGTCTGGGTCAACCAAATTGACCTGTTGTGTTACTTGTTGCGTTGAAATAGCATTAGGAGGGGCCAGTGGTCTTGTAGGTGGAGCGACTGGTTTAGGAGGAGCGACAGGCTGAGTTGCTTTGACAGTACGTTTTTGTAGTAGTTGAGCTACTTGGTCAAGCAAACGTGCGTGACTTTTCTCTAGCTCTTCCGCCATAAATTGCCTATCGTTGACCCTGTGTAGGTCGATGGTAGCGGAAACTACTTGTTGAATGTACGCCGAATGATCAGCTGCATCTTTCCGTAACTGCTCTTCGGCTCTCCTTACCTCTTCGTCGTCTACATCTATGCTTCTTTTACCAGCGTTATCTCTAGGTAGACTTTCGACTTGGCTGTCTTCGTCATCAGAGGGATTCTCTACGACGTCGTCTTGGCCACGGCTGGGTTTAGGTTTCGAACCTCCAGGAGTCATTGGGACAAACTCCTTGTACTTTGTAAGATAAGTACTTTTAACCGTTCGTTTGGGTCTTGAGCCGTTCATTCAACCGCAACAAGAAGGAAATCGGTTAAATCGTGTCAAACGTGTAACTCAAGAATTAAAAAAAAAAGGATAATTATAATGTAGTCCGTGAAAAATTCCTCGAACGGATACTACTCGAGTGTTACAACAATAAATAATGTAAGTCAAAAATTAGTAGTGAAAAAAGTAAGTCAAAAGTGTAAGGGTGAGATATCTCAAGTATACCGTGAGCAAAACCTCTAACGGATATATTCTCAGTAAAGTAATTCAAAAAAAGAAAGGTAAAGGTTGAAGTTGGGTAAACTTCAAAGTGCTTAATACTAAGGGTAAGTATTTGTGTAACTAATTTCGTCTACTGAAAGTATTAATTCCAAACTCTATCAGTTACTCAATGAAAAGTTCAAATGAATACCTAAATTGTATCTTAGCTAAATATGTTCTAAAATTACGGAAGAAGAATTCAAAAATAAAGAAAATAAAAGAAAACATATTATATATTGATACTTAACTAATGTTCTAGATCCTAATCTAAATTTATATAATCAAAAAAAAATTAAACTCTAGCCTCACTGAACTAGACTCAATCACGGCGGGCTCTATCCCAAAAATTTATAAGCTGTAAACAGTAAATTTTAAATACGACCACTATCCCAAAAATTAAAGAAAGCGGGCACTATCCCAAATGACTAAAAAAAACAAAACGGGCACTATGATTGACGGAAAACTCAAAAAAAAGGAAATCAATACTAAACTGTATATGTATCTCAAAAATCAAATAATACCTAAATGTATATAATGTTGTATTGCATAAAAGGATTCGGGAGGTGGTAACCCTCCTGTTCACAGGAACAAGGCGTACATGTATCGGTTCTGCAACTTGACCGAATCAAAAACCAAAAAAAAAATTGTTAATCAAGAAAAAATTAGTGTGTGTAGACTTAATACATTACGACGTTCTACTGCTAGAAAACAAGCAATTACTCCTAAACGCAAGGTTGTTCATGTAGGCGACGACGACATTGCGCTACAACAGACGTACATCGGGTATAAAACACCAACTACCGGTTAGCGCTACATGTCTCGTCGTGTACTGTCACTTCATAACATCTATTATTAACGACTGAATATTTCTAAAACAATCGGGGTAGTATAATAACTATCGAAGATAAGTTGACTTGTAGTTGAAACAAATTGGGTCGTATTCGAGCGAATGACCAGCTTCTGCAGCTGACGTGCGTCAGGCAAAAAGCACTAACCACCGGTCAGAAGACCTGCTCAATCTACTCTCCTACGGCCGGAAACTCAGACATCACTTATTGGAAATGTCAACATCTCAGCAACTGACAATCAAGCAAATAACAGCTCAATCCGGACAGAGATCGAAAACAACCCTCGGTGGCTAGAGGTAGAGTAAAGTAGGTAGACCTAATGCAACAGACTGATTCAGGAAAGAATTCACTAAACCACTGGACAAAATAGTGCCTACGCCACTAAACTCGATAGTATTCCTCCATCTAAGAGACCTGAACAATGGACAAATAACTTTATCTCAAAACTGAAAAATTCTAAAAAAAAGGAAATCTCAAAAATTCTTAACTCTCAACCATAGCACTCAGAATCGACCTAACTTAAATCAATTCTTATCTTGTCTTTATCAGCTAATTCGGGCCCCACGTTGGGCGCCATCTGTAACGTAAAATAATAATTGAAAATTATTTAGAAAATTTGAATCACCAACCGACACTGATCATCCTCACCCAGATATCCTATGGATACCCAAGTTCCATACCAATGTCCCATCGACAACTCAAACCGAAGAAGAAACCAGAAGAGACAAGATCCACCCAAACATCTTTGACTCCTATACCAAGGAACTGCATCTCCAACCTCGGCCTCCCATGTATCGGTGTACATAGCATCCCTAATCAGATATACTTACGCATCGCTAACATGGTATCTTGCTCTTCCCGCTCCTTCCTCCTTTCTTCATAACTCCCATCTCCATCCCCATCACAGAAGCACGAACCATCTAGCAGTATACCATAGGTGCTGACCACAAAACACCGTGGAACAGCCTAGAGGGTACCTGCCAGCATGTTCGCGCCTATCCGCTACAAGTATTCGGTGTTCTTCTTGCAGCTGTGTCATGTAGTAGCCTACACCTGAAACCATGGACTCTACTTAGATCCCTCACTCATAACTAGTATCGAAATGCATAACACACTACTGACAATTATCTTTCCGAAGAGTTCGCTTCAGATCGCATCCATTGCACTAGCTATGGCTACCTATATTCTGCATCGAAGGGACGGAAGCGATCCTATGCCAGCAACGCCCCCTTTCTCATCAACTGTTCGTAGAGAACAGTCAGTAAGAACGGCATGCGACAACGTAGAACCGTGGTCGAGATCGACCGTCGCGGTGGCCGGCAGTACCATAGCCATGACCAGCTCAGCCAGGCCGTGGGCACTTGCTCCGGGATCTACTTGACCGGTGTTACCTCTATTTTTCACTGCCGACCGGTGAACTCATGGTGTGCGAGTTCGAATAAAAACTATTAAAATGCTTAATGGCCCTCATAACCTCTGTCGACAAGACCATGCAGAACTGATTGTAAAGAAAGGAAGTTTCTAAATCGCACCCCTCATTATGAGTGAACATAGTCGAGAGGAAAAGAATCCGGACGGAATTACTATACTATCTCCTCGAACACAATTCGTAAGTACGTGCGTGATCGCAGACCATAGGTGATCGTGGCTGCGTGGCTAACTCTTCAACTTCCTACCATTCTGTTGCCACGATGTATTACAGAATGAAGGAGAGGTGACTAACACTGTAGGGAGGGAGGATCAGAGGTGTAGATCGATCCCCCTTGGTATCTCAACCCACCCAATTCATAAACGAAAATCATCTCTCTCGATTATGACCTTGGCTGACCGCGTACCTGTGAGTCCCTACGACTCAACATTATTAATTGGGCAGCCCCTGATTTAAAAAAGCAAGCACTAATGTGCTCGCTCAAGTAACTAACCTATCTCAATTCTGATATCTAAACATGACACTAGACTCTAACTACATCATCGTTCCAAGAAAAAGATAATGACTATCCTCACAATAATTACTAAATCATGTACGGTTCCTTGTTCCACCTGAAAGAAAGGCGAGGGTCACCACCCTCCCTACGAAAAACTTACTTAAACATCCTGAAATTCTAGAAAGATCTTCATGAAAATTTCCGGAATTATATTCATAAAATCAAAAAGGCAAAATTTTCAAAACTCGTTATAAACGATAACTTATTTATTATTGTATATCTTAAATCTAACATGAAGAATAAAAAGGAAAGATGAATTATTGTAATCAATCTCCTTCAAAGTACAATCTAATCGTTAAGTTATTATATCATTGAATTTGACTGCAAATATTTCTTAATCAAAGGTGTTTAATTATACCTAGCAAATATTTCTCTAAATGTCTAAATAAAAGAAATTCATTAACAATTATTATGCTGTGGTTTCTTATAGACTAATCTACTATATGCATTTAATGCGAAATACGAGATCGGTTCCTTTTCAAAGACTTCTACTATCGTAGGAAGAAGAAACTCAATCGCTTTTGTAATCCGTATCATATTAGCGGACCGATAGTTAATTCTTATTTAGAATTCAAAAATAAAGCAGAATATTGTTTTATCTATCGCGGCATTAAATATCTCACCGCTGAGATGTTCGGACAAAGTAAAAAGTAAAAATTCAAAGTTGTCAGACAAGAGGTATTGTATTATCAAATACCCGGAACATTAACATAAAACACGAATAAACGAACTAATTTGAGACGGTAAACCTTAACACAGGAGAGTATTATAAAGGCAAATAGGGATTTTGTAATACGCATAAACCCGAAAGAAAACAATAATTAACCCAACTATAGAAAATACCATGCGAGATATGAACACAATTCGCGTTCAGATCACACAATCGAGTAAGATGTAAATATATCAAGCAATCAATGTAAATATATCAATATATTCAAAGAACATGCAATAAATTTTAAGCTGTAATAACTACTACCATTGGGATAGTATAAGCAATATTGTTCAATTACGCTGTAACTGAAGTGCACTTCTGGAACAACCTGTGGAATCAATAGTTAAAATTTTAAATATTATTGTCATCTACTCTACTCTTTGATATACATATATAGCAATCTCTTGTATGAATTGCTACTCAAGGCTGGCTCTATATTATGTGGTTGGTCATAAACGTTGCCTTGAAGTTAATAATCTGCACCTAAAATAGGGTACTCGCGCTGTCTCAAACGATTGGGGACATAAACAATAGTAAACGAAAATCCAAATATAAATCGCAACGCGACTAGTGTATGGTTATCTTAATCCTTTATAGAGGATAGAATCGTTCTGCATACTTTAAAGCAACTCGCGTTATTATTTATCAACGACGAATGCATCAGCTGATGTGAAACGTGGCGTCCAAAACGCTAGTTAAATTGGTCGCTACCGACGCGGTATCGTATTGTCGTAAAGACGAAGTGAAAATGAAGAAGTGCGAAATTTAAAAAAAAATAAAAAGAAAACAAACAAATGGATCACAAGACCGAGATGCTGGTAGCTTATCCAGCTACTGTCAATGGTTCGAAGTTTCTTGACCGGAGACGGGATTATAGATTGTATATCCTTGTTCTCAAAGACATCCGCGGTATTAAATGGAAGCACGGGCTCCAAAAAAAAGTGAAATTCGATTGCATTCGCGAACCAAGTTAAATCTTTTAAAAGGAAATCGATCTTAACACATTACAATGGGAAATTTATTCTTTGATGGGAATTCTTTTCTCCCGTAAACAAATACACGTAATTCTGTGTCTAAATTTGCACAAATTTAAATAAAACCATAAGTATATTTTTATAAATTCTATATAAGATATATACATATGTATATATCGCAGCCAATGGGTGGTGGAGGAGGCGTTAGGTCCTCTCACCAAGTGTTAAAACAAAATCAGTGATAATAAAAGAAAGTATAAATGAAGTCTGCGTACACCACCGTCCGTGGTCGAACGCTTTGTACCATGAGTTTTCGCGTACGTATGTAGGCTGTTATGAACCCGCCTGTGGGTTTTGGTGGAGCGGTATGTTACCTTCGCTCTTATTGCAATACACACACAAATACTAATTTTAAAAATGCAAGCTTTTACCTGGTATGTCCAGAGTGGGACTATATTGTTATATACAATTAAATAATATACTTCAGCAGCTGGTGGGTATGGATGCAGCGTATTATAGTTGCAGGATCATATTATAGTTGCAGGATACTATTATAGTTGCAGGATACTGGTGAATTATGGGACCGGCATCCGAGTTTACAAGCTCGCGCCAGACGTCCTATGCACTGCCGTCACAAAAATTCCTTCCTATTCGTTGGGGCCTACAGCCTTAACGTGACTGAGTCCCCCTCTCCAAGGATGGTACAAAGATGTGCCTCGGATAGGCGTTAATGCTGAGCAAAAGTTGGCATATATGTATAAAAACGATGCTTTGAGATATCGACGCAGAGGAGGGCGAGGGATATGTCGCTGGAGTTGTTGCAAACGTCGGCGAGCCGGCGAGCGGATCAACGCTCGACGTTTGCTCGTAAACTGTGTCCCAAACGTGCACACTAAGAAGCAAGGTTAGCCTTGCTGAATTGCACGTGTGTTCTGCGGTGGGTGGTAGGATAAGAAAATCCAAACCAAAATCACATCACTCGAAGTATTCGGGCATGGAGTGCGCCCCAAAGAAAGAAGAAAAAAAAATACGTATTTCAGTTTTGCTTTGTATTTAGTGCGCCATATGGCCTTCACGATTTACAGCACATGGTTAATATGGCGATATTTCAGCCTGGTACGGGAATTCCATAATCTTTCCCAAAAAAAAGGTATGATGACGATTTCTGGAACAATCCTCGCCTATCTCCTCGGATTCGTCGTCTGCTCCTCGTAGATGATGTAATTCCTGATGGGATTACCAAAAAAAAACTCGCGCTAGCGTGTCTGCTTCGATGATCACTATAATTAACTTGTCTTACCTTTTTGGTCTCCAAAAATTCTAAATATAATACGATGTCTTCAAATATCTTTGCAATCGGAAAATTTTCTGATTGCCAGACGAAATTAATATGGCTGCTGCTATGTTGCACAAAAAAAAACTCTGGTTCTGATAATGTGTTGTGTCTCGCACGGTATCTCTCTTCAAAATGATGTCTGCCGATAAATTTGCCATCCACACTAACACATTCTGTGTAGCCAACGCCATGCTTTCCAATATATTTCCCCCTTTCCAATGGTTGATCTGGTTCCTTTTTGACAGCATAGATGGCGTGTGGCAGGAGGCCTTTTAGGGGTAATGCTCTCTGTTCACTTTATCTAACATGTCTTATGGCTCGCATGTAAGTGTGTTAAACTGATCAAATTGGATGGAATAGCTTGTTGTGTGGTATGGGATCTATCCCAGATGACATATTTATGCTTTGTACTGAGTATACAAATAAAGGGATTTCCATCGTTGTCAACCTCTGGTATTCATATTTGGAAACTATAATTGTCATCCGTGAAATGTCACAAGAGCGGTGGAACTGTCAAGGTAGTACAAGTATCTTTATTGAAAATGCAGATTGATGCATTTCGTTCTGCAAATTCTCGGGTGTGGGACGGGCTTTCTGGAGCGTTGAATTTTGACGTACGTCAAGTGTGGGATTTCGGCGTCGGTCTGGTGACGCTGGTGTAATGGCAGGTTAATGTTAAGTTTCAGTTTGACATGGTGAGTATTTATTGATAACTTGACCCTAGGATCGAAGAAATGTCGTTTACATGACATAAGGAATTACACGCATTGTCTTTCTAAATAGTGGCAATTGATAATTTGTGATTTCTATACGCTTTATACGTGCGGATTTCCGTCTTTTCCATAATGGAGACACATTTACATTGTGTCTGGGATATTATTGAGATGACTCTGTCGAACTATAGGTAACCGACTGACACTGTATGAAAGTGAGTTCAAGCCGACAAATCGAGAAAACATTCGGCCGCATCGACTGCTTAGCTCGAATCCCTGCCTGACGTCTATCTGTCACATTCTGTGGTTCTGACATACTCAATATTGCGGATATCTCGCATATGCTTTCAAATCGGTGTAATCACTATGCACGTAATTTCGAGTGTGCACGGAGTGTAAACTGAACTGGTGCAAAATACATTTGTCGTTCCAAGGTGGCTTTCCACTGAAATCTTGCGAACGAGAACTTTCTGGAAGGCTAATGTAGCCTGGCGAAATTGTGGAATCCAATTCGGACGTGGAGTCCATTTTGAAATTGGATTCTCTTTTGTGGAATTGATAATGGTGGATTCCTTTTTGCGCTTTTTGCCCGGTGCGAGTAACTAAGCTACTCGCCGATAGGTGGCACCGGTGGCATTCACTTTGCCAATGACTGGCGAGAAAGTTTTTCCCTACACCCTTTATGTTCAATTTAATTTTTGAAGAACTTTTGCCCGAGCTGAATTGTATTACGGCCACTGCATTCTTTTGTTATAATATCACGTGTACCTTCTGAATATATTGTGTCATGTAATTCAGAAAGTTGATTATTTGCTCCCACAAAATTAGTCGCATTATCGCAGTATATATAGTATATATTTTGACAGTGTCCTCTGCGACCGATGAAACGTTTCAAAGCTCCGAGAAATGACTCAGTTTTTAAATCGCTTACTAATTCTATGTGCACGGCCTTTGTGGCGAAACAACATAAAATTGCCACATAAGCCTTTTATTTTTATTTTAATTTTTTTTTAATTTTTTTTATTGTATAGAATAGCTAACAGTTTTTAATAAACTTACGTCTATTATAAACCTTTTACAAGCTATATTCTTAATAAATTCAAGTTAAAAAAGAATTCATAAACTTAAACTATAGGTGTATACAAAAAGAAATATTATTAATTCAAACAACGAATATATTATTTGGATATTAGTAATGATAAAAGAGATTTCATCAGGAGCCAAACCAAAAACAGACCAAATGAGACAAAGAATTGTAGAAAGATTTAATTTAAAAAATTCAAAATATAGAAAGATTTAATTTATAATGGAAGTGAAAGATGAGCCACATTCACTGAAAATTCTTAATATGACATTTTTAGGGTTTACGTTAGAAGAATTTAAAATATCAAACGTTGTGAAAACTTTATTATGGTACTTTTGAATCCTTATCAAGGGTGATTTAAAAAGTAAGTTATTACGCGAGAAAGGTATATTAAATGTAACAAAATGACGGCTAATACGAATCGGATTATAAATACTTATTGCGTTGCGTAAGTCTGGTGATTCTATTTTCTTATTAATGATTTTGCAAAGGAATAACTCATCGAGAGTAATTCTGCGTTTAAATAACGAAACCATTCCGAATAAATTTAACCTTTCATTATATTCGAAGTGGTTCTGGTGAAGTTTGTATTCTAGAGTTCTTGTAAATTTTCTTTGTACACTCTCTATTTTGTTCGAATGCGTCTCATATATTGGACTCCATACAGTCGATGCGTATTCAAGAGTACTGCGAACCAACGAGTTATAGAGTGTCGTGAAGGTTTCAGGTTTTCGAAAGAATTTACCTGTTCTAAAAATAAAACCCATAGTTCTTGCTGCTTTTTTTGTTATATGATTATAGTGTACATCAAACAAAAGCTTTGAGTCAAATATAATTCCAAGATCTTTTTGCTCAGTAACACGGGTTAAATCGGTTTCACCTATACGATAGTTAAAAGCTGTGGAAAATCTTTGACGTGAAAAAGACATAATACTACATTTGTTCGTATTTACAGAAAGCTTGTTTGTAGAACACCATGTTTCTAGAGTATCTAGATCTTTTTGCAGTAGAATGCAATCTCTTATACAAGTAATTTCTCGATAAATTTTTAAATCATCTGCATATATTAGTGATGAAGCTTGAAATGTATCCGTTATGTCATTAATATATATTAAAAATAAGAGAGGACCTAATACTGAACCTTGTGGCACACCAGAAGGAGGGAAAAAAGGACGTGATTAGTTTTGGTTTAGAACTACTTTGTGTGATCTATTCGTCAGATAGTATCCAAGCCATAGGATAACATCAGCATTAAAACCCATTACTTGCATCTTTCTATAAATAATTTGATGACTAACCCTATCAAAAGCTTTCGAAAAGTCTGTATAAATGACGTCGACTTGGAGTGTACGACTTAAAGCACTCGCCACATCATGCGTTATTGTTGCTAGGTTAGATGTTGTTGACCTGCCTTTAATAAAACCATGCTGTTTTGAGTTGATAATAGGTCTTAGTTCAATCATTAAATTATGATGAACATATTTTTCAAAAATTAATGCTAAAGCATTCAAAATACAGACCGGACGGTAGTTAACTATTTCTGATGTACTCATTTTTATGAATTGGCATTACGAATGCATCTTAAAATTTTTCCGGATATACTTTTTCTTGTAATGACTTATTAAACAAAATGCAAATCGGTGTTTTCAAAACTTCTTGGCAAGCTTTGAGAAAAATATTTGGAATACCATCAGGTCCGGCATTTTTATTTGTGTCCAATCTTTCAATTACATAAGATACGTTGCTAAGACTTATATTTGAAAAACTCACAGTTGCACTGCCCGTCACTTCATGAGAATCATGTAATGAAAAAGTGTTATCTGTATGGTCAGAATAGTTATTTTTAAAGAACATGGAAAAAGCTTCACAAATGGTCGATGGTGTGGAATGTTTTATGCCATTGTGTGTCATTATTGCAGGTATTGAGTTAGTCGCTCTGAGTTTTTTAGTATACCACCAAAAGTACTTCGCGTTATTTTTAAGATTATTTTCAGTATTATCTACATACTTCTTATAACATAGTTCTAACTCCTTCTTACACAATCGACGCAAATACTTAAACATTTGTCTATCATCATCCCGGTTGAGTTTTACAACTCTTCTATGAAATCTGTTCTTTTTTTTAATAAGCTTAATTAGGGTTTGTGAGTACCGACATGGAAATTGAGTATATCGTTGTTTCTTTACTGGAACAAAAGACAAAATTAAATTATTTAAAATTTCATAAAAACGTTCAATAGATGCATCAATGTTCATATTATTAAGAAAGGTCCAGTCAGTCCCACTTAATTGAGATCTTATCTCCCCATAGTTAGCTTTGAAAAAATTTCGTTTCACGACATTTGTTTCAGGTAGATAACTTGGGACAGACATATTAAATTTTATTAATAATGGCGGGTGGTAACGATCAACTTAAGATAATGGATAAGTGCAAGCTTCAACAGAAAATGATTCACGAGAAAAAGTAGTGAATACAAGATCCAATAATCTGCCATCATTGTTTCGTACCGAGTTGTATTGTAAAAGATTACACATAGAGGTTGCTAAGATCAATGAATCTGCTTTATACCCGTTGTACTCGGAAGGTATCATTGCCTTCGAGTTATTATCATACTGCCATGAAATCTCAGGTATGCTGAAATCACCCAAATAAATAAGCGATGAGTTAGATAAAAACATGTGTGATTTCTCTGAGAGACTATCAAACATGTTCTTATATACCTCGTTAGAAGATCTGGGTCTTATGTAGCAGCAGCATATATATGTTTTCGCATTACTTTTCCCATTAATACATACCCAGAGATCTTCATTAAATGTTTCTAATTGGGGTAACCTCATAGCGTGAAATTTTTTTTTTACTGCTATTAGACATCCACCGCCCGATTCAAGATTAGTGAATATTTGCAAATCGCGATCTTTACAAAAGACATTATAAACATTCAAGTCGAAATTTTCACAAGTATTTATATCGTTGGATAAATTTGTTTCCGTTAAGGAAATTATATCATGATAAGAGTTTTGTATTGCTAAATTTACTTCATGTGTTTTAGTTTTCATACGATTGATATTTTGGTAATAAATATTGATTTTCATAATTGGAAAATACGCAATATTAAGAATTGTTCATGTGAATATATAAGTATAATCTTACTATAGAACTTTGTTCAAATCAATGGAGCTAGTGATTTTATAAATTCGAGTGGTGTCATCTTTCCTCATAAAGATCTTTCCATGTTTTGTCCATAAATACATAAAGTTGTGTGTCTCTTTGCGTGCTTTGGCTTGGCTGTACAATATTGTGTCTGAAAAACAAAGAACCTCATTAATTAAAACTAAATTATCTGAATAATCCACATTAAAACCCAAGTCTGATATTTTAAGTTGTGGATTTGCTCTGACTGCTGTAAGATCTCTCGAATGTTGATTTCTTAGTTTGACAATTATAGGAGCGTTGCGAACGATATTTATATTTTGATCAATAGGACAGGTTCCATGAGACTTATTTGTAGACTTGCGGAATATTTCGATCACTTCGTGGTCTTCCATGGGAACATCATTCAATTTAGCTTTTATATTGTTAAAAACTGTCCTAAGATTCTCTGAGGCGGTAGTTGGGACGTTTTTAATTATGATTTGATTAGCTGTTTCCAATCTTTCCAACCTACTAACGCGTCGCTCTTGTAGAAGTAGCCTTTCCTTAAGATCACGATTTTCATGTTCCAGCAACTCTATTTTATGTTTGTTTTCAAGCAGTTCACTGGCAATTTTGTTGAGTTGCGTTAACTTAGATGAAATATTAGCTATCGAGCTGTTGAAGGTGAGTTGTGTCGCATTCATCCTGCTGATTTCATCCTCAATATTTTTTAGAGCAGTTGAGAAGTCTTCTGACTCGGGGTCTGACAGATCTCCCATGCAAATATTCGATGATGTGAGGTTAGGTTTGTTTTGGCATGAAACACATCTCCACTTTACTGCTCCTGTTTTGATGTCATCCATCAGAGCTTTATTAATTTTTCGACATTTAAAATGGTATTCCTTATTGCAATCATCACACTTTAAACCTGGCTTTGATCTGGAAATTGACACTTCACACGTTGGACATTTGACGACCATGGTTGATATGTTTGGTGTGGAATTATTTGGAGCAAAATTAATTAATTTTACTTAATATTCAAAATTATTTAATTGTAGATTTTATTCTTTAACTTTTCTATGTAAAATAAATTTTAATTTGTAATTTTGTAATTTAAATTGAAGATTTTAATAGAGAGGAAAAAATCGTGTCTAGTTTGATGTTTGACGTTTGAGATCCTTTTGAAGTCGCTTGCCACGGATTTTGTAATGAATCCAAAAAGGTCCACAATAGTCCACCCCTGAGTTAATGAAGGGTCTTGCCGGTGTGATTCTTGGTGGTGGTAGATTTTCCATTACTTGTTGAAGTAATTGAGGTCTTGCTCTTGTGCATTTAACACAGTGATGTACAACTGACCGAGCCATAATTTTTCCCTTTACATGCCAAAACCTGTGCCTCATCTGCGCAAGCAACGTTTGCGAACTGCAGTGTTTATACTTCTCGTGAATTTCTTTCATCGATAGTTTTGTCAATGGATTGTTGTACGGTAGCAGTATCGGATGTTTTGTGTGAAATGGCAATAATCCGGATTCTAGTCGACCACCGACTCGAACGATTCCCTTGTCACCAAAAACTGGAGCCAAGCTGGAGAGCTGACTGTTCCGCTTCAGTTCCTTGTATTTTTGCAGGTCACTAATTTCCTCCTGGAAATCAAATGCCTGCATTGCTCGAACTATCACGAATAATGAATCATCCAGTTCTCGTGCAGTTAAGTGGATTTCTCGTATATTCTCTTTATTTCTCGCATGGTTATAAAAACGTCGGATATACGATACTATCCGCTGAAGAGTGTTGAATGAACCTAGATGATTTATTTTGTAAATCATATTCTGATCACAATCATTTGTCACAACAGTTGATGCAGTAACTCCTTTTCTTTCCTTGTCGTTTAAAATAGCCATATTTTTGGAATACTTTGCTGTCCACATGTTTTTTGGACCATGTAGGAAAAGTGGACCATAAAACCATAATGTGCATGACGTAAACTTTTCTGGTTGAATACCTCGTGAAATCACATCCGCTGGGTTATGTTTTGATGAGACATGTCGCCATTGTTAATCTTTGAATATTGGAAACTCGGTTCGCCACGAATTTTTAAAATGATGCTGATGGTGAATTAATCCATGCGAGAACGATTTCGGAGTCTGTCCATAGGAATGTGGGGGCGTCTTTAAGATTCAGATCATTCTTAACTCTATCTGTTAATTGAGCACCTAAGACAGCAGCGCATAGTTCTAGTCGTTGAAGTGTCTGTCTTTTTAATGGAGCCACTCTGGATTTTGAGCAGAGCAGTCTTACTATTATTGTTCCATTTTTACTTGCGATTATAGGTACTATAAGGCAAGTTATGGATTCGTGCAGAAAAAAAAATTTGAGATAAAAATCACACATGACATTACGATGATGGAGAAGTCGAAAAAAGTGGGTCTGGAAATTCCGTCCGTCTGTCTGTCTGTCTGTCTGTATGTCTGTTCGCGCCTCTGGAGGCTGAACGGGTGGGCCGATTTGCTTCAAATTTGGTATTTAGGATTTATTTGGCCGTCCCTCGGAAGAAATTTTTTATTTTTGCTCTAGGTCCAAAAATAACGGCACCTGCCATACAATCTTGAAGACAAAAATTGATTTTCTCAAAAACGGCTCTAACGATTTTGATAAAACTTTCAGAATGCTATTTTTGCAGGAAAATCTATCTTTTGGTTCGAAATTTTTTTTCAAAATTTGTCTAATAACGGTACCTCTCATAGAACCAGTATTTTCAAATCAAAATTTCTCGTAAACTGTATATTTGATTTCAATAAAATTTTGGCCACAGAAAGTCATTCATAATTTTATTAATATGGCATTTCAAAATTTTTTTTTTTGATTTTTTATAATTTTTTCAAAAAAAAAAATTTTGGTTTTCGAAATATGTTGGAAACGGGTACATTGATTTTTTTTTAAATTATTTTTCAAATGTAGACTACAGATTGCCATATATTTGCATACTCAAATAAATTTCAAAATATTTTTTGAAAAAGTTTTTCAAAAATAACCTTTAAAAAAAAAATGGTCCAACGATTTTCAATATTTTTTTTTCCTAGATTGACGTATAGCTTTGAAATTTTATTGCATACTTACTTTTTCCGAGAAAACTCTTAAACTAATTTAAAAAATAAAAGAATTTTCGAAATTATTGAATTTTTTTTTAATATCCATATATGCAGCCACTACGCAATTGCTTATCATAAGAGCAAGTTCGTGCGACCCAGTCGTGCATTTTATTTAGAATTGCTCGTAGATAAACAACTGTACCATATGCCTTTTCAGATGCATCAGAAAATGTGTGAATCTGTATTTTTACTGGTACATCGTTATTAAACATATGCCGTTAGAAATGGAAGTTGTTTAAGTTTTTCAAGTTCTCCAGAAACTGCATCCATCTTGTATGTAATTCAGTTGGTAATGATTCATCCCATGACAACTTGAATGACCAGAGCTCCTGTACAAATATTTTAGCTTTGACAGCTACCGGACCCATTATACCCAATGGATCGAATAATTTGGCAAGATCTGAAGTGACAATCCGCTTTGTTATTCGATTTGTAAAATTTAATTTTGTTTTAACAAACAATCTATCGTTATTTGGTTGCCATGTTAGGCCAAGAGCCTTAATTGATGCGTTACTTTGATTTCCAAAGTCGAGGTCGATTTCTTGGTCTTCTTTGGCGATGCCTTGAAGTAATCTGGGATGATTGGCACACCACTTCCTCAGTTTAAATCCTGCTTCTTTTAACATTTGTATGACTTGGTTTTGTATTTCCAGGGTTGTTACTAAGTTGTTATCACCAGTTTAACAGTCATCGACATAGAAATCATTGTGTAGAGCCTTGGATCGTAGTGGAAATCTTTCGCCGTTCTCCTTCGCAAGCTGTTGCAGGCACTTGGTAGCCAAATATAGTGCTGCCCTTGTTCCGTAAGTCACTGTGTTGAATTGATAGAAATTAAGAGGTCCTTTGTCGTCAGTTCTCCAAACAATGGTTTGATATTTTCTATCTTCAGGATGCATTATTATTTGACGATACATTTTTTGGATATCAGTGCAAAAAACATATCTTGGCAATCGAAAGCGAAGCAACAATGAAAATAGTTCACCTTGCACGGTTGGTCCTGTATACATGATGTCGTTTAATGATAATCCGGAGGATGTTTTTGATGATGCGTCAAAAACGACTCGAAGTTTGGTTGTGCTACTGTCTTCTTTTAGAACACAATGATGGGGTATGAAGTAATTAGGCGCTTGTAGGTTATTAATATCAAGTTTCTTTTATTTATTTAATATTAACAAATGCCATAACATGCTTATTTATAATTATTTATTTTTTTTTATTAAATTAATTTTAATTTTATTTTATTTTCTCTTATCTTTTAAATTTTGACATCTGCTATCTGCACGAATGTTTATATTTTCGATTTTTTTTAACTTTTTTGTTTAAGTGCCGATACGACCTGCAACCGTATTTGCTGTCGTGCTCGGTGTAAATGGACCCCATCGCGGGCGGGTTCTGGGGGGGAAAGTGGCGTGGGATAATTAAATAAATTGAATGTATTGTTCTTTTACTTCTTTGTTCTTTGCTAATCTTCGTTCCAGTGCTAGAAACCTGTTGACTGCTATGTCCTTGGATTTTCCTAGTCCAGATGTGTCTCCATGAAATGGTAGTTTGACAATAAATCGTCCTTCACTACTTTTTGGTGTGTTTTGTGCAAAATGGGCCTCGCACATCTCATCGTCTCTTGATAGGTTGCTGCCTTGTGTTTCTACTTCTTCAAGGCTCCATAATCGTTCAATCATTTGATGGAGGTCGTTGTCATCATTAGTAGAGATGCCACAAGTTGCTGTATTTGAATTCGCATCCGATACCTTTCCTGCTATCACCCATCCAAGAACTGTATTTTGCAATGTGGGTAGATCATCTGCTAAACGTATCTGCCCAATAGAAAGTAATTGATGATAGAACTCTGCACCAAGAAGAATATCAATTTTCTCTGGTCGATTGAAAAATGGGTCTGCTAATGGTACATTCTTTGGAATTGCCCATGATGAAGTGTTGAAATGTTGAGATGGTTGTGGAGATATGATGTGTGGTAGAACAAAAGCTTCTAATTGGGTATTAAAGCCACTTGTTTTTGACTGCAATTTGACGTTCACTCGATGATGAGATTCACGCTTTCCATTACCAATGCCTTGAATGTTGATTGATGAATGGTTTTGAGTGAAGACCTAGTTTCTTTACGAGGCGTTCTGTTACAAGATTCACTTGTGAACCGGAATCTAATACTGCTCTGCCTTCGATCCTTTGTCCATTGTTTGTTATCAGCTCTACTACGGCTGTGCTGAGGAATATGTATTGATGTTTTCCTAGATTTTTGGATGCTGATAATGTTACTGATGCACTTAAATTTGCTTAAGACCCCTCATTAATGTCCCCTTCTATGTTCGTTGCATGTTTGTTTGTGAAGTATTCTTTGTTATGGCTCTCGAGATGTAATAGTGTGTTGTGTTTATGGTTGCATTTAAAACATCCTCTTGAAATGCAAGTTTTGACACCATGTAAAATCTTCAGGCAATTCAAGCAAATTTTAAGTTTTTGAACTATTTAAATTCTTTCTGAAGCTGGTAGTTGTAAGAATTGCTTACAGGCAAATTAGGGTGTGTTCCAGAATGACATATTTTGCACGTTCCCTTTCGGTCTGATATAACTGATCCACAAGCTCGAGGAGTTGAATCCTTCTTTTTCTGTCCAACTGACTCTAGTGATTGGAATTGGTTTTCCAAGAATAACAAAAATTCTTTAATTGATTGCAGTTCCTTTGGTTTTGTGAGGGATTGCTCATAAAGAATTCTTGTACTTTGATCCAGCTTGTTCACAAGTAAGTGTAATAAAAGAGGGTCCCAAGATGCCGTGTCTACACCAATGTTGCAAAGAGCCATCAAACATTCTTGTGTAGTGTCGTGTAGATTTTTGATAGCCGCTGCTGAAGGTTGTGGTTGTGTATGATGAGGTTGCCCAATTATCTTTTGCAAAAGTGATGACGTAAGAACCCTGATATTATTATATCTATTTTGAAGACTGGTCCATGCTGTTGTGTAATTTTCTTCGGTAAAAGATAAATGACGAATCAAATTCTCAGCTTCTCCACTTAGATGTGTTTTGAGATACCGCATCTTCTGTATGTTTGGAATCGATTGGTTGTCCACCATTTGTGAAAATAGATCAAACAATTGTCGCCATTTCATGTAATCTCCATCGAATTTGGGAATGGTAACTTTTGGTAAATGTAGAGAATTGTTTTTGGCGATACCCACACCAACGTTGTTACTGCCTTGCGACTTGATTCTCTTGCATAAAGTTATGAGTGTTTGTTGAACCCTTTGTTCCATATCAATGAAGTTTTTATGGCTATAGCCTTCTGATATGGGGTCGTCACTAAGTTCCCATATGGTGTAGTTGACAGCTTCAATTTGCTGCCACAATTGCTCAATAGATCGGAACTTGACTTCGTGGTACTGAGATGACTCCGTATTATTTGTGGGTAACCCATCCAGCAACCTTTCAAGAGAGCACATGATTGCTCTCTGCCTTCGAATAGCATTCGTCATTTTCGATGGTTCTGCTTCTTCGATGCTTCTTGATGATGTTTTGGGTAGATCTGCTTGATCCGTATTACCTTGTTTATCAAAAGCCAATATTGCTTCCTCAAAACATTGAGTATATTGTTTAACTAATGCGGCAATTCCTTTAAAGTAATTTTTGGTGAAGTATTCATGGTTTTCCTCTTTTTGTAGTAGTCCATTGATCTTCTGGTCACCTTGTTCAAACGTCTTCCACTGCTCTTGAAGCCGCTTAAGCCTTTCATCAAAATATACCCTTGAGGTCTTTCGATCGGAGGAATCCTTTTTGAAGTTGGAGATGATCCGTTGAATTTCTTGCCCACTTGCTACTTGAGCCACAATGCAATCCTGGAATGATGAAGTCATCGTTGTAGATATATAGATATATAGATATCAGCCAAAGATGAGTTACTAAATATTGATGAAGATTACGTTGTCAATTGCAGATCTGTATATCTACCAAAGATCAGTAAGTTGATGAAGATGAAGATATGTTAATTAGTTGTTCGAGTGATTAGTTGAATCACGTCGGGGTCACCAAAATGTTAGACTCGTTTGTCTAAATAGTTAGATTAACAAGCACATGAACTTGGTATTCTGTGAAGGTTTTAAACAAGCACTTAAACTTGGTTAAACTGGAGAATATAACTTCAACTTAACACGAACTAAATAAAAGACACCAAAGACTTCACTCAAATTAATGATATTTTATTCATAAATAACATTGTCTTTTATAGTGTACTTAAAAATAGCTTACTCTACAAATAATAATAACAAAAATAAAGTATAATAAAACTAAGTCACATAACTAGAACAATTTGGTAATCAAATTCGTAGGTGCACCGTCATCAACGTTCACATACTGCTGGTTGACCTACTGACTACCTATGACATAATACGAATGTGTTAATTATGTTATTGGAACTTAACAAGAAGGTCTTATTTTAAGGTACGGAGTACCACGTACAATAGCCTCCGATCAGGGAACCGAATTCTTAAATCAGGTTTTTCAGAAGATTTGTAAATTATTAAAAATCGAACAGTTGCAATCCACAGCGTATCACCATGAGAGCATAGGAGCCTTAGAGAACTCTCATAAAGTTTTAGGAGCATATCTGAGAAGTTACGTTTCAGAAAAGCATACTGATTGGAGCACATGGCTACCATACTACGTTTTCTGTTATAATACATCAGTACACTCTGAAACAGGGTACACACCTTTCGAATTAATATTTGGAAAACAACGTATCTTACCATCAAATCTGGTTAAACAGGTAGAACCCGTGTACAACTATAGCGATTACGTGATTGATTTAAAACATAAATTACAAATCGCTGATAAAGATGCTCGAGAAACTCTGATAGGCAAAAAGATAGCAAGAAAAAATAGATTTGATTTAGAAGGGTGAACAAAAAGCTCAAATTTTGAAATAGGAAGTTTAGTTTTACTTAGAAACGAAATTAGAAAGAAACTAGATCCAATCTACATAGGTCCATACGAGGTATTATCTCAAAATGGTGTAAATTGCGATATAAAATATGAAAACAAAAAGATAACAGTTCATAAAAATAGGCTTAAGCCATTTTATATATGTATATATTTGACTCTGATTTAAGTATTGAAATGTATACAGTAGTAACCTTCTAGACCCAAATGAATAAAAATTAAACAAAAACTTGTACAAAAAAATAATTGTTGTATAAAACTTAAAAAAAAAATAATAACAAAAGGCGAGAAAGTGCCTTAGTAAATATAAGCATGTAAGAATAAATTACATATAAAAAAAGAGAAAATAAACCAGAAAACAATTTCAGTATGATATCATGTTTCATGTATGTAGACTTGCAAGGTAAATATAAATATATTAACATAAACTTAGGCGCGCATAGACATAAGATTTAAATATTGCTATTGTATTTGGTAATATAAATAACTTCAATAATATATAGGATAAGGCTAGTATGAAAATAAAAAAAAAAGATATACATATACATTATGTACATTATCTAATATAACTTAATACTATATCTTAAATGTACATAGTTAAACTAATTTAACGTAACTATCGAAAAAGGAATAAAGAACGAAAAATGTATATATGTATAAGATAAAACTAACTAAACTAATTTAAATTAACATCCACAAGCAAAAAAGAAAAAAAAAAGACAAAATCAAATCTATTACACAAATTCCAAAGCAAAATACAATTCGATGTAAAAAAAAAATTTTTCTATAAAATCACAATATATCAAATAAGAAGAAGAAATCATAACATGTCATGATATCTCCTTTTTCTCCCAGGAAGGATGGTGTGACGGGATCGCACCAGCGATCACTTAATTAATTGCCACAAAAACAATTAATAGGGTATTCAACCTTCTTCGATACTTGATACTCGATATCCATCACATGCACTAAACTTACTTCAATTCATAATAAGTATCTATATTTCCGTTGGCGCACTTTGTGGCACGAATACAAGATACACAAAAAATACTTATGACATACAGATCGAGAACACTTTCAAGGGTCGCTGGCTCATGAATGAAATTATGCAAGCTAGCGCAAAAACCACTTAAAGTGCATGCATATGGTCAATTGCTGATACTACAGTTTCGGAATATCGAAGTATGGTTGGATACCATAGAAGGCAAATGATTTTGTATAAATAGACAGATTAAAATATTGATTATGCACTTCTGATTCCGAAGCCAAACATATCGTGTTTTTATATAGCAACTCGCTGGAGATTCGATACGTTAAACGCTAGGAATAGTTCAGACGCCCTACAGAGCTACTCGCTTTTGGGTTAAGGTTTATAAGGCAACCCGCCGGACCAAGTCTGCTCTATTGATCGAGTCTCCACCAAATATTATAGGACCAAACCTTTACAGAGGTAGGGAACGAGAAGTTTCATGCATTAGTGGACACGGGGTCGACGAAGACTTATTGGACGCGCGCTAAGATGGAAGTTTAGGGAGCTGGACATACCGGTGCAGGAGCACGACTGCCCCGTCCATATGGCAAACAGTCACCCTGTTATGACGACCGAACACTACACGGCTACATTCATGGTCGGCAGCGCCGAGCTGACGGGAGAGATAACCTTTCTCCCTTCGTTGTCTGAAGAGGCCATTCTGGGCATAGATGGCTCAAGCTGACATACGGAATTACATGAGGGGGGCCCCACGTTGGGCGCCAATTTGTTAAGTTCGTTTTAATCGTCAAATAATAATTATTAATTGTTAATTAAAGTAAATTCGCGGTAAAGTGCAACTTAACAACCGGTCTCTGGAAGAAGGCCTGTCCAGGGTACCGGAGGTTCGGAGTATCAAGCAATTTCCCATCTCCCTGTCCATCACCAGAAGCAGCTCGATGATTTCCTTGGGATCGAGCTACCAACATTTGACCAGATCGTTGGGATCTCTAATGTTCGACCGCACCGAATTCGGCTTAAGAACGAGGAACCCTTTAAGCAGCGGTATAACCCGCGGAACCCGGCGATGCAAAAAGTCATCGACGAAGAAATGGATGACCTCCTCAGGACGGGAAAAATCAGCCCCTCAAAAAGCCCCTACAGTTCGCCGTTAGTTTTGGTAAGAAAGAAAGAAGGGTCATGGAGAGTGTGTGTGGACTTTCGACAACTCAATGAGGTATCGTTCAAGGACGCATACCCCTTGCCTTACATAGTTGCTATTTTGGACAAATTACGCGAAGCACAGTTCTTGTCCACTATCGATTTGAAGCAAGGGTATTGGCAGATAGCCTTAGAGCCTAAGTGCCTCCAGTACACCGCTTTCACCATCCCCGATAGAGGTTTCTTCGAGTGGAATGTGATGCCGTGCGGGTTACATTCCGCGGGTGCCACCTTTTAGCGTGCGATGGATGCAATTTTCGGGCCCGAGATGAATAACCGTGTTTTCGTGTACCTCGACGATATCATCGTTATAAGCAACACGTTCGAAGAACACGTCCACCATCTAACCGAGGTTTTCAGTAAGCTACGAGCGGCTAACCTAAAAATTAACACCGCGAAGTGCAATTTCTGCCGCGAGAGCTTGAAATACTTGGGGCATGTAGTGAACCAGAAAGGCATCCACACCGATCCGGATAAAATTGCCGCCGTGCAAGATTCAAAGGCACCGTCGTCGATCAGGGAACTCCGGCGTATTTTAGGTATCTGCTCTTGGTACAGGCGCTTTATACAGGACTTTTCTACGGTAGCCACCCCTTTAACGGGCTTACTAAAGAAAAATACCAAATGGAATTATTGGGGAGCAGAGCAACAGGCCGCCTTTGATTCGCTGAAGCAAAAGTTAACCGAAGCTCCAGTATTGGCTTGCCCGAACTTTGAACTTACGTTCACGCTTCAGACCGATGCTAGTAATACCGGTTTGGGCATCGTGCTAACCCAAACCTTCGACGACCATGAAAAGGTCATAGCATACGCAAGTCGCACCCTCACGGACCGGGAGCAAAATTACGCGGTAACAGAGAAGGAATGTTTAGCCATATTATGGGGCATTAGGAAGGTGCGACCATACCTAGAGGGGTACCATTTCAGGGTGGTCACAGAAGATCACTCCCTTAGGTGGTTACATTCTCTGGAAAGCCCGTCAGGGAGGTTGGCCCGCTGGGCTCTGGAAACCCAGCAATACGACTTCGAAATCCAAATGAACGTCGTCGCAGATGCGTTATCGCGCGATCCATTGCCAATTACCAAGGTGGACCAGTTAGCAGCGTTAAGGGATCACAAACTCGACTGGGTGCAGAAACTCGTGTGTAAGGTCGAAAAAGAGCCCGCTCAGCACCCATTTTATAAGATAAGCGAAGGCAAGCTGTTCCGCCGTTTCGAGGTGAGGCAGCCATTAGCCAACCCCGCAGAGTATGAATGGAAGTTATGTGTACCGGAATCCGACCGAAGGAAAACCCTATTTGAAAACCACGATGCCGTCACCGCCGGACGTTTAGGTATCGCCAAGACCACCGCTCGAATGGCTCAACGATATTACTGGCCAGGCATGTTTAGAGACAAGCAAGTATGTTCGTCGATGCGAGGTATGTAACCATTTTAAAGCGTCTCTCTCTGGCGTGTAGAGCCTTGGATCGTAGTGGAAATCTTTCGCCGTTCTCCTTCGCAAGCTGTTGCAGGCACTTGGTAGCCAAATATAGTGCTGCCCTTGTTCCGTAAGTCACTGTGTTGAATTGATAGAAATTAAGAGGTCCTTTGTCGTCAGTTCTCCAAACAATGGTTTGATATTTTCTATCTTCAGGATGCATTATTATTTGACGATACATTTTTTGGATATCAGTGCAAAAAACATATCTTGGCAATCGAAAGCGAAGCAACAATGAAAATAGTTCACCTTGCACGGTTGGTCCTGTATACATGATGTCGTTTAATGATAATCCGGAGGATGTTTTTGATGATGCGTCAAAAACGACTCGAAGTTTGGTTGTGCTACTGTCTTCTTTTAGAACACAATGATGGGGTATGAAGTAATTAGGCGCTTGTAGGTTATTAATATCAAGTTTCTTTTATTTATTTAATATTAACAAATGCCATAACATGCTTATTTATAATTATTTATTTTTTTTTATTAAATTAATTTTAATTTTATTTTATTTTCTCTTATCTTTTAAATTTTGACATCTGCTATCTGCACGAATGTTTATATTTTCGATTTTTTTTAACTTTTTTGTTTAAGTGCCGATACGACCTGCAACCGTATTTGCTGTCGTGCTCGGTGTAAATGGACCCCAGCGCGGGCGGGTTCTGGGGGGGAAAGTGGCGTGGGATAATTAAATAAATTGAATGTATTGTTCTTTTACTTCTTTGTTCTTTGCTAATCTTCGTTCCAGTGCTAGAAACCTGTTGACTGCTATGTCCTTGGATTTTCGTAGTCCGGATGTGTCTCCATGAAATGGTAGTTTGACAATAAATCGTCCTTCACTGCTTTTTGGTGTGTTTTGTGCAAAATGGGCCTCGCACATCTCATCGTCTCTTGATAGGTTGCTGCCTTGTGTTTCTACTTCTTCAAGGCTCCATAATCGTTCAATCATTTGATGGAGGTCGTTGTCATCATTAGTAGAGATGCCACAAGTTGCTGTATTTGAATTCGCATCCGATACCTTTCCTGCTATCACCCATCCAAGAACTGTATTTTGCAATGTGGGTAGATCATCTGCTAAACGTATCTGCCCAATAGAAAGTAATTGATGATAGAACTCTGCACCAAGAATATCAATTTTCTCTGGTCGATTGAAAAATGGGTCTGCTAATGGTACATTCTTTGGAATTGCCCATGATGAAGTGTTGAAATGTTGAGATGGTTGTGGAGATATGATGTGTGGTAGAACAAAAGCTTCTAATTGGGTATTAAAGCCACTTGTTTTTGACTGCAATTTGACGTTCACTCGATGATGAGATTTACGCTTTCCATTACCAATGCCTTGAATGTTGATTGATGAATGGTTTTGAGTGAAGACCTAGTTTCTTTACGAGGCGTTCTGTTACAAGATTCACTTGTGAACCGGAATCTAATACTGCTCTGCCTTCGATCCTTTGTCCATTGTTTGTTATCAGCTCTACTACGGCTGTGCTGAGGAATATGTATTGATGTTTTCCTAGATTTTTGGATGCTGATAATGTTACTGATGCACTTAAATTTGCTTAAGACCCCTCATTAATGTCCCCTTCTATGTTCGTTGCATGTTTGTTTGTGAAGTATTCTTTGTTATGGCTCTCGAGATGTAATAGTGTGTTGTGTTTATGGTTGCATTTAAAACATCCTCTTGAAATGCAAGTTTTGACACCATGACCAATCTTCAGGCAATTCAAGCAAATTTTAAGTTTTTGAACTATTTAAATTCTTTCTGAAGCTGGTAGTTGTAAGAATTGCTTACAGGCAAATTAGGGTGTGTTCCAGAATGACATATTTTGCACGTTCCCTTTCGGTCTGATATAACTGATCCACAAGCTCGAGGAGTTGAATCCTTCTTTTTCTGTCCAACTGACTCTAGTGATTGGAATTGGTTTTCCAAGAATAACAAAAATTCTTTAATTGATTGCAGTTCCTTTGGTTTTGTGAGGGATTGCTCATAAAGAATTCTTGTACTTTGATCCAGCTTGTTCACAAGTAAGTGTAATAAAAGAGGGTCCCAAGATGCCGTGTCTACACCAATGTTGCAAAGAGCCATCAAACATTCTTGTGTAGTGTCGTGTAGATTTTTGATAGCCGCTGCTGAAGGTTGTGGTTGTGTATGATGAGGTTGCCCAATTATCTTTTGCAAAAGTGATGACGTAAGAACCCTGATATTATTATATCTATCTTGAAGACTGGTCCATGCTGTTGTGTAATTTTCTTCGGTAAAAGATAAATGACGAATCAAATTCTCAGCTTCTCCACTTAGATGTGTTTTGAGATACCGCATCTTCTGTATGTTTGGAATCGATTGGTTGTCCACCAATTGTGAAAATAGATCAAACAATTGTCGCCATTTCATGTAATCTCCATCGAATTTGGGAATGGTAACTTTTGGTAAATGTAGAGAATTGTTTTTGGCGATACCCACACCAACGTTGTTACTGCCTTGCGACTGGATTCTCTTGCATAAAGTTATGAGTGTTTGTTGAACCCTTTGTTCCATATCAATGAAGTTTTTATGGCTATAGCCTTCTGATATGGGGTCGTCACTAAGTTCCCATATGGTGTAGTTGACAGCTTCAATTTGCTGCCACAATTGCTCAATAGATCGGAACTTGACTTCGTGGTACTGAGATGACTCCGTATTATTTGTGGGTAACCCATCCAGCAACCTTTCAAGAGAGCACATGATTGCTCTCTGCCTTCGAATAGCATTCGTCATTTTCGATGGTTCTGCTTCTTCGATGCTTCTTGATGATGTTTTGGGTAGATCTGCTTGATCCGTATTACCTTGTTTATCAAAAGCCAATATTGCTTCCTCAAAACATTGAGTATATTGTTTAACTAATGCGGCAATTTCTTTAAAGTAATTTTTGGTGAAGTATTCATGGTTTTCCTCTTTTTGTAGTAGTCCATTGATCTTCTGGTCACCTTGTTCAAACGTCTTCCACTGCTCTTGAAGCCGCTTAAGCCTTTCATCAAAATATACCCTTGAGGTCTTTCGATCGGAGGAATCCTTTTTGAAGTTGGAGATGATCCGTTGAATTTCTTGCCCACTTGCTACTTGAGCCACAATGCAATCCTGGAATGATGAAGTCATCGTTGTAGATATATAGATATATAGATATCAGCCAAAGATGAGTTACTAAATATTGATGAAGATTACGTTGTCAATTGCAGATCTGTATATCTACCAAAGATCAGTAAGTTGATGAAGATGAAGATATGTTAATTAGTTGTTCGAGTGATTAGTTGAATCACGTCGGGGTCACCAAAATGTTAGACTCGTTTGTCTAAATAGTTAGATTAACAAGCACATGAACTTGGTATTCTGTGAAGGTTTTAAACAAGCACTTAAACTTGGTTAAACTGGAGAATATAACTTCAACTTAACACGAACTAAATAAAAGACACCAAAGACTTCACTCAAATTAATGATATTTTATTCATAAATAACATTGTCTTTTATAGTGTACTTAAAAATAGCTTACTCTACAAATAATAATAACAAAAATAAAGTATAATAAAACTAAGTCACATAACTAGAACAATTTGGTAATCAAATTCGTAGGTGCACCGTCATCAACGTTCACATACTGCTGGTTGACCTACTGACTACCTATGACATAATACGAATGTGTTAATTATGTTATTGGAACTTAACAAGAAGGTCTTATTTTAAGGTACGGAGTACCACGTACAATAGCCTCCGATCAGGGAACCGAATTCTTAAATCAGGTTTTTCAGAAGATTTGTAAATTATTAAAAATCGAACAGTTGCAATCCACAGCGTATCACCATGAGAGCATAGGAGCCTTAGAGAACTCTCATAAAGTTTTAGGAGCATATCTGAGAAGTTACGTTTCAGAAAAGCATACTGATTGGAGCACATGGCTACCATACTACGTTTTCTGTTATAATACAGAAACAGGGTACACACCTTTCGAATTAATATTTGGAAAACAACGTATCTTACCATCAAATCTGGTTAAACAGGTAGAACCCGTGTACAACTATAGCGAAAACGTGATTGATTTAAAACATAAATAACAAATCGCTGATAAAGATGCTCGAGAAACTCTGATAGGCAAAAAGATAGCAAGAAAAAATAGATTTGATTTAGAAGGGTGAACAAAAAGCTCAAATTTTGAAATAGGAAGTTTAGTTTTACTTAGAAACGAAATTAGAAAGAAACTAGATCCAATCTACATAGGTCCATACGAGGTATTATCTCAAAATGGTGTAAATTGCGATATAAAATATGAAAACAAAAAGATAACAGTTCATAAAAATAGGCTTAAGCCATTTTATATATATATTTGACTCTGATTTAAGTATTGAAATGTATACAGTAGTAACCTTCTAGACCCAAATGAATAAAAATTAAACAAAAACTTGTACAAAAAAATAATTGTTGTATAAAACTTAAAAAAAATAATAACAAAAGGCGAGAAAGTGCCTTAGTAAATATAAGCATGTAAGAATAAATTACATATAAAAAAAGAGAAAATAAACCAGAAAACAATTTCAGTATGATATCATGTTTCATGTATGTAGACTTGCAAGGTAAATATAAATATATTAACATAAACTTAGGCGCCATAGACATAAGATTTAAATATTGCTATTGTATTTGGTAATATAAATAACTTCAATAATATATAGGATAAGGCTAGTATGAAAATAAAAAAAAAAGATATACATATACATTATGTACATTATCTAATATAACTTAATACTATATCTTAAATGTACATAGTTAAACTAATTTAACGTAACTATCGAAAAAGGAATAAAGAACGAAAAATGTATATATGTATAAGATAAAACTAACTAAACTAATCTAAATTAACATCCACAAGCAAAAAAGAAAAAAAAAAAGACAAAATCAAATCTATTACACAAATTCCAAAGCAAAATACAATTCGATGTAAAAAAAAAAAATGTCATGATATCTCCTTTTTCTCCCAGGAAGGATGTTGTGACGGGATCGCACCAGCGATCACTTAATTAATTGCCACAAAAACAATTAATAGGGTATTCAACCTTCTTCGATACTTGATACTCGATATCCATCACATGCACTAAACTTACTTCAATTCATAATAAGTATCTATATTTCCGTTGGCGCACTTTGTGGCACGAATACAAGATACACAAAAAATACTTATGACATACAGATCGAGAACACTTTCAAGGGTCGCTGGCTCATGAATGAAATTATGCAAGCTAGCGCAAAAACCACTTAAAGTGCATGCATATGGTCAATTGCTGATACTACAGTTTCGGAATATCGAAGTATGGTTGGATACCATAGAAGGCAAATGATTTTGTATAAATAGACAGATTAAAATATTGATTATGCACTTCTGATTCCGAAGCCAAACATATCGTGTTTTTATATAGCAACTCGCTGGAGATTCGATACGTTAAACGCTAGGAATAGTTCAGACGCCCTACAGAGCTACTCGCTTTTGGGTTAAGGTTTATAAGGCAACCCGCCGGACCAAGTCTGCTCTATTGATCGAGTCTCCACCAAATATTATAGGACCAAACCTTTACAGAGGTAGGGAACGAGAAGTTTCATGCATTAGTGGACACGGGGTCGACGAAGACTTATTGGACGCGCGCTAAGATGGAAGTTTAGGGAGCTGGACATACCGGTGCAGGAGCACGACTGCCCCGTCCATATGGCAAACAGTCACCCTGTTATGACGACCGAACACTACACGGCTACATTCATGGTCGGCAGCGCCGAGCTGACGGGAGAGATAACCTTTCTCCCTTCGTTGTCTGAAGAGGCCATTCTGGGCATAGATGGCTCAAGCTGACATACGGAATTACATGAGGGGGGCCCCACGTTGGGCGCCAATTTGTTAAGTTCGTTTTAATCGTCAAATAATAATTATTAATTGTTAATTAAAGTAAATTCGCGGTAAAGTGCAACTTAACAACCGGTCTCTGGAAGAAGGCCTGTCCAGGGTACCGGAGGTTCGGAGTATCAAGCAATTTCCCATCTCCCTGTCCATCACCAGAAGCAGCTCGATGATTTCCTTGGGATCGAGCTACCAACATTTGACCAGATCGTTGGGATCTCTAATGTTCGACCGCACCGAATTCGGCTTAAGAACGAGGAACCCTTTAAGCAGCGGTATAACCCGCGGAACCCGGCGATGCAAAAAGTCATCGACGAAGAAATGGATGACCTCCTCAGGACGGGAAAAATCAGCCCCTCAAAAAGCCCCTACAGTTCGCCGTTAGTTTTGGTAAGAAAGAAAGAAGGGTCATGGAGAGTGTGTGTGGACTTTCGACAACTCAATGAGGTATCGTTCAAGGACGCATACCCCTTGCCTTACATAGTTGCTATTTTGGACAAATTACGCGAAGCACAGTTCTTGTCCACTATCGATTTGAAGCAAGGGTATTGGCAGATAGCCTTAGAGCCTAAGTGCCTCCAGTACACCGCTTTCACCATCCCCGATAGAGGTTTCTTCGAGTGGAATGTGATGCCGTGCGGGTTACATTCCGCGGGTGCCACCTTTTAGCGTGCGATGGATGCAATTTTCGGGCCCGAGATGAATAACCGTGTTTTCGTGTACCTCGACGATATCATCGTTATAAGCAACACGTTCGAAGAACACGTCCACCATCTAACCGAGGTTTTCAGTAAGCTACGAGCGGCTAACCTAAAAATTAACACCGCGAAGTGCAATTTCTGCCGCGAGAGCTTGAAATACTTGGGGCATGTAGTGAACCAGAAAGGCATCCACACCGATCCGGATAAAATTGCCGCCGTGCAAGATTCAAAGGCACCGTCGTCGATCAGGGAACTCCGGCGTATTTTAGGTATCTGCTCTTGGTACAGGCGCTTTATACAGGACTTTTCTACGGTAGCCACCCCTTTAACGGGCTTACTAAAGAAAAATACCAAATGGAATTATTGGGGAGCAGAGCAACAGGCCGCCTTTGATTCGCTGAAGCAAAAGTTAACCGAAGCTCCAGTATTGGCTTGCCCGAACTTTGAACTTACGTTCACGCTTCAGACCGATGCTAGTAATACCGGTTTGGGCATCGTGCTAACCCAAACCTTCGACGACCATGAAAAGGTCATAGCATACGCAAGTCGCACCCTCACGGACCGGGAGCAAAATTACGCGGTAACAGAGAAGGAATGTTTAGCCATATTATGGGGCATTAGGAAGGTGCGACCATACCTAGAGGGGTACCATTTCAGGGTGGTCACAGAAGATCACTCCCTTAGGTGGTTACATTCTCTGGAAAGCCCGTCAGGGAGGTTGGCCCGCTGGGCTCTGGAAACCCAGCAATACGACTTCGAAATCCAGTATAGGAAGGGGGCCATGAACGTCGTCGCAGATGCGTTATCGCGCGATCCATTGCCAATTACCAAGGTGGACCAGTTAGCAGCGTTAAGGGATCACAAACTCGACTGGGTGCAGAAACTCGTGTGTAAGGTCGAAAAAGAGCCCGCTCAGCACCCATTTTATAAGATAAGCGAAGGCAAGCTGTTCCGCCGTTTCGAGGTGAGGCAGCCATTAGCCAACCCCGCAGAGTATGAATGGAAGTTATGTGTACCGGAATCCGACCGAAGGAAAACCCTATTTGGGAACCACGATGCCGTCACCGCCGGACGTTTAGGTATCGCCAAGACCACCGCTCGAATGGCTCAACGATATTACTGGCCAGGCATGTTTAGAGACAAGCAAGTATGTTCGTCGATGCGAGGTATGTAACCATTTTAAAGCGTCTCAACAAAAACCGAGTGGTCTAATGTATACTGCTCAGGTGGCCAAACCATGGAAGATCGTTTGCGCGGACTTCGTTGGCCCGTTGCCGCGGTCCATGAAAGGCAATACCGTCATATTGGTTATGGTGGATAAGCTCAAAAAATGGGTCGAAGCCATACCTTTGCGAGCGGCTACTACGCCATGTCTAATAAAGGCTGTACGAGAGCGGATTATTACTCGGTTCAGTGTCCCTCGAGTATTCCTTTCAGACAACGGGGCCCAATTTACGAGTAATCAGTTCCGAGAATTTTTGAATGAACTAGGCATCCAGCAACAACTTATCAAACCGTACACCCCCCAAGAAAACCCGACGGAAAGAGTGAATCCAGTACTCAAAACTATAATCGCTCAATACGTGGAGGGGAATCAGCGAACTTCGGACGAGAACTTACCAGAATTGACTTTCGCCGTAGATACGAGCCGTCATGATTCCACTGGCTACTCTCCCGCATTACTCAACTTTGGCAGAGAGCTCCGATGTCCCGCAAAATTCTGTACCCCGTTACCAGCAGATGCCCCTAGCGAGGCCGTAGACGCTAAGCAAGAACGAATGCGTGTGTTGTATGAGCTAGTACGAATAAATTTACAGAGAGCTAGCCAAACGGAAGCAAAGGCCTATAATCTTCGGCGACGGTCCTGGCGTTTTGTCATCTGGAGTGAATTATTTTACGGAGAAAGTAGCCCCCCGTTACGATGGCCCGTTTGAAGTTATTAGATTTATTTCTCCGGTAATTGTGGCATTGAAGAAAAAGGGAGAGAGAAATTCTAAATTAATCGTCCGTGCTCACTGCTCACGTTTGAGATTTGAAGGGATTTTACTCCAAGGAGGAGGAACCGGAATTTACGAATAAAAGCACGAGTGAGGCACCAACAGCGATCATTCAAGCACTAAGAGTGGATCCGACCGGTTGTGCTACCAGCGTTTCCCACGAAATTTTGATTCGAGGAAATATTCCGAGCAGCCATCATCCACCAGCCAGTTCAGTGTCAACCACCCAGCCAGCAAGACTCATCGAGCCATCCCGCCTGAATCACAAATCGATACCCAGTGGTACTTCAACCGCATCCGAGAGCAACAGCAAAGCGAAAGAGATGAACTACCCTAAGTCTTCGGGAACCAAACGGCTAGAGGAGACCAAGTCCCAGCAGATCGTGCGTCGCAGTCCCCAGCAACAGAGCACCACCCAAAGGTACTGGTCGCACCCAGCCCGATACCCATCAACAAGCGAAGCCCACTGAAGCACCATTAAGCAAATCGGCGAAAAGCGTCAAACCCAAGGAGGAAAGTGTTAGGATTACAGGAGTGAAGCCAGGAGAAGTAACCACCGCGAAGGCCGACCCGTGGGTGCGGCAGAGGACAGCACCACGAAAAGTAGCAGCACCCCCGCGCAGCGAAAAGCCCTTTAGCCTAAAATTGAAATCGAAACCGGGCCCACTTAAGCACGACCTAAACGCCGCCAAGCCCATTATGCCGAAACCGACAAGCACCACCGAGTACACCAGAACCCGATCCATTCAAAGGGATAGATCTAAGGGGAATCTCGAACAGATCCCATCAGAGAAAATTTACCGTGCGCGGTCCATGTGGTCCAGTGATGGTTTTGCTTAACCGAAACGGATCAAGGGCATCGTTGAGTTTTCAAAACCAGCAGAAGTCTATCCAAATCCCTAATTAAAAATGGAAAGGATTTGAGAATGCCATGAATGAAATTTAATTTTAGTTTTTTTTTTTAATTGAACACGTTATGTTATAATTATTATTTTTTTTTACCACTATTACGTTTGCTTTCTTTAAAAAAAAAAAATATATATATATATATATAATAAATATATATATATATATATACACATATAGGTACCTATATATATGGATGTATTTATACCAAATATTTTTCCATTTAGATCTCAAGACGAGACGGTACTCGTCTTTCGAAGCGAGGGGGATGTGTAACGAAGTGTTACACTTTCCGCCATCCGACCGAGTTTAATTTACTGCCGCCGGCATATTTAGAAGAATTTCTAACAACGACCAGCAAGTCTGTACGACCATGATGGTACCCTTAACTACCAATGTTTACTGGCATAACCGTACAACTCAATCATCCGCCACATCCATTAAAAACAGCAATAAGAACAACTTCATGCAACCAGCACGGGACCATTAGTTTCATCAAATCTACCAGCCACCCACCGCCCACCAAACCGTCAACAAAAGACACACAGCACACCAAACATCGGAACGTCACATTTAAATTTATATTATTATTATATTATATTTCATTCATTTCTTTTTAATTCACACTCAGTTCTTTCATAAAATATTACTAGTAGAGGCTAGGAATATGCCAGAATTCGAAGTTTACCTACCCGTTAAACTTCCTGGAGTGAAAGAGTAGCAAGATTCCAGCGTATTTTAATTTAGTAATTAAAATCACTTCAGAAAACATTATTTGTTTTACTTGTGCACCTTTTATAGCATATCTTTTTGGTATTAAAAGTAGTAAGTTGGTATTCGGTGCAATCACGCACTCCCTGCTTACTCCGGTAAAATCATGTGCTCTTATTCGGTGCAATCACGCACTCCCTGCTTACTCCGGTAAGATCATGGGCTGGTATTCGGTGCAATCACGCACTCCCTGCTTACTCCGGTAAGATCGTGGGCTGGTATTCGGTGCAATCACGCACTCCCTGCTTACTCCGGTAAGATCGTGGGCTGGTATTCGGTGCAATCACGCACTCCCTGCTTACTCCAGTAACATTGTGGGATACTTATATAATATTCTTTTCTTCTATACGAAATACCGTGTTATTTATATTAAGATCGAGTGTATTATAATATTATTGGCTAAGAACATTTAAATTTAATGCATTGTTAGATTTAAACACCCTTTTTTTTAAATAAAGATTTGTATATCATACTTGAACATCAACAGAGTTCTTTCTACTTAACCTCGAGTTTTACTTGCTTTCTTCGGGAAAACCCTGGACTACGACGAGCTAACCTCAGCCTTAGACAAAAAAGCATCACAAGAGAACAACATTTTGCATTTTGTGTATATTTTCTATGAGGACAACAATATATATTTGAAGTAGGTTGTGTAACGTACAGTTTGTGAATTTTCATAAGCGAAAGCTTGTGAAGAGTGATTCACTTAAGGTGTGATAAACACCTAGAGTGAGTAGGTTAGGTTGGGACAATTAAAAATCATGTGGGAGGTCTATTCCCCTCCGTTAAGCCGGGAGGGTCAATTTTCTAAAAACGACTAAAAGTGGAAAACAAATTATTACAAAATAACAGTCACTTTTAAAACGCAATGCTATACCCTTTTGTAAAGCCAAAAACCTCTTCTTTTATTTTGTTTTAAAAAAAAGTTATTTTAGGCAAACTTTTTCAAAATATTAATTTTCAAACTCAAAATTTTTTAAAAAAAGTTCAAAATAAATTTTCTAAATATTTTTTTTCAAAATTTTACCTTATTAAGTATAATTTTTGTTGTCAAAATTCAATGCTCTTATTAGATTCAAATCAAACACTGAAAACCGTATGTCTCTTGGATTTTTAGTTGCCATGCTATTCAAAAACAAATAAACCTATTTTTGCATAAAAACACGGAAATCTAGCCTTACAACTTACGAGATGGCACAAGTGATGCAATTTTTTTTTTATGAAGAAGTGGGTTGGGATATTTTTAAATAGCTTGGCAACAAAAAGTCCTAGAGCAATACGGTTTTCAGTGTCGGACTTAATTCTTATAAAAGCATTGAATCCAGACAACATAAACAATACTTAAATACATACAATTAAAAAAAATTAGCTTGAGATTTTTTTCTTAAAAATTTAGAAATTGAAAGTTAATATTGTGAATGCGGTTCACTGAAATCGCATTTTTTAAAAACACAATTAAGGAGGAGACTTTACAAAAAAATATGGCATGTCATTGTAGGAGTTACCGTTATTTTTTAATAATTTTTGTTCCAATTTAAGTTATGTTTTTAGAAAATAATTGCACCTACTGGCTAAACGGAGATGGATAGACCCCCTCCCATACGATATTTTTCTTGTCACAACTCAACCTACTGCTATAGCTCTTCAATCAATGTATTAGTCAAAAATCTTTTTATTTTTAATGGAAACTGGCAGGCAAGAACAAAAAAAGAGAAAAGGAAAATTGAAAAAAAAGATTCACTCAATAACGACAAACCACAAACTTCATCATTAGTCATCGTCATCTCATCATTATCACTCATTATTTTCATATTTCAATTTCTCATCTCATCATCTTTGTCTCATTTCGCCAAACGAGTGATAAGATTTCACTCATAAAGAGAAGCCAGTGCCAAACAAAGACATAGTAAAAAAAAACTCAACCGAAAGAGTTTAAATTCATAAGTGTAACTTTTAATTTTGCACGCTGTTGTGTAAATGAGTATGAATTTTGTACCTCAGAATTTCTGTTTGAGTAACATAGCCCAGTGGAAATCGAAATTAAAATCGCAAAGCATGATGTAGCTCTGATTTTTTAGTATGTTGTATCGACCAGTAAGAATAGTGTAAATCCAAATTTGCAACTTCGAAAAACTTGTGCTAGTTGCGCAGCAACAAATTTACAACAATTTAAAACTAACCGCAGCTCTATAAACCCCATAGAGACTGAGCTATGACTCTTTGAAGATGGTCCATTTTTAGAGAAAATAAATAATTTTTAGTTTTGCTGCTGGAAGGATCAAAATATTGGCAAAATCACTCGTCCCATGAGAAAAATAAACACGTATAAAGTTGTAGTAAATTTCATTTCCTTTCGTTGAAGCACAAAACAAAGTCTGTGAGACTAATAGTTCAGTAACAATCTTGAACAAATATAAAAATGGATTTTTGAAGAACAGAGACAAAGCTCGTTAAACACCTATTTGTGTGCTTAGTACAAAAGGAAAAGGCACAAAACCATGTAAAAATGGTAATTATTTTTTTATTTACAGGTAAGGTTAACTAATTAGTTGTTGGTACACGTTTATTTAGAATTAATGTTTAAAACCAACCACTCGTGGTTTTTTTTTTGCTGAGGTTCAGCTTCACGTTTTCTGCACTATTTTCGGGACCTTCATAAATTATGGCATGTTTTTTCTTTGGTTGGTAATATTTCTCAGGTTCGTCCAATTCTTCAGATTCTGATTCAACCTCAGCTTCCACTGGATCTTCCTCGTCTTCTTCTATTGAAATTAAAACGACTATATCACATGATTTCCAAGTCAGACGAGCAATTGAAAGAGCATTTCAAATTAGAATTGGCTCCTTACCCTTACCCTATGGCGTTGTTTTATAAAGAGTAAATCCGAAAGGGGACCACACCAAAGTTTTACGGACCTTTCACCTCTGCCTCTGAAATCTTACCTACAAATTTTTTTTTATAATGCACCCGCACTCAAGGGGTTTCTTATAGCCCTTTTAATGATAAGTCACACCGCGAGTGATAGGAAGTTAGGAAGGAAGGGAAAGGAGCTGTCGACGAACATTGATCTTGAATGTTTCAAGATCAAAATGACAAGGAAAAATTGTACCAGGCAAATCCATTCCACATTCGTGTTGTAGGACTAAAGAAAGAATCTATATTTCACGGTACGTCCGAAGTTGGGCTCAAGTGTAAACTGATGAGCGTTCCTAGCAAGACGAGTATTACGGGGGAAATGTTTAAGGGGTAGAACGCAGCTGGCTACCTCGAGTGATCATTTTTTGTAAAAGAACCTGTAAAATAAGGAAAGACATGAGACATTTCGACGATGTTCGAGTGACGGAAATGTTTCCATAATGTTTCACTCTCCTATCAATTTTAACGCTTTTTTCTGAACTCTGTCGAGCAGGTGGAGAAAAGTTTGAGAAGCACCTGCCCAGAGATGGGAGTTATACTCGAGTTTAGGGCGCATAAACGCTTTGTAAATTGTAGCCAGATCAGAAGGGGTGAAAAACTTCTTGCATCTATTAAGAAAGCCTAAGCATCTTGCAGCATTCTTGGCAATCTCAAGTATATGATTATTCCAACGAAGATTGTCACTGATACACATACCGAGTACTGATAGCTTTTCGAATTCCTCGATGCAAGTACCATTCATGGATAATGGCATAGGGGGTATGTTTAGCTTCAACGACAAAAGACAGCATTGAGTTTTCGACGCATTAAACTCCACACGATTTCTAGTGCCCTAATTCACAATGCTGTTTAAATCGGAGTTAATGAGCTTATCATACGATTTCGTTGTAATAACACGTCCGAAGGCGAAGACCTTGAATTATCCAACGTATATGAAAAGCTGAGGGTTGAGTCGTCAGCAAAACAAGTTAATGGATTAGAAGTCACAGACAAGAGATCATTTATAAAAATGAGAAAGAGTCGGAGACAGAACGGAGCCCTGGGGCAGACCAGCATTTATTTTGTGGAATTCAGACTTGAAACCGCCTAATACATTTTGTATTGAACGGTCCAGAAGATAGCTTCTAATCCAACGAATAAGAGCATCATCGATAACAAATGCACGCATTTTAGATAAAAGAGCTTCATGCCAAACTCTATCAAATGCCTTTCAAATATCAAGCGCAATAATCTTGCTTTCGCCAAAGCGATGCAAAGATTTGTTCCACTGTTCGGTGAGATATGCCATCAGATCACCAGTGGAACGATTGCTGCGAAAGCCGTATAGCCGGTCATTTAAAAGCTCACGATCTTCGAGATATTTCTTGAGCTAACGATTTATCAGCGTTTCCATGGCCTTATAAAGAAGAGACGTAAGTGCAATTGGTCGTTAAAGGAGGGGGAGGAAATGCTCTTTTCCATCTACTAGGAAAGATTCCTGAACGATAGGAGCGATGAAAAAGCTTACGCAGTGGTTTTGCCAGTGATGAAGAACACCTCTTCAGAAAAATTGGGGGTATACCATCCGGGCCAGCGGATTTGTGTATATCAAGATCTTGAAGAACTCTTGTTACTGTACGAGTGAGTACGATGAGCGTTGGAACTGATGAATACGTTGAGTTCTTGACGTTTTTACAAATGACCAGAAGTTTTTACTGCCTTTGGGACATTGCAGAATTTTTTGTCGTAACTTCTGGTCATATAAAAATTTTGTTTTGTGTATAACGGAGTTGCACGAGTTCCTAACTTGTTTGTGTTTCTTCCGATTTTCCTCAGTTGGGTTGGCTTTATAGGTTCGGAAGCTTACTTCTTTCAACCTGATAGCTTCTTTACACTCTTCGGTAAACCAAGACTTTTCTTTTGGTTTGATACATTTTGTTCTGTGAGGGACAAAAGTTCTCATTCCAAGAAAAATCACTTCTGTAACCATTTCAGCGCTCGCGTCAATGTCATTATCGAGGAAGCATAATGACCAGTTAAAGGTGAGAAAGAAATTATTCAGACCGTCCCAGTTGGCTTTCTCGTATTGCCAAACGGTCCTAGTGGGAATTTTTTCTTTAACTGGATGGTTGGAGATCGAGAAATTAGCTGAAATGACACAATGGTCCGAGGTGCCAAATGGAGAAGTTACTTTAATAGTATATTTATCAGGATGGGAAGTAAGGAACAAGTCAAGAGTATGGGCGGAGTGCCCATCAACATCCGGTATACGAGTAGGCTCATCGACAAGCTGGGTAAGGTGGTTATACTCAGCAAAGATCTCGGTATACCTTCCTTCGAGTATTGTCTGGCCAGAATAGCGGAGCCAACTTGAATTGTGTACATTGAAGTCGCCCATAATCACGACTTCAGTGTGGGGACAATGGAAAATAATTCAGGAAATTGAATCTGACAGAACATCTAACTCATCACAAGTAGACACGCTTTCAAGATTCGGACTGCTGTAAAGAAAACAGTAATGAATGATATGCTTGCGGACAGTGAATTTGAGCCACAGGAAATTAAAGTTCGTATTAGAACAATGCCCATATTGGGGAAGGCTCTGGCAAGCAATATCAATCCTAAAATAAACGACAAGACCATGGTGGGAAAAAAGTAGTGGCACTAAGTTATATCCAACCAAACAAAATTCTGATAAATCCGTATTCTGGACAACTTGGGCTTAACTTAATGCCAAAACAGCTGGCCTGTATTGCACAGTATGAGCGTACACAAACAAAAATTCTTTCTTTGCCCACGAACATTTGAATAGACGACACAAAAATCACTTACCACTTATCACTTACCTACTTAAATTCAACTTTGACGAAATTAATTTCAGCCGTGTGGTATAGCCCCTTTTTAATTCCAATTATAAACAAACTGTCCTAGGTGTTATGCCCATAAAACAATTTGCCAACGGGAATTAATATAGACAAAAAACACTATTGAAATATACATCAAATGCTACTCACCTATCCAGTGCAACCCTCTTGCGATAAGCCTCACAAGAGGCTTGCACTGCATAGAAAGCAACAGTTATGGATGGTGTGGGTCGAGAGGATGGGTATTGTTGGATGCTGTGCTGCGAATGCGAGCGAGGTTTGGTGTATTTTTGTTTTCTTTTTATTTTTCACTGGTTTATTCAATTTTTTTTCTAATTGGGGGTAACGTAAAGGGCTGAATTTAATTTCTGATTTTAATTTAATTGCACTATGTATATGGTATGTGAATTGGGTTTTGGTTTATTTTTTTTTTCGATTATTTTTGGGTGACATACGCGCACAGAAGCAACGCGACCTCACACGACGAGTACTTGATCGACACTCAACATGCTGTGATCTGGCATCAAAACTCGTCTATACGGGCTATTGTGATTATAGCTACGTCAGCTACGCGTTAAACCACTTTTGGAGGAAAGTTTCGGCGGTTTTCGACGGGTATCCACGGGATTGTGTCGATCACAGTACAAAATCTGCAGAACGGTTGAGACGATATGCTGCTTCTTAGAGGGGAAAATTAAATTGTGGGACCAATTTCAGAAGCGGAAGGACCTACTAGAGATGGCTGCATTCTCCCTACGAACAGATGCAACTCATGAGAACATTGCGGAAGCTGATGAAAAGTGTCTGGTAATTCCTTATAGAGGTGACACAGCGATTCAGAGACTGCATGACCTCAGGTTCCACCTTTTTGTGAAGACAGCGGCAAGTCCAATTTCCATGCCTTTCGCACCTACCATCAAGCGCAAAAGTGGCTCTGAATGCGGAAATAAGCTCCTGTGGCATCATCCCAATAGCAACAAAAAACGAGCCAGCCCCACCACACCTTCTCAAAATAATAGCCTGCAAACTAAGGATGTAGGGCGACGTGTACTTGCCTGAGAGCTGGGCTCAAATGCTTGCTTCTATTCCTGAACTGCTCAGGGAAATCATGCGATAAAGTCGTCTTATTTTGAAAGAAGAAGACGATGAAGATCCAGTGGAAGCTGGGGTTGAATCAGAATCTGAAGAATTGGACGAACCTGAGAAATATGACCAACCAAAGAAAAAACATGCCATAATTTATGAAGGTCCCGAAAATAGTGCAGAAAACGTGAAGCTGAACCTCAACAAAAAAAAAAAAAAACTACGGTTGATTAGTTTTTAAACATTAATTCTAAATATACATGTACCCACAACTAATTAATTAAGATTAAAAATAATTAACATTTTTACATCGTTTTATGCCTTTTCCTTTTGTACTAAGCACACAAATAGGTGTTGAAATAGCTTCGTCTCAGTTCTTCAAAAATCCATTTTTATGTTTGTTCAAGATTGTTACTGAACTACTAGTCTCACAGACTTTGTTTTGTGCTTCAACGAAAGGAAATGAAATTTACTACAACTTTATGCGTGCTTTTTTTTCATAGGACGAGTGATTTTGCCAATATTTTGATCCTTACAGCAGCAAAACTAAAAATTATTTATTTTCTCTAAAAATGGACCATCTTCAAAAAGTCATAGCTCGGTCTCTATGGGGTTTATAGAGCTGCGGTTAATTTTAAATTGGTGTAAATTTAATGGACTTACAGATAGTGGTTATTTTATTTGTCAAAAAATGCATAGTTTAAGACTTTTAGAGCAAAAAGTGAAAAAAGCCCTAAAACTTTGCAATTTTTCGCTTGCTGCGCAGCGAGCGCAAGTTTTTCGAAGTTGCAAATTTGGATTTACACTATTCCAACTGGTCCATACAACATACTAACAAACTAGAACTACATCATGATTTGCGATTTTAGCCTTTTTACTTGCGATTATAGGTAATATAAGGCAAGTTATGCATTCGTCGAAAAAAAAAGTTTTGAGATAATAATCAAACATGACATTACGATGATAGCGAAGACGAAAAAAGATGGTCTAAAAATTCTGTCCGTCTGTATGTCTGTCTGTCTGTCTGTCTGTCTGTCTGTCTGTCTGTCTGTCTGTATGAACCCTACAGCCCAAACGGGTGAGCCGAATTGCTTCAAACTTGGTATATAGACTTTTTTAGGTATTGTGCAGAAAGGAAATTGAAATTTTTTTTTTAGCTCAAAAAATAACGGTACCTGCCATACAACCGTTATTTTAAAGCTTATTTTTCTCAAAAACGGCTCTAACGATTTTTATTTAAAAAAATCAGTGCTGCTTTTTAGGTATGACCAATCATATGGCTGAAAAAAAAGTTTTAAAAAATGGCTAAGAACGGTACTTTCCATAGGACCGTTTTTTTTGCTTTCGACTAACTCGAAAACGACTTAACCGATTCTTTCGAAATTTCACACACATATAGCTGTAGGTAGCTCAATTTGTATTGCATACCAATATTTTTGAAAAATATTTTTTTGTATTTTTAAAAGCATTTTTAAAAAAAAAAATTTTTAAATTAATATTTTGAAAACTGCTTATTAAATTTTTTTCTAAAGATTTTAAATAAATGTATTTGCTGAATACCTATGAGCTGGCGTTTTTGAATTTTTTTTGAAAATTTTTTTCAAAAAGTTTTTCAAAAAAAACTTTTTTTCTCAAAAACCGCTCCACAGATTTTTATAAATTTATTCTCATAAATTCAAATTTATAAAAGAAATAAAATGGCGTACTTTTTTTTCAGCTCAAATTAGTTTAAGTATTTATTTAAGAATTTTGAAAAATTTATTTTTATCAAAATCTCAAGCCCCAATACCACTGTCACACATTAGAGCAAGTTCGTGCGACCCAGTCGTGCATTTTATTTTGTGTCGATTTCTACTGGGCTAACATTGCTGACTTCGATTTCATATAGAGGTACTGACATCGCGCCCATGTTATCAACATGCACGCTGTTAATTGTCTGTATTTTTGCTGTTGACATTTTTTTGTTGTGATTGTTACACTGCATAGGGTGGGTTAAGAAATAAAATAAAATTTCTCAATGAGTGTGGAGATGGAGAGGAGAGTGTGTCAACAGTTTTATAAAGAGAATAATAGAATAATAATAGCATATAGATAGGTAGGTAGGCATCTATTGTTAAGCGAAATTTGTAATTTTTTTTCACTGTGGAACTGTGATTGTGAATAAGAAGGTAAACATCGACTTATTTTGGAATAGTAGATATGTATATATATATATATTTCATTTTTACTTGCTCTATAAGGCAAGTATTGGTTTCGTGCAGAAAAAAAAAATCGAGGTTTTAATCAAACATGACATTACGATGATAGAGAAGCCCAAAAAAGTGGTTTTCGCCATACCGTCCGTCGGTCTGTCTGTGCGTCTGTGCGGATGTGGGGATGTGCGGATGTGCGCTTTTTCACGTCATGCTACAGCCTAAACGGCTTGACGGATTTTCTTCAAACTTGATATATAGCAGTTTCAAGAAAAACGGTTGTCGAGATTTTTACTTGCGATTATAGGTACTATAAGGCAAGTTATGCATTCGTCGAAAAAAAAAGTTTTGAGATAACAATCAAACATGACATTACGATGATAGCGAAGACGAAAAAAGATGGTCTAAAAATTCTGTCCGTCTGTATGTCTGTCTGTCTGTCTGTCTGTCTGTCTGTCTGTCTGTCTGTCTGTCTGTCTGTATGTATAGAGACCTACAGCCCAAACGGGTGGACCGAATTGCTTCAAACTTGGTATATAGACTTTTTTAGGTATTGTACAGAGGGGAAATTGAAATTTTTTTTTAGCTCAAAAAATAACGGTACCTGCCATACAACCGTTATGTTAAAGCTTATTTTTTTCAAAAACGGCTCTAACGATTTCGATTTAAAAAAATCAGTGTTGGTTTTTAGGTACGACCAATCATATGGCTGAAAATTTTTTTTTTTAAAATGGCTAAGAACGGTACTTTCCATAGGACCGTTTTTTTTGCTTTCGACTAACTCGAAAACGACTCAACCGATTCTTTCGAAATTTCACACCCATATAGCTATAGGTAGCGCAATTTGTATTGCATACCAATATTTTTGAAAAATATTTTTTTGTATTTTTAAAAGCATTTTTTTAAAAAAAATTTAAAAAATTAATATTTTGAAAACTGCTTGTTAAATTTTTTTTTAAAAATTTTAAATAAATGTATTTGCTGAATACCTATAAACTGGCGTTTTTTAATTTTTTTTTTTAATTTTTTTCAAAAAGTTTTTCAAAAAAAACTTTTTTTCTCAAAAACCGCTCCACAGATTTTTATAAATTTATTCTCATAAATTCAAATTTATCCAGGAAATAAAATGGCGTACTTTTTTTTCAGCTCAAATTAGTTTAAGTATTTATTTAAGAATTTTGAAAAATTTATTTTTATCAAAATCTCAAACCCTTAGACCAGTGTGACACATTAGAGCAAGTTCGTGCGACCCAGTCGTGCATTTTATTTTATTTCGTCTTAGCCCGGCTCAAACTTGTACCTTTCAAGTAACGGCTTTTTCAATTTGGATTTTCTCGAAAACGGCTCTAACGATTTTGATTAAACTTAAAATTTAGCTAACTTTAAGCATTTCGAACAAAACTGCGTTTTTTGTTTTTGGCTCAAATGGTCGTAACGAAAATCAGGTTTAAACGGCTTTTTTTCAAATGGCCATACGTTCGCAACGGCTCGATTGATTTGACTCAAACTTCGTTTGGCATAGTTCTTTATAGTCTTCTATATGATGGCTTTATACATTTTTCAGTGAAGCCTGTCTAAATGGTAGCTCCCATACAAGGAGCCGTTCAGTTTTAGCCAACTTTTTTTGGTTTTTTCTAATTTGCTCAAAAATGGCTCTAACGATTTTGATTAAACTTTGTGTGTTATATTCTTTTAGTGTTCTTAAGAGAACTGCGTTTTTAGTTTTTGGCTAAAAATGCAAATAACGGAGATCTGCTCTTAACGGCTTTTTTTCAAATGGCCATAAGTTGTCAACGGTTGCATCGAATTCACTCAAACATTGTTTGGTATAGTTCCTTACAGCTTCCTACCAGATGGCATTTATTTTTTTTTCGGTTTCTCTTTTTTAAATGGTGGCTCCTATACAAAGAGCCACTAGATTTTGGCCAATTTTTTCGTTTTTTCAAATTTACTCAAAAACGGCTTCCCCGATTTTTATGAAACTTTGTATGTAACATATATAGAATACTTCAAAGAAAACTGCATTTTTAGTTCTTGGCTACACATGATAATAGCGGAAATTGCTTTTAACAGTATTATTAATTTGGCCATAAGTGGACATTTGTATAATTTATAACACCCAAAAGATAACGTCTTAGTTTTACATATTAAAGGTTTCTTAACGTTAGCTCCCGTGTATCGGTTTTTCCAGTTTCAGTCAAATTTTTTTAGGTTTTACCAATTTTTTCAAAAATGAATTCTTCTCATTGGTCGAAAAGTTTGTTTTCATCGTACTATTGCACCCACAGAGCAAGTACGTGCGACCCAGTCGTGCATTTTATTTCATTTCATTTCATATATTCATTCCATCTTAGGCTAAATAAGTACAATTATTATAAATAAATATCATAACATTATGAGCTAATTTAGGACAGAATAATAGTGAACATTCTGTAACTAGTTAAAGTTAGTGTTGAATGTTACATTTTGTTTGTTAAACATTTATATAAATCAAAGAAACTGATGTGGGGTAAATACCAGTTTATAAATAGTAAAGAAGGAAGTTTGAAATTTCGATATTTTGAAACCAAAAATAATAATAGAAAAATAGAAAACAATAATTGAAAAAAAAAACAAAAAGAAAAACAAGATAATAATAATCAACAACACTTGAATTTAAGTACAAATTTATGACACATTTCGAAAAATAGATTCAATATTAGCAATTTCGATGGTAAATAGCCAATTTTTAACTTTATTTAAGAAAGATTTGTAGGAATAAGTTTTCCTTACCTCAATCGGTAGTTTATTAAAGCATTTAGGGGCTATAATTGAATAAAAATGAGAAAATTTGGTTCTATGTGCGATTGGAACATTGACTAATGCTTGTTCATTTACGCATAAGCCATAATATTTCGAGTTTATGTTAGGGATATTTTGGAAGAATTCGCAGTTCTTTGAAAAGCGGCCAATTATGTGCCAGGCGATTTTTACTAGTAATTAATCTTATTAAGAATTTTTGAGCTATAAGTAAATGCCCGAAAGTGTTTTCATAAGAACCACCCCAACTTGTAATACCGTATTGTAGAGTTAGCAAGGCCATAATAAATCATTGTTAAAACTTTTTTTGAACAGTATGGTTTGAGAAGATACATTTTACGTGCAACCCGCATCAGATGAGATTTTATTGTGCATGTATGAGGTTTCCAGCTTAAGTTAGTATCAATTAAAACACCTACAAATTTATATTCAAGGATAGATTCTATTTTAAAACAGTTTGGAGAACATGGGGTATTTTCATGGAAATTTGTACTACCACAAGTATGTAAATATAAGCTAAATCTCTTACAATCATATGAATGGAAATTCAGGTTAAAGTCATTACATATATTTCCGTATATCTTAAAAGACATTAATTTTGTTTTCTCATTAATAATCAGCTTATGAAAAGCAAACCATTGCCTAATTAGATGTAAGTCTTCATTAATTTTAGTGATACATTCAAACAAAGTGGATTCTTGATAAGAAAAGGCTATGTCGTCAGCAAACGCTGCGGTTGAACCGTTAAAATTCTGGTCAAAGAGAGAGTTGACATAGATTAAAAAGAGAATTGGGCCAAGGACAGATCCTTGGGGGACACCATTCTTTATTGTAAGGGAGCTGCTTAAATTTCCATTTTTGCTAACCGATTGTCTTCTATCCTTGAGGTAAGAGCGAAACCAATCATGTATTACTCCCCTAAAACCAGAATTGTACAATTTATCAAGAAGGAGATCGTGATCTACTAAATCAAAAGCTTTTGACATATCTATGAATAGAGCCATGGTGGATTTAGAACTGTTAAATCCTTTATACAGATAGGTACATAACTTGAGAATGGCATCTTCCGTGGAATTACCTGACCTAAACCCAAATTGATTTTTTGCGAAAAAATTTTGTTTGTCTAAAAAGGAAACCATTCTCGATTTAAGAAGCTTCTCAAACAATTTTGAAAAAGTTGGAAGTAGAGATATGGGTCGATAATTATGCATGTCCTTGCGATTCCCCTTTTAAATAAAGGTATTACTTCGGCGCATTTTAAGGCCTGTGGAAAGCAACCACTATTCACACTCTCGTTAAACAAGTAGCAGAGTATGTCACTTATATTAAATACAATTTTTTTTAACAGTGTATTTGTAATACCGTCACTTGGACATGAATTTTTGTTTTTCAATGACAAAATGAGCTGATATATTTCTTCAGAAGTGATATTATTAAAAACGAAGCTAGCTGCATGACTTCTTTCGGATATCAAACTTCTGTTAGTATCTTTACAAGAGCATGTTGTATACATTGAATGTATCGAAGGTTTTAAACGCTCTGAAATATCAATAAAATACGAATTGAAACTATCAGCTATGCTGCATGAATCAGATATAACTACTTTATTAACTTCTAGACAGTCGATTACTGCAGGCAAAGTATGTTTACCTAGAATATTATCAACAATTTTCCATTCTTCTCTACTGTTGCCCCTAGCATTATGCATCTTATTGGTGTAATAATTATCGCGTTTTTTTTCAACTTCTATATTTAAATCTTTGCACAATTTACCATAGTACTTTTTGAGTTTCAGATTGTTAGTTTTACTGCATTTCTTAAAAATTTTGTTTTTCTTTTTAACTTTTTTTAGAAGATTGGCAGTCATCCATGGCTTAATAAATTTAGATTTCTTATTTGCATGAGCAACTAAAGAAGTGCAGTTGTTGATATGTTTCTTTAGAATCGATAAAAAAAACATCATAGGCACTGGAAGGATTTGTTTTTAAGTAGACACAACCCCAAGGCTCATATCTAAGGCATTCATTCAACAAAGTATAGTCTATATGATATTTGTTTCTTAAAGAATCGTTATTAGGGTTAGTGTTGGCGATTTTGCCTGTACTTAGAGTAACCATATGATGATCTGTAATTCTGTAATCGAAACAATTACCAACAAAATAATTCTTAATATTTTTGTGTATTCTCATATTTATATGGTCAATACAAGTCTTGGAAGTTGATGTTACACGAGTTGGTTCTTTTATAAAACACTTCAGACCATATGAAGCCAATAAGAACAGATAGTTCTCAGTATCTTTGTCAGTCTCATTAAGAATGTCAATGTTAATATCACCTAACACAATTAAATTTTTGGCTTTAGTTGCGCTTAGAATAGAATGTAATTCATCTATGAAGACACTTTTTGAATATTCATGTAGTCTATAAATACAAAGTACAGTATAGTTTTCATTAGCATAAGAAATTGACAAATTAACAACATCTGCTTTTACATATACGGCAACACCACCGGCTGGGTAGGAATCATTACATTTTCCAAAAAGAGAATATCCTGGAATATTATATAAATCTAATTCATTTTGGAAAATCCAAATTTCACTCAAAACAATAATTATAGGTAAGTTCGCGAGTGATTCGATATGTGCTAACAATATATGAAAGTTTTTCCTTAAACTACGAATATTTTGATGTAAAGAAAAAGTTTCAAATTCATTAGAAGAGGAAAGAGGAAGAGGGACTAGGTTGCGTTGAGAAGACGAGATAGAACTAGATGTTTCAAGTGAGTTCATATTTTTTCTAAATCTGCAAGACATGATATTTTATTTTTTTTTCGCCTTCCTTCATTCGCATAAACACCGTTCCACTCCTCATCCATAGAAATTTGTAACCTTTGGAGACTTTCTCAGCTGCAGCTGACCTATACAGTTGACGAGTGTTGTAAGATAGGCTCTCATTCACGTACATCTCTTGTTGTTCAGCGCTCTCATTAATTTTAGTTGCAAGTAATTTTGTTTTTTGTTCATATTTTGCCTTCATAATTCTCTCTTTACAAAAGCGGGATACTAGTCTCACTTGGAGAATATTAATAATTTTTTTAGAAGATTTATCAACCGGTTTTGTCGTTATTGTTTTCATGTGGCAGAAGTCAATGTCTTTTTCGATCAAGTCTAAGTTCAAACCTTCACGGAGGACTTTCAAAGCAATTTCGCTATTGGAGAAAGTACTGGTGCTGGGAACATTAAAAATGTCTACTGTGTTGGCTAGTAGTTGTTGTCCTAGGCGATTGATCTTGGTTTCCAACAAGGAAATTCTCTCCTCACATTCATTGTTTTTTGATTGAAGAGCATCGATTTGATTTTTTTGATTCTCTTTAATTATCAAAATTTCAGTGTATATCATTTCCAAAGTAATTGATGATTTATCGGCATCCAATAAAGTGTTATTTATAAGACCAGATGCACCGGATACGTCAAATGGAACGTTAGAGGTTTTAGATAAGCTTAAAGTTGAACTAGAAGCCAATGAAACTCTCGAAAGGGACCCACGGTGGTTGACAGTACAACCAATGCTACACCATTTTTTTTTATTTTTGTTTATTAACTCAAGTTCTTTAACTGATAATTTGGCACAATTAGGATGAAATTGAGAAAAACAATCTGAACACTCAATTTTTTGGCTCGATCTACCAAATTTAGTTTTGCAGTCTTTGCACGACATTGCTGAATTATACTGATCTCTAATTAAATAAGCTCCCGACGTGTGTGTTCCCCACAACATACAGTAGTGTATATATATATATATATATATATATATATATATATATATATATATATATATATCTGTCTTTAAATTCAAATAAGCTGTTAGTTATTTAATGAATATCATAATATGTATCAATATTGGTGTGAGCTACAAAAATAAATGAGAATTAAAAAAGAGGGTAGTAATTACGAGGTAGTGACTATTAAAACGCTTGCCCAAGTCGCCCATTGGATTCAGCGCCCTGTGCATTTGCACCGCTTGCCCGTATAGCTTGTCCAGCCCTGTATACAACAAATAATATAGAACCAACAAATCACCTAACACCTCACACATGTTATCACACTAGAATTGATACTAAAAAATATAGAAACGACGAATGCACACGCGCTCAAGGGGTTTGTTATAGCCCTTTTAATGATAATTCACAGCGCGAGCGATAGGAATTTAGGGAGGAAGGGAAAGGAGGTGTCGATGAACATTGATCTTGAATGTCTGCAGATCAAAATGGCAAGGAAAAATTGTGCCAGGCAATCTATTCCACATTCGTGTTGTACGGCTAAAGAAAGAATCCCTATATTTCACGGTACGTCCAAAATTGGGCTCAAGTGTAAACTGATGAGCGTTCCTAGCAAGACGAGTGTTACGGGGGAAATGTTTAAGGGGTGGAACGCAGCTGGCTACCTCGAGTGAGCATTTTTTATAAAAGAACCTGTAAAATAAAGAAAGACATGAAACATTTCGACGGTGTTCGAGTGATGGAAATGTTTCCATCTGAACTCTGTGGAGCAGGTGAAGAAAAGTTTGAGAAGCACCTGCCCAGAGATGGTAGTTATACTCGAGTTTAGGGCGTATAAACGCCTTGTAAATTGTAGCCAGATCAGAAGGGGTGAAAAACTTCTTGCATCTATTAAGAAAGCCTAAGCATCTTGCAGCATTCTTAGCAATTTCAAGTATATGATCATTCCAACGAAGGTTGTCACTGATACACATACCGAGTACTGATAGTTTTTCGGCCTCTTCGATGCAAGTACCATTCATAGATAATGGCATAGGGGGTATGTTTAGCTTCAACGACAAAAGACAGCATTGAGTTTTCGACGCATTAAACTCCACACGATTTCTAATACCCCAATTCACAATGCTGTTTAAATCGGAGTTTAATGAGCTTATCATACGGTGTCGTTGTAATAACACGTCCGAAGGCGAAGGCCGTGAATTATCAAACGTATATGAAAAGCTGAGGTAGGCTCTCATTCACGTACATCTCTTGTTGTTCAGCGCTCTCATTAATTATAGTTGCAAGTAATTTTGTTTTTTGTTCATATTTTGCCTTCATAATTCTCTCTTTACAAAAGCGGGATACTAGTCTCACTTGGAGAATATTAATAATTTTTTTAGAAGATTTATCAACCGGTTTTGTCGTTATTGTTTTCATGTGGCAGAAGTCAATGTCTTTTTCGATCAAGTCTAAGTTCAAACCTTCACGGAGGACTTTCAAAGCAATTTCGCTATTGGAGAAAGTACTGGTGCTGGGAACATTAAAAATGTCTACTGTGTTGGCTAGTAGTTGTTGTCCTAGGCGATTGATCTTGGTTTCCAACAAGGAAATTCTCTCCTCACATTCATTGTTTTTTGATTGAAGAGCATCGATTTGATTTTTTTGATTCTCTTTAATTATCAAAATTTCAGTGTATATCATTTCCAAAGTAATTGATGATTTATCGGCATCCAATAAAGTGTTATTTATAAGACCAGATGCACCGGATACGTCAAATGGAACGTTAGAGGTTTTAGATAAGCTTAAAGTTGAACTAGAAGCCAATGAAACTCTCGAAAGGGACCCACGGTGGTTGACAGTACAACCAATGCTACACCATTTTTTTTTATTTTTGTTTATTAACTCAAGTTCTTTAACTGATAATTTGGCACAATTAGGATGAAATTGAGAAAAACAATCTGAACACTCAATTTTTTGGCTCGATCTACCAAATTTAGTTTTGCAGTCTTTGCACGACATTGCTGAATTATACTGATCTCTAATTAAATAAGCTCCCGACGTGTGTGTTCCCCACAACATACAGTAGTGTATATATATATATATATATATATATATATATATATATATATATATATATATATATATATATATATATATATATATATATATATATATATATATATATATATATATATATATATATATATATATATATATCTGTCTTTAAATTCAAATAAGCTGTTAGTTATTTAATGAATATCATAATATGTATCAATATTGGTGTGAGCTACAAAAATAAATGAGAATTAAAAAAGAGGGTAGTAATTACGAGGTAGTGACTATTAAAACGCTTGCCCAAGTCGCCCATTGGATTCAGCGCCCTGTGCATTTGCACCGCTTGCCCGTATAGCTTGTCCAGCCCTGTATACAACAAATAATATAGAACCAACAAATCACCTAACACCTCACACATGTTATCACACTAGAATTGATACTAAAAAATATAGAAACGACGAATGCACACGCGCTCAAGGGGTTTGTTATAGCCCTTTTAATGATAATTCACAGCGCGAGCGATAGGAATTTAGGGAGGAAGGGAAAGGAGGTGTCGATGAACATTGATCTTGAATGTCTGCAGATCAAAATGGCAAGGAAAAATTGTGCCAGGCAATCTATTCCACATTCGTGTTGTACGGCTAAAGAAAGAATCCCTATATTTCACGGTACGTCCAAAATTGGGCTCAAGTGTAAACTGATGAGCGTTCCTAGCAAGACGAGTGTTACGGGGGAAATGTTTAAGGGGTGGAACGCAGCTGGCTACCTCGAGTGAGCATTTTTTATAACAGAACCTGTAAAATAAAGAAAGACATGAAACATTTCGACGGTGTTCGAGTGATGGAAATGTTTCCATCTGAACTCTGTGGAGCAGGTGAAGAAAAGTTTGAGAAGCACCTGCCCAGAGATGGTAGTTATACTCGAGTTTAGGGCGTATAAACGCCTTGTAAATTGTAGCCAGATCAGAAGGGGTGAAAAACTTCTTGCATCTATTAAGAAAGCCTAAGCATCTTGCAGCATTCTTAGCAATTTCAAGTATATGATCATTCCAACGAAGGTTGTCACTGATACACATACCGAGTACTGATAGCTTTTCGGCCTCTTCGATGCAAGTACCATTCATAGATAATGGCATAGGGGGTATGTTTAGCTTCAACGACAAAAGACAGCATTGAGTTTTCGACGCATTAAACTCCACACGATTTCTAATACCCCAATTCACAATGCTGTTTAAATCGGAGTTTAATGAGCTTATCATACGGTGTCGTTGTAATAACACGTCCGAAGGCGAAGGCCGTGAATTATCAAACGTATATGAAAAGCTGAGGGTTGAGTCGTCAGCAAAACAATTTAATGGATTAGAAGTCACAGACAAGAGATCATTTATAAAAATGAGAAAGAGAGTCGGAGACAGAACGGAGCCCTGGGGCACACCAGCATTTATTTTGTGGAGATCAGACTTGAAACCGTCTAATACAACTTGTATTGAACGGTCCAGAAGATAGCTTCTAATCCAACGAATAAGAGTATCATCGATACCAAATGCACGCATTTTCGATAAAAGAGCTTCATGCCAAACTCTATCAAATGCCTTTGAAATATCAAGCGCAATAATCTTGCTTTCGCCAAAGCGATGCACAGATTTGTTCCACTGTTCGGTGAGATATGCCATCAGATCACCAGTGGAACGATTGCTGCGAAAGCCGTATTGCCGGTCATTTAAAAGCTCCCGATCTTCGAGATATTTCTTGAGCTGACGATTTATCAGCGTTTCCATGACCTTGGAAAGAAGGGACGTAAGTGCAATTGGTCGGTAGGAGGAGGGGGAGGAGGAGTCACCTTTTTTTGGGACGGGCTGGACAAATGCTGTTTTCCATCTACTAGGAAAGATTCCTGAACGATAGGAGCGATGAAAAAGCTTACGCAGTGTTTTGCCAGAGATGAAGAACACTTCTTCAGAAGAATAGGGGGTATACCATCCGGGCCAGCGGATTTGTGTATATCCAGATCTTGAAGTACTCTTGCTACTGTACGAGTGCGGAAAAATATCTGTCCCATAGAAGAATTAACGTTCTCAAGTACAGGAGGGGCATTTTTGCTTGCAGGCAACGTAGAACTTGCAGCAAAATGAGCGGCGAGCATATTCGCCTTCTCTGAAGAGCTGACAATAGGTTTATCGTCGACGATGAGCGTTGGAACTGATGATGACGTTGAGTTCTTGACATTTTTTACAAAAGACCAGAAGTTTTTACTGCCTTTGGGACATTGCAGAATTTTTTGCCGTAACTTCTGGTCATGTAAAAATTTCGTTTTGTGTATAACGGAGTTGCACGAGTTCCTAACTTGTTTGTGTTTTTTCCGATTTTCCTCAGTTGGATTGGCTTTGTAGGATCGGAAGCTTACTTCTTTCAACCTGATAGCTTCTTTACACTCTTCGGTAAACCAAGACTTTTCTTTTGGTTTGATACATTTTGTTCTGTGAGGGACAAAAGTTCTCATTCCAAGAAAAATCACTTCTGTAATCATTTCAGCACTGGCATCAATGTCATTATCGAGGAAGCATAATGACCAGTTAAAGTTGCGAAAGAAATTATTCAGACCGTCCCAGTTGGCTTTCTCGTATTGCCAAACGGTCCTAGTGGGAATTTTTTCTTAGCATATAGATAGGTAGGTAGGCATCTATTGTTAAGCGAAATTTGTAATTTTTTTTCACTGTGGAACTGTGATTGTGAATAAGAAGGTAAACATCGACTTATTTTGGAATAGTAGATATGTATATATATATATATATATATTTCATTTTTTCATTTCATTTCATATATTCATTCCATCTTAGGCTAAATAAGTACAATTATTATAAATAAATATCATAACATTATGAGCTAATTTAGGAAAGAATAATAGTGAACATTCTGTAACTAGTTAAAGTTAGTGTTGAATGTTACATTTTGTTTGTAAAACATTTATATAAATCAAAGAAACTGATGTGGGGTAGATACCAGTTTATAAATAGTAAAGAAGGGAGTTTGAAATTTCGATATTTTGAAACCAAAAATAATAATAGAAAAATAGAAAACAATAATTGAAAAAAAAAACAAAAAGAAAAAGAAGATAATAATAATCAACAACACTTGAATTTAAGTACAAATTTATGACATATTTCGAAAAATAGATTCAATATTAGCAATTTCGATGGTAAATAGCCAATTTTCAACTTTATTTAAGGAAGATTTGTAGGAATAAGTTTTCCTTACCTCAATCGGTAGTTTATTAAAGCATTTAGGGGCTATAATTGAATAAAAATGAGAAAATTTGGTTCTATGTGCGATTGGAACATTGACTAATGCTTGTTCATTTACGCATAAGCCATAATATTTCGAGTTTATGTTAGGGATATTTTGGAAGAATTCGCAGTTCTTTGAAAAGCGGCCAATTATGTGCCAGGCGATTTTTACTAGTAATTAATCTTATTAAGAATTTTTGAGCTATAAGTAAATGCCCGAAAGTGTTTTCATAAGAACCACCCCAACTTGTAATACCGTATTGTAGCTTAGAGTTAGCAAGGCCATAATAAATCATTGTTAAAACTTTTTTTGAACAGTATGGTTTGAGAAGATACATTTTACGTGCAACCCGCATCAGATGAGATTTTATTGTGCATGTATGAGGTTTCCAGCTTAAGTTAGTATCAATTAAAACACCTAAAAATGTATACTCAAGGATAGATTCTATTTTAAAACAGTTTGGAGAACATGGGGTATTTTCATGGAAATTTGTACTACCACAAGTATGTAAATATAAGCTAAATCTCTTACAATCATATGAATGGAAATTCAGGTTAAAGTCATTACATATATTTCCGTATATCTTAAAAGACATTAATTTTGTTTTCTCATTAATAATCAGCTTATGAAAAGCAAACCATTGCCTAATTAGATGTAAGTCTTTATTAATTTAAGTGATACATTCAAACAAAGTGGATTCTTGATAAGAAAAGGCTATGTCGTCAGCAAACGCTGCGGTTGAACCGTTAAAATTCTGGTCAAAGAGAGAGTTGACATAGATTAAAAAGAGAATTGGGCCAAGGACAGATCCTTGGGGGACACCATTCTTTATTGTAAGGGAGCTGCTTAAATTTCCATCCAAATTTCTTCTATCCTTGAGGTAAGAGCGAAACCAATCATGTATTACTCCCCTAAAACCAGAATTGTACAATTTATCAAGAAGGAGATCGTGATCTACTAAATCAAAAGCTTTTGACATATCTATGAATAGAGCCATGGTGGATTTAGAACTGTTAAATCCTTCATACAGATAGGTACATAACTTGAGAATGGCATCTTCCGTGGAATTACCTGACCTAAACCCAAATTGATTTTTTGAGAAAAAATTTTGTTTGTCTAAAAAGGAAACCATTCTCGATTTAAGAAGCTTCTCAAACAATTTTGAAAAAGTTGGAAGTAGAGATATGGGTCGATAATTATGCATGTCCTTGCGGTTCCCCTTTTTAAATAAAGGTATTACTTCGGCGCATTTTAAGGCCTGTGGAAAGCAACCACTATTCACACTCGTTAAACAAGTAGCAGAGTATGTCACTTATATTAAATACAATTTTTTTTAACAGTGTATTTGTAATACCGTCACTTGGACATGAATTTTTGTTTTTCAATGACAAAATGAGCTTATATATTTCTTCAGAAGTGATATTATTAAAAACGAAGCTAGCTGCATGACTTCTTTCGGATATCAAACTTCTGTTAGTATCTTTACAAGAGCATGTTGTATACATTGAATGTATCGAAGGTTTTAAACGCTCTGAAATATCAATAAAATACGAATTGAAACTATTAGCTATGCTGCATGAATCAGATATAACTACTTTATAAACTTCTAGACAGTCGATTACTGCAGGCAAAGTATGTTTACCTAGAATATTATCAACAATTTTCCATTCTTCTCTACTGTTGCCCCTAGCATTATGCATCTTATTGGTGTAATAATTATCGCGTTTTTTTCAACTTCTATATTTAAATCTTTCCACAATTTACCATAGTACTTTTTGAGTTTCAGATTGTTAGTTTTACTGCATTTCTTAAAAATTTTGTTTTTCTTTTTAACTTTTTTTAGAAGACTGGCAGTCATCCATGGCTTAATAAATTAAGATTTCTTATTTGCATGAGCAACTAAAGAAGTGCAGTTGTTGATATGTTTCTTTAGAATCGATAAAAAAAACATCATAGGCACTGGAAGGATTTGTTTTTAAGTATACACAACCCCAAGGCTCATATCTAAGGCATTCATTCAACAAAGTATAGTCTATATGATATTTGTTTCTTAAAGAATCGTTATTAGGGTTAGTGTTGGCGATTTTGCCTGTACTTAGAGTAACCATATGATGGTCTGTAATTCTGTAATCGAAACAATTACCAACAAAATAATTCTTAATATTTTTGTGCATTCTCATATTTATATGGTCAATACAAGTTTTGGAAGTTGATGTTACACGAGTTGGTTCTTTTATAAAACACTTCAGACCATATGAAGCCAATAAGAACAGGTAGTTCTCAGTATCTTTGTCAGTCTCATTAAGAATGTCAATGTTAAAATCACCTAGCACAATTAAATTTTTGGCTTTAGTTGCGCTTAGAATAGAATTTAATTCATCTATGAAGACACTTTTTGAATATTCATGTACTCTATAAATACAAAGTACAGTATAGTTTTCATTAGCATAAGAAATTGACAAATTAACAACATCTGCGCTCGGAACAGTAATCAAAGAAAAATCGCACATATAACCAACTTTGACATATACGGCAACACCACCGGCTGGGTAGGAATCATTACATTTTCCAAAAAGAGAATATCCTGGAATATTATATAAATCTAATTCACTTTGGAAAATCCAAATTTCACTTAAAACAATAATTATAGGTAAGTTCGCGAGTGATTCGATATGTGCTAACAATATATGAAAGTTTTTCCTTAAACTACGAATATTTTGATGTAAAGAAAAAGTTTCAAATTCATTAGAAGAGGAAAGAGGAAGAGGGACTAGGTTGCGTTGAGAAGACGAGATAGAACTAGATGTTTCAAGTGAGTTCATATTTTTTCTAAATCTGCAAGACATGATATTTTATTTTTTTTCGCCTTCCTTCATTCGCATAAACACCGTTCCACTCCTCATCCATAGAAATTTGTAACCTTTGGAGACTTTCTCAGCTGCAGCTGACCTATACAGTTGAGGAGTGTTGTAAGATAGGCTCTCATTCACGTACATCTCTTGTTGTTCAGCGCTCTCATTAATTATAGTTGCAAGTAATTTTGTTTTTTGTTCATATTTAGCCTTCATAATTCTCTCTTTACAAAAGCGGGATACTAGTCTCACTTGGAGAATATTAATAATTTTTTTAGAAGATTTATCAACCGGTTTTGTCGTTATTGTTTTCATGTGGCAGAAGTCAATGTCTTTTTCGATCAAGTCTAAGTTCAAACCTTCACGGAAGACTTTCAAAGCAATTTCGCTATTGGAGAAAGTACTGGTGCTGGGAACATTAAAAATGTCTACTGTGTTGGCTAGTAGTTGTTGTCCTAGGCGATTGATCTTGGTTTCCAACAATTAAATTCTCTCCTCACATTCATTGTTTTTTGATTGAAGAGCATCAATTTGATTTTTTTGATTCTCTTTAATTATCAAAATTTCAGTGTATATCATTTCCAAAGTAATTGATGATTTATCGGCATCCAATAAAGTGTTATTTATAAGACCAGATGCACCGGATACGTCAAATGGAACGTTAGAGGTTTTAGATAAGCTTAAAGTTGAACTAGAAGCCAATGAAACTCTCGAAAGGGACCCACGGTGGTTGACAGTACAACCAATGCAACACCATTTTTTTTTATTTTTGTTTATTAACTCAAGTTCTTTAACTGATAATTTGGAACAATTAGGATGAAATTGAGAAAAACAATCTGAACACTCAATTTTTTGGCTCGATCTACCAAATTTAGTTTTGCAGTCTTTGCACGACATTGCTGAATTATACTGATCTCTAATTAAATAAGCTCCCGACGTGTGTGTTCCCCACAACATACAGTAGTGTATATATATATATATATATATCTGTCTTTAAATTCAAATAAGCTGTTAGTTATTTAATGAATATCATAATATGTATCAATATTGGTGTGAGCTACAAAAATAAATGAGAATTAAAAAAGAGGGTAGTAATTACGAGGTAGTGACTATTAAAACGCTTGCCCAAGTCGCCCATTGGATTCAGCGCCCTGTGCATTTGCACCGCTTGCCCGTATAGCTTATCCAGCCCTGTATACAACAAATAATATAGAACCAACAAATCACCTAACACCTCACACATGTTATCACACTAGAATTGATACTAAAAAATATAGAAACGACAGAACTAGAGCTTTAGAAGAACAACTTAAAAAAGACGACACCCACAACGACGAAGAAAGTAATGCTATTACGAACCTTTGTACACAATACAATGACATAATTCTTCCTTCCCGGGGACCAACTAACTCCTACAATGACCATGCAATATGAAATACCGATTAAATAAGACCAGGCTCCCATTAATACTAAAATGTGCAGATTACCCGAAAAACAAAGAGACATCGTTTTTTAATTATTATTATTAATTTTCATTATTCTTAGTGAAAAAATATCGAAGAAATTTTAAAGATAACAAAGCTAATCAATATATTGTTACTTCAGAAAATTAATACATAATTAGTAAATATGTTTCTAATGAGAGAGAAAAAAAATTTAATATAAAAATTAATTTGTTGTATCTTGTATATTGTGGGGTAGACAATTTTTTTTCTCTTATATATGAATTTTTAGAAATGCCTTGCTTTAGCTTAACAACCAATACAAACGCAGTAGGAAATCAAATCATGTAAACTAGCAATTCTTCAACTTGTTTGGTGTCAAAACCAAGAAGCCACAATTTAATTCTTTTCATATACTCAGAAGGAGATCTTAATCGTCGAATGTCTTCAGGCAAGCAATTAAATAATTTGCAGGAAACAACAGAGTAGAAATTTCTGTAGTGAGTTGTGCGAAAACACCCGGTTCTTTTACCAAGAACCGGGTATTGCTACGTGAATTAATCATTTCTGATATTGGAATTTGCAACTATCCAATTTTCAAAAAGAAAGTTTTCGAAACTTTGAAGTAGTAAAGAAACATATATTTCTGACAGCACATTTTTGCAATACAAGAAGTGGCTGAAGTTTGACCTTGTAGGCGCCACCCGAACAACATATTCCATGCTGTAATCTTGAGTGGAATATGGCATAACAGACGCTTTTTAATGTTTTTCTGCCAACAAACTTTTTAAGGTGATAAAAACAGCGGATATTCGATCGGAGACTATTTTTTAGACTAAGAGTATGTTGCAGTCAGCTCATATTGTGATCAATAATTAAACCCAAGTATTAGATTAGTGATTTGACCAATTTGTGATAGAATTTATGTTATTTTGGATAAAACTTTGTTTCGTCCTTCGGCTTTTTTGGTCACTTGTAGTGGCAATGAAAACAAAGTTTACATTGATTTTCCCAACGTTTCGACAGGGATTGCTGTCATCTTCAGGGGATCTTTATTAAACGTTATAAACATAAAACATTAGAGAAACTAGGTACATACTCGAACAAAATAGTGTTAAACAATGAGAACTTACTTTGAAAAATGATTTAAGTTACAATGAAAGAAATGTTTTTGTAAGATTACAAACTATTTGGACAACATTTAAATAAAGTTTTGAAAATAAACAAAATTATTAATTTTCAAAGAAAGCACTTCGGGTGGCGAAGTTTTGTCGATTTAATTATTTTGTTTTGTTGGAGGAAACGAGAGAACAGTATACAGATGAAATGTTGTGGGTATCCTGTTTCCTATTCATATTGTTGTCATTGTATAGAATGTGCAGGGTTTCCAATGTGTAACGTTTGGAAATGTTACGCTCTGTTTGAAGTATTTGGACTCCTTCGAAATTTGGTTTGTGACCTCTCTCTAAGCTGTGTGTCGCGAGTGCAGTTTTTCCCGCGCTTGAGGATTTTATATCCGATTTGTGGTTGGAAATTCGCTGCTTTAAAAACTGCTTCGTAGTACCTACATAACAAAGATTGCACTCCTCCACATCATTTCCTAGGCAGTCGATTTTATAAACAACGTCTGTGCATTTTTCTTTTTCTGTTTTTACCTTCAATTTGCTGAAGAGTGGCGCAAGAGTTTTGTTCGATTTGTATGCCATATTTATGTTTTTATTTTTTGCTGACATCGTCTTGTTAAAATTTTCAGCAAGCTTAGGAACATAAACCATACTCTTGTAGATCGTAATTTCAGCAACGGCTTCTTTATCAGTATGGGGTTTGTGTTTTTGTTGAAGTATTAATCCCCTAATGAGTTCACCTGGGTAACCATTGTCCAAGAGAATTTTGGTGACAATCTTCTCATTAGCGGAGTGAAATTGCCTATCACTCAACGCAAAGACCTTGTTTACAAGGTTAGAAGCTGTGTTGACGATGATATGTCTTGCTTGGTTGGAACGGAAATTTACAAGTCTTCCAGATGCGGTTGTTTTTTGATGCCAGTTGAACAAAAGGCGGTTGTTGTCGCGATGAATCTTGACATCTAAAAATGCTATCGACTTATTATTTTCCATCTCTAAGGTAAACTGGATCTTGTTGTGGAATCCGTTAAGGATTTGTAACGTTTCATCAATTTTACGGTAATCTATTACTGCAAAAATATCATCAACGTACTTTGATAAGAAACGAGGTTTTTCCTTATCAGAAAAAGTTTCATCTAGCAGATAGTCGAGGACCAAATCTGCAATCGTTGGAGACAACGGATTTCCCATAGGCATGCCATGAATTTGCTTGTATATGGTGTCCTTATACTGCAAGTAGTTATTTTCTTTGAGGCAGAAGTCGAGAATTTCCAAAAATTTTTTGTGTGTTAGTTTTGTGTTTTGTTGTATTGTTTCCCATCTCTTTTTAACAATGGTTGTTGCCAATTGGACAGGAATGTTGGTAAAAAGAGAGACAACATCAAATGAAACTAGTACATCGTTTTCTGACAATTCTACATTTTTTGCTTTTTCTTTGAACTCAAAAGAATTTTTAACTGAGTAGATAGAATTTTTCGTCGCTGACTGTAATATTCTACCTACGTACTTAGCAAAGCTCATAGCAAGGTAATTTCATGGAAGATGTTATCGGTCGCAGTGGCATATTTTGTTTGTGTATTTTCGGCAAACCATAAATAGAGGGGACTTGTGCCGTGTATGTCGTCATTCTGCTCTTCTCCCTGTAGTCAATGATGTTATTTTTATTAAGCCACTTGACCATCTCATTGTTTTTGGTTTGCAACGTTGTTGTTGGGTTGTTGCGTATTGTCCTATACGTTGAGCTATCCATTAACAAATCTCTCATTCCCTCTTCATACGCTGATCTGTTCATAGCAACCGTCACATTACCTTTATCGGCTGGTACGATGATAACATTATTGTTTCTTTTTAGAAAAGTAATTGTGTCTCTGTGTACCTTCGATATGTATTTTGCGAAGCGATCTTGTTGGTGGTGTCGTTGAAAGGAGTGCAACATATTACTGAACTTGGCGCGGGTCATTTCCTGTTCTCTTTCTTCTTGTATATTCCTTATGACGTCTTCACCGTCAGCAATCAGTTGGAAAAGGGGGAATGAATGCTTGTCAACGGGTAGTGCGAATTTTTTTCCCATGGAAAGTAACCATTTGATTTCCAAAGGGAAATCGACGTCGCTTTTGTTAACAAACCATTTGTCATGAATCTTGAGATTCAACATTTTCCATAGAGAAAATTTTAATTGTTCAATTTTGTGCGAAGAGATGGATTGTTTCTCAGTTCGCATGTCGTGAAAGACTTGATTTTGTTTGTTTATAAATTGTGTGTGTTCATCTGTCGATAACTGTCTCCTGATGCGTTTGCCAATGGTTTTGAGTACGTTTTTAGTGCGTTTTGTTTTGTGGCAAATTTCTGTGATTTCCAAGTTAAGTACTTTTTGGTGAAATTTGTATTCTATTTTGTCGTAGAGACGGAGGGATTCACAAGATGAAAAAAGATTTTGTGCATTTTTTGTTGAATACTTGATGTGATTGGGAATGAGACCGTAGTCTCTACATGTTAATAGAAATGTTTGTTGCTGTTTTTGGCAGACCAATTTTCTTTGGGTGTTGCTGTATTGTTTTAAGTTTGTACATACATGTTCTCCGTGTTTATATTTCATATGCTGGTAGTAGTGCTTCATAATGGTGGATAAATTTCCTTACGGCAGGCCGTCCGATAAGATATTAGATTAGTGATTTGACCAATTTGTGATAGAATTTATGTTATTTTGGATAAAACTTTGTTTCGTCCTTCGGCTTTTTTGGTCACTTGTAGTGGCAATGAAAACAAAGTTTACATTGATTTTCCCAACGTTTCGACAGGGATTGCTGTCATCTTCAGGGGATCTTTATTAAACGTTATAAACATAAAACATTAGAGAAACATATAGGTACATACTCGAACAAAATAGTATTAAACAATGAGAACTTACTTTGAAAAATGATTTAAGTTACAATGAAAGAAATGTTTTTGTAAGATTACAAACTATTTGGACAACATTTAAATAAAGTTTTGAAAATAAACAAAATTATTAATTTTCAAAGAAAGCACTTCGGGTGGCGAAGTTTTGTCGATTTAAATATTTTGTTTTGTTGGAGGAAACGAGAGAACAGTATACAGATGAAATGTTGTGGGTATCCTGTTTCCTATTCATATTGTTGTCATTGTTTAGAATGTGCAGGGTTTCCAATGTGTAACGTTTGGAAATGTTACGCTCTGTTTGAAGTATTTGGACTCCTTCGAAATTTGGTGGAGGAGTGCAATCTTTGTTATGTAGGTACTACGAAGCAGTTTTTAAAGCAGCAAATTTCCAACCACAAATCGGATATAAAATCCTCAAGCGCGGAAAAAACTGCACTCGCGACACACAGCTTAGAGAGAGGTCACAAACCAAATTTCGAAGGAGTCCAAATACTTCAAACAGAGCGTAACATTTCCAAACGTTACACATTGGAAACCCTGCACATTCTAAACAATGACAACAATATGAATAGGAAACAGGATACCCACAACATTTCATCTGTATACTGTTCTCTCGTTTCCTCCAACAAAACAAAATAATTAAATCGACAAAACTTCGCCACCCGAAGTGCTTTCTTTGAAAATTAATAATTTTGTTTATTTTCAAAACTTTATTTAAATGTTGTCCAAATAGTTTGTAATCTTACAAAAACATTTCTTTCATTGTAACTTAAATCATTTTTCAAAGTAAGTTCTCATTGTTTAACACTATTTTGTTCGAGTATGTACCTATATGTTTCTCTAATGTTTTATGTTTATAACGTTTAATAAAGATCCCCTGAAGATGACAGCAATCCCTGTCGAAACGTTGGGAAAATCAATGTAAACTTTGTTTTCATTGCCACTACAAGTGACCAAAAAAGCCGAAGGACGAAACAAAGTTTTATCCAAAATAACATAAATTCTATCACAAATTGGTCAAATCACTAATCTAATATCTTATCGGACGGCCTGCCGTAAGGAAATTTATCCACCATTATGAAGCACTACTACCAGCATATGAAATATAAACACGGAGAACATGTATGTACAAACTTAAAACAATACAGCAACACCCAAAGAAAATTGGTCTGCCAAAAACAACAACAAACATTTCTATTAACATGTAGAGACTACGGTCTCATTCCCAATCACATCAAGTATTCAACAAAAAATGCACAAAATCTTTTTTCATCTTGTGAATCCCTCCGTCTCTACGACAAAATAGAATACAAATTTCACCAAAAAGTACTTAACTTGGAAATCACAGAAATTTGCCACAAAACACAACGCACTAACAACGTACTCAAAACCATTGGCAAACGCATCAGGAGACAGTTATCGACAGATGAACACACACAATTTATAAACAAACAAAATCAAGTCTTTCACGACATGCGAACTGAGAAACAATCCATCTCTTCGCACAAAATTGAACAATTAAAATTTTCTCTATGGAAAATGTTGAATCTCAAGATTCATGACAAATGGTTTGTTAACAAAAGCGACGTCGAATTCCCTTTGGAAATCAAATGGTTACTTTCAATGGGAACAAAATTCGCACTACCCGTTGACAAGCATTCATTCCCCCTTTTCCAACTGATTGCTGACGGTGAAGAGGTCATAAGGAATATACAAGAAGAAAGAGAACAAGAAATGACCCGCGCCAAGTTCAGTAATATGTTGCACTCCTTTCAACGACACCACCAACAAGATCGCTTCGCAAAATACATATCGAAGGTACACAGAGACACAATTACTTTTCTTAAAAGAAACAATAATGTTATCATCGTACCGGCCGATAAAGGTAATATGACGGTTGCTATGAACAGATCAGCGTATGAAGAGGGAATGAGAAATAATTTTAATTCAATTGCAGCTAATGTGGCTTCAATTTCGTCCCCAATTGAAACTGAGAATAAGTCAACCTCGATAGAGCCTTTTGATTCTGATTCTTCACATCCTTCACCCACTTCCCCAAGCAACGCCTCTACTTCTTCTACTAAGCTCACCAAAGCAGCATCAAATCCTAAAAAGGGTATCAAAAGGGGGCGAGAGGGGACATCATCTTCAACAACTCCTTTTCCGGCACCAAAGCGCCCTAACTCACGAAATGATAGTCCAACTGTAAACAAAATATCACTTGCTTCTCTTCAGGAAGAAAATATAGCCACTGAAATTATTCCACTTTCCGATATAAATCCACCGGCAGTTTCCAGTGTATTAACAAGCACATCCCTGCCCTGTCCTGAACCGAAAACTGTATCGAGTAGTTCCAATACCAATAACAACAGCGGTTCTGAACCTCCCAAAAAAATAGAGTCCGTTCCAAAGCCTAAATCAGTATTTATATCCCGACTTGACCCTGAACTTCAAGCCAATGACATAATTCAACATCTTGTTGTCAGTAACTGCATTTCAAGTGCGTCATCTTTAAAATGCACTAAAATCAGCAAGCCTGACAGTTTTGTGTCATCTTTTAGGATAACCACTCCTCCTTCATTATTCGGTTCTGTTTGCGACAGTAAATTTTGGCCTCCTGGAACCCTTGTGAAAGAATTTGCAATTCGATCTAAGAATCTTAGTAATCGAATCGCTAAAGTTCCGGCTCCAAAAAACTAAAAAGGATTACCCTCTTCTATCAAAATGTAAGAGGGCTACGCAGCAAAACTGCTGAAGTTTTTAAAAACTCTCAAGCATTTCCGCATGACATTTTTGCTTTTACAGAAACATGGCTCAATAGTTCATTTTTGGACACAGAAATTTTCGACTATGAGTTTTCTGTTTTTAGAAAGGACCGCCATGCGGATAAGCCGAAAGAATTGGGGGTGGTGTATTGATTGCTGTTCGTAATTGTCTTTCATCTTCCCTTGTCTCTTTTCCCTTCAATGTTTCAATTGAACTCATTTGTGTTAAGGTTTCCCTTCAAACAAATGCTATCTTTGTTATTAATGTTTACATTCCCCCGAAAAGTTCTGCATCAGTTTTCACCGAGCTATCCTTTATCCTAGATTATATGATCGATATTGCTGGCTTAAATAACAATATTCTACTGTTGGGCGACTTTAATTTGCCCAATATCATCTGGACCCCTTCAGAAGACGAGTCCTATTTAGAATCATCCTTAACTTCGTCGCAACAGGAACTTCTCCTTTTGGACAATATAACTTCTACTGACTTACAGCAAGTAAGCTGTATTAAAAATTTTAAAAATCGAACTCTCGATTTAGTCTTTTCCTCTGACGCTGTTAGTACGGTAGTGGTAGAATCTACCTCTGCCATTTCTAACGTAGACTCCTACCATCCTCCACTTGATATATTTTTTGACATGAGCAGCCATTTACTCAATAACAGTAATGCTCAAGACTGTTCCTATTCACTTGATTTTCGTAAAGCAGACTTTCAATTACTTCACGAAGAATTAAGTGCTTCTAATATTTCTAATATGCATGATTGCTCTAACATTGAAGATGCAGTTACTCAATTTTACGAAATTTTCAATAGCTGCTTGATTAATTCAATTCCTCTTAAGTTATCTAAAAATATTAACTCTAGCCATCCGTGGTACACAAAAGAACTCAAATCTCTACGTAATAGACGAAATAAGGCTTGGAAGTCTTATATTAAAAATCTCTCAATTTCTGATCTTAATGTGTTTCGTGCACTTTTTGAAGAGTTTAATTTACTTTCCAGAAACCTATATGCTGCATATGTGAAGGAAATGGAAATTTCGTTGAAGATTGATCCAAAGAGATTTTGGAAGTTTGTAAATTTAAAGAAGAAGTCTGATGGGTACCCATTGAACTTTGTTTACAAAGATTTCGCTTTGTCAAGCTCACCTGAGATATGCAATGCGTTTGCAAAGCATTTCAGTAAGTCTTTTATTGAAAATCCTGTCAATATAGACTATGATTTCTTTGACTACTCCCGTGATTTCCCCCAATCCACTTTTAATAACATCCACATTGATAATGATAAGGTTTTGCATTATCTTTAATTGCTGAAAGATGATTACTCTCCCGGTCCTGATGGCATTCCTCCTATAATATTAAAAAAATTTTCCTCCATTTTAGCTTCTCCCTTGCAATTTCTTTTCAAGCTATCCCTTCAGTCCGGTAAATTTCCTCAAGTATGGAAAGATTCATTCATTACTCCCGTCTTCAAAAAGGGTAATAAGTCCGATATCACCAACTACAGACCGATTTCTAAACTGTCTTCTATTCCAAAGCTTTTCGAACAAGTAGTTTGTGATAGCATAACGTTTTTCTGCAAACATTTAATCTGCCATCAACAACACGGTTTCATGCAGAAGCGGTCTACTGTCACAAACTTATTAACCTTTATGAACAAGTGCTCAAGGGCTTTAGAGAGTGGACATGAGCTGGATTGTATCTACACAGATTTCTCAAAAGCTTTTGACCAACTCTCACATGAAATCATCACTTTCAAATTGAAAGCTTTAGGTTTCCCTGTAGGATTTGTTAATTGGATATATTCATATCTCCGAAACAGATCATACATAGTTAAGTTCAGAAATTCGTTTTCTAACCCTTTCCCAGCAAAATCAGGAGTCCCACAAGGCAGCCATCTTGGTCCGTTACTGTTTATACTAGCTATAAATGACGTAACTTCGTGTATTCATTCTAGTGAGATCCTTGTTTTCGCTGATGATATGAAAATTTTCAAATCTATTAACTCAGCTAATGACCGCGTAGAATTGCAAGCCGACATCGACAGATTTGCTATCTGGTGTAGCAAGAATTGTTTAAGCCTGAATCCAGCGAAATGTCAGACAATGACATTTTCAAGGAAACGGATACCAAGTACACACGGCTATTACATTTCACAACAAGTTTTGCATCGCGTTTTTAGTTTTAAAGATCTGGGAGTATACTTTAGCCCAGACTTGAGCTTCACGGAACACATCAACTTTATTGTTAAGAAAGCTAATTCCATGTTGGGATTTGTTAAAAGATGGTCGAAGGAATTTCAAAATCCTTATGTAACCCTAGCTTTATATAACTGTCATGTTCGCCCCCATCTAGAATATGCATCACAGGTTTGGTCTCCTTTCTACGAAGTTCATAAGTCTAGGATAGAGGCAGTTCAGCGTAATTTTATTCGATTTGCTTTAAAAGGTCTCTCCTGGGCAGATCCATACAACCTCCCACCTTACGAACACCGGATTCAACTTCTACAGATTCAAACTTTGTCACAAAGGCGTATTAACAATGATGTTATTTTTATTCACCAATTTTTAACGGGATCTTTGGACTCACCCGATCTTCTATCATGTGTAGGTTTTAATTATCGCGGAGGGGCTCATCATCTTCGTAGATTAGAGCTATTGCATTGTCCCCAACACCGTACTAATTATGGCATGAATGAACCTCTTACCCGCATGTGCAAACTTTTCAACTCTAATAAAAGTATTGTTGATTTTAATATTAGTAAATCCTCTCTAAAAAAAAACATTTAAAACCAGTGCACCACGCTCATAGTTTATGTTTTGTATGTTCTCAATGTTTTTATATCTATTTTGTATAAATGTATTTGTTTATTTATTTTTTTTATCTTTGTGCTTGTGTTATGCTATTTGTATATTTTGCTTACTAACAACTAACACCTGCACTAAATGATGTAGCCAGTGAGCACATAATATGTGTTGGCTAATCTCTGATTGTAAGTTAATGCTTGATATAAGCTTCTTACTCTCGAGAACTGATAGTGTTAAAAAAAAAAAAAAAAAAAAAGAGATTTGTTAATGGATAGCTCAACGTATAGGACAATACGCAACAACCCAACAACAACGTTGCAAACCAAAAACAATGAGATGGTCAAGTGGCTTAATAAAAATAATATCATTGACGACAGGGAGAAGAGCAGAATGACGACATACACGGCACAAGTCCCCTCTATTTATGGTTTGCCGAAAATACACAAACAAAATATGCCACTGCGACCGATAACATCTTCCATGAAATTACCTTGCTATGAGCTTGCTAAGTACGTAGGTAGAATATTACAGTCAGCGACGAAAAATTCTATCTACTCAGTTAAAAATTCTTTTGAGTTCAAAGAAAAAGCAAAAAATGTAGAATTGTCAGAAAACGATGTACTAGTTTCATTTGATGTTGTCTCTCTTTTTACCAACATTCCTGTCCAATTGGCAACAACCATTGTTAAAAAGAGATGGGAAACAATACAACAAAACACAAAACTAACACAAAAAAATTTTTTGGAAATTCTCGACTTCTGCCTCAAAGAAAATAACTACTTGCAGTACAAGGACACCATATGCAAGCAAATTCATGGCATGCCTATGGGAAATCCGTTGTCTCCAACGATTGCAGATTTGGTCCTCGACTATCTGCTAGATGAAACTTTTTCTGATAAGGAAAAACCTCGTTTCTTATCAAAGTACGTTGATGATATTTTTGCAGTAATAGATTACCGTAAAATTGATGAAACGTTACAAATCCTTAACGGATTCCACAACAAGATCCAGTTTACCTTAGAGATGGAAAATAATAAGTCGATAGCATTTTTAGATGTCAAGATTCATCGCGACAACAACCGCCTTATGTTCAACTGGCATCAAAAAACAACCGCATCTGGAAGACTTGTAAATTTCCGTTCCAACCAAGCAAGACATATCATCGTCAACACAGCTTCTAACCTTGTAAACAAGGTCTTTGCGTTGAGTGATAGGCAATTTCACTCCGCTAATGAGAAGATTGTCACCAAAATTCTCTTGGACAATGGTTACCCAGGTGAACTCATTAGGGGATTAATACTTCAACAAAAACACAAACCCCATACTGATAAAGAAGCCGTTGCTGAAATTACGATCTACAAGAGTATGGTTTATGTTCCTAAGCTTGCTGAAAATTTTAACAAGACGATGTCAGCAAAAAATAAAAACATAAATATGGCATACAAATCGAACAAAACTCTTGCGCCACTCTTCAGCAAATTGAAGGTAAAAACAGAAAAAGAAAAATGCACAGACGTTGTTTATAAAATCGACTGCCTAGGAAATGATGTGGAGGAGTGCAATCTTTGTTATGTAGGTACTACGAAGCAGTTTTTAAAGCAGCGAATTTCCAACCACAAATCGGATATAAAATCCTCAAGCGCGGAAAAAACTGCACTCGCGACACACAGCTTAGAGAGAGGTCACAAACCAAATTTCGAAGGAGTCCAAATACTTCAAACAGAGCGTAACATTTCCAAACGTTACACATTGGAAACCCTGCACATTCTAAACAATGACAACAATATGAATAGGAAACAGGATACCCACAACATTTCATCTGTATACTGTTCTCTGGTTTCCTCCAACAAAACAAAATAATTAAATCGACAAAACTTCGCCACCCGAAGTGCTTTCTTTGAAAATTAATAATTTTGTTTATTTTCAAAACTTTATTTAAATGTTGTCCAAATAGTTTGTAATCTTACAAAAACATTTCTTTCATTGTAACTTAAATCATTTTTCAAAGTAAGTTCTCATTGTTTAACACTATTTTGTTCGAGTATGTACCTATATGTTTCTCTAATGTTTTATGTTTATAACGTTTAATAAAGATCCCCTGAAGATGACAGCAATCCCTGTCGAAACGTTGGGAAAATCAATGTAAACTTTGTTTTCATTGCCACTACAAGTGACCAAAAAAGCCGAAGGACGAAACAAAGTTTTATCCAAAATAACATAAATTAAACCCAAGTATTTGTATTCTCTTACAATTTCAATCCTAAAACAAGAAATGTTACATCTCAATAATTCATTATAAGTAACTTTAGAATTATTTTCATTGCAGTCACATTATCTGGGTGGGTGGGTGCTGTATGAATAGGGTAGACCCTGATTGGTATCAACATGGCGATGCCCAGCGTTGCAACTATCTCATACCCATCAATTGTGCTTATTTTACCTCCAAGTGGTAGCCATCGGGTACTGGTCTTGTCCACCCGGACTTGACTTGCTGAACTTATAAGCGCGAGTGTTGATCACAGAAAAATAGCAACACTATAATTGCCCTGCCATAAAGCTCCTCTGTTTCTCTTGTTGGGTAGCAGTTTATTCTGTACGAACCCCTCAGAAAGCAAGCAAGCGGATGAGCTTCCAATTAAGTGAACCAACGGCGACGCTTACAGACAATATGGTAGGCATCCCATTGAGCTACTTCGACATATTCGGAGCTCAGGTCTTGTAACGTTAAAAAATATAATGGAATTTTTATTATTAAGAAGAACCTATACCCACCAACTGTATTGCCGATAGACATCAACCTCTTCGCTCAAATATCCGTGCGTCAGGCAAAAAGCACCAACCACCGGTCAGAAGACCTGCTCAATCTACTCTCCTACGGCCGGAAACTCAGACTTCACTTACTGGATATGTCAACACCTCAGCAACTGACAATCGAGCAAACAACAGCTCAATCCGGACAGAGATCGACGACAAACCTAAGTGACAAGAGGCAGAGAAAAGTGGGTAGACCTAATGGAACAGACTGACTCAGGAACATTTTCACTAAACCACTGGACAAAATAGTGCCTGTTCCACTAGACTCGATGGTATTTCTCCATCCAAGAAACCTGAACAATAAACAAATGACTTTATCTCAAAAACTGAAAAATTTTGAAAAATCTCAAAAATTCTTAACTCTCAACTATATCACTCAGAATCGACCTAACTTAAATCAATTCTAATCTTGACTTCATTGGCTAATTCGGGCCCCACGTTGGGCGCCATCTGTAACGTTAAAAAATATAATGGAATTTTTATTATTAAGAAGAACCTATACCCACCAACTGTATTGCCGATAGACATCAACCTCTTCGCTCAAATATCCTATGGATATTTAAGTTCCAAACCAATACCCATCGACAACACAAATCGAAGAGGAAGCCGGAAGAGACAAGCACCCCTCTACTTCCTTGACTCCTATACCAAGGAATAACCTCTCTACCATCAGCTGACCATGTATCGGTGTATCCAGCATCCTTTATCAGACATACTTACACTTCGCTAACATGGCACCTTGCTCTCCCTGCTCCTCTTCCCAATCTTCTAATTCCATCTCCATCCCCATCACAGAAGCACGAACCATCTAACAGCATACCTCAGGTACTGACCACAAAACACCGTGGAACAGCCTAAAGGGTACTCGTCAGCATGTTCGCGCCTATCCGCTACAAGCTATCGGTGTTCTTCTTGCAGCTGTATCGAGTTGTAGCATACACCTGAAACCATGGACTCTACTCAAATCCCTCACACATAACTAGTATCTGAATGCATTAATTATGAACGACAACTACTTTTCCGAAGGTTTCGCTTCAGATCACATCCACTGCACTAGCTACGGCTACCTAATCTCTGCATTGAAGGGACGGAAGCGATCCTATGCCGGCAACGCCCCTTTTATCACCAACCATCCGTAAAGGAGAGTTGATAAGAACGGGATGCGACAACGTAGAACCGTGGCCGAGATCGACCGTCGCGGTGGCCGGCAGTACCATAGCCATGACCAGCTCAGCCAGGCCGTCGGCACTTGCTCCGGGATCTACTTGACCGGTGTTACCTCTATTTTTCACTGCCGACCGGTGAACTCATGATGTGCGAGTTCGAATATGTAATTTTAAAAAGCTTAAGGGCCCTCATAACCAACGTTGTCAAGACTGTGCAGAACTAATTGTAAAGATACGGTGATTCAAAATCGCACCTCTAATCTTGAGTGGACATAGTTCAGAAGGAAAGGAATCCGGACTGAATTACTAACTAACCCAACGAACATAACTCGTAGGTATACGCGTGATGGCAAACCATAGATCGCCGTGGTTGCATGGCTAAATTTATCACCTTCCTACCATTCTGCCGCCACTATGTTTCGCAGAATGTGGAAGAGGTGACTAACATTGCAGGGAGGGAGGATCATAGATGTAGGTCGATCCCCCTTGGTCTCTCAACCCACCCAATCCGTAAGCGAAAACCAACTCTCTCGCTTACGACCTTGGCTGACCGTGTACCTGTGAGTCCCTACGGCTCAACAATATTAATGGGCAGCCCCTGATATAATAAGCAAGCACAAATTGCTTGCCCCAGTAACTAACCTATCTCAACCCTAGTACCTATCCATGGCACTAGACTCCTCTGCCCTATCGTCGTCTCAAAAAGTAAAGTTAATACTCCCCATGAGCATTGTTCCATGTACGTCGCCTTGTTACCTTGAAAGAAAATCTTACTCAAACATACTGTTTATGTTTTTATAATCTTCTTAATATTCCAAAAAGACTATATTCAGAAAGAAAAAGCAAAATATTTTACGTAAACGTTATAAGCAAAATCTTATTTATTAAAGTTTTTCTTAGATTCTAACAGTTTATTGAAATTAATCAAGATACCTTAAAGATGAAGTATTAAAATTATCCAAAAGCATATAATGCAATAAAGTTTGACTTAAAAGATTCTTGACAATTTATTATTTTAGTCAATGCTATGAATGTTGTACTATTAATTCAACTAATACTTGATAAAAACTGTATTCTATTGTCTTAATCAAAAGTTAAACCTACTCTCATATTAATGTCTCGAGTGAGCAGTAATCTTACTGAGACAATTGCTTTTCTAAAATAAAGAAAACTTAATGAAGGCATTTGCCATTAGATAAGGAAAGAGAAAATTGAATACTTCCTTATCTGCTAAGTAGAATTCAAGGTTGTCTTTAAAAAGACAATTCGCGGACCGATTATCAAGTGTAAAAAAAATCATACAAAAAAAAAGGAAAGTAAATCTTCCTACCGCGGCGTCGAGTTCTCAGCACCGATAGTCTTCGGTGAATCAAAAAGCGAAAATTCGAAAAAAAAGTTTTTATTTAAGCGGACAGAAATGTAAAGTGTTATGTATTTTGATTATGAACGCGCATGAGGTATTTTCATAACCTATCGAGGATGAAGATATATTCAAACAAGACTGTATAAGCATTTGATGTTGCTTATCATACCGAAAGATGTTTCGAATCAAACCCATAAAAAAAATAAACCATACACGAAAGCATACAATTCGCATCCGATCGAGTAATCGATTGAAATGTAATTATGATTCAATATAATAAGAAATTAAAAGAATATATTCCATAAAAAGAACATGCAAGTAACTAAACACTACTATCTACCAATGGGGTAGCTTTAACTACTATATTCAATATGCTGCTGTTGCTGAAGTGCACTCCGGGAACATGCTGAAAATCAATTAGTGAAGTAAGTATGCAAGTATATGAGGGAATATATTGTTTTCAATCCTTAGGTATTTCTTTCCTACGGATCTGTTCTTACGGTCTCGATTTTAAATAAAAAGATCAATGAGTCTGTTGACTTAGAATGATGCCTTGAATGTCTGAGGCTCGTATCCTCAAGAAGATATTCAAAAATCTTCAAATGTACACAGACACAATCGAGTGTGACGAGATACTAATAGATCTTGCGTCTGTTATTGTTAAAGAAACATAAAACACGATTGTACGACACGATCAAAAGAAGATAAGATAGATTGAGGCGGTTACCGATTGGCAAATAGTGAATGGGCGTTGTTGACGCGGTGTCCAAAGTGGACAAAAGTGGTCGCTACCGACGCGGAACTAGGTTGTCGTGAAGACGTAGTGAAAAATAAAAAAAAGTGTAACGAGAAGAAAAAAAAAATTATGTTAACGATGGGTAAATGAGCAAATGGAACTTGTGTTCCGTAAATTTAAGAGTCTACGGCTCTTGGATAAAGAAACCGGAAACCGAATCGAAAACTACAAGGTAGCACACCTTCACACAAAGCTGAAGCTCCCGAGTTATCTTATAAAGCACGGGCTTCGATATGATTCGAGGATAAGAATGGAAAAGTATCGACGTTAATCCAATCTTTTCAGAGAAACCGATCTCATTCCGTTAATTGACGACACGAAATAACACGATATTTAAAGGAAATCACGATTTTGAAGCATTAAAGAGGAAGTCTTCATTTCTGATAAGTTCTTTTAAATTGGATGAGAACTAAAACTTAGCTAAATATACCACTCAATAATATCCTAAAATAATATAAATATATATAAGTGAATAAAGTGCAGTGCGGGGTAGTTGAGCCGTTAGGTCCATCTACCAAGTGAAGAACCACTGAACAATACGTACTTCTGAACGTAGCTAGATGCGTACACCACCGTCGAACGCTTAATATTTTTCACTAGCACTAATTCTTTAAGGCAATTATAAACCCGCCTGTGGGTTTCATTGAAGCGGTATAAGCTACGCTTCTAACATATCACACACAAATAGGTACAAATATATTATAATATTATATTGATAATATTTTGTTATATATGTATATAAATTATGCTGCTGGTATAAATAAATATGCAGGAACTGGTGAGTATAGTTGCAGGAACTTGGTGTTTTACTTGCAGGAACTGGTGAGTATAGTTGCAGGAACTTGGTGTTTTACTTGCAGGAACTGGTAGGTATCGTTGCAGGAACTTGGTAGGTATAGATGCGGGATCTTAATGTGCTGTCTCAACAATTCGGGACATAGACGGTAGTGGTTATAGAACCTGACGTTCTAACCACTGTTCAGCAAAAATTCTTTCCTAATCGTTGGGGCCTACAGCCTTATCGAGACTGGGTACCCGTTCCAAATGATCGTCTCATACGTGCCTCCAATAGGCTTTGAAGTGAATCGCTTTATGTAGCGCAATGTGGCCACGAGGTAATGTCGCAGAAGCATAAAATTATTCTGCCACCAAAATTGTTGCAAACGTCGGCGAGCTGTCGAGCGGATCAACGCTCGACGTTTGCTGATAAAGGAATTGGACTTCGCAAATGCGGAACTTGGGGCTTCGCCCTTAACGAGGAGTGTATATGCGCTGAGGCCAAATATATATTGTCGGGCCCTCGACAAAAAGTTAATAAAAACGTCACTTGGGGTGCTTTGACGCGATATGCGCACATAGAAATATATATTTTATGCGTGAATATTCATATAGGGCGTCATAGAATTCCCATAATTACGGGTGGATATGCAAAAAAAAATTCACAGTTCTGCACTGACCGCATGGAGCACCATCTTCCCTTCTCAGGAAAATATCCAATGGATGTAGGCGCAGCTTCGCCTGCCGTGTCCAAATGCACAATTTGTCCTTAGTATTCCTTGGTTTGGTGTATACCTAATGGGATTAAGTAAGAATATTCCTGAATTAGGAAGTCCGCCATGTGGTTTCACAATTTTCATCTACCATTGCGGCTAGGAGAATTATTTCCATGGCCTCAATGATTGGTGTTTGTTTTATTACTTACCTTTGTTGTATCCAATATAATGGATTTATTATTAAAAAGAATAAAAACCTCGGATGTCTGAGCAATTGGAGTTTTTCCAATTGCTAGACAATTTTCCGAGTAGGCGCGGCACTGCTGCGTTTTAATAAAATAGAACGTTCTGGTAGTTGGGTTGTTCCTCGGTTGAAATGCTTCTTCAAAATGAAGTCTCTGGCTAATTTTACTATCCACACTACCACATTCCAGGTAGCCAACGCCCTGCTTTCCAATATACTTCCTCCTTCCAGTCTTTCGTGTGTTTCCTTGTTGGCTAAATAGATGGCGTGTGCCAGGGTGCATTATGGTCTATGTTCACTGGTTCATTTTTGCCAAATATGAATTTTGCATCATACAATGTACAGCAAACGATACGAGTGGGCAACAATGACCGTGTAAATGCTTCGACTGCTTGACGTGTCAAAATTGCGCACCTTAATGGGTACAATTTTGACAGAATTCTGACCACTTTGTATTTGATCTGGGTTACTTTAAAAGTATTATTGTCAGCATAACAATGGAGGAAATATAAGGAAGAACTGACGTGGCGACGTTGGTATTCGTAATTGGTACATAGGTTCACATAATTTACTAAGTGAATTCATTACCGTAGTATGGTCGCAATAATATACTCATTTGGCACCTGACAGGTGTGAAACATTGATACCAAATAACTGACATTTATGTGACAGCTGTCTGTCATTACATTTCCCCAGGTTGAATTTAGCATCTATTTGTATTGTCGTTCATGGGTTCGAGTGTGTAACACTTCCATGGGTAAAAAGAACTATTCGACTCGACTCTATTTTCCTATCTGGTAGTAATGATGTAACGTAAGCTTTATTTTGATATTGTGGACGACTACTGGTTCTCTCGGTCTTGGGAGATGTATTTGCACGGAACTTTAGACATTTCAGACATGACACTACCGAATCGAGAATAACAGACTGACTCTATGTCATAATTGAAGCAATATGTCAAAACAAGAAAAGTAGATCGGCCGCTTCAATCACTTACTTGAATTGCCGTTGGACAACTGTATGTCGTATTTCGTAGATCCGATATTCTCTGCATTGCGGATATCTCTTCGTTCACATTCCGACTAGTGTAACCACTAAGTCTAAAGTATCTAGTGTGCACCGAACCTAAATTGACCATATTCGTCATCGGCTCTTCGTTCCATTGTGTCTTTCCACTGAAACTGTGCGAACGAGAACTTTCTGGAAATATAATAGAGACTGGAAAATGTGTGGGCTCTGAATTTGTGGACGGGGAGTCCATTTTGAAATTGGATTCTATTAGTAGAATCAGATAATGGTGAATTCCTTTAGGTGCGTTTAGCACGTTGTGAGTAAGTAACACGGATTTGCGAGTAGGTGGCACCAGTGGCGTTCGCTTTTGCCAGTGACTGGCGAGAAAGTTCTCCCTACAAAACTTGGAATTTCGACTAAGTCCACTTAGTCTAACTTCCAAGAAAAGGATAACTTCTCGCAAATTGGATTTAGTTCTAAAGTGCCTCTCACTCGTCGTATCGTGAAGACACTGCGACTCTTTTACGTCTAGTCGGTCGAAGACAAAAAAAAATTCTACACGATGTGTAATCTGACGTCATTGGAACACTCTGTTGGTTATCTAAAATATATCAAAAAGAAGAAAAGGGTTGTAAGTCGAACCAAGAGTCTCATGCACAGCTGAGAGCCGGGCATATAAAGTAAAATTGCTTCATGCACATTTGGTGTCTCTTTGAGCGCTTCGAAACACTCGGATTCGATGTCTGAACATTTATTTTTGGATATGACAATGACAAAAAAAAATTAAAGGAAAGTCAGGTTATTTTAGTGTAAGTCCGGGATGTAGTTGTAAATCAGGTGGTTAAAAAAAAAAAAATCATCTCTTTAAATCTTTCGTGTGACACGTCGACTTGTATCCTCGCCTGTCTTCCACTTCATATAAGTTGTTACCACACACTTGGCTTACACGAACTTTAATGAATTTAGGGCATAATTTCGCACTCAGATGTTTAGTTGCGTCGCTTCAAACATGATTTCTTTTATAGATCTTATCACCTACTTTAAAAGTTACGTTCCTACTCCGAAGATTATAGTATTTCTCGTATGCTTCGTGAGTTTTCATCAATGCTTGCTTCAAATACGAGTGAATGATATTCATCTTGGCCACCTTGGGCAGCCAATCTATCTCCGAACAGTTCAGTCCACCCAACTCTCTCAACAAACGATAATCTGCCCCGTGTTCTACCATGCGTTGCCCAAATAAGGCTTCATATGGGGACATTGAAAGAGTAGAATGCACTGTCGTGCGTAAGGCACTACTGATCGAAGACAGATGGGCATCCCAATCCGTCTGTCGAGGATTGACATACGAACGTATGGCCGCTAATATTGAACGGTTGACCCGTTCACTGGCATTTGACTGGGGAGCATACACCGCCGTTCGGTAATATTTGACCCCGAAAACATCAATGAGTTTTTGGAACTCCTTCCCAGCATAATGGGTACCATTATCAGAGAGTTTACTCTCTGGTACTCCGTAAATTAAGAAAATGTCATCTCTCAGGAATTTGACCACGCTCGCTGCTGTTGCCTTGCGTAGTGGTTTGATGAAGACAAATTTAGTTAGCTGGTCTAACACGATTACAATGTAAACATTTCCGGATCTTGACCTTGGGTACGGCCCGAGAAAGTCAACATATAAATGTCGAAACTGTTTCCCATCTCAGCTCTTAAAGTCATGTTAGCTGCTTTACTGGTTTTGCATGCTTCACACCTGTCTACGTAAAGTTTGACCTGAGTGAACATACCTGGCCAGTAGAATCTGTCTCTTAACCGATAAATTGTCTTCACAACACCACCATGCGAAGCGCGCGGCGGATTGTGAACCAGTGAGATCAAAGATTCTGTCATTTCTGACGGAACCCACAATTTCCAAGTCAGATCGTCGGCCAAGGGATTGCCAACCGCATGTTTAGTGCGTTTGTATACATACCCTTCCGACACTTTGAGGTCAGGTAACCGTTCCTGCTCCTTCCTGATATGACTGATGATATCAAGGTAACCTTCTGATTTAAAGGACGGATCCTCAAGATCGATGTGGAGTACCTCCGAGGTTCCGATCTGTGGTAGACATGAAAGGAAAGCTGACACTGTCAACTCGTCGTCTTCATAAGCTCTAGACAGAGCGTCTGGCACGACATTCAGTGTTCCCTTTCTATGCTCCACCACAAAATCAAAGCTTTGGAGTCGCATACTCCACCTCGCTAATCTTCCAGTTGGATCCTTCATAGTCATCAGCCATTTCAGGCTGGAGTGGTCGGTAATAACACGAAAATGGTATTCCTCAACGTAAGATCTAAACTTCTGGATACCCTCAAAAGCTGCTAAGCATTCGCGTTCTGTCACCGAATAGTTTCTCTGAGCAGCATTCAGTTTCCGGGAGAAGTAGTAAATAGGCTGCTCCGCCCCAGATTCGTCCCGTTCACAGAGTACACATCCGATGCCAGTCGCAGATGCGTCGCAGAGAATAATGAATTCCTTGGAGAAGTCCGGATTGACCAATACAGGTGCCGAAGTCAAAGCTTGTTTGATTTGCAGGAATGCTTCAATAGCTTCTGGACCGAGCTTGAAGGCTTTTCCTTTTTTCAGTGTCTCGGTCATGGGTGCGGCTAGGGTGCTGAACTTGGCGAGTTGTGGTTGGTAACGGAAAGCTAGTGATTGCTGAAATCTTATCAGGATCAGCTTTCAAGCAACCCTGACCGACCTTATAACCGAGATAGTGAAGCTCATCAAAACAAAACTTCGACTTCTCGACGTTAATCGTCAGACCTGCATCCGTCAAGTACTTTCCGACTATCTCCAGAGTCTAAGTGTTCGTCGAAATCCTTTGACACAACCAATAGATCGTCCAAGTACACAAATACTTGATCTCGTAATCTGGATGGGATTACGCGACTCATCAGGTAACTCAAACTTTGTGCCGCATTACATAGACCGAAAGGCATGACCTTAAATTGGTACAGTGGTCTGCCAGGTACCGTAAAAGCGGTCTTTTCCCTCGAACTTTGCTCCAGCGGTATCTGCCAAAACGCATCCTTCAGGTCCACGCTAGAAATATAACGTGTCTCTGTCAGACGTGCCAGCAGCCCCTCTATATGCGCAATTGGACGAGCATCTTTCTTGGTTACGGAGTTCACCTTCCGAAAGTCCAGACACAATCGGTTCTTACCAGGTTTGCGTACAAGCACAACTGGGGAACTCCATGCGCTGGAACTTTCCTCGATGACTCCCAACGAAAGCATGCGGTCCAATTCCGCGTACATGAGAGTTTGTATCGCCGGAGAAACGGGATAGTACCTTTGCTTTATTGGTACGGCATCACCCGTGTCTATATAATGCTGCACTTGATTTGTTTTCCCGAGTCCATGGACTGCGAAAGAAGGATGTGGAAAAAAATGACTGTCTAAGAAAACCCGGCGGAACGCTAAATGAGAAAGACCAAGACACGATTACAATTCAAGTATTTATTAAGAAGGTACTTGTTCTACAAGCTTTGATTTGTGACTGACTTTATAAAGTTAAAGTAAATTACATTGAGCATAAAAACTAAGAATAGATAGAGAAAAAATTAAAAGAGATAGCATACATTATTTGCAAAGTTCTTAGTATGTATGTGATTGGTATATAATTTTTAACATCCTCCGGCCGGCGAAGAAGAAGGAAGCTCTAACGGATACAAGAGTTGGACAGGTCTCCGGGTTCGAGTCTGATCTGCATAGCGTATCTCGCACGCTCTTATTTTTCCATCACGACCGGTGAAAGTGTTTTCAATGATAGCCATTCTCCAGTTTATCCTTGGCTTTGCGGGATCGAAAACGAGAACTACATCATTTTTCTTTAGTTGTATCGAAGAACTGCATTTATTGTGGTGGAACGATCGTAGTAACTGAAGATACTCCGTACGCCACCGCCTCTCCAGCATACCAATATACTTCATTCGTTGCTTCCACAGCAGTTGTATCTGCGGTGAGTCCGATTCCACTTCACGGACAGATGGTCCACAGTAACTCATCAAAAAATGAGATGGAGTAATTGGTGTTAAATCTAATGGACTGCTACTCATATATGTAAGTGGGCGAGCATTAACTATGCCCTCAGCTTCAACGACTATGGTTCTAAGTTGCTCAAACGACAACTTTGCCTTTCCTATAACCATCTTGAGGACGTTTTTGACTGTACGTATGAGGCGCTCCCAGAAGCCACCCCACCATGGAGCCCGTTCCACTATGAACTTCCACTTGATGCGCTTATTTGAGAGCAACCCTTGAACTTGCTCATCTTCAAAAAGTTGATTAACAGCGCCTAACTCCAATGCCGCTCTACGAAAGGTTCGGGCGTTATCGGAATAGATAACCAAAGGGGTACCCCTTCGAGCCATGAAACGCCTTAATCCCATCAGGCAACTCTCTGTTGTTAAGCTTCTCACCATTTCTAAGTGCACTGAACGAATAGCGGCGCACGTGAAAACCATTAAATAAGTTTTAGTCAACTCTCCTGACGAGTTGTCGAAACAATAGAGGGGACCAGCGAAGTCGACGCCAACATTATCGAAAGGTCTTAAAAGTGTTAACCTCTCAGTAGGAAGTGGTCCAAAAGGCTGTGAGGCTGGCTTTCCCCATAGTCTTCGGCAACCAGGACACGCTAGCAGCAATCGTTTAATCAATTGGCGTCCTTTGGGAACCCAAAATTGCGAGCTCATCTCTGATAAGACCATGTTGACTCCACCATGTATAGTTCGTTCGTGGTAGTCCTTTGCTATGAGTTCAGTGATATAGGAATTTTTCGGTAATATTATGGGATGTTTGAGATCCAAAGATTCCTCTAAGCACTCAAGGCGACCACCTAGCCTCATAATACTATCGGAGTCTAGAAAAGGACACAATTGTGCAATGGTGGACCCCTTGGGTATCGGTCTTTCATTCTGCAAGAAACAAATTTCGTTAGAATAAAATTTAAATTGAATATACCTAAGCCAATAGGATTCGGCGAGATCAAGCTCCTCAGCAGTCAAGACGAGAGGATGCCTTTACATTCGTTTTATGACAAGATCTCCAGAAGCGCAATATGTAGGCTGTTACTCTTAGCAATCGCTTCCAAGTGCTGAAGTTTTTATAGCAAATAACAGGATCGAGTATTTCAGTCACAGAAACGGATGTATTGGTAAGTAAAGCCAACTGATCTGCATTGTACAACACTGTTTTGATGTCATCACAACTTGGGTTCTCACCAGATTCGAGCCAGGCTGGCCCTTTAGCCCAAAGCGAAGAAGTTCGAAGATTCTCCGATGGTATACCCCTTGTGAGGATGTCGGCAGGATTCTCTATACCGGAACAGTGCTTCCAGTCTACGGCTAAAGTGTGGCGGCGTATTTCAGAAACCCGGCTCTGGACATATGGCTTCCATCGATCCGCTTCTCCTTGAATCCAGTTGAGGGAAATCTTCGAATCTGTCCACATATGGTATTTGCGTACATGAACCTTTAGAGATTGACTCAAGTAAGAACGTAGTCGAGCTGCAATCAATGCTGCCGTTAATTCCAACTTAGGCAGAGTGAGTTCCTTTGTTCCATCCTCCTTAAGTGGAGCCACCCTGCTTTTTGCACACAGGAATGAGATGTTGCTGTCACCTGTTGGATAAGTGCTCTTGATATATGCCACAGTACCATATGCTTTCAGGCTGGCATCGGCGAATATGTGGATATCCACCACACTTGCAGCACTAAACGTCAATGCTGACCTTGGAATAACGATATCTTTTAGCTGTAGTAGACTTCTGGCACAAGCTTCCCATTCAGCCATTAAATCCGCTGGCAAAACCTCATCCCAGCCAAGTTTATTCCTCCATATGGCTTGAAATAAGATCTTGAGCTTTATTACAGCTGGGCCAAGCATCCCCAATGGATCAAAAATCCTCGCTATTGACTGAAGTACGTTACGTTTAGTTCCTCTTATCCAATTCGATGTGAGCAAGCTTTCAACAGACTGTAACGGCACAGAGATTTCATCAGTCATCACATACCACTGTATACCCAAAACCTTTTGTGTAACTGGAGCATCAGATGGACATAAGCACTCTCGAATTTGAGAACCATTGGAGTTCCACTTCCTCAGGTTCATGCTGGCGTTGTTCATGATGATGACAGCTTCCTAGCTAATCTGCTTTCCCTCATCTTCTGTATCACAACTCATCACTAAATCGTCCATATAAAAGCATTCTTGCAACACCTTACAAGTTATAGGGAAGCGATCTTCTTCTGTTGATAGATGCGTACGAAGGGTGCCAGTCAGAAGGAATGGGCTCGAGTTGACGCCAAAGGTGACCCTGGTCATCCTATAGTCCTTGTATTCGGGCTTCTGATCTGGTGATGAAGGTACATCGTACCAAATAAAGCAATGGGTGTCACGGTCATTAACATTTAGCATTATTTGCAAAAAGGCCTTTTCAACGTCAGCCACTATTCCAAAACGCCCTAGACGAAAGTTAAGCAGCACCTTAAGAACATCTGGCAGCAAATTTGCACCGACTTGCAGTAAATCGTTGAGTGACGGAGAATCTACACTGCTGGCCGAGGCATCAAACACAATCCTCATCTTTGTTGATAAGCTTTCTTCCTTGTAGACGGGACGATGTGGTAAATAGAAAACGCGTTCTGATGTAAAACCAGGAGGAACTTCTTCAGCTATTCCATCGACAATCATTCTTCGGACGGCATCATCATACTCTTGAAATTTTTCGGGAGTCCTCGATAAGCGCCTTCTTAGAGAATCAAGTCGTCTTAGTGCCTCGTTTCTGCTTCGTAGCGGTAGCCCCTTTTGCTGATGCATTTAGAGATCAAATCGTTAGCTAGCGTTTGGTTTTCAGCATCTTCACTTTGAATACCTATGGCTTCTAGGGACCAAAATGTCTTAAGGTCCTGATCGCTCAGGACGGGCAGCATCAAACTGGTACTAGAAAAAGACGAAGTGCATAAGTGAACGTTCGAAACAAGGTTCTTACCGACAGAGGTATGTGCCCCCTGTAATGTCCACCCAAAGACGGTTTCAACCGCTCTTAATGCAGGTGTGATGATGTGATGTTTACCAGTTACTACAGTCCAATAATAATCAGATCCTATGAGAACACTTAGTTCATCCTCAGCTTCGATGGCAACATGACGAGAATCTGCAAGACGTAAGCCTTTGACAGATGGACATGAAAAGTCAGGCACTGGTAATACGTCAACACAGATGTCTGGTACAACGACTGCTTCAATTTGGACGTGTTTGTTATTGTATTGGCTTTTTATAACGAGGTTTACTTTTAGTAGTTTTTGGCAGGGAGATTTACTTTTAGATCCAAAGGGAATTACAGACATGTTTACTATACCGATAGGAGCAAGATTTAACTTTTGAAATAAACTTTCGCGAACGAAGGAGTGTTGACTACCGCCATCGATAATACAGCGAATTAGTAATTGTTTTTTCTTTTCCGGAGCTAGAGCGATGCCACGAGCCGTCTTTAAAAATATCGTCGATGCGTGAGGGGCAGAATTGGAAGCGCACAAATTTAAAACATCCTGCATTGCATTGTCTTTGGTTGTTGTAGTGCAACTAAAGCGTTTTTATTTGCAAAAGACGGGTCACACATAGATGTAAAGTGCTTGCCTTTGCAATTTTTACACGAAATAAATTTTACACTGCGGCATTTTTTAGACGAGTGCCCGGGTTTTGTGCAACGAAAACAACGATTACCTTTCCGTAATATATCTCTTTTTTTCTCGAGTGACAACTGACTGTCGCACTCCTTTGTAGCATGTTTGTCAGAAGAACAAAATAAGCATGTGTCTTTATCACCTAAGGAGACAAGGCTAGCTGCTGTATTGGTTATTGAGGGTGAAGCAGCTGGTTTGACGTTAGTTGTTGTGAGAGAGAAAACTCGACTTCTTTCCAATGACTCTACTTCTCGCTTAAGAAAACGCATTAGACCTTGAACTTGTTTGTCTCCAATTTGTGATAGAGTTGAAGTGCTTCCTGACTCTGTATTTTCGGTATCTCAATTATCACTCTCTCGTTCTGACATACGATGGTAATCAACACGAAGATCTGCAGGCAAACATCGTAACAAAATTGATTTTAGCATGACGTAATACTGGTGCGAGGGGATCTGCAAAGCAGTCAGAGTGCGAATACATGATGTTATGCAGTTATACAAATTTCTTAAGCCATTGACGTCAGTTTTCAATTGTACAGGGCGAAGCGAAATCAATTGCTGCATGTGTTTGTCGACAAGCCGTTCAGTGACTCCGAATTGTTCCTGTAAAAGTGAGACAGCTGCATCGTAAAACATCTCTGAAGCGGTAAAACCGGCGATGACTTTTTTGGCACTACCTACTAACACCGACTCAAGGTAGCTGAATTTGTCAGATGATGTTAAACTGTTATTTTCGTGCACTACCGTACGGAACTGTTCCCAAAAAGGCAACCAGTCTTGGAAATTCCCATCGAACTTTCTTAACTGCAATTTTGGGAGCTTTAATGAACAGTTTGCTTTAAAGGAGAATGACGAGTTATGCTGGCAGTTGTCAGAAGATGGAGACTGCTTTTCTTTTAATTTATTCAGACGAGAGTTTAATTTTGCGAGCATACCTATGGCAGAATCTTGATATTCTGCAATTTTCTCCATTTCTCGATCAAGATCAGCACCATCTGCTTTGATTAGGTTTCTTGTCAATATTTCTTGGTTCATTGTCGTAAGGCTTTCATGTGCGGCAGTCAATCGTTGAATGTAAGAAGTGAGCTCCTCTTCTATTTCGTCGTACTTATCTGGATCGTTCAATAGGGACTCTTTTGAGCTTAGAAACTCCAACGCAGCTTTAACGACTTTAGTAACTTGCCCTCTATAGGCCGATCGAGCAGAGAGCTCCATTTATACACTTTTTTTTTTGAGACACAGACCAGATTATACTTAAATGTCTTTGTTCGCCTTTCTCCCGGGTTTCGGCACCATGTGGAAAAAAATGACTGTCTAAGAAAACCCGGCGGAACGCTAAATGAGAAAGACCAAGACACGATTACAATTCAAGTATTTATTAAGAAGGTACTTGTTCTACAAGCTTTGATTTGTGACTGACTTTATAAAGTTAAAGTAAATTACATTGAGCATAAAAACTAAGAATAGATAGAGAAAAAATTAAAAGAGATAGCATACATTATTTGCAAAGTTCTTAGTATGTATGTGATTGGTATATAATTTTTAACAAAGGAAATCTACGAACGACAGCCTCGAGTCGTTTAGACTCTTCATAATTCAACTTTATCTGGTGGTGGGTCTCACATCTGGCCCACCGGTCGCAATTCCTGAAAGACCCGCAATTATGTGAGGTGCGATCTGAAACTTTTGCCAGAAGTCAACGCCTAAATACAGACGTTGGCTTAAAGATGGCACAATATACAGATCAATGACTTTTGTTACTCCCAGAGATCAGAAATAACTCTCAACCTTTATTTTCATTTGGTTTGTCACTAAGAGTTACTACATTCAGATTGTGACATTTTGGTTTTGGTCTGAGATTTATTTTTATGTGCTGACTTTTTAGGTCTTTGCTTGAGATTTATTTTTTACTTTAAAATATATCTCTCAATGGTTGACTCTTTTCATATTTCATTACTGGAGATGATCGACCTAAAACCAGTTTCGTCGAAAATAAATAATAAATGGTTAATGTTTGGAATTCAAAGTTTTGATATTTATTTACTAACATTAATAAAATAAATTTAAAAATATACATATATATGTGGCTACGTGGCTGCTATATATATATATATATTTATTTAAGTGTTCAAAGCTCTTCTTATTATAACTATTATCGTTTGAAATGATTTTAAGAAATTATTGTTTGTATGTACACATGTATACATTTCATTCAAGTATTTAGTTTTACTAAAAGTAATCTCTGAAGAGTTTTTGAACTTAAGTTATATCTTTTTTCGCTTAAAATAAAATTTGAAAATGCTCTTTCCACTGTTACTTGTGTCGCTGGTACGCCAAGCACAACCATAGCAGTTCAAAAATATCAGGAGATTCAAGTTTAAGTTTGTCAAAAAAACATGGTTGTCTGTAAAGTCGGTTTACGGACGATAATTTTACGTGATAACCAGTACACAAAGCACTTCATGTGTATAGGTATCTTTCCAACCACCAACCCACCTACAAGCATCCACCATTTTAAAATTTGTTTCACCCTTTGAACACCAACCTCCCACCTCCACATACAACCACTAACCAACAGTCCACCATTTTTGAATATTGCTTCCTCCTCCCCCACACATTAAATCCCCCCTTCCTAACCACTACCAATCACCCACCCCACCTACAACCAACAACCCACTATTTTTGTGAAATTTTTTGTTCTCCCCTTAAACCAAACAGCAACCTACCACTCCCACATTCAACCACCAACAAACAGCCCACCATTTTTGACAATTTTTTCCTCCCGCCCCCACACACTAAATCCTATTTCCTTACCACCAACAAAACAAATTCCAGGCAATCCGAATTCGCTTCACCCCCCCCCCTCCTTACCAAATCTTCCAACACCAACCACCCATCCCACCTACAGCCACCAACGAAGCACCCAACATTTTTCAAAATTCCCCCTACACCTAATCACCCTCCCTCCGCCCCCTTCACCACCACCGCCAACCGCCCACACCACCTACAACAGCCAATCAACCACACACCATTTGTGACATTTTTTGTTCACCCCTTAACCCAAACACCAACCAACCACATACCCACATACAATCACCAACCAACAGCCCACCATTCCTAACCCCCACCAATCACTCACCCACTATTTTTGACAATTCTCCCCATGCACCAAATTCAACCACCTACTCTACCTACAACCACCTGCTATACTCACCCACCATTCTTGACAATTTTTTCCTCCCCTCCCCAGCACAACTATCTTTGACCATTCCGTCCCCCCAAATCCAACCAACCCTTACAACACCTACAACAACTTGCCACTCACCCAACACCACCAACCACCCACCACACCTACAGCCACCAACCAACCAATAACCATTTTTGACAATTTTTTCCTCGCTCCCTCCCAACACCAAATCCAATTACCTACCCCTCCTGCCACCATCTTCCACTCACCCACCATTTTTGACAACTTTTTCATCGCACCCCATCAAATCAACCATCCCCACGACCAAAACTGCCAACCAATCAAACCACCTACAACCGCCAACCAACCACCCACCATATTTGCCAATTCACCCCCCCCCTCCCCAATCATACCAAATCCCCCCAACACCAAACACCCATCCCACCTACAGCCACCAAGGAAACACCCATTAGTTTTGACAATTTTTGTCTCACCACCCAAACCAGCTACAACGACCCACCATTTTTGACAATTGTTCCCCTTCCCGACACTACCCCCCTCCCCGCTCCTGCCCCACACACACTCCTACCACAACCAACCACCCAACACCCTCCACTCCCACTTTAATGACTTTCTAGGCTATCAAAGCAGCTAGGTAACGTCAGTGTGACTGTGACTGTGACTGTGACTGTGACATTTTTCTGTGCGTGCTGCCCATATATTCCAAACCGATTTATTAGACGTTATCACGTCAAAAATGAAAGAATATTGGAATCCAACGGCAAACGAGGGTATATAAATTAAAAATTTTCAATATCTGCGTATATTATTGATGCATTATTTCTGGCATCACACCTTTGTTGTGTATTCTGTTCTCGTTTTTCAATATTATTTAAATACATACATAGAAGCGAGTCATCGGCATCGTAAGATGGACGTCTTGAACCTGTTGAAATGTCGTGGCTTAGCGTTGCATTTTCTTCTCGAGGAATTGACGAATTGTTGTTCTATTTGAAAAATAGTGTTGAGTTCAAAATTGGCCAACAACTAATCAAACATATTAAAATGTAATTCCACATGTTTTATACTTACCAACTTTCTAACGGAAAAACAATTAATAACGGACTGTAGGTACTAATTGAAAATATCAAGATGAGTTTTATTTTTTTCTCTCAGCAATAAATGGTCACTGGTTGACCATAACCTAAAAACCACAAAAATAAAAGTTTATCTCTGACCGAAACCGAAAAAAGTATTATGATAGAAAACCGGTTTTTAAGTGATCGCTGTTGAAAATATCAACAAGTGAGAGATATTTAAGAACCTTTCAAAAGGTTGAGATTTATTTCAGACCTCTGGTTACTCCCTTATACTGGATCGCCGTAGTGATCACTCCCACTATTGATTGCTTGTGTCCATCGGCCGTGGACACGGTAGTCTCTACCTTCCTTACCGTAACATTTTTATCCTTCAAATAGGGGAGTATATCGGTGCCTAAACAACTAATACTTGCCCCTGAATCGAGTAGACCTAAGAAGTTATCATCGAATAGACAGACCTTCACATAAGGACGTGGGTCATTCGATATTTGGCCTATAGTTGCTGAAGCTATGTTACGGTAAGTAGTCCGCTTCCGATGGAAGCGTTCCCTTAACCGTTGTATCCTTTTGGATAACTCTGGGAAAGTAACAATTCGCTTACGTACTTCGATATAATTGCGTAATCGTTCATGGAATGGTTTCTTATATAATGGTTCTGGTAAGTTATCTTTAACATTCAATATTGTATTGGTTTTGGTTTCTTCTAAATTAGGGATTGCTCTACAATCATGGTTAACATTTCTTGGTACTTCATTAATATTCTTGTGTGGCTTTAATATTGTGATTTTAGGAAGTTCAAGAGGCTTTGTCGGCTTGGTCACTTGAACTCCGGGTATGTCTAGTCGGAGCAAACCCCCCCGGTCATTGGGCTGTTCCTCCTCTCGTTTCCCGCTAAGCACTTTGGACAAGTCGGGCTGTAAGCATCAGCCAATCCACAGCGGAAACAAAAAACTTTATCGATTGGTTTTGCACAATAGCGGAAGCTATGGCCAAGAACTTGGCAATTCCAACATTTCTGTAGTTTACGATCCCTCTGGATCGCTTCGACACTTGTAGAGGGCAATGCCACTACTAGATCCTGACAAGGCTCTTCTACGATTTCGTTGACAAACCGCCTTCCAGGTGGACGTTGTGCACTGGGCACGAAATTCGGACGGGTATTCTCATACTGAGATTGAGCTTTCTCAATAGCTCGACAATAATAGGCCAATTGCCTTAAACTGGACGGACTGTAGGTAATGAGGAGTTCACTCATACGCCTACGGACATTTGTTTTAATTATTTCTATTAGCTCCTTTTCAGGCCTAGGAACTCGCATCCTAGAGTTCAGGTGTAGAATGGCATCGTAAAAGTCATTGAAGGACTCACCATTCAACATCTTGCGATCCGAAAGCTTCCTGAAGAGCTCGGTGTCAGTCTCCAAACTGCGGTACTGTTCTACCAAAGCAGTTTTCAATTCTTCCCACGTAGAGTGCTTATTGCCTTTCAGGTACACCCAGTACCAAGACTCTACGGATCCTGACACGAAATGGTAGAAATTTGTAGTAATCTCATACCACGGCACACCATAACTACATCTAACGCAATCGAGGCGGAACAGGAAGTCATCGACCGACATGTTCCTGCCATCGAACTTTAATCCCCATTTGTGGAATGGATGTACACGTTTCATGGAAGTAGCATTTGAGGGAGGATGGCTGGGTGCTGTATGAATAGGGTAGGCCCTGATTGGTATCAACATGGCGATGCCCAGCGTTGCAACTGTCTCATACGCATCAATTGTGCTTATTTTACCTCCAAGTGGTAGCCATCGGGTACTGGTCTTGTCCACCCGGACTTGACTTGCTGAACTTATAAGCGCGAGTGTTGATCACAGAAAAATAGCAACACTATAATTGCCCTGCCATAAAACTCCTCTGTTTCTCTTGTTGGGTAGCAGTTTATTCTGTACGAACCCCTCAGAAAGCAAGCGAGCGGCGGATGAGCTTCCAATTAAGTGAACCAACGGCGACGCTTACAGACAATATGGTAGGCACCCCATTGAGCTACTTCGACATATTCGGAGCTCAGGTCTTTGGGTCCTTTCACTATTATTAGTCAGGGTAGTGAAATAGAGAAGGTGGCGGATGAGCCCATATAGGACCAACGGCAGCTCTCACATCCCCGTAGTGGGTTACTGACTCTGGATTTCTCCAGCTCCTTTTGTCCAAGGAGAACAGCATAGGGCCTGGTCCCCCAGGTTGGGGGTTGTGCGTCGGGGTAACTTCCCTACCACGTAAAAAAATAATAGTTCCGAAACAACCAACTGCCTCGGATATGGATGACCCTACTGATGACGACCCTAGCAAACGAAACAAGGACAACGAATTTCGGTTCTGCACGTGGAATGTCCGGACCCTTAACAGACCACGTGCAGCCGAACAATTAGTGGAAGCCCTAGATGGTGTCAAAGCCGACATCACAGCCATCCAAGAAGTGCGATGGGATGGTGAAGGCACAAGGAGGATGAAAAACTGTGACATCTACTACGGCAAGTGCTACAGGGCAAGAAACCAGCGGCTATTTGGATGCGGATTTGTGATAAGAGGAAGGCTTAGGCAAGAAGTCTTGGGGTTTCGTGGCATAAGCGAACGCATTGTCACAATCCGCATTAAATCCAAATTCAGCAACATCTCGCTGATCTGCGTCCACGCCCCCACAGAGGAAAAAGATGACACGACCAAAGAAGAATTCTACGATCTTCTCGAGAAGACGTATGATGAATGCCCGAAGTACGACACTAAGTTTATTCTTGGTGACTTCAACGCCAAAATCGGAAAGGAGGGTAACTTTGGCTCGACAGTCGGAAAGCATAGCCTGCACGACAACACTTCCGGTAACGGACACAGGCTAATCGACTTTGCTGCGGGGCGAAGTGTCATCTTAGCTAGCACATACTTCCCACACCTCAATATACACAAGGGGACCTGGCGGTCTCCTGATCAAAATACCGTCAACCAAATTGATCACATTGCGATTGATAGCAGACATGCCTCCAATGTCATGGATGTCCGCACTTTCCGAGGGGCCAACATAGACTCGGACCACTACCTTGTTGTAGCTAAAGTGCGAATGCGGATCTCCACCAGTCCGCAGTATCGAACATCCACTGTGAGAAAGTTTGATGTTGCGAAGTTGCAATCGCAAGAGACCGCCACAACCTTTGCCAATCATGTCTCCTCTTATCTCTTGACAAGCCCGGCGCCTGCGCCAAACCCAGAGGCCCAGTGGCAACATTGCAAAATGGCCATCAAAACCGCTGCCACGGATGTTTTGGGTTTCATTAGGCGACCACAACGAAACACCTGGTTCGATGATGAGTGCAGGCTCGCACACTTGGCCAAAGACGAAGCCTATCATGCAGTTCTGAACGCCAGAACTAGAGCTGCCAAGAGCGCTTTCCGTGCGGTATACCAGCAAAAGAGGAAAGAGGAACATCGGCTTTTCAGAAGAAAAAAAAGAGAACTGGAAAAACGAATGGTTGAATCTATTGAGGGGTGCTACGGCAGAAGCAATGTTCGAAAGTTCTACCAAAGGGTAAAGCATTCGTCCAAGGGTTACAAAGCCCGAGCGGAAGCATGTAGAGACGAGGGTGGGAATGTCGTTGTAGATACACAATCGGTGCTGAGAATTTGGAAAGAACACTTCTGCAGACTGTTAAACGGCGAAGACAGCCAACTAATCGCTGTCAGGCAGAATGATCCATTCGATTTGGATGATGATGAACAAAATTTCCGTCCTCCCGACCAAGAAGAAGTTCGGATAGCAATATCTAAACTAAAGTCCAACAAGGCTGCTGGAGCTGATGGCCTTACGGCTGAACTCTTCAAAGCAGCGGGAGATGACTTGGTGAGGAGCATACACCAACTCATCTGTGCAATCTGGTCGGATGAAAGTATGCCTGACGAATGGAACCTCAGCATTGTGTGCCCTATCCACAAGAAAGGAGATACTCTAAACTGCGCCAACTACAGAGGTATAAGTCTCCTAAATGTCGCCTATAAAATCTTGTCGGCCATTCTGTGTGAACGTCTGAACCCTTTCGCACGTGAACTGATTGGCCCCTATCAGTGTGGTTTCAGGCCCGGTAAGTCAACCGTCGACCAAATTTTCACACTTCGGCAGATTTTGGAAAAGACCCAAGAATTCCAAATCGATACTCACCACCTCTTTATCGATTTTAAAGTCGCCTATGACAGCGTAAACAGGAACGAGCTATACAGAGCCATGTCGCTTCTTGGCATCCCTGCCAAACTCGTTCGATTGTGCAGGATGACTATGGAGAACTCGCGCTGCTCCGTCAAGATTGGTAAGAACACCACCGACTCATTTAATGTCGAGAAAGGCTTACGACAGGGTGACGCGCTGTCATGTAACCTCTTCAACATCATTCTTGAGGCAATCGTACGCAACTCGCATGTCAACACCAGCGGTACGATTTTTTTTAGATCCGTTCAATTACTTGGCTATGCTGATGATATTGACATTATTGGAAGAACGAAGCGCGCTGTCAGTGGAGCATTCGCAAGTATTGAAGTGGAAGCGGCTCGAATGGGTCTGGCTGTAAATGAAGATAAAACAAAGTATATGCTATCCTCGGGTGAAGTAGATCATCACCGTAGGCTCGGACAAAACGTCACAATGGACAGATATAACTTTGAGGTTGTCAAGGACTTTGTCTATTTGGGTTCCACTATAACCTCTCAGAACAACATCAGTGAAGAGATCAATCGAAGAATCACTCTTGCCAATCGCTGTTTCTTCGGGCTAAGAAGGCATCTTAGTAGTAAAGCCCTCTCTCAAAGGACCAAGGAGACACTATACAAGACCCTTATCATCCCAGTCCTGCTGTATGGGGCAGAAGCGTGGACACTGACACAATCGGATGAATACAGGCTGGGGTGCTTTGAGAGAAAGATTCTTCGGGTGATATTCGGGCCTGTATGTATCAATGGAGTATGGAGGAGAATTTAATTTTAATTTTAATTTTGGTGGGGGCAAACACCCCCATTTATTCGGCTTAAAACAAGCTACAAATGAACTTAATCTAACTTAAAACTAGGTTACTTATAGCTATGGGCGGGAATTTAGGTGGTTAAGGAGAAGAATTTTCAGATTCGAAGTACTTAAGTTGAAATCGAAACTGTCAACATTCATATTTGTTTCGTGAAGCATACGGGTTAGGGGTTCGTTTGAGCCATAGGAAGTACGGTGATAGGGAAGATAGAAAAGACGTGGGTTTCTGAGATTGCGTGGATTAGTATTAAACGAAATGGAATTATAGAGTGTTGGACAGTCAACAGAACCGGAAACAAGTCGGTGAATGAAGAGGATATCGGCAATAATTCTTCGATCTTCAAGAGTGTTAAGATTAATGAGTTGAAGACGATCATTATAGGGGGGAAGTATGAGAGGGTTTTGCCAAGGTAAACCACGGAGGGCAAAACGGAGGAACCTTCTTTGAATGCTTTCAATTCTTGAGATATGGACACGTTGAAATGGAGACCAAACTTGAGAAGCATATTCAAGTAATGGTCTAACGAAGGTTATGTATAAGGAGCGGGTGACATAAGGATTAGTAAATTCTTTAGACCATCGTTTAACAAATCCAAGAGCTGAGTTGGATTTATGGATTAATTCATCTATGTGAGAGAGGAAGTTAAGCTCTCGATCGCACAACACACCAAGATCCCTGATTGAATTTACGATAGGTATAGATTGGTTGGAAAGGTAATAGTTACGGGGAGGCAGTACTGAGCGCTTACGAGAAAAGGTTATGGACTGGCATTTGCCTACATTCAACTCCATACAGTTTTTTTGACACCAAATTGAGAAATTATCTAGATCAAATTGTAACTGGGTTGAATGAATTGCTGAAGATATCGTTTTGAAAAACTTAGTATCGTCAGCATACAATGATATGTTAGAATGCTTTATGACAATTTCAATATCATTTATGGCAAGGATGAAAAGAAGGGGGCCTAAGTGACTACCTTGTGGGACACCCGAAGTGGCAATAAATGGGTTAGAAAGTGAATTCCTGAAACGCACTCTGTAGGAGCGTTGGCTAAGGTAAGAGGACAACCATTTTAAGGAGATAGGTTCAAACCCAAGGGCTGTTAATTTAAAGAGTATGAGGCGATGAGAAATTTTATCAAAGGCCTTACTAAAATCAGTGGTAATTACATCAACTTCCATTCCTGATTCAAGTGCAGAGAGAGAAAAAGACACAAATTCAATAAGATTGGTGGTCGTGGATTTATACTTGAGAAATCCATGTTGCCTGGGGGATATTAGAGACCTGCAGCGGAAGCTGATAACTTCATAAATGAGACATTCGAACATTTTTGGAATATAAGAAAGTTTTGCAATGGGACGGTAATTTTTAACATCATTCTTAGCGCCTTTTTTGTGAATCGGTGTTACAAATGATGTTTTCCATATTAAGGGAAATTCGCCTAGAGACAGAGATAAATTAAAGATTTGAGAAAGTGGAAGGGAGAGTGATTGAGAACATCTTTTTAGAAGAATTGCTGGAATGTTATCAGGCCCAACAGAAAATTCTTCACTCAGCTGACTTAATTTATTTTCAATAAGAGTTACATCAATAGAAAGAGGAAAAAAAGGCCCAGTGGAAAAGTTTTGAAGGTACCTGAAATAAGTCTCGTCAGGTTGAAAAGACTCATCAGTGAAGGATTGTTTGAAAAATTTGGCAAACAAGTCAGATATCTCTTGGGGGTCATTTGATTTTTCACTTTCCAGGTGGAGGGAGGGAGGAAAACCATCCGACTTTCTCTTATAGTTGACGAACTGGAAAAATGACTTGGGATCATTTATTAGGTTGGATTGAGTTTCATTCAAATAGCGTACATAAAGGATATTGAAAAGTTCATTGAATTGGAGATAAATTCCAAGATAATTGGAATAGTCCGAGACGGATCGAGAACGAAGAAAACGTTCCCATAGCTTATTTCTCCTGTTTCTTAAAGAACGCAACTTCCGATTATACCAAGGCGGAGACGATGGTGATGTTCTACGCATTGAGGTTGGTACATTGAGCGAAATAGATTTATACAATTCTCTATAGAATGTATTAGTTGCATCATTGATAGAATTATTTGTGAAATTGAAGGATACATTACTAAGGTACTCATTTATTCCTCTAAAATTGGCTTTGTGAAAGTCGAAAGATGGAGCAGAATTATCGGAGTTTATGATGGGACACTCTTTAAAAAGAGAAAGAAAAAGAGGGGGATGATAACTGTCAATCTTTGAAAGGGGAATATTCCAAAGAGACACACTAGAGTTGTCTGGGTCTGTTGAGAAGATTAAATCGAGTTGTCTATTCATAAAGTTGGTGATACCACTTACTTGGAAAAGGCTTGAATCAGTAAGCCGATCAATAAATAGGCATTCTTTTGAAGCAGTTTGATCCGAGGTAATGAAATGTGATAAATCTTCAGATGCAATCCATTTTAAATGTGGAAGATTAAAATCACCAAAAAGAAGAATATCATCATGGGGGTCACTATTAATTAAGATTTGATCAACTGCATCTATAGCTAGTTGATATGATTCAATGGGCTGTCCAGGTAAAATGTAGCAACACATTACAAAGACAGTTTTATGGGGAAGTTTAATCTTTATTGATATATAATCAATATTAGATGAGGAAGAGACTGATTGAAGCGATGAATCTAGGGTATTTTTAACGGCAATTAGCACACCTCGACAAGGGAAAACATTGGGCTCTTTGTTAAGGTCATCGCGAAAAACATTAAAGGAAGGTGGGAACAATTCTTGGCTGTTGATGCTTGGAGTTAAGTTGGTCTCGGTTAGAACATAGATGTCGAAAGGAAGAGCGTGAGATTGCTGTAAGACCTTATGGGTTTTCGAGCGAAGGCCTCTAACATTTTGATAATAAAAAGTTAGAGGAAGTTTAGAAGGTAAATTAGGGACGAAAAAATTTGTTGTGGTCCGCCCTGGTCCTTTGAAGATGAGATATTCTGTTGGAGCTGACAAATGAAGCATATGTAGAGAGGTCATTATCCACATCGAACGAGGTGAGATTTAGTTTCTCATGAAAGCGGACAAAGATTTTTTTTAGTTCAGTATGATCGGTGGGAAGCCCTTCTTGATTAATAGAAACTATTAAATTAGTCCTTGTCACACCATTAACGCAGACATTATCTTTGTCGTGAAGATAAGCAAGGTAGAGGCGAACATTGGAATAGATTCGTTGCTCACGGAGGCGGGAGAGAACATAACGTCCATCATCGTTTTGATCAACGAGATGTTTAGTAAGCTTAGCAGTAGGGGGAAAAAGAGGATCAATGAAAGACGCTGACCTTGGGGATGGTTGAGAATCAAGAGGGGTAGGAATATGGGGATGAGTTCCAGGATAAGATTTGGATTGTGATAAGGGAGAAGTAGAGGAAGAAGGATTGAGTGTATGAGAATGAATAGGAGGAGCAGAGCAAGCGGCAGTCAAATGATCATGTGGATGAGTTGCAGGATAAGATTTGGATTGAGATAAGTGAGAAGTAGAGGAAGAAGGATTAAGAGTATGAGAGTGAATAAAATTTGGATACAATGTTTTAGGTGGAGCAGAGCAAGTGGCAGTCAAGTGATCTGATGAGACTTGTGATTCAGGAATGTTAAATGATACTCTTTTAGTGTAAGGGTGACTGAAGTTAGTTTTTAGTTGCGTAGATGGTTTCGTTGTAGAGGAAGAGCGATTTCGTGACTGATTTTTTCTGAAACGAGAGGAGTTGGAGAAGTTAGGGAATAGGTTGGTCTTAAAACTCCAATTGTTTTGGGATTTAGGTTTAACATAATCAACCCATTTCTTAAAAATAAGGAAATCTAATTTGAGAGGGGATCCATCGGGGTTGGTTAGGATCCAAGCAAATTTTGTGGGGATAGTTAACTTAATTTTGAATGGGTATTTATTTTTAATAGTTTCGGAATGTATGATGGGAATGTTGAGTTTAGAAAATAAATTATGTAAATATTTTTTATTTGCAGCATTAGAAGAACCTCTGACAAATAGGGTTGTTTGATTTTGGTTATTCTTGGACAATTTTTGAATCCTATCATTCCAATCCGTTAATGTCCATGTAGTTCCAAGACGCTCAAATGTTGGTTCATTGGTGGGCGGCGAATTTTGGAAGCCGCTTTGAGATGCAAGAGGTGTTGAATCGATGTTAATTGGTAGATTTTCAATGGCAGGAAGCTGCATTAATTCGTCAAGAAGAGAAACATTATTATTTGTTATATGCGCGGAGGGGTTATCCGGTACAGTGTTATTGGCACATAACACCTTGACAACGTCAGTAAGTTCTTCAACACTTTCTCTGACCGTTGTAAGTTCCACTGCGAAATCGGAAATGCATTTGACTGCATCATTCACGAGGGAGTAATTAAATGTCTCTACAGGGGAACGAGATGTTGCTTGTAAATGAATGTCCAGGTCAGATCGAAGATTCAATGACGAACTGTACGGGCTATACAGCGACATTGACTTGGTTAAGAAGCTGAAAATTCAGCGGCTTAGATGGCTGGGTCATGTGGAGCGTATGGACGAAAACGCTCCTGCCCGACGAGTCTTCAATTCCAACCCGGAGGGCCGACGCAGTTCTGGAAGACCCCATCTAAGGTGGCGCGATCAAGTGGTAAACGACCTCAACCAACTTGGTGTGCGCAACTGGAGGCCACTGGCTAGGGACCGGCCTAGCTGGCGAGGAATGTTGGTTGAGGCCGTGGTCCACAATGGACTGTCTGCGCCACCTTAAGTAAGTAAGTAAGGCCTAGGTGGCGACGCAGCGGACTCGTCGTCGAAATTGAACGCACTCAAACGAGTCATAAACTCGTCTAGGTTCGAGCCTAGAGGCATTTGGGCTGGATTGACTTCCGGCAAAGGTGGCACTCTAGTCGGCTCGTTATGAGGGGTAATTCTGTTTGCCTCATCTTCGTTACATGGTCTATATGTGGACTGGACATTTCTGGACGTCACTGGACCAGAAGGAATATTGTAATTTACGACACGTGTAGTGTCTGGATTAGCTGCATTAGCTTGTCGCATAAATTTTTGCGTAGAAGTAGCGTCTGGTGGAGCAAGTGGCCTTGCAGGGGGAGCAACTGGCTGAGTAGTCTTGACTGTCCGTTTTTGCAGTAACTGAGCGACCTGATCAAGCAAGCGTGCATGACTCCTCTCTAGCTCTTCTGCCATAAACTGCCTATCATTGACTCTGTGTAAGTCGATAGAAGCGGAAACTACTTGCTGTATATAGGCTGAGTGCTCAGCTGCATCTTTGCGTAATTGCTCTTCGGCTCTAGCTACTTCATCGTCGTCTACTACGACGCTTCTATCGCGACATCGTTTTGGTTACGGCCGGGTTTCGGTTTCGATCCCCCTGGAGCCATTGCGACAAACTCTGTACTTTGTAAGATAAGTACTTTTAACTGCTCGTCTAGGTCTTGAGCCTTTCATTCAATAGCAACCGTAAGGGAAACGGCTACACCGTGACACACGTGTAAAACAAGGGTTCAAAGAGAAAGATAATTTAAATTGTAGTCCGTGAGAATTTCCGCGAACGGATACTACTCGACTAATACAACAATAAACAAAGTAAGTCAACAATTTTATAGTAAAAAAAAATTAAATACTCCGTGAGTAAGAACCTCTAACGGATATTTGTCAGTTAAAGTAATTCAAGTAAAGAAAGTTATCAAAATGAACTTAAATCTAAAAGTGCTTAATATTATAGGTAAGTATATGTCTAACTATTTTCGTCTACTGAAAGAATAAATCCAAAGCTCTATCAGTTCTTCAACGAAAGGTTCAAGTGAATACCTAATTGTATCCTCACTAAATATGTTCTAAAATACGGAAGAAGAATTCAAAAATAAAGAAATAATAAAAACAAAAAAAAAATAATACTATATATTGATACTTAACTAGCGTTCAACAACTTAGTTGGTACTTATGGCTAAATCCTCTTAAACTGGATATAATCAATAATGGTGGGCACTATCCCAATAAACTATGACTTATAAACTGTAGGTTCTAAATACGGGTACTATCCCAAAAAGTTATAAACTGTAAACTGTAAATTCTGAAGGCGGGCTCTATCCTATAAGACTTAAAAACGGGCACTATCCCAAAACTATAATCAAAAAAAAGAAACTATAATCTGTAATTGCGGGCTCTATCCCAAAATAAACGTCCAATCAAGAAGTTACGTCTCAACTTGACTGACTGAATACTCAAAAAACTATACTAAACTGTATACTTAACTCAAAAATATCTAAATCTATATAAAGTTATATTTCATAAAAGCATTCGGGAGGTGATAACCCTCCAATCATAGGAACAAGGCGTACATGTATGGGCTCTGCAACATAACCGATTCAAATACCAAAAAAAAAAAAATAATTGTTAATCAAAAAAAAAAATCATTAGTGTGTGTAGACTTAATACGTACGGCGTTCTATTGCCAGAAAACAATGAATATCTTCTAAACGAGAAGTTGTTCAGGTATGTGAAGGCGACATTACGCTACTACAGACGTACATCGGGTATTAAACACCAACTACCGGTTAGCGCTTCATGTCTCATCGCATACCATCACTTCCTAACATCTATCAAAACGACTGAAAATTACTAAAGCAGACTGGGTAGTACAATAAAACAAAAAAAGGTAAGTTGATTTGTAATTGAAACAAATTGGGTCGTATTCGAGCGAGTGACCAGCTTCTGCAGCTGACGTGCGTCAGGCAAAAAGCACCAACCACCGGTCAGAAGACCTGCTCAATCTACTCTCCTACGGCCGGAATCTCAGACTTCAGTTACTGGATATGTCAACACCTCAGCAACTGACAATCGAGCAAACAACAGCTCAATCCGGACAGAGATCGACGACAAACCTAAGTGACAAGAGGCAGAGAAAAGTGGGTAGACCTAATGCAACAGACTGACTCAGGAACATTTCACCTAAACCACTGGACAAAATAGTGCCTGTACCACTAGACTCGATGTTATTCCTCCACCAACTGTATTGCCGATAGACATCAACCTCTTCGCTCAAATATCCTATGGATATTTAAGTTCCAAACCAATACCCATCGACAACACAAATCGAAGAGGAAGCCGGAAGAGACAAGCACCCTTCTACTTCCTTGACTCCTATACCAAGGAATAACCTCTCTACCATCAGCTGACCATGTATCGGTGTATCCAGCATCCTTTATCAGACATACTTACACTTCGCTAACATGGCACCTTGCTCTCCCTGCTCCTCTTCCCAATCTTCTAATTCCATCTCCATCCCCATCACAGAAGCACGAACCATCTAACAGCATACCTCAGGTACTGACCACAAAACACCGTGGAACAGCCTAAAGGGTACTCGTCAGCATGTTCGCGCCTATCCGCTACAAGCTATCGGTGTTCTTCTTGCAGCTGTATCGAGTTGTAGCATACACCTGAAACCATGGACTCTACTCAAATCCCTCACACATAACTAGTATCTGAATGCATTAATTATGAACGACAACTACTTTTCCGAAGGTTTCGCTTCAGATCACATCCACTGCACTAGCTACGGCTACCTAATCTCTGCATTGAAGGGACGGAAGCGATCCTATGCCGGCAACGCCCCTTTTATCACCAACCATCCGTAAAGGAGAGTTGATAAGAACGGCATGCGACAACGTAGAACCGTGGCCGAGATCGACCGTCGCGGTGGCCGGCAGTACCATAGCCATGACCAGCTCAGCCAGGCCGTCGGCACTTGCTCCGGGATCTACTTGACCGGTGTTACCTCTATTTTTCACTGCCGACCGGTGAACTCATGATGTGCGAGTTCGAATATGTAATTTTAAAAAGCTTAAGGGCCCTCATAACCAACGTTGTCAAGACTGTGCAGAACTAATTGTAAAGATACGGTGATTCAAAATCGCACCTCTAATCTTGAGTGGACATAGTTCAGAAGGAAAGGAATCCGGACTGAATTACTAACTAACCCAACGAACATAACTCGTAGGTATACGCGTGATAGCAAACCATAGATCGCCGTGGTTGCATGGCTAAATTTATCACCTTCCTACCATTCTGCCGCCACTATGTTTCGCAGAATGTGGAAGAGGTGACTAACATTGCAGGGAGGGAGGATCATAGATGTAGGTCGATCCCCCTTGGTCTCTCAACCCACCCAATCCGTAAGCGAAAACCAACTCTCTCGCTTACGACCTTGGCTGACCGTGTACCTGTGAGTCCCTACGGCTCAACAATATTAATGGGCAGCCCCTGATATAATAAGCAAGCACAAATTGCTTGCCCCAGTAACTAACCTATCTCAACCCTAGTACCTATCCATGGCACTAGACTCCTCTGCCCTATCGTCGTCTCAAAAAGTAAAGTTAATACTCCCCATGAGCATTGTTCCATGTACGTCGCCTTGTTACCTTGAAAGAAAATCTTACTCAAACATACTGTTTATGTTTTTATAATCTTCTTAATATTCCAAAAAGACTATATTCAGAAAGAAAAAGCAAAATATTTTACGTAAACGTTATAAGCAAAATCTTATTTATTAAAGTTTTTCTTAGATTCTAACAGTTTATTGAAATTAATCAAGATACCTTAAAGATAAAGTATTAAAATTATCCAAAAGCATATAATGCAATAAAGTTTGACTTAAAAGATTCTTGACAATTTATTATTTTAGTCAATGCTATGAATGTTGTAATATTAATTCAACTAATACTTGATAAAAACTATATTCTATTGTCTTAATCAAAAGTTAAACCTACTCTCATATTAATGTCTCGAGTGAGCAGTAATCTTACTGAGACAATTGCTTTTCTAAAATAAAGAAAACTTAATGAAGGCATTTGCCATTAGATAAGGAAAGAGAAAATTGGATACTTCCTTATCTGCTAAGTAGAATTCAAGGTTGTCTTTAAAGAGACAATTCGCGGACCGATTATCAAGTGTAAAAAAAAAATCATACAAAAAAAAAGGAAAGGAAATCTTCCTACCGCGGCGTCGAGTTCTCAACACCGATAGTCTTCGGTGAATCAAAAAGCGAAAATTCGAAAAAAAAGTTTTTATTTAAGCGGACAGAAATGTTAAGTCGGACTGTTATGTATTTTGCTTATGAACGCGCATGAGGTATTTTCATAACCTATCGAGGATGAAGATATATTCAAACAAGACTGTATAAGCATTTGATGTTGCTTATCATACCGAAAGATGTTTCGAATCAAACCCATAAAAAAAATAAACCATACACGAAAGGATACAATTCGCATCCGATCGAGTAATCGATTGAAATGTAATTATGATTCAATATAATAAGAAATTAAAAGAATATATTCCATAAAAAGAACATGCAAGTAACTAAACGCTTCTATCTACCAATGGGGTAGCTTTAACTACTATATTTAATATGCTGCTGTTGCTGAAGTGCACTCCGGGAACATGCTGAAAATCAATTAGTTAAGTAAGTATGCAAGTATATGAGGGAATATATTGTTTTCAATCCTTAGGTATTTCTTTCCTGCGGATCAGTTCTTACGGTCTCGATTTTAAATAAAAAGATCAATGAGTCTGTTGACTTAGAATGATGCCTTGAATGTCTGAGGCTCGTATCCTCAAGAAGATATTCAAAAATCTTCAAATATACACAGACACATTCGAGTGTGACGAGATACTAATAGATCTTGCGTCTGTTATTGTTAAAGAAACATAAAACACGATTGTACGACACGATCAAAAGAAGATAAGATAGATTGAGGCGGTTACCGATTGGCAAATAGTGAATGGGCGTTGTTGACGCGGTGTCCAAAGTGGACAAAAGTGGTCGCTACCGACGCGGAACTAGGTTGTCGTGAAGACGTAGTGAAAAATAAAAAAAAGTGTAACGAGAAGAAAAAAAAATTATGTTAACGATGAGTAAATGAGCAAATGGAACTTGTGTTCCGTAAATTTAAGTGTCTACGGCTCTTGGATAAAGAAACCGGAAACCGAATCGAAAACTACAAGGTAGCGCACCTTCACACAAATCTGAAGCTCCCGAGTTATCTTATAAAGCACGGGCTTCGATATGATTCGAGGATAAGAATGGAAAAGTATCGACGTTAATCCAATCTTTTCAGAGAAACCGATCTCATTCCGTTAATTGACGACACAAAATAACACGATATTTAAAGGAAATCACGATTTTGAAGCATTAAAGAGGAAGTCTTCATTTCTGATAAGTTCTTTTAAATTGGATGAGAACTAAAGCTTAGCTAAATATACCACTCAATAATATCCTAAAATAATATAAATATATATAAGTGAATAAAGTGCAGTGCGGGGTAGTGGAGGCGTTAGGTCCATCTACCAAGTGAAGAACCACTGAACAATACGTACTTCTGAACGTAGCTGGATGCGTACACCACCGTCCGTGGTCGAACGCTTAATATTTTTCACTAGCACTAATTCTTTAAGGCAATTATAAACCCGCCTGTGGGTTTCATTGAACGGTATAAGCTACGCTTCTAATATATCACACACAAATAGGAACAAAGACAAAGTCATTACCTGGTTGCAGGAACTTGGTGTTTTACTTGCAGGAACTGGTGAGTATAGTTGCAGGAACTTGGTGTTTTACTTGCAGGAACTTGGTAGGTATAGATGCAGGATCTTAATGTGCTGTCTCAACAATTCGGGACATAGACGGTAGTGGTTATAGAACCGGCATCCGTAGCATTGGCACGCGCCTGACGTTCTAACCACTGTTCAGCAAAAACTCTTTCCTAATCGTTGGGGCCTACAGCCTTATCGAGACTGGGTACCCGTTCCAAATGATCGTCTCATACGTGCCTCCAATAGGCGTTGAAGTGAATCGCTTTATGAAGCGCAATGTGGCCACGAGGTAATGTTGCAGAAGCATACAATTATTCTGCCACCAAAATTGTTGCAAACGTCGGCGAGCCGGCGAGCGGATCAACGCTCGACGTTTGCTGATAAAGGAATTGGACTTCGCAAATGCGGAACTTGGGGCTTCGCCCTTAGCGAGGAGTGTATATGCGCTGAGGCCAAATATATATTGTCGGGCCCGCGACAAAAAGTTAATAAAAACGTCACTTGGGGTGCTTTGACGCGATATGCGTACATAGAAATATATATTTTTTGCGTGAATATTCATATAGGGCGTCATAGAATTCCCATAATTACGGGTGGATATGCAAAAAAAAATTCACAGTTCTGCACTGACCGCATGAAGCACCATCTTCCCTTCTCAGGAAAATATCCAATGGATGTAGGCGCAGCTTCGCCTGCCGTGTCCAAATGCACAATTTGTCCTTAGTATTCCTTGGTTTGGTGTATACCTAATGGGATTAAGTAAGAATATTCCTGAATTAGGAAGTCCGCCATGTGGTTTCACAATTTTCATCAACCATTGCGGCTAGGAGAATTATTTCCATGGCCTCAATGATTGGTGTTTGTTTTATTACTTACCTTTGTTGTATCCAATATAATGGATTTATTATTAAAAAGAATAAAAACCTCGGATGTCTGAGCAATTGGAGTTTTTCCAATTGCTAGACAATTTTCCGAGTAGGCGCGGCACTGCTGCGTTTTAATAAAAATAGAACGTTCTGGTAGTTGGGTTGTTCCTCGGTTGAAATGCTTCTTCAAAATGAAGTCTCTGGCTAATTTTACTATCCACACTACCACATTCCAGGTAGCCAACGCCCTGCTTTCCAATATACTTCCTCCTTCCACTCTTTCGTGTGTTTCCTTGTTGGCTAAATAGATGGCGTGTGCCAGGGTGCATTATGGTCTATGTTCACTGGTTCATTTTTGCCAAATATGAATTTTGCATCATACAATGTACAGCAAACGATACGAGTGGGCAACAATGACCGTGTAAATGCTTCGACTGCTTGACGTGTCAAAATTGCGCACCTTAATGGGTACAATTTTGACAGAATTCTGACCACTTTGTATTTGATCTGGGTTACTTTAAAAGTATTATTGTCAGCATAACAATGGAGGAAATATTAGGAAGAACTGACGTGGCGACGTTGGTATTCGTAATTGGTACATAGGTTCACATAATTTACTAAGTGAATTCATTACCGTAGTATGGTCTCAATAATATACTCATTTGGCACCTGACAGGTGTGAAACATTGATACCAAATAACTGACATTTATGTGACAGCTGTCTGTCATTACATTTCCCCAGGTTGAATTTAGCATCTTTTTGTATTGTCGTTCATGGGTTCGAGTGTGTAACACTTCCATGGGTAAAAAGAACTATTCGACTCCACTCTATTTTCCTATCTGGTAGTAATGATGTAACGTAAGCTTTATTTTGATATTGTGGACGACTACTGGTTTTCTCGGTCTTGGGAGATGTATTTGCACGGAACTTTAGACATTTCAGACATGACACTACCGAATCGAGAATAACAGACTGACTCTATGTCTTAATTGAAGCAATATGTCAAAACAAGAAAAGTAGATCGGCCGCTTCAATCCCTTACTTGAATTGCCGTTGGACAACTGTCTGTCGTATTTCGTAGATCCGATATTCTCTGCGTTGCGGATATCTCTTCGTTCACATTCCGACTAGTGTAACCACCAAGTCTAAAGTATCTCGTGTGCACCGAACCTAAATTGACCATATACGTCATCGGCTCTTCGTTCCATTGTGTCTTTCCACTGAAATTGTGCGAACGAGAACTTTCTGGAAATATAAAAGAGACTGGAAAATTTGTGGGCTCTGAATTTGTGGACGGGGAGTCCATTTTGAAATTGGATCCTATTAGTGGAATCAGATAATGGTGAATTCCTTTAGGTGCGTTTAGCACGTTGTGAGTAAGTAACACGGATTTGCGAGTAGGTGGCACCAGTGGCGTTCGCTTTTGCCAGTGACTGGGGAGAAAGTTTTCCCTACAGTCTTTGGGTCCTTTCACTACTATTAGTCTGGGTAGTGAAATAGAGAAGGTTTCGGATGAGCCCATATAGGACCAACGGTAGCTCTCACATCCCCGTAGTGGGTTACTGAGTCTGGATTTCTCCAGCTCCCTTTGTCCAAGGAGAGCAGCATAGGGCCTGGTCCCCCAGGTTGGGGGTTGTGCGTCGGGGTAACTTCCCTACCACGTAAAAAACCTCTTGTTCCGAAACAACCAACTGCCTCGGATATGGATGACCCTACTGATGACGACCCTAGCAAACGAAACAAGGACAACGAATTTCGGTTCTGCACGTGGAATGTCCGGACCCTTAACAGGCCACGTGCCGCCGAACAATTAGTGGAGGCCCTAGATGGTGTCAAAGCCGACATCACAGCCATCCAAGAAGTGCGATGGGATGGTGAAGGCACAAGGAGGATGAAAAACTGTGACATCTACTACGGCAAGTGCTACAGGACAAGAAAACAGCGGCTATTTGGATGCGGATTTGTGATAAGAGGAAGGCTTAGGCAAGAAGTCTTGGGGTTTCGTGGCATAAGCGAACGCATTGTCAGAATCCGCATTAAATCCAAATTCAGCAACATCTCGCTGATCTGCGTCCACGCCCCCACGGAGGAAAAAGATGACACGACCAAAGAAGAATTCTACGATCTTCTCGAGAAGACGTATGATGAATGCCCGAAGTACGACACTAAGTTTATTCTTGGTGACTTCAACGCCAAAATCGGAAAGGGCCGAAGTGTCATCTTAGCTAGCACATACTTCCCACACCTCAATATACACAAGGGGACCTGGCGGTCTCCTGATCAAAATACCGTCAACCAAATTGATCACATTGCGATTGATAGCAGACATGCGTCCAGTGTCATGGATGTCCGCACTTTCCGAGGGGCCAACAAAGACTCGGACCACTACCTTGTTGTAGCTAAAGTGCGAATGCGGACCTCCACCAGACCGCAGAATCGAACATCCACTGTGAGAAAGTTTGATGTTGCGAAGTTACAATCGCAAGAGACCGCCACAACCTTTGCCAATCATGTCTCCTCTTATCTTTTGACAAGCCCGGCGCCTGCGCCAAACCCAGAGGCCCAGTGGCAACATTGCAAAATGGCCATCAAAACCGCTGCCACGGATGTTTTGGGTTTCATTAGGCGACCACAACGAAACACCTGGTTTGATGATGAGTGCAGGCTCGCACACTTGCCCAAAGACGAAGCCTATCATGCAGTTCTGAATGCCAGAACAAGAGCTGCCAAGAGCGCTTCCCGTGCGGTTAACCAGCAAAAGAGGAAAGAGGAACATCGGCTTTTCAGAAGAAAAAAAAAGAGAACTGGAAAAACGAATGGTTGAATCTATTGAGGGGTGCTACGGCAGAAGCAATGTTCGAAAGTTCTACCAAAGGGTAAAGCATTCGTCCAAGGGTTACAAAGCCCGAGCGGAAGCATGTAGAAACGAGGGTGGGAATGTCGTTGTAGATACACAGTCGGTGCTGAGAATGTGGAAAAACACTTCTGCAGACTGTTAAACGGCGAAGACAACCAACTAATCGCTGTCAGGCAGAATGATCCATTCGATTTGGATGATGAAGAACAAAATTTCCGTCCTCCCGACCAAGAAGAAGTTCGGATAGCAATATCTAAACTAAAGTCCAACAAGGCTGCTGGAGCTGATTGCCTTACGGCTGAACTCTTCAAAGCAGCGGGAGATGACTTAGTGAGGAGCATACACCAAATCATCTGTACAATCTGGTCAGATGAAAGTATGCCTGACGAATGGAACCTCAGCATTGTGTGCCCTATCCACAAGAAAGGAGATACTCTAAGCTGCGCCAACTACAGAGGTATAAGTCTCCTAAATGTCGCTTATAAAATCTTGTCGGCCATTCTGTGTGAACGTCTGAACCCTTTCGCACGTGAACTGATTGGCCCCTATCAAAGTAGTTTCAGGCCCGGTAAGTCAACCGTTGACCAAATTTTCACACTTCGGCAGATTTTGGAAAAGACCCAAGAATTCCAGATCGATACTCACCACCTCTTTATCGATTTTAAAGTCGCCTATGACAGCGTAAACAGGAACGAGCTATACAGAGCCATGTCACTTCTTGGCATCCCTGCCAAATTCGTTCGATTGTGCAGGATGACTATGGAGAACTCGCGCTGCTCCGTCAAGGTTGGTAAGAACACCACCGACTCATTTAATGTAGAGAAAGGCTTACGACAGGGTGACGCGCTGTCATGTAACCTCTTCAACGTCATTCTTGAGGCAATCGTACGCAACTCGCATGTCAACACCAGCGATTCGATTTTTTTTAGATCCGTTCAATTACTTGGCTATGCTGATGATATTGACATTATTGGAAGAACGAAGCGCGCTGTCAGTGGAGCATTCGCAAGTATTGAAGTGGAAGCGTGTAACGTAATTTTAATAAATAATTTTATTTAAATTATTATATATATATATAGATCCATCTGTGACGTTGAAATATTTGATCTCACACACAAGATAGGGCCCAAGTGACATACCAAGGTATGCTTCCTATAGAGCGCCATCTGTGACAATGATTGAATAGAATAAAAATCCATATACATATACGTATATATATAGGTCGGGGTGTCCTTTTACTACCGCCAACTCTCTTCAGTACTATTGTCGGTAGTAAATAAAGCTTTTTTTTTTTTTTTTTTTTTAACAAAAGGAGGAATGACCTTGCAATTCAGGGAATTAACACTGCGAAAACTCATCACCATGAACTGCCCTAACTCGGCATCTCAACCAAAAGCTAAATGTCATATCTATACTCGACGTCACTAAAAAAAAAATACTGCAACCAAAGAAAACTTAATCCCCTAAAATATTTAGGCCGATACAGAATGCCAGTAGGAGAGAGTAGAACGCCACTCGTTTATTTCACACCTTCGGTGTGACGTGAAGTTGTAATAACTCGGTCTCTGACTCCTACCAACACTTATTTATTCTCCTCTCAATGTATTCGGCTGTTATATACATCTTCTAGGTTAACACCTCAACTCTGATCAAGAATTCCTTCGAAAACCCTAAGGATCTTTAAGGAAACCCTTGAGAAAACCACCTCTTTCTTTCTCATCCGTTATATGATTAACCTTCTTCATTCAACGGATATGAATTTGGAAGATGGGTGTCTTGGCTCTACAGTTGCGGTGGTCTGCTGTAGGATGCCATTGCAAAGCTCGACGGATGGGGAGGGGTCCTTGCAACAGGAGTACGCAAGACGGTGTTACATTTATTATTAGCAGACCGTGGACTAGGCTGGTCTTAGTCCAAGCAAGTTTTAGTTAACGAGGCCCGAGTCATTGCGCGAGTAATTTAATAAAATGTAGTAAGAATTGCTGATGGATGTTTAAGATGAGGGACTCATAAACTACAAACAACTTTTCATGAGTCTGGTTCATGACCATTAAAAGGGAGAACCTTTCCATTAAAGGAAAAGAAAAAGTTCTACCAAGGAACATAGATGTTCGTGTCCTTGAGGTACTGACTTACCAAGAAAAATTAAGAACTTCAAAAAAAAAAAGAAAGTTGAAACCACTACTTCCTAACTTATCTGGTTATGACCTCGATGTTATAAACTACATAGAAATAGTGATGGGGTGAGGGGAGAGAGATGTCGTATTCCCCTCGCAGCTGTCTATACCCTCCCTTTAAGCTCAGTGGCCTCGTACTCCACTAGCTTCCATTGGACTCACTATAGGTGCTACAACAAATTATAAGCAAGTCCCCACTATGAAGCCGGAAGTCCGACCGACTTGCTGTTTTATATTATCTTCATAATATTCATCTCCGCTTCGGGATGAAATTTGTCTCGATTGCTCTCTCTCGCCAAAACTTACTCTAACATCGTCTTACCATCTTGATGATGGGAATTATTTACGTATGTTCCTGTAAAGTAATTGAAACTTACTTCCCAGTAAAGAACATCAACTCAATGGACTAATTGAAACGATATAAGTATACTGAAGGCAATTTGCCATAACTCATATAATTTTCAAAAAGATATCTCTTATAACTAACATCTGTATCTTATAACAACTATCTTAAAGTTACAAAAAAAAGTGTCTCTATAAGTTAAGATAGATAGAGAAATACTTTCTTGAACAACTAACTTAAATATACTAAAATATATATGTATGTATATAACTTTATCTTATTATAAAAACTTATTAAAACTTAACTCAAGGGTTGTATTATCTCACACAAACTAATCCTCATAATAAAAAAATTAAAGTCTTAGAACTTTCGTATTCTTGAAACTTGCATGAACCACAGATTGTTGGTCAACACTGGATGAGGTCCGTAGACCCTTCTTTTATTGGTCGCACCTGCAGTGTGCATATGTTCATTGATTTCGACAAAAAAAAAAAAGAATATCTCAAAACAAAATTTTTTAATCGATTGTCGATACGAACAGCGTCTTTTTCGTTACCGATACAATCTCGCAAATCAAATAAGATTTATTAGTATATGTTCTGTGAGTTTTGGTTCTTCCAAAAAAAAAAAAAAACTTCAAGTATTTTTGTTCTACTTTAGCACAAAAAAAAAGAATCAAATCACCAAATGAATTTATTTATTTATTTATTTATTTATTTACCATCTAACGAGTACAAAGCTCTCTTAGACTAAGCATAGTAATATTTAACTTAAATTTTAATTTATAAAGACAATTTCGTGTATTAGTATATAAATTAATAGACTTATAAGCAATAATTAGATTCTATAACAAACTTAACACAGTATTTTTAAAATTTTCTCTGCTAAGGCAAAGGTCAATATTTTGGCAAATAGAATTAAACTCAGTACTGGATCTTGTAATGGGATCAGTTCTTCCGTAATTGGTATAGAATCGGGGAACAAAAAAGAAAGTTTCTCTTGTCCTTAATTGCCTTGAAGGAGCGTATATATTAAAAAGAGAGAGCAGTTTTGGACAATCAAAATGATTACAGAAAGTATCCCGTGCCAGCATTATAAGATAATATTTCCGTCTTGCTTCAAGGGATTTTAAATCAATCAATAGACAGCGAACCCTATAAGAAGGCAGAACAAAGTTAACCCACCTGAATTTACGCAGCGCGAATCTAGAAAATTTTCTTTGAATTGATTCGATCCGATTAACACCTACTCTATACAAAGGACACCATATACAGCAGGCATATTCTAAAGAAGATCTTATCAAGCATACGTATAACGATTTTAACGTATAAGGGTCTGAAAATTGTCTAGAGTTTCTTATTAAAAATCCAAGTTGTTTATTGGCTTTTGATACGAGGTAATCTAAATGTAAATCAAAATTTAGTTTTGCGTCGAATATAACACCCAAATCTTTTTGACTTTTTACTGCTTCTAAGGGTAAATTTTCAATGTGATATGTAAATTTTTTGGCATTTGGTGATCTCGTAAATGTTATAGTTTTACATTTAGCTACATTTAAAAACAAGCGATTATGTTCGCACCATGCAGATATTTCGTCTACATCTTTCTGCAGTCTCTGACAGTCTAATTCAGATTTAATAGACTTATATAATTTCAAATCATCCGCAAGCAGTTAGAATAACGAATTCGAGATGGGAGATCATTAATAAACAAAATGAAAAAGAGCGGTCCTAAGTGACTCCCCTGAGGAACTCCTGAGTGGTTAAAAATTTATTTCGATAACACAGATCCAATTTTGACATTGTTTCCGGTTTATTAGATAGTTATGAAACCATCTAAGAATATTTGAGTGAAATCCCAGATTCTTCAATTTTTTAAGCAAAATTCCATGTTGAACGCGATCAAAGGCCTTTGAGAAATCCGTATAAACTGCATCTACCTGGTTTCCGCACTCAATACCTTTGATGCAAAAGTTTGCAAATAAAGTTAGATTCGTTACGGTCGATCGACCACTTACAAAACCATGCTGATCCAAAGATATACTTGTCCTAACCTCTTCATAGATAGATCTCTTAACAATAGCTTCGAAAACTTTTGGTATTAATTTCAGTTTTGAAATGGGTCTGTAATTAACAACCTCTTGTTTCGAGCCTGACTTATGTATTGGAGTGATAAGTGAAACCTTCCATTCATCCAAAAAGTCACCTGATGAAAGCGACAAGTTGAAGAGTTTTGTAAGTGGGATAACAAGACTGCTAGAACACCTTTTAAGAAATTCAGAACAAAAATTGTCTGGTCATATCTTAAAATCTGATTTCATAGAAGAAATTTCGCACAAAACTTGATTAACAGACAAGGTGAGGTTTCCCAGATTGGAATCCTGAACAAAGTTCGATTGAAAATATGAAGCAAACATATCACATATAACATTTTCATTACTTGAAGATTCATTGAGGTAATTCATATTAGCTGGGATGCCAGCTGATTTACGTTTAGAATTAATAAATTCCCAAAAAGCCCCAGAATCATTTTTTATGTTGTTTTCAATTGAGTGAATATATTCTTTGTAACAAGACATTTTCAGATTTTCATATTCCTTTCTACGTCTAATATAAAAAACACGTAACATAGGATCCTTTCTGCATCTTTTAGATAACTTGGAAAGTTTATTTTTTGCATTTACCAATCTTTTATTGAACCAAACTGGTTTATTTTTGTACTTCCTTTCTTTCAATGGAACAAACAAATCATACCCTTCCTCAATTATGGCAGTAAAGGAGTCGTAACAAGCCTTTAAGTCCGTTAGGTTGAGGACCTCATCCCAGTTTATCTCGTTAAAAAAAATATTTAAACCATCATAATTAGCTTTACTAAAATTCCGAACTGAGCCAATTCTTTGCCTTTTAAAATTTAATTTATCAAAATTGAAGACATTAAAATCAATTTCTAAAGCATTGTGGTGAAAACTATTATTTAAAATAGGAACTTCTGCAATGTTTAAATAAGCTTCCAATTCAGTATTAATAAAAATTAGATCTAAGATACGACCTAAGGAATTAACAATATAATTTATTTGATTAAGATTATAGGATAAGATATTATCTATTACAGTGCACTCAATTTCATTTGAATTATTAAAAGGCATTAAACATTTATCAATTTCAGAATGCACCCATTTTACATTGGGGAGATTAAAATCACCCAAAACAACAATATGCACATTAGAGTCTAACAATTTGACAAAATTCTCGATGTTTTTTAAATGAGCCTCATAAATACTGATATTAGAGTTAGGTATAATATAAGATACGATAAAATAAACGCGCGTTGAAAAAGCTAGCCAAGTAACTTCAACACATAGCTGTTCTACATTTTTAATTTCTAATGAAATTTCCTTACTCGTTAAAAAAGACCTTATTGCTAGTAATACCCCACCACCTCTAGATGCACCAGTTTCAGCAAAGGATCTGTCTCTTCGGAACACATTAAAGTCATCAGAACGACACAGCTAAGGTGAAAGTATATCATCACCCAACCATGTCTCGGTCAAAGCAATAATATCATAAGAGCAGCAAGATACAGCAACATAGAACTCATTAGTCTTTGACCGCATACCACCAACGTTTTGATAGTAAACGGAAAATGTAGCAAAATGAGTGGCAGTGTTAGAGTTACTTATAGATCTGAAGTGTCTGCGGGTGGTTGTTCGTTTTTTGGATAGTTTTCAAAATTTCTCACGTACACACCAGCAGGCCAACTTTTCGAATTAAAAACCGCATCAAAAAGCTCAAACGGAACACCAATTTTATAGTTTACGTACTTCATTTGATTTTCATCCGATCCTTTTTTCATCAGTTTATAGCATATAAATTTTGAAGGGGACACATTAAGTTTTGAAGCAACCAAATTTATAATCGACTCCGTAGATGTCGATGATTTGAATCTCGACAGATGTAACCACTTTCTGATGGGTATCACATCGATTCCCATGTTCTCAATATCAGCATTTGTTCCAACAATAAAATTCGAATTTCGAAAAACTACTAATATATATATTCATTGATATAAAAAAAAATTTCCGAAGGACTTACCGGAGTAGTACGAAGAATGCGCATTCTGGTTCCACTCGGTGGGGTGAAAATTCCAGCACCCGTATATGTCTTACTGTTGATGGCAATATTATATATTTATGGTTTTCTTTGAAATTGGTTTGGTGCGTCGATGATCTCTGGTCAACAAAACAAATATAAAATACATAAAAAAAAATACTGTGACTTTTTATCTCACGCGGTTAAATAGTTATCGCACTGATTCTAACTTTGCAAAACACAAAAAAAATGATGCAAATATAAATATTGCTCTTTCTTGTACGTTAACTCATCGAGAATCTTGGTCAGGAGATATCTCTTCATCTCATATGTTTTTATTTAGGTTTCGCTGTATGGATTTAAAAAAAGGTATTTAGTTTGTGTTGTGTGTAAGTATACCCCAAAATATATAATCTCTAACTACTAATACTTCAATCTAAGAAATAAACTATGTATATTCTACAATACTTAGGATACTTAAAGTTCTCGTGCTATCCTTCGGTTTTTCCAGGTTGAAGATGTAGCAAGTCGTTGCAGCAAAAAAAAAATTAAATGTGTCTACGACACCCGTGTTGGTCGGCGTTAAAACGTCGCGTCGGAAAGCACCACAGAAATCCTTTGTGCAATCCTTCCGTTTTCTCCGATTCCTCCAAACAAATAAATATAAATTACACAATGGATTGGCGATACCAGCTTCCTACACTGGTTAGGTAATTTATTTATATTTATCCAAAGATAATGGACCGACAAAAAATGAGAAATGTGTCCGCGTCGGGCGGCTATAAAAATTGTGGCTGAACCGTGCGGCGATGAGAAATGTGGTTCATCTGGTTTGTTTGCCGATTAAGTTTCTATTTGTCCGTGGTAACTTTTCTTCGGGAATGTGGTTACTGCCGCCACGGTACAGCCTTGTTAAGTCGTTTTCTTCCCATCTAATTAAAAGGGAAAGGAACACTTAGTTATCCTACTATGATTCACAGATAAGGGTATATTTTTCTTACCGAATTACTTCTAATTTGTTCCCATAAATAAAAACTTCTTTCTATTTGTCACTTCTTTCTAATATACGATGATAAAAAAAAAAATAGTTCCAATTTATTGCTAGTCGATGATCTTCTCGGAACGATGTGTGAATTTTGAAAGACAGACTAGTCATGGAGGAGAATAATGGAGAGCTTGTTTTCTCCACTCTAACAAAAAAAAAGATGGCTGAATATTGGTGGAGAGTGCCACGTATGCAAATTTGGAGAATGTTAGTACAGTACTAACCTAAACTCTTTGAGTTTGCGAATTTGCATACAGGTTGTGCTTACTTTCAACCGAGTAATACGTACTTGTGGTACAGTACTATTATTTTACTATTTAACTATTTCTGGCGGATTCTTGCAACACATTTTCGTGGATGGTTTTTTAAGTTAAATTCTTCTGATTGTTGCTTCGAATTTTTAATTTATTTTTCAGAGTGAGCAGATCTTTGCTCTTATTTCTCTTCTGGTTTATGAAGAGGATATTATCCAGGTGTTAAACTGACATAAACAGGATAGTAAACTGACAGCTGTCATCGGGATAGAGAAATTTTCCTTACAAGCGGCTCGAATGGGTCTGACTGTAAATGAAGATAAAACAAAGTATATGCTGTCCTCGGGTGAAGTAGATCATCACCGTAGGCTCGGACAAAACGTCACAATGGACAGATATAACTTTGAGGTTGTGAAGGACTTTGTCTATTTGGGTTCCACTATAACCTCTCAGAACAACATCAGTGAAGAGATCAGTCGAAGAATCACTCTTGCCAATCGCTGTTTCTTCGGGCTAAGAAGGCATCTTAGTAGTTAAGCCCTCTCTCAAAGGACCAAGGAGACACTATACAAGACCCTTATCATCCAAGTCCTGCTGTATGGGGCAGAAGCGTGGACACTGACACAATCGGATGAATAGACTGGGGTGCTTTGAGAGAAAGATTCTTCGGGTGATATTCGGGTCTGTATGTATCAATGGAGTATGGAGGAGAAGATTCAATGACGAACTGTACGGGCTATACAGCGACATTGACTTGGTTAAGAAGCTGAAAATTCAGCGGCTTAGATGGTTGGGCCATGTGTAGCGTATGGACTTAAACGCTCCTGCCCGACGAGTCTTCAATTCCAACCCGGAGGGCCGACGCAGTTCTGGAAGACCCCATCTAAGGTGGCGCGATCAAGTGGTAAACGACCTCAACCAACTTAGTGTGCGCAACTGGAGGCCACTGGCTAGGGACCGGCCTAGCTGGCGAGGATTGTTGGTTGAGGCCGTATTCCAAAATGGACTGTCTGCGCCACCTTAAGTAAGTAAGTAAGCAGTCACATTATCATTAACCAACAGCTCGCCGAAATGCCGGAAAATGATATTGTACAACCTAGTAAAAGCCCTTGGAATTCGCCACTTTTGGTGGTGCCAAAAGAGGTAGGCCCCGACGGTGAAATACGATGGAGGGTTGTAGTTAATCTCCGAAAAATTAACGAATGTACAGTAGGCGACGCTTTCCCCTTACCCCGAATAGAAGATATTCTCGATGAACTAGGTCATGCTAGATATTTCACCACACTAGATTTAGCTAGCGGATACCACCAAGTTCTGGTAGACCCAAAAGATAGAGAAAAAACATATCTAGACGATATAGTAGTATATGAAAAAACATAGAAGACCATAATAGGAAGTTGCAGCAAATCTTTGATAGATTGCGAAAACATAACTTGAAGCTTTACGTCGAAAAATGTCAATTCCTCCGTCGGGAAGTGGTGTATTTGGGACATAAATGTTCCGCTGATGGAGCACAGCCCGACCCAGGAAAAACTTATTGTGTACAAGACTTCGCTGTTCCTTGAACGGTAAAACAAACACAATCTTTTTTGGGATTAGCCAATTACTACAAAAAATTCATTACTGGTTTTTCAAAAATTGTTAAACCATTAACCAATCTAACCCGAAAAGATGTCAAATTCAAATGGACGGACAAATGTCAAGAAGCTTTCCAAACAATAAAAGACCTTTTAGTATCACCTCCATTATTAATTTGTCCCGATTTTAACGAACCTTTCATTTTAACGACTGATGGCCTAATATTTTTAGAGATATATTGCAAAGATCTCGTTTCTTGGATCTTGTCTTTAGTTTTTGTTTACCTACGAAGAGCTCAAACTAAAAACGTTGGCGGTTACGCCGTCGTTTGCCTCTATAAGCGCGAACGCTATATAATAGAGCGAGTAGAGAATGACAGATTATTCCAATCTAAGCGAGTTGCTCTTTAAAATGGAATTATCTTGTAGAGGAGCGAAGAGGAAAAGTGTGCTTAAAGATCGAGCGAGTTGCTCTTGGAAAATCAAACACACTGGTTGGCTATTGAGAAAAGACAACATTTATTTTGGATTTTCATCCCTCTTTTATACAAAATTTGTCTTCAATTTCCATTCAAACTTTGTTTCGATTTCCACGGCCTTCGATAATTGAAGTCCAATCACTTCGCACCTTGAACTATCATATCGCCATATCAGCATTATAATTTACTGCCTAAACATTCAAATGTATCTCATATAATTTTGTCAACGAGGGCCATGCAGTAACATGAACCCTTAATATTTTCGTTCGTTGTTTGTCGCTTGCATTCGGTCATTCGCTTCATAGTATGGCATGCACATGAAAGTGTCTCATGTATCTAAGGCAATGCACTTGAAGAATATTTCTATGAATGCTTATCTTATTGTATAAATGGGCGACGTATTTTTATGGATACAAATGAAATAGTTTAGGTTGCTATGACGTAGCAAGCAAAGGGAGATATGGCGCCAGGCGTGTGCTGTGAGGTTTCAATTATCGGAGCTCGGGACGATAAATGATCACTGGTGCGATCCCTTCACACCACCCTCCTGGGGGAAAAAGATGAAATCTCGTAGCGCGAGGTTTCCTCTTTTTGTGTCATTGTACATTTTTTGGATCAGTTAAAAAAAATTTGTTTGTTATTCTTGTTGAACGAAATTCTCTTTTCTTAAATTTTGTTGAATGGAATTACATTGTTTGGGTTTTACAATAATGTTCTTTTTTTTTTTTGGAAATTTAAAGATTTTAATTACATAATGATTATGATTTTTTTTCAACTCTTACAGTTTAAAACGTTTTTATATTTTTTTTTTTGCTACTAGAATTCATTTGCATTTGGTATTAATTAGACTGAAGTTTTAAATTTTGTTTCTTTACTTAAAATTTCTATGTCAATATTTTCTATTTACATTTAATTTTAATTTTGTTTCTTTTCTAGTTTTACGTTACTTAAACTTTCTTTATTTCTTAAACTATTTACATTTAATTTTGTTTCTTTTCTTAATTAATTATTATGTACTTTTTTTCAACATTTATAATATATAAAATTAATAACTATATGTATATTATTTATATGTTTTATGAATCTAAAGTTAATCAACTATCCGAGTTAAATTAAATTTAAATTATAATTATTATTATTTTTTTTTTTTTTTGAATTTACTTAATAATATGGGTACTTTAATTTTTAATTAATTAGCTATATGTATATGTAATTACTAAATTATGTGTGCTATATGTATTTATCTATTAAGAATTTACTTAACTATATGCATGCGAGGGCTCTCTCCCTCCTTTTTTTTTAAAAAGACTAGTCTAATGCAAATAAGCATTGTTTTAGTATGTAAATATAAAATTTCTTTAAACGATTTTTGTGGACCGTTACTTTTTTCCCTTCGTACTTTATATCGCAGTTTACACCATCTTCGGCCAATACTTCGTATGGACCAATGAAAATAGGATCCAATTTTCTTCTATTTTCATTTCTTAATAGGACCAAGCTTCCTGTTTCGAAACTAATTGGTTTACTCTTAGCTTTTCTATTGTAACGAAGGCTGGCCCCCTTCTATGAGACAAATGTTAAAAGACATAGCCCCACGTTGGGCGCCATTCTGTAACGAAGATTCTTTTTATTTTTACAGAAAATTATTTTATTTTCTCAATAACAAAACAAAATCCATATGAATGAATGTTGCTTTGTTATTGTTGTTATTGTTGTTGTTGTGGGAAATTTGAATTCTTTCACTATACGTATTTCCTCTCTCTGTGCGAGCATATGTGAAGGCAAATAATATTTATTTTTTTTCCTAATGCTTCACATTATATTTGACTAGCGAGAGAATTGATAGTGGATGGAATTTTTGGGATTGAATTTCTCCTTTAAATAATATATATATAAATGTACATACATATGTGAATATGAAAGAAATAGAACACGAAAACAAATTTTCATACACATATGCATATATATCTTCCCACTTAGTAAAGGAGAGAAATTCAATATTTATTTTTGAAATGTGTGAAAGAATTCTATAAAAAGAATTCTTCTTAAAATAGCGGCGCACATGCGAGGTGGATGCATGTGCTTGCAACAATAACAAACTTCGTCGATTGTGTATGCTTGCTCTTATCATACCTGTAAACTGTAACTGGAACCGAAATCTTGAAACTCTTCGCGAGAATAACGTGAAGTACGCCTTCAGTCAATCAAAAGGTGTCAACGCTAAGCCCTAATCTTAACTATAACCTCATACTGCAAGCATTCAATCTGTTTCTACCAATTTAAAGAATTTCTGTACCTCAAATCCTCTTGAATCTTCGGACACCGCTCTTCACCACTTAGGTATGAGGACTATCCCAACCCCCTGGTGTGGCTAGGCATCTTATGATTCAAGTGTCGACGACTCTCCCACCGCGTCGGTTGACAGCAGCTGGCCTTGGCTCACTCAGGAGCAGGCGTGGGATCTTGCTGTGGGCTCGCGACTGTGTTACATTGGATATTTAACCTGCCAACCTGGTCTTGCGATTCAATTTTACTTCTGGGGAGGCTCAGTGTGAAAAAATAGTAAGGCCTATCAGTGACACAGCGTGCCACGCCGCACCACGAGAATAAAACGATATTTAGTAGCGCACCTAGCTGAAGAACTTAGTGAAATCTGCATCTTCTGATCCCAGTCTAGTGTCCTGAGCACTAACGATAGAGCTAATTGGGAAGTATAGGTGTTCGTACTTTCCTGGAAAATTTCTACATCTACTCCTGCAAATCTGTTCCTGATAGTGTGTTGCAGAGGAGTGATCCAGGTGACTGACTTGGAATGGGAAGCCTAAGATGGTAGTTGACCCCTAGTTGCCTCAAAACCCGCCCATCAGGGAGTGAACTCGACCTGATCCATGTTTTCCCTTTGGCAATAAATCTATCCGAGAAACCCCTAATTGTGGTTGACTTGACTAGGTGGAATTTGTCAACCAGTGACTCAAAACCCTCCCTATGTAAGGAGTCAGAACTCACTTACGCCTATCGTTCCTGTTCGGCAACTACTGTACAAGAACCCCAACTTAATAATCTAACTAATCTAAATCTAAATTCTCAAATTGATTCGGGACACCACGGCCACTGTGAATCTTTAAATTCCCTAACCTGGGCGACACCGCCAATAAACTACTTAACTACGCCATTGACTCCGGACGACACCGCCACTGTGAATCTCTACTACTCTATCCTACCTTTCTTTGTATGATTCCGTACCTAACACATGAAAAAGTCAATCATCTCTGACCTAATCATCGTCGATCTAAGGAGCTAAAATATAATGGAGGTCAATCAACTCTGACCCTCATCTTCATCCGAGGAAACAATCTCCATCCTCATGTTTTGCTTGTCCAGGGTAGGGAGCAATCCAACCCCCTCCGAACCTATGCTTTAGCAATTCATAATAGAGAAAAATCTATATATCTATAAATTCCAAATTATTCTGATCTCAATTAATACCAATCAGAAGACCACAATTAAGTTTTCACTTGATTTTCATTATATTTATTGACTAAAATCAACAAAACACTTAAAACAGCTAACCTTAAAATTTATATATATATATGTCTTAAATAGATCTTATCAGTTAAAATTTCTTAGAAAACTACTAAATACTAGCTATTGGGTACCTTTATTTTACGATCTTAATGCAAATAAAAATTCAAATCTTATTTGTAAAAATCAATATTGCAAATAGAGACACAATTCGTGCTCTAGGTTAGTATTACGATTACAAACAATCAATTTTCCCTCAACTTTAATTATGTTTAAATGTCGTACTGTGGTTAATATTAATTTATTTTAAATATGTATACGGTTGTCGTTCATCAATGATGTAACGTTTTCAACCTCGCTTTGTTTATTCTTGAATTTTATTGTTTTTATATTTTTTTTATCTGAAGTGCATTAATTCCGCACCTCACTGTGTTTCATCATGTAAATTATGTACGATTCCCAATCTTCACTTTTATTTTTAAATCTGTTTTCAAGAGGGTACACCTAACATATACTGTTCACAGGTATATCTCAAAGGACAATAAAGGATCTTGTTATGTGATTATCCGTTTATCACCTAATTTTGGTTTGGCTACTGTATACACACAGTAATAATGTGTTTAAATCACTTTCAGATAGTTCCTTACACACTTTAAAATAAATACGAATCCAAATTTGAAGATTTTCTCACAATACAGTTGTTATGGTATGTATTCTATATGTATTCATCTATCAACAATGTAATAAAGTAAAGTCTTCTTCAACTTCATTCAAAACGGTGAGTATTCACTCAAATCGGACGGGAGGTAGGTATATATATCTATATGTAGTTATATATATAGGACAATGTCGAATGACAAAAAGAATTCAAAAATGTGTATATACACGAAGGGTAAGTCTGGTAGGTATGTTAATAGTGTACAGCTATATGCATATAGTGAACTAGCGCACTATGAAAATTGTTAGGGTAGGTCGCGTATAGCAAGCACTACAAGGATACGCTCCTAGGATGATCGAGCATGGGGTTAATTTCTTTAAGCAGAATCAAGTAGGTATAAATGTAAATTGTTCGAATAATGAAAAAGGAATTACTGATTACGTCAGGTAATTTGTGCCGAGAGGGCGGAGTGTTCTCCAAAAAGTATTCTTCCTATTGTGCCGAGAGGGCAGGGTGATCCCTATTATTATATGGTAGACATAGACACCAGAATGATAAATTAGTAACGGAGCGATAGACCGACTCCAAGTCAACAATTAAATAACTAAACAGTGTGGAAAAAGTGTGGAGTACTATTCGTCTCCAATAGTGGAAACAAAAATTTTAATGGAGCTGTCCGAGGACCAGCCAAACGATACGATAAGTATGTATGTATTTAAATACAAAAAAAAATCTTCAAATGATTTTTATACCTGCTGTCGGTATGGACTCTTATTTGGATTTTAAAGATAGATATTTCACTTGTGACTTTAGCAAATGGTAAATTTCATAATCATTATAATAGCAATATAGTTTAATCGAAAAATGTTACTTACCACAACTTTTACGGCGGCTGGAGTGCACTGCTGCCTTTGTGTATTACGTTGTTTATTACTGCATATAGATGCTATGGTAAATGATAGTTAAAATTTACTTTCGTTTTTTTGGTCACGGGGTTTATATTTTCAGACGGGGATGATAAAGGGGTTGAATGAACTAAATATTCACTTTGGTTGATTTCAATGTTTCTATTTGTGGGATTGGGTGGATTTATTCCACTTTATCTCACGATTCACTTCAATGACTTTTGGGTAGGGACAAGGGATAAATGACACTACTTTTTTTTTCTTTAAATTATTTTTCTTTTCTTATCAGATTCTTCTCTTTTCAGATTTTCATCACTATATGGACATGGGCTTCAGGGTAAGTTACTATTTAGACTTTTAAGCAAAACACTTTCACTCGTACTATATCTTTTACTTATTTCTTTTTTTTTTCTTTTCAGGGATAATCTTTAAGACACTTTGATACTGGACGTTATACTTTGACGATTCAACCACATTACGTTATTGTATTTTTCAATTGGTACACCAGCTTTAAAGGGAATACAAATAATTTTAGTTTATCTAGTATACTTAAATTTTTCTTAAATAAATTTCATAAATTATAAATGATACTTATTCTCCTGGCTGGTTCTTTTTATGTGGGTGACTGTGGATGTGCAGTTTTCTTCCAATTGTTGTGCCGCACGTGGCAAATACCGATTGGCTTTAATTGTCTAGGAATGTTTTCCTGGTGGCTATGCCCCAAGACATTCAAAATTGAGCGATTTTGTTGTGATTCGTCACAACACATGTAATGTTCAGGCGTTGTGTGGTTGGACTGGGATTCGGGTCTCTCTTCCTCCTTTGGAGTTAGATGACGGCCCTCGAGTTCTGTGTATTTTACCCACGAAGTAAAATAAATGTGTTTTAATGTGTTTTAGGTATCGCAGTTTGTTGCAATGACTTGTCGCACGCCGAAAATTTCCAACACGTGGATCTTTCAGGCATGTGGTGTGAGAAAAATTCTCAAAAAAAATTATTTTTCCAAGAAAAACTCGAAGCAGTAAAATAATTCGAAGACTATTCGTCGGGATTTGCTTTATTTAATGAAGAAAAACAAGAAAACTTGATGAATGGTACAGCGCATGGAATGACTGTACTTCTTTATCGGTGGCGTTGCTTTTATATGTTGTCTGCGTAGAAACTCCTCGATGCTTCTCTTTACGGATGGCGTCGGTTGCGTTTCAGCACGTGCACAGCAAATTTGTATGTAGCGTACGTACACATATCTCCTCGTGCACAGATTTTCCTTTTTATTATAATTTCAGGGATTCCTTTCTCGTCGCTACGGATTTTCGTTTCCGTAATCCTCTTTTTGGTAACAAATTGCTGCGCGGCACGATTAGCAGCCGGCGTCAGACGAATTTTAATTGCGCAACAAAAAAACTTCTTTTTTTTTTCCTTTTGTCGTCACCCTAATGTGTAGACAAAGAAAATTCTTCGTTCGCTGTAATTCCAGCGAATTCTTTTACAAGTTTTCTTTAAATTTACTTTTAACTCTTTAATTTACTTTTATTTCTATTTTTAATTTACTTTTTCAACTTTTCTTTACTTTCAGAACTTTTTTTATTTCTTTAGGCACAAACTTTTTTTTCTTTTTGTAAGAACTTACTTCTGGCGATGTTCACTGGCTGGTGGTTCGTGATAGAAAAGACGGAAACTCGTGAGAGATTTCCTATCTATCTGTCATGGATTCTTCAAATTCGCCCTGTTCATCATCTACGGTCTCTTTTCACTTTTAGGTATGTTCGATGCCGTTGCCTTAAATTCATTGAATAACAGTTTGGTTGAGGATGATAATTGATGACACTGATTTTACAAAAAGTGTTCAATTAGCAATTCCTCGCCAAGAATATTGTTCGTGAAGAACTTTACAATGAGTTATATTGAAATTTAAGGTACTGTGACACTTTGTATTTGGACTTAGTCCGAAAGTATTCTTATAAAAAAAATTGACACAGTCTACTCGTGTGAACGAGTAAAAAGTGTTCTGCAATTTGCATACATTTTGCGGAACGTTCAGTTCACTGTTTCTTTTTCTGCATTCTGACAGGCATATTGCGTGTGAATCATGCAGAACTTTATGCTTCGCACGTGAAGTGCTTATTGATGGATGTATATCCAACCTTTTCCTGGGTACATAAAGTACTTCCTTTTGCTTGTATGCCAAAATTAGATGGAATTTTTAAATGACATCTGATATGTCACAGAATATCCTAAGAAGAGTGTAGGTAGTTTGTGATGTGGGAATTTTTGAAATTCCTTGGGAATTCGATGGAATGTAGTGGTGGTGGAACATTCCCACTACTGGTGTGTTGATCAGTGTAATTGTGTCATGCCATGAAATGTCATCCTTACACAGCTTGTGCGTTTGTGACAAGTCACTACTGTTGCAAACGTACAAGAAACGATGATATTTCTCTTGTTGACTGTTACCGTTGAGAACCCACGACCATAGACTTATAAATACTTATACAAAAAAAAATATACATATATATTTCTATACTTATAGGTATACTTATAAAAATAATTTATAATTTCAAAAAAAAAACTTAAAATAGTATCTAGTATACTTAAATTTATAATCAGACAAAAAGAGTCTCATGCACAGCTGTGCCAGTCGGGCAAAGAAAGAAAACGGGTTTCCTCATCTTATCAGTCTATTCCTTACTATTACTTAAATAAATTCTCCAAACTAGTTATCACAGATAATACTACCTTTGTTACTTCTTCAAGTCCTTAGTGTGCGACGTCGTTTCGTAGCCTTTGCTATCCACTACATCATACAAATTGTTACCTCTGATTTTGTGATTGTTACCTAAACGAATTTTGGGCATAGCTTGGCATTAAAATGCTTACTGGCGTCGCTCAATACTATATTCCTTTTGAATACCTCATCACCTACCTTGAAATCTACTGTAAGACTTCTCAAGTTATAAACTTTTGCGTTCTCGTCGTGCGCTTTTTCAAGTGCTGCCTTTAAATAGGTATGAAGGATATTCATCTGTGCGACCTTAGGAAGCCAATCAATCTCGGAGTGGTTGAGTCCACCCAACTCTCTCAGCAACTTGTAATCAGCCCCATGTTCGATCATACGCTGGCCAAAAAGGGCCTCATAGGGTGACATAGTGAGATATGAGTGCACGGTTGTGCGTAAAGCACAACTGATTGACGAGAGATGTGCATCCCAATTGGTCTGCTTCGGATTTATATACGAACGTATCGCTGCTAGAATAGAACGATTTACTCGTTCGCTCGCGTTCGCTTGCGGTGAGTTTACCGCTGTCTTATAATGTTTAATGCCGAATGCATCTAAACACTTCTGGAACTCTTTACTGGTGAATTGTGTGCCGTTGTCTGACAACACACTTTCAGGAACACCATATATTAGGAAAACATCCTCACGAAGAAACTTTACAACATGGGCGGCAGTGGCTTTCCGAAGAGGTTTAATAAAGACAAATTTCGTAAGTTGGTCCACGACGATGACGATGTAACAGTTTCCACTGCTTGACCTAGCGTAGGGTCCCAAAAAGTCAACATATAAATGTTGGAACGGACGCTCTACTGCGAAACTCTTACCCATTTCCGCGCGGAGAACTACGTTGGCAGCTTTAGTGGTTTTGCATGTCTCACATGCGTCAATGAAGTTCTTGACTTGTGAGAACATGCTAGGCCAATCAAACTGTTGTCTTAATCGGTAAAGTGTCTTGGCTATACCGCCATGAGATGCTCTTGGAGGAGAATGCGCTAAAATAATCAAGGAATTTGTCACTTCGGTTGGAACCCACAATTTCCACGTTAGGTCATCGGCTAGAGGATTGCCTACAGAATGTTTTGTCCGTTTGTAGACGTATCCTTCCGAAATCTTCAGGTCGGGTAGTCGCTCCTTCTCCAGTTTGATATGATTAATGAGACTCAAGTATCCCTCTGACTTGAATGACGCATCATCCAGATCCAGGTGAAACGGGATAGTACCGTTGCTTAATGGGTATTGCATCACCTGTATCTATGTAATGCTCCATGAGATTTGTTCTCCCGAGCCCCTTGCTCGTGAAAGACGGAAAACTACGGACAACATTATGGAGTCTGGCGGACTCTTCACAAATAAGCTTACATTGGTTTGTAGAAATCCCTTCCGGAGAGATTCCTGAAATACTCGAGATTACGTTCGGTGCGATGTTAAACTTCCGCCAAAAGTCAACTCCTAAATATAGTCGCTGACCTAGTGACGGTACTATGTAAAAGTCCATTCTCTGAACCATGTCCTTGTATTTGACGTCTGTCGTATTCATCCCTACTATCTTTTGTTTGAGTCCGTCAGCTGTGGATACGGTAGACTCTACCTTTCTTACTTCAACATGCTTTCCCTGTAAAAACTCTATCATGTCTGAACCTAGACAACTGATGCTGGCTCCGGAATCTAGGAGTCCTAGGAATTTTTTCCCAAGCATCTCGATGTTAACATAAGGTCGTGGATCATTTGACTCACGTCCTAGAGTAGCAGAAGCAACATTTCGGTAATTAATCCGCTTCTGACGGAAACGTACGCGTTTGGACAGTTCAGGAAAGGTTACAATACGTTTTCTAACCTCATAATAATTTTGTAATCTCTCGTGGAACGGTTTCCTATACAATGCACTCTTATTTAATTCATTTCTATTCATTTCAGTAATTTTCTTTTCAAGTGGTTTAGATACGGTAACTTCAGGTTTCGTATCATAAAAATCGCGTTTCAATATTGTAATCGGAGTTTCAAGCTGAAGGTCTTTATTAGGGCTTGAAGCTCCGGGTTTTACTTGTGTAAAGGACGGCTCCCCCCGGAGGAAGGATGAGTCCTTTGACAGTTTTCCGCACACCTTGAACATGTACGAGCATATTCACCTTCCAGACCGCAACGATAACAGAATATTTTTGGAGGTGAGAGACACTCGCCCCATAAATGACCGGTCTCTTTGCAATTCCAGCAGACAACCTTACTCATATCCCTATCGACAGCTTCTAAATACGCGGGATCAGATTGCGGTACAGCAACAGCAAGTTCTTCTTCAATGTCTACCCCCACTTCATTTACATAACGTTTAGGTTGATATTTTTGTGCCAATGGCACGTAGTTGCTTGGTTTTGGCGTGTCTTGAATTCCGAATTTCTCGATAGTACGGCACTGATGTGCCAACAGTCTTAAGCTATGGGTTCCAAATGTTAACAACAATTCGCCCATCTTCCTCTTAACATTGCTTTTCACTATCTCGACTAATTCTTTTTCAGTCCTCGGGACACGGAACCTACCATTCAATTCTAAAATAACGTTATAAAAATCGTTAAAGGTTTCATGTGGTTGCTGCTTCCTTTCCGACATTCTCCGCGAAATCTCAGTATCCGTATCAAGAGAACGCAACTGTTCTATAATGGCTACCTTAAGAGTTAACCATGACTCTTCTCTATTGGTCTTCAGAAACCTCCAATACCACTGTTCGGCAGGCCCACTCACAAAATGATGGAAATTTAATGCTACCTCATCCCACTCGACACCAAAACTACACCTAATACGATCTAGTCTAAACATGAAATCGTCGATGGTCATGCTCTTACCATCAAACTTAATTCCCCATTTGTGGTATTGTGGGAATCGATTTCCAGACGTAGAAGTGGAAGTACCTGGTCTCCGTGGAGGATCTTCAGGGGATGTATCGTCAAAATTCATCGCATTCATTTGCGTGAGAAAATTGTCGAGATGAGCGCCGTCAAGCATGTTGAGTGGCGGATCTGAAGGATCAATTAAGTGGTCTGGTCTTATATTATTCTTGGCTGCTCTGGCTGCTGCTTCTGTAGCTGCTGAGGTTGCTCGCGATGCTGATCTTTCAGCGGATCGAGCTATTGCTTGAAGAGTGGCTTGCGTAGCTAACGCAGCTGCAGAAGTTGATGCCCTGGCACCATAATTCCTATCCGTGTTCACTGTTGTTGCTGTTGGTACTGGTACATTCATGCTTACTGCCCTCCCTGGAGGTGTAGGCATATCTGCTACAGGTACGTTGGAAGTTTGTGGTACAGTCTGTGATACTGGTGGGGTAGGTTGTGAAGGTTGCCCCCTTAAAATATTTGTCAGTTTTTGGAGTATTGTATTCTGACTTTTTATCAGCTCCTGGCTAAGGTATCTCCTATCTTCGGCTCTTTGTAAGCCTAGGTTGGCGGAAACGACTTGATCAATGTATGCAGTGAGCTCATTGTCTGTTCGAGGAACAGTCTGGTCGCAAAGACCTGCAGCAGATAATCTCTCGCTGGACGACGAGTCGTCTGCATCTACTTGTAGTTGCATTTGCTCATTGTTTGTTACATTAAGTGTTTCATCAGCGTTTGACGCATTGCCACCGTTGGCATTACCGCCGTTGTCACCAGCTGGAGACATAATGGAAATGCTCACGTAACCTGGGCGATAATCTGGGTGATATGGAGGAACAACTGATTTCCTATCTGTCCCTGACATTAACTGTACGGGAGACTCCTTGTGTATTGACACAAGATACTTTAAAAAAATTGGAACACGAAGTGGTTTTACCACTTAAAATCAAAACTTGTTACTTAAAATTTAAAATTTCAAAAATTTCTTAAAAATTATATTTTTACTGTTGTACACCTGAAGTACCTCTAAGGAGCATTGGTATCCTTAGGAATCTCTAGGACAGTACCTCAGTTATACTAAAAGGTCTTTCAATAAAATTTGAAAGTGTTATAGGACCTTCGTTTCCTATAAGAGTTTAAAAATTCAAAAATTTTCAAAAATTTCACAACGGACAATTCAGTGTCGTTCCGCTGGACAGAGAACCTAATCAAAACAAAATTTTTTTTCCTTTTATAAAGATATACCTATATACTTATCTTATAACTGGTTCTTAAACTTGTAATACTGAAGTCTGAAAATCTTAATGGTCAAATCAATTTATTCTTAATCTGTAATTTTTCTTATCTTGTCATAAACTAATACGGTTCGGAGGTTGGATCTATGACCCCCGAAAATCACAAAAACAAATTTTGGAGATTGCGCTCCTCGCAAGCTCCGGAATCATACAAAAAAAAAGAAAAATTTTCTTAAACTAAGGGATTTGGTCAAAACTCTACTGGCTCTAAACTTGCTTTACTCAAACTTTTGTAGGTTTCAATCAGAATTTCAGCATCTCATTACGCTACTGCTGACGTGCATCGGGAAAATCCCCAACCACCGGTTAGCGCTTCATGAGAGTACTGATACTCGTCATGAATTACCTACTACTAAATCATCTTCAAACATTCTTCTAAATTGGGTGCGATTTGTTTAATATTTGTAAAAATTACAATCTATACTTCAAGAAACTTTGATTTGATTGAGTGGAGAAAATCTCGATAAGTCAGTCAATAGCTTCTGCAACAGACGTGCATACGGTAAATTCCCCAATCACCGGTCAAAAGGTCTACTGGCTAACTTACTAAATTTCAATTTCTGCTAAACGACTTACTTCGACTTCCATATCCTAGCAACAGACGAGTGGACTGAACTTCCGTCCAAACCGGACAAGGCTTACTGAAATTGTCTCTGAAAATCTAGGGATGAAGATTTAGAATAAGACCCAATGCAACAGACGAAAGTCGGGGACCTGTCCACCAACTTTCCGGACAAAATGGAATCTTAAATCTTAACCTCGATGATATTTCCCCAGCGAAAATAACTCATAAATCACATTCAAAAATTACTCAAAAAAAAATCGAACAAAAAAAAACTTTTGTTCTAACGCTCAAAATTTGCTTCCCTTACTAAGTCTTCCTACTATCGTTCTATCTCTTCTCTTCTTCCGAATCGAGCCCCACACGTTCGGGCGCCATTCTGTAACGAAGGCTGGCCCCCTTCCATGAGAAAAATGTCAAAAGACATAGCCCCACGTTGGGCGCCATTCTGTAACGAAGATTCTTTTTATTTTTACAGAAAATTATTTTATTTTCTCAATAACAAAACAAAATCCCTATGAATGAATGTTGCTTTGTTATTGTTGTTATTGTTGTTGTGGGAAATTTTAATTCTTTCACTATACGTATCTCCTCTCTGTGCGAGCATATGTGAAGGCAAATAATATTTTTTTTTTTTCTAATGCTTCACATTATATTTGACTAGCGAGAGAATTGATAGTGGATGGAATTTTTGGGATTGAATTTCTCCTTTAAATAATATATTCACAAATGTACATACATATGAAAATATGAAAGAGATGGAACACGAAAACAAATTTTCATACACATACGCATATATATCTTCCCACTTAGTAAAGGAGAGAAATTCAATATTTATTTTTGAAATGTGTGAAAGAATTCTATAAAAAGAATTCTTCTTAAAATAGCGGCGCACATGCGAGGTGGATGCATGTGCTTGCAACAATAACAAACTTCGTCGATTGTGTATGCTTGCTCTTATCATACCTGTAAACTGTAACTGGAACCGAAATGTTGAAACTCTTCGCGAGAATAACGTGAAGTACGCCTTCAGTCAATCAAAAGGTGCCAACGCTAAGCCTTAATCTTAACTATAACCTCATACTGCAAGCATTCAATCTGTTTCTACCAATTTAAAGAATTTCTGTACCTCAAATCCTCTTGAATCTTCGGACACCGCTCTTCACCACTTTGGTATGAGGACTATCCCAACCCCCTGGTGTGGCTAGGCATCTTATGATTCAAGTGTCGACGACTCTCCCACCGCGTCGGTTGACAGCAGCTGGCCTTGGCTCACTCAGGAGCAGGCGTGGGATCTTGCTGTGGGCTCGCGACTGTGTTACATTGGATATTTAACCTGCCAACCTGTGAACCTGGTCTTGCGATTCAATTTTACTTCTGAATTTCAATTTCTGCTAAACGACTTACTTCGACTTCCATATCCTAGCAATAGACGAGTGGACTGAACTTCCGTCCAAGCCGGACAAGGCTTACTGAAATTGTATCTGAAAATCTAGGGATGAAGATTTAGAATAAGACCCAATGCAACAGACGAAAGTCGGGGACCTGTCCACCAACTTTCCGGACGAAATGGAATCTTAAATCTTAACCTCGATGATATTTCCCCAGCGAAAATAACTCATAAATCACATTCAAAAATTACTCAAAAAAAAATCGAACAAAAAAAAACTTGTTCTAACGCTCAAAATTTGCTTCTCTTACTAAGTCTTCCTACTATCGTTCTATCTCTTCTCTTCTTCCGAATCGAGCCCCACACGTTCGGGCGCCATTCTGTAACGAAGGCTGGCCCCCTTCCATGAGAAAAATGTCGAAAGACATAGCCCCACGTTGGGCGCCATTCTGTAACGAAGATTCTTTTTATTTTTACAAAAAATTATTTTATTTTCTCAATAACAAAACAAAATCCCTATGAATGAATGTTGCTTTGTTATTGTTGTTATTGTTGTTGTGGGAAATTTGAATTCTTTCACTATACGTATCTCCTCTCTGTGCGAGCATATGTGAAGGCAAATAATATTTTTTTTTTCTAATGCTTCACATTATATTTGACTAGCGAGAGAATTGATAGTGGATGGAATTTTTGGGATTGAATTTCTCCTTTAAATAATATATTCACAAATGTACATACATATGAAAATATGAAAGAGATGGAACACGAAAACAAATTTTCATACACATACGCATATATATCTTCCCACTTAGTAAAGGAGAGAAATTCAATATTTATTTTTGAAATGTGTGAAAGAATTCTATAAAAAGAATTCTTCTTAAAATAGCGGCGCACATGCGAGGTGGATGCATGTGCTTGCAACAATAACAAACTTCGTCGATTGTGTATGCTTGCTCTTATCATACCTGTAAACTGTAACTGGAACCGAAATCTTGAAACTCTTCGCGAGAATAACGTGAAGTACGCCTTCAGTCAATCAAAAGGTGCCAACGCTAAGCCTTAATCTTAACTATAACCTCATACTGCAAGCATTCAATCTGTTTCTACCAATTTAAAGAATTTCTGTACCTCAAATCCTCTTGAATCTTCGGACACCGCTCTTCACCACTTTGGTATGAGGACTATCCCAACCCCCTGGTGTGGCTAGGCATCTTATGATTCAAGTGTCGACGACTCTCCCACCGCGTCGGTTGACAGCAGCTGGCCTTGGCTCACTCAGGAGCAGGCGTGGGATCTTGCTGTGGACTCGCGACTGTGTTACATTGGATATTTAACCTGCCAACCTGTGAACCTGGTCTTGCGATTCAAATAAAACGATATTTAGTAGCGCACCTAGCTGAAGAACTTAGTGAAATCTGCATCTTCGGATCCCAGTCTAGTGTCCTGAGCACTAACGATAGAGCTAATTGGGAAGTATAGGTGTTCGTACTTTCCTGGAAAATTTCTACATCTACTCCTGCAAATCTGTTCCTGATAGTGTGTTGCAGAGGAGTGATCCAGGTGACTGACTTGGAATGGGAAGCCTAAGATGGTAGTTGACCCCTAGTTGCCTCAAAACCCGCCCATCAGGGAGTGAACTCGACCTGATCCATGTTTTCCCTTTGGCAATAAATCTATCCGAGAAACCCCTAATTGTGGTTGACTTGACTAGGTGGAATTTGTCAACCAGTGACTCAAAACCCTCCCTATATAAGGAGTCAGAACTCACTTACGCCTATGGTTCCTGTTCGGCAACTACTGTACAAGAACCCCAACTTAATAATCTAACTAATCTAAATCTAAATTCTCAAATTGATTCGGGACACCACGGCCACTGTGAATCTTTAAATTCCCTAACCTGGGCGACACCGCCAATAAACTACTTAACTACGCCATTGACTCCGGACGACACCGCCACTGTGAATCTCTACTACTCTATCCTACCTTTCTTTGTATGATTCCGTACCTAACACATGAAAAAGTCAATCATCTCTGACCTAATCATCGTCGATCTAAGGAGCTAAAATATAATGGAGGTCAATCAACTCTGACCCTCATCTTCATCCGAGGAAACAATCTCCATCCTCATGTTTTGCTTGTCCAGGGTAGGGAGCAATCCAACCCCCTCCGAACCTATGCTTTAGCAATCCATAATAGAGAAAAATCTATATATCTATAAATTCCAAATTATTCTGATCTCAATTAATACCAATCAGAAGACCACAATTAAGTTTTCACTTGATTTTCATTATATTTATTGACTAAAATCAACAAAACACTTAAAACAGCTAACCTTAAAATTTATATATATATATGTCTTAAATATATCTTATCAGGTAAAATTTCTTAGAAAACTACTAAATACTAGCTATTGGGTACCTTTATTTTACGATCTTAATGCAAATAAAAATTCAAATCTTATTTGTAAAAATCAATATTGCAAATAGAGACACAATTCGTGCTCTAGGTTAGTATTACGATTACAAACAATCAATTTTCCCTCAACTTTAATTATGTTTAAATGTCGTACTGTGGTTAATATTAATTTATTTTAAATATGTATACGGTTGTCGTTCATCAATGATGTAACCTTTTCAACCTCGCTTTGTTTATTCTTGAATTTGATTGTTTTTATATTTTTTTATCTGAAGTGCATTAATTCCGCACCTCACTGTGTTTCATCATGTAAATTATGTACGATTCTCAATCTTCACTTTTATCTTTAAATCTGTTTTCAAGAGGGTACACCTAACATATACTGTTCACAGGTATATCTCAAAGGACAATAAAGGATCTTGTTATGTGATTATCTATTTATCACCTAATTTTGGTTTGGCTACTGTATACACACAGTAATAATGTGTTTAAATCACTTTCAGATAGTTCCTTTACACACTTTAAAATAAATACGAATCCAAATTTGAAGTGTTTCTCAGAATACAGTTGTTATGGTATTAGTCCGGTCAAAATAGACAAAAAAATAGTACTAGGTTTGCAAAAATTCGCATAAAGTTGAAAATTGGTACAGACGTTGGGAACACCATTTCAAATGAAGTAAGCAACATCCCCATCGATCCGACCGGTGCGTTAAAAGTTATTCAAGGTCAAAAGGTCAACTAAACGGTTTTTTCAATTTTTCTGGTAAACGGTAGGATTTATCGTAAAAATATATGAGACAAAGTTGTAGACCATGAAATTATCTACAAAACTTGTAAATAACATTTTTTTGTTAGAATAACCATTTCCGAGATATGGTGATTTTAAAACTTGAAGGAGTCACGTTCTATATGATATGCACATATATGCCACATGCATACATTTAGTCCAGTCGACAGGTTGGAAAAAGTTGGTGGAAGGTGGGAAAAGGTCGGAAGCTAATGAAACTAACAGATATTGTTGAAGGATAGCTAATAAATATTTTACGAAGTTTTGGACCTCGAGAGCCCTATTGAAAAAGAGGTGGGGGAGGGGGAAGAGGTTACTGCAAAGTTTTCGACCTTGCAACTGTTTTTCCTCAGTAACTTATTTTCCTTACGTTCTATAGCAAAAGCATTTCCATTTTGTAGTAGAACGTCAAATTTCCTACCAAATGGTACCAAAGTTGTTGTATATTTATTCTTTACCGAGATATAGCTCTTCGAAAAACAGGTTATTTTTTCAGAATTTGCTAAAAAATGCCAAAAAAAATCAGCTTATTTTTTCTAATAGACGAAAACTAGTGCGAGGTTTTTGTTTGACGAGATTTTCATACGACATTTTTTAGAAACTGTTAAACAGCACAAATCGTAGTATGAAAACCTCGTCATACAAAACCTCGCACCAGTTTTCGTCTATTAGAAGAAAGAAGCTGAATTTTTTGGAATTTTTTTTAGCAAATTCTGCAAAATTACCTGTTTTTCGAAGAGCTATATCTCGGTAAAGAATAAATATACAAGAATTTTGGTACTAACACAATTGTAGAAAATTTGACGTTCTACTATAATATGGGAATGCTTTTGCTATAGAACGTACGAAAAAAAAGTTAGTGAGGAAAAACCATTGCAAGGTCAAACATTTTGCAGTTACCCCTTCAACCTCCCCCTTCTATTTTTCCATAGGGCCCTCTAGATCCAAAACTTCGTAAAATATTTATTAACTATCTTTCAACAATATCTGATAGTTTCATTAGCTTCTGTCCTTTTTCCACCTTTCACCCACTTTTTCCAACCTGTCGACTGGACTAAATGTATGCATGTGGCATATATGAGCATATCATGAAGAACGTGACTCCTTCAAGTTTTAAAATCACGATATCTCCGAAATGGTTATTCTTACAAAAAAATGATAGTAACAAGTTTTGTAGATAATTTCATGGTCTACAACTTTGTCTCATGTATTTTTCTGATAAGACCTACCGTGTACCAGAAAAATTGTAAAAACCGTTTATTTGACCCTTTGACCTTGAATAACTTCTAACGCACCAGTCGGATCGATGGGGATAGTGCTTAGTTTATTTGAAATGGTGCTCCCAACGTCTGTACCAATTTTCAGCTTTATGCGAATTTTTGCAAACCGAAATGTCTATTTTGACCGGACTATATGTATTCTATATGTATTCATCTATCAACAATGTAATAAAGTAAAGTCTTCTTCAACTTCATTCAAAACGGTGAGTATTCACTCAAATCGGACGGGAGGTAGGTATATATATCTATATGTATATATATAGGACAATGTCGATTGACAAAAAGAATTCAAAAATGTGTATATACACGAAGGGTAAGTCTGGTAGGTATGTTAATAGTGTACAGCTATATGCATATAGTGAACTAGCGCACTATGAAAATTGTTAGGGTAGGTCGCGTATAGCAAGCACTACAAGGATACGCTCCTAGGATGATCGAGCATGGGGTTGATTTCTTTAAGCAGAATCAAGTAGGTATAAATGTTAATTGTTCGAATAATGAAAAAGGAATTACTGAATACGTCAGGTAATTTGTGCCGAGAGGGCGGAGTGTTCTCCTATTGTGCCGAGAGGGCAGGGTGATCCCTATTATTATATGGTAGGCATAGACACCAGAATGATAATTAGTAACGGAGCGATAGACCGACTCCAAGTCAAAAATTAAATAACTAAACAGTGTGGAAAAAGTGTGGAGTACTATTCGTCTCCAATAGTGGAAAAAAAAATTTTAATGGGGCTGTCCGAGGACCAGGCAAACGATACGATAAGTATGTATGTATTTAAATACAAAAAAAAATCTTCAAATGATTTTTATACCTGCTGTCGGTATGGACTGTTATTTGGATTTTAAAGATAGATATTTCACTTGTGACTTTAGCAAATGGTAAATTTCATAATCATTATAATAGCAATATAGTTTAATCGAAAAATGTTACTTACCACAACTTTTACGCCGGCTGGAGTGCACTGCTGCCTTTGTGTATTACGTTGTCGTTATTACTGCATATAGATGCTATGGTAAATGATAGTTAAAATTTACTTTCGTTTTTTTGGTCACGGGTTTTATATTTTCAGACGGGGATGATAAAGGGGTTGAATGAACTAAATATTCACTTTGGTTACTTTCAATGTTTCTATTTGTGGGATTGGGTGGATTTATTCCACTTTATCTCACGATTCACTTCAATGACTTTTGGGTAGGGACAAGGGATAAATGACACTACTTTTTTTTCTTTAAATTATTTTTCTTTTCTTATCAGATTCTTCTCTTTTCAGATTTTCATCACTATATGGACATGGGCTTCTATTTTAGACTTTTAAGCAAAACACTTTCACTCGTACTATATCTTTTACTTATTTCTTTTTTTTTTCTTTTCAGGGATAATCTTTAAGACACTTTGATACTGGACGTTATACTTTGACGATTCAACCACATTACGTTATTGTATTTTTCAATTGGTACACCAGCTTTAAAGGGAATACAAATAATTTTAGTTTATCTAGTATACTTAAATTTTTCTTAAATAAATTTCATAAATTATAAATGATACTTATTCTCCTGGCTGGTTCTTTTTATGTGGGTGACTGTGGATGTGCAGTTTTCTTCCAATTGTTGTGCCGCACGTGGCAAATACCGATTGGCTTCAATTTTCTAGGAATGTTTTCCTGGTGGCTATGCCCCAAGACATTCAAAATTGAGCGATTTTGTTGTGATTCGTCACAACAGATGTAATTTTCAGGCGTTGTGTGGTTGGACTGGGATTCGGGTCTCTTTTCCTCCTTTGGAGTTAGATGACGGCCCTCGAGTTCTGTGTCCTTTACCCACGAAGTAAAATAAATGTGTTTTAATGTGTTTTAGGTATCGCAGTTTGTTGCAATGACCTGTCGCACGCCGAAAATTTCCAACACGTGGATCTTTCGGGCATGTGGTGTGAGAAACATTCTCAAAAAAAATTATTTTTCCAAGAAAAACTGGAAGCAGTAAAATAATTCGAAGACTATTCGTCGGGATTTGTTTTATTTAATGAAGAAAAACAAGAAAACTTGATGAATGGTACAGCGCATGGAATGACTGTACTTCTTTATCGGTGGCGTCGCTTTTATATGTTGTCTGCGTAGAAACTCCTCGATGCTTCTCTTTACGGATGGCGTCGGTTGGTTGCGTTTCAGCACTTGCACAGCAAATTTGTATGTAGCGTACGTACACATATCTCCTCGTGCACAGATTTTCCTTTTTATTATAATTTCAGGGATTCACTTCTCGTCGCTACGGATTTTCGTTTCCGTAATCCTCTTTTTGGTAACAAATTGCTGCGCGGCCCGATTAGCAGCCGGCGTCAGACGAATTTTAATTGCGCAACAAAAAAACTTCTTTTTTTTTTCCTTTCGTCGTCACCCTAATGTGTAGACAAAGAAAATTCTTCGTTCGCTGTAATTCCAGCGAATTCTTTTACAAGTTTTCTTTAAATTTACTTTCAACTCTTTAATTTACTTTTATTTCTATTTTTAATTTACTTTTTCAACTTTTCTTTACTTTCAGAACTTTTTTTATTTCTTTAGGCACAAACTTTTTTTTCTTTTTGTAAGAACTTACTTCTGGCGATGTTCACTGGCTGGTGGTTCGTGATAGAAAAGACGGAAACTCGTGAGAGATTTCCTATCTATCTGTCATGGATTCTTCAAATTCGCCCTGTTCATCATCTACGGTCTCTTTTCACTTTTAGGTATGTTCGATGCCGTTGCCTTAAATTCATTGTATAACAGTTTGGTTGAGGTTGATAATTGATGACACTGATTTTACAAAAAGTGTTCAATTAGCAATTCCTCGCCAAGAATATTGTTCGTGAAGAACTTTACAATGAGTTATATTGAAATTTAAGGTACTGTGACACTTTGTATTTGGACTTAGTCCGAAAGTATTCTTATAAAAAAAATTGACACAGTCTACTCGTGTGAACGAGTAAAAAGTGTTCTGCAATTTGCATACATTTTGCGGAACGTTCAGTTCACTGTTTCTTTTTCTGCATTCTGACAGGCATATTGCGTGTGAATCATGCAGAACTTTATGCTTCGCACGTGAAGTGCTTATTGATGGATGTATATCCAATCTTTTCCTGGGTACATAAAGTACTTCCTTTTGCTTGTATGCCAAAATTAGATGGGAGTTTTAAATGACATCTGATATGTCACAGAATATCCTAAGAAGAGTGTAGGTAGTTTGTGATGTGGGAATTTTTGAAATTCCTTGGGAATTCGATGGAATGTAGTGGTGGTGGTACATTTCCACTACTGGTGTGTTGATCAGTGTAATTGTGTCATGCCATGAAATGTCATCCTTACACTATCGTATTCAGCTTTTCTTGTATTCTTCTTTTCTAACAGCACATCTCTTGTATCTCTATGAGCAATTTGTAGTTTTTCTCTTAGTTCAATTACATAATCTTCATAATTGTATCTGGGGTCCACTTGTTTTGTCAAATTTGAAGGTAATGTACATTGTCGCCCGAATACCAATTCAAATGGTGAATACCCTGTTTCCGTATGTACTGCGGTGTTATAGGAAAACACATAGTATGGTTTAATTTAATTTTCTTTAGTTTTTAATCACTAAAGTGTGAACAAACTTTGTGGTCTTAGATATATAAAATTGTGTTAATAAATTCCTTATTGACCGCAAATTTTATAAATAAAAATCAAAACACAACAAAACCAATTTTAAAGTATTTTAATTTTTATTACATCGAATGCATTTCGGACTCATTTGTGAGACCATCATCAGCGAAACACGCAAATACACTAAAAGAAAAGAGAAACAAAAAACAAAAACATAAAACAAAATGAAAAAACAACAAAATTGTCCATTGACTTGACATCGAATAAGAGAGTGAGAAAATTAGACATTAAAAGGAAATTAATAATTTAAAAAATACAAAATAAACAAAAAGGAAAACATTATTTTGCAAGAGCGAATAAGAAAGATTCTATTGGACTATTGTCTATGTTCATTAAGTTATCATTAATTGAAATGTATGCAGATTCGTAAGCATCAAGTTTGGAAGGTTGTTGAACTGCTTTTATCAATTTGTAATTTTCTTCTAATGGAGTCATAAAATGTGGCGCATCATGGTTTAAATCGAAAGTATGAGCTGCTACTGCCTTGCTGACGTCTTTCTTCTCGATGTAACGACGGTGTTCATCAATACGACATTTAACTGCTCGTCTCGTTTGTCCGATATATTTGTAATGGCAATCTGGACAGGTAATTTCGTAGATGCCACTCTTCTCCTTAAAGGGTTTTTTATCTTTTGTTGAACCTAGTAATGCACGTAATTTGTTGTTGTTGGTGTGAACGATACTCATGTTAGCTTTCTTGAATGCATGATTGAGTCTATTCGTAATGCTCGGTATATACGTCATAGCTACCCTTCGATCTGTCGAATTATTTTGGCTTTGAGTGAAAAGAGTAGAAAAGTTTTCCCTTCTCACTTTATCCGAGCGCTTTTTAATCATTTTGTCAATGAGTGACTTTTTGTAGCCGTTGGTATGAGCTAAATGGACTATGTATTCATATTCACATTTATAATCTGCGGTGGAAAGGGGTAGACGGCACATCCGATAAATCATTGAATTGAATGCGGCTATTTTATATTGTTGTTTACAGAAAGAGTCGGCTGTAATATATCTATCTGTAGTAGTCGATTTTCTGTAAACAGAAAATTGAATCCTTCGTCCAGCACGTTTGATTTTTAAATCCAGGAATGGTAAAGAATGATCAATCTCGTCTTCAATTTCGTACGTGAACTTGATGCTCTCATACCGATTATTTATAACGTTTAAAATCTGGTCAATTTCAGACGCTTTAACAATCGCAAAAGTGTCATCAACATAACGCCACCAAATTCGAGGAAGTAAACCTTCATTTCGTAGTTCTCTCTCCAGCTTAGACATAAATGCCTCTGCAACTAACGGGGAGAGGCTGTTTCCCATCGAGCAACCAAAATCGTTAGAGTAAAACATATCTCTGAACTGAAAACAATTATAATTCATACTATTTTCTATAGACAGAATATATGCGTCGATTTGTTCTGGTGGCAATTTAAACTTGTTTAAGTGTTCTTTTATAGATTCGATTGCTACGTTTACAGGTACATTAGGAAAAAGTGCTGTGACATCAAACGAAATCATGATTTCATCATCTTCTATCTCGATGTCTTTTACTTTTTCCACAAAATCAAAACAGTTCTTTACTGATAACCCTTCAAAAACACCAAACTGCTTCATACTTGATACGATCCATCTGGCTATTTTCGCAAAAGGAGAATTCACGCAAGAAACTATTTTTCGCATTTTATTGCCGGCCTTGTGGACTTTAGGCAGTCCGTACATTAGGGGAACTTGTGGATTTGATTCCTTCAAAAGGTATGTATTTACATTAAAAACATTTTTCAAAAGATTGATAACTGAATTTGCATCTTTAATCATTTTGTTTAATGGTGACTTCTTACAAACACTGAAATTATCTTCCGTTATTGATTGGTGCATTTGGTTATCATAATCAGTTTTACTTATTATAACAACTTTATTGCCTTTATCGGATTTCATATAGTATACGTTGTGTTGTTGTAATGATTTGAGAGCTCTATTCCATTTGATAGTATCGTTATCCAGTTTGTTGTTGTTAGCTGTTCGTTTTGTCTCTATTATGACGGGCGTTGCTTTTTCCCTTATTTGTTTCTTGATTTCGTATGGTTTGTACTGAATAGCGGCTTCAATATCTGCGATAATATCAAGCAAGGGTGCTGACCGAGGTTTCACAGAGAAATTCAAACCTCGGTTTAATAATTCCATCTCACCAGGGCTAAAAGAATCGTTAGATAAATTCACCACTAAGTCTTCCACATTATTTACTTTAGGTTTAGGTTCGTTGGTTTGTACTTTTTTAGACAACAAGTTCGCTATCTTCTTTGACTGGTTTTTTCGTTTGTTTTGGAAGATCGTCTCACATCGTTGAAAGATTATTGATTGGTAGATTGTGAAGCTACTGAAGTCTTCGTCATTGCGTATGTTCTTGGTCATTTTCAGGTGAAGGTCATAAAGTTTTAGCTGTAAAATATCCAACTGACTGTAGTGATACACAATCTCTAATTTAGTCCATTCGATTTTTGCCAAATATAAAACTTTTTCAGAGCGTGAGTTTATTATGGAACATTTGATGTTCATAAAAGTAGGAAAAACGTTATTCTTTTTGCATTGTTTGAGAAAAATGATGTCGGCCTTTGTTCTCTTTACCTTTGCAAGTAAACGCGAGTAATTGTTCAGATCTTGTTTGGAACACATGATTTAATTTAATTTTCTTTAGTTTTTAATCACTAAAGTGTGAACAAACTTTGTGGTCTTAGATATATAAAATTGTGTTAATAAATTCCTTATTGACCGCAAATTTTATAAATAAAAATCAAAACACAACAAAACCAATTTTAAAGTATTTTAATTTTTATTACATCGAATGCATTTCGGACTCATTTGTGAGACCATCATCAGCGAAACACGCAAATACACTAAAAGAAAAGAGAAACAAAAACCAAAAACATAAAACAAAATGAAAAAACAACAAAATTGTCCATTGACTTGACATCGAATAAGAGAGTGAGAAAATTAGACATTAAAAGGAAATTAATAATTTAAAAAATACAAAATAAACAAAAAGGAAAACATTATTTTGCAAGAGCGAATAAGAAAGATTCTATTGGACTATTGTCTATGTTCATTAAGTTATCATTAATTGAAATGTATGCAGATTCGTAAGCATCAAGTTTGGAAGGTTGTTGAACTGCTTTTATCAATTTGTAATTTTCTTCTAATGGAGTCATAAAATGTGGCGCATCATGGTTTAAATCGAAAGTATGAGCTGCTACTGCCTTGCTGACGTCTTTCTTCTCGATGTAAAGACGGTGTTCATCAATACGACATTTAACTGCTCGTCTCGTTTGTCCGATATATTTGTAATGGCAATCTGGACAGGTAATTTCGTAGATGCCACTCTTCTCCTTAAAGGGTTTTTTATCTTTTGTTGAACCTAGTAATGCACGTAATTTGTTGTTGTTGGTGTGAACGATACTCATGTTAGCTTTATTGAATGCATGATTGAGTCTATTCGTAATGCTCGGTATATACGTCATATCTACCCTTCGATCTGTCGAATTATTTTGGCTTTGAGTGAAAAGAGTAGAAAAGTTTTCCCTCCTCACTTTATCCGAGCGCTTTTTAATCATTTTGTCAATGAGTGACTTTTTGTAGCCGTTGGTATGAGCTAAATGGACTATGTATTCATATTGTTACATATTTTTAGCTCAATTATTTTATGCCCATGTTCTGGTGGTTTAAGCAATTCAGTGATAATACGATTATTTTCTTCCGTTTCCGTTTCTGTTTTTTCGATTTCTTAACCATTTTTTCTGCCTTTGATTGTGACCTTGTGACTACGCATATTTGGAGTTGTTTAAGGTTGTCTGAATCTAACTTTATTCTACTAAGGGCATCAGCTGTGCAATTATCTTTTCCGGGTGTATATTCAACAGAGAAGTTATATTCTTCTAGTAGTAACCTGAATTTGGTCAGTCTACTAGAAGGTTCTTTTAAGGAAAAAAGGTATACTAGAGGTCTATGATCAGTTATTATTTTAAATTTTCTGCCAAAGAGGTATGGTCGAAAATGTTTTACGGCCCATACTATTGCTAGCAACTCCTTTTCAATTGTACTATAATTCTTTTCGGCTTTATTGAGAGTTTTGCTAGCATAAGCGATAGGCTTTTCATCGAAATTTGAAAGAATAGCCCCTAAGGCAAAGCCTGAGGCGTCTGTACGTAAAACGAATTCCTTTTCGAATTTCAGGAACTGTAAAATTTGGGGGCTAGTAAGGATTATTTTTAAAAGTTGGAAAGATTTTTCACAGTTTTGGTCAAAATTGAAGTCTACATTTTTTCTTAGTAATCTATTGAGAGGTATGGCTATTGTAGCAAAGTTGGGTATACATTTGCGGTAATAATTTGCGAATGCTACGAATCTTCTTACTTCGTCAGCGTTCGTGGGAGTTGGATAATTATGCATAGCAGCAGATTTTTTAGGGTCTGGGTGTAGTCCCTGGTTGGAAATAACATGTCCTAGATAAAAAACTTCTTTTCTCAGAAAAGCACATTTACCAGGATGAATTTTTAAATTTACTTCCCTAAGTCGATTAAACACATCGATCAAATTCTTGTGATCGGTAAGGCTTTTGCCAAAAACTATTAGGTCATCTAGGTAGACAAAGCAGCGTGAGTAAGTGAGTCCAGCCATAGCTATGGACATCATTCTCGAAAATTTGCTGGGAGAGATTTTAAGTCCCATCGGAAGTCGTTTTAATTGAAAATGGCCGTCTTCCGTGGAAAATGCTGTCATAGGTCTACTTTTTGGTTCAAGTTCCATTTGGTAATAACCTTGGCTTAAATCAATGCATGAAAAATACATGGCTCCTCCTACCATATCGTAGATGTCACTTATGTTGGTCAATGGGAATTTATCGTCTTCTATTCGTTCATTGACGTTTCGGTAATCTATTACCATGCGGAACTTCTGTAGGCCAGTAATAGGATCCTTTTTCTTTGGTACAATAAGAATCGGAGAGTTCCACGCAGAGACAGATGGTTCTATTATATCGTTTTCAATCATTTTGTCTATTTCTGTTTTTATGTCTTGTTTTTGTGTATGCGGAAGTCGGTAAGGTTTGGTATATTTGGGTGTAGCTCCTTCTTTTAGTGTAACTTCCGCTTGTCCTACATGACTAAATTTAAGCTTATCACCTTCTAGGTGGAATATATCGTGATATTTGATAACTATAGCCTTTATTTCGGCTTTTTCTTCGCTATTTAGGGTTTCGAAATTTATTTCACTCAATATTTTCATAACTCTGGTAGGTGATACTGTGGGTTTGAATTTTTCTGGTGATACTAGATCATATTCTGAGGCGGGTAGTGATTGTGGTTCCGCCCATTTAAGGTTAACACATGTTTCGCGGGTGTTTAAAATTCTAATTGGAATTTTACCTTCTTTGGCCTGTGATATGGATCCGGCCATGTAGACACCCTTACACAACTCTTGGGGATGGAATATTCTAGGGTCAGTATATTGTGTATCTAACCAGTAGGTTGCTTCGCATCTTGGAGAAACGGTTACTGTGATCAAGCTATGGTGTGACAATATTGGTATCGAAATTCGCCTGTAATTTATTTTCAATTTCAGAAGTAGGTTTTCAAGATCTATTACTGCACCAAATTCGGTTAAAAAATTTGCTCCAATAATTCCATTAATGGGTATCGGAAATGAATCAAGTACTACATGAAATTCATAAGGAAGGTCGTTACGTCCGAAGTGCAACGTGTTAATACATGTGCCTTTGGATTTTCGGTCTCTAGATATACCTATGATGGTGGTGATATTTTGCTTGTCTATTGAAGTGCTTCCCTCGATTACAGAGCTTTTGACTACGCAGATAGATGCACCTGTATCTAGTAAGCATCGTACGGGTTTGTCATTATTAATTAATATTTGTACATAAATGCCGTTTTCTATCCCCGCTGTGTATATTGCGTTTGGTAGGGACTCTATAGGCTTCCCTCCGACGGGTCGGCTGTCCCCTCGGTGTGTTGTTCGTTTCCCAATGCCCTTAAGCTGGGGTAGTTTATTCGCAGTCCATTTTCCCTGTTATAACGGGGTTGGTAATTCGTTTGACAGTTGTTGTGTGGTGCATTAGTTCTAGTGGGTAAATTGGCTTGAGGTTGATGGCCCTGTTGGCTGTAATCCATTTGGTTACCTTGTCTATAGTTATTATTTTGACGGTTTTGGTATCCTGAGCGGTTATATGTATTAAATTGGTTATTTTGGGAGCCTGCTCTGTACTGGGTTCGTGGATTATTTTGGATGTGTTGGGAACCCATTCTGTGATTATGGTTTGGATTAAAGTTATAATTTTGGTAGCTTGGTTGGTAATTATTCTTGGCATGTCTGTCTTCTCTGATTTCTCGACCTCTAGAGTTCGATCCTCTTGCTTGGTATCCTCTGAAGTTTTGTTGCCGTTCTCCGAAATATTTGAAGGTCTTCGGTTGGGTTGACCCTTGATCGATTTCTAGTAAATGCTGGGAAGCGGTTTTTAAAGTCGTGTGTCGTGCGCTGTCTAGTACCAGTTTAAATCGATCGTTCACTCCTCGCTTTAGGAATGCTAGTCCTCTACGATAGTTAGCAGTGGTCAGGGTTGCTCTGGTTTCTTCACCGTGGCATGCGACTTCTAATTCAGTCATCCGATTAACTAGCGTTTCTATTTCGGTTATGAATTTTCGGGCAGGTCGGTTGCCTTGAGTCGCTCGGCTCAGTCGTGACTGAATTTGTTCGATGGTGTCTTTTGGACCGTATTTCTCGAGCAAGCTTTTCTTTAACTCAGTGAAGTCCTTGGGACTGGTATTTCCCAGTTCAGTCAGTGCCTTTCCTTGGATTTTACATTTTAGCACGAATTTAATTAGGGTACCTTTGGCTGTAGTCGTTAGTGTGTCATAATAGAATTCAATGCTGTTAAGGAAATCTCTTAGGCTCTCAGATCGGGTGTTCTCCTCAAATGACAGAGTGGGCAGCTTTTGAGCTGCACTGAAGCTGAATTCTTCACCACTCATCGTGTCTGTTTTAGATAATATTTGGGATTTTTGCTTTTCTTCTATGTGCTCTTCAAGGTCAGGAGACACGCTTCTTATGTTGCGGTTGACTATGTCCTCAGAATCGTTCTTATATCTGTTGCCTTCGGCACCAAGTCGTTTCAATGCGATGCGTTTCAACTCAGATATTATTATTTTGGTCAACTTCTTCAAAGAGATTCGAGAAAGCTTCGAAAAGATTACCGATTTGCTGAACGATTTGGCGCTTTTTTAAGGTTGACGTAAATTTGGTTAAGTTGGCCCAAGACTAGTTCTAGCTTGGCAAAACTCATTGGACTTTTGGACTATAGAAAAAAAGAAACCCGAATTTGTGGGAGAGAGAGCCGTTAGCAACGAAGAAGAAACAATTTTTTTTAATGAGTCGTTCGAGTATTTTTTTTTTTTTTTATTTAACTACAAGACATTATTTTTTTTTATAAATTGAAAATTATTATAAATATATTTTTTTTTTATAAAACATACAGAACAAAAAAAGATGGCCAATAAGGTTTTATACCTTGGCGTTTCGTTTTTCCAAGTGCTCTACCACGTCCGAGATGAGCTTCCTTCGGAAGTGTTGTAGCCCCAGATATATTAGACCCACTAATACGGCGGTTATAAATATTAACCCCAGTATGATTGCGGTGTGGTCGGGTTGGCTCTGTCCTAAGTTGGCGGCGTTAAGGATTTGGGGGCCGGTGTTAATTACTTCCGATTTACTCTCTTTGCCCCCCATGCCGGGCTAGGCGGTCTGTGATGTTGTTGAAGAGGTCGTGAAACTGTGCCTCTTCTCGTTTCTTGGCTGCTTTCTTGGAGCTCCGGTCCTCTCTCAGCGTCTTCCGGATAACCCTGATTTCTTTGCGGTACTTGTACAGGTCGTCGGAGCTAGTACCGGGTATATTAGCGAGGCGGTGTATCTCTCGTATTAGGGCCTTTAACGTGGCCGTTCTTCCTCTTCTTTTTGATGGAGGCACAGGGGGAACGATGGTAGTCAAAACGGCTTCTTGTCGTCTTAACTGCCGTTTATTGTATTCCTCTATTGTGAGGCGCTTAGGTCCTTGCACCTCTTCTTGGATTACCGTGGCGGGTTTTATTCCTGAATTTTTCAGAATTCTTTCTGCCTCAGCGATGTAGCTGGCAGCTAAGTCCAGAGCTTCTTGTTGCGCTCCTGGCAAGATCGCCATGCAAAGATCTCGTTTCTTGGATCTTGTCTTTAGTTTTTATTTAACTACGAAGAGCTCAAACTCAAAACCTTGGCGGTTACGCCGTCGTTTGCCTCTATAAGCGCGAACGCTATATAATAGAGCGAGTAGAGAATGACAGATTATTCCAATCTAAGCGAGTTGCTCTTTAAAATGGTATTATCTTGTAGAGGAGCGAAGAGGAAAAGTGTGCTTAAAGATCGAGCGAGTTGCTCTTGGAAAATCAAACACACTGGTTGGCTATTGAGGAAAGACAACATTTATTTTGGATTTTCATCCCTCTTTTATACAAAATTTGTCTTCAATTTCCATTCAAACTTTGTTTCGATTTCCACGGCCTTCGATAATTGAAGTCCAATCACTTCGCACCTTGAACTATGATATCGCCATATCAGCATTATAATTTACTGCCTAAACATTCAAATGTATCTCATATAATTTTGTCAACGAGGGCCATGCAGTAACATGAACCCTTAATATTTTCGTTCGTTGTTTGTCGCTTGCATTCGGTCATTCGCTTCATAGTATGGCATGCACATGAAAGTGTCTCATGTATCTAAGGCAATGCACTTGAAGAATATTTCTATGAATGCTTATCATATTGTATGAATGGGCGACGTATTTTTATGGATACAAATGAAATAGTTTAGGTTGCTATGACGTAGGAAGCAAAGGGAGATATGGCGCCAGGCGTGTGCTGTGAGGTTTCAATTATCGGAGCTCGGGACGATAAATGATCACTGGTGCGATCCCTTCACAATATCCATATATATTAAACGATGTTCTAAATACCATACAATGAAATCAAGCCCAGAAACGAAAATGCCCATGGTGTTAACATATACTTGCCCAACTCAATTTGACAAGGTTTATCTAGACATAGTAGGACCTCTACGAGACTCATACATGGGAAATAAATACATACTAACATTCCAGGACAACTTGACAAAATTCGTAGATTTCTACGCACTACTAAATCAAGAGGCAGAAACAGTCGCCCACGTATTTTACGAACAGATAATTACCAGGTACAGAATACCAAAACAATGAGTTACTGACCAAGGAACAAACTTTCTGAGTAAATTATTCAAACAAGTTTGCAAATTGTTGAAAATAGAAAAATTACAGACTATAGCATATCACCCTCAATCAAACGGTGCTTTAGAAAGAGCACACCGACCCTTAGTAGAGTACCTGATGACCATTTGTGATGATAACCCCAATCTAAGGACCACGTTGTAGATGAAATACTTTTTAAAAATGAACATTGCCAACACAAGTTAGCAGAAATATGAAATGGCCATATACTATCGTTGAGATCCCCAACGAAACAAACAGCGTAATTCAAATACAGAAAAAACATGTAACTATACACAATAACCGTTTAAAACGTTATTACGACTCATAACATAAACTTATAATTACGAAGAAAGCCAATTGCTGAATATCCTCAACTAATAAACAATAACAACACAGATGCTTCGAGACATGGACGTTGAAAACTTCACAAAAGACAATGATATCTTTGTCTATGACCTCCTGTTCATCCCGATAGAAATAGTGGGAATGCACTGGAGTCTAATAGTAGTTAACAACAAAGCAAGGACGATAAAAAACTACAATGGGCTCGGCGTATCCGGATCAGAAGCTCTATCGGCCGTAGAAAGGTTACTGAACAAAGAGTTGAGGAGAACACGCAAAACCATCAAAACACCGATCTACCATCTAAGAACCGTCATCATACCCCTGCATTTAATGGGTTTGGATAAGGGTGAAGTGACGTGTATGGTTGCGAGCCACATTGCCAAACGTATAAACCTACTAAAAAGTGCACAGGAGATGGAAGACTTCTCAAATAAACCACATATGGAACTAAAAATGTATCCAGGCTTCCTTTACATCCCAATCATAGCAAAAAAAAAATAAATACATACATAGTATGACTAAGATTCTTTTCTGTTCTAAGGTTTCGCCTACGGCCGTGACTACTCCGATCACCTCCCAAACACCTCAAAGGATTTCCCTGGAGGAATACAGGGCACGACAACTGTCAACCCTCGCCGACGCCCTAAGAAAGGATCCGACAGCTGGACCGCGGCCTACCAGGTGGGATCAACCACCAAAGAAGAATTCTCCACAAACAGTCCAAGAGGTACCCCAGATAAAGGATACGGTGACAACGCCATTCGGAGGACATACCCCTAGTCGACACCGCAGCAGAAGAAAGAACTACTCGCCCAAGCCAAGGACGTAAAGCGTCGGGAGTACTCGGTCCGTCACAAGCGGAAGAGCAAGGAGGCCGACAAGGCGGCGAAACCTGCGAAGGTTACAGCGGATTCCTATTGGGTATAAACTAAGATTTATAAAGAAAAATAAAGATTCTAGGGTCCGCCAAATAACTTTTTTTTTGAAAATGCTTAAAAAAAACTACTGAATATTTTCTCAAATTTCCTTTTTTATTTGAAAGTACAATCCTTCCGGTTAATAATGGAAAATAATTTCATTCAAATGGCTGCCTCGGCTGGCCATGCAGTAGCCTACACGATCGGTACAGTTTTTAAACACATTATCGTTCAACATAGCCGGATAACGATCGCCATTGACTGTAACGGCCTTTCCTTGCTCATTTTCGAAGACAAATGGCCCAATTATGCCTCTAGACCAAAATCTGCACCAAACTGTGACTCGTTTTGGGTGTATCGGCTTTTCAATGTATGCGTGTGCGGGTTTTCTGTGCCCCAAATGCGACAATTTTGCTTGTTTACATACCCGCCAAGATCAAAATGATCTTCATCTGAAAATTTCCCAGCGTTGTTCAAGCGTACACACAACCATATTCGTTCAGCGGAAGAATAAAACTAATTATCTGTCAAATCAGACATGAGCTAAGTGTTACCATTCACGAAATAAGCACAGTTGAAAAATAAAACGTTAGATGGCGGACCAGTTAGTAAACAAAAATATACTCTCGGTATCATTTTTTGTTAGGTGCTTATTCAAGTTAGGTGCTAATTCAAGTAAGGTGCTCATACATGGTCAAACAACTACAGAACATTGCGTAAATGTATATCAATCAGACGTTCCAAGGTTTTCAGAAGGAATGATGATAGGCTTATGGGTCTTAGATCTTTGGGGTTGGTTTAAGAGCTTTTACCCGCCTGTAACGTAAAAATTTAAGAGTATGATCATTATTCACGGTACTACAGGCAATCTCCTATAAGATCCCACACAGTGATCCCATATTAGACGCCCTTAAGCACCTTCATTAACGACTTTAACCTGGAATGTAAGAAATATACCAAAAGTGAAATGTATTATACTTTACCCATCTAACCTGCTGATGAGAGACCACGGCCTCTATCAGTGGACGTCAGCAACACTTACAAGTGGACAGACTTTAGAGGGATAAGCCACTGTCTCCTATAGACAGTGCCCTCTTGTGCCGGATGAAACTTACCACAGTAACTGCTAAAGACCTCCCTGGATTACACCAAAGACCTTCGGCACCTTCACTCATACCAACAACTGGTCTATCCTCCTCTAAGCATCATTTCCTTTCCTTAGTACCTCTTCATCCCCCTTTCCACTCACAGAAACTTGCTCTCTTCGATCTTGATCTATAATCTTCTTACAGACCGTCAAGTAAAACCTACTACTACAAACCATAGATGGACTAGTTTGCCATCCTACTACTGTACCTACAACAAAACCCAAAGACAAAACCTAATAACTCACTACAATACCAAATTCTTAAAGAAACGTACACTGGTTCGGTCGCCTTGGACACTAGTCCCAATGTGATTCCTTAAAGAATCCAAAGTGGAAAGGCTGTAACCCTGTTCAAACCACAAGACTGTCTCATAGAGAATTCTCTCTATGACCACAAATCCACTTGGTAGAGACAGAGAAACATTTGGGTTGTGATCGACCTTCGCATCCGGTTCGCACGCACGCCCTCAACTAGCTCACAAGGGTCGTGCATTCTTGCTCAGGGATCGACAACGTTGTTACCTCTTTTAACCAGTGCGAACCTACTGAAGTTTAGATGTTAAAAACTCAGAAAAAACAAAATTAAATATTCCTTGCTGGGGGGCCTGATCAACAAACGCTGAGATATAACTAGTTTCGAAGTATAATTGAGTTGGAAGGCCTACTCAACCTTAGAAAGGTTGAGTAGGCCATTATATCGACCTATTCACTCTTGGAATATTCGACCAAAACCACACTAAACCTGGATAGAAACAAACTATCATTCCTCATCCACTAAATCCACCATTATGTTACCTGAGTATCCATCCGCACACGTGAGAAGTGTCCACCCCTCCCTACGTACTTACACGAAAACCATCTTATTTAAAGAAAGATAACCTGAAATGTCTGAAAACTTCCGAAAACCACTGTCTACACGACAGCATTGAAAACACTATCAAAAGTTTCTTTCACAAAACGTTATAAATTTTCTGTTTATTCAATGTTTCTTAACTCTAAGTATCTTAACTATGTCAAATTTCCAAAACTTACAAAATATTTGACTCAATATATCTTAAACCTATCATAAAAGTATTACTAAACTTATTGCTTAATAAAGTGACCAAAAAGTAAATATATTTACTTTATCTCTCAAAAAAAAAGTTACCGAAAATATTTGAACTTGTATGTGAAGCTTACCTTCGGCCTCATACAATTATATTTTCGTTATTTATCTTTATAAAAAAAAAGTTAATTGCGCAAAAGAAGAATGTACTCTAGGTATCATTAATCTTTGCTCGATACTCAACTTTGTTGAGGTAGGTCATAAAAAAAAACTTTATCTTAATTAAATGTTTGAAGTTTCTGTTAATCGAATTAAAATTTCAACATACGCTCTCAAAATGAACTATCTTGTAATATAGAAGATATTCAACTTCAAAAATAACGATGAGTTTAAATAAACCAAAGACGAAGACTACACGTTAGAAACGAATACGCAAAAAGAAAATACGTTTTACAATTCAAAAACCAAGATTCAGCAACCTAACGAACCCAAAAATAAATCATGGGACGTTAGCCCAAAGGTTTATGTTGTGGAAGGAGACAGGGAGATAGTATAAGAGATAGATTAAAAAGTATATTATAAGATTATCAATATGGTGTATTAAAGTCAATATAGTAATAGCAATATAGTAAATAACAGGCGTGAAGGAACAGGAGTGCACTCTGGAACCAGTCGCTGTAAACTAAAAAGGTTATTAAAAATTATACTGTAATCTGATAACTACCATATGTGTAATCAACATACTCTTATCTACTCGAAGCTGTTAAGATAGAGTATCTTTGACTATGTCTCTTCAAAGTTTCTTTATAAATCTTGAGATACTTTCACTACTATGAGCAAGTAACTGGCAGTTGAGTGACTATCTATGAATCACGCTGCTGATGTAAGTAAAGTAAAGTATCTTTGAGGTTTGTCTTGGACGACAAGTAACATCAAAACGCATACATATAACACGCAAATGTAAAGAGTTAAAGTTTGAAGTATATTACGTTAACTTCAAAGGACTTCCAGATTGATACAAGACAAGTGATGCTGTCAAAGCAACTTGATAAAGGATGATATGGAACTAAAAAGTTCAAGATAGTGACGAAAAGAAAGAAAGGGTCTTCACGTACGGAAAGTTCCGACTGACCAGTGTAAACTAAAACAAAAAAAAAAGTAAAAAGTGATAAAGTGAAAGAAGTGATATCTCAAGGATATAAGTGAAAAGTAAAAAGTGATCAAAAGATCAAGTAATGTTGTTCCCGAAGGAAAGTATAGAATGTAACCTTGTACATAAAGTATGACACGTAAAGTATCTTCAAAAAGAATTATCTTAGGACGTAAAACGATATATCTTCAACGTCGAATCTAAACGGTTCAAATACAACCAAAGCAAATAGGTTGTTCAAAATAAGAAAACTCGGGAATCACCTTGGATTCCGGTAAACGATTTAATAAAGTGTGAGATAATAATCTCAAGGATAAAGTTATCTTTTGATAAGGACCTCTGTACAAAGAGTAAGTATGGAGTTTTCCAAAAACTCAAATCAAAAATAAAATGTGTTAAGGATTTTCTTTTATAGCCACTTTTTCTTTACATTAAAAATAACACAAAAAATAGACGATATTTCACACAAAAGGTAAGTAATTATTTCTCAAAAATATTATAAAAGTAACTCATGCAATTGTATTCACTCAATTAGGATATATATATAGTAATTCAATACGTAGATAAATGTATATAAATGATTAAATAGCACTTATTCGTGTGCACAAAAGTATCCAGCTTTGCTCCTCTAATCTTGGATAGATCCACCGTCCGTGGACATTAATGTTGCGTCGTATGGTTTGGCGACGAAATGACGTCAGTATAAAAGTAAGTATAGGATATTGAACGGACGTTCCTGACGTTCGCGTTCGGGGGTGCTTCTTGGCACATGCGTAGCACAAAAATATAATAAACGTATAAAATGTTACCTGGATAGTAGTTTATAACTACAAACAGATGGTTTTATTTAACAAATAGGCGCCGAAGTAGGTATAAATGAAGTAATTCCCGCAGGAATGCTCCATCCGAGACATAGACCATGTGGCCGAATCGGATTTCAATGGAACATGCGGTACGGATGCCGTGTTTTGCGTTGAAATCCCTCGTGGAAGTCGCGCACAATGCTTCGGAGGTGCAACTAACTGAGTCACACTCCTATTTCACTCGATGCGTCTTACACTTATATCTGGAACTGATGATCTTGAAGAATTTTTAACGATGTTCTTTGCAGGATGCATGTGGAGTTAAATGTTGTATTCCCACGTCGCCATTGGCTCGGATTTGCCAAGGTTAAAAATATATACAATATATATCTCTGGGCGAATCTCTAGCCCCTGTCCAAGAACCCTAGTGAATCAAAAAAAGAAATCTAAATTCACTAATTCTTACTAAATATGTGGCGTATCTTTTGCAATACAAGATACATAGCCACGAAAAGGAAAAATTGTGTCGCGCACATGAAATATGGCCGACGAAAAGAAAATTAAAAAAAAATTTCCACCTACCTTTTATAAAGGGTAAATCCTGACAAATATTTGTCGCAAATTGCTATTAGCAATTTATAAAATCATTTAAATGATTATTTAATATAATATAACAAACACACGCGAGCAAATTGTAATTGAAAAATATTTAATTTCTGCTGCATGTAAAAATACTTTTTTTCTTAGAGCGAATTTTTTTTTAAACGTTTGCCACAAACGAGGGTTGAAAAGATAATGACAGAGATACAGACAAGTTCTTTAGGCCACGCCTCTGTCTGGTTTTCTATGGAAAGAATTTACCGCGTTCTTATAGTTAACAATAGGGTTTGCGTTCGTGTTTTGTTAACATTATGAAGTGCGTTTAGTGTGTGGTAGCAAAATAAAGCTACTTCACACTGACATATATTCTTGAAGTAAAACATGTCAAATGACGAAATTTAAAGCGATCTGTCACTTTATTTTGATGCTATAATGTATATTATAGATTATTAAATGATTTAGTGTCATCTTTTTGTCAATATATGAATATTTTTGTACACGTCACATTTTGACTTCTGACATATTTTCTGCTAGATATTTGTTCAAAACTGTCACATTTGACTACTACCTCAGTTATTATTGTGGGTATGACGTAAATTCGTGTTTTTGAGTTAATTGACAGTAAAATACTGTTATACTCGTCTGACAATCTCAAAATCGTACTGAGTTCTGATCAGCAGTTGTCAAAACTGAACCAAAAATGGTTCTAACAGTTGACTACAATTTAATTCACATTATTTGTGCTTTCAATCTGTCAACTGACATTACCTGTCAAAATTAAAATTGTACGTCAATTTTAGTCAAACTGACCCTAAATGCGTATTTGTTCGGAACGGGTTTTCACTTATGCATTGGACATACATTTTATTCTTCTTCCAGTGAATTTCCAGAAGAAAACAGAAGATGCGTAGGAAAGAGATGGAAAGAAGCGTCTAATTGTACGAATAGTGACCACAAAAGCAAAACGAAAATGCCGGAAGTGTCTGGCAGCCATAATCCTATTGTGCAACCTCATGTAGCAATAGAATTTTCTAGAATGAGTGCGTCTGAGCTCGGAACGAATATTTTCCTCTTAGGATTTTTCATTATGGGCAGAGTTCGACCATACGAACACTGTGTTCGGGATTTGTGTCAAATACTTCCTAAATTCTGTACTCTAGTGGTGAAATTGAGAAATAAAGGATATTTCGAAAATTTTTGAAATTTCCCGATTTTTGAATGGAAATGTCACTAGGTAGAAAGACATATGAAGTTACTCGAAATTACCGCAAGGTGTCACCTGTAGTTGCGGTGACAAAGTTTTCCCTACACGCCTTTGGTATGAATATGAGTAAATATTTCTAATGTCAGAGAAACTACCAGGAAAGTGGGTATCTAGTAGTAGATTGAGTGATTCCTCGCTAGATGTCGTCCAGGAGCCATCTGGTTTTTTCATAAAACTTGGTACTACTGGATTTGTTGAGAGAACTTTTCTAAGCCTTGATGCTTCAGAGACTTCTTCTATTTTACCACAAACATTTCTCCAAGACATTCTTTTTTATTTCCTAAGTTCCTTTTTGTATATTTGAAGGGAATTTTTTGTTTCTTGAGCTTTTGACTTTGTTGAACAATGTTCGACTGTTTTTCCTAAGCGGTTCTAGTTATGCATTCCACCAGTGTGGCTTCTTCTTGCCTCTTATTTTAATAAGAAGACAACATTCTGCCAGAGCATTGTTAAGGGCCAATGTGAGGTCATTAACCTTTTGCTAAGCTCTTGGGTGCTACAGGGGGGTATTGAGAGATTACTGTCTATGAGATTTTTAAGTGTATCTCTGTACCTTAGCCAGTTTCTATGGTTTCTAAAGACTACCTGTCAGGGGAGATTCTCATCAAATTTGTATTGGATGTAACGGTGGTCAGAGAACGAATGGTCAGTCAGTGAATGGTCAGTGGAAGGTGTCATTCCATGCCTTGATAATTCCATAAATGAAATCGGAGACGAGAGTAATGTCAAGTACCTACTTCTCGTCTGGTTTAAGTAATTAATGCAGGTTTGTTACCTATATTACTTACAATAAGGTCAGTACTTAAGATGAAATCAAAAAGTGACTCACCTCTACTGTTTATATCGGAACTACCCCAGACCATGTGATGGGCATTGACATCACTTCCAATAATAAGGGCAGTGTGTGTGGACTCAGCTTCTCTGATCAACTTATCTAGGTTATCACCAGGAATAGGTTAGTCGTGAGCAAGATATGCCGATACCAGCCAGTAAAACTCTTTGGCCGTCTCCAATCTTATGGCAGTTGTATCTTAGTCGCTGAAATTAGGCAGTAAAAACACTTTAATGTTACTTTTCACACTAATGCATGACCTCACGTTACTAACTGCCCGCCAAAAGTGAGAGGGGTCAGCGCTTTATACGTAGACGTAGAGGATGGTGATTCAGAGACATCGTCAACCTCCTCATCCATGGAAGGAAAGGTGATCCTTACAGCCTCCTTTGAAAAGTTGACCCAGTGATTTCCGTGGATTAAATAAAGTTGACCCACGGATAAAGAATTTAAAAACGAGGTTCACTACTGAACCACCATTGTACAACTGGTACTTAAGGGCCAGTTGTACGATCGTGGTTCTTCATCGGATCAGAATTTAAAAACGCCTTACCTCGGTTCGTGTTTGCATAATTAATGTTAAGACGGCGGTTCAAGAGTGGTTCAAAAGTTAACCCACCGATTTCGGTGGATTAAATAAAGTTTGTATTTACATTCATCAAAATAAATGCATTCACTTGCATTTCTTTTACTTTTTTCGAAAAAAAGATATGTAAAATCAAGTACACAAGAGAAATACACAAGAAATGCTTGACAGCAAAAGTCACTTCAACACCTATTTCGTTTCCTCAACTGGCCCCAGCCAAATACCAAGATCGACTTCAAGGTGACTTCAGGGCGTCCCCAAGTTTAAAAAAACAGAGAATTTTCTCTTGAGGGCGAGTGGAGATATTGTAACGAAGTGCCCCACCGGCCGCTTCGTCACAATTATTCACACACCCGCACACCCACCACACCACATTGCACCCACGATGTCCAATCAATGAACCAGTCATCTGATCAATCTGAAAAAGGCAATAAACCAAGTACCAAGCGAACTCGATCTATCCACTAGAATCCACACACACCCACCGCGCCGCATACCATCCACAGTCCACTGCAGTCATTGAATAAAAGACACACCCACCGCGTCAGTCCACCGCAGTCATCCAATCGATCGTAGAATCGAATATGCACACACCCCGCACCATTCATACCATGCACCAGCGGCCCAATCGATGGACTAAAGGTTATCATATATCAAATTGCAATGCACATATTTGGTTATTTACCGTTTCCTACGCCCACCGCACCGTGTTGCCACCACGCAAATTATTATTAAGAGAATTATAATTTGCTAAGCATATGGATGGTATACCCCCTATTCTTCTGAAGAAGTGTTCTTCATCTTTGGCAAAACCACTGCGTAAGCTTTTCCATCGCTCCTATCGTTCAGGAATCTTTCCTAGTAGATGGAAAACAGCATTTGTCCAGCCCGTCCCAAAAAAAGGTGATTCCTCCTCCCCCTCCTCCTACCGACCAATTGCACTTACGTCCCTTCTTTCCAAGGTCATGGAAACGCTGATAAATCGTCAGCTCAAGAAATATCTCGAAGATCGGGAGCTTTTAAATGACCGGCAATACGGCTTTCGCAGCAATCGTTCCACTGGTGATCTGATGGCATATCTCACCGAACAGTGGAACAAATCTGTGCATCGCTTTGGCGAAAGCAAGATTATTGCGCTTGATATTTCAAAGGCATTTGATAGAGTTTGGCATGAAGCTCTTTTATCGAAAATGCGTGCATTTGGTATCGATGATACTCTTATTCGTTGGATTAGAAGCTATCTTCTGGACCGTTCAATACAAGTTGTATTAGACGGTTTCAAGTCTGATCTCCACAAAATAAATGCTGGTGTGCCCCAGGGCTCCGTTCTGTCTCCGACTCTCTTTCTCATTTTTATAAATGATCTCTTGTCTGTGACTTCTAATCCATTAAATTGTTTTGCTGACGACTCAACCCTCAGCTTTTCATATACGTTTGATAATTCACGGCCTTCGCCTTCGAACGTGTTATTACAACGAAATCGTATGATAAGCTCGTTAAACTCCGATTTAAACAGCATTGTGAATTGGGGTACTAGAAATCGTGTGGAGTTTAATGCGTCGAAAACTCAATGCTGTCTTTTGTCGTTGAAGCTAAACATACCCCCTATGCCATTATCCATGAATGGTACTTGCATCGAGGAGGCCGAAAAGCTATCAGTACTCGGTATGTGTATCAGTGACAATCTTCGTTGGAATGATCATATACTTGAGATTGCCAAGAATGCTGCAAGATGCTTAGGCTTTCTTAATAGATGCAAGAAGTTTTTCACCCCTTCTGATCTGGCTACAATTTACAAAGCGTTTATACGCCCTAAACTCGAGTATAACTCCCATCTCTGGGCAGGTGCTTCTCAAACTTTTCTTCACCTGCTCGACAGAGTTCAGAAAAAAGCGTTAAAATTGATAGGAGAGAGAAGCATTATGGAAACATTTCCGTCACTTGAACATCGTCGAAATGTCTCATGTCTTTCCTTATTTTACAGATTCTTTTACAAAAAATGCTCACTCGAGGTAGCCAGTTGCGTTCCACCCCTTAAACATTTCCCCCGTAATACTCGTCTTGCTAGGAACACTCATCAGTTTACACTTGAGCCCAATTTCGGACGTACCGTGAAATATAGAGATTCTTTCTTTAGCCGTACAACACGAATGTGGAATGGATTGCCTGGCACAATTTTTCCTTGCCATTTTGATCTTCAAACATTCAAGATCAATGTTCATCGACACCTCCTTTCCCTCCCTTCCTAACTTCCTATCGCTCGCGCTGTGACTTATCATTAAAAGGGCTATAACAAACCCCTTGAGCGCGTGTGCATTATAAAAAAAAAAAAAATAAAGCTAAGTGTACACGATTGCCAGGTCTGACAATCATTGTCAGATCTGCAAACGTCTAACAATGTGTGAAAATGAGCTGACAATGAGCTGAAAATTGAATTTGTGTGTACACGGTTTGCAGAAATCTACAAATGTCTGCAAATCTTTTGCCAAATATTTGGCTGACAATGTCGACAAACTAATTTGGCCAAAAAGCTGGCAATAGATTTGCAAACATTTGTAGATTTTCTGCCAAATTAATTTTGGATTTGCAAATTCATTTTCTGCAAATGTCTGCCAATGAATAAATTTGCAAATGTTCCTTAAACTGCACATGCAAATTTGTTCATTGCCAGACATTTGCAGAAACGTCAGAAAATGAAAAAAATTTGGTGATCTCCCAATGAATTTTGTGTACACACGATTGCCACATCTGCAAATTAATTTGTCTTCAAAATGATTGATGAACAAATTTTTCTGCAAATTAATTTGGTGTGTGCACGGTTGTCAGCTTGCGTGTACATGATTGCCAGATATCTACAAATTAATCAAGTACTACATGAAATTCATAAGAAAGATCGTTACGTCCGAAGTGCAACGTGTTAATACATGTGCCTTTGGATTTTCGGTCTCCAGATATACCTATGATGGTGGTGATATTTTGCTTGTCTATTGAAGTGCTTCCCTCGATTACAGAGCTTTTGACTACGCAGATAGATGCACCTGTGTCTAGTAAGCATCGTACGGGTTTGTCATTATTAATTAATATTTGTACATAAATGCCGTTTTCTATCCCCGCTGTGTATATTGCGTTTGGTAGGGACTCTATAGGCTTCCCTCCGACGGGTCGGCTGTCCCCTCGGTGTGTTGTTCGTTTCCCAATGCCCTTAAGCTGGGGTAGTTTATTCGCAGTCCATTTTCCCTGTTATAACGGGGTTGGTAATTCGTTTGACAGTTGTTGTGTGGTGCATTGGTTCTAGTGGGTAAATTGGCTTGAGGTTGATGGCCCTGTTGGCTGTAATCCATTTGGTTACCTTGTCTATAGTTATTATTTTGACGGTTTTGGTATCCTGAGCGGTTATATGTATTAAATTGGTTATTTTGGGAGCCTGCTCTGTACTGGGTTCGTGGATTATTTTGGATGTGTTGTTAACCCATTCTGTGATTATGGTTTGGATTAAAGTTATAATTTTGGTAGCTTGGTTGGTAATTATTATTGGCATGTCTGTCGCCTCTGATTTCTCGACCTCTAGAGTTCGATCCTCTTGCTTGGTATCCTCTGAAGTTTTGTTGCCGTTCTCCGAAATATTTGAAGGTCTTCGGTTGGGTTGACCCTTGATCGATTTCTAGTAAATGCTGGGAAGCGGTTTTTAAAGTCGTGTGTCGTGCGCTGTCTAGTACCAGTTTAAATCGATCGTTCACTCCTCGCTTTAGGAATGCTAGTCCTCTACGATAGTTAGCAGTGGTCAGGGTTGCTCTGGTTTCTTCACCGTGGCATGCGACTTCTAATTCAGTAATCCGATTAACTAGCGTTTCTATTTCCGTTATGAATTCTCGGGCAGGTCGGTTGCCTTGAGTCGCTCGGCTCAGTCGTGACTGAATTTGTTCGATGGTGTCTTTTGGACCGTATTTCTCGAGCAAGCTTTTCTTTAACTCAGTGAAGTCCTTGGGACTGGTATTTCCCAGTTCAGTCAGTGCCTTTCCTTGGATTTTACATTTTAGCACGAATTTAATTAGGGTACCTTTGGCTGTAGTCGTTAGTGTGTCATAATAGAATTCAATGCTGTTAAGGAAATCTCTTAGGCTCTCAGATCGGGTGTTCTCCTCAAATGACAGAGTGGGCAGCTTTTGAGCTGCACTGAAGCTGAATTCTTCGCCACTCATCGTGTCTGTTTTAGATAATATTTGGGATTTTTGCTTTTCTTCTATGTGCTCTTCAAGGTCAGAAGACACGCTTCTTATGTTGCGGTTGACTATGTCCTCAGAATCGTTCTTATATCTGTTGGCTTCGGCACCAAGTCGTTTCAATGCGATGCGTTCCAACTCAGATATTATTATTTTGGTCAACTTCTTCAAAGAGATTCGAGAAAGCTTCGAAAAGATTACCGATTTGCTGAACGATTTGGCGCTTTTTTAAGGTTGACGTAAATTTGGTTAAGTTGGCCCAAGACTAGTTCTAGCTTGGCAAAACTCATTGGACTTTTGGACTATAGAAAAAAAAGAAACCCGAATTTGTGGGAGAGAGAGCCGTTAGCAACGAAGAAGAAACAATTTTTTTTTTAATGAGTCGTTCGAGTATTTTTTTTTTTTTTTATTTAACTACAAGACATTATTTTTTTTTTATAAATTGAAAATTATTATAAATATATTTTTTTTTTATAAAACATACAGAACAAAAAAAAGATGGCCAATAAGGTTTTATACCTTGGCGTTTCATTTTTCCAAGTGCTCTACCACGTCCGAGATGAGCTTCCTTCGGAAGTGTTGTAGCCCCAGATATATTAGACCCACTAATACGGCGGTTATAAACATTAACCCCAGTATGATTGCGGTGTGGTCGGGTTGGCTCTGTCCTAAGTTGGCGGCGTTAAGGATTTGGGGGCCGGTGTTAATTACTTCCGATTTACTCTCTTTGCCCCTCATGCCGGGCTAGGCGGTCCGTGATGTTGTTGAAGAGGTCGTGAAACTGTGCCTCTTCTCGTTTCTTGGCTGCTTTCTTGGAGCTCCGGTCCTCTCTCAGCGTCTTCCGGATAACCCTGATTTCTTTGCGGTACTTGTACAGGTCGTCGGAGCTAGTACCGGGTATATTAGCGAGGCGGTGTATCTCTCGTATTTGGGCCTTTAACGTGGCCGTTCTTCCTCTTCTTTTTGATGGAGGCACAGGGGGAACGATGGTAGTCAAAACGGCTTCTTGTCGTCTTAACTGCCGTTTATTGTATTCCTCTATTGTGAGGCGCTTAGGTCCTTGCACCTCTTCTTGGATTACCGTGGCGGGTTTTATTCCTGAATTTTTCAGAATTCTTTCTGCCTCAGCGATGTAGCTGGCAGCTAAGTCCAGAGCTTCTTGTTGCGCTCCTGGCAAGATCGCCATGCAAAGATCTCGTTTCTTGGATCTTGTCTTTAGTTTTTATTTAACTACGAAGAGCTCAAACTCAAAACCTTGGCGGTTACGCCGTCATTTGCCTCTATAAGCGCGAACGCTAAATAATAGAGCGAGTAGAGAATGACAGATTATTCTAATCTAAGCGAGTTGCTCTTGGAAAATCAAACACACTGGTTGGCTATTGAGGAAAGACAACATTTATTTTGGATTTTCATCCCTCTTTTATACAAAATTTGTCTTCAATTTCCATTCAAACTTTGTTTCGATTTCCACGGCCTTCGATAATTGAAGTCCAATCACTTCGCACCTTGAACTATGATATCGCCATATCAGCATTATAATTTACTGCCTAAACATTCAAATGTATCTCATATAATTTTGTCAACGAGGGCCATGCAGTAACATGAACCCTTAATATTTTCGTTCGTTGTTTGTCGCTTGCATTCGGTCATTCGCTTCATAGTATGGCATGCACATGAAAGTGTCTCATGTATCTAAGGCAATGCACTTGAAGAATATTTCTATGAATGCTTATCTTATTGTATGAATGGGCGACGTATTTTTATGGATACAAATGAAATAGTTTAGGTTGCTATGACGTAGCAAGCAAAGGGAGATATGGCGCCAGGCGTGTGCTGTGAGGTTTCAATTATCGGAGCTCGGGACGATAAATGATCACTGGTGCGATCCCTTCACAATATCCATATATATTAAACGATGTTCTAAATGCCATACAATGAAATCAAGCCCAGAAACGAAAATGCCCATGGTGTTGACATATACTTGCCCAACTCAATTTGACAAGGTTTATCTAGACATAGTAGGACCTCTACGAGACTCATACATGGGAAATAAATACATACTAACATTCCAGGACAACTTGACAAAATTCGTAGATTTCTACGCACTACTAAATCAAGAGGCAGAAACAGTCGCCCACGTATTTTACGAACAGATAATTACCAGGTACAGAATACCAAAACAATTAGTTACTGACCAAGGAACAAACTTTCTGAGTAAATTATTCAAACAAGTTTGCAAATTGTTGAAAATAGAAAAATTACAGACTAGCATATCACCCTCAATCAAACGGTGCTTTAGAAAGAGCACACCGACCCTTAGTAGAGTACCTGATGACCATTTGTGATGATAACCCCAATCTAAGGACCACGTTGTAGATGAAATACTTTTTAAAAATGAACATTGCCAACACAAGTTAGCAGAAATATGAAATGGCCATATACTATCGTTGAGATCCCCAACGAAACAAACAGCGTAATGCAAATACAGAAAAAACATGTAACTATACACAATAACCGTTTAAAACGTTATTACGACTCATAACATAAACTTATAATTACGAAGACCAATTGCCAATTGCTGAATATCCTCAACTAATAAACAATAACAACACAGATGCTTCGAGACATGGACGTTGAAAACTTCACAAAAGACAATGATATCTTTGTCTATGACCTCCTGTTCATCCCGATAGAAATAGTGGGAATGCACTGGAGTCTAATAGTAGTTAACAACAAAGCAAGGACGATAAAAAACTACAATGGGCTCGGCGTATCCGGATCAGAAGCTCTATCGGCCGTAGAAAGGTTACTGAACAAAGAGTTGAGGAGAACACGCAAAACCATCAAAACACCGATCTACCATCTAAGAACCGTCATCATACCCCTGCATTTAATGGGTTTGGATAAGGGTGAAGTGACGTGTATGGTTGCGAGCCACATTGCCAAACGTATAAACCTACTAAAAAGTGCACAGGAGATGGAAGACTTCTCAAATAAACCACATATGGAACTAAAAATGTATCCAGGCTTCCTTTACATCCCAATCATAGCAAAAAAAAAAATAAATACATACATAGTATGACTAAGATTCTTTTCTGTTCTAAGGTTTCGCCTACGGCCGTGACTACTCCGATCACCTCCCAAACACCTCAAAGGATTTCCCTGGAGGAATACAGGGCACGACAACTGTCAACCCTCGCCGACGCCCTAAGAAAGGATCCGACAGCTGGACCGCGGCCTACCAGGTGGGATCAACCACCAAAGAAGAATTCTCCACAAACAGTCCAAGAGGTACCCCAGATAAAGGATACGGTGACAACGCCATTCGGAGGACATACCCCTAGTCGACACCGCAGCAGAAGAAAGAACTACTCGCCCAAGCCAAGGACGTAAAGCGTCGGGAGTACTCGGTCCGTCACAAGCGGAAGAGCAAGGAGGCCGACAAGGCGGCGAAACCTGCGAAGGTTACAGCGGATTCCTATTGGGTATAAACTAAGATTTATAAAGAAAAATAAAGATTCTAGGGTCCGCCAAATAACTTTTTTTTTGAAAATGCTTAAAAAAAACTACTGAATATTTTCTCAAATTTCCTTTTTTATTTGAAAGTACAATCCTTCCGGTTAATAATGGAAAATAATTTCATTCAAATGGCTGCCTCGGCTGGCCATGCAGTAGCCTACACGATCGGTACAGTTTTTAAACACATTATCGTTCAACATAGCCGGATAACGATCGCCATTGACTGTAACGGCCTTTCCTTGCTCATTTTCGAAGACAAATGGCCCAATTATGCCTCTAGACCAAAATCCGCACCAAACTGTGACTCGTTTTGGGTGTATCGGCTTTTCAATGTATGCGTGTGCGGGTTTTCTGTGCCCCAAATGCGACAATTTTGCTTGTTTACATACCCGCCAAGATCAAAATGATCTTCATCTGAAAATTTCCCAGCGTTGTTCAAGCGTACACACAACCATATTCGTTCAGCGGAAGAATAAAACTAATTATCTGTCAAATCAGACATGAGCTAAGTGTTACCATTCACGAAATAAGCACAGTTGAAAAATAAAACGTTAGATGGCGGACCAGTTAGTAAACAAAAATATACTCTCGGTATCATTTTTTGTTAGGTGCTTATTCAAGTTAGGTGCTAATTCAAGTAAGGTGCTCATACATGGTCAAACAACTACAGAACATTGCGTAAATGTATATCAATCAGACGTTCCAAGGTTTTCAGAAGGAATGATGATAGGCTTATGGGTCTTAGATCTTTGGGGTTGGTTTAAGAGCTTTTACCCGCCTTTGGTATGAATATGAGTAAATATTTCTAATGTCAGAGAAACTACCAGGAAAGTTGGTACCTAGTAGTAGATGTAGGGAAAACATTTTTATCTACGTCACCAAGAATCCAAATATACTTAAAAATCTGTCTTATCATACGTCACAAGTACCAATCCAAATGCCATCGACATAATAAAGCAATTAAAGTGACATATCCCAATTCCATCTTTACGCATGGAAATCAACCAACTTGATAGTTTTCACGTCATCGATAGCAACACATTTATTCCTATACGGACATCCAATAATTTCCTATTTATTTGCAGATATCAGACTGCGCCACAATTTGTGCCCGGTGCACCTATTACGTCAACAAGATAGCCATTCACATTAAACCGATTTTTCATCAAAATACAATAGCTACAAACTTGTCATGTAAAACCACATCATATTTTCATTTATTATAGCACTTCACGTGCAAAACACATCGAAATTCGACAATAATTTGTCAACCATAAGTCACTCCATCTATTGGCAAACAAGAACAAAGTATAATTTGATCCCTCATTCGGACCAACCTTCTAAATATTTATGCCATGAAAAGGAAATTTAGCAGGAAAAATCTAGAAGGGGATATTTTTTGGGAACTTAGACAGGAAATTGGGCAACCTCGCATTTCCTACCACAAAAACTCGTTCATTTTATCATCAACCACAGAAGTGGAAAAATCAAGAAACCTGAAAAGAAAAATAGAAATTAAAGTGTGAATCTGAAAAGTTAAAACACAAAAAAGGTGTTAGTTGATTAAATAAAAGCAAAGTAAATAAATTTTAAATAAATGTAAGTAAAAATATATAGAATAAATGACAGAATTAGTGGGATTAAGACAAATAAAAATTAATAGTGAAATGCAGTGGATTTGCTGGAAAGAATAAAACGAGATTTGAGGTTAGCAGACAGGAATACTGAGAACTGAAAAGAAGAATCTGAATTTAATGAGAAATCCGTCATTTGAAGCATGTTTTATGCTGCGACAAGAAATTTTATAAAATGTGAGTAAACTTTTTTTTTACATTTTTTTTTTGTGCGTGCATACAATTTTCATGGAATCATATGGCGAGACAAAGCCACGCTCGAATTCCACCCATTCGTAAAAATCCAATTCGTATCCATGCGATACACAAATCTAGATACAAGAAGTAAAGCAAAATCTCCAAATTTTTGTTTCTTTTGTGCAGCATGTGGCCGAGACCAACGCCGCCTCGCACAAGTAGGAGATTGCATCACATGTCTAGCCACGCGGAAGACAATCCATGTAAGCCAATTTAAGCTGCGACGTCATATGTGAGAATATACGTATAGACGCAGGAAAAGAAAAAGCAACCAGAAAGAAGCAGAAAGACCCTACGAGCGCGAGACGGCGCCGATTTTATTTTATTTTTTTTATATATTCAATTTATATATATATTCCATTTATATTCTATTCTTATATTTCTATCTTATTCGATTACATCGTATTCTTAAATTAAATTGACTCGTCATCGTCATAGTATCCTTGTGTTCCATCATCGCAAACAACTACATATATATGTAGAAATACTGAATCAGAATACGGTTGTAACAACCTCTCAACACATAGATATAGTATTTCAGTAAGATTTGTGCTAACTAAGAATAGATTTCTCTCGTGCTAGTCAAATAATCAGCACCCAAAGATACAGCATCCACGATCAAAGTGTGTGAACTCACGTGTCTGAACGTTCCAAGGTCAGTCGACCGGAGAACCATCATATCGTGCGGCAATCTGTCAATCAAACCACATGCGGTGATAGAACCGCATGGTAATCCAATTCTCGGTTGTAAAACACAACGTAATTGGCAAGTCAACGCTACGAAGGTTCTACCCAAGGACCCACCGAATACGGCTACGGCTAAGAAAAATCATTAGTGTGGAAAGACAAGTCTTTTCACACGGTGACGACAGCGGAATAACTACATCACAGAACGTTTTCGAGATCCAGCTTTTCTTATGACAGAACATCAAGTATTTATGCTTAAGGATATCTCTTCAAGATTATCCAGCGCATTTTTCTTTTATTAAAATTAACTTCATTCAAATTATAGTAGAAATTAGAACCATTCCACTTTTTGCGAATATTTCGCCCTAATTCAGATGTTTAAGCCCAAAACTAATATGAACATCTTTGCTACACCCCCTTCCAGGTTTACATTTAATTGTCAAGAAGAGACACTATAATCTCGCAAGTGATTATGATCGTGGTTAGCATCAAGAATGAGATGAAATGAAATCCCTTTGTGTGTAATTGTGATAAGAAGATAAACTCCTATACCCCCCCCCTCTCAGCTCAATCAAGAAGAGTCATCGTTAATATTTAACATACTTTCAATCCGTCAATATTTTTGATATCATTCAAATAGCCTCATATCAACGGCACTCCCGAGTACGTCCCAGGAGGGTGCAGTCATCATTGTGAACAATCAACAAATATATAACGAACATCAACATAATAATTAACATCTATAAATTGAACCGTGACACAAGCGTCACACATCATTATCCTGGAAACAGTGCACTGCCTCCGATGGATATACATGGTGAGTCAGACAAGTTCTATGATATTTAATTTTTGAAACATATTGAATAATATTGAACATATTGATTTGAAATTGAAAGTATAAACGCATATTAAATATAAAGAGTACGTAGTGAACGAATTGTGAACTATTTACTCTTGCCAAAAGAAATTCTGATACATTTCCTTTCTTTTGAAGAACAAATTTCAATACGAGCTAATATTCCTACCCCCCCTTGTTTTCATTAGTATTGTCTTTTAATATAGTGTTCTGTCCCATTTACTTTTCATTAAAGATCGAATGAATGAAATATTAAAGCCACCAGATCACATAATAGATACGTAAATAGAATCCCGCTTCAGAAATACGGATTCAGATTTGTGATCAGATCTATGAAATGAAATTTAACTCAACAATAAAAGAAGATAGACGTTGATGATTCTACGAAATTAATTCATCATTTTGTGGCAACTGAACATCTTTGATAGGTGTCTTAACTACCGATAGGTATCTTTATATTATTTAGGATTTTCTTAGAACTAAGGATTTTAGTTTGTTAAGGATTTTAGATACGTAAGAATTCATTTAGAACATAATTTTTGGTAAATTTAGATTTAAGACCTTTTTATATGAATAAAATTTATAGAATTTCTTTTATAACGTTAATCAGCAATTCTTTTCATTGAGTAGTATTGACATTCATATTTGAATTTCTTGATGATTCATATAATGAAACTTTTTGATAAAATTTTCAGGATTATAAATATGCATCTTTAAGTTACAGGTTCGGTGGGGATTGGATTGGACATCTCCCCTCTCTCTCTTGTCGGTCTATAGTAGGATGGGTCAGTTGTTTATCAAGTTTAGATATAGTTTTTGAGTGAATGTGTTGAAATGTTGTTTGATATGAACCAAGAAGTTGAAGTATGATTTTCGTGTGAATGATTTATAGAGTAATATTTTGGAGGTTGGCTTAGGGATTAGATTTAGTTTAGAGGTATAGTTTTAGGATGAAGTGATGTTCTTTTGAACTTTACTTTTATTATGTTTAGGGGTTCCATTGACAATTATTACAAGCACTGATTGGAACCAAGGATTATTGGTGTTGGTTAACAACAACAATAATATTGGGAGGGTTATGAGTGCTGGGGTGTCGTTAACATCTTGAGACACCCCCATACAATTACAAGCCGCCGACACACATCGCTGAAACCAACTGGATCCATTGCGAGCGATGTTGTGCAAGTCCATGGTGGATGCTACCATCTACATCCATCTATAAGAAGAAGCTACGAAGTTTATCAAGGTTTGTGGTACAAATTGTTTTAGTAGGGTTTGCTATCTCTATGTTTCGGTGCAATATAAAGTAGAGAGTCGAAGATATTCATCACGAAAACTGCCGTAGCATCCTGTGTTTTGGTAGGCGTCTGACGCGTAGGTTAGGTTTTTTTTGTAGAACGGGCCCCCATAAATAATTCAAACAATACAAGTGAACAACAACATAACTTGAAGGTCTGCAGATAATGAAAAAAAACACATGTAACCAGCTGACACAAGATTGCAAGAACCCCACCCCATATGCTCCTGGGTGAACCAGAGCCACATGGTGCAGGCCGTCGCATGTCTTGGTGGACAGCACCCTTAGTCTGCGCCGATTTAACTATAATCCATCCAGAGAAGCCACTCTTGTGTGGATGATCGTTGATAGGTTAGTGTCTGAGGTTAAAACGCACTGTTAGGGATGAAGATCGGAAGAGGAAGGGTACAGGATAGAGTATTACTGATGTTGAGTCTACCGGAAGGGTAGGTACAGGGGTCGCAGGCCTTTGCTAATGGAATTTCGAAGACAGTAAATTCAGTCCGACTCTTCCCTTCTGAACGAGGACCGATCATGGTGTTAGTCACCCATCACACAGTTCTGAGACAGAGAGTTGAGGAAGCCCAAGGTAATAGTGTAACTTATAATTCTATTTATAGTAATTTAGTAAAGTCGAGGTAATAGAAGGTGTTTCAGTGAACTATTTAGGGGGCAAAAGAATTCTTCTATCAGGGTGTGTGGGTTGGGAGACATCAAGGTTGATTGAAGGCAAACAATGTCACCTACGTTTGACCAATCCTTTGCTGATGATGGAGATGTGCATGAGTGCTGAACTATAGGGAACCACCCATAGAGAAGTGTGGTTGCAGATTCCATCTGAAGCGTTTCTGTGTGCGTTGAATGTTGTTCGAATATATGGATAGTTGATGTTTGTGCAATGGAATTTTCATCTTTCTATTACGTTCTGTATGATGATCTTTTATCTCTTTGTTACAGAAATAATAATCTATTCTAATGTATTATTCGTAACAATATTTTTGTTACAGAATGGCGCCCAACGTGGGGCCCTAAGAAACGAACCTATTGATCCTATTTTTTTTATTTTAATATCTTTGTACATTTAGCGAACCTCAAACATTCTGGTGTTTGAGAATTTTCTTTCTCATGTAATTTTTTTTTTTAGTTCGATTCTCTAACGAAGTCATTTCGTTAGGAGGGCCAACATCTAGGGTTGGTCAGTGGATTCTACTTGTCCGGAGGGTTGGTGGACAGGTCCCCGACTCTCGTCCGTTGCGATAGGTCCACTTCCAAGTCTTTCCTCCTGCGAGATTTGAGTTTGTCTAGTGTCGTTGTCCAGATTGGACGTTGAAGTGTCCAATCGTCTGTTGCGAAGGCATTGACAATTTGATGAAGTATTAACGGAATAAAGTCTTTTCGAGAGTTACAGTTAGTAGACTCTTCGACCGGTGGTGGGTGATCTCATTCCCTACGCACGTCTGCTGCGAAAGCTACGACCTGATCTCTTGAATACTTTACACTCTTTAGTGATTTTTCAACTCTGATATTTATTTTGAAACACATACAGGCCGAAACCTTTAGTTATTTTAGGTTAGTTAGTTTTGTAGGAGCGATTCTTTTAGGATTAGGATCCCTTATGAAACGTCGACCGGTGGTTAATGAACAAGTTCTTGACGCACGTCTGCAGCGACGTAATAAGATTCCTAACTCTGGGAAGAACTCCTTTGAAATTTCAGTAAAATCAATTAACTTTTATTGAACACGTAGTGAGGACCACATACACTAATTTTTTTTAACCCGAAGTTTGTCGCGAGGAGCGAGACTTCCGATTTCCTTATAGGCCAAGAGGGGGAACCAATTCAATCCCCGAACCTTTATGATTTATGATTTAGTATTTTCTAGTATTTTTGAAATTTAGTATTTTCCAGTTTTTTTTTTGATTAAGTATTTTTCTAGTATTTTTGATTAAGTAGTTTTCTAGTATTTTTGCGATATTGATTATAGTATTTTTTTTTTGAGATTTGGTATTTTTATAGTTTATAGTTAGACAGTCGGCTGATGAGTCAAGTGCTTACCGGATTGTCATAGTTTAGTAATTTTGAGATTTAGTTTTTTTGATATAGGCGATTGGCAGATAGTCAGGTGCTATACGGATTGCGGTATATCAGGTTTTGAGACCATTTTAGTTTTTGATTTGGACGATCGGCAGGTAGTCAGGTGCTAATCGGATTGTCGCATTTCAGGACACGATTGGCTGGCAAATTCTGCGTGTTTGTCGGGTCGTGGGTTTAGATTTGAGTATAGTTTATTGAGATTTAGTTTTTTTTTGAGATTCTTATTTTTGAGATTTAGTGATTCTCTTGAAACTATTTTTGAGTATTAAGATTTATAGAATATAAGCATTACTATTTCCTTTAAGTATCTTTAGTATTAAGGCTTTTAGCTTATTAAGATTTCGTCTAGCATTAAGTTTTTTTCAATCTTATAATATTTTTGAAAACTATCATATGAAAAGCTACCACAGAATATAACCTGTTGTAATAATTTTCATAACCTTTTTGAACATTTTTTTGAAAATTTTTGATAATTTTTGAAAATTCCTTTTTTGATTAAAAATTTTTTTTACATTGATAAACAATTTGTTACGGTAAATTTTACCGCAACAAAAACTTCCCTTCGGTCGTTCTTTTTCCCTTTTCTTTTCTCGTTGTGGCTGCAAAATATTGGCGAAGTTGAGGGCAACCATGGTCTCATCAACCAGTGGTGTACCTAGCCTTATTTTGCAAAAGCAACAAAAGCAGGTGTTCGAGTACGACGTGATAAAACGAGAAGAGAGCCGGCGGATGAGCCGAAGAAGTAACGAGTCAGGTGGACTCTTACTTACATCAAACAACCAACAAAAACTAAACATCTTGCAATTGTCTTTTTATTTCAAAATTCTAATTAACGTAACGTAATTTTAACTTTTCTCTTAAAATAACGTAAATTTGTTTAATGTACAAAATGGGTTTTTAACGCGATTAGATTAGTTTTGTAGAATTTTGAAAATAGCTTTAAAGTAACGCTCCTCTCTGTATCTCCAAAAATAGTTTGTTAAATAATTCACGCTTCGAATCCCGTGCGATAGTAGTAGAGTAGTAGGAAAAAGCCTATTTGAGACTTCTCCTCAATTTTGTTTCTTATCAATTTTTCTCGAAAATAGTTTTAGTTGGAAAATAGTCTGAACTCGTCCATAATGTTTCGACAAGTTTTGGAAACACATCCAACAACTTGTCGAAACGTTGTTTGTGTGCGTGAGAGTAAAGTTTTGGCAAGTTTTGGAAACACATCCAACAACTTGTTGAAACCGTGTTTGTGTGCGTATGAGTATGTTTCGTTAGATCCCACCACGGTAGTTTTCTAGGAGAGCGTCATGCTTCCAGAAAGCCGTGACCGATGATCTCGAAACGAATGGTTGTGTTGTAGCGTTGTATGTATGAGTGAATGATTGGAATGGACGAGGGAAGAAAGTGGTTGTTAAAAATTAGCTTGGAAGGCACTCTTGTGAGAGCCTTAAAAGCGTAAACTAAATTTTTGGGAAAAAGAAAAAAATCGAGAAATTTTGAGGAGGAAAAGAATCGAGGAGGAGACATTTTTCTTTTTTTTGGATATTGGATTTTCTGATCGAGGATTTTTGAAAAGGAAAAAAAAAGGAATCGAGATTCGAGTCGTGAAAAGTTTTGAAGGAGATAGGAGAGAGAAGACAGACAGTAAACAAAGATAAGTAGTTTGTGTTTTATTAGGAATATAAATATATATTTGAAATTCTAAAATATATACTTATATTCAACGTGTGTACGAGTTTTCCACCTTACTTTCGGGACGCGCCTTAGTTTTTCTTAAAAACCCATTTTTTTGTTGATTTTATTTGCTTTTATTTTATTTAGCTTCAATAACTCGTTAAATTTTCTTTGAGCCAAACGGCCATATTAAAATTGTTCAAACCTTTTATTTGAAAAGACTTTTGGGTTTTAGTCCAGGGATCTTCTGTCCCATGGTTTCCCAAAACAATAAAATATTTACATTTTTCTTTAAACATAGCTCTTTCTTTTTATTCCATTTATTCGGTTCTTACTTTCTAATAATTAGTTTTGGAATTTTCTAATTCGGTTTTAGAAAAAAATTCCTGGCGCCTAACTTTTTTTGCACCCTACTGTGCAACCATATACTTTCTTCTTTTGATAAACTGTTTTGATTACGAAATCAATCAAGCTTATCAAAAGAAATACAAAATTCTTCCACCGAACCCACCCCAGCTGAGCAGCCGTGGTGACAGCTTCTTTAATCAAGCTGTATATTGCACTTTTTTTATTTCGCATTCTCTTTTCGCGTTATTCGTGTGTGGCCTATTGATAGGTATCATAATCATTAGTAAATTCGTGTCGTGTGTCGTCGTCAGTACGCGTTCAAATCTTGTTTTCTTTTTTAATTTTTTTTTTAATTGAATTGTTCGCGTAGTAATTTCGTTTACATAAATAATTTTAATTAAATAAATTCCCCTCCCCCTATCGGGTTCGTGGCGCGTAGAAAAAGTGTAATAAAGTGGCGCCCAACGTGGGGCCCAAAGTGGAAGAGTTTTTTTTTATTGTATTTATTGTGTTTTTTTTCTCATTCTCTTACCAATCTTTTGAGTGGAAATCTAATTGATTTTTTATTATTATTGGTGTAGTGTTTTTCGTGGCCAAACAAAGTGTTGGGGAAGGAGTAGGCGGAGCAGAATTGGAAATCCAGCAAGCAGCAAGAGGCAGTAAATGCAGCAAGGAGTTTTGGTGACATTTTTTTTTATTATTAGTGTTGTTAACTTGTTTTTTTATTCTGTGTTGTCTACTGTTTTTTTTTATTATTTCATACTTCTAAAATTCTTACTCTTGTGTTGTGGTATTTTTTTTAAGAAGACATTTTGCCTTGTTTTTTTTTTTTGTTAGTAGGTATTGTTTTTTTTTTTTCTTCTCGCGTGGGACAGAAATAGCTATCGTGAAATATTTTTGTGCGTGTTTTGAGAATCGAGTGGAACTAAATTGAGTTAATTAAAGTGATAGGTGATAGTTTTTTTTCTTATTCCTTTTTTCTCCCGTGAGATTTTTTTTATGTGTCATATATTTTGAGAACTGAGTGAAGAATATATTGAGTTTTTTTTGTGAGAATATTTTTTTTGGTTACTGAATTTAAGAACTCACGGTTGCCACCAACGTAAAAATATTTTTCTTGAAAATTTTAACAAAGTTGTTTTAAGTTACAAATTTTGAGTTTCTTGTTTTTTTTTACGAAATTTAGTGTAGTGAAAATTTTTTTATATAAATCGTTAAGGGTTGTTAAGTTTTTTTTTAAAATTTTTTTTAGTCATTTTTTAATTGTTGTTTTCGTGTGTGCTATTAATTAGTTTTTTTTGAGTAAAGATGAATATAGGAAGATTAGCACAGGACGAACTGGCCTATGAGATGAAGGTCAGGGGTTTGAAAGTAGGGTCGGTAGATGAGATGCGAAAGGCATTGAGGTCATCGAGGTTGCTCGTTAAGAGAAACTCGATGGAGGTTAGCATGGTGTACCCGTTCACCTATGAGGAGGATAAGGATGCTATAGAAGCTAAAATTGAGGAGATTAAGGGCCTTCTTAAGGTACCTCCGAAGAATCCAAAGTCTTCGGAGTACATTAAGATTGTAACAAAGATTGAGTGGTGTATAGGTAGGTTAGCTAGGACACCTTGTGAGGCAGACTTAATTAGTTTTTTTTGAGTTAAGATGAATATAGGAAGATTAGCACAGGACGAACTGGCCTATGAGATGAAGGTCAGGGGTTTGAAAGTAGGGTCGGTAGATGAGATGCGAAAGGCATTGAGGTCATCGAGGTTGCTCGTTAAGAGAAACTCGATGGAGGTTAGCATGGTGTACCCGTTCACCTATGAGGAGGATAAGGATGCTATAGAAGCTAAAATTGAGGAGATTAAGGGCCTTCTTAAGGTACCTCCGAAGAATCCAAAGTCTTCGGAGTACATTAAGATTGTAACAAAGATTGAGTGGTGTATAGGTAGGTTAGCTAGGACACCTTGTGAGGCAGACGACGAAGAAGATGCGATTAGCTCTCTTCGTAATAAAGTTTTGTGTTTATTAGGAGATCTCACTGGTGATAGTGAGAATAGTGATAGGGAAGAAGAAGTTGAGAAGGAAAAGACTCCCGTTAAAACGCAAACCCAACTTCAGGTACAAGTTGGTCAGACCCCAAGTGGTGTGCGGTCTGCGTTAGGACTGGCTGGAGGGTCATTGCCTGAACCAAGTCGTTTTGGCAGTAGTCCTTCAGTCAGTGGTATTAGTGTTAGGGTCCCATTAGGACATAGGGTTGATAGGGGTGACACTTTTGCTGAACAGATGGTCGTTCAACAGAAGTGCACCGAACGTGTAGGGAAGTGGGGGGTGAAATTTACTGGTGACTCTAATGGAGCATCAGTGAATTCATTCCTGGAAAGAGTGGAGGAACTTCGTCTGGCTAACGATGTTCTGGACTCCCACCTTTTCAAATCCGCTTCGGAGCTTTTGTCGGGTAGGGCCCTTATGTGGTATAGGACGGTTAGGGAAGATTTAGGAGATTGGCAAGAACTCGTCAAGGAACTCAAAGCGGAGTTCCTTCCTGCGAATTACGATGATCTTCTATTGGAAGAAATTAATCGGCGTTCGCAGGGAAAGGATGAAACTTTCGGCGCGTACCTTGCCACTATAAGGACATTGTTCCGAAGATTGTCGGAACCTTTGTCAGAGGGAAGAATGATTTCTATTTTGAGGAAGAATGTTGACCCGTTTTATCAGGTGCAGATAGCGAGTTCCAAACCAAAGACGGTTAAGGAACTTGCTGTCTTAGGTAGGGAACTAGATACCCTTAAGGTAAACGTGGACAGTTTTACTCCACCAAGTAGAGGTAGGCATTTGTTGGAACCTGAATGTGGTTACCAACCGAGTTCGTCCGGACAACACCGAGTTGCGGCTGTTGCTCCAGTCCCAGAGAACCCTTTTAGACAGGTAGTTAGGTGTTACAATTGTAACAGGGATGGGCATTTGGCACAAAACTGTTCTGTGCAAAGGAAGTGTTTTGGTTGCGGGGCTGTAGGTGTATATCGTAGGGACTGTAGGCGGTGTTCGGGAAATGGGGAACGGGCTCTTGTGTCAGCAGGACAGGAGACCCGTCGGCGTTAGTTAGGTCGTCTGCTGGCGATCAACTGGTACCACAAGTTCATCTGAGTTTCACGTTAGCGGCAAGCGGTAGGGACACTAGACCATATTTAGGAGTTAGGGTTTATGGAGTCAAATTTTTAGGACTTCTTGATTCAGGAGCCTCTCGTACCATTGTGGGTGGTGACGGGTGGAAAATTTTGAAAGAATTAGGGCTTAGATTAGAAAAGAGTAGTGTTGGGTCAGTAGCGTTAGCAGATGGGGCAGGTGTAGGAGTAGCTGGGTCTATCTCTCTACCAGTGGAGGTTGAGAATAGATCCATTTTAATAGAATGTCTGGTTATACCGAATCTCCCACACCAATTGATCTTGGGTGCCGACTTTTGGGCACTATCGGGCATAGTCCCGGATTTGAGATCTGGTATGTGGAGTTTTTCGAGCCAGGAAATGGTGGCTTCGGTAACAGACATGGTAGCGATTAGAGTAAAATCGGATTTGGACGATTTTGAAAGTAGGAAGTTAGAACACGTGTTAGGAGAACTTTTTAAATCAATGACCGAGGGATTAGGGTGCACCAACTTAGTTGAGCACAAGATTAGGACGTCCGCAGAACCAATAAAACAACGATATTACCCTGTTTCGCCAGCGATTCAGAAACATATCGATCAAGAACTCCAAGAGATGTTGGAAGCTGGAGTGATCGAGAAGTCGAAGAGTCCTTGGGCATCGCCGATTCTTCTCGTTAAGAAGAAAGACGGCAGTTATCGGTTCTGCGTTGACTACAGGAAATTAAATGAGGTTACAGATAGGGATGCTTATCCACTTCCATTTATTTCGGCAATTTTGGACAAGCTTCGAAACGCGAAGTATTTGTCCTTATTAGACATTAAATCTGCTTATTGGCAGATTCCAATGGAGGAAGAATCGCGAAAGTGCACAGCCTTTACCGTGCCAGGGAGGGGTCTTTTTCAATTTTGTAGGATGCCATTCGGGCTCCATAATTCACCAGCGACATGGCAGAGGTTTATTGACGACGTTCTAGGTCCCGATTTAGAACCGTTCGTCTTTGTGTACTTAGATGACATTATCATTGTCACCGATTCTTTTGAGAAACACCTAGAAATTCTCAAAGAAGTTTTTAAAAGGCTAGGAGAGGCGGGTTTAAAAGTAGGTAGGGAAAAGTGTAATTTCTGTAGGCCTTCTTTGAAATTTCTAGGTTATGTAGTTGATAGGAACGGGCTCCATGTAGACCCGGAAAAAGTGGAAAGCATGATGAGGATTCCTCCACCGAAAAACGTGAAGGAAATTAGGAGTTTTGTAGGGACTATTTCTTGGTATCGAAGATTCGTGCCAAATTTTGCAATTTTAGTTAGGCCTCTTATCGATCTCTTAAAGAAAGGTAAGAAATTTGAGTGGACACAAGAGTGTGAGGAGTGTTTTAGGAAAGCCAAAGAGTGTTTGGTAACGGCACCGATCTTGACATGTCCGGATTTTTCCCGGCCGTTTGTTGTTCAGACAGATGCGTCAGATTTTGGTATCGGGGCCGTACTTTCTCAGAATTTTGAAGAGGGGGAAAAGGCAATTTGTTATTTGAGTCGGTCATTGAATAGGAATGAAAGGAACTACTCTACGACCGAAAAAGAGTGCTTAGCGGTTCTTTGGGCGATCGAAAAGTTACGGCCGTATCTCGAAGGTGTTCGATTTACGGTTGTGACGGATCATCACTCACTGATCTGGCTTAGCAATCTTAAGGATCCGCAGGGTAGGTTAGCTCGTTGGGCCATTCGGCTCCAACAATTTGATTTTAAGATCATCCATCGAAAGGGCAAAGAACATGTCGTTCCTGATATGTTGTCGCGAGGAGTCCCCGAAGTAGCCGGTGTCTCTGAAGCGGATTCGGACCCTTGGGTGATCAAAATGAAATCACAGGTAGAAAAGAGCCCGTTAGAATACCCATCCTGGCGAGTTGAGGATGGGCGGCTCTATAAACATGTTAGGGTGAACCATATTGTTGTTCACAACCAGAATGAGGAGTGGAAATTAGTTGTAGGGAAAGGTGATAGGGCAAAGATTTTAAACGATTGCCATGATGCTCCGCTTTCAGGACACATGGGCGTTAAAAAGACTTTTGCTAGGGTAGCAGAAAAGTATTACTGGCCCAAAATGAGGAGTGACATAACGAAATATGTTAGGTGTTGTAAGACTTGCCAAAAAGTGAAACCGGTGAATGAGAGGCCAGCTGGTCTTATGACTGAGAGGGTGGGAAATTCCCAACCGTGGGATATGATTTGTGTGGACTTAGTTGGTCCACTTCCGAAGTCGTCGCGCGGCTTTATTTATATTTTAACGGTCGTCGATTATTTTAGTAAATTTCCCCTGTTGTTCGCGTTACGGTCCGCAACGGCGAAAGCGGTTTGTCGAGAATTGGAAGAAAACGTTTTTCTTCTCTTCGGTGTTCCAAAGTGGATCGTCTGTGACAACGGTCCCCAGTTCCGTAGCAAAGAACTGAAGACGCTTAGTGAAGCGTACGGGTCACAACTTCGGTATACGGCGCATTACCATCCGCAAGCGAATCCTGCGGAGCGCATAAACCAAATAATTAAGACTACGCTCCGAGCGTATGTCTCAGAAAACCAGCGGAGTTGGGATATGCAATTGGCAAAAGTGGCCTGTGCTATCCGAACTTCGCAACATGAGGTGTTAGGTGTTTCGCCATACTTTGTAAATTTTGGTAGGAACATGGTAACTAGTTGCCATGATGTAGGGCTTAGAGATAGTGATAGGGACCAAGATAGAGGGGATACCGTTAGGCAGTTTCAGAAACTGAGACAGGAGATAGCTAGGAAGTTGGAAGCGGCGGGAAATAAGACCGCTAAAACTTATAATTTGAGGAGAAGAGACATACAGTTTCAACCTGGTGATCTCGTTTGGCGTAGGAATTATTCCTTGTCCGATGCGGCAAATTATTTTGCGGCCAAATTAGCGACCAAGTTTGTTGGTCCATTTAGGATCAGTAGGAGGGTGTCACCTTGGACATACCTCCTGATAGACGATAAGGGGAAGGATCGAGGGACGTGGCACGTAAAGGATTTAAAGCCATTTATTGACACTTAGTCAAAAGTCCCTTAATCTTTCTTTTAAATCGTAATTTATTTTGTATTTTGTTTGTTTTTTTTTTGGTAAATTGTCCAATTTTATATTTTCAATTCGTGCCACTAATTCTTTTTTTTTTCTTTTTTTATTTTCTTTTTTAATATGATGGTAACCCTGTGTTGTGCTGTTCACCTTGTACTTTTACCCTCCAATCCTGGCCGAGCCTTAAGAAATGGTTTATTTTTCTTGAAAAGTAAACACATTTCTTGGGAGGTAAGGGTGGAATTTGTTACGGTAAATTTTACCGCAACAAAAACTTCCCTTCGGTCGTTCTTTTTCCCTTTTCTTTTCTCGTTGTGGCTGCAAAATATTGGCGAAGTTGAGGGCAACCATGGTCTCATCAACCAGTGGTGTACCTAGCCTTATTTTGCAAAAGCAACAAAAGCAGGTGTTCGAGTACGACGTGATAAAACGAGAAGAGAGCCGGCGGATGAGCCGAAGAAGTAACGAGTCAGGTGGACTCTTACTTACATCAAACAACCAACAAAAACTAAACATCTTGCAATTGTCTTTTTATTTCAAAATTCTAATTAACGTAACGTAATTTTAACTTTTCTCTTAAAATAACGTAAATTTGTTTAATGTACAAAATGGGTTTTTAACGCGATTAGATTAGTTTTGTAGAATTTTGAAAATAGCTTTAAAGTAACGCTCCTCTCTGTATCTCCAAAAATAGTTTGTTAAATAATTCACGCTTCGAATCCCGTGCGATAGTAGTAGAGTAGTAGGAAAAAGCCTATTTGAGACTTCTCCTCAATTTTGTTTCTTATCAATTTTTCTCGAAAATAGTTTTAGTTGGAAAATAGTCTGAACTCGTCCATAATGTTTCGACAAGTTTTGGAAACACATCCAACAACTTGTCGAAACGTTGTTTGTGTGCGTGAGAGTAAAGTTTTGGCAAGTTTTGGAAACACATCCAACAACTTGTTGAAACCGTGTTTGTGTGCGTGTGAGTATGTTTCGTTAGATCCCACCACGGTAGTTTTCTAGGAGAGCGTCATGCTTCCAGAAAGCCGTGACCGATGATCTCGAAACGAATGGTTGTGTTGTAGCGTTGTATGTATGAGTGAATGATTGGAATGGACGAGGGAAGAAAGTGGTTGTTAAAAATTAGCTTGGAAGGCACTCTTGTGAGAGCCTTAAAAGCGTAAACTAAATTTTTGGGAAAAAGAAAAAAATCGAGAAATTTTGAGGAGGAAAAGAATCGAGGAGGAGACATTTTTCTTTTTTTTGGATATTGGATTTTCTGATCGAGGATTTTTGAAAAGGAAAAAAAAAGGAATCGAGATTCGAGTCGTGAAAAGTTTTGAAGGAGATAGGAGAGAGAAGACAGACAGTAAACAAAGATAAGTAGTTTGTGTTTTATTAGGAATATAAATATATATTTGAAATTCTAAAATATATACTTATATTCAACGTGTGTACGAGTTTTCCACCTTACTTTCGGGACGCGCCTTAGTTTTTCTTAAAAACCCATTTTTCTGTTGATTTTATTTGCTTTTATTTTATTTAGCTTCAATAACTCGTTAAATTTTCTTTGAGCCAAACGGCCATATTAAAATTGTTCAAACCTTTTATTTGAAAAGACTTTTGGGTTTTAGCCCAGGGATCTTCTGTCCCATGGTTTCCCAAAACAATAAAATATTTACATTTTTCTTTAAACATAACTCTTTCTTTTTATTCCATTTATTCGGTTCTTACTTTCTAATAATTAGTTTTGGAATTTTCTAATTCGGTTTTAGAAAAAAATTCCTGGCGCCTAACTTTTTTTGCACCCTACTGTGCAACCATATACTTTCTTCTTTTGATAAACTGTTTTGATTACGAAATCAATCAAGCTTATCAAAAGAAATACAAAATTCTTCCACCGAACCCACCCCAGCTGAGCAGCCGTGGTGACAGCTTCTTTAATCAAGCTGTATATTGCACTTTTTTTATTTCGCATTCTCTTTTCGCGTTATTCGTGTGTGGCCTATTGATAGGTATCATAATCATTAGTAAATTCGTGTCGTGTGTTGTCGTCGGTACGCGTTCAAATCTTGTTTTCTTTTTTAATTTTTTTTTTTAATTGAATTGTTCGCGTAGTAATTTCGTTTACATAAATAATTTTAATTAAATAAATTCCCCTCCCCCTATCGGGTTCGTGGCGCGTAGAAAAAGTGTAATAATTTTTACTATTTTTGAATTTCTCTTATGACTCTAAGTTTCTGCGAGAGTATAAAACAGCAGAACATCATTTGCGAACTTGCAATTTTTATGAAATTATTCTGTTTGAAACAATACTTTGTGCTTGAGATCCGCGTAAACTACTCGTTTAGGACCTGAAGTTTTCAAAGAAATTTTTTTTTTTGAATTTTGAATTTTTCCATTCTTTTAATTGACCCTTGTCTGACTAAGTGGATACCCACTTAGATTTCCTTAGTTTCCGTCCGTTTATTGAATTCATTTTCGTGCTGTACTACTATTTGGCATACGCGAGTTTTAACGACTCGAACCTTCCAATGACAGGAAGGGGAAGAAGATTCACGATACAAAGCCCATATAACCCAGCTTATCGGGACGTATACATTAATTCACCAAGCATGTTAGCACCACCCAACGAAGACGAAGAAGCTCACGGAAGTGACAGTTCTAACTCCAGAGCGAACCTTACTGGAGGTAGTCAAGGCGTTCATCTTGAAGTAAGTGGAGGCAATACCACTGAACATGAACCACAAGACCAGAGCATACAAGACGCGTTAAATCGATCTGCAGGAATGCAAGAAATTGTAACCGCCACAGTCAACCTGCATAGGCTTGAAGACAGACAATTCTTTGTCGATCTGCTCACGGCAAGTCAAGAAGCTCTTCTAGCTAAGGTCACTGACATGCTCAAAGGACCAAACAATCCTTCCACTTCCAACAGTCTTCCGCCGGCTAATAATCCTCTTCCAGCTAACAAACAAACATCGACGAGTAATCTTCTCACTTTACTGACTCCCGCCCAACAACAACAGCAACCACCCTTAAACAACGGAGCAAGTAGACCAATTCCTCCCATGGGGACAAACTTTCCTTCTGCTGAAGCAATGGCAAGGGACACTTTTCGCACTAACGCAGACCGTATGGCAACGTTGCCAACTCCAGAACCTAGACCAACCAGTCAACCTTATGTACCTCCTGTGCATCCAGTAGACATGTCTCAAGGGGCTAATGTCGACGATTACCTGACACGGATGAACGGGATGAATTTGGATGGTTCGCCAGTAGTCTCATCACCACACAGGCGAAACCCATCTAGTAATTCAAACTCAAGCCGATATCCACTTTTTCATAAGTGGGGTATCACCTTCGACGGAAAGAACATCCCAGTGGATGATTTTCTTTTCCGTCTTGATAGAGTCAGAGCGAGTTATGGCGTCTTGTGGGATGAGATTCTGGTGAATTTTCATCACTTTGTCACAGGAACCGCTGAGGCATGGTACTGGACGCATATTAAAAGCAATAGACACACTAGCTGGCTCTCTTTTCAAGCATCTTTAGTCGAACAATTCCGAAGTCTAGAGACAGATTCGGAATTGTCTCGAAAAATTTACGATAGGAAGCAACTACCGAACGAAGCATTTAACGATTACCTAGATTCTATGATGAGCATGAACTCCCGTATGCGAGTTCCGAAATCTGAACGCGAGATGATTGAGATCATCAAGCTCAACGTCAATCGCTGCTTAGGTCCACATCTAATTACGTTTAGTACCCATTGTCTGCGACAATTGGCGTATACATGCCGGAATATAGAACGGTATTACGACCACAGGCCTGAGAGCATGCGTACCAATAATTTCGTTCCTAATGTTCAAAGAACCCAACTACCACCAAGGAAGTTCGTTAGTGAGGTTGAAGCGACGTCATCGGAAGACCTAACTGTAGCTATTCCTGGAGCCGTCGAAGCTTTCCATAAGGACACTAAGCCATTCCTGTGCTGGAACTGCAAAAGCATAGAACATATGTTCCGCGACTGTCCTCTTCAACCCCAACACATTTTCTGCTACCGCTGTGGCAAAGAGGGAGCATATAGCCCTAGTTGTTCAAGGTGTGCGGGAAACCCGAAAAGGAACAATCCACAATCAGGGGGGATTCGTTCCGTAAAACAGAACCCGGAGTTGTAGGCCCAAATAAAGACCTTCCACCTACCACTCCCATAAAGATTTTGAAACCAAATAAAGTCAATGCAAACTCCAACGAAAAACAAGAACCAATTATGAATTTAAGAAATGAAAACAACATGAATTTTAGCAATGAAAGTAACGTAAATTTAAATAATGAAAGCCATAAATATGAATTTTTCAAGAAACCATTTCACGAGAGGCTACGAAATTACTATGAAGTAAGAAAGAAAATCGTAACCTTTCCTGAACTGTCGAGACGTATTCGCCGAACGCGACAACGTTTCCATCAGAAGCGGGCTGCGTATCGCAATGTCGCTTCTGCAACTTTAGGTAGAGAGTCCAACGATTCTCGTCCTTATGTGACGGTGGAAATTTTGGAGACAAGTTCCTTGGTCTCTTAGATTCAGGTGCTTCCATTAGTTGTCTGGGTACAGACATTTTGCCATATTTAAATGAAAAGCGCATTGCGATACAAAGGGTAGAGACTACCGTGTCCACTGCTGATGGACAACGGCAGGCGATAGTAGGTCTGGTTACGACCAAAGTCAAATATAAGAACATAATTCAAGACATGCAATTTTATATTGTACCGTCATTAGCTCAACGGCTATATCTTGGCGTTGACTTCTGGCGGAAGTTTAAAATAGCACCACACATTATTTCTAGTATTTCGGGAATTTCACCGGATGGAGTTCCCAATGTCCAATGTAGACTGAGTCACGAAGAGTCCATCAGACTCCGTGAGGTGATTCAGAGTTTTCCTTCGTTCGCGAGTAGAGGGCTCGGGAAAATCACTTGGTAGAGCATTACATAGATACGGGTGATGCTGTGCCAATCAAACAAAGGTACTACCCCGTCTCACCAGCGATACAATCCTTGATGTACGAGGAATTGGATCGCATGCTGTCTTTGGGTGTCATCGAAGAAAGCACCAGCGCATGGAGTTCCCCAGTTGTGTTAGTACGCAAACCTGGTAAGAACCGATTGTGTCTGGACTTTCGGAAGGTGAACAGTGTGACAAAGAAGGATGCGAGACCAATTGCTCATATAGAAGGACTGCTAGCCCGCCTTTCAGACACTCACTACATTTCTAGTGTGGATCTGAAAGACGCATTCTGGCAGATACCGCTGGAGATGACGTCTAGGGAGAAAACGGCGTTTACGGTACCGGGGCGACCTTTGTACCATTTTAAGGTTATGCCATTCGGGCTATGTAATGCTGCGCAGAGTCTGAGCTATCTTATGAGCAAGGTAGTTCCAACAGAGCTGCGCGACCAGGTGTTTGTTTATCTCGACGACCTCTTAGTCGTGTCGAAGACATTCAATGAACACCTCAAGATTCTGAGTATAGTAAGTCGAAGATTGGCTGATGCAGGACTGACAATCAACGTGGAGAAATCCAAGTTCTGTTTCGATGAACTTCAATACTTAGGTTATCGGGTCGGTCAAGGCTGTTTGAAGGCCGATCCCGACAAAATTGCGGCAATCACGAAATTCCCAGTGCCAACAACTACACGCCAAGTTAGGCGATTTTTAGGCATGGCCGGTTGGTACCGGAGATTCGTGAAAGATTTTTCAACACTTGCCTCCCCGTTAACCGATGTATTGAAGAAAGGCAAAGCGTTCGAGCTTAGCCAGGAAGCTCTAGAAGCTTTCTCCAACATCAAACAGGCGTTGACCTCAGCCCCTGTGTTAGTGAATCCCGACTTTACGAAGGAATTCGTGATCGTATGCGATGCATCCGCGACCGGAATCGGTTGTGTTCTTTGCCAACGTGACGAAGACGGAGCTGAACGCCCCATTTATTACTTCTCACAAAAGCTTAATGCTGCGCATAGGAATTACTCCGTTTCCGAGCGCGAGTGCCTCGCTGCGTTTCTTGGGATACAGAAGTTTAGATCGTACGTGGAGGGGTATCATTTCCGCGTTTTCACGGACCATTCCAGCTTGAAGTGGCTGATGACCCTCAAGGATCCTACTGGCAGATTGGCTAGGTGGAGTATGCGACTCCAAGGATTCGATTTTGAGATAGAGCATCGAAAGGGTACATTAAACGTAGTACCCGACGCGCTTTCGCGCATTTACGAGGACGACGAATTAACCGTCGAAGCATACCTTTCGTGCCTAACTCAGGTCGAATCCGAAGAGGTGCTCCATCTGGACTTAGATGATCCGTCATTCCAGTCCAAGGGATACTTGGAGATCATCGACCGCATCAAGCAGGAACAGGATCGGCTTCCCGATCTGAAAGTCTCCGAAGGTTTCGCGTATAAACGCACGAAGCACTCCAAAGGTAACCCTCTCGCGGACGATCTGACTTGGAAATTGTGGATTCCATCCGGGTTGACTGACTCGTTAGTCTCGTTAGCTCACAATCCACCGAGAGCGTCACATGGTGGCGTGGCAAAGACACTTTACAGACTGAGGCAAAGATTTTACTGGCCAAACATGTTCACACAGGTGAAACATTTCGTGGACAGGTGCGAGGTCTGTAAATCCACCAAAGCTTCCAACATGACATTGCGAACTGAAATGGGCAAAAGTTTCGAAGTGGAAAGGCCGTTCCAACATTTATATGTTGACTTCCTTGGGCCATATCCACGCTCGCGAAGTGGAAACTCGTACATTATCATCGTATTAGATCAGTTAACGAAGTTTGTCTTCATTAAGCCTTTGAGGAAAGCCACGTCCGCCAACGTGATTAAATTCTTGAGAGATGAGATATTTTTAGTTTACGGTGTGCCTCAGAGTATTCTCTCAGATAATGGCACTCAATTCATTAGCAACGATTTCCAGAAATTGTTAAACATTTACGGCATCAAACACTACAGAACGGCAGTTTACTCTCCACAAGCCAACGCAAGTGAAAGAGTGAACCGATCTATTTTAGCGGCGATCCGCTCCTATGTAAACCCCAAACAGACCAACTGGGATACGCATCTGTCTGCTATAAGCAGCGCGTTACGTACGTCAGTGCACTCCGCACCCACCATGTCACCCTATGAAGCTCTATATGGACAAAGGATGATTGAGCACGGGGCTGACTATCGTTTACTTAGAGAGTTAGGTGGTCTGAACAACTCAGAAATCGATTGGTTACCGAAAACCACCAAGATGAATATTCTTCATTCTTTCTTAAAATCAGCATTAGAAAAAGCACACGATGAATACGAGAAGAAGTATAATTTGCGAAGTCGCAAAGTCAATTATAAAGTGGACGACGAATTATACAAGCGAAACATTGTTCTGAGCGATGCAACAAAACATTATAGTGCCAAATTAAGTCCGAAATTCATAAAAGTTCGAGTATGCAGAGTAATTGGCGATAATCTTTATGAGGTTGTAGACAGTAAAGGCCACGTTACAAGTTGTCATACCAAAGACCTAAAAAGATAACAACAACGAGAAATATACTCTGTGATAGCTACCCATATAAAGTACAGGTAGATTATGATTCAATAAGTATGATTATATCTTATGCCCGGCTCACTCAGCTGTGCATGAGACCCTCTTTAGGTATTTTTTTTATGTATCTATATTATATGTCTTATTCAATGTATTTCTATATCTATATTATCTTCTCAGAGAGAGTCATCATGAGATGCAGGTATCCTTTTCTTACATGTTTGAGTTAATTGTGACTCAACTCAAACATGCAAGTTGTGTAGGGAAAAAATTTTTATCTACGTCACCAAGAATCCAAATATACTTAAAAATCTGTCTTATCATACGTCACAAGTACCAATCCAAATGCCATCGACATAATAAAGCAATTAAAGTGACATATCCCAATTCCATCTTTACGCATGGAAATCAACCAACTTGATAGTTTTCACGTCATCGATAGCAACACATTTATTCCTATACGGACATCCAATAATTTCCTATTTATTTGCAGATATCAGACTGCGCCACAATTTGTGCCCGGTGCACCTATTACGTCAACAAGATAGCCATTCACATTAAACCGATTTTTCATCAAAATACAATAGCTACAAACTTGTCATGTAAAACCACATCATATTTTCATTTATTATAGCACTTCACGTGCAAAACACATCGAAATTCGACAATAATTTGTCAACCATAAGTCACTCCATCTATTGGCAAACAAGAACAAAGTATAATTTGATCCCTCATTCGGACCAACCTTCTAAATATTTATGCCATGAAAAGGAAATTTAGCAGGAAAAATCTAGAAGGGGATATTTTTTGGGAACTTAGACAGGAAATTGGGCAACCTCGCATTTCCTACCACAAAAACTCGTTCATTTTATCATCAACCACAGAAGTGGAAAAATCAAGAAACCTGAAAAGAAAAATAGAAATTAAAGTGTGAATCTGAAAAGTTAAAACACAAAAAAGGTGTTAGTTGATTAAATAAAAGCAAAGTAAATAAATTTTAAATAAATGTAAGTAAAAATATATAGAATAAATGACAGAATTAGTGGGATTAAGACAAATTTTTTTTTTTTTTTTTTTTAGTTTGAGCCCGCACACAAGGGGTTATTAATACCCTTAATATGAGTCAACACAGTGCGAGCGTTCAGGAAATGAGGATAGGAGATAAAAGGAGGTGCCGGTGCACATTGGTTTTGAATGCCTGTATATCGCAATGGGAGGGAAAAATCGAGCCGGGTAAAGCATTCCACATTCTTGTAGTGCGGCTAAAGAAAGAGTCTCTATACTTAACAGTACGTCCGAAGTTAGGCTCGAGGGTAAATTGGTGGGCGTTCCTTGCGGTGCGGGTGTTACGGGGAAATTGTTTTAAGGGAGGAACGCATCTGGCTATTTCGCTGGAGCACTGTTTGTGGAAGTAGCGATAAAACAAGGTTAGACAAGAAACATTACGACGATGTTCAAGTGAAACAAATGTTTCGGTAATGGTTCTTTCACCTATCAATTTTAAGGCTCTTTTTTGAATCCTATCCAGTAGGCGCAAGTGAGTGACAGGAGCACCTGCCCAGATATGAGAATTGTACTCTAGCTTCGGGCGAATGAATGCCTTGTATATTATAGCCAGATCAGAAGGGGAAAAATATTTCTTGCATCGATTTAGGAAACCTAAGCAATTTGCGGCATTTTTGGCGACGTCAAATATGTGATCGTTCCACAAAAGATGATTTGTGATGCACATACCTAGAACGCAGAGCTGATCGGTTTCCTCAATGCAAGTGCCACTCATGGACAGTGGCATAGGGGGTAGGTTATGCTTTAACGACAGAAGACAGCATTGAGTTTTTGAAGCATTAAATTCCACGCGGTTGATGATTCCCCATTGGACAATGCTGTCAAGATCGGAATTTAATGAGCTTATCATACGATTTCGTTGCAGTTCCACATCCGAAGGACATGGATGTGAATCTGGAAACGAGTATGAAAAGCTGAGAGTACTGTCGTCAGCAAAACAATTTAGTGGATTAGAAGTATTAGACAAGAGATCATTTATAAAGATTAAAAAGAGAGTCGGAGACAGAACGGAGCCTTGGGGCACACCAGCATTTATTTTGTGGGTAGCAGACTGAAAACCGTCCAAAACAACGCGAATTGAACGGTCCGAAAGGTAATTTCTAATCCATCGAAGGAGGGGTTCATCGATGCCAAATGCACGCATTTTCGATAAAAGAGCTTCATGCCAAACTCTATCAAATGCCTTAGAAATATCAAGTGCAATAATCTTACTTTCTCCAAAACGATGTAAAGATTTGTTCCACTGTTCGGTGAGATATACCATCATATCACCAGTGGAACGATTGCTACGAAAACCGTACTGCCGGTCATTAAGAAGTTTCCGTTTCTCAAGATATTTCTTGATCTGAAAGTTTATCAGAGTTTCCATGACCTTGGAAAGAAGGGAAGTCAGTGCAATTGGTCGGTAATTTGAGGGGGATGAAGATACGCCTTTTTTTGGGATGGGCTGGACAAATGCTGTTTTCCATCCACTCGGGAAGAGACCTGTAGAATAGGAAAGATGGAAAAGCTTACGCAGTGGTTTTGCCAGCGTGGAAGCACACCTCTTCAGAACTATGGGAGAAATACTATCCGGGCCAGCGGATTTGTGTATGTTGAGATCTTTTAGTACTCTTGCAACTGTACGAGTGCGAAAGAAGATTTGTCCCATAAAACCATTCACGTTCTCAAGTACAGGAGGAGTCATATCACACTGGGGTAGCGTTGAATTAGCAGCAAACTTTGCTGCAAATAAATCTGCTTTCGCTTGGGAGCTTACCACAGGAGTGTTATTTTCAACGAGTGTCGGAACCGAAGACGTGGTAGAGTTACGTACATTTTTTACGAATGACCAAAAATTTTTACTACCACTGGGACATTGTAGTATTTTTTGCCTTATTTTTTGTTCATGCAAAAATTTGGTTCTTTGAATGTGAGCATTACAGGTCTTTCTAGCTTGTTTGAACTTTTTCCGGTTTTCCTCAGAAGGGTTGGCTTTATAACATCGGAAGCTTACTTCTCTCTCCTTGATAGCGTCTTTGCAGCTCAAGTCGAACCATGAATTCTCTTTTGGTTTGATATTTTTTGTTCTATTCGGAACAAAATGTCTCATCCCGCAGAGAATAATGTTTGTTATCATATCAGCGCTGGAGTCTACGTCACTATCGAGGAAGCATAGTGACCAGTTAAAGTTTCTGAAGAAATCATTGAGACCGTCCCAGTTGGCCTTCTCGTATCGCCATACGGTTCTCTTAGGGATGTTTTCTTTAACTGTACTATTGGAACACGAGAAAATTGCTGATATGATACAATGATCCGACGTGCCTAGGGGCGATAATACATTTATCGTGTATTTATCAGGATGAGAGGTAAGAAACAAGTCTAGGGTGTATGCGGAATGACCTGCAATGTCAGGGATTCGTGTTGGCTCGTCGACAAGCTGAGTCAAGTTGTTTGACTCAGCGAAGAACTCAGCATACCTTCCTTCGGGTGTTGTCTGACCAGAATATCGAAGCCACGAAGAATTGTATACATTGAAATCGCCCGTAACAACGATTTCAGTGCGAGGATAAAGGGAAACAATTCTTTGGATGGAGTCAGACAGTGCATCGAATTCGATAAAAGTCGAGTTACTGTCCAGATTTGGGCTTCTATAAATAAAACATGTATGGATGACGTGCTTTTGTACGGTGAATTTAAACCACATGAAATTGAAGTCTGTGTTTGAACACTGACCGTATTGTGGTAGAAGCTGGTAAGCAACGTCATTTCTAACGTATACGGCTAATCCGTGATAGGAAAAGAATAATGGCACTAAGCTGTACCCGTGTAGGTTAAATTCTAACGGATCAGAATTATCACCTATTTGGGTTTCACTTAGTGCCAAAACAGCTGGCCTGTACGTAGCAGTGTGAACATACGCGGCATAGAAATTCTTTCTCAGCCCCCGAATGTTGCTGTAATCGACCCTAAAGTTACCTGCCATTACGATATACAAACATATAGTGAAAACCAATAACGAACGACTATTCTATAATAGTTGCACATCAATCACCAAAAAGACTTCATAAAAACACACTAACATGAGTAATTATGCCTTCAAATAAAAAATAAAAATTAATAGTGAAATGCAGTGGATTTGCTGGAAAGAATAAAACGAGATTTGAGGTTAGCAGACAGGAATACTGAGAACTGAAAAGAAGAATCTGAATTTAATGAGAAATCCGTCATTTGAAGCATGTTTTATGCTGCGACAAGAAATTTTATAAAATGTGAGTAAACTTTTTTTTTACATTTTTTTTTTGTGCGTGCATACAATTTTCATGGAATCATATGGCGAGACAAAGCCACGCTCGAATTCCACCCATTCGTAAAAATCCAATTCGTATCCATGCGATACACAAATCTAGATACAAGAAGTAAAGCAAAATCTCCAAATTTTTGTTTCTTTTGTGCAGCATGTGGCCGAGACCAACGCCGCCTCGCACAAGTAGGAGATTGCATCACATGTCTAGCCACGCGGAAGACAATCCATGTAAGCCAATTTAAGCTGCGACGTCATATGTGAGAATATACGTATAGACGCAGGAAAAGAAAAAGCAACCAGAAAGAAGCAGAAAGACCCTACGAGCGCGAGACGGCGCCGATTTTATTTTATTTTTTTTATATATTCAATTTATATATATATTCCATTTATATTCTATTCTTATATTTCTATCTTATTCGATTACATCGTATTCTTAAATTAAATTGACTCGTCATCGTCATAGTATCCTTGTGTTCCATCATCGCAAACAACTACATATATATGTAGAAATACTGAATCAGAATACGGTTGTAACAACCTCTCAACACATAGATATAGTATTTCAGTAAGATTTGTGCTAACTAAGAATAGATTTCTCTCGTGCTAGTCAAATAATCAGCACCCAAAGATACAGCATCCACGATCAAAGTGTGTGAACTCACGTGTCTGAACGTTCCAAGGTCAGTCGACCGGAGAACCATCATATCGTGCGGCAATCTGTCAATCAAACCACATGCGGTGATAGAACCGCATGGTAATCCAATTCTCGGTTGTAAAACACAACGTAATTGGCAAGTCAACGCTACGAAGGTTCTACCCAAGGACCCACCGAATACGGCTACGGCTAAGAAAAATCATTAGTGTGGAAAGACAAGTCTTTTCACACGGTGACGACAGCGGAATAACTACATCACAGAACGTTTTCGAGATCCAGCTTTTCTTATGACAGAACATCAAGTATTTATGCTTAAGGATATCTCTTCAAGATTATCCAGCACATTTTTCTTTTATTAAAATTAACTTCATTCAAATTATAGTAGAAATTAGAACCATTCCACTTTTTGCGAATATTTCGCCCTAATTCAGATGTTTAAGCCCAAAACTAATATGAACATCTTTGCTACACCCCCTTCCAGGTTTACATTTAATTGTCAAGAAGAGACACTATAATCTCGCAAGTGATTATGATCGTGGTTAGCATCAAGAATGAGATGAAATGAAATCCCTTTGTGTGTAATTGTGATAAGAAGATAAACTCCTATACCCCCCCCCTCTCAGCTCAATCAAGAAGAGTCATCGTTAATATTTAACATACTTTCAATCCGTCAATATTTTTGATATCATTCAAATAGCCTCATATCAACGGCACTCCCGAGTACGTCCCAGGAGGGTGCAGTCATCATTGTGAACAATCAACAAATATATAACGAACATCAACATAATAATTAACATCTATAAATTGAACCGTGACACAAGCGTCACACATCATTATCCTGGAAACAGTGCACTGCCTCCGATGGATATACATGGTGAGTCAGACAAGTTCTATGATATTTAATTTTTGAAACATATTGAATAATATTGAACATATTGATTTGAAATTGAAAGTATAAACGCATATTAAATATAAAGAGTACGTAGTGAACGAATTGTGAACTATTTACTCTTGCCAAAAGAAATTCTGATACATTTCCTTTCTTTTGAAGAACAAATTTCAATACGAGCTAATATTCCTACCCCCCCTTGTTTTCATTAGTATTGTCTTTTAATATAGTGTTCTGTCCCATTTACTTTTCATTAAAGATCGAATGAATGAAATATTAAAGCCACCAGATCACATAATAGATACGTAAATAGAATCCCGCTTCAGAAATACGGATTCAGATTTGTGATCAGATCTATGAAATGAAATTTAACTCAACAATAAAAGAAGATAGACGTTGATGATTCTACGAAATTAATTCATCATTTTGTGGCAACTGAACATCTTTGATAGGTGTCTTAACTACCGATAGGTATCTTTATATTATTTAGGATTTTCTTAGAACTAAGGATTTTAGTTTGTTAAGGATTTTAGATACGTAAGAATTCATTTAGAACATAATTTTTGGTAAATTTAGATTTAAGACCTTTTTATATGAATAAAATTTATAGAATTTCTTTTATAACGTTAATCAGCAATTCTTTTCATTGAGTAGTATTGACATTCATATTTGAATTTCTTGATGATTCATATAATGAAACTTTTTGATAAAATTTTCAGGATTATAAATATGCATCTTTAAGTTACAGGTTCGGTGGGGATTGGATTGGACATCTCCCCTCTCTCTCTTGTCGGTCTATAGTAGGATGGGTCAGTTGTTTATCAAGTTTAGATATAGTTTTTGAGTGAATGTGTTGAAATGTTGTTTGATATGAACCAAGAAGTTGAAGTATGATTTTCGTGTGAATGATTTATAGAGTAATATTTTGGAGGTTGGCTTAGGGATTAGATTTAGTTTAGAGGTATAGTTTTAGGATGAAGTGATGTTCTTTTGAACTTTACTTTTATTATGTTTAGGGGTTCCATTGACAATTATTACAAGCACTGATTGGAACCAAGGATTATTGGTGTTGGTTAACAACAACAATAATATTGGGAGGGTTATGAGTGCTGGGGTGTCGTTAACATCTTGAGACACCCCCATACAATTACAAGCCGCCGACACACATCGCTGAAACCAACTGGATCCATTGCGAGCGATGTTGTGCAAGTCCATGGTGGATGCTACCATCTACATCCATCTATAAGAAGAAGCTACGAAGTTTATCAAGGTTTGTGGTACAAATTGTTTTAGTAGGGTTTGCTATCTCTATGTTTCGGTGCAATATAAAGTAGAGAGTCGAAGATATTCATCACGAAAACTGCCGTAGCATCCTGTGTTTTGGTAGGCGTCTGACGCGTAGGTTAGGTTTTTTTTGTAGAACGGGCCCCCATAAATAATTCAAACAATACAAGTGAACAACAACATAACTTGAAGGTCTGCAGATAATGAAAAAAAACACATGTAACCAGCTGACACAAGATTGCAAGAACCCCACCCCATATGCTCCTGGGTGAACCAGAGCCACATGGTGCAGGCCGTCGCATGTCTTGGTGGACAGCACCCTTAGTCTGCGCCGATTTAACTATAATCCATCCAGAGAAGCCACTCTTGTGTGGATGATCGTTGATAGGTTAGTGTCTGAGGTTAAAACGCACTGTTAGGGATGAAGATCGGAAGAGGAAGGGTACAGGATAGAGTATTACTGATGTTGAGTCTACCGGAAGGGTAGGTACAGGGGTCGCAGGCCTTTGCTAATGGAATTTCGAAGACAGTAAATTCAGTCCGACTCTTCCCTTCTGAACGAGGACCGATCATGGTGTTAGTCACCCATCACACAGTTCTGAGACAGAGAGTTGAGGAAGCCCAAGGTAATAGTGTAACTTATAATTCTATTTATAGTAATTTAGTAAAGTCGAGGTAATAGAAGGTGTTTCAGTGAACTATTTAGGGGGCAAAAGAATTCTTCTATCAGGGTGTGTGGGTTGGGAGACATCAAGGTTGATTGAAGGCAAACAATGTCACCTACGTTTGACCAATCCTTTGCTGATGATGGAGATGTGCATGAGTGCTGAACTATAGGGAACCACCCATAGAGAAGTGTGGTTGCAGATTCCATCTGAAGCGTTTCTGTGTGCGTTGAATGTTGTTCGAATATATGGATAGTTGATGTTTGTGCAATGGAATTTTCATCTTTCTATTACGTTCTGTATGATGATCTTTTATCTCTTTGTTACAGAAATAATAATCTATTCTAATGTATTATTCGTAACAATATTTTTGTTACAGAATGGCGCCCAACGTGGGGCCCTAAGAAACGAACCTATTGATCCTATTTTTTTTATTTTAATATCTTTGTACATTTAGCGAACCTCAAACATTCTGGTGTTTGAGAATTTTCTTTCTCATGTAATTTTTTTTTTTAGTTCGATTCTCTAACGAAGTCATTTCGTTAGGAGGGCCAACATCTAGGGTTGGTCAGTGGATTCTACTTGTCCGGAGGGTTGGTGGACAGGTCCCCGACTCTCGTCCGTTGCGATAGGTCCACTTCCAAGTCTTTCCTCCTGCGAGATTTGAGTTTGTCTAGTGTCGTTGTCCAGATTGGACGTTGAAGTGTCCAATCGTCTGTTGCGAAGGCATTGACAATTTGATGAAGTATTAACGGAATAAAGTCTTTTCGAGAGTTACAGTTAGTAGACTCTTCGACCGGTGGTGGGTGATCTCATTCCCTACGCACGTCTGCTGCGAAAGCTACGACCTGATCTCTTGAATACTTTACACTCTTTAGTGATTTTTCAACTCTGATATTTATTTTGAAACACATACAGGCCGAAACCTTTAGTTATTTTAGGTTAGTTAGTTTTGTAGGAGCGATTCTTTTAGGATTAGGATCCCTTATGAAACGTCGACCGGTGGTTAATGAACAAGTTCTTGACGCACGTCTGCAGCGACGTAATAAGATTCCTAACTCTGGGAAGAACTCCTTTGAAATTTCAGTAAAATCAATTAACTTTTATTGAACACGTAGTGAGGACCACATACACTAATTTTTTTTAACCCGAAGTTTGTCGCGAGGAGCGAGACTTCCGATTTCCTTATAGGCCAAGAGGGGGAACCAATTCAATCCCCGAACCTTTATGATTTATGATTTAGTATTTTCTAGTATTTTTGAAATTTAGTATTTTCCAGTTTTTTTTTTGATTAAGTATTTTTCTAGTATTTTTGATTAAGTAGTTTTCTAGTATTTTTGCGATATTGATTATAGTATTTTTTTTTTGAGATTTGGTATTTTTATAGTTTATAGTTAGACAGTCGGCTGATGAGTCAAGTGCTTACCGGATTGTCATAGTTTAGTAATTTTGAGATTTAGTTTTTTTGATATAGGCGATTGGCAGATAGTCAGGTGCTATACGGATTGCGGTATATCAGGTTTTGAGACCATTTTAGTTTTTGATTTGGACGATCGGCAGGTAGTCAGGTGCTAACCGGATTGTCGCATTTCAGGACACGATTGGCTGGCAAATTCTGCGTGTTTGTCGGGTCGTGGGTTTAGATTTGAGTATAGTTTATTGAGATTTAGTTTTTTTTTGAGATTCTTATTTTTGAGATTTAGTGATTCTCTTGAAACTATTTTTGAGTATTAAGATTTATAGAATATAAGCATTACTATTTCCTTTAAGTATCTTTAGTATTAAGGCTTTTAGCTTATTAAGATTTCGTCTAGCATTAAGTTTTTTTCAATCTTATAATATTTTTGAAAACTATCATATGAAAAGCTACCACAGAATATAACCTGTTGTAATAATTTTCATAACCTTTTTGAACATTTTTTTGAAAATTTTTGATAATTTTTGAAAATTCCTTTTTTGATTAAAAATTTTTTTTACATTGATAAACAATTTGTTACGGTAAATTTTACCGCAACAAAAACTTCCCTTCGGTCGTTCTTTTTCCCTTTTCTTTTCTCGTTGTGGCTGCAAAATATTGGCGAAGTTGAGGGCAACCATGGTCTCATCAACCAGTGGTGTACCTAGCCTTATTTTGCAAAAGCAACAAAAGCAGGTGTTCGAGTACGACGTGATAAAACGAGAAGAGAGCCGGCGGATGAGCCGAAGAAGTAACGAGTCAGGTGGACTCTTACTTACATCAAACAACCAACAAAAACTAAACATCTTGCAATTGTCTTTTTATTTCAAAATTCTAATTAACGTAACGTAATTTTAACTTTTCTCTTAAAATAACGTAAATTTGTTTAATGTACAAAATGGGTTTTTAACGCGATTAGATTAGTTTTGTAGAATTTTGAAAATAGCTTTAAAGTAACGCTCCTCTCTGTATCTCCAAAAATAGTTTGTTAAATAATTCACGCTTCGAATCCCGTGCGATAGTAGTAGAGTAGTAGGAAAAAGCCTATTTGAGACTTCTCCTCAATTTTGTTTCTTATCAATTTTTCTCGAAAATAGTTTTAGTTGGAAAATAGTCTGAACTCGTCCATAATGTTTCGACAAGTTTTGGAAACACATCCAACAACTTGTCGAAACGTTGTTTGTGTGCGTGAGAGTAAAGTTTTGGCAAGTTTTGGAAACACATCCAACAACTTGTTGAAACCGTGTTTGTGTGCGTATGAGTATGTTTCGTTAGATCCCACCACGGTAGTTTTCTAGGAGAGCGTCATGCTTCCAGAAAGCCGTGACCGATGATCTCGAAACGAATGGTTGTGTTGTAGCGTTGTATGTATGAGTGAATGATTGGAATGGACGAGGGAAGAAAGTGGTTGTTAAAAATTAGCTTGGAAGGCACTCTTGTGAGAGCCTTAAAAGCGTAAACTAAATTTTTGGGAAAAAGAAAAAAATCGAGAAATTTTGAGGAGGAAAAGAATCGAGGAGGAGACATTTTTCTTTTTTTTGGATATTGGATTTTCTGATCGAGGATTTTTGAAAAGGAAAAAAAAAGGAATCGAGATTCGAGTCGTGAAAAGTTTTGAAGGAGATAGGAGAGAGAAGACAGACAGTAAACAAAGATAAGTAGTTTGTGTTTTATTAGGAATATAAATATATATTTGAAATTCTAAAATATATACTTATATTCAACGTGTGTACGAGTTTTCCACCTTACTTTCGGGACGCGCCTTAGTTTTTCTTAAAAACCCATTTTTCTGTTGATTTTATTTGCTTTTATTTTATTTAGCTTCAATAACTCGTTAAATTTTCTTTGAGCCAAACGGCCATATTAAAATTGTTCAAACCTTTTATTTGAAAAGACTTTTGGGTTTTAGTCCAGGGATCTTCTGTCCCATGGTTTCCCAAAACAATAAAATATTTACATTTTTCTTTAAACATAGCTCTTTCTTTTTATTCCATTTATTCGGTTCTTACTTTCTAATAATTAGTTTTGGAATTTTCTAATTCGGTTTTAGAAAAAAATTCCTGGCGCCTAACTTTTTTTGCACCCTACTGTGCAACCATATACTTTCTTCTTTTGATAAACTGTTTTGATTACGAAATCAATCAAGCTTATCAAAAGAAATACAAAATTCTTCCACCGAACCCACCCCAGCTGAGCAGCCGTGGTGACAGCTTCTTTAATCAAGCTGTATATTGCACTTTTTTTATTTCGCATTCTCTTTTCGCGTTATTCGTGTGTGGCCTATTGATAGGTATCATAATCATTAGTAAATTCGTGTCGTGTGTCGTCGTCAGTACGCGTTCAAATCTTGTTTTCTTTTTTAATTTTTTTTTTAATTGAATTGTTCGCGTAGTAATTTCGTTTACATAAATAATTTTAATTAAATAAATTCCCCTCCCCCTATCGGGTTCGTGGCGCGTAGAAAAAGTGTAATAAAGTGGCGCCCAACGTGGGGCCCAAAGTGGAAGAGTTTTTTTTTATTGTATTTATTGTGTTTTTTTTCTCATTCTCTTACCAATCTTTTGAGTGGAAATCTAATTGATTTTTTATTATTATTGGTGTAGTGTTTTTCGTGGCCAAACAAAGTGTTGGGGAAGGAGTAGGCGGAGCAGAATTGGAAATCCAGCAAGCAGCAAGAGGCAGTAAATGCAGCAAGGAGTTTTGGTGACATTTTTTTTTATTATTAGTGTTGTTAACTTGTTTTTTTATTCTGTGTTGTCTACTGTTTTTTTTTATTATTTCATACTTCTAAAATTCTTACTCTTGTGTTGTGGTATTTTTTTTAAGAAGACATTTTGCCTTGTTTTTTTTTTTTGTTAGTAGGTATTGTTTTTTTTTTTTCTTCTCGCGTGGGACAGAAATAGCTATCGTGAAATATTTTTGTGCGTGTTTTGAGAATCGAGTGGAACTAAATTGAGTTAATTAAAGTGATAGGTGATAGTTTTTTTTCTTATTCCTTTTTTCTCCCGTGAGATTTTTTTTATGTGTCATATATTTTGAGAACTGAGTGAAGAATATATTGAGTTTTTTTTGTGAGAATATTTTTTTTGGTTACTGAATTTAAGAACTCACGGTTGCCACCAACGTAAAAATATTTTTCTTGAAAATTTTAACAAAGTTGTTTTAAGTTACAAATTTTGAGTTTCTTGTTTTTTTTTACGAAATTTAGTGTAGTGAAAATTTTTTTATATAAATCGTTAAGGGTTGTTAAGTTTTTTTTTAAAATTTTTTTTAGTCATTTTTTAATTGTTGTTTTCGTGTGTGCTATTAATTAGTTTTTTTTGAGTAAAGATGAATATAGGAAGATTAGCACAGGACGAACTGGCCTATGAGATGAAGGTCAGGGGTTTGAAAGTAGGGTCGGTAGATGAGATGCGAAAGGCATTGAGGTCATCGAGGTTGCTCGTTAAGAGAAACTCGATGGAGGTTAGCATGGTGTACCCGTTCACCTATGAGGAGGATAAGGATGCTATAGAAGCTAAAATTGAGGAGATTAAGGGCCTTCTTAAGGTACCTCCGAAGAATCCAAAGTCTTCGGAGTACATTAAGATTGTAACAAAGATTGAGTGGTGTATAGGTAGGTTAGCTAGGACACCTTGTGAGGCAGACTTAATTAGTTTTTTTTGAGTTAAGATGAATATAGGAAGATTAGCACAGGACGAACTGGCCTATGAGATGAAGGTCAGGGGTTTGAAAGTAGGGTCGGTAGATGAGATGCGAAAGGCATTGAGGTCATCGAGGTTGCTCGTTAAGAGAAACTCGATGGAGGTTAGCATGGTGTACCCGTTCACCTATGAGGAGGATAAGGATGCTATAGAAGCTAAAATTGAGGAGATTAAGGGCCTTCTTAAGGTACCTCCGAAGAATCCAAAGTCTTCGGAGTACATTAAGATTGTAACAAAGATTGAGTGGTGTATAGGTAGGTTAGCTAGGACACCTTGTGAGGCAGACGACGAAGAAGATGCGATTAGCTCTCTTCGTAATAAAGTTTTGTGTTTATTAGGAGATCTCACTGGTGATAGTGAGAATAGTGATAGGGAAGAAGAAGTTGAGAAGGAAAAGACTCCCGTTAAAACGCAAACCCAACTTCAGGTACAAGTTGGTCAGACCCCAAGTGGTGTGCGGTCTGCGTTAGGACTGGCTGGAGGGTCATTGCCTGAACCAAGTCGTTTTGGCAGTAGTCCTTCAGTCAGTGGTATTAGTGTTAGGGTCCCATTAGGACATAGGGTTGATAGGGGTGACACTTTTGCTGAACAGATGGTCGTTCAACAGAAGTGCACCGAACGTGTAGGGAAGTGGGGGGTGAAATTTACTGGTGACTCTAATGGAGCATCAGTGAATTCATTCCTGGAAAGAGTGGAGGAACTTCGTCTGGCTAACGATGTTCTGGACTCCCACCTTTTCAAATCCGCTTCGGAGCTTTTGTCGGGTAGGGCCCTTATGTGGTATAGGACGGTTAGGGAAGATTTAGGAGATTGGCAAGAACTCGTCAAGGAACTCAAAGCGGAGTTCCTTCCTGCGAATTACGATGATCTTCTATTGGAAGAAATTAATCGGCGTTCGCAGGGAAAGGATGAAACTTTCGGCGCGTACCTTGCCACTATAAGGACATTGTTCCGAAGATTGTCGGAACCTTTGTCAGAGGGAAGAATGATTTCTATTTTGAGGAAGAATGTTGACCCGTTTTATCAGGTGCAGATAGCGAGTTCCAAACCAAAGACGGTTAAGGAACTTGCTGTCTTAGGTAGGGAACTAGATACCCTTAAGGTAAACGTGGACAGTTTTACTCCACCAAGTAGAGGTAGGCATTTGTTGGAACCTGAATGTGGTTACCAACCGAGTTCGTCCGGACAACACCGAGTTGCGGCTGTTGCTCCAGTCCCAGAGAACCCTTTTAGACAGGTAGTTAGGTGTTACAATTGTAACAGGGATGGGCATTTGGCACAAAACTGTTCTGTGCAAAGGAAGTGTTTTGGTTGCGGGGCTGTAGGTGTATATCGTAGGGACTGTAGGCGGTGTTCGGGAAATGGGGAACGGGCTCTTGTGTCAGCAGGACAGGAGACCCGTCGGCGTTAGTTAGGTCGTCTGCTGGCGATCAACTGGTACCACAAGTTCATCTGAGTTTCACGTTAGCGGCAAGCGGTAGGGACACTAGACCATATTTAGGAGTTAGGGTTTATGGAGTCAAATTTTTAGGACTTCTTGATTCAGGAGCCTCTCGTACCATTGTGGGTGGTGACGGGTGGAAAATTTTGAAAGAATTAGGGCTTAGATTAGAAAAGAGTAGTGTTGGGTCAGTAGCGTTAGCAGATGGGGCAGGTGTAGGAGTAGCTGGGTCTATCTCTCTACCAGTGGAGGTTGAGAATAGATCCATTTTAATAGAATGTCTGGTTATACCGAATCTCCCACACCAATTGATCTTGGGTGCCGACTTTTGGGCACTATCGGGCATAGTCCCGGATTTGAGATCTGGTATGTGGAGTTTTTCGAGCCAGGAAATGGTGGCTTCGGTAACAGACATGGTAGCGATTAGAGTAAAATCGGATTTGGACGATTTTGAAAGTAGGAAGTTAGAACACGTGTTAGGAGAACTTTTTAAATCAATGACCGAGGGATTAGGGTGCACCAACTTAGTTGAGCACAAGATTAGGACGTCCGCAGAACCAATAAAACAACGATATTACCCTGTTTCGCCAGCGATTCAGAAACATATCGATCAAGAACTCCAAGAGATGTTGGAAGCTGGAGTGATCGAGAAGTCGAAGAGTCCTTGGGCATCGCCGATTCTTCTCGTTAAGAAGAAAGACGGCAGTTATCGGTTCTGCGTTGACTACAGGAAATTAAATGAGGTTACAGATAGGGATGCTTATCCACTTCCATTTATTTCGGCAATTTTGGACAAGCTTCGAAACGCGAAGTATTTGTCCTTATTAGACATTAAATCTGCTTATTGGCAGATTCCAATGGAGGAAGAATCGCGAAAGTGCACAGCCTTTACCGTGCCAGGGAGGGGTCTTTTTCAATTTTGTAGGATGCCATTCGGGCTCCATAATTCACCAGCGACATGGCAGAGGTTTATTGACGACGTTCTAGGTCCCGATTTAGAACCGTTCGTCTTTGTGTACTTAGATGACATTATCATTGTCACCGATTCTTTTGAGAAACACCTAGAAATTCTCAAAGAAGTTTTTAAAAGGCTAGGAGAGGCGGGTTTAAAAGTAGGTAGGGAAAAGTGTAATTTCTGTAGGCCTTCTTTGAAATTTCTAGGTTATGTAGTTGATAGGAACGGGCTCCATGTAGACCCGGAAAAAGTGGAAAGCATGATGAGGATTCCTCCACCGAAAAACGTGAAGGAAATTAGGAGTTTTGTAGGGACTATTTCTTGGTATCGAAGATTCGTGCCAAATTTTGCAATTTTAGTTAGGCCTCTTATCGATCTCTTAAAGAAAGGTAAGAAATTTGAGTGGACACAAGAGTGTGAGGAGTGTTTTAGGAAAGCCAAAGAGTGTTTGGTAACGGCACCGATCTTGACATGTCCGGATTTTTCCCGGCCGTTTGTTGTTCAGACAGATGCGTCAGATTTTGGTATCGGGGCCGTACTTTCTCAGAATTTTGAAGAGGGGGAAAAGGCAATTTGTTATTTGAGTCGGTCATTGAATAGGAATGAAAGGAACTACTCTACGACCGAAAAAGAGTGCTTAGCGGTTCTTTGGGCGATCGAAAAGTTACGGCCGTATCTCGAAGGTGTTCGATTTACGGTTGTGACGGATCATCACTCACTGATCTGGCTTAGCAATCTTAAGGATCCGCAGGGTAGGTTAGCTCGTTGGGCCATTCGGCTCCAACAATTTGATTTTAAGATCATCCATCGAAAGGGCAAAGAACATGTCGTTCCTGATATGTTGTCGCGAGGAGTCCCCGAAGTAGCCGGTGTCTCTGAAGCGGATTCGGACCCTTGGGTGATCAAAATGAAATCACAGGTAGAAAAGAGCCCGTTAGAATACCCATCCTGGCGAGTTGAGGATGGGCGGCTCTATAAACATGTTAGGGTGAACCATATTGTTGTTCACAACCAGAATGAGGAGTGGAAATTAGTTGTAGGGAAAGGTGATAGGGCAAAGATTTTAAACGATTGCCATGATGCTCCGCTTTCAGGACACATGGGCGTTAAAAAGACTTTTGCTAGGGTAGCAGAAAAGTATTACTGGCCCAAAATGAGGAGTGACATAACGAAATATGTTAGGTGTTGTAAGACTTGCCAAAAAGTGAAACCGGTGAATGAGAGGCCAGCTGGTCTTATGACTGAGAGGGTGGGAAATTCCCAACCGTGGGATATGATTTGTGTGGACTTAGTTGGTCCACTTCCGAAGTCGTCGCGCGGCTTTATTTATATTTTAACGGTCGTCGATTATTTTAGTAAATTTCCCCTGTTGTTCGCGTTACGGTCCGCAACGGCGAAAGCGGTTTGTCGAGAATTGGAAGAAAACGTTTTTCTTCTCTTCGGTGTTCCAAAGTGGATCGTCTGTGACAACGGTCCCCAGTTCCGTAGCAAAGAACTGAAGACGCTTAGTGAAGCGTACGGGTCACAACTTCGGTATACGGCGCATTACCATCCGCAAGCGAATCCTGCGGAGCGCATAAACCAAATAATTAAGACTACGCTCCGAGCGTATGTCTCAGAAAACCAGCGGAGTTGGGATATGCAATTGGCAAAAGTGGCCTGTGCTATCCGAACTTCGCAACATGAGGTGTTAGGTGTTTCGCCATACTTTGTAAATTTTGGTAGGAACATGGTAACTAGTTGCCATGATGTAGGGCTTAGAGATAGTGATAGGGACCAAGATAGAGGGGATACCGTTAGGCAGTTTCAGAAACTGAGACAGGAGATAGCTAGGAAGTTGGAAGCGGCGGGAAATAAGACCGCTAAAACTTATAATTTGAGGAGAAGAGACATACAGTTTCAACCTGGTGATCTCGTTTGGCGTAGGAATTATTCCTTGTCCGATGCGGCAAATTATTTTGCGGCCAAATTAGCGACCAAGTTTGTTGGTCCATTTAGGATCAGTAGGAGGGTGTCACCTTGGACATACCTCCTGATAGACGATAAGGGGAAGGATCGAGGGACGTGGCACGTAAAGGATTTAAAGCCATTTATTGACACTTAGTCAAAAGTCCCTTAATCTTTCTTTTAAATCGTAATTTATTTTGTATTTTGTTTGTTTTTTTTTTGGTAAATTGTCCAATTTTATATTTTCAATTCGTGCCACTAATTCTTTTTTTTTTCTTTTTTTATTTTCTTTTTTAATATGATGGTAACCCTGTGTTGTGCTGTTCACCTTGTACTTTTACCCTCCAATCCTGGCCGAGCCTTAAGAAATGGTTTATTTTTCTTGAAAAGTAAACACATTTCTTGGGAGGTAAGGGTGGAATTTGTTACGGTAAATTTTACCGCAACAAAAACTTCCCTTCGGTCGTTCTTTTTCCCTTTTCTTTTCTCGTTGTGGCTGCAAAATATTGGCGAAGTTGAGGGCAACCATGGTCTCATCAACCAGTGGTGTACCTAGCCTTATTTTGCAAAAGCAACAAAAGCAGGTGTTCGAGTACGACGTGATAAAACGAGAAGAGAGCCGGCGGATGAGCCGAAGAAGTAACGAGTCAGGTGGACTCTTACTTACATCAAACAACCAACAAAAACTAAACATCTTGCAATTGTCTTTTTATTTCAAAATTCTAATTAACGTAACGTAATTTTAACTTTTCTCTTAAAATAACGTAAATTTGTTTAATGTACAAAATGGGTTTTTAACGCGATTAGATTAGTTTTGTAGAATTTTGAAAATAGCTTTAAAGTAACGCTCCTCTCTGTATCTCCAAAAATAGTTTGTTAAATAATTCACGCTTCGAATCCCGTGCGATAGTAGTAGAGTAGTAGGAAAAAGCCTATTTGAGACTTCTCCTCAATTTTGTTTCTTATCAATTTTTCTCGAAAATAGTTTTAGTTGGAAAATAGTCTGAACTCGTCCATAATGTTTCGACAAGTTTTGGAAACACATCCAACAACTTGTCGAAACGTTGTTTGTGTGCGTGAGAGTAAAGTTTTGGCAAGTTTTGGAAACACATCCAACAACTTGTTGAAACCGTGTTTGTGTGCGTGTGAGTATGTTTCGTTAGATCCCACCACGGTAGTTTTCTAGGAGAGCGTCATGCTTCCAGAAAGCCGTGACCGATGATCTCGAAACGAATGGTTGTGTTGTAGCGTTGTATGTATGAGTGAATGATTGGAATGGACGAGGGAAGAAAGTGGTTGTTAAAAATTAGCTTGGAAGGCACTCTTGTGAGAGCCTTAAAAGCGTAAACTAAATTTTTGGGAAAAAGAAAAAAATCGAGAAATTTTGAGGAGGAAAAGAATCGAGGAGGAGACATTTTTCTTTTTTTTGGATATTGGATTTTCTGATCGAGGATTTTTGAAAAGGAAAAAAAAAGGAATCGAGATTCGAGTCGTGAAAAGTTTTGAAGGAGATAGGAGAGAGAAGACAGACAGTAAACAAAGATAAGTAGTTTGTGTTTTATTAGGAATATAAATATATATTTGAAATTCTAAAATATATACTTATATTCAACGTGTGTACGAGTTTTCCACCTTACTTTCGGGACGCGCCTTAGTTTTTCTTAAAAACCCATTTTTCTGTTGATTTTATTTGCTTTTATTTTATTTAGCTTCAATAACTCGTTAAATTTTCTTTGAGCCAAACGGCCATATTAAAATTGTTCAAACCTTTTATTTGAAAAGACTTTTGGGTTTTAGCCCAGGGATCTTCTGTCCCATGGTTTCCCAAAACAATAAAATATTTACATTTTTCTTTAAACATAACTCTTTCTTTTTATTCCATTTATTCGGTTCTTACTTTCTAATAATTAGTTTTGGAATTTTCTAATTCGGTTTTAGAAAAAAATTCCTGGCGCCTAACTTTTTTTGCACCCTACTGTGCAACCATATACTTTCTTCTTTTGATAAACTGTTTTGATTACGAAATCAATCAAGCTTATCAAAAGAAATACAAAATTCTTCCACCGAACCCACCCCAGCTGAGCAGCCGTGGTGACAGCTTCTTTAATCAAGCTGTATATTGCACTTTTTTTATTTCGCATTCTCTTTTCGCGTTATTCGTGTGTGGCCTATTGATAGGTATCATAATCATTAGTAAATTCGTGTCGTGTGTTGTCGTCGGTACGCGTTCAAATCTTGTTTTCTTTTTTAATTTTTTTTTTTAATTGAATTGTTCGCGTAGTAATTTCGTTTACATAAATAATTTTAATTAAATAAATTCCCCTCCCCCTATCGGGTTCGTGGCGCGTAGAAAAAGTGTAATAATTTTTACTATTTTTGAATTTCTCTTATGACTCTAAGTTTCTGCGAGAGTATAAAACAGCAGAACATCATTTGCGAACTTGCAATTTTTATGAAATTATTCTGTTTGAAACAATACTTTGTGCTTGAGATCCGCGTAAACTACTCGTTTAGGACCTGAAGTTTTCAAAGAAATTTTTTTTTTTGAATTTTGAATTTTTCCATTCTTTTAATTGACCCTTGTCTGACTAAGTGGATACCCACTTAGATTTCCTTAGTTTCCGTCCGTTTATTGAATTCATTTTCGTGCTGTACTACTATTTGGCATACGCGAGTTTTAACGACTCGAACCTTCCAATGACAGGAAGGGGAAGAAGATTCACGATACAAAGCCCATATAACCCAGCTTATCGGGACGTATACATTAATTCACCAAGCATGTTAGCACCACCCAACGAAGACGAAGAAGCTCACGGAAGTGACAGTTCTAACTCCAGAGCGAACCTTACTGGAGGTAGTCAAGGCGTTCATCTTGAAGTAAGTGGAGGCAATACCACTGAACATGAACCACAAGACCAGAGCATACAAGACGCGTTAAATTGATCTGCAGGAATGCAAGAAATTGTAACCGCCACAGTCAACCTGCATAGGCTTGAAGACAGACAATTCTTTGTCGATCTGCTCACGGCAAGTCAAGAAGCTCTTCTAGCTAAGGTCACTGACATGCTCAAAGGACCAAACAATCCTTCCACTTCCAACAGTCTTCCGCCGGCTAATAATCCTCTTCCAGCTAACAAACAAACATCGACGAGTAATCTTCTCACTTTACTGACTCCCGCCCAACAACAACAGCAACCACCCTTAAACAACGGAGCAAGTAGACCAATTCCTCCCATGGGGACAAACTTTCCTTCTGCTGAAGCAATGGCAAGGGACACTTTTCGCACTAACGCAGACCGTATGGCAACGTTGCCAACTCCAGAACCTAGACCAACCAGTCAACCTTATGTACCTCCTGTGCATCCAGTAGACATGTCTCAAGGGGCTAATGTCGACGATTACCTGACACGGATGAACGGGATGAATTTGGATGGTTCGCCAGTAGTCTCATCACCACACAGGCGAAACCCATCTAGTAATTCAAACTCAAGCCGATATCCACTTTTTCATAAGTGGGGTATCACCTTCGACGGAAAGAACATCCCAGTGGATGATTTTCTTTTCCGTCTTGATAGAGTCAGAGCGAGTTATGGCGTCTTGTGGGATGAGATTCTGGTGAATTTTCATCACTTTGTCACAGGAACCGCTGAGGCATGGTACTGGACGCATATTAAAAGCAATAGACACACTAGCTGGCTCTCTTTTCAAGCATCTTTAGTCGAACAATTCCGAAGTCTAGAGACAGATTCGGAATTGTCTCGAAAAATTTACGATAGGAAGCAACTACCGAACGAAGCATTTAACGATTACCTAGATTCTATGATGAGCATGAACTCCCGTATGCGAGTTCCGAAATCTGAACGCGAGATGATTGAGATCATCAAGCTCAACGTCAATCGCTGCTTAGGTCCACATCTAATTACGTTTAGTACCCATTGTCTGCGACAATTGGCGTATACATGCCGGAATATAGAACGGTATTACGACCACAGGCCTGAGAGCATGCGTACCAATAATTTCGTTCCTAATGTTCAAAGAACCCAACTACCACCAAGGAAGTTCGTTAGTGAGGTTGAAGCGACGTCATCGGAAGACCTAACTGTAGCTATTCCTGGAGCCGTCGAAGCTTTCCATAAGGACACTAAGCCATTCCTGTGCTGGAACTGCAAAAGCATAGAACATATGTTCCGCGACTGTCCTCTTCAACCCCAACACATTTTCTGCTACCGCTGTGGCAAAGAGGGAGCATATAGCCCTAGTTGTTCAAGGTGTGCGGGAAACCCGAAAAGGAACAATCCACAATCAGGGGGGATTCGTTCCGTAAAACAGAACCCGGAGTTGTAGGCCCAAATAAAGACCTTCCACCTACCACTCCCATAAAGATTTTGAAACCAAATAAAGTCAATGCAAACTCCAACGAAAAACAAGAACCAATTATGAATTTAAGAAATGAAAACAACATGAATTTTAGCAATGAAAGTAACGTAAATTTAAATAATGAAAGCCATAAATATGAATTTTTCAAGAAACCATTTCACGAGAGGCTACGAAATTACTATGAAGTAAGAAAGAAAATCGTAACCTTTCCTGAACTGTCGAGACGTATTCGCCGAACGCGACAACGTTTCCATCAGAAGCGGGCTGCGTATCGCAATGTCGCTTCTGCAACTTTAGGTAGAGAGTCCAACGATTCTCGTCCTTATGTGACGGTGGAAATTTTGGAGACAAGTTCCTTGGTCTCTTAGATTCAGGTGCTTCCATTAGTTGTCTGGGTACAGACATTTTGCCATATTTAAATGAAAAGCGCATTGCGATACAAAGGGTAGAGACTACCGTGTCCACTGCTGATGGACAACGGCAGGCGATAGTAGGTCTGGTTACGACCAAAGTCAAATATAAGAACATAATTCAAGACATGCAATTTTATATTGTACCGTCATTAGCTCAACGGCTATATCTTGGCGTTGACTTCTGGCGGAAGTTTAAAATAGCACCACACATTATTTCTAGTATTTCGGGAATTTCACCGGATGGAGTTCCCAATGTCCAATGTAGACTGAGTCACGAAGAGTCCATCAGACTCCGTGAGGTGATTCAGAGTTTTCCTTCGTTCGCGAGTAGAGGGCTCGGGAAAATCACTTGGTAGAGCATTACATAGATACGGGTGATGCTGTGCCAATCAAACAAAGGTACTACCCCGTCTCACCAGCGATACAATCCTTGATGTACGAGGAATTGGATCGCATGCTGTCTTTGGGTGTCATCGAAGAAAGCACCAGCGCATGGAGTTCCCCAGTTGTGTTAGTACGCAAACCTGGTAAGAACCGATTGTGTCTGGACTTTCGGAAGGTGAACAGTGTGACAAAGAAGGATGCGAGACCAATTGCTCATATAGAAGGACTGCTAGCCCGCCTTTCAGACACTCACTACATTTCTAGTGTGGATCTGAAAGACGCATTCTGGCAGATACCGCTGGAGATGACGTCTAGGGAGAAAACGGCGTTTACGGTACCGGGGCGACCTTTGTACCATTTTAAGGTTATGCCATTCGGGCTATGTAATGCTGCGCAGAGTCTGAGCTATCTTATGAGCAAGGTAGTTCCAACAGAGCTGCGCGACCAGGTGTTTGTTTATCTCGACGACCTCTTAGTCGTGTCGAAGACATTCAATGAACACCTCAAGATTCTGAGTATAGTAAGTCGAAGATTGGCTGATGCAGGACTGACAATCAACGTGGAGAAATCCAAGTTCTGTTTCGATGAACTTCAATACTTAGGTTATCGGGTCGGTCAAGGCTGTTTGAAGGCCGATCCCGACAAAATTGCGGCAATCACGAAATTCCCAGTGCCAACAACTACACGCCAAGTTAGGCGATTTTTAGGCATGGCCGGTTGGTACCGGAGATTCGTGAAAGATTTTTCAACACTTGCCTCCCCGTTAACCGATGTATTGAAGAAAGGCAAAGCGTTCGAGCTTAGCCAGGAAGCTCTAGAAGCTTTCTCCAACATCAAACAGGCGTTGACCTCAGCCCCTGTGTTAGTGAATCCCGACTTTACGAAGGAATTCGTGATCGTATGCGATGCATCCGCGACCGGAATCGGTTGTGTTCTTTGCCAACGTGACGAAGACGGAGCTGAACGCCCCATTTATTACTTCTCACAAAAGCTTAATGCTGCGCATAGGAATTACTCCGTTTCCGAGCGCGAGTGCCTCGCTGCGTTTCTTGGGATACAGAAGTTTAGATCGTACGTGGAGGGGTATCATTTCCGCGTTTTCACGGACCATTCCAGCTTGAAGTGGCTGATGACCCTCAAGGATCCTACTGGCAGATTGGCTAGGTGGAGTATGCGACTCCAAGGATTCGATTTTGAGATAGAGCATCGAAAGGGTACATTAAACGTAGTACCCGACGCGCTTTCGCGCATTTACGAGGACGACGAATTAACCGTCGAAGCATACCTTTCGTGCCTAACTCAGGTCGAATCCGAAGAGGTGCTCCATCTGGACTTAGATGATCCGTCATTCCAGTCCAAGGGATACTTGGAGATCATCGACCGCATCAAGCAGGAACAGGATCGGCTTCCCGATCTGAAAGTCTCCGAAGGTTTCGCGTATAAACGCACGAAGCACTCCAAAGGTAACCCTCTCGCGGACGATCTGACTTGGAAATTGTGGATTCCATCCGGGTTGACTGACTCGTTAGTCTCGTTAGCTCACAATCCACCGAGAGCGTCACATGGTGGCGTGGCAAAGACACTTTACAGACTGAGGCAAAGATTTTACTGGCCAAACATGTTCACACAGGTGAAACATTTCGTGGACAGGTGCGAGGTCTGTAAATCCACCAAAGCTTCCAACATGACATTGCGAACTGAAATGGGCAAAAGTTTCGAAGTGGAAAGGCCGTTCCAACATTTATATGTTGACTTCCTTGGGCCATATCCACGCTCGCGAAGTGGAAACTCGTACATTATCATCGTATTAGATCAGTTAACGAAGTTTGTCTTCATTAAGCCTTTGAGGAAAGCCACGTCCGCCAACGTGATTAAATTCTTGAGAGATGAGATATTTTTAGTTTACGGTGTGCCTCAGAGTATTCTCTCAGATAATGGCACTCAATTCATTAGCAACGATTTCCAGAAATTGTTAAACATTTACGGCATCAAACACTACAGAACGGCAGTTTACTCTCCACAAGCCAACGCAAGTGAAAGAGTGAACCGATCTATTTTAGCGGCGATCCGCTCCTATGTAAACCCCAAACAGACCAACTGGGATACGCATCTGTCTGCTATAAGCAGCGCGTTACGTACGTCAGTGCACTCCGCACCCACCATGTCACCCTATGAAGCTCTATATGGACAAAGGATGATTGAGCACGGGGCTGACTATCGTTTACTTAGAGAGTTAGGTGGTCTGAACAACTCAGAAATCGATTGGTTACCGAAAACCACCAAGATGAATATTCTTCATTCTTTCTTAAAATCAGCATTAGAAAAAGCACACGAAGAATACGAGAAGAAGTATAATTTGCGAAGTCGCAAAGTCAATTATAAAGTGGACGACGAATTATACAAGCGAAACATTGTTCTGAGCGATGCAACAAAACATTATAGTGCCAAATTAAGTCCGAAATTCATAAAAGTTCGAGTATGCAGAGTAATTGGCGATAATCTTTATGAGGTTGTAGACAGTAAAGGCCACGTTACAAGTTGTCATACCAAAGACCTAAAAAGATAACAACAACGAGAAATATACTCTGTGATAGCTACCCATATAAAGTACAGGTAGATTATGATTCAATAAGTATGATTATATCTTATGCCCGGCTCACTCAGCTGTGCATGAGACCCTCTTTAGGTATTTTTTTTATGTATCTATATTATATGTCTTATTCAATGTATTTCTATATCTATATTATCTTCTCAGAGAGAGTCATCATGAGATGCAGGTATCCTTTTCTTACATGTTTGAGTTAATTGTGACTCAACTCAAACATGCAAGTTGTGTAGGGAAAAAATTTTTATCTACGTCACCAAGAATCCAAATATACTTAAAAATCTGTCACATCATACGTCACAAGTACCAATCCAAATGCCATCGACATAATAAAACGATTAAAGTGACATATCCCAATTCCATCTATACGCATGGAAATCAACCAACATGATACTTTTCACGTCATCGATAGCAACACATTTATTCCTATACGGACATCCAATAATTTCCTATTTATTTGCAGATATCAGACTGCGCCACAATTTGTGCCCGGTGCACCTATTACGTCACCAAGATAGCCATTCACATTAAACCGATTTTTCATCAAAATACAATAGCTACACACTTGTCATGTAAAAACACATCATATTTTCATTTATTATAGCACTTCACGTGCAAAACACATCGAAATTCGACAATAATTTGTCAACCATAAGTCACTCCATCTATTGGCAAACAAGAACAAAGTATAATTTGATCCCTCATTCGGACCAACCTTCTAAATATTTCTGCCATGAAAAGGAAATTTAGCAGGAAAAATCTAGAAGGGGATATTTTTTGGGAACTTAGACAGGAAATTGGGCTACCTCGCATTTCCTACCACAAAAACTCGTTCATTTTATCATCAACCACAGAAGTGGAAAAATCAAGAAACCTGAAAAGAAAAATAGAAATTAAAGTGTGAATCTGAAAAGTTAAAACACAAAAAAGGTGTTAGTTAATTAAATAAAAGCAAAGTAAATAAATTTTAAATAAATGTAAGTAAAAATATATAGAATAAATGACAGAATTAGTGGGATTAAGACAAATAAAAATTAATAGTGAAATGCAGTGGATTTGCTGGAAAGAATAAAACGAGATTTGAGGTTAGCAGACAGGAATACTGAGAACTGAAAAGAAGAATCTGAATTTAATGAGATCTCTGTCATTTGAAGCATGTTTTATGCTGCGACAAGAAATTTTATAAAATGTGAGTAAACTTTTTTTTTACATTTTTTTTTTTTGTGCGTGCATACAATTTTCATGGAATCACATGGCGAGACAAAGCCACGCTCGAATTCCACCCATTCGTAAAAATCCAATTCGTATCCATGCGATACACAAATCTAGATACAAGAAGTAAAGCAAAATCTCCAAATTTTTGTTTCTTTTGTGTTGGAAAGACAAGTCTTTTCACACGGTGACGACAGCGGAATAACTACATCACAGAACGTTTTCGAGATCCAGCTTTTCTTATGAAAGAACATCAAGTATTTATGCTTAAGGATATCTCTTCAAGATTATCCAGCACATTTTTCTTTTATTAAAATTAACTTCATTCAAATTATAGTAGAAATTAGAACCATTCCACTTTTTGCGAATATTTCGCCCTAATTCAGATGTTTAAGCCCAAAACTAATATGAACATCTTTGCTACACCCCCTTCCAGGTTTACATTTAATTGTCAAGAAGAGAAATCCCTTTGTGTGTAATTGTGATAAGAAGATAAACTCCTATACCCCTCCCCCTCTCAGCTCAATCAAGAAGAGTCATCGTTAATATTTAACATACTTTCAATCCGTCAATATTTTTGATATCATTCAAATAGCCTCATATCAACGGCACTCCCGAGTACGTCTCAGGAGGGTGCAGTCATCATTGTGAACAATCAACAAATATATAACGAACATCAACATAATAATTAACATCTATAAATTGAACCGTGACACAAGCGTCACACATCATTATCCTGGAAACAGTGCACTGCCTCCGATGGATATACATGGTGAGTCAGACAAGTTCTATGATATTTAATTTTTGAAACATATTGAATAATATTGAACATATTGATTTCAAATTGAAAGTATAAACGCATATTAAATATAAAGAGTACGTAGTGAACGAATTGGGAGCTATTTACTCTTGCCAAAAGAAATTCTGATACATTTCCTTTCTTTTGAAGAACAAATTTCAATACGAGCAATTTTTAAAGATCTAATATTCCTACCCCCCCTTGTTTTTATTAGTATTGTCTTTTAATATAGTGTTCTGTCCCATTTACTTTTCATTAAAGATCGAATGAATGAAATATTAAAGCCACCAGATCACATAATAGATACGTAAATAGAATCCCGCTTCAGAAATACGGATTCAGATTTGTGATCAGATCTATGAAATGAAATTTAAGTCAACAATAAAAGAAGATAGACGTTGATGATTCTACGAAATTAATTCATCATTTTGTGGCAACTGAACATCTTTGATAGGTGTCTTAACTACCGATAGGTATCTTTATATTATTTAGGATTTTCTTAGAATTAAGGATTTTAGTTTGTTAAGGATTTTAGATACGTAAGAATTCATTTAGAACATAATTTTTGGTAAATTTAGATTTAAGACCTTTTTATATGAATAAAATTTATAGAATTTCTTTTATAACGTTAATCAGCAATTCTTTTCATTGAGTAGTATTGACATTCATATTTGAACTTCTTGATGATTCATATAATGAAACTTTTTGATAAAATTTTCAGGATTATAAATATGCATCTTTAAGTTACAGGTTCGGTGGGGATTGGATTGGACATCTCCCCTCTCTCTCTTGTCGGTCTATAGTAGGATGGGTCAGTTGTTTATCAAGTTTAGATATAGTTTTTGAGTGAATGTGTTGAAATGTTGTTTGATATGAACCAAGAAGTTGAAGTATGATTTTCGTGTGAATGATTTATAGAGTAATATTTTGGAAGTTGGCTTAGAGATTAGATTTAGTTTAGGGGTATAGTTTTAGGATGAAGTGATGTTCTTTTGAACTTTACTTTTATTATGTTTAGGGGTTCCATTGACAATTATTACAAGCACTGATTGGAACCAAGGATTATTGGTGTTGGTTAACAACAACAATAATATTGGGAGGGTTACGAGTGCTGGGGTGTCGTTAACATCTTGAGACACCCCCATACAATTACAAGCCGCCGACACACATCGCTGAAACCAACTGGATCCATTGCGAGCGATGTTGTGCAAGTCCATGGTGGATGCTACCATCTACATCCATCTATAAGAAGAAGCTACGAAGTTTATCAAGGTTTGTGGTACAAATTGTTTTAGTAGGGTTTGCTATCTCTATGTTTCGGTGCAATATAAAGTAGAGAGTCGAAGATATTCATCACGAAAACTGCCGTAGCATCCTGTGTTTTGGTAGGCGTCTGACGCGTAGGTTAGGTTTTTTTTGTAGAACGGGCCCCCATAAATAATTCAAACAATACAAGTGAACAACAACATAACTTGAAGGTCTGCAGATAATGAAAAAAAACACATGTAACCAGCTGACACAAGATTGCAAGAACCCCACCCCATATGCTCCTGGGTGAACCAGAGCCACATGCTGCAGGCCGTCGCATGTCTTGGTGGACAGCACCCTTAGTCCTAGCCGATTTAACTATAATCCATCCAGAGAAGCCACTCTTGTGTGGATGATCGTTGATAGGTTAGTGTCTGAGGTTAAAACGCACTGTTAGGGATGAAGATCGGAAGAGGAAGGGTACAGAATAGGGTATTACTGATGTTGAGTCTACCGGAAGGGTAGGTACAGGGGTCGCAGGCCTTTTCTAATGGAATTTCGAAGACAGTAAATTCAGTCCGACTCTTCCCTTCTGAACGAGGACCGATCATGGTGTTAGTCACCCATCACACAGTTCTGAGACAGAGAGTTGAGGAAGCCCAAGGTAATAGTGTAACTTATAATTCTATTTATAGTAATTTAGTAAAGTCGAGGTAATAGAAGGTGTTTCAGTGAACTATTTAGGGGGCAAAAGAATTCTTCTATCAGGGTGTGTGGGTTGGGAGACATCAAGGTTGATTGAAGGCAAACAATGTCACCTACGTTTGACCAATCCTTTGCTGATGATGGAGATGTGCATGAGTGCTGAACTATAGGGAACCACCCATAGAGAAGTGTGATTGCAGATTCCATCTGAAGCGTTTCTGTGTGCGTTGAATGTTGTTCGAATATATGGATAGTTGATGTTTGTGGAATGGAATTTTCATCTTTCTATTACGTTCTGTATGATGATCTTTTATCTCTTTGTTACACAAATAATAATCTATTCTAATGTATTATTCGTAACAATATTTTTGTTACAGAATGGCGCCCAACGTGGGGCCCGAAGAAACGAACCTATTGATCCTATTTTTTTTATTTTGATATCTTTGTACATTTAGCGAACCTCAAACATTCTGGTGTTTGAGAATTTTCTTTATCATGTAATTTTTTTTTAGAGTTCGATTCTCTAACGAAGTCATTTCGTTAGGAGGGCCAACATCTAGGGTTGGTCAGTGGATTCTACTTGTCCGGAGGGTTGGTGGACAGGTCCCCGACTCTCGTCCGTTGCGATAGGTCCACTTCCAAGTCTTTCCTCCTGCGAGATTTGAGTTTGTCTAGTGTCGTTGTCCAGATTGGACGTTGAAGTGTCCAATCGTCTGTTGTGAAGGCATTGACAATTTGATGAAGTATTAACGGAATAAAGTCTTTTCGAGAGTTACAGTTAGTAGACTCTTCGACCGGTGGTGGGTGATCTCATTCCCTACGCACGTCTGCTGCGAAAGCTACGACCTGATCTCTTGAATACTTTACACTCTTTAGTGATTTTTCAACTCTGATATTTATTTTGAAACACATACAGGCCGAAACCTTTAGTTATTTTAGTTTAGTTAGTTTTGTAGGAGCGATTCTTTTAGGATTAGGATCCCTTATGAAACGTCGACCGGTGGTTAATGAACAAGTTCTTGACGCACGTCTGCAGCGACGTAATAAGATTCCTAACTCTGGGAAGAACTCCTTTGAAATTTCAGTAAAATCAATTAACTTTTGTTGAACACGTAGTGAGGACCACATACACTAATTTTTTTTTAACCCGAAGTTTGTCGCGAGGAGCGAGACTTCCGATTTCCTTATAGACCAAGAGGGGGAACCAATTCAATCCCCGAACCTTTATGATTTATGATTTAGTATTTTCTAGTATTTTTGAAATTTAGTATTTTCCAGTTTTTTTTTTTGATTAAGTATTTTTCTAGTATTTTTGATTAAGTAGTTTTCTAGTATTTTTGCGATATTGATTATAGTATTTTTTTTTTGAGATTTGGTATTTTTATAGTTTATAGTTAGACAGTCGGCTGATGAGTCAAGTGCTTACCGGATTGTCATAGTTTAGTAATTTTGAGATTTAGTTTTTTTGATATAGGCGATTGGCAGATAGTCAGGTGCTATACGGATTGCGGTATATCAGGTTTTGAGACCATTTTAGTTTTTGATTTGGACGATCGGCAGGTAGTCAGGTGCTAACCGGATTGTCGCATTTCAGGACACGATTGGCTGGCAAATTCTGCGTGTTTGTCGGGTCGTGGGTTTAGATTTGAGTATAGTTTATTGAGATTTAGTTTTTTTTTGAGATTCTTATTTTTGAGATTTAGTGATTCTTTTGAAACTATTTTTGAGTATTAAGATTTATAGAATATAAGCATTACTATTTCCTTTAAGTATCTTTAGTATTAAGGCTTTTAGCTTATTAAGATTTCGTCTAGCATTAAGTTTTTTTCAATCTTATAATATTTTTGAAAACTATCATATGAAAAGCTACCACAGAATATAACCTGATATTTTTCATAACCTTTTTGAAATTTTTTTTGAAAATTTTTGATAATTTTTGAAAATTCCTTTTTTGATTAAAAATTTTTTTTACATTGATAAACATTTTTACTATTTTTGAATTTCTCTTATGACTCTAAGTTTCTGCGAGAGTATAAAACAGCAGAACATCATTTGCGAACTTGCAATTTTTATGAAATTATTCTGTTTGAAACAATACTTTGTGCTTGAGATCCGCGTAAACTACTCGTTTAGGACCTGAAGTTTTCAAAGAAAATTTTTTTTTTTGAATTTTGAATTTTTCCATTCTTTTAATTGACCCTTGTCTGACTAAGTGGATAACCACTTAGATTTCCTTAGTTTCCGTCCGTTTATTGAATTCATTTTCGTGCTGTACTACTATTTGGCATACGCGAGTTTTAACGACTCGAACCTTCCAATGACAGGAAGGGGAAGAAGATTCACGATACAAAGCCCATATAATCCAGCTTATCGGGACGTATACATTAATTCACCAAGCATGTTAGCACCACCCAACGAAGACGAAGAAGCTCACGGAAGTGACAGTTCTAACTCCAGAGCGAACCTTACTGGAGGTAGTCAAGGCGTTCATCTTGAAGTAAGTGGAGGCAATACCACTGAACATGAACCACAAGACCAGAGCATACAAGACGCGTTAAATCGATCTGCAGGAATGCAAGAAATTGTAACCGCCATAGTCAACCTGCATAGGCTTGAAGACAGACAATTCTTTGTCGATCTGCTCACGGCAAGTCAAGAAGCTCTTCTAGCTAAGGTCACTGACATGCTCAAAGGACCAAACAATCCTTCCACTTCCAACAGTCTTCCGCCGGCTAATAATCCTCTTCCAGCTAACAAACAAACATCGACGAGTAATCTTCTCTTTTTACTGACTCCCGCCCAACAACAACAGCAACCACCCTTAAACAACGGAGCAAGTAGACCAATTCCTCCCATGGGGACAAACTTTCCTTCTGCTGAAGCAATGGCAAGGGACACTTTTCGCACTAACGCAGACCGTTTGGCAACGTTGCCAACTCCAGAACCTAGACCAACCAGTCAACCTTATGTACCTCCTGTGCATCCAGTAGACATGTCTCAAGGGGCTAATGTCGACGATTACCTGACACGGATGAACGGGATGAATTTGGATGGTTCGCCAGTAGTCTCATCACCACACAGGCGAAACCCATCTAGTAATTCAAACTCAAGCCGATATCCACTTTTTCATAAGTGGGGTATCACCTTCGACGGAAAGAACATCCCAGTGGATGATTTTCTTTTCCGTCTTGATAGAGTCAGAGCGAGTTATGGCGTCTTGTGGGATGAGATTCTGGTGAATTTTCATCACTTTGTCACAGGAACCGCTGAGGCATGGTACTGGACGCATATTAAAAGCAATAGACACACTAGCTGGCTCTCTTTTCAAGCATCTTTAGTCGAACAATTCCGAAGTCTAGAGACAGATTCGGAATTGTCTCGAAAAATTAACGATAGGAAGCATCTACCGAACGAAGCATTTAACGATTACCTAGATTCTATGATGAGCATGAACTCCCGTATGCGAGTTCCGAAATCTGAACGCGAGATGATTGAGATCATCAAGCTCAACGTCAATCGCTGCTTAGGTCCACATCTAATTACGTTTAGTACCCATTGTCTGCGACAATTGGCGTATACATGCCGGAATATAGAACGGTATTACGACCACAGGCCTGAGAGCATGCGTACCAATAATTTCGTTCCTAATGTTCAAAGAACCCAACTACCACCAAGGAAGTTCGTTAGTGAAGTTGAAGCGACGTCATCGGAGGCCTAACTGTAGCTATTCCTGGAGCCGTCGAAGCTTTCCATAAGGACACTAAGCCATTCCTGTGCTGGAACTGCAAAAGCATAGAACATATGTTCCGCGACTGTCCTCTTCAACCCCAACACATTTTCTGCTGCCGCTGTGGCAAAGAGGGAGCATATAGCCCTAGTTGTTCAAGGTGTGCGGGAAACCCGAAAAGGAACAATCCACAATCCGGGGGGATTCGTTCCGTAAAACAGAACCCGGAGTTGTAGGCCCAAATAAAGACCTTCCACCTACCACTCCCATAAAGATTTTGAAACCAAATAAAGTCAATGCAAACTCAAACGAAAAACAAGAACCAATTATGAATTTAAGAAATGAAAACAACATGAATTTTAGCAATGAAAGTAACGTAAATTTAAATAATGAAAGCCATAAATATGAATTTTTCAAGAAACCATTTCACGAGAGGCTACGAAATTACTATGAAGTAAGAAAGAAAATCGTAACCTTTCCTGAACTGTCGAGACGTATTCGCCGAACGCGACAACGTTTCCATCAAAAGCGGGCTGCGTATCGCAATGTCGCTTCTGCAACTTTAGGTAGAGAGTCCAACGATCCTCGTCCTTATGTGACGGTGGAAATTTTTGGAGACAAGTTCCTTGGTCTCTTAGATTCAGGTGCTTCCATTAGTTGTCTGGGTACAGACATTTTGCCATATTTAAAGGAAAAGCGCATTGCGATACAAAGGGTAGAGACTACCGTGTCCACTGCTGATGGACAACGGCAGGCGATAGTAGGTCTGGTTACGACCAAAGTCAAATATAAGAACATAATTCAAGACATGCAATTTTATATTGTACCGTCATTAGCTCAACGGCTATATCTTGGCGTTGACTTCTGGCGGAAGTTTAAAATAGCACCACAGATTATTTCTAGTATTTCGGGAATTTCACCGGATGGAGTTCCCAATGTCCAATGTAGACTGAGTCACGAAGAGTCCATCAGACTCCGTGAGGTGATTCAGAGTTTTCCTTCGTTCGCGAGTAAGGGGCTCGGGAAAACTCACTTGGTAGAGCATTACATAGATACGGGTGATGCTGTGCCAATCAAACAAAGGTACTACCCCGTCTCACCAGCGATACAATCCTTGATGTACGAGGAATTGGATCGCATGCTGTCTTTGGGTGTCATCGAAGAAAGCACCAGCGCATGGAGTTCCCCAGTTGTGTTAGTACGCAAACCTGGTAAGAACCGATTGTGTCTGGACTTTCGGAAGGTGAACAGTGTGACAAAGAAGGATGCGAGACCAATTTCTCATATAGAAGGACTGCTAGCCCGCATTTCAGACACTCACTACATTTCTAGTGTGGATCTGAAAGACGCATTCTGGCAGATACCGCTGGAGATGACGTCTAGGGAGAAAACGGCGTTTACGGTACCGGGGCGACCTTTGTACCATTTTAAGGTTATGCCATTCGGGCTATGTAATGCTGCGCAGAGTCTGAGCTATCTTATGAGCAAGGTAGTTCCAACAGAGCTGCGCGACCAGGTGTTTGTTTATCTCGACGACCTCTTAGTCGTGTCGAAGACATTCAATGAACACCTCAAGATTCTGAGTATAGTAAGTCGAAGATTGGCTGATGCAGGACTGACAATCAACGTGGAGAAATCCAAGTTCTGTTTCGATGAACTTCAATACTTAGGTTATCGGGTCGGTCAAGGCTGTTTGAAGGCCGATCCCGACAAAATTGCGGCAATCACGAAATTCCCAGTGCCAACAACTACACGCCAAGTTAGCCGATTTTTAGGCATGGCCGGTTGGTACCAGAGATTCGTGAAAGATTTTTCAACACTTGCCTCCCCGTTAACCGATGTATTGAAGAAAGGCAAAGCGTTCGAGCTTAGCCAGGAAGCTCTAGAAGCTTTCTCCAACATCAAACAGGCGTTGACCTCAGCCCTTGTGTTAGTGAATCCCGACTTTACGAAGGAATTCGTGATCGTATGCGATGCATCCGCGACCGGAATCGGTTGTGTTCTTTGCCAACGTGACGAAGACGGAGCTGAACGCCCCATTTATTACTTCTCACAAAAGCTGAATGCTGCGCAAAGGAATTACTCCGTTTCCGAGCGCGAGTGCCTCGCTGCGTTTCTTGGGATACAGAAGTTTAGATCGTACGTGGAGGGGTATCATTTCCGCGTTTTCACGGACCATTCCAGCTTGAAGTGGCTGATGACCCTCAAGGATCCTACTGGCAGATTGGCTAGGTGGAGTATGCGACTCCAAGGATTCGATTTTGAGATAGAGCATCGAAAGGGTACATTAAACGTAGTACCCGACGCGCTTTCGCGCATTTACGAGGACGACGAATTAACCGTCGAAGCATACCTTTCGTGCCTAACTCAGGTCGAATCCGAAGAGGTGCTCCATCTGGACTTAGATGATCCGTCATTCCAGTCCAAGGGATACTTGGAGATCATCGACCGCATCAAGCAGTAACAGGATCGGCTTCCCGATCTGAAAGTCTCCGAAGGTTTCGCGTATAAACGCACGAAGCACTCCAAAGGTAACCCTCTCGCGGACGATCTGACTTGGAAATTGTGGATTCCATCCGGGTTGACTGACTCGTTAGTCTCGTTAGCTCACAATCCACCGAGAGCGTCACATGGTGGCGTGGCAAAGACACTTTACAGACTGAGGCAAAGATTTTACTGGCCAAACATGTTCACACAGGTGAAACATTTCGTGGACAGGTGCGAGGTCTGTAAATCCACCAAAGCTTCCAACATGACATTGCGAACTGAAATGGGCAAAAGTTTCGAAGTGGAAAGGCCGTTCCAACATTTATATGTTGACTTCCTTGGGCCATATCCACGCTCGCGAAGTGGAAACTCGTACATTATCATCGTATTAGATCAGTTAACGAAGTTTGTCTTCATTAAGCCTTTGAGGAAAGCCACGTCCGCCAACGTGATTAAATTCTTGAGAGATGAGATATTTTTAGTTTACGGTGTGCCTCAGAGTATTCTCTCAGATAATGGCACTCAATTCATTAGCAACGATTTCCAGAAATTGTTAAACATTTACGGCATCAAACACTACAGAACGGCAGTTTACTCTCCACAAGCCAACGCAAGTGAAAGAGTGAACCGATCTATTTTAGCGGCGATCCGCTCCTATGTAAACCCCAAACAGACCAACTGGGATACGCATCTGTCTGCTATAAGCAGCGCGTTACGTACGTCAGTGCACTCCGCACCCACCATGTCACCCTATGAAGCTCTATATGGACAAAGGATGATTGAGCACGGGGCTGACTATCGTTTACTTAGAGAGTTAGGTGGTCTGAACAACTCAGAAATCGATTGGTTACCGAAAACCGCCAAGATGAATATTCTTCATTCTTTCTTAAAATCAGCATTAGAAAAAGCACACGAAGAATACGAGAAGAAGTATAATCTGCGAAGTCGCAAAGTCAATTATAAAGTGGACGACGAATTATACAAGCGAAACATTGTTCTGAGCGATGCAACAAAACATTATAGTGCCAAATTAAGTCCGAAATTCATAAAAGTTCGAGTATGCAGAGTAATTGGCGATAATCTTTATGAGGTTGTAGACAGTAAAGGCCACGTTACAAGTTGTCATACCAAAGACCTAAAAAGATAACAACAACGAGAAATATACTCTGTGATAGCTACCCATATAAAGTACAGGTAGATTATGATTCAATAAGTATGATTATATCTTATGCCCGGCTCACTCAGCTGTGCATGAGACCCTCTTTAGGTATTTTTTTTATGTATCTATATTATATGTCTTATTCAATGTATTTCTATATCTATATTATCTTCTCAGAGAGAGTCATCATGAGATGCAGGTATCCTTTTCTTACATGTTTGAGTTAATTGTGACTCAACTCAAACATGCAAGTTGTGTAGGGAAAAAAATTTTATCTACGTCACCAAGAATCCAAATATACTTAAAAATCTGTCACATCATACGTCACAAGTACCAATCCAAATGCCATCGACATAATAAAACGATTAAAGTGACATATCCCAATTCCATCTATACGCATGGAAATCAACCAACATGATACTTTTCACGTCATCGATAGCAACACATTTATTCCTATACGGACATCCAATAATTTCCTATTTATTTGCAGATATCAGACTGCGCCACAATTTGTGCCCGGTGCACCTATTACGTCACCAAGATAGCCATTCACATTAAACCGATTTTTCATCAAAATACAATAGCTACAAACTTGTCATGTAAAAACACATCATATTTTCATTTATTATAGCACTTCACGTGCAAAACACATCGAAATTCGACAATAATTTGTCAACCATAAGTCACCCCATCTATTGGCAAACAAGAACAAAGTATAATTTGATCCCTCATTCGGACCAACCTTCTAAATATTTCTGCCATGAAAAGGAAATTTAGCAGGAAAAATCTAGAAGGGGATATTTTTTGGGAACTTAGACAGGAAATTGGGCTACCTCGCATTTCCTACCACAAAAACTCGTTCATTTTATCATCAACCACAGAAGTGGAAAAATCAAGAAACCTGAAAAGAAAAATAGAAATTAAAGTGTGAATCTGAAAAGTTAAAACACAAAAAAGGTGTTAGTTAATTAAATAAAAGCAAAGTAAATAAATTTTAAATAAATGTAAGTAAAAATATATAGAATAAATGACAGAATTAGTGGGATTAAGACAAATAAAAATTAATAGTGAAATGCAGTGGATTTGCTGGAAAGAATAAAACGAGATTTGAGGTTAGCAGACAGGAATACTGAGAACTGAAAAGAAGAATCTGAATGTAATGAGAAATCTGTCATTTGAAGCATGTTTTATGCTGCGACAAGAAATTTTATAAAATGTGAGTAAACTTTTTTTTTACATTTTTTTTTGTGCGTGCATACAATTTTCATGGAATCACATGGCGAGACAAAGCCACGCTCGAATTCCACCCATTCGTAAAAATCCAATTCGTATCCATGCGATACACAAATCTAGATACAAGAAGTAAAGCAAAATCTCCAAATTTTTGTTTCTTTTGTGCAGCATGTGGCCGAGACCAACGCCGTCTCGCACAAGTAGGAGATTGCATCACATGTCTAGCCACGCGGAAGACAATCCATGTAAGCCAATTTAAGCTGCGACGTCATATGTGAGAATATACGTATAGACGCAGGAAAAGAAAAAGCAACCAGAAAGAAGCAGAAAGACCCTACGAGCGCGAGACGTCGCCGATTTTATTTTATTTTTTTTTATATATTCAATTTATATATATATTCCATTTATATTCTATTCTTATATTTCTATCTTATTCGATTACATCGTATTCTTAAATTAAATTGACTCGTCATCGTCATAGTATCCTTGTGTTCCATCATCGCAAACAACTACATATATACGTAGAAATACTGAATCAGAATACGGTTGTAACAACCTCTCAACACATAGATATAGTATTTCAGTAAGATTTGTGCTAACTAAGAATAGATTTCTCTCGTGCTAGTCAAATAATCAGCACCCAAAGATACAGCATCCACGAGCAAAGTGTGTGAACTCACGTGTCTGAACGTTCCAAGGTCAGTCGACCGGAGAACCATCATATCGTGCGGCAATCTGTCAATCAAACCACATGCGGTGATAGAACGCATATTCTATTCTTATATTTCTATCTTATTCGATTACATCGTATTCTTAAATTAAATTGACTCGTCATCGTCATAGTATCCTTGTGTTCCATCATCGCAAACAACTACATATATACGTAGAAATACTGAATCAGAATACGGTTGTAACAACCTCTCAACACATAGATATAGTATTTCAGTAAGATTTGTGCTAACTAAGAATAGATTTCTCTCGTGCTAGTCAAATAATCAGCACCCAAAGATACAGCATCCACGAGCAAAGTGTGTGAACTCACGTGTCTGAACGTTCCAAGGTCAGTCGACCGGAGAACCATCATATCGTGCGGCAATCTGTCAATCAAACCACATGCGGTGATAGAACCGCATGGTAATCCAATTCTCGGTTGTAAAACACAACGTAATTGGCAAGTCAACGCTACGAAGGTTCTACCCAAGGACCCACCGAATACGGCTACGGCTAAGAAAAATCATTAGTGTGGAAAGACAAGTCTTTTCACACGGTGACGACAGCGGAATAACTACATCACAGAACGTTTTCGAGATCCAGCTTTTCTTATGAAAGAACATCAAGTATTTATGCTTAAGGATATCTCTTCAAGATTATCCAGCACATTTTTCTTTTATTAAAATTAACTTCATTCAAATTATAGTAGAAATTAGAACCATTCCACTTTTTGCGAATATTTCGCCCTAATTCAGATGTTTAAGTCCAAAACTAATATGAACATCTTTGCTACACCCCCTTCCAGGTTTACATTTAATTGTCAAGAAGAGACACTATAATCTCGCAAGTGATTATGATCGTGGTTAGCATCAAGAATGAGATGAAATGAAATCCCTTTGTGTGTAATTGTGATAAGAAGATAAACTCCTATACCCCCCCCCCCTCTCAGCTCAATCAAGAAGAGTCATCGTTAATATTTAACATACTTTCAATCCGTCAATATTTTTGATATCATTCAAATAGCCTCATATCAACGGCACTCCCGAGTACGTCTCAGGAGGGTGCAGTCATCATTGTGAACAATCAACAAATATATAACGAACATCAACATAATAATTAACATCTATAAATTGAACCGTGACACAAGCGTCACACATCATTATCCTGGAAACAGTGCACTGCCTCCGATGGATATACATGGTGAGTCAGACAAGTTCTATGATATTTAATTTTTGAAACATATTGAATAATATTGAACATATGATTTCAAATTGAAAGTATAAACGCATATTAAATATAAAGAGTACGTAGTGAACGAATTGGGAGCTATTTACTCTTGCCAAAAGAAATTCTGATACATTTCCTTTCTTTTGAAGAACAAATTTCAATACGAGCAATTTTTAAAGAGCTAATATTCCTACCCCCCTTGTTTTCATTAGTATTGTCTTTTAATATAGTGTTCTGTCCCATTTACTTTTCATTAAAGATCGAATGAATGAAATATTAAAGCCACCAGATCACATAATAGATACGTAAATAGAATCCCGCTTCAGAAATACGGATTCAGATTTGTGATCAGATCTATGAAATGAAATTTAAGACAACAATCATTTTGTGGCAACTGAACATCTTTGATAGGTGTCTTAACTACCGATAGGTATTTTTATATTATTTAGGATTTTCTTAGAATTCAGGATTTTAGTTTGTTAAGGATTTTAGATACGTAAGAATTCATTTAGAACATAATTTTTGGTAAATTTAGATTTAAGACCTTTTTATATGAATAAAATTTATAGAATTTCTTTTATAACGTTAATCAGCAATTCTTTTCATTGAGTAGTATTGACATTCATATTTGAATTTCTTGATGATTCATATAATGAAACTTTTTGATAAAATTTTCAGGATTATAAATATGCATCTTTAAGTTACAGGTTCGGTGGGGATTGGATTGGACATCTCCCCTCTCTCTCTTGTCGGTCTATAGTAGGATGGGTCAGTTGTTTATCAAGTTTAGATATAGTTTTTGAGTGAATGTGTTGAAATGTTGTTTGATATGAACCAAGAAGTTGAAGTGTGATTTTCGTGTGAATGATTTATAGAGTAATATTTTGGAGGTTGGTTTAGAGATTAGATTTAGTTTAGAGGTATAGTTTTAGGATGAAGTGATGTTCTTTTGAACTTTACTTTTATTATGTTTAGGGGTTCCATTGACAATTATTACAAGCACTGATTGGAACCAAGGATTATTGGTGTTGGTTAACAACAACAATAATATTGGGAGGGTTACGAGTGCTGGGGTGTCGTTAACATCTTGAGACACCCCCATACAATTACAAGCCGCCGACACACATCGCTGAAACCAACTGGATCCATTGCGAGCGATGTTGTGCAAGTCCATGGTGGATGCTACCATCTACATCCATCTATAAGAAGAAGCTACGAAGTTTATCAAGGTTTGTGGTACAAATTGTTTTAGTAGGGTTTGCTATCTCTATGTTTCGGTGCAATATAAAGTAGAGAGTCGAAGATATTCATCACGAAAACTGCCGTAGCATCCTGTGTTTTGGTAGGCGTCTGACGCGTAGGTTAGGTTTTTTTTGTAGAACGGGCCCCCATAAATAATTCAAACAATACAAGTGAACAACAACATAACTTGAAGGTCTGCAGATAATGAAAAAAAACACATGTAACCAGCTGACACAAGATTGCAAGAAACCCACCCCATATGCTCCTGGGTGAACCAGAGCCACATGCTGCAGGCCGTCGCATGTCTTGGTGGACAGCACCCTTAGTCCGCGCCGATTTAACTATAATCCATCCAGAGAAGCCACTCTTGTGTGGATGATCGTTGATAGGTTAGTGTCTGAGGTTAAAACGCACTGTTAGGGATGAAGATCGGAAGAGGAAGGGTACAGAATAGGGTATTACTGATGTTGAGTCTACCGGAAGGGTAGGTACAGGGGTCGCAGGCCTTTGCTAATGGAATTTCGAAGACAGTAAATTCAGTCCGACTCTTCCCTTCTGAACGAGGACCGATCATGGTGTTAGTCACCCATCACACAGTTCTGAGACAGAGAGTTGAGGAAGCCCAAGGTAATAGAGTAACTTATAATTCTATTTATAGTAATTTAGTAAAGTCGAGGTAATAGAAGGTGTTTCAGTGAACTATTTAGGGGGCAAAAGAATTCTTCTATCAGGGTGTGTGGGTTGGGAGACATCAAGGTTGATTGAAGGCAAACAATGTCACCTACGTTTGACCAATCCTTTGCTGATGATGGAGATGTGCATGAGTGCTGAACTATAGGGAACCACCCATAGAGAAGTGTGATTGCAGATTCCATCTGAAGCGTTTCTGTGTGCGTTGAATGTTGTTCGAATATATGGATAGTTGATGTTTGTGGAATGGAATTTTCATCTTTCTATTACGTTCTGTATGATGATCTTTTATCTCTTTGTTACAGAAATAATAATCTATTCTAATGTATTATTCGTAACAATATTTTTGTTACATAGATTGAGTGATTCCTCGCTAGATGTCGTCCAGGAGCCATCTGGTTTTTTCATAAAACTTGGTACTACTGGATTTGTTGAGATAACTTTTCTAAGCCTTGATGCTTCAGAGACTTCTTCTATTTTACCACAAACATTTCTCCAAGACATTCTTTTTTATTTCCTAAGTTCTTTTTTGTATATTTGAAGGGAATTTTTTGTTTCTTGAGCTTTTGACTTTGTTGAACAATGTTCGACTGTTTTTCCTAAGCGGTTCTAGTTATGCATTCCACCAGTGTGGCTTCTTCTTGCCTCTTATTTTAATAAGAAGACAAAATTCTGCCAGAGCATTGTTAAGGGCCAATGTGAGGTCATTAACCTTTTGCTAAGCTCTTGGGTGCTACAGGGGGGTATTGAGAGATTACTGTCTATGAGATTTTTAAGTGTATCTCTGTACTTTAGCCAGTTTCTATGGTTTCTAAAGACTACCTGTCAGGGGAGATTCTCATCAAATTTGTATTGGATGTAAGTCAGAGAACGAATGGTCAGTCAGTGAATGGTCAGTGGAAGGTGTCATTCCAAGCCTTGATAATTCCATAAATGAAATCGGAGACGAGAGTAATGTCAAGTACCTACTTCTCGTCTGGTTTAAGTAATTAATGCAGGTTTGTTACCTATATTACTTACAATAAGGTCAGTACTTAAGATGAAATCAAAAAGTGACTCACCTCTACTGTTTATATCGGAACTACCCCAGACCATGTGATGGGCATTGACATCACTTCCAATAATAAGGGCAGTGTGTGTGGACTCAGCTTCTCTGATCAACTTATCTAGGTTATCACCAGGAATAGGTTAGTCGTGAGCAAGATATGCCGATACCAGCCAGTAAAACTCTTTGGCCGTCTCCAATCTTATGGCAGTTGTATCTTAGTCGCTGAAATTAGGCAGTAAAAACACTTTAATGTTACTTTTCACCCTAATGCATGGATAAAGAATTTAAAAACGAGGTTCACTACTGAACCACCATTGTACAACTGGTACTTAAGGGCCAGTTGTACGATCGTGGTTCTTCATCGGATCAGAATTTAAAAACGCCTTACCTCGGTTCGTGTTTGCATAATTAATGTTAAGACGGCGGTTTTAGAGTGGTTCAAGAGTTAACCCACCGATTTCGGTGGATTAAATAAAGTTTGTATTTACATTCATCAAAATAAATGCATTCACTTGCATTTCTTTTACTTTTTTCGAAAAAAAGATATGTAAAATCAAGTACACAAGAGAAATACACAAGAAATGCTTGATAGCAAAAGTCACTTCAACACCTATTTCGTTTCCTCAACTGGCCCCAGCCAAATACCAAGATCGACTTCAAGGTGACTTCAGGGCGTCCCCAAGTTTAAAAAAACAGAGAATTTTCTCTTGAGGGCGAGTGGAGATATTGTAACGAAGTGCCCCACCGGCCGCTTCGTCACAATTATTCACACACCCGCACACCCACCACACCACATTGCACCCAAGATGTCCAATCAATGAACCAGTCATCTGATCAATCTGAAAAAGGCAATAAACCAAGTACCAAGCGAACTCGATCTATCCACTAGAATCCACACACACCCACCGCCGCATACCATCCACAGTCCACTGCAGTCATTGAATAAAAGACACACCCACCGCGTCATGTATCATCCACAGTCCACCGCAGTCATCCAATCGATCGTAGAATCGAATATGCACACACCCCGCACCATTCATACCATGCACCAGCGGCCCAATCGATGGACTAAAGGTTATCATATATCAAATTGCAATGCACATATTTGGTTATTTACCGTTTCCTACGCCCACCGCACCGTGTTGCCACCACGCAAATTATTATTAAGAGAATTATAATTTGCTAAGCATAAAGCTAAGTGTACACGATTGCCAGGTCTGACAATCATTGTCAGATCTGCAAACGTCTAACAATGTGTGAAAATGAGCTGACAATGAGCTGAAAATTGAATTTGTGTGTACACGGTTTGCAGAAATCTACAAATGTCTGCAAATCTGTTGCCAAATATTTGGCTGACAATGTCGACAAACTAATTTGGCCAAAAAGCTGGCAATAGATTTGCAAACATTTGTTGATTTTCTGCCAAATTAATTTTGGATTTGCAAATTCATTTTCTGCAAATGTCTGCCAATGAATAAATTTGCAAATGTTCCTTAAACTGCACATGCAAATTTGTTCATTGCCAGACATTTGCAGAAACGTCAGAAAATGAAAAAAATTTGGTGATCTCCCAATGAATTTTGTGTACACACGATTGCCACATCTGCAAATTAATTTGTCTTCAAAATGATTGATGAACAAATTTGTCTGCAAATTAATTTGTGGTGTGCACGGTTGTCAGCTTGCGTGTACATGATTGCCAGATATCTACAAATTAATTGGCAGATATTTGTCTACAAATTGGGAGCCAAACAATTTGTTTGCAAATTAATTTGGTGTGTACAGTACACGATGGTCAGCCATTCGAGACAAATTTTCCACTGACAGTTATTAATATTTGGCATTAACGATTATATATTTTCTAGCATTATTTCGTTTATCGTTTTAATTAACAGTGTGTTGCTGTAAAATATTTCATAAGTGGAAGTATATTTTGATGGTATTTTGGTCTTCTGCATCGAGTTAAATCAGTTCAAAACTGATAAAAAGGGTCAAGCTACCAGTAATACTGGCAAGAAGATCCCCTCGAGCCAGAAGGGTCTTCTTTTTTTTCCAATCCGCTCTCCGCTCCTTCAGGGTGTAGGCCGGACAGGGTTAAACCCATTTTCCCGCGTTAAAATACCGAATTTTGGAATTTCCACCTGAAATAATTATTTATTCCTGGTACTGTTTACTCGCCAGGACAGGGACGATTCCCACTAAATCATTCCTCTCGCTTACTCTTTTAGAAGGCGATTGGACACAGGGTTACTCGGGGTAATCCAACTAAATTTCCTAGTTTGCCAGCACTAGGACAGGGACGACTCCCTTTTATTCATTCCTCTCGCCTACTCTATAAGAAGGCAATTGGACACAGGGTTACTCGGGGTTATCCATCTTAAATTCCTAGTTTTCCAACGCTAGGACAGAGGCGATTGGACGTAGGGTTACTCGGGAGTAACCTACATATATTTCCTGGTTTGCCCACCAGTACAGGGACGGACCCCACGGGTACGCATGTAGTAGAATTTTTTTATTTAATTTTGGTTTATATAAAGGTTATATAAGTTATTAAGAGTGAATATTGTAACTTACAAATAAGTAGGGAGATTTAATAAAATAAAAGGGTTGAATTTGATCTAAAAAATAAAGTTATTGCTTTCTTTATTTCCACCCTGGACCCCACTGTAGCTACCGCAGCTGGGAAACAAAAAAAGCATCACAATATTTCAAAAAACGAGTTGTGGCGACCCCAAGGCGACTTCCGAGCTGAACAAAAAAAGGTATTGAAACGCATGCCAGGTACAGCATAACTCGTCTTAATATCATCTGATTTGCATGGTAATTTTTTTGGACTCTTATTGAACCAGATAAACAAATATTGCACGGAAATTCAATATAAGACGGGTGACGGGACGAAATTCACCGGGTTCGCGGGTGGCTTGAGGGCTTTTTATTTCTTGCAATACTTATCAGTTTATTGGATGAGATCTAGTAAAATTAAAACAGCGGTACACTAATTCTAACGAGTACTTTTCTCATACTTTAGAAAAACCAATTGGACGGTATTAATATTTTGCAGAACACAATTGGATAGAATAAATATGATAAAAATTCAAATCAAAAATATTCAATTGAAAAATTAAATGATAAACAACAAAAGTTGTTGCTTTTAAATTTAACACGAGCATGTGCCAAGTTGGTTGTTTAAATAATTAAAATAATATAAAAAAAATCCGTAGCCTGAGTGCGTTTCGCCCAAGTATGAACGGTGGGCTCATCAGTTAGATTCCGTTCATACTCTTCTTAGACGCACTTTGTTCTAGATTAAGAACTTTTACTTGCGATTATAGGTACTATAAGGCAAATTATGCATTCGTCGAAAAAAAAAGTTTTGAGATAGCAATCAAACATGACATTACGATGATAGCGAAGACGAAAAAAAATGGTCTAAAAATTCTGTCTGTCTGTCTGTCTGTCTGTCTGTCTGTCTGTATGTATAGAATTGCTTCAAACTTGGTATATAGACTTTTTCGGTATTGTACAGAGGGGAAATTGAAATTTTTTTTAGCTCAAAAAATAACGGTACCTGCCATACAACCGTTACGTTAAAGCTTATTTTTCTCAAAAACGACTCTAACGATTTCTATTTAAAAAAATCAGTGTTGCTTTTTAGGTACGACCAATCATATGGCTGAAAAATAAAGTTTTAAAAAATGGCTAAGAACGGTACTTTCCATAGGACCGTTTTTTTTTTTGCTTTCGACTAACTCGAAAACGACTCAACCGATTCTCTCAAAATTTCACACACATATAGCTGTAGCTCAATTTGTATTGCATACCAATATTTTTGAAAAATATTTTTTTGTATTTTTAAAACCATTTAAAAAAAAAATTTTAAAATTAATATTTTGAAAACTGCTTATTAAATTTTTTTCTAAAATTTTAAATAAATGTATATGCTGAATACCTATAAACTGGCATTTTTGAATTTTTTTTTTTAAAAGTTTAAAAAAAAAAAAACTTGTTTTCTCAAAAACCGCTCCACAGATTTTTATAAATTTATTCTCATAAATTCAAATTTATCCAAGAAATAAAATGGTGTACTTTTTTTCAGCTCAAATTAGTTTAAGTACTTATTTAAGAATTTTGAAAATTTTATTTTTATCAAAATCTCAAGCCCCTAAACCACTGTCACACATTCGAGCAAGTTCCTGCGACAAAGTCGTGCATTTTATTTCATTTTCAATTTGTTTTATGTACAATTTGACCTAAAACTAACTTATAACTATTTTTAAATCTTGTTGGTGCAACAATTGGGGCCCGACGTTCTTAACATGCATTGGTTATACAATGCTATTTTGTACAATGTCATATTAATGTTTGCTTAATCTATTACATGAATTAAATGTAATATTAGTGAATATAAATTTCGTTGAGGGATATTAATAAATATTTAAATTAAAAAACATAATATCAGGGTTTTATCCTCTGTAGTGTTGTTGGTTGTTAGACGCACTTTGTTCGATAAAATCGACACTATGTATAATTGTTAGTGCAAAACTACATTGTGAATTACATATTTTTAAGGAGCTTTATAACCAGCATAAACCCTAAGATATATGCCATGCTCGTTTGGCCAAGTAATAGATGATTTAAATTCAAAGAAAAAATATTCAATTGAAAAATTAAATGAAAAAACAACAATGAAAGTTGTAGCTTTTAAATTTAACACGAGCATGCACCAAGTTAGTGTTTAAATTATTAAAATAAAATAAAGAAAATCCGTGGCCTGAGTTCGTTTCACCCAAGTATGAACGGTGGGCTCATCAGTTAGATGCCGTCTTTATTTTATTTTAATAAGAATAAATATAATTGAAAAGCCAAACTTATCCTAATTTTCAAAATATTTATATCTATCATCGTTTATGCCATATCTATATCATTTGTATTTTTTCTTTATCAAACATAAATCATTCAATTTAAATAAGAATATTTGTTATCAACAAAAAACATGTATCGTTCTTTATGTCATTCCTAATTAAACAATTTTCTATACATTTAAACAATATTTTGAATTTCCGGCAGCTACGCGCCGCTGCGGGGTACCTGCTATTGTAATACTAACAATAATATTCGAAAATAATGGAATCCAATGATCTACTGCATCATTTGACCCAATGAAAACATAATGTTAAGCTCATATTAATATGCGTGTATACTGTATACGGAGTATTTTTCTTAATGCATGGTTTTTTTTTATCGACATGGTTGCCGTGGTTTTTATATTCTCATTGACCATTGATCATAAGAAAAACGTATCAGAGGCCATTATAATAATTATAAAATCAAAATAATTGTTTTAGTATAATATAAAAAAAATTTCAAAAGTAACAAAAGGGAACTGAAAAAAGGAAAGGCCCCACGTTTTTCCAAGAAAACTCTGAAACCAATAGGAATTCGGGGATTTAACTTAAGACAAACCAATTAATTCAGTATTCTTCATTATTTTTCTAAAAATTTCGACCTTTTCTCTTTCAAAAAATAATAACTAGAACGTAATTTATAGAATGTAGTAAACTATTTAAAATTTCCTAAAATTAATTCCAGACTATTCTAAGGGTTTCGGAGGAAAATTCGGAGTTCAGGAAGATCGTAAAGATAAGTCAGCCGTGGGATGGGATCGTATAGAAAAACCACAAAAACACGAAAGTCAACTAGACCACAAAGTTGTAAGTAATTAGCAACATATAAATTCCGTTGTTTAGTGTAGAAAAGCTTAAAGTACACTAAATGTACTTTTCCAAGTTGCTGTTGTCAAGTTCTCTACATTCATAATTAAATGATTTCTGATGTTAATGTTCCAACTCAATAGTCTTGAAACAAACTTTTGGAGCCACACACAAACAAATAGCTAACATCATCAAAAACTTGTGCTTTGATTTTTAAACGATATTTATAAGAACATTTTCTTAATTTTCCATGTTTTGTTTGCAATTGTTCATATACTGCGCAGTCTAAGATTTTCTCAACTCCAACTTCTTCATGGCGGTCAAAAAGGGCAAAGCTAACTGAAAACAGGCAATGTTCAAAAAAAAACTATTGAACCTCATTGCTTAAAAAAAACTACACAAGTAAAAAAGCCCGACGAAATTTCATAAAAAAAAAAACCTTTTAGTTATGATTACACTTCATAATAACATTTTTTTGTTTTAGGGATTTGGTGGAATATTTGGAGTTCAAAAGGATCAATCTCTAGGATTCGACGACAAAGGAAATAACAAGATTGGAACATCATATACAAAAGTTAAACCCTACGTCGAGGAATCAAATATGCGAGCCAAATTTGAGCATCTTGCCAATGACTCTGAAGAAAGAACACGCAAAAGATTAGAAGAGCAGACAAATATTCGTGAAAAAAAAGATCAACGAGATTATTACGAAGCTGCCAAAAAAAAAATGGTTGAAAACGCACCACGGCTGTCATTGGAGGAAGCCCGACCAATGGTGCGAACAACTTCAATAAAAACAGGACGAACAAGTGGAATTGGAAGTGCAATAAATGCACTTAATAAAATGCGGTCACCAACGGATGAGAGAACCTTTCAGCAGAAAGAACCAGTTGTTATACAACGAGATGCAAGAGAGCCTATTTTAGTAATCACAGTCGACGAACTTGAGCCACAATTAAATTTTCAACGGATTGATAAAGTCCAACCAATAAATAAACCTTTTTATCAAAATAAAGAAGAAGTACAGCTGGTTGACTCGCCACAACCACAAAATGTCGAGTCCATATATGCAAACACCGAAAACCTTAATTACATCGAAGAAACGGGAATCAAAGCAACAGCGCTCTATGACTACCAAGCTGCAGACGATGATGAAATATCATTTGATCCGGATGACATCATAACCCACATTGAAATGGTAAATTTTCATGTATTTTCTTAAGTACCCGTGACATAAGTATGTATTACAGATTGATGAGGGATGGTGGCGAGGAATTTGTAAGAACCGCCAAGGTTTGTTTCCTGCCAACTATGTTCAATTAATTAAACAGCAGGAGGCATAGACTATTTCTTAAGAAACGTATTAAACAAAGACTAAAACAAGAGTTCAACAGAAAAAGTTTTGAGGAAATTTAGCTTCTGGGCAAAATTGAATTTCTTAAATTCGATTAGAGTCCATTGTTTAATTACCAGCAAAGATTTACTGTGGACAAGCTTGGTGATAATGTTTCTTATATATGTTTACGTGTTTGTTAGAACGGCCACCAGTACGCAAAGGAAAAAATAAAAGAAGAACAACTTTACTTTTAGGTGTTTTTTTTTATATTCAATCATCACTCGATGACAGTACATTCAATAATAATAATTATCTATCCAGAAAACGAAAGTAAAGGCCCAACCATAATACGCGAAAGAAAAAGTAAGCAAGTGTCAAAACCGAACGAAAAGTTTCCTTCCGATTTGTAAAGTACATTAGTTGCCCATAATAGCCTTAAAAATAAGAAGAAAGAAAGAAGAAGAATACCCTTTAGAAAATAAAATGCACGACTGGGTCGCACGAACTTGCTCTAATGCGTGACAGTGGTTTATGGGCTTGAGATTTTGATAAAAATAAAATTTTCAAAATTCTTAAATAAATACTTAAACTAATTTGAGCTGAAAAAAAAGTACGCCATTTTATTTCTTGGATAAATTTGAATTTATGAGAATAAATTTAGAAAAATCTGTGGAGCGGTTTTTGAGAAAAAAAGTTTTTTTTGAAAAACTTTTTGAAAAAAATTTTCAAAAAAAATTCAAAAACGCCAGTTCATAGGTATTCAGCAAATACATTTATTTAAAATTTTTAAAAAAAAATTTAATAAGCAGTTTTCGAAATATTATTTTTTTAAATTTTTTTTTAAAAAATGCTTTTAAAAATACAAAAAAAATATTTTTCAAAAATATTGGTATGCAATACAAATTGAGCTACCTACAGCTATATGTGTGTGAAATTTCGAAAGAATCGGTTGAGTCGTTTTCGAGATAGTCGAAAGCAAAAAAAACGGTCCTATGGAAAGTACCGTTCTTAGCCATTTTTTAAAACTTTTTTTTCAGCCATATGATTGGTCGTACCTAAAAAGCAACACTGATTTTTTTAATTAAAAATCGTTAGAGCCGTTTTTGAGAAAAATAAGCTTTAACGTAACGGTTGTATGGCAGGTACCGTTATTTTTTGAGCTAAAAAAAAAATTTCAATTTCCTTTCTGTACAATACCTAAAAAAGTCTATATACCAAGTTTGAAGCAATTTGGCCCACCCGTTTGGCTGTAGGTCTACATACAGACAGACAGACAGACAGACAGACAGACAGACAGACAGACAGACATACAGACGGACAGAATTTTTAGACCATCTTTTTTCGTCTTCGCTATCATCGTAATGTCATGTTTGATTGTTATCTCAAAACTTTTTTTTTCGACGAATGCATAACTTGCCTTATAGTACCTATAATCGCAAGTAAAAAGGAATGTCAGATTTTCGTACGTAATGTACGACTCAAAGCGTACATTACGTACGAAAACGCAAGTGAACGAAACTTGCCGAAACTGAAAAAAAGCCATTTCGGGTTGGGTATACAAATCACATGTATTTCTACTGTTTCGTAAGTCAACGTACGTAGGTACCATTCTTCAATTATGGTGTAGGGAAAATATTTGGACAACTGTAATGTCAGTGTGACTTCACCCCAAAAATTTTTTTTTGATGTGTGACCACGGCCTTAAAAGCGATGAATATACCTACTTTTAGATTCACACCAGTCACTAGATGGCGCTCATCTTACATTACAGACGCTCAATTTCATGGCGGCAGATTTCCGCTTTCTAATAATTCCCACTTTTGGAGAAATTTCCTTGGTCAAAAGTGTTCCCTTTTTAGGAAATTTTGCCTGTCAGATTAAATTCCTCCACGGAACAGTTCCTTTCTACTCTGACAGAAATTATCCTGAAATCGAACCTGTTGAAATAATCTCTTCGGCTTTTTATGACTGTTCTGACATTTGTACCACTAATGACAGTGAGTTCCAAATCTGGAATCCGAATTGGCTCTATGTATAAGTGTCAGTATGCTATTCACCAGACCGACTTGGTGGTGAAATTAGTTCGTATAACAGTTATACCACACTGAAGAGAAACAATAATTTCGATACTATTTATTTCTGATTACGTACTTGTATGGTTTAGATTTCCCCATGGCGAGGTCAGTTTCGGAGTAATAAATGTATTTACATTACACAGATCCACCAATACATTCATCAGATATGAGAACGATGTGACAGAGTTGATTTGTCATGAAGTTATATTGGCATAATAATTTTTAATGATTGTGGAATTTATTTTTCCCTAACGCATGTCCAGCATCCCTCATCTGATGGAATGGTTGACACACGTCGGTTGGACAAATTGGAAGTCATAATCCAATTGTTTAGTTGGATTATTCCAAGTTCAATGACGGTGGTGACATCTAGGCAGGAGCCAGATAAACTAATATTAAGGACATTACTCTTTGAACATGCCCCAGCCATAGAGAAATTTCCCTATCGCTACTATGAGTATTTTGATACTCTATGGCCAGCCATATAAAAATATGATCGAGATCATATTTCTGTCTATTTCATATTCGGCCAGCATACCTACCAGACATTTATTCGAAAGTAAGTCTCGGGCAAGCCAACCAATTTTAATTTCTCATCCTGATTGGATTATTCCATAATAAAAAGGTATGTAGAGTATAAAATATCAACGATAAATCCGCAGAATATATTCGGCAGGTTGATCGTTATAATATTTAATACTTTTTTACCCATTATTTAAACATTTCAGGTAATTTTTTTCAACCCTTAAAAATTTTCGCCAGTGGCAATTTTTTTTACTTCTGCGCGTCGGTGGTACCACGCAACGTGGCTTGATACGACGCGGCGTTACTTCACTTGTACTTTGTACAATCCCTGAAATCCTATCGTTAGGATTCATAAAGAATTTTGACTCAACAATACAGGTACGTTTCGTAATTTTTCAATTCATATAAAAGTCGTTATATGGCATGGTTTTCCCTTAGGAAACGCCAGGCATTGGCAATCCATGTGGCCATCGACGCATCAAGTGCAGGATCATCTTTAAATCCACAAAATTCCTATTACATCTAAACTTACTTAACAACTTTGAATTGTTGCATTTTCTGCGGCGGTATCCAGAAGGATTTTTAATTAAAACACCATAATATCTATCCGTTGTGAAGTGTTGTGCTTATTGTGTTTTGTTTGTGAGGACGGACGCTAGTCCTGCGGTGCCAAGAAAGCCCACCTGCGGGCACCTACACCTGGTTTTATAACATTTACTGTGAGCAGGAGATCTTTAAGATCAATCATCATTGTATATCCATCTGTTTGGACCAGTGTTCCTCAGATTGGTTATATCATCAGTTACATTTGTACTATAGACACCACGCGCGGTGTATTCACCAAGCGCATCTCAGCTCTGTTGCGGATCCGCATTGGATTTTGACGCTTATGCCTCCAATCTAGCGAAACGTTTGCATCCCTACAACTGGAGTTACGTTTTGGTCTTCTTCGAGTCTTCAAGCTTCATCAGTTCGAGTTATTTTTATCAACATTGAGGATATAAAGGAGTGCGATTACACATTCATCTCAACAGAAACAAAAATTCACTTGAGTATTATTTTTCAATTTTTCTTTATTATTAGTATATCTGTATGGTAGATGTAGTTATTTTAGATTTATATGAAAGTGCTTATTATATTTGATCCTTGAAACTATATGAAAGATAATCTTTAGACGTGATTTTCGAAACTTAATTACCTAATATAAACGCGGTTAACTTTACTTTTTGCTGCCTACGTTAACGTAAAATTACTTGCTGGTGCTACATTATCGAAAAAGTTACGATTTTTTTTTTGAATATTAATAATTTACCTTCGCGATAATTTTTTTTCTTGAACTGCGAAATAATTTTGGCAAAACTTTTGAAATACATTGCTAAATTTGGAATCAATCACAGATAGTCTGGAACTATCTGACATTTGTCTTCGTCCTTTAGTGTAGTATGTTATGTGAAATTGTGTTTTCCATACTTTGGTGTGTCCAAATACTCAATTGGCAACCAACCCCAGAGTCACTAAGACTCCTTACGCCAATCATCAATTATCTTGCTAGGGATACAAACTCCCTACCCCGCTGTATAGCTGGGAAACTGCATCTTGTGAATACGTGATATCAAGTTGCAACAATAATAAATCATTGAATAAATTTTGAAAATACAGATAACTATTTTTGAAAATACGACATTAGATAGGAGCAGTGCACTTCTTCATCTAGGTATTTAAGATTTTTAAACTATATTGATTTTTGAAACATATTTAACTATATTGCAATTTATTGATATCATATACGAACTGTATATGCATTTATTTCCAACTTTTACTTTTCAGCGACCCTCCCTGATATTGGCCTGAATATTGATTCTTCAGTTTGATATAGTCATTTTTACTATTCAACATATTTTTTTCTTATCATCCTTCTGACACTTTAAGAAACTTTGTTGTGTTCTAGTGTTTATTAAGTGTACAACCTTACTTTATTTGTTTTTCGGAATTGTTTGCAATTCACTCCACCCATTGGATTTGCTTCCATTGTGTTTTCACTTACCTTTTTACTTCAATTAGTATGGTACTATTCGCCATTTTGGTATGGTTTTGTTTGTGTGGTATACCTACCTGATGCCAACAAACCTCCTTTAGTGATGTTAATCATTGTAAACCTTATTGGTTTCATTATACTCTTTCCAGGTAATCTTACCTGAAACGTTTTTGTATTCAGCTCTTCGTTGGCTTTGGAATTCGTTTTGACTTTACGTTATCTTGTGTTAATACACTACCTGTGTACCCACTTAACAATCTATTATTCTTTCAAGAAGTTAATAATAGATATTTTTGTTGATCCTTTGTTGTGATTGTTTTATGTTTTTGGTTTAGGTCAAACGGAAGTGACGATTTATGACTTCGTTATTCCCGCCTATTGTTAGTAAATTATATATGACTTAATTTGAGATATCTTATCTAGTTTTGACTACGATTTCGTTGCGGTTGAGTATCTCCAATTGAAATTCGATATATATTCGATAAATTCTCTTTCGAAATCGGTTTTCTTTAATATAATTACAATATTGACAGCATTTACAAGCCGCTGTGACCTACTTGTTTTACTTCGTATTGATATAAAATTTTGTTTATTGTCGTGATCTGCTTTTTTTTTGTACGCGTGATTATCTTTAGTATTAGTATTAATTTTTTTCTTTAATTGAATTTTTAAAAGATTATCGACCATTTCATCTTTTGAGATTTACTTAATTGCATTACCCTTCTGGTATTTAAATTCGGTATTATCAAGATTGAATCTTGATTATCGACTTTGTATTTGATAAATTACTTTTGTAATCGATTTCATATAGGTTGTATTTTCGGTCGAGTAAATATATTTAATTTTTTTTTGATTTAAATACATATTCTTTGATAGCTTAAGTATTTAGGACATAGTAATCCTGTTAGTTTTAAGAACTTATTAAATAAAAATTTTGTATTATTATAGAAATTGAAACTTATCTTGCAGTCTTCATTTATTGATTTGATTTTTGATGCAGACTTTCTTTCAGATTTCTTTTCTATGAGTTATAGGAATTTAGTTAATATGGAATAAGTTATTTAGGTCCGATGGGGGTTGTATAGAACTCTCTCTCCCACACATTTTCATGAACGGTGGAACATTTTTGGTATAGGATGTTTGGGTTAAGTTTAGTATAGTATAGAGATTTAGTAATGTAGGTCAGGCTTGACCTACATTCATGTCAAGGGGCTTCTTAATAATATTCCTTTTTCTGTCATAAAGAAGCCATGGTTCGAAGAGGGAGTTGATCCTCTTCGGAAATGGGTGGGTTAAGAGACAGGGGTTGTCGTCTACACCATAGACAACCCGACACCAGGTCAGACACTTCGCTCCTGCACTCTACATAACATTTGAGCATGGTAGAGACGAGGATATAGACAGCTCTAGATATCTTTTGACATCCAAAGATATCATAGTTAGAAACTATTTAGTGTGGTCAATGTTATTTGTGGTAAAGGAAAAATTTCTACTTGGAACTCCATAGGAAGTGCAGGACTAAATTTTCTTCTCAAGCGATCGAAATATTATTACTCCTACAGTGAGTGTCTCAGACTAAGAGTGTCTGAGAGAAAGAGACACGCATCATAATGAACAATTGTATCTTGTGCCACAGGCCTTAGTCTTTTAGAAAGAAAGGGATATATTAACATCCATATCCAGATATGCAGGGTAAAAACTTGTAGCACCGTCGCGATCCCACAGCAAGGACTCACCTCCCTTCTGCTCTTGAGTGGAGCGGGGCAATGCTGCATATCGACGCGGTGGTCGATCGGCGACAACCTCAATTTGCCTCTCGGGTCAATGCCCTCCAGTACGTGTAGTGGACTGAAGAGTAGTACGGGGAAGGGGAATTGAGGAATAAGAAATTCGACTTACTATTTTTATTTTTCTTCTATACCAACCGAGTTCGTGAAGGTTAAGAGATTCTGCTGTCGTCATTTCCCATGACACATGGAGGCAATAGGCCTTTGTGACTGGCGAGGACTAGGGGTTTTCGGAATCCTCTTTTCTTCCACGAACACTACAATGATTGGGTCGGCTTCGGATCTTTTGAGTGTAGTAGTGGTCTGTGCGGTGACTAAATTCTGTTTCCGCGTGGATCTTCGGTATGAGTTTACTTTTTTTGAGGTTTAAGATAATTTCTCTGGTGAGTTTAGTTTTTAAGTATGTGTTGAATGAATTTTAGGTATTGCAGGTCATCGAAGCTACCAATTATAAAAATAATAATAAATTATCCACCCGCATTCTGGTTTCCTCTGGTTGTTACAAATCTAGTTCTGAGGTGATCGGCATGGTAAGTTATATGTTCTAAGGGATGTAGGTTGTGATCTGTGTATGGACCTATCTCTCTTACTTATTGTGTCTTTGGTATTTGAATGTACTGGTATATGCTCCCATTTATTTATGGTGGAACATAGCAAAATGCGGAATCGTATGTGTATGTATACATCTCAATACCTACGACGTCCTGTCATACAACTAGGAGAGAAGTGAAAAAACCGGAATGCTGTGGTGGATAAGTCTGTGTGTGGAGAAAAAGAGGCCAAGGATTTGTGTGGTGAAGATATTCCTAGTAGAGACATGGTGCTCGATTAAGATGATAGTATGGGTACTGCGCTTTACTACCACCACCAGGAAATATTGTAGTTGAAGCACGGACCGGCAGTGGGGGTCTTCTAAGATCATCTGTAGGTTGGTCTTTTGCTTGATGCCCTCTACCGGGTGAACGTGTCAACAAAAAAATACCATCATCATCATACATGTCCTAGCGAGAGGATATTCGTCCTTTCGGTAGTAGATAGAAATTACTGACGTATCATTAGTCAAGGACTAATGGGAGAAATACACTTTTTGGTGTATATTTCATTGGCCCCGTTTTGTGCGTTTGGAGATTTGACAGATTTCGGTTTTCTTCTTCGTTGCAGAATGGCGCTTGATATCAGTGGTTTCAGTCTGGGGTTTTAATTTCTACGTTACAGAATGGCGCCCAACGTGGAGCCTGGAGCACTTACCCGATGCTTTGTTTCGATGTTTATTTTGATTATGGAGAAGTTTAGTTTCTTGAAGTTTTGATGTTAGATTTTCTAACATCAAAACTTCAAGAAATTTGGTGTTCGAGCAACATTTTTTTTTTTGGTCGAATTCTTTTTGAGTTTAAGTTGCTTTTGGTAGAGTTATTCTGCTGGAGGAATAACATCTAGTCTATGTTTTGGATGCCTTATTGTCCGGGAGATTGGTGATCAAGTTCCTAATCTTCGTCTGTTGCATAGGATTCATTCGTAGTACTTTACCTTCTGTTTTATTGTCCAGGATTTAGACGTTTATGAGTCTGGTCGTCTGTTGCGAGAGTACCGAAACTTTTTTCTTTTGAGTTTAGTAGAATTTTGAATTCTTCGAGGATGTTGTTGATAGATCTTTTGACCGGTGGTTGGTGAACAAGTTCCCGATGCACGTCTGTTGCAGAAGCTATTAACACTCCAAGAGAATCCACTCACTCACCTTTAATGCTTATTTTCGGATCTTTCAGTTTTTGTATTGAGAAAAATTACAAGCCCAAATATATATGATAATGTTTTCATGCAGTTATGGTTTTTGTCGGAGTTCGCTAAGTTGATGGAACTCTCATGAAGCGCTAACCGGTGGTTGGTGAACATGTTCCTAACGCACGTCTGCAGTATCGTAATGAGACTCCTGATAACTGATCGAATTTCCAATTTTTCATTGATTGATGTTGTACATTTATTGACCCAATAGTTAGACCGCATCCACTAATTATTTTTAAAGTTTTTGTTAGTTTTTTTTTGGGGAAGTTAGTCGCTAGGCGCAATACTTCCACTTTCCGTTCATGTTTATGGGGGGGAGATTCTTTCCAGCCCCCGGACCGTATTTTGATGTTAAGACAGTTTAGTATATCTGAAGTTTAAGTATTATTGATTATAGTTTAGATTTTGCAGTGTTGCATTTATGAGTATTTTTAAGATTTTTGCAGTGTTGCACCCTTTTTGAGTATTTGCAGTATTGCACTTTTTGAGTATTTGCAGTGTTGCACTTTTTGAGTATTTTTCGGAAGATAAGGAAGACATAATCCTGAAGATTCCATTTTTGAGTTTTGAGTATTTTCGGAAAATAGGGAAGACGTAATCCCGAAGGTTCCATTTTTTGAGTTTAGTATCTTCGTTTGGTGAGGTCGTGAAATTCTGCGTGTTTCACGGGTCATCGAAACGCTTTAGTTTTGAGTTTAGTTTAAGCACTCTTTAGTTAAGTATATCTTACATTTTTTTCTATATTTAGATTTGAGATTATAGTCATATCATATCATGAAATCAGAGAGAATGTCTCTGAAGTAGACGTGTTTTTTGATCCGCTCCGTACATTTTATAAAATAAATCCGCATATTATCAGTACTACAGTTAAAAGTATATATATTGTTTTTCTTTTTTTCGGCATTTTTATTGCTCTTGTGGAAATTGATCTAATTTTTTTTTTCCGAAGTGTTAATTTAAAGCGTGAATTGATAGTAAAATCAATTATAATTGAACTTCAACCTGCTCTCTTTTAATATTTTCTTTGTGCATCATGACTAACGTTACCACCACCAACTCTAATACAGCCACCACAACCACTATCTCATCCGCTCCTACTGCCAATGCTACAATTGCCACCACCACCACTGCTGTGACTACTGCCACCATGTCCGCCACCACCGCCTGCATGACGATGACCACTGCTTCCACCGCTGCTGGCCCTGTCAACTCCTCGCCTTCATGTAGCTCTGCTCCACTTAGTACTCGGACTAGAATACGAACCAAAAATGAAGCGCCTAAGACTCATCAAACTCCTGATCGACAGGGTAAGTTGCCATTATCTTCATCCAGAAAGGCAAAACCGAATACAGCCATCGTCGATAATAATACCAACAAACATCTTCATGAGCTTGAAACTAATCTTTTGGCAAATCTGACTAAATCATTTAAAGAGCTTGAAGCAAAAATAACTAAACATGTCAGTGAAACTATTTCGGCTCTTCATGACCGTTTGTTTCAGTGCGAGAGTGAAATAACAGAGCTTAAAAATGAAAACACCAAAATAAGAGATCAATTGGATGACCATCAGCGCCTACATCGTTTGAGCGATGTAATTGTTTGCGGCTTGCCTAAAAATATGAATATGAGTGCAGTTGAACTGGCAAAAAAACTTGCATCCAAACTTAACCATACACTTGGCCCTTACTTCGATGCTTTTTATCTAAACACTAGAAATTCCAACAATAATAACAACCCACTTCTTATTCGATTGTCATCACCAACTGAAAAAAAATGTTTGTTGTCTGCATTCAAGTCCATTAATGGTTTATCTACCTCTCAACTGTTTAATGACTGTGAACCCCCCAATACCGCGCACTCCGACTCATCAAGCCATCGAATATACCTAAATAAAAGCCTAACACCACTTAATAGTTCTCTTCTACGTCATGCTATTCAACTGCGGAGAGAAGGAATTCTGTTCTCAGTGAGAACGAAAAATGGATTTATTTATGTGAAAAAGAGCAGTGATGACGTCGAGATAAAGATTGACTCTAGTACTTTTTCTACTCCTGCTACTACTTTTGTTTAAATGATACCGGAGTAGATCGACAATACTTTATTATTATTATTTATTTTTGATATTTTATAATTATTTTAATTATTTTATATGTAATTTTCTCTTTATTTTTTGAATTTTAATTTAACTTTGATTCACATCTTCTTTCACAATTTGTTATTGTAATTCTTCTTGCTGTTTTTTGTCTCTATTAGTTATAGATTTCTGCTTTTTATTCAAATTATTTGTTTTATCATGTCTTCTGGTTCGGTTCATTCTGGTGGTATATCTGCTAAGTCAGTCCTAAAAATTCTTTCAAATGCGCGTGAGGGTTTCAAGGTTTGCTGTTTGAATGCGCGTAGCTTAAACTTTGATAAGTTGGATTTTGTAAGGTTTATCTTTGATTCGTCTGGGGTTGATGTTATATGTATAACTGAGACATGGTTTAGGCCGGACACTCCGAATAATCTATACAAACTCAACAACTATAAATTAATACGCAATGATAGAATCACTGTTACTACTGGAGGAGGGGTTGCAGTTTATGTTAATGCGGCTCTTAACTGCAAAATAATTGCCAAATCTGAAGGTGCTGGCATTGAATTTCTGATTTTGGAAATAACTGATGGTAATGTTAAAAGCCTACTAGGAGTTGCTTACAACCCTAATAGGAGCTGTTCTGCTGAACCTCTTTCTTCAATCCTTCGGGATGTATCTACTAATTATGAAAATATTATTATTTGTGGTGATTTTAACGCCGACCTGTTCCTCAATGATTCTAGAGCCTACCAACTGCTTGATGAGATTGCTGCTACTGGTCTCGCTGTTACTAACTCTCATGCCACTCGTTTTTGTGCCAACTCCACTCCTAGCTTACTTGATTTGATGATTGTATCCGACCTATCTAATGTGCTTCTAGTGGATCAACTATCACTCGAAGGCATATCTGATCATGATTTGATCTTTTGTACCTACAACATTGACTTCTCGAGGATCGCTACTTCGTCTTCATTTCAATTCCGTGACTTTAAATCTATCAACAATAATGCCTTATTATCTGACGCTTGTACTTTTCCTTGGGATTTATGCTACAGTTTGTATGATGTTAATGATAAGGTAAATTTCTTTCAATACCTACTACTCGAACTGTATGAAAAACACGTTCCATTGAAGACTGTTCGGATTCGCAATAAAAATTGTCCGTGGTTCACCTCTGAAGTACTAACATCAATTAAGAACCGACGAAAATTGTATTCTAAATGGAAACATAACCCTACTTCTTTAAACTGGGAGATATTCTGTCGTGCTCGTAATCTTTCTACTTTCATTACTCGTAGAGCTAAAAAAAGATTTTTTATGTCAAAGTTAAGTACAAACCAGACTTCTCGCAAGCTTTGGAATGGTTTGCGTTCTATTGGTGTTGGTAGAAAGGAGGTTGTTGATAATTTTCCTGACCCAAATGATCTGAACAATAATTTTACATCAGATAACTTACAGATTTCTAACTTTGCACCCATCAATAGTATTATGTTTAGTGGAAATGAATTTGATTTTGAAGTCGTTTCTGAGTATGAATTATTTATGAGCATAAATTCTCTCAAATCTAATTCTATAGGTGAAGATGGAGTTCCCATTAAATTTATCAAAATTGTTCTACCTCAAATCATTTCAACCTTTACACACATAATCAATTTTTGTATTACTTGCTCATCGTTTCCTGATTGTTGGAAGCTTGCAAAAGTAATCCCTGTACCTAAAAAGCCTCACCCATCATCTTGTGCTGATTTTAGGCCTATAAGCATCCTTCCCTGCCTGTCAAAGGTTTTTGAGAAGATCCTAGCGAATCAAATATCTATCCACGTTAGTCAAGATAATTTGTTTTCTCCTGTTCAGTCGGGTTTCCGCCCTCACCATAGCTGTTCTTCAGCAATGGTGAAAGTACTTGATGATATTAGAATTCAGTACGATCAAGATAAATTGACTATTTTGTGTTTGCTGGACTTCTCAAAGGCTTTTGACAGAGTCAATCACGAAATCCTGTGTAAAAAACTTAATTTGTACTTTGGTTTTAGTAGAAGATCTGTTGGTTTAATTAAAAGCTACCTACTACAGCGTAGTCAAAGAGTAAGAGTTGGTGATACATTTTCTGAATCTTTGAATTTGCTTGCAGGTGTGCCCCAGGGATCTATTCTGGGCCCTTTGTTGTTCTGCATGTTTATCAACGATCTCCCGCAAGTTTGCCACAATGTAATGTTGCATCTTTATGCTGATGATGTTCAAGTGTATTTTTCTCGCCCATTTAATTTATTAGAAGACCTTATTTGTAGATTCAATGAAGATCTTCTCGGGATCTACAACTGGACCCTATGCAATGGACTTACTTTAAATCCTGCCAAATCACAAATAATTGCAATTTCAAAGAAGAAATTTGATGTCACAACACTTCCCCCTATCCTTATATCGCGTTTTGAACTTAAGTTTGTAGATAGTGTCATGAATTTGGGCTTCAAAATAAATCGGACCCTTTCAGCTAGTGATCATGTTAACCTCTCAGTTGGCCGTATCTATGGTTGTCTCCGAAAATTAAACCTCTTCTCTCACCTAACTCCTATAGATACTAGGCTGAGACTTGTTAAATCCCTGTTACTGCCTATCATTGATTATGCTGCTGTTGTTTACTGTAAGCCAGATTCGCATTCACAGCATAAACTATCTGTTGCTTTTAATGACATGGTTAGGTATATTTATGGCTTACGAAGGTTTGACAATGTTTCTCATTATCATCATCTTGTCCTTGGATGCTCGTTTATGCAATTTCTTGATTCAAGATGTTGCATTTTTTTGCATAAGATAATTCAAAGAAGAGCACCTTCATATCTATTTGATAAGCTCCGCTTCTCGCAGTCTATGCGAACCTTGAATATTACTACTCACGCATCTAAATATTTAAATTCTTCTAGACTTTTTTTTGTATATACCATTGGACTCTGGAATTCCCTACCTGTAATGGTAAGACAGATAATAGGAATAACTCAATTCAAAAAAGCATTATTACAGAACTTTAGTTAGAATGTAAAATTGAAACAGCAATTGGAAAGAATATAAATTAGGTATTGAATTTATTAAAAAAAAAAAAAAAAAAAAAAAAAAAAATTTGAAGCATACTATTATTTTTTTATTTTATCTTTTTAATTAAACATATCTTTTGGTTACTATTATTATTATTATTACATTATTGTTATTGCTTAAATTTTGTTTGCTCATTGCTTAAATTTTATTTTCTTTACCTACCTTCTTTTTATTTACCTATGAACTTATTAGAAATAGTTTTTCCGATCTAAAATGTATTATCTTTAAGTACTATAAAAGACTTCGTCTTACTTGTACGCCATAATAAATAAATTGAAATTGAATTGAAATTGAAATAGTCTTTGAAAACTTGAACTAGAAGAAGTTCATTAGTTTACAAAGAGCTGTAAAATTTTTTTTTTGTGAAGGTTTAGTTGCCTTAAGTATTTTTTTTTTGTAGAGTTTAAGTTTTTCTTGAAGATTAAGTTACAGATATTCAGTTTTGAAGTTTATGAGTATTTAGCTTATCTTACGTATTTAAGTATAATTAAATTTTTTTTTGTAATTGAGCTTGAATTTCGATACGATTGTTTCGAAACTCAATTTTTGAGAAGTCTAAGGAAGAAGTTTACCTTAGACCAACCTAAATTTACTTTCACTACTTTATTTTTAAGATTTTTGAAGTTTGGCAGGAAGTTTGATAATATCAACTTCTCTCCAAATAACAATATTCAATAAGTTTTGAATATTACCTTTTGATACATTTTTGAATTTTTACTTGGTGTGAATTAGTGAACGAATCACTGCACACCCCACTTTTCTGTAGTATTAAGACTTTTTCTTTGTTTTGTGTAACTTTCGTAGCACGGCCCAATGCCCGGCTCTGCTAGAAAATTCTTTAATCCTGGTCCTTACAACCCGGAGTACTACGCACGTGTAGCTGACGAAATGTCACGAGTTGCACCCGCTAATCCTCAGGATGATTCCGTACATTCAGCCCACCACTCTGGTGTAGGCACGGATCATTCAAGCCCACCCGCTCGCGTACCAGCGAATGAAGGGCAACCTTTAGGCTCACCTTTGACTCCTGAAGAGCAAAGAAGAGCACAACAAGCGGCCAATCAATGTGCCTATATGCAAGAGATGATCTCGGCAACGGTAGACTTACACCGGATGGATGACAGGAAATTTTTTGTAGAAGAACTTTCGCGAGGGTCGCTGAAAGTCAAGCCATTTTGTTAAGACATGTAACTGAGTTGTTACATAGTAGGGAGATCAATGCTAATAATCAAAACGTGAGTTATGCGAGTAATGCTAATAATAGCAACAGTAATGTTGATGATAATGTCAATCATCCACCACTTTCACAGCCAACTCCGGCTTTTCAAGTCAAGTTAGTCGGCCTCCAAATTTCGCAGTAATTCCCTACGTCGACATGCCTACTCCTCAAGGTAGGTCTGTCAATTTTCCAGCCAGAATTGTGGCTGAGAATTTTGTTGATTTAACAAGCTTCGTGCCGGTTGCGCCTCCTTTGGCTACACAACCTGCATCACAACCCGTTCCTCCTGGAGCAAGTTCAAGTACCCCTCCGGTACATCCTTCGAACATGGCTCAGGGTGTGAACGTGGACGAGTTCATGACGCGCATGAATTCTATTCGTTTGGATAACGATCAGTCTGCGGCTTCTCAGCCGAAGGTAGTACACTCTAGTAATTCTACGTCTGGTACCTACCCACTATTCCACAAATGGGGAATTAAGTTTGATGGGAGGAATATGCCAGTAGATGATTTTTTGTTCCGTTTGGACCTTATTAGAGCTAGTTATCGCTTTTCATGGGAAGAAGTGTCTGGTGGTTTCCACCAATTTTTATCTGGACCTGCTGAACAGTGGTACTGGAGGTACCGCAAGCAAAATCTGCACGCGTCCTGGCAAACGCTACAATTGGCGTTAATTGAGCAATTCCAGAGCCTCGAAACGGATACGGAACTGTCTCGCAGGTTGTATGATCGTAAGCAACAATCAGGGGAGTCCTTCAATGACTTCTTTGATGCTATGATGCATATGAACTCCAACTTGCGAATCCCTAAGAACGACAGGGAAATGATTGAAATCATTAAAGCTAATGTGAAACGACAACTAGGTCAGTCGTTGATATCCTTTCGCACATGTAGCCTTCAAGAGTTAGCATACCAATGTCGCACTATTGAAAAATTCTTTGGTAGTTCAGATAACCCGCGACAACCTTTCGTACCAAATGCGTACAAGCAACCTCACCCACCTAGACGCTTCATCAACGCGTTGGATGAGGAAACTCCTGGAGATGAATTAGCAGTTGCACTGCCTGAGCAGGTGGATGCATTCCACCCCGAATTGATGAAATGCTGGAAATGCCAAACTGTGGGCCATGGGTTCCGCGATTGTGCAGATCCAAGACAAATTATTTTCTGTTTTAGATGTGGGTTACCAAATGTCTATAGTCCGAATTGTCCTAGATGTGCGGGAAACCCGAAGCGAGCAAATCCACCATCCGGGGGGATGCGCTCGATAAAAGCAAACCCGGAGTCGTAAGCACCAGGAAGGAAGAACCTTTGCTTAACACTCCTCCAATTAGTATTTTAAAAAGAAACCCTAATGAATTTATGACTGATACCCAACCAAATACACTTTTGAATTTATCTGAAATTAAAAATAAATTTGATTTACTTTATAAAAAACCATTTCATGAAAGGCTACTCAATTATTATGAGGTTAGGAAAAGAGTAGTAGCATTTCCTGAAATTTCGAAACGGATTCGTAGAACACGAGATCGTTTTCAATTAAAGCGGACAACCTACCGTAACGTTGCTGCCGCTAGATTAGGCAAGGAATCCAATGATCCTCGTCCATATGTGACTGTGGAGATGTTGGGAGACAAGTTTCTTGGTCTCTTGGATTCCGGCGCGAGCATTAGTTGCTTGGGTACAGATTGCGTAGACTACTTAAAAGCGAAGCACGTTAAGGTTAGGAACGTCGAGTCTACGGTGTCCACTGCGGACGGGAAACAGCAGCAAATTAAGGGAATGTTTACTACTGATGTCCAGTACAACGGCATGCTGTTCAGCATGGATTTTTACGTCGTGCCAACACTTTCTCAGCGTTTGTATTTAGGCGTTGACTTTTGGCGTAAATTTGGACTGGCACCTCATCTGATTTCTTCCATATCGGATTTTCCATCGGATGGAAACTCCACAAACCAAGTGAAGCTCAGTCACGAAGAGTCCACTCAACTTCGTGATGTGATTCGTAGTTTTCCTTCTTTCGCGAGCAAGGGGCTCGGGAAAACGACACTGGTAGAGCATTACATCGATACGGGTTATGCTATACCAATTAAACAGAGATATTATCCTGTTTCTCCTGCGGTACAAGCAATGATGTATGAGGAATTGGATCGTATGTTGTCTTTGGGGGTCATCGAAGAAAGCTCTAGTGCATGGTCTTCACCAGTTGTGCTAGTGCGCAGGCCTGGGAAGAACCGCCTATGCCTAGACTTTCGGAAGGTGAACTCGGTTACAAAGAAGGATGCGAGGCCAATTGCCCATATTGAGGGTCTGTTAGCACGCCTTTCAAAAACTCGCTATATTTCTAGTGTGGATTTGAAAGACGCATTCTGGCAGATACCGTTGGAGAAAACATCGAGGGAAAAGACTGCTTTTACAGTACCTGGTAGGCCTTTGTACCATTTCAAGGTCATGCCATTCGGTTTGTGTAATGCGCCGCAGAGTCTGAGTTATCTTATGTCTAAGGTAATTCCGACAGATTTGCTTGATCTAGTGTTCGTTTATCTCGATGATCTTTTGGTCGTGTCTGAAACTTTCGACGAACACTTGGCGATATTGAGGCGAGTAAGTCAGGAATTGACTAGGGCAGGACTGACGATCAACGTGGAGAATTGTTAAAGATTTTTCTACGCTTGCCTCTCCTTTGACAGATGTACTGAAGAAAGGTAAAGCGTTCGAGCTTAACCAGAAGGCTCTAGAAGCCTTTAATTCCATCAAACAGGCGTTGACGACAGCTCCGGTGCTGGTTAACCCTGATTTCTCGAAGGAATTCGTGATTTTGTGTGATGCATCCGCGTCCGGTATCGGGTGTGTTCTTTGTCAGCGGGACGAAGATGGGGCTGAACGCCCAATCTATTACTTCTCCCAGAAGCTGAACGCTGCGCAAAGAAATTACTCCGTCACCGAACGGGAATGCCTTGCAGCTGTACTTGGTATCCAGAAGTTTCGATCGTATGTCGAGGGATATCATTTTAAAGTAATCACAGACCACTCCAGCTTGAAGTGGCTGATGAATTTAAAGGATCCTACTGGCAGGTTGGCCAGGTGGAGCATGCGTCTCCAAGGATTCTATTTCGTGGTAGAGCATCGAAAGGGAACTTTGAATGTCGTGCCAGACGCTCTGTCAAGAGTATATGAGGCAGACAATTTGACGGTAGAAGCCTTCCTTTCATGCCTAACACGGGTCGACCCCGAGGAGGTACTCCACTTGGACTTAGAGGATTCCTCTTTCCAGTCAGCAGGATACCTGGACCTCATCAACCACATCAAAAAGGAGCAGGAGCGATTACCAGATCTCAAGGTATCCGAGGGATACGTGAACAAACGTACCAAACACTCTATTGGTAATCCCCTCGCAGACGACTTAACGTGGAAACTGTGGGTTCCATCTGAGATGACGAAATCATTAATTGAGTTAGCGCATAATCCTCCAAGATCTTCTCACGGCGGTGTCGTGAAAATTCTCTATAGGTTGAAACAACGTTTCTATTGGCCGAGTATGTATACACAGGTCAAACATTTTGTTGATGCATGCGAAGTCTGTAAAATGACTAAAGCTTCGAATATGACGCTTCGGACGGAGATGGGAAGAAGTTTTGTGGTCGATCGACCATTCCAACATTTGTATATAGACTTCTTAGGTCCCTATCCAAAGTCGAGGAGCGGTAATGTTTTCATAATCATTGTTGTCGATCAGCTAACGAAGTTCGTTCTGATCAAACCATTGAGAAAAGCCACGGCTACCAACGTAGTCAAGTTCTTGCAGGAGGATGTATTTTTAGTATATGGTGTGCCAGAGAGCATACTCTCTGATAACGGCACTCAATTCCTAAGTAAGGAATTTCAGAGTTATTTGAATGCATACGGTGTTAAGCATTATAAAACGGCAGTTTACTCGCCACAAGCGAATGCTAGTGAAAGAGTAAATCGCTCAATTTTAGCGGCTATTCGCGCGTATATAAATCCTAGACAATCTAATTGGGATGCCCATCTATCGTCCATAAGTAGTGCACTCCGCACCACTGTTCATTCTACTCACAAGATGTCCCCCTATGAAGCTCTGTTTGGTCAGAGAATGATTGAGCATGGGGCGGATTATCGACTGTTGAGAGAGTTAGGAGGTTTAAACAACTCGGAGATAGATTGGCTTCCTAAAACGGCGAAAATGAATATTCTCCATTCTTATTTGAAGGAAGCATTAGCTAAGGCCCATGCTGACTATGAGAGAGTTTACAATGTGCATAGTCACAAGGTCAACTATAGGGTGGATGACGAGGTTTATAAACGGAATTTCGTGCTTAGCGATTCTTCAAAGCACTTTAATGCGAAACTCAGCCCTAAATTCATTAAGGTTGGAATTATAAGAATTATCGGTGATAATTTATATGAGGTAGTGGATAGCAAAGGCTATAAATCGACGGTGCACACTAAAGACCTTAAGAGGTAGTGTGAGATTTTGATGTGTCAGTGAGGACAGTGTTAGTGGTGACTACACTTTCCTTCTCTCTACACTCCAATGTGTTCACTCACGAACATTTACTACTGTGATATTTTTATTGTTGTGCCCGGCGTATGCTCAGCTGTGCATGAGACCCTTGTGCTTGTCCATTAATGTTCCTTTTCCTTCTTCATGCAATTTGTTTTTGCTAGAAGAACCATTTACGTTTTGTGTTCAATGTTCGTTGGATTGAATATCAGATTATCTGTGTGCTATTCACACAGCGAACCAAAATAATTTAGTTTTTTTTTGTAGCTATATAGGAAATATTCTCCTTTTCCTTCTGCTTTGGGAACAAATAAGATTTGTGGATATTTAAGAATTTAGTAAATATTCTTGTTCGGCTTTTTTGGTCGCAATGTTTTATAAATGAAACAACAATTTCATTTTTTTCCCGACGTTTCGACGGTGGTTGCCATCTTCTTCAGGGGATCTTTTATTTACAAAAATATAAAGAACAATTAAAACTTAAAATTTGAAAGTTGAATATGAAGAGACTCACATTATGGGGATTTTTTTTAATGGTTTTTAGTTTACAGAAATGTTAAGACAAAAAATTGCATATTTAAAACAAAATAAAAATAAAATTTGTTATTTTTGAAAATAAACACTTCAAAATGAAGATCTGTCAGGGTCTCATCCCAGTCACCAGTGAACAGTAAACAGATGAAATATTTTGGGTGTCTTGTTTGCGGTTCATGTTGTTTTTGTTGTTGATAATGTGGAGTGTTTCCAAAGTGTACCGCTTTGAAACATGTCTCTCCGTTTCTAGAATTTCGGTTCTGTCAAAATCTGGTTTGTGTCCTTGTTCTATACTATGGTAGGCCAGTGCTGTCTTTCCGGTGCTTTTTAGTTTAATGTCGGACTTATGGTTTGAAATTCCTTGTCGCAGAAGTTGTTTTGTAGTTCCTACATAGCATAAGTCACAACTTTCTTTCTCATTTCCCAAACAATTTATTTTATAGACCACATCGGTGCACTTGTCCTTCTCCGTTTTCGTTTTAAGATTGCTGAAAAGTGGTGCTAACGTTTTGGTAGATTTGTAGGCAAGTTTGACTTCTTCCGTATTCTTCTTGACTATTTCCTTGAAGTTTTCTGATAGTTTAGGTACATACACTATACTCTTGTAAAAACCTCTCTCTTTTTCCAAACTCTCCACAACATCAGGAGCTTTATATTTTTGACGCTCTAATAGGCTCCGTATTATTTGCATTGGATAACCATTGTCCACGAGAATTTGAATGATTTTTTTCTCATTGGTCGAGTGAAACTCCCTATCACTCAACGTAAAGACTTTGGTTATAAGATTGGAGGCTGTGTTCATAAGGATGTGCTTAGCTTGGTTGGATCTAAAGTTAACAAGCCTCCCTGATGCTGTATCTTTCTGAAACCAGTTGAAAGAGAGTCGTTCATCAATACGATGGATCTTGACATCCAAGAATGTTATCGCACGATTTTGTTCTCTCTCAACTGTAAACTGAATTTTTTCTTGGTAGTCGTTAAGACATTGTAAGATTTTGTCAACTTCCCCCTTATTCATAACTGCGAAGATATCATATACATATTTGACAATTAACTTGGGTTTGTTACGGTTGTTTAATTTTTCATCTAAAAGATTGTCCAATATCAAGTCCGCAATTGTTGGAGATAATGGATTTCCCATCGGTATTCCATAAATCTGTCGGTATAAGTTGTCTTTGTACTGCAGATAATTGTTTTCTTTCAGGCAAAAGTCCAACAATTCTAGAAACTTTGACTGACTCAATTTCGTATTTTTACTAATAATGTTCCATTTTCAAATTTTAAGTTTTAATTGTTCTTTATATTTTTGTAAATAAAAGATCCCCTGAAGAAGATGGCAACCACCGTCGAAACGTCGGGAAAAAAATGAAATTGTTGTTTCATTTATAAAACATTGCGACCAAAAAAGCCGAACAAGAATATTTACTAAATTCTTAAATATCCACAATAATTCACATTTGGTCAAAGAAAATATTCATCCAAATAAGATTTGTTCCAAAAGCACAAGTTTTGTAGGGAAAATATTTGGACAACTGTAATGTCAGTGTGACTTCACCCCAAAATTTTTTTTTTGATGTGTGACCACGGCTTTAAAAGCGATGAATATACTTACTTTTAGATTCACACCAGTCACTAGATGGCGCTCATCTTACATTACAGACGCTCAATTTCATGGCGGCAGATTTCCGCTTTCTAATAATTCCCACTTTTGGAGAAATTTCCTTGGTCAAAAGTGTTCCCTTTTTAGGAAATTTTGCCTGTCAGATTAAATTCCTCCACGGAACAGTTCCTTTCTACTCTGACAGAAATTATCCTGAAATCGAACCTGTTGAAATAATCTCTTCGGCTTTTTATGACTGTTCTGACATTTGTACCACTAATGACAGTGAGTTCCAAATCTGGAATCCGAATTGGCTCTATGTATTAGTGTCAGTATGCTATTCACCAGACCGACTTGGTGGTGAAATTAGTTCGTATAACAGTTATACCACACTGAAGAGAAACAATAATTTCGATACTATTTATTTCTGATGACGTACTTGTATGGTTTAGATTTCCCCATGGCGAGGTCAGTTTCGGAGTAATAAATGTATTTACATTACACAGATCCACCAATACATTCATCAGATATGAGAACGATGTGACAGAGTTGATTTGTCATGAAGTTGTATTGGCATAATAATTTTTAATGATTGTGGAATTTATTTTTCCCTAACGCATGTCCAGCATCCCTCATCTGATGAAATGGTTGACACACGTCGGTTGGACAAATTGGAAGTCATAATCCAATTGTTTAGTTGGATTATTCCAAGTTCAATGACGGTGGTGACATCTAGGCAGGAGCCAGATAAACTAATATTAAGGACATTACTCTTTGAACATGCCCCAGCCATAGAGCAATTTCCCTATCGCTACTATGAGTATTTTGATACTCTATGGCCAGCCATATAAAAATATGATCGAGATCATATTTCTGTCTATTTCATATTCGGCCAGCATACCTACCAGACATTTATTCGAAAGTAAGTCTCGGGCAAGCCAACCAATTTTAATTTCTCATCCTGATTGGATTATTCCATAATAAAAAGGTATGTAGAGTATAAAATATCAACGATAAATCCGCAGCATATATTCGGCAGGTTGATCGTTATAATATTTAATACTTTTTTACCCATTATTTAAACATTTCAGGTAATTTTTTTCAACCCTTAAAAATTTTCGCCAGTGGCAATTTTTTTTACTTCTGCGCGTCGGTGGTACCACACAACGTGGCTTGATACGACGCGGAGTTACTTCACTTGTACTTTGTACAATCCCTGAAATCCTATCGTTAGGATTCATAAAGAATTTTGACTCAACAATACAGGTATGTTTCGTAATTTTTCAATTCATATAAAAGTCGTTATATGACATGGTTTTCCCTTAGGAAACGCCAGGCATTGGCAATCCATGTGGCCATCGACGCATCAAGTGCAGGATCATCTTTAAATCCACAAAATTCCTATTACATCTATACTTACTTAACAACTTTGAATTGTTGCATTTTCTGCGGCGGTATCCAAAAGGATTTTTAATTAAAACACCATAATATCTATCCGCTGTGAAGTGTTGTGCTTATTGTGTTTTGTTTGTGAGGACGGACGCTAGTCCGCCCATCCTGAAGGATTTATTCTGTTAAGGCCACGTGCGGCTGACGCAGTCCCGCGCCACAGATCCGTGATTTCATTGTCTGGGGATTTGTTCCTCGAGGAAGCGGCGTGTTATTGCTGATAGCGTACCTCACCCTTGCGCCTACTTTTTCCGGACGACGTGTAATTCGTGAAGCATTCATTGCACCGTCCTGACGCCACGGTTGCAGAACACCTTCCATCATATCTACTAACAGTGTTGTACGGTTTCTGAAGCACCACCTGCGGTGCCAAGAAAGCCCACCTGCGGGCACCTACACCTGGTTTTATAACATTTACTGTGAGCAGGAGATCTTTAAGATCAATCATCATTGTATATCCATCTGTTTGGACCAGTGTTCCTCAGATTGGTTATATCATCAGTTACATTTGTACTATAGACACCACGCGCGGTGTATTCACCAAGCGCACCTCAGCTCTGTTGCGGATCCGCATTGGATTTGGACGCTTATGCCTCCAATCTAGCGAAACGTTTGCATCCCTACAACTGGAGTTACGTTTTGGTCTTCTTCGAGTCTTCAAGCTTCATCAGTTCGAGTTATTTTTATCAACATTGAGGATATAAAGGAGTGCGATTACACATTCATCTCAACAGAAACAAAAATTCACTTGAGTATTATTTTTCAATTTTTCTTTATTATTAGTATATCTGTATGGTAGATGTAGTTATTTTAGATTTATATGAAAGTGCTTATTATATTTGATCCTTGAAACTATATGAAAGATAATCCTTAGACGTGATTTTCGAAACTTAATTACCTAATATTAACGCGGTTAACTTTACTTTTTGCTGCCTACGTTAACGTAAAATTACTTGCTGGTGCTACATAATCGAAAAAGTTACGATTTTTTTTTTTGAATATTAATAATTTACCTTCGCGATAATTTTTTTTCTTGAACTGCGAACTAATTTTGGCAAAACTTTTGAAATACATTGCTAAATTTGGAATCAATCACAGATAGTCTGGAACTATCTGACATTTGTCTTCGTCCTTTAGTGTAGTATGTTATGTGAAATTGTGTTTTCCATACTTTGGTGTGTCCAAATACTCAATTGGCAACCAACCCCAGAGTCACTAAGACTCCTTACGCCAATCATCAATTATCTTGCTAGGGATACAAACTCCCTACCCGCTGTATAGCTGGGAAACTGCATCTTGTGAATACGTGATATCAAGTTGCAACAATAATAAATCATTGAATAAATTTTGAAAATACAGATAACTATTTTTGAAAATACGACATTAGATAGGAGCAGTGCACTTCTTCATCTAGGTATTTAAGATTTTTAAACTATATTGATTTTTGAAACATATTTAACTATATTGCAATTTATTGATATCATATACGAACTGTATATGCATTTATTTCCAACTTTTACTTTTCAGCGACCCTCCCTGATATTGGCCTGAATATTGATTCTTCAGTTTGATATAGTCATTTTTACTATTCAACATATTTTTTTCTTATCATCCTTCTGACACTTTAAGAAACTTTGTTGTGTTCTAGTGTTTATTAAGTGTACAACCTTACTTTATTTGTTTTTCGGAATTGTTTGCAATTCACTCCACCCATTGGATTTGCTTCCATTGTGTTTTCACTTACCTTTTTACTTCAATTAGTATGGTACTTTTTGCCATTTTGGTATGGTTTTGTTTGTGTGGTATACCTACCTGATGCCAACAAACCTACTTTAGTGATGTTAATCATTGTAAACCTTATTGGTTTCATTATACTCTTTCCAGGTAATCTTACCTGAAACGTTTTTGTATTCAGCCCTTCGTTGGCTTTGGAATTCGTTTTGACTTTACGTTATCTTGTGTTAATACACTACCTGTGTACCCACTTAACAATCTATTATTCTTTCAAGAAGTTAATAATAGATATTTTTGTTGATCCTTTGTTGTGATTGTTTTATGTTTTGGTTTAGGTCAAACGGAAGTGACGATTTATGACTTCGTTATTCCCGCCTATTGTTAGTAAATTATATATGACTTAATTTGAGATATCTTATCTAGTTTGAAATTAATATATATTCGATAAATTCTCTTTCGAAATCGGTTTTCTTTAATATAATTACAATATTGACAGCATTTACAAGCCGCTGTGACCTACTTGTTTTACTTCGTATTGATATAAGATTTTGTTCATTGTCGTGATCTGCTTTTTTTTGTACGCTGTATCTTTAGTATTAGTATTAATTTTTTTCTTTAATTGAATTTTTAAAAGATTATCGACCATTTCATCTTTTGAGATTTACTTAATTGCATTACCCTTCTGGTATTTAAATTCGGTATTATCAAGATTGAATCTTGATTATCGACTTTGTATTTGATAAATTACTTTTGTAATCGATTTGATATCGGTTGTATTTTCGGCCGAGTAAATATATTTAAATTTTTTTTTGATTTAAATACATATTCTTTGATAGCTTAAGTATTTAGGACATAGTAATCCTGTTAGTTTTAAGAACTTATTAAATAAAAATTTTGTATTATTATAGAAATTGAAACTTATCTTGCAGTCTTCATTTATTGATTTGATTTTTGATGCAGACTTTCTTTCAGATTTCTTTTCTATGAGTTATAGGAATTTAGTTAATATGGAATAAGTTATTTAGGTCCGATGGGGGTTGTATAGAACTCTCTCTCCCACAGGTAACCACTACCTTCTTTTTTAATTCTCATTTATTTTTGTAGCTCACACCAATATTGATATTCATTATATAACTAACAGCTAATTTGAATTTAATGACAGATATACAATTATGTATTTACATAATATCAACTATTCCAAAAATTAATCCATGTTTACCTTTTTATTCACACCCACCCCACAGTCCCACAGTAAAAACAAAACTTTATCTACCAAGTTAGCTTCAATAGATACCTACCTACCTAGCTATATGCTATTTTTCTCTTTATAAGGCATCACCACGTATGAGAAATTTTATTTTATTTTCATAACCCACCCCTATGCAGTGTATCATAAAAAAAATGTCAACAGCATAAATACAGATAATTAACAGTGTGCATGTTGGTAACATGCACACGATGTCAGTGCTTCTATATGAAATCAAAGTGAGCAAAGTTACTCAACAGAAATTCTGAGGTACAAAATTCATACTCATGTACACAACAGTGTGCAAAATTAAAAACTGCACCTATGAATTTTAACTCTTTCGGTTGAGTGTTTTTTGTACTATGTTTAAGTTTGTCATTGGCTTCTCTTTATGAGTGTAATCTTATCACTCGTCTGGAGAGATGAGAGATGACAAAGGGTTGAGTTGGAATTTAAATATGGAAATAATGAGTGATGACTGATGATGATGCGATGACTAATGATGAGGTTTGTCGTTTGTCGTTATTGAGTGAATCTTTTTTGTTCAATTTTCTTTTTCTCTTTTTTTGTTCTTGTCTGCCGCTGCCAGTCATTGTTTCCATTAAAAAAAAAGAATTTTTTGACTAATACAGGGTAATCGGTGTTAGCAAAGATACCTAATATAACACAAAATAGGTACTTGTTGTATTATTTTTGGTGTGAGGTTGTTTAATGAGCTAGAGCGAGTAGGTTGAGTTGAGACAAGAAAAACATCGTATGGAAGGGGGGGTCTATTTATCACCGTTTAGCCAGGAGGCGCAATTTTCTAAAAATATGGCTTAAATTGGAACAAAAATAATTAAAAAATAACGGTAACTCCTACAATGCCATGTCATATCTTTTTGTAAAGCCAGAAGTTTCCTCCTTTTTAGTGTTTTTAAATAAAGCTATTTTAGTGATCAGTTTTCAAAATATTAACTTTCAAACTCAAAATTATAGCAACAAAAAATAGAAAACAATTTCAAACTATTTTTTTTTTCAAAATTTGATGTTTTCAAGTATTATTTTTGTTGTCAAAACGCAATGCTCTTATTAGTTTTGGGTCAGACACTGAAAACCGTATGGCTCTATGACTTTTTGTTGCTAAGCTATTCAAAAATATCCGAACCTTCTTGTTCATAAGAAACACAAAAATTTGCATTACTTGTGCCATCTCGTAAGGCTAGATTTTCGTGTTTTTTTTGCAGAAATAGGTTCTTTTATTTTTGAATAGCTTGGCAACAAGAAATCCTATAGACATACGGTTTTTAATGTTGGACTTGAATCAAATAAGAGCATTGAATTTTGGCAAAAAATACTAAATAAGGTAAAATTTTGAAATAAAATTAGTTTGAAGATTTGATTTTAACTTTTTTTTTTTAATTTTGAGTTTGAAAATTAATATTTTGAAAAAATTTCACTAAAATAAATATTTTTCAAAACAAAATAGGTAAAAGAAAGAGGTTTTTGGCCTTAAGAAATGGCATAGCATGGCGTTGTAGAAGGTTTTTTTCTATTTTTTAATAATTTTTGTTTCCAATTTAAGTCATTTTTTAAGAAAATTGCCCCTCTCGGCTAAACGGAAGGGAATAGACCCCCCTCCCACATGAGTTTTTTTTGTCCCAACCCAACCTACTCGCTCTAGCAGTTTGGCACACCTTAAGTGAATTACCCTTCATAAGCTTTCGCCTATGAAAATTCACAAACTGTACGTTACACAACCTACCTCAAATATATCTTGTATGTCTCCTATAATTTTGTAATATATTTTTTGACTTAATTTTATTTAAAAAAACGCATTGCAAAGTATACCCCTTGGGTAATGAGGAAATGACTTCTTCCAAAAATCACCGCAATTGAGGGCGCCAATGATAAAGCTTGCACAGGGCGCTAATTTAGCTCGGGCCGGCCCTGTAAGTAATGTAAGTCAGGCTTGACCTACATTCATGTCAAGGGGCTTCTTAATAATATTCCTTTTTCTGTCATAAAGAAGCCATGGTTCGAAGAGGGAGTTGATCCTCTTCGGAAATGGGTGGGTTAAGAGACAGGGGTTGTCGTCTACACCATAGACAACCCGACACCAGGTCAGACACTTCGCTCCTGCACTCTACATAACATTTGAGCATGGTAGAGACGAGGGTATAGACAGCTCTAGATATCTTCTGACATCCAAAGATATCATAGTTAGAAACTATTTAGTGTGGTCAATGTTATTTGTGCTAAAGGAAAAATGTCTACTTGGAACTCCATAGGAAGTGCAGGACTAAATTTTCTTCTCAAGCGATCGAAATATTATTACTCCTACAGTGAGTGTCTCAGACTAAGAGTGTCTGAGAGAAAGAGACACGCATCATAATGAACAATTGTATCTTGTGCCGCAGGCCTTAGTCTTTTAGAAAGAAAGGGATATATTAACATCCATATCCAGATATGGTGAGTTTAGTTTTTGAGTATGTGTTGAATGAATTTTAGGTATTGCAGGTCATCGAAGCTACCAATTATAAAAATAATAATAAATTATCCACCCGCATTCTGTTTTTTTCTGGTTGTTACAAATCTAGTTCTGAGGTGATCGGCATGGTAAGTTATATGTTCTAAGGGATGTAGGTTGTGATCTGTGTATGGACCTATCTCTCTTACTTATTGTGTCTTTGGTATTTGAATATACTGGTATATGCTGGAACATAGCAAAATGCGGAATCGTATGTGTATGTATACATCTCAATACCTACGAGGTCCTGTCATACAACTAGGAGAGAAGTGAAAGAACCGGAATGCTGTGGTGGATAAGTCTGTGTATGGAGAAAAAGAGGCCAAGGATTTGTGTGGTGAAGATATTCCTAGTAGAGACATGGTGCTCGATTAAGATGATAGTATGGGTACTGCGCTTTACTACCACCACCAGGAAATATTGTAGTTGAAGCACGGACCAGCAGTGGGGGTCTTCTAAGATCATCTGTAGGTTGGTCTTTTGCTTGATGCCCTCTACCGGGTGAACGTGTCAACAAAAAAATACCATCATCATCATACATGTCCTAGCGAGAGGATATTCGTACTTTCGGTAGTAGATAGAAATTACTGACGTATCATTAGTCAAGGACTAATGGGAGAAATACACTTTTTGGTGTATATTTCATTGGCCTCGTTTTGTGCGTTTGGAGATTTGACAGATTTCGGTTTTCTTCTACGTTGCAGAATGGCGCTTGATATCAGTGGTTTCAGTCTGGGGTTTTTATTTCTACGTTACAATGGTTAGCCCTTAAGAACGCTTCTCGATTACAAAACAGTTCTTTTATAATACATACATCACCTCCTGATCTTTTTGACTGTGAAAGTTGCTGTTTTACTAGACATTATGTGAACATAATACTTTTGCAGATTACATAGCTGCTGTAAATTGATCTTATAGTTATGTATATACAATGCACGGACCAATAAGATACAGACCGCCAACTCACTGTATGGTTTCTCTTTTTGCCTACAAGCTAAAAATCAGCTGATATGCCATTTATTTTGAGAGTTTGACGCTCTCCCTTGCTTTTAAAACCCATTTAGCAAACACACCTACGAAATAAATGGCATACGCAGGTATAGTTGCCATTACAAAATGCACAGAGAGAGATGTACACGTATTCACAGAGAGGAACAAATATTTCGAGGGTGTTTCAGGCAAGAGGAGTACGAGTTGGCGGTCTGTATATTGGTCCGTGGTACAATGTACATTATAGAATACAAATACATATACTTAGTTAAATACCAGTGTTGTCGTCCCAACCCTTCAAGCAAATGGATCCGAATTCGATCCAAACGCGGAGTCAAATTCACTTACTAGATTCCCAAAACAAAAGTGTAATAAAAGCAAACGAGTTGGAGTATCGTAAACGACTTCTGTCGTCCAAAATAAAATATAAATAAAATTTGTTGCCATATTCTTTTATTCTTTATTCTTTATTAAAAAAAAATAGATGGTCACAAATGTTTTAAGACAATGTCTTTTAAAGTTACAAATAAAATGAAGTAAGAATGGAAAAAATATAGTTAAAAATGAATGTAAACTTATAAAAATAACAAAAATTACTTATAAAAATATTATTATTATTATTATTACTTATTAACACGCAATTTAAACTACATGGTAATTAAGATTAACGAGCCTAGCTGCTGAGACTATTGGCTCTATTTAAATAAATTATTTTATTATTATTATTATTTATTATCAAGCAATTTAAATTACATGATAAACATGAGATTAACGAGCCTAGCTGCCGGGACTATTAGCTCTATAATTATTAAGTTAGATAATAATAGACCAAGAGCCGAGAGCAAATTTTGGGAGTGGAGGTATAACCAAAATTGGTATACGTGTATGTGTAGATATCCCCCTCTATGAGTTGACCTTGTCGCGGTGAGGGGGCTTACGTGAGGTTCTTCAACACATACACACACACACACACACACACACACACACACACACACACACACACACACACACACACACACACACACACACACACACACACACACACACACACACACACACACACACACACACACACACACACACACACACACACACACACACACACACACACACACACACACACACACACACACACACACACACACACACACACACACACACACACACACACACACACACACACACACACACACACACACACACACACACACACACACACACACACACACACACACACACACACACACACACACACACACACACACACACACACACACACACACACACACACACACACACACACACACACACACACACACACACACACACACACACACACAAACACACACACACAAACACACACACATACATACACACACACACACACACACACACACACACACACACACACACACACACACACACACACACACACACACACACACTTCAACAATTGCAGAATCACACTAACTAAAATAACTCAATCTAACTAAAATCATGAACTCAAAAGCTACAAATAATAATAAAATTCGAGTGGGGATGTCCACTCAAATGTCGGCAGGAGTCACGACTGCCGGCACGGGCTTTGCCTCGAAAGAGGAGGAGTCGCCAGTGACCAAAAGTTCATTAATGAAAGACAAAAAGAAAATATATAAAAAAGAAAAACAATAACAAATTCACACGTCAGGCGATATGACCGGTAGGACGACCTCAACTCCCGGGAAGGCTGTAAAGCCGTCCGAGAGTGGGGGAAGTGCTGCCAGTCTGGACGCTCCTCCGCAGCTGTCGGGACAAATCACGGTCGGTAGTGGGGATACTGTGACTTACAGTACCTCTGCTGCCCTCCGTGACTGCCCCCCGACAGTTGCGGATGTAAATAACAAAAACAGTGGCAGTGCCACAGTGACACACTGTGACACTCCCACCGCACTATTGAGCTCAGACTCTCAAGAAATTCCCCTCCTTGACGGGGGTGTAGCTGTGACTTTCAGCTCCACCTCGGACAAGGAGAGGAATACCACCGCCCAACAAAAACCTTCGGGCTCAGGAAGGGGTGTCCAGGGGGCTGATGGTGCCGTGACTTACGGTTCCACCAGCGTCAGGGGTAAACCTTCCTCGAGCTCCATGGGGATTCCCCCCTGCGACGGTGAGGCTGTGACTTACAGCACCACCGCTGGAGGGAGGAGTGTAACGTACTCACGAAAAGACAAACGGAACGCGGAGAGATTAGTGAAGATGCTAGGTGACTTACCGGTGTCGGATCTGGACTCGAAGCAATCTGCCAAACTCGTGTGGGCAAAAAATATAATTAAAAGCGAAGACTCTACGTCTAAGCGCCAGCGATCCTTTGAGGGAACCGGTCCGGAACCCAAAAGACCAAAGGCCAATTCCAATACTCTTTCCAACATCAGGAAAGATCTATCCTTTAGTGACGTACTAAAGGATAAAACCATTTTAGCGGTGATTGATAGGAGTAATGTAGATGGTATGATCTCCTTCGATCGGTGGACGACGGTCTTGAACAAGCTTCAGGCTTCCTACTGGACCCTCATGATGGAAAATCCAGGTGAACCTGCCATTTTTGAGGATGCCGGGTGGTACCAGGGGCGCGTCAAGCTCGTCGCCTTCGATGGTCGGAGGTCGTGCGATCTATATAAGCTCGCTATCAGTAGGTTGGAGGGACTCTGGCCTGGTGCTAAGCTCGAGGTTGTGGCAAGAGAAGACATTCCTTGCAGACCAAGAGCTCGTACCAGATTACCAGCTGAACTCTCCGACAAAGAAATCATCCTTAAAATGCTACAATATGGTAACCCATCCCTGCCTACTCATGACTGGAAAGTCGCCAAGCTGGAGGATCCGGAGGGTCCTTATAGATCGGCTATTATAGTCATCAATAGGGATTCACTGGCTCCACTAGCGTCGACCAAAGGAGTGATTAGGTTTGGATGGTCTACCATTACGCTGAAAGTGTATAGGAAAGACGAAGAAAGTGCCAGACTAGCACTCACAACATCGGAGGATATACCCGCAGTGGAGGAACCTGCTGGTGTTATCAACCTTCCAGAAATGGAAATAGATGCACCCAGCACTCCTTCTATAGGTATGCCCTCCTCCAAACCAGATACCGCATCCGACTTGGATGCTCACACTGTCGACAGTCCTTCCGACATGGAGACTGAAGACTACATTAATGAAGATTTTCTTTTACGGTCATCCTCGGAGTCTGACTCAGAGGAGGACCTCAATAGCACTGTAAGAGGTGGTCTGGAAAACTGCAACCGAGATGGTTCAGCTACTACAGATTAACCTCCAACATTCCAAACTGGCTTCGGCCTCCCTTCTTCTCCGACTGCAAACAAAAGGGGAAGATATTGTCCTGATCCAGGAACCATGGATTGTCAAATCTATTGTTCATGGACTCAGGACTCCTGGGTACTACTTGCTGTATGCATTGGACAAAGGTGAGCCACGATCCTGCATATTAGTGAGAAGTAATATTAATGTATTTATACTCCCTGACTACAGCGATCGAGACGTTACCACGGTCAGACTGCAGACCAAAAAAGGCATATACTGGCTTGCCTCAGCTTACCTTGGCCACGACCATCTCGGCCCCCTCCCCAGCGACATGCTGAGGAGAATTATAGAGGAATCAGAGCGGCTAAATACGTGCCTCCTAATTGGTTGTGACGCCAACGCACACCATACAGTCTGGGGGAGTACAGATATAAATGATAGAGGTGAGTCTCTTTTTGATTATATTCTCAGTACTAACCTAATTGTAACTAACACTGGGAATGAACCAACATTCATAACCAGAAACAGACAAGAAGTCTTAGACATAACACTTGTCTCCGATTCGATTCATCATAGGATCACGAATTGGAAGGTGTCTGCAGAGCACTCATTCTCTGATCACAGATACATCCAATTCGAACTTATTGATGACACTAATAAACAACCAGCCTTCCGTAATTATCGAAAGACTGATTGGCAAAAATACAGGGATACTCTAAAAAGTTTAATTAAACCTGATCTTTTGAAAATCCCTTCTAATATAAACGAACTTGACAAAAAAGTCAACGATCTAACAGCAGCCCTTAACAAATCATTGTCAGCCTCCTGCCCTCTTACTCGTATAAGAGGAAAACGGAAGCCACCTTGGTGGAACTCGGGGCTTGAACCGCTCAGGAAGACTTGTAGAAAGTCCTTCAACCGAGCTAAATACTCCAAAGAAATCGCAGACTGGGATTCCTACAAAGAATCCCTGAAATTATATAAAAAAGAGCTGAGGAAAAGTAAAAGAGCCTCCTGGAGGAACTTCTGTGGTAAAATAGAAGACACTTCAGAGGCTTCCAGATTAAGGAAAATCCTCTCTACCAATCTTACAATGCCTAGCTTCTTTAAAAAAGCAGACGGCTCATGGACCAATACCTGCGAAGAATCGCTTAACTTGCTACTTGACACCCATTTCCCAGGTAGCTCCCTTAACATAGTAAACCTTGATTGTAGTCCAATTGGATCAATCAATAATAGTACTAGTAAACTTGGTCTAGTCACTAGGGAAAAACTAAAATGGGCCATCAACAGCTTCAATCCATATAAATCTGCTGGACCTGACGGCATAATACCAGCAGAACTTCAACAGTCTATGGATATTATTATCCCTATCCTGGAAGTAGTACTAAACGGATGTTTAGAGTTGAAATACATTCCATCGTTATGGAGGGAAGTAAAAGTTGTGTTCATTCCCAAAGCGGGAAAATGTTCCCAAGTGTATCCAAAAGACCTCAGACCTATAAGTCTATCATCATTCCTTCTTAAAACTTTAGAACGTCTGATTGATATCCATTTGCGAAATGCCATCGACACAACTCTAGTGTCTACAGCACAACACGCTTACTGCAAAGGAAAATCGGTAGACACTGCCTTGCATACCTTAGTAAGCGCTATCGAATATTCCCTACATCACAAAGAGTATACTCTGGTAGCATTCCTTGATATCGAGGGTGCCTTTAACAACGTCAGCAACCAAGCAATCACAACGGCACTAGACAATCTTAAAGTAGACAGATCCCTGAGTGAGCTTATAAATCTTATGCTAAAAAGTAGGCTAATCAACTCAACCCTAGGAGACGTCTCCCTAAGAAGATCAGTCAGCAGAGGTACTCCACAAGGTGGAGTCCTATCCCCTCTTTTATGGAACTTAGTTGTCAATGAACTTCTAGTTGACCTGGAAGCAGAGGGATTCAAAGTGATTGCATACGCTGATGACGTCGCCATTGCGATATCAGGAAAACATGCTCAAATTCTTATTGAGCTAATGCAAACAGCTCTTAACAAGCTTCTTAAGTGGACTGGTAAATGTGGGCTAGGAGTAAACCCCCACAAAACTGAACTGGTCCTCTTCACAAGGAAATATAAAATTCCACACCTAAATGTTCCGTCCATTAATGGAACTCCACTAACTTTCTCAAATGAAGCTAAATATCTAGGCCTTGTTCTAGATAAGAAGCTCACATGGAAACCCAACATTCAGGAAAGAGTAAAAAAGGCCACGGTGGCTCTCTTCTCTTGCAAAAAAGCAATAGGGAATAAATGGGGTTTATCCCCACAAATTACCCACTGGCTATATACAGCGGTCATAAGACCGATACTAACTTATGGGATAACAGTATGGTGGACTGCTTTGGATTAAGTGTCCTACCGGGACCACCTAAGCAAAGTCCAAAGATCAGCATGTCTATGTATCACTGGAGCACTGCGTACGACACCTTCAGCTGCCTTAGACATTCTTCTTAATCTTACACCCCTCGACATTTTTAGTAAACAAATGGCCGCGAGTACAGCAATCCGTCTCAGAGCCACGTCTCAATGGACCAATAACTCAATTGGCCACACTATTATTCTGAATTCATTCAGAACGATTCCAAGTCACTCTGACTACACCATACCCCAACTGGTTTTTGAAAACAACTTTCGAGTCTCCATTCCATCACGGTCTGACTGGGACGAAGGACATTTCTCGAGAGATGATTCGATTCATTTCTACACTGATGGTTCAAAAACCGAAGATGGAGTTGGGGGCGGAGTGTACTCAGAAGGACTAAATCTTAGTCTATCTTTCCGACTCCCTAACTATTGTAGCGTGTTCCAAGCGGAACTTCTGGCGATAAAAGAGGTTCTATCCTGGCTCAAGGAAAACGTGATATCCACGTCGAATATCCGTATCTTTTCAGACAGCCAAGCAGCCCTTAAATCATTCGAGGCGGTTTCCACGAACTCAGCAACAGCCCGCAACTGTCGCACATCTCTCGCGGAGATGGCAGAACAGTTTAACATTCACCTTTTTTGGGTGCCGGGACATAGAGATATCCCAGGAAACTGCAAGGCCGATGAACTCGCTAGAAATGGAACTACTGAACCACTTTCACCCGACAGGAGGAATATTGGTATACCTATCGCTACATGTAAACTCATGCTAAAACACGATGCCATGAACGAAACAAATCTAAGGTGGTCAAATTTGACTACCTGTCAGGCGACAAAACAGATCTGGCCAAAACTAGATCCAAAACGCTCCATATGTTTGTTATCTCTTGGTAGATCACACCTTAGCTCCTTAATCGGTGTCATTACTGGACACTGTCTTATAGGCAGACATGCTACTAGACTCGGTGTCTTCTCGAACGACTTCTGCAGAAGTTGCATGGACGAGGAAGAAGAAGAGACTATAACACATCTTCTTTGTTCATGCCCTGCTCTCTCACAAAGACGAAAATTACATTTGGGAGATTTCTTCCTCAACGATATAAATGACCTAACTCAGACAGACATACACTGTCTCCATCGCTTTGTTAAAAGTTCCAATTGGTTTTAAAATTAGTGAGGTAGTGCCTTACTTTCATATGTGGTATCACAATGGACCTAGTATCTGGTCTAAGTGTGTCAGTCGTTGACTGACAGCCACCTTAACCTAACCTAACCTATGTGTAGATATACGCGACAATATATCAAATCGAAAAGTCTGGCAGGGTTATTTTTCAGCCGGGGCAGCAGACGGCCGTTCGAAAACGGTAATTTTTCCGATTTTTGTGTGGAAGGTAAAACCACTTCAAATCATACAGAAACGATAGAGAATTGCTCACTGATTTTAAAAATCTCGGTGCCAGACGTTTTACTTTCAGCTTTCCCCTTGCCAGACGCCCACCAAAAGGAGCGAAAAATCAGTTTATGGTGTCAGAGGTATAACCAAATGAGTGATACGTCAAAAAATCAGAAAAATTCTCCTGATTACAGATATGTGTGTCCCAGACGTTTTACTTTCAGCTAACCCCCCGCCAGACGCCCTAAAGTATGCCCAAAAATCAACTTTTTTTCTTTAAGGTATAACCAAATGAATGATACACCAAAAAATCAGAAAAATTCTCCTGATTACAGGTATGTGTGTCCCAGACGTTTTACTTTCAGCATTCACCCCGCCAGACGTCCTTAAAGTATCCTGTTTTGCATTTTCTTATGAAAATTCAATTAAAACTTTTTTTTTTTAAACCTGTAACCATATGAAGATCATACCAAAATACTCTCCTCTTATTCCTGATTACGAATATGTGGGTCCCAGACGTTTTATTTACAGCCTTCACCCCGCCAGACGTCCTTAAAGTATCCTGTTTTGCATTTTCTTATGAAAATTCAATTAAAACTTTTTTTTAAAAGCTATAACCATATGAAGATCATACCAAAATACTCTCCTCTTATTCCTGATTACGAATGTGTGGGTCCCAGACGTTTTATTTACAGCCTTCACCCCGCCAGACGTCCTTAAAGTATCCTGTTTTGCATTTTCTTATGAAAATTCAATTAAAACTTTTTTTTTGGTATGAAGATCATACCAAAATACTCTCCTCTTATTCCTGATTACGAATATGTGGGTTCCAGACGTTTTATTTACAGCCTTCACCCCGCCGGACGTCCTTAAAGTATCCTATTTTGCATTTTCTTATGAAAATTCAATTAAATTTTTTTTTTTAAACCTGTAACCATATGAAGATCATACCAAAATACTCTCCTCTTATTCCTGATTACGAATATGTGGGTCCCAGACGTTTTATTTACAGCCTTCACCCCGCCAGACGTCCTTAAAGTATCCTGTTTTGCATTTTCTTATGAAAATTCAATTAAAACTTTTTTTTAAAAGCTATACCCATATGAAGATCATACCAAAATACTCTCCCCTTATTCCTGATTACGAATATGTGGGTCCCAGACGTTTTATTTACAGTCTTCACCCCGCCAGACGTCCTTAAAGTATCCTGTTTTGCATTTTCTTATGAAAATTCAATTAAAACTTTTTTTTTAAGCTATAACCATATGAAGATCATACCAAAATACTCTCCTCTTATTCCTGATTACGAATATGTGGGTTCCAGACGTTTTATTTACAGCCTTCACCCCGCCGGACGTCCTTAAAGTATCCTATTTTGCATTTTCTTATGAAAATTCAATTGAATTTTTTTTTTAAACCTGTAACCATATGAAGATCATACCAAAATACTCTCCTCTTATTCCTGATTACGAATATGTGGGTCCCAGACGTTTTATTTACAGCCTTCACCCCGCCAGACGTCCTTAAAGTATCCTGTTTTGCATTTTCTTATGAAAATTCAATTAAAACTTTTTTTTAAAAGCTATAACCATATGAAGATCATACCAAAATACTCTCCTCTTATTCCTGATTACGAATATGTGGGTCCCAGACGTTTTATTTACAGCCTTCACCCCGCCAGACGTCCTTAAAGTATCCTGTTTTGCATTTTCTTATGAAAATTCAATTAAAACTTTTTTTTTAAGCTATAACCATATGAAGATCATACCAAAATACTCTCCTCTTATTCCTGATTACGAATATGTGGGTTCCAGACGTTTTATTTACAGCCTTCACCCCGCCGGACGTCCTTAAAGTATCCTATTTTGCATTTTCTTATGAAAATTCAATTAAATTTTTTTTTTAAACCTGTAACCATATGAAGATCATACCAAAATACTCTCCTCTTATTCCTGATTACGAATATGTGGGTCCCAGACGTTTTATTTACAGCCTTCACCCCGCCAGACGTCCTTAAAGTATCCTGTTTTGCATTTTCTTATGAAAATTCAATTAAAACTTTTTTTTTAAGCTATAACCATATGAAGATCATACCAAAATACTCTCCTCTTATTCCTGATTACGAATATGTGGGTTCCAGACGTTTTATTTACAGCCTTCACCCCGCCAGACGTCCTTAAAGTATCCTGTTTTGCATTTTCTTATGAAAATTCAATTAAAACTTTTTTTTAAAAGCTATAACCATATGAAGATCATACCAAAATACTCTCCTCTTATTCCTGATTACGAATATGTGGGTTCCAGACGTTTTATTTACAGCCTTCACCCCGCCGGACGTCCTTAAAGTATCCTATTTTGCATTTTCTTATGAAAATTCAATTGAATTTTCTTTTTAAACCTGTAACCATATGAAGATCATACCACAATACTCTCCTCTTATTCCTGATTACGAATATGTGGGTTCCAGACGTTTTATTTACAGCCTTCACCCCGCCGGACGTCCTTAAAGTATCCTATTTTGCATTTTCTTATGAAAATTCAATTAAAACTTTTTTTTTTAAGCTATAACCATATGAAGATCATACCAAAATACTCTCCTCTTATTCCTGATTACGAATATGTGGGTTCCAGACGTTTTATTTACAGCCTTCACCCCGCCGGACGTCCTTAAATTATCCTATTTTGCATTTTCTTATGAAAATTCAATTAAATTTTTTTTTTAAACCTGTAACCATATGAAGATCATACCAAAATACTCTCCTCTTATTCCTGGTTACGAATATGTGGGTCCCAGACGTTTTATTTACAGCCTTCACCCCGCCAGACGTCCTTAAAGTATCCTGTTTTGCATTTTCTTATGAAAATTCAATTAAAACTTTTTTTTAAAAGCTATAACCATATGAAGATCATACCAAAATACTCTCCTCTTATTCCTGATTACGAATATGTGGGTTCCAGACGTTTTATTTACAGCCTTCACCCCGCCGGACGTCCTTAAAGTATCCTATTTTGCATTTTCTTATGAAAATTCAATTAAATTTTTTTTTTAAACCTGTAACCATATGAAGATCATACCAAAATACTCTCCTCTTATTCCTGATTACGAATATGTGGGTCCCAGACGTTTTATTTACAGCCTTCACCCCGCCAGACGTCCTTACAGTATCCTGTTTTGCATTTTCTTATGAAAATTCAATTAAAACTTTTTTTTTAAGCTATAACCATATGAAGATCATACCAAAATACACCCCATTTTGCTAGACTATTCAGAACGATGTGAAGTCCAATTTTGTCAAAAGCTTTCTCGAAATCAAGAGAGATAATGGAGACGTGGTTTTTAGCTGATAGCGCTTTGGAGACAAAATTGTCAATATGAAGGAGAGCATCAACGCACCCCCTGTTGGATTTAAAAGCCACTTGATTAGGACTAATAAACTTGTTTGTTTCGGCAAACCATAGTAGGCGTTTTGCGATTATTTTTTCCATTATTTTGGAAACACATGGAATAAGAGAAATTGGGCGGTATCCTTCGACAGTATTTTTATCTTTATTTGGTTTCGGAATGGGTATTATTGAGGTCGTTTTCCAACTTTGAGGGATTATCGAGTTATTTAAAATGTTGTTGTATAGAGCAACTATTCTCTGCTTAATTAGGTCGGGAAGTTTTTTTTAACATAGGATAGGATATTCTATCCCTGCTTGGAGTTTTGCCTTTGGCCTTATTAAGTGAGGTTTCGAATTCGATGATAGTTATGGGTTGTTCAATGCGTCGTGCAGTCGCATTGGTAGGATGTAGCGGTAGAGGAGTGTGAAGGGTAATCGCTTTCTTCTCGTTGAAGGTATCGGGGAAGTTGATATTTTCTGAAGCCTTTGACCAAGTTTGCGCTATAAAGTTTGATATTTTATGCGGATTTATTAAGGCTTCATCATTTGATTTAATGTTGCTTATAGCAAGAGGGGTAAAGCCACCAGTAAGGCGACGAATATGTTGCCATATTCTCGCAGGGGGGGAATTCGGGTTTAAATTAGTGGTGAAATCGGAGAAACTTTTTGCTTTGCTGTCTCTGAGCAATCTTCTGAACTTAGCATTTGATTTTTTGTAAGTTATTAGGTTTTGTGTTGTGGGGTTTTTTTGAAAGATATTGAGTGCGTTAATTTTTACTTTGCGTAGCATAGATAGTTCCGGATTCCACCAAGGTACAACCTGTTTAGGTTTCATTGGTTTGGATTGGGGAATAGAAAATTTAGCCGGTTCTGATTGCTTTATGCAAAAGGGCGGCTTCTTTGTTATTGTTTATGGATTGAGTTTTGTTGTACAAGAATTCAATAGTTTTTTGTTTGAATAGCGTCCACTTAGCAAGGTCAGTTTTAAATTTAGGGTCGAAATTTAATGTGGTTGTGAAGCGTTCAATATTTAATGTCATAATTAGAGGGAAGTGGTCGCTGTTGTGTAGGTCGTTTAATCTCCTCCAGGTAATTTTAGTGAGCAACTCAGGCGAACAGCAAGAAACATCGACGTGTGTAAGTGTATTGTGTGTTGAGAGGTGGGTGGGGGAACCATCGTTTAAAATTACTAGATTTGTATCTAAGAAGAAATTTTCTAATAAAACGCCTTAATTGTTATTTTTTCAAGGGTTTTAGTCTCCATGTTGTGTTGTAGTTAATGAAAATAATGAAACTAGATATTAATTAATATTTTATTTTATTATTATTTATAATTTAATAAATATCACAACATATATTTGTTAAAATAATTAATTTAAAAGCGACGCGCGTTTCGGACTTTTGTCCATCATCGGGCTTAAATTTTGTACTCAAAGTACAAAATTTAAGCCCGATGATGGACAAAAGTCCGAAACTCAAAGTACAAAATTTAAGCCCGATGATGGACAAAAGTCCGAAACGCGCGTCGCTTTTAAATTAATTATTTTAACAAATATATGTTGTGATATTTATTAAATTATAAATAATAATAAAATAAAATATTAATTAATATCTAGTTTCATTATTTTCATTAGCCTTAATTGTTGTTGTGAGGCGAGCCCCAAAGAGTGTTCCAGGCGTTTAGATCACCTCCAAATATAATTGGGTGGTTAATTTGGTTAATAATATTATCTAGGTCATTTTTATTGACAGGTTGTTTTGGGGGCAGATATATGTTAATATAGGTAAATTTTATTTTGTGTTGTATTTCGACCGCAAGGACTTGAAGGTTGGTATTTAGGGCTATTATTTTGAGGGATGTGTTCTTTTTAATGAGAAGAGCAATACCCTGCTTACCAGTATCATTACTTGGAGAGTTATATAGATAGCCATCGTAGGCTTTAGGGAAGTTGAGGGTCTTGTCGAAGGCGCAGTGTGTTTCTTGGACAGCGATTATGGTAGGGTTATGCTTTTTTATAATAATGTTCAGCTCATCGAGGTTATTTGTAAAACCGTTCATATTCCATTGAAGAATATTGAGAGCTACATTGACATGAAGTGGGGTCCACGGACTTTTGTTTACCTGGGGCAAAACAAGTGTGGTTGTGGATAATTGGGTTTTGTTTTAAGATTGTATTATTTGTATTGTGTTGTGAATTAATTTGGTTGGCGATATTAGGTTGTTCAGGTCGTTGACTCTGCGTCTCGGAAATTGAAGCATCCAGTCTCTCAAAGGAGCCTGAATGATTCAATCTCCGAAGCGCAGAGTCGTTACTTGGGTTAATATTAGTATTAATCCATTGTGACATCATCGTCTGATACATTGGGTTTAATGTAATAGTTGTTGTTTTTCAAAAGTGATTGAGTGAAGGTTGAAATAGGTGAGGAAGTGTTGGTGTTTATTGGCGAGGTAAAAGTGTGATCGTTTTTTGTTTTGCCTACGGCTTCGGAATGAGTTGATGGTGGGGTGGATGTGGGGGGTATTGTAAGGAAAATATTTTTGACGCCTTACCACTTACGTGCCAACCCCTTTAAATAATTTTCTACTGTCTTCATATACACTTATTTTACCACTTACCTACATCTAAAACTATACTTACCACTCATAATACCATATATCTTGCCTGTCTACTTCGAAAATTATACTTACCATCCACTTTGACACTCACCTTACCACTTACCTATCTATTGTAAACTTACCTTTATCTAAAATTATACTTACCACTTACCTTGTCACTCGACCTACCGACTTACCTTACAAGTTAATCTTACCTCTTTATTAATTTTCGTTCCACTGCTACTCACTTGCATAAATTATGCCTAACATACCAACACTTTACTTACCATTAAGTCTCACTTTAACTCATACGTTAAAATGTCACTAAAGTTCACAAATATTTCCTTAAAATTACCTAAGAAAACAAATTCACTTTTATACACAAAAAAATAATGTCACAAAAATCTTCACTTGAACAAAGAAATTCTTTGTTCTTCGCAATTGCGTCAGCTCATATCTAAAACTATGCAAGTTCCCTTTTGGCAACGAAATTTATGTCACGCAAGTGTTCGTCAACTAAAACACCTTGTGTAAACACCTTAACTAGTCAACCTTCTGAACATTTTTCATGTGACATCGAAATGACAATTTACTCAACGAAACATATATGGAAACTGTCGACCAGTTTTTCTCACATACGAACGATGTGAGAAAAGAACGTAGAAAACGTCTAGCCATAGGGATGGTTGTACATGTTCGAGAAGAACAAAGGAAAAATTAATTATAATCCGAAGTTTCCTGCGCATAAAATGTGCACCGGTCTTTCTTTTTGTGCCAACTTTCAACCTGACCAGTTCCTCAAGATATTAGAAGACCCTATTGGAGCTAGACTCCCCACATTTTCCTGCAAGGAACATACAAGTAAGTTTAGTGATTTTTTTTATTCACATTCCAATTTTTTTTTTGGTGCTGTGAAGTAAATTTTTTTTGGGTGCATACGTTTGGCGGTGTACCTACCAAATTAATGAAGCCATTTTAAGGCTGAATAGTTTTTTTTTATTAAAGTGAATTTAGCCTTCTCAGGTAACATTATTACCCTTTTTGGGGATTATTTTTGTGGTTTTTTTCCTCAACATTTTGATGCCATCATTGTGGCCGCATGATAAATGAGTAACGCGTTGCTAACCCCTAAAAGTGACGCCCGACACCGCGTGCTTCCCAAGGGAACCACACGCACGAAAATTGCACGAGGCACGCTGGCACACACGTGACCAGTGTCGGCCGGAAAAATTTAAGTTCCTATAGAAATCAGGAACATTAATCGTGGAAAAACATTTAGGACGCCTCACAGGTAACATAAGAAACTACATTTTCTTGCGTTTTAAATAGATTTCCTGTAGGTAGCATTTATATTACCACCCACGTTTCTTCCTATAGGTAATTCCTTGGGTGGCACGCCACATTTTTAGGGGGGCGTTAGGAAATTATTCTGGTATTCCAGAATCAGATCTGGATATTTCAAGACGTCGTTGCCTCTTTTCCGAGTGCATCCGTCGAAGCAACACGACAGACATCTTCAACATCTAGATAGAATTTCCAGAACTACAAGCAGACCGCCCAGCACTCAACACGTTTTTAGGCAGAAAATATTACACCCGCCTACAAGAACCTCGCCCACAACCAAGCCACTGTGTTTTAGCTGAAATAAATTTGAAACCATCCACAGCACATATGCTCTTCGTTTCTTTCTTTTGGTGGATTCCACATGGTGGAACAATAACTAGAACCTACAACTCTGGAAGACAATATACCTACCCTTTCATCATACTCATCGATGTTGTCGTACAGCGTCGAACGTCTTCATAACCGTCCACAGTTTTACATGGTAGCCAATTGGTTCGATAGCGGCATTTTACCAATTGGGTGGCATTCCATTCAACCCTAAGACGAGTTATACAACTCCAACATAAGTATTATTATTTATAAAAGTATGTATGTAACTTATATAACTATTTGAAATATTAAACGTTGAGGTAATATAGCTATATTTTGGTAGTTTTTAGTAGGATTTATTTTTGAGATTTATTTCTGATGACCAACCTTTTTAACAGCTTAATGAGTTCCAAAACCAGAAGAGAAGAAGAAGAATAAATAAACGAATAAGATCATCAAGAAATAATGTCAATGAATAACAAAATAAGTGTAAAGATAAAGTAAATGAATCCGGTATACAACTCCGGTATTGCCTTGCTATAAATTAAAGTCAAAGTTGAAGAAACAAACCAAGTACCAGTACAAGTGTCCGCGAAACTTTTCAAACGTAATTTTTTTTTGAAGTCTGAAAGCAATATGGGTGAAATACACAACGTAAAATGGGAACAAGTCGGTAGTGCTCAACGTCTAGTCCGTGAATAAATCTCATTAATTTTGTACTTAACCCATTTTTATCGACTAAACACACAAAATTGGCTTTGCTTACCATCTCGGGATAGTCTTTATTATTTGGCCGTCCAACTGGAGCGTTATTAGTTCTTTAGTTTCTATTTTTCTATTTTTGCTACAAAACTTTATATAAACTGGAGCAATGCCTACGAATCGACGCACCGGTACCACTTCAAAAGTACATAACACTCTCAATGTCAGCGCTGCTAAAATCACAAACACTAGCACAGAGGCTCTTGATGGTGACAATCTCTGGGACCGCATTGAAAAGAAATTGCAAAAATAGGGAGACGATTTTAAACTTGAATTCTCTCCCTTGCTCGATTTAAAGATGTCAGAATTGGAACAAAAAATGGACAACAAAATCTCTAAAATGAATCTAGACTTTCAACAAAAAATACAATCGCTTTCCGAGAATTACAACCGTTTGGAGCTGGAAATGGATTCACTTCATCGCGAAAAGCTAAGTGCTGACCTTATCATTTTTGGTGTACCCGAAACCATCAACGAAAACTTATCCGACACAGTAAACAAAATTTGCCAAACAATAAAATTACCGCTGCCGCCCATTAATGCCGTCTTCAGAGGAAGGTCTTCACGTGGTAATGCAAATTCAAAGACTGATGCGTGTATTGTTCTTAAACTTGGTACTAAAAGAGATAAGGTAAACATGTTGAAAGCAATCGTCACCCACTGCATGAATAATAAATCTCTGCTCAAACTGAGTGATATTGGATTCGATTCTCCCAAAAATTTCTTTATTAATGAGAGCCTGACTAAGCGCAACTACCATCTTCAGAGAGAAGCCATCAAACTTAAACGGCGAAATTTAATTCACTCCACTCATACTATGAACGGCCAGCTTTATATCCGCATCAACCCAAGCCAACCCGCAAAACTAATTTTTTCAATTGATGATATGAGACATTCAATTGGACTGACACCTGATGATGATAACAATGAATACAACAACAATATCAATAAATAGTGCTCAAACACGTCTGATGACAACAATGATGCTCCATCCTAACATGCTCAACTTTTTTAATTGTAAATATTATTATTATTTGTTTATCTATATTGTAAGGTTTCTTCAATTATTAACATTTTACTTCTCTATATGTTTTTACTTTCTCTATGTTCAAATTGTCCCCACTTATTTATTAATATGTACTTGCTCTGAATACCTTTAACAATGGGAATAGAATGAACGAAAGCTCTCGCCTTGTTTTGAATATTATGTGCAAGCATCATGGCGGCAATGGCTTAACACTTTGCCATATAAATGCTCAGAGCCTAGTTAACAAGTTTGATGAATTTAAGTTAACCTTCGAAAAAAATCTTGTAGACATTATATGTGTGTCTGAGACATGGCTAAATCCTGCATTAAGTAATGATCAATTTAAACTCATTGGATTCAAACTTTTTCGCGCAGATCGATCGAGCAGAGGAGGGGGTTCCGCAATATACGTTAGGAACACTATTCTGTGCAACATTATTAAATGCTCCAGTGAAACATCCAGCACTCAATTTTTATTCCTCGAAATTCTCAATGGTCTTGATAAGTGCATTATAGGAACCATTTATATGCCACCAAGCTCTGCTGACTCTTCTCTAATCTCTGAAATCCTAGAAGAAAATTGTCATTTATCGCCAAATGTTGTAGTCTTTGGAGATATTAATATTAATTTATTGAACAATCATATTAGTACACGTCTTCAAGGCTCTATGAGCGCTCTAAACCTCTCCTTTGCCAACCTTTCTGAACCCACCCACTTCGGTGCTCACAGCTTACCCTCTCTTATCGATATCCTCCTCTTAAGTAGCAATAATTTGTTGAAAACTTACAACCAGATGTCTGTTCCGGCGTTCTCGCGGCATGATCTCATCTTTGCCGTCATAGATATAGACTACAGAAATATGCAGAAACCTGAAAAAATTTCGTTTTTCGATTTTAAAAACATAGATTTGAATTCTCTTTTCATAGAATGTTACTCCTTGAACTGGCCTTCGGTATTTATAACTCCAGATGTTAATGAACAGGTTGACATTTTTAATACGTATTTAAAATATCTATTTAGAAAATATGTCCCACTTAAAACTCGTATTGTAAAAAATGTCAACTGTCCATGGATATCAGATAAAACAAAATTCTTTATGCTGCAAAGAGATCGCTTGTTCCGCAGATGGATACGTTTCGGCTGCCTTAACATGTACGATGAATATAAACATGCTCGAAATCGTGTAACAGGCCTCTTAAAGCAAGCTAAACGCTCGTACTACTGTTCCCTCTTTGATTCAAACCGCTCCTCCAAACATCTCTGGAATCAGGTACATAAACTAGGGTTAGGTAAGCCCTGCCCTGTGAGTAGTGAAGTCATAAATGTTGATGAAATAAACTATAATTTGGTTGGTGCTTCGCAATTCGATAATATTCCTTCATCACTTATGATACATAATAACAATTATGAGAGTGCTTTTTCGTTGTCCTGCATTGATGTTATTACAGCCTGTGAATCAATTTTATCAGTTAAATCAAAATCCATGGGAGTGGACGATATACACCCTGACTTCGTTAAAATTCTCCTTCCATTGTTAAGCACATACGTCACGCATATCTTTAACTCAGTTATCACATTCTCGGAATATCCTCTTTTATGGAAACAAGCAAGAGTTATACCTATACCAAAAAAAGGAAATACAACCGACTATAGGCCCATAGCCATTTTGCCTTTTTTATCTAAAGCATTTGAATCTATCATATGCAAACAACTCAAGGTGTACTTAAAACAAAGAAACCTTCTGACGCCCTTGCAATCTGGTTTTCGGCCCCAGCACTCCTGTACTACAGCCTTGCTTAAGGTAACTGAAGACATTAGACGAGGTATCGATAAGAATCAGGTTACACTTTTATCCCTTTTAGACTTCTCTAAAGCCTTCGACTCGGTGGATCCAGTATTGCTTTGCAACAAATTAAACACCTTTTTTTATATGCCTACTTCAACAGTTAAACTTATTTTTTCCTACATGTCAAATCGTTCTCAAGCCGTGTCATGTAATGGAAAACTGTCTTCATTCTCGAACCTGAGTAAGGGTGTTCCCCAAGGCTCACTGCTAGGCCCTTTACTCTTTTCCATGTTTATCAATGATTTGCCACTGGCTATATCATATTGTAAATTTCATTTATATGCAGATGATGTCCAGCTCTATATAAGTTTCGAAAAAAGTCAAGTTGAAGATGCTATTGGAAAGTTAAATAAAGACTTAGCTGCCATTGCTGTATGGTCCCTTGAAAATAAACTTCTTATCAATCCTTCAAAATCAAAAGTAATCCCTATTTTCAAACGAGATCTGGATTTCGATATTCATCCGCCCATCATACTCAACAACTCTCCTATAGAAATAGTTCAAAAAATTAAAAACCTCGGCATCGTTTTCAACAGCTACATGTCCTGGACTGACCATATAAACCATGTTGTTGCAAACATATACCGTTCCTTGCGAAGCCTTTCCATCAGTAGAAACTATTTACCGACACAAACCAAAATTAAGTTAGTTAAGTCGCTTATAATGCCAAGTATTTCTTATGGATGTGAAATATTTGCCTTTTCGGATGCTGAGTCTCAGCGCAAACTTAAAGTAGCCTTTAATGCTGCAACGCGATATGTTTTCAACTTACGCAGGTATGACCACGTTTCAGCATATTCTAGCCGTATACTTGGTTGCTCGTTTGAAGTATTTTTGAAGTTCCGAACGTTAACTTTTCTCATCAAGCTCGTATTAACGAAGAATCCGGAGTATTTGTATGATTATTTATCCTTTTCGCTATCAACTCGTAATCTAACAATTCTACCACCTAGGTCTACATGTCTGACTTCGTCCAGACAGTTTTTCGTTCATGCTATATCCCTCTGGAATAATATTCCACTCTCTATTAGGCGACAATTTGAACATAGAGACTTTTTAAAATTGGTCCTGGCCTATCTTAAAAACAATAATTGAAAATTCCTCTTAAATTATTATTTATTTATTTCCCTTAATTTATAATGCTGTTAAAACCTATATTATATGAACCACACTATGCCTGTACTATATTTAAGAGTGATCTTCCATGTACAGTTGATATCCACTTTGAATAAATTAAAAAAAAAAAAAAAAAAAAAAAAAAAAAAAAAAAAAAAAAATACACCTGAAATCAAAAACCATCAAATCAATATTTTAAAAATATTCACTAAAGACAAATCATCAGTTCCAGAACAACCAATACCTGCGATGAATAGTGCACTCTTCGTTAGCAATGGTGAGTCCGTTCCACATATTCATTTATAAACTATATTGAACTATTTTTAATAATATTGAAATTTGATGAATACCTATAAAAAGTGATAAAGAATTACCACATATTACCTTGGGGCTACAAACAGTAGACCACATACTTTTTTTTGAGACCGAAAACTAATTTTTTTTTTGAATCGTAATTACAACTAAATTACTAAAGCGAGATGTCTCTAGCAGGTTCCATAAACCTTGCAGTGTCGTATACACTTTTTTTTTTTTTTTTTTGAAGAAAATTTTAAGCTGAAGAATAATTCCAGCTCAGCCTCCTCCATAGGTCCCGTTGGCCTGAGGTTCTACGATGGCAACCTTTTTATTAAAATTTTACTGATTGGTACTTTAGGTAAATGAATTGAGACAGACTTGGAGGTTTTACAACTGGTTTAAACAATATATTTATATAATTTGCAATAAGTTGAGACAGGTTGAAGAATTAAATTTTGTGATATATATACCTTAATTTTGGGTTGGTCAAAGTAAATGAAAATAATTCCTTATGTCGTGAAGAATAATTGAAACTTCATTGGTACAATTGAGATAGATTAATATTTATCTAGGAATCTTTTAAGTATATTTTTATGTTGAATAAATTTCATGTTATTTTATAACGTTTATTAAAGAAAATCCAATATCTTTTTATTTGTGTCATGAGAATTTGTGATGCTTTTTTTCGCCATTTGTCAAGTTTCCGGTACGAACGCGAAATTAGGTAACAATGGTTGACGCAGCAGTTAAACCCGCAGCCGCCCCTGCTAAGGCACCAAAACCAGCAAAAGCTGAGAAAGTCGTTGATAAGAACGAGAAACACGTTCCATCCCTGAAAAGGCACGGACGTCTCTTTGCCAAAGCTGTCTTCACAGGATACAAGCGTGGTCTGAGGAATCAACACGAAAACCAAGTCATCCTCAAGATCGAAGGTTGCCGCAGGAAGGAACACGGAAAGTTCTACATTGGAAAGCGTTGCGTTTATGTATACAAAGTCACTCTGCTCTGGGTTCCAGGGCACAGTGGTTTTCAGGGGAACGAAAAAGCAGATTAGCTTGCCAGGCAAGGATCAGCCCTTCACAGCTCACTCGCCGAAGCCGTCAACATTCCGCTGGGGGCTGTGAAGGGCATTGTCTTATCACACTTTACATCCGTATCTAATCAAAGGTGGAGCAATTTGACCAATTGCATCATATCCAGGAAGATGTGGCCTGCCTACAATAAATCACGAACAAACGCATTGCTAAGCAAAGACCGGTCAGATATAGCCAGGGTGGTGGCAATAAGCACGGGCCACTGGCCAGTGGGGGTGCATGCTGCAAGGATTGGTATTCCTTTCAACGACTTCTGCCGATCTTGTAGAGACGAGGCAGAGAAGGAAACTGTTTCCCACTTACTATGCAAATGCCCAGCTTTATCTCGCACCAGGATGCGAATCCTGGGTGAAGATTTTTACGAAGATCTTGGGGAATTGTCAAATAAAAAAATCAAAGATTTGATCAAATTTCTGAATGCGACAAAATGGCTATGAATAAATCGTCTATCCCGAAAATCACATCCTCAACTAGTCCATCCCACCCCTCTTCTTAAAATCTTACTTAGTCCCCCTAATCAAGCAATCAGGGGATCTGCATGGGACCCATCTGAGGGTCATACATCCCACCTAGGTGGTGGGGTATGATCTGGGTGGTTCCTATGCTGGACCCTTTTACAAGGACAACTCCCTGCACGATTTCAATGTTCCCTTACCAACCAGCACCCTGCCTAGGTGGCATATAGTCTGGAGTCTGGCTGCTTGAAGTCGACCAGGGAGTGTCCTGGCAGCTTATAAATATCTTACCTCCCCCCCACTCAGCCAGCCCTTATTGACGGATTCAATATAACCTTACCAACCAGCACCCTGCCTAGGTGGCATATAGTCTGGAGTTTGGTTGCTTGTAGCCGACTTAAGGGTGACTGAGCGGCTTATAATTGTCTCCCCTTCCCTCCCTTCCCTCTCGTTGTCCCTTTCTCACAACCCCTCTAATCAATCAGGTCTTTCTTGACGGGGAAACCCTCTTTAGAACCATACATCTCGCCTAGGTGGCGGTTTTGTGTTTCTTGGGGGGCTTCTACGCCAAGCCCGCGTACTGGACCAATCCTGGACAAAACCAGTGTACCTTTACCAACCAGCAACCTGCCTAGGTGGCATAAAGTCTGGAGTTGGGTTACATTGAACTGTCCTATGTTTTGGTCTGGTAGATTGAACCACCTTTCCAAGAGAAAACTAGTTCTTCCCGTCCTTCTCCGTGGAACACATACCATCACATCCGTCTAAGCCTCCGTTAAGTTGTTTGGTTAATGGTAACAAAACGGCGCACACCAGCGCTAATTGGGTTCTTTAAGGAGTTTTTCAACTCAAATTAGAACCGCCATCTCTACCTACCTACCTACCTATGTATACAAAGCACAGACCAGGAAGTGTGTGCCACAGCACCCTGAAAGGAAGACTAGGTTGCGCGCTATCTGGGGAAAAGTTACCCGAGTGCACGGTAACTCTGGCTCCGTTCGTGCCCGTTTCAACAGAAATCTACCCGGTCATGCTATGGGACACCGCATTCGCATTATGCTGTACCCTTCAAGGATTTAAGTTGGTGTGTTTAAACTTAAAACAAATTTTATAAATAAAACTTAAACTTTTTTTCGAAGCAAGAAGTTTATTTTTAAGTTGTTTGCGGTATATTACCTTTTGTGTATTGAGTCATTTATTGAAATGATTGCGTAAGAAGTTTAGTATCAAGGAGCAGTTGACCGGAGTCAATGGAGCAGCGATGAGACCACCACCACCGAGGGGTATATAAGGATTTTTCCTTAGTATATCCCGTCTTTGATTTTGGGGGATCCGCAACATATTTCATAGGTCATTCGGATCCCATGGTGTGTTTGAAGATTTTTATCTTCCAATACTATAGGGTGGGTTATGAGACCTGAGGGGACATCAACACCTAGTTTCCCCTCCCCCTTTATTCCGTTTCTTTAACAATTTGCAGGAACCTTTCTACAGAACAGGAATTCAAACTTTGGTTCCGGGGTACACGATCAGCCATGTACTCCCTCACAATCTCTTCAAGAAGTTGATGCAGCTTTGGCACCATCATCAAGATGAGATTGCGACTCTGTTTCTACTATCCCTTTTCGAAAACTTTCCAATTTCAGATTCTATTGACTATTTGCAAAGACGGTATCGAGCTCCAGCAAAACCCAATATTTGAATTTTAGTCAACAACACCAGACAGGTCTGCTTTGTTTAAAAGTTGTAACACCGCCTGTGGCCCTGGCACAAGATCCCTCCCTGACGACGAGCAAGCGAAGGCATAACAAGCAGGCCGCTGCTGCTAGTAAGCCTTTGGCAACGCAACCCTGAAGTAGGCGTGGACGGGCCGCTGAATGTATATTCACCGGTTCTATATGTCTGGTTCTTGGTTGGATCTTAAGATGAAGAAGATGGTTTTGATTACTTTGGTTTTTTTTTGTTGTTGTTGAGTATTGCTATGAGAATTGTATTCTTGTATTTTGGTTGAAACTTTTGGGTAATAACTTGACGATAATAATTTTTATTCAAATTTTGCAACTTCTGATTTCTGTTTTATAATAATATGAATTTAAGAACCCACATGATAGCTAAGTGAGTTCGACTTCAAGGTGTAGGATAATGGGTTAGTCCTACACTTTTCTGTGATTGTTTGATTTTTACTTTTTTTCCTTTCTTGAATAAAGGTAAGGTTGTATAGTTCATCCTAGAGTGTGTTTGAAGATGGGGCGTGTTATAGGAAGGGCGCTTTTGTGCTCAAGATTTACGTTACAGAAATGGTGCCTACGTGGAGCATAAGTTCTATGTTCTTCGAGCCCGTTTTTGAATGCGAATATTCCAGTACATGTTACCGAAATTGTTGTAATTATTTCATGTCTATTTGCAACTTTTGGGTTACAGGAATGGCAGAAGTAGTTACAGGAATGGCACCCAACCGATAGGTATCGGGTCCGTACAGGTACACGTATCGATCTTAAGGTATTCCGTTACAGAAACTGCGCTGTGGCGAGATGGAGATAAATCGTTTGAGATCTTCTTTTTCCTTAAGTTGACTCATAGATACTTTACAGAAATGACAGCTATATATCCACCCTTGGATTTCCATGGGATTTTATCTCTTACAGGACCACCCCGTATCAGGAATGGAACCGAGGTCAACCATGACCAGGTGGAATGATCCACCTCTAGATGAACATGCCTTGCTCCGAGAATGGTTTGAGTTCTTCTTTATCTTGAAGACGAGTTAGCACCGTTACAGTATTGGGTGTGTGTGTGGTGTTTCGATAGAAGATTGATAGTTGGTATTGGTGTGGTAATTGTTTTCAATAAGAGATTGATTTGTATTAGAGAGTTGAGAGGATGAGTTTCTTGGAGTTGAAGAGTGAAGTGTAGTGTTGAGATGGGGTTCTGTTATGGTTGAGCTCGTTGGAGCGGGTTTTGTTGAAGTATTGGTAATATGTTTATGAACTTTTGATGGGTTATTGATTGTTCTAGAAGTGGGACTGCAGTTTGCCGGGGGAGGGTTGGAGGGACTTGGTTCCGAGGATGTTTGGGAGTTGTTTGTTTTATTGTGTGTGTTGGTTGCTTGTTTGATGGTGTCGGCGTATGTTTCTGTTTCAATTGGCACTTGGGAGGTGGCTTGCTGTCTATAGATTTGCTTGGCTTCTGACATTGTGGATTTTTTAAGTGCTTTTATTGTGAGAATTTCTTTTGCTTGCTTATAAGATGGGCATAGTTTGGATGATGCCGGGTGGGGGAGGGAGCAGTTTGCGCACATTGTGCGGGTGCAAGAATTAGGTATATGAGGGGGTAGATTACAGGTTTGGCATGTTGTATTGCCGTTGCAACGCTTAATTGTGTGTCCAAGTAATTGGCAATTCCGGCACCGCATGGGTTTAGGAATATATTCCGTTATTTTGGCAGTGTAGAACCCAATGTCGACTGACTTTGGAATTTGATAGAGGTCAAATGTGAATAGCATCAGTCCTGTAGGTTTTGAATTATTGTCATCAACTTTTTTAACAAATTTATAGATTTCGATAACACCTTGTGATCTCATTTCGCTAACGATCTCTGTTTCTGATACGTCTATGAGGCAGGGGGCATGACATAAACCTTTCGTTTGGTTGAGACGATCATGAAGCTTCACTGACACTGAGACACCAGCGAGGTCTTTGACTTAAAGGAAAATATCTGCGATTCTTTGTGATTTGACAAACAACAACAGACTGCCGTCACGAAGTTGATTTATACTTTCGTATTCCTTACTTATAGCGTCGATTGACTTTTTAAGAACAAAGGGGCTTATGGTTGTAATGGGCTTTTCTTTTATCGATGGAGACATAATTAGGAAGCGGGGATTTTTCGAGCTGGAATGTATTGGGAGATCTGGGAACATATTTAAGGGGAGAGAGTTTTTTCGATTTTTTTTTTGTTGTAGGTCGGGGTCGTGGTCGAGATCGGGGTCAAGATCCCGGTAACGATCACCATCGTATTTTGGCCTGACGGCCATTATTATTTTTTTTGTTTGCTTATACTTTAATGCGTATACACAAGTGAGACACTGCGGAAAAAAGAATAAGGAAAAAGAAAAGGTTTAAAGGGAGAAACCGGTTTACACGCTAGGCGGCAAAAAATAATCACACAGTAACTTGGAGAACGATGTTATCGGCTCGGAGGTTAGTCGGTGACTGTTATAAAAATAACAATGGGCACTCGTTTCATTTAAATTATGTATTTGTATTTATTTTGTTTTCTTCAAAAACCCTTTTTCTCTGCCCGAATATTTTTTTTCTGTTGTCATATAAATGAAACGAGTGCCCACTGTTATTTTTATAAGTTAATTTTTGTTATTTTTATAAGTTTACATTCATTTTTAACTATGTTTTTCCGTTCACACTTCATTTCATTTGTAACTTTAAAAGATATTGTCTTAACACATTTGTGACCATCAATTTTTTTGAATAAAGAATAAAAGAATTTGGCAACAAATTTAATTTATATTTTGTTGTGGACGACAGAAGTTGTTTTCGATACTCCAACTCGTTTGCTTTTGTTACATTTTTGCTTTCAAGTCTGTTTTGGGTGCAATATCGCTGAGTGGGACGAGCTCGCTCTCTCTCTCTGTCTGTCTCTCTCTCTCTCGCTCTATTTCTCTCTCACAAGTGAGTCCGTGGGAATTCTAATATACCTACTAAATGGAGCCGACAAACGTCGTTTTACGGCTCCGAATTTGGATCCGTATGCGGAGTCTAGTATGTGAATTTGACTCCGCTCGCGGATCCAATTCTGATCCATTTGCTTGAAGGGAATTATTTTCTTTAATTAAATATGTATTAAGAACAAATTTCATTTTGTATAAAAACAATAATTTGTAACATTAAAAAGTAAACTTCAAACATATCTAAATACGTGAAATTTATAATTTTGCGAACCCTTATATGTTTTCGTTTCTTTTCCCTTAATGATTTTTTTTCTTTTTTGAGACTGAAATTCAAATTTGTTTTTCATAAGATGGTATAAATACGAGTTTTGCTATTTTTTTGCTCATTTTGTTAATAAATTTAATTTAAGTTATGTTGTTCACAACCAGGTTCAAAATTGTCTGTTTGTCTTGAAATATATGCTTTCATAATACATGTCGAACAAACTCCACTATATGGTATACGTGAAACTTGCATTCCATCAATATCTTTAACGACGTATGTGTCATTGTCCAATACCTTGATGATTTTGTAGGGACCCCTATATTTAGCTAACAACTTTTTATTTACACCTGGGGTGGTATCAACGTTTTTTAACATAACAAAATCACCAACTTTATATACGTGGGGCGGTTTATGATGCTTTTAAGTGCTCAATTATAGTATCGCAAAAATCACCCCTCTGACTAATACCAAAGAGTAACACACTAGGAGAAAATCCAGTGCTTTTGTTAATTGCATTATTTAACGCGAATTCGACTTTTGGCAAGTTCTCTGCCCAGTTACCTGTGGAATTTTCTTCGCATTCTTTGGAAAGCATTGGTGTTAGAACTCGATTTATTCTTTCAACTTGCCCATTCGTTTGCGCGGATAGAGTTGCTACCTTGACATGTTGAATATTGTTGCTTGACAAAAAGTCACTGAATTCTTGTGAAGTAAAGCAAGTCCCTCGATCGGAAACAATCATACGTGGTCGACTGTACGAAGTGAAATATGCTTTTAAACACGTTATAGCTTCGCATACAATTTCACAAATTTTGTGAAGCCATCCACTACCACCAGCAAATGCTTTTTTGCGTTTCGAGTGGACGATAATGGACCATAGTAATCAACATGTATAATATCAAACGGAACTTTTTCTTTTGGAATATTATGCAAGGATCCCTCAAATTTGCCAGATTTAGGTGAAAAGAAAATACATTTAAGACAGTTAGAAATATAATTTTGATTTTTTGTTTCATTTCTGGAAACCAGTAAGTTTTTTTAAGGTAAACATAGCATTTATCAACTCCAAGGTGGCAGAGAGAGTCATGATGCTTTTGAATTACCTGGTGCTTTATCTGACTAGGAACATAAAATCTAACATCCCCATTCACTATTCTATACAGAAGACCATTTACCAAATCATAAAAAATATTTTCTTTAAGTTCTAAGACAGAGATTAATTTTGAAATATGTGCATCTTATTTTTGGGCTGCCGCCAACATAAATTCCAATGAACCATCTTCTACTATCATGATATTTGTGCACCTACTCAAGGCATCCACGTGTAACATGCACTCCGAGGATCTATGCTGAATTGAGTAGTCGAAGTCCTGCAGCTCTCATGCCCAACGAGATATTCTTGGATTCAAATATTGTTTGTTCAAAGTAAGAGCTAAGGACTGGTCTGTCCCAAAAACAAAAACAGTATCTTTTAGCAAGAGATCGTACATTGGCTTTGCTTTTAAAGGGAAATTGAAGATAAACTTCCTAAAATATGAACAGAGACCAATAAAACTGTGAACATTCTTTACGCAAGTTTTCGGAATTCGGGCGTATGCGCGGTATGCCAGAGAAACTAACAGTATATCCTAAAAACGATATTTCTTCGAAAGAAAATTTACATTTATCTAAGCGAAGTTCAAGTTGATGAAAGGAAATCAGTTGCATTAATTTTTCGAGATAATTAAAATGTTGTTCTATAGTTTGTAACGTTAATTATAATATATTGAAAATTTAAAAAAATAGTGATTTTAGATAAAGCGTGTATTTAAACACATCACCATGTCCGCCATCAATGGACATTCGAACCTACACCCAAATACCCTATGGATATTCAAGGCCCAAACCCAATGCCCATCAACAATGCCAACCAGAGAGGAAGCAAGAAGAAACAAGCGCCCCACTTATCCTTGACTCTTACCAAGGAATAGCAACTCCATCGTCCTTCATCCGTGCTCCAGTGTACATAGTACCCCTACATTAGACATACTTACACTTTCTCAACTTGGCCTCTTGCTCTTCCTACTCCCCTCCCCGCCCTTCCAGTTTCCTATCCATCCCCATCACAGAAGCCTAAACCATCCACCAGCCTACCATAGGTACTGATTACAAAGTCCCGTAGAACAGCCTAGAGGGTATCTGGTAGCATGTTCACGCCTAACCGCCACAAGTGCTAGGTGTTCTGCCTGCAGCTCTCATGTATGGTAGCCTACACCTGAAAACCAAGGACCCTACTTAAATCCCCTCAAACGTACCTAGACTTCTAGTGCCATCTTTATAAACCTCTAGTAAACTTCCCAGAGATTCTACTCCGGTATGCACTTTTATGCCTAGCTACCTTCGCCTGACTCCGAGTGAATGGGATGGAAGCAACCCCATGCCGGCAACGCCCCCTTTCTCGACAAACACTTGGTAAAAATAGTTGTCGGGAACGGCATGCGACAACGCAGGGTCGTGGTTGAGATCGACCGTCGCGGTGGCCGGCAGTACCCTAGCCTCAACCAGCTCAGCCAGGCCGTGGGCACTTGCTCCGGGATCTACACAACCGGTGTTACCTCTTTTTTTCTGCCGACCGTTGAACTCTGATGTTTGAGTTCGAATATTAGTGTTAAAGTGCTTAAGGGCCCTCATAACCTTTGAAGAGAAGATTGAAATGAATTGAATACAGAATAAGATGACTCATAGATGCACCTCTTAGTGAATTGTGAGTAGAGGTAGATAAAAAGAGAAGAATACTGTTTGGGTCCCTATACTAACCCGAAGAACGCGACACGTAAGTACTTTGACAAAAGCTAGCCATAGATCTTAGTGGCTGCCATGGCAATTAATTACCATCTACACGATCAGCTGCCACGATGAAGTGCTGACCGTGGATGCAGAGGTGACTAACTTGGAGGGGAGGGAGGATCTAAGATGTTGTCTGATCCCCCTGGTCTCTCAACCCACCCAATTCAATACTGAAAACCAACTCTCTCGGTATCGACCTTGGTTGTCCGTGGACCTATGAGTCCCCACGACTCAATAATTCTACTGGGCTACCCCTTACATAAAAGAGCAAGCAAAAAGATTTCTACCTTGACTCACTGTACTTGCTTTATTAAATTAATGTTCTTATATGCATCAAGTAGCTACTTATATGAAATTGGAAATACCTGTGCAATTGTTTTGTTTGCAATAGTTTAGGTATTCTCCAATTCTCTTATTGGAACATACAAATGGTGCCTGACTTATACGTAAGACCATCTCAGGTAATGGGTTCGGCCACACGATACCGAGATCGGAAAGGAAAGTAGAAGTGGCAATACAGATGACCATGCTCGCAGGACATTTATTTTATGTTTTAAGTGGCCTCGGGTCTCGCGACCACTCAGCCACTTTAACCGAGCCTGTTACGGAGCCTGCGAACACAGGTCTTAACTGTTATGAATGCAAAGACCAAAGAAGCTTCCACATCCTCCAGTTTCAAAAATCTTCCAATGGGTGGAGAGCTTACTGCCCTCAACACCCATTATGTTGCTATTGCACGGTGGTTTTCTTTTCTTTAATTTATGTCCATAGGTAGTCGAATCTGGAAATAAAAAAACAGATAAGTAAAATACTTATTACCTTAAATTAATATTGAAGAAGGATTTGGAACACTGGGATATTGCTTTTCGTTGTTCCATGTGCTCTGGAACATGCAAGTTTTGCGGAGCAATATTCTGGCTTTCTACAAACGAAAAACATTAGAGAATAATCTTTTGGAAATTTTGTTTGGTAATTTAGTTTAAAAAAAAAAGAATTATAAAATATTTACCAAGGATATTCTACAGACTTCTTCCACCACAATGTTGTTTTGATTCAATTTTTTGTTGACATTTGCCAAATTCTGAACTGAATATTGTGGTAGTAATGTAGCCGACTTGCTTATGCGCGCTTAATTGGTTTGGTCTGCTTTGGTCTCTCTCTACTAAAAACAATTTAAGACATGCGCAGAAGAATTTTCGGTCAGTTTTCTTCATGAATGAGATGAACGCATACGGTGCAACATTTCATTCATGAATAAAACTGAACTTTTTTGTTACGTGGATACGTTGTGTTAACGATATGCTTGTAGGGGTGGGTATTAATGTTAGTGTTTATTTGTTATGTGTGTATTGATATTATGTTAAGTATAATTGAGTGTCGTACTGCCTACCACCGGCAGCGCTGTGTATCGTGGTCGTCGAAGGTCCCTCGTATTCGTCGCATTTGTTTTACCTGTTTCATTGTTTAATTTTTATATAAAATCTTGTTTAACAAAAATTCCATTACAATTAAATTACAAATAAATAACCCGAAAAAAAAAATTAATTACCTAGTACAATACCCAATTAACTTGATTCCAACGCGCCACGAACACAAACGAAATTCAGTGCATAAATTGTGTGTAATTGATTGTAAACAACAACAAATCGGCCGCAAATGCATTCTGTCAGAAATGTGAATAAAAAAAAAAATAGCCCCAACCAACCCAAATCACAAAGTGCATTGCTAATCCAACAACAATCTATCTAATCTATTCATTGCCGTTGTTATCTAGCATTGGATTAGCATCGAGCGGTCCCTTCTTCCCTTCCCCTTCTTATGCACAGCCTATCATGGCTTCAGTTGGCACATTCAAATGTGTATACACGCATTGGAGGTATCAACTGAACTCATAATAGTAGACGAATGTATTAGTACTCGTAGTTGCATGTAGATTTCCAGGGGCAGATTGGGAACATATTGACATGAAGGCATAATTACTCATGTTAATGTGTTTTTTATGAAGTGTTCTTGGTATCTGATGTGTAATTATTATAGATTAATTGTTCGTTATTGGTTTTCACTATATGTTTCTCTTAATGGCGGGTAATTTGAGGGTCGACTACAGCAACATTCGGGGGCTTAGAAAGAATTTCTACAGGCCAGCTGTTTAGCATTAAGAGAAACCCAATTAGGTGATAATTCTGATCCGTTAGAATTTAACCTACACGGGTACAGCTTAGTGCCATTATTTTTTTCCTATCACGGACTACGCATACGTTAGAAACGACGTTGCTTACCAGCTTTCTTTTTTTTTTTTTATAATGCACACGCGCTCAAGGGGTTTGTTATAGCCCTTTTAATGATAAGTCACAGCGCGAGCGATAGGAAGTTAGGAAGGAAGGGAAAGGAGGTGTCGATGAACATTGATCTTGAATGTTTGCAGATCAAAACGGCAAGGAAAAATTGTGCCAGGCAGTTCATTCCACATTCGTGTTGTACGGCTAAAGAAAGAATCCCTATATTTCACGGTACGTCCGAAATTGGGCTCAAGTGTAAACTGATGAGCGTTCCTAGCAAGACGAGTATTACGGGGGAAATGTTTAAGGGGTGGAACGCAACTGGCTACCTCGTGTGAGCATTTTTTGTAAAAGAATCTGTAAAATAAGGAAAGACATGAAACATTTCGACGATGTTCAAGGGATGGAAATGTTTCCATAATGCTTCTCTCTCCTATCAATTTTAACGCTTTTTTCTGAACTCTGTCGAGCAGGTGAAGAAAAGTTTGAGAAGCACCTGCCCAGAGATGGGAGTTAAAGAAGCTTACCAGCTTCTACCACAATATGGTCAGTGTGCAAACACAGACTTCAATGTCATATGGTGTAAATTTACAATCCAAAAGCACGTCATCCATACATGTTTTATCTATAGAAGCCCAAATCTGGACAGTAACTCGACTTTTATCGAATTCAATGCACTGTCTGACTCCATCCAAGGAATTGTTTCCCTTTATCCTCGCACTGAAATCGTTGTTACGGGCGATTTCAATGTCTACAATTCTTCGTGTCTTCGCTATTCTGGTCAGACAACACCCGAAGGAAGGTATGCTGAGTTCTTCGCTGAGTCAAAAAACTTGACTCAGCTTGTCGCCGAGTCAACACGAATCCTTGACATTGCAGGTCATTCCGCAAACACCCTAGACTTGTTTCTTACCTCTCATCCTGATAAATACACGATAAATGTAGTATCGCCCCTAGGCACGTCGGATCATTGTATCATATCAGCAATTTTCTCGTGTTCCAACAATACAGTTAAAGAAAACATCCCTAAGAGAACCGTATGGCTTTACGAGAAGGCCAACTGTGACGGTCTCAATAATTTCTTCAGAAACTTTAACTGGTCACTATGTTTCCTCGATAGTGACGTAGACGCCAGCGCTGATATGGTAACAAACATAATTCTCTGCGGTATGACACATTTTGCCCTGCCATAAAGCTCCTCTGTTTCTCTTGTTGGGTAGCAGTTTATTCTGTACGAACCCCTCAGAAAGCAAGCGAGCGGCGGATGAGCTTCCAATTAAGTGAACCAACGGCCGGCGACGCTTACAGACAATATGGTAGGCACCCCATTGAGCTACTTCGACATATTCGGAGCTCAGGTCTTTGGGTCCTTTCACTACTATTAGTCAGGGAAGTGAAGTAGAGAAGGTGGCGGATGAGCCCATATAGGACCAACGGTAGCTCTCACATCCCCGTAGTGGGTTACTGACTCTGGATTTCTCCAGCTCCTTTTGTCCAAGGAGAGCAGCATAGGGCCTGGTCCCCCAGGTTGGGGGTTGTGCGTCGGGGTAACTTCCCTACCACGTAAAAAACCTCTTGTTCCGAAACAACCAACCGCCTCGGATATGGATGACCCTACTGATGACGACCCTAGCAAACGAAACAAGGACAACGAATTTCGGTTCTGCACGTGGAATGTCCGGACCCTTAACAGACCACGTGCAGCCGAACAATTAGTGGAAGCCCTAGATGGTGTCAAAGCCGACATCACAGTCATCCAAGAAGTGCGATGGGATGGTGAAGGCACAAGGAGGATGAAAAACTGTGACATCTACTACGGCAAGTGCTACAGGACAAGGAAACAGTGGCTATTCGGATGCGGATTTGTGATAAGAGGAAGGCTTAGGCAAGAAGTCTTGGGGTTTCGTGGCATAAGCGAACGCATTGTCACAATCCGCATTAAATCCAAATTCAGCAACATCGCGCTGATCTGCGTCCACGCCCCCACGGAGGAAAAAGATGACACGACCAAAGAAGAATTCTACGATCTTCTCGAGAAGACGTATGATGAATGCCCGAAGTACGACACTAAGTTTATTCTTGGTGACTTCAACGCCAAAATCGGAAAGGAGGGTAACTTTGGCTCAACAGTCGGAAAGCATAGCCTGCACGACAACACTTCCGGTAACGGACACAGGCTAATCGAATTTGCTGCGGGGCGAAGTGTCATCTTAGCTAGCACATACTTCCCACACCTCAATATTCACAAGGGGACCTGGCGGTCTCCTGATCAAAATACCGTCAACCAAATTGATCACATTGCGATTGATAGCAGACATGCGTCCAGTGTCATGGATGTCCGCACTTTCCGAGGGGCCAACATAGACTCGGACCACTACCTTGTTGTAGCTAAAGTGCGAATGCGGATCTCCACCAGACCGCAGAACCGAACATCCACTGTGAGAAAGTTTGATGTTGCTAAGTTACAATCGCAAGAGACCGCCACAACCTTTGCCAATCATGTCTCCTCTTATCTCTTGACAAGCCCGGCGCCTGCGCCAAACCCAGAGGCCCAGTGGCAACATTGCAAAATGGCCATCAAAACCGCTGCCACGGATGTTTTGGGTTTCATTAGGCGACCACAACGAAACACCTGGTTTGATGATGAGTGCAGGCTCGCACACTTGGCCAAAGACGAAGCCTATCATGCAGTTCTGAATGCCAGAACTAGATCTAAACTAAAGTCCAACAAGGCTGCTGGAGGTGATGGCCTTACGGCTGAACTCTTCAAAGCAGCGGGAGATGACTTGGTGAGGAGCATACACCAACTCATCTGTACAATCTGGTCGGATGAAAGTATGCCTGACGAATGGAACCTCAGCATTGTGTGCCCTATCCACAAGAAAGGAGATATTCTAAGCTGCGATAACTACAGAGGTATAAGTCTCCTAAATGTCACCTATAAAATTTTGTCGGCCATTCTGTGTGAACGTCTGAACCCTTTCGCACGTGAACTGATTGGCCCCTATCAGTGTGGTTTCAGACCCGGTAAGTCAACCGTCGACCAAATGTTCACACTTCGGCAGATTTTGGAAAAGACCCAAGAATTCCAGATCGATACTCACCACCTCTTTATCGATTTTAAAGTCGCCTATGACAGCGTAAACAGGAACGAGCTATACAGAGCCATGTCGCTTCTTGGCATCCCTTCCAAACTCGTTCGATTGTGCAGGATGACTATATAGAACTCTCGCTGCTCCGTCAAGGTTGGTAAGAACACCACCGACTCATTTAATGTCGAGAAAGGCTTACGACAGGGTGACGCGCTGTCATGTAACCTCTTCAACATCATTCTTGAGGCAATCGTACGCAACTCGCATGTCAACACCAGCTGTACGATTTTTATTAGATCCGTTCAATTACTTGGCTATGCTGATGATATTGACATTATTGGAAGAACGAAGCGCGCTGTCAGTGGAGCATTCGCAAGTATTGAAGTGGAAGCGGCTCGAATGGGTCTGGCTGTAAATGAAGATAAAACAAAGTATATGCTGTCCTCGGGTGAAGTAGATCATCACCGTAGGCTCGGGCAAAACGTCACAATGGACAGATATAACTTTGGGGTTGTCAAGGACTTTGTCTATTTGGGTTCCACTATAACCTCTCAGAACAACATCAGTGAAGAGATCAGTCGAAGAATCACTCTTGCCAATCGCTGTTTCTTCGGGCTAAGAAGGCATCTTAGTAGTAAAGCCCTCCCTCAAAGGACCAAGGAGACACTATACAAGACCCTTATCATCCCAGTCCTGCTGTATGGGGCAGAAGCGTGGACACTGACACAATCGGATGAATACAGGCTGGGGTGCTTTGAGAGAAAGATTCTTCGGGTGATATTCGGGCCTGTACGTATCAATGGAGTATGGAGGAGAAGATTCAATGACGAACTTTACGGGCTATACAGCGACATTGACTTGGTTAAGAAGCTGAAAATTCAGCGGCTTAGATGGCTGGGTCATGTGGAGCGTATGGACGAAAACGCTCCTGCCCGACGAGTCTTCAATTCCAACCCTGAGGGCCGACGCAGTTCTGGAAGACCCCATCTAAGGTGGCGCGATCAAGTGGTAAACGACCTCAACCAACTTGGTGTGCGCAACTGGAGGCCACTGGCTAGGGACCGGCCTAGCTGGCGAGGATTGTTGGTTGAGGCCGTGGTCCACAATGGACTGTCTGCGCCACCTTAAGTAAGTAAGTAATGTAGCCGACTTGCTTATGGGCGCTTAATTGGTTTGGTCTGCTTTGGTCTCTCTCTACTAAAAACAATTTAAGACATGCGCAGAAGAATTTTCGGTCAGTTTTCTTCATGAATGAAATGAACGCATACGGTGCAACATTTCATTCATGAATAAAACTGAACTTTTTTGTTACGTGGATACGTTGTGTTAACGATATGCTTGTAGGGGTGGGTATTAATGTTGATGTTTATTTGTTATGTGTGTATTGATATTATGTTAAGTATAATTGAGTGTCGTACTGCCTACCACCGGCAGCGCTGTGTATCGTGGTCGTCGAAGGTCCCTCGTATTCGTCGCATTTGTTTTACCTGTTTCATTGTTTAATTTTTATATAAAATCTTGTTTAACAAAAATTCCATTACAATTAAATTACAAATAAATAACCCGAAAAAAAAAATTAATTACCTAGTACAATAGCCAATTAACTTGATTCCAACGCGCCATGAACACAAACAAAATTCAGTGCATAAATTGTGTGTAATTGATTGTAAACAACAAGAAATCGGCCGCAAATGCATTCTGTCAGAAATGTGAATAAAAAAAAAAATAGCCCCAACCAACCCAAATCACAAAGTGCATTGCTAATCCAACAACAAATTTATCATCAGTGCGCTGCGAAAACAAAATTCATTGCCGTTGTTATCTAGCATTGGATTAGCATCGAGCGGTCCCTTCTTCCCTTCCCCTTCTTATGCACAGCCTATCATGGCTTCAGTTGGCACATTCAAATGTGTATACACGCATTGGAGGTATCAACTGAACTCATAATAGTAGACGAATGTATTAGTACTCGTAGTTGCATGTAGATTTCCAGGGGCAGATTGGGAACATATTGACATGAAGGCATAATTACTCATGTTAATGTGTTTTTTATGAAGTGTTCTTGGTATCTGATGTGTAATTATTATAGATTAATTGTTTGTTATTGGTTTTCACTATATGTTTCTCTTAATGGCGGGTAATTTGAGGGTCGACTACAGCAACATTCGGGGGCTTAGAAAGAATTTCTATGCCGCGTACATATGTCCATACTGCTACATACAGGCCAGCTGTTTAGCATTAAGAGAAACCCAATTAGGTGATAATTCTGACCCGTTAGAATTTAACCTACACGGGTAGAGCTTAGTGCCATTATTTTTTTCCTATCACGGACTACGCATACGTTAGAAACGACGTTGCTTACCAGCTTTCTTTTTTTTTTTTTTATAATGCACACGCGCTCAAGGGGTTTGTTATAGCCCTTTTAATGATAAGTCACAGCGCGAGCGATAGGAAGTTAGGAAGGAAGGGAAAGGAGGTGTCGATGAACATTGATCTTGAATGTTTGCAGATCAAAACGGCAAGGAAAAATTGTGCCAGGCAGTTCATTCCACATTCGTGTTGTACGGCTAAAGAAAGAATCCCTATATTTCACGGTACGTCCGAAATTGGGCTCAAGTGTAAACTGATGAGCGTTCCTAGCAAGACGAGTATTACGGGGGAAATGTTTAAGGGGTGGAACGCAACTGGCTACCTCGTGTGAGCATTTTTTGTAAAAGAATCTGTAAAATAAGGAAAGACATGAAACATTTCGACGATGTTCAAGGGATGGAAATGTTTCCATAATGCTTCTCTCTCCTATCAATTTTAACGCTTTTTTCTGAACTCTGTCGAGCAGGTGAAGAAAAGTTTGAGAAGCACCTGCCCAGAGATGGGAGTTAAAGAAGCTTACCAGCTTCTACCACAATATGGTCAGTGTGCAAACACAGACTTCAATGTCATATGGTGTAAATTTACAATCCAAAAGCACGTCATCCATACATGTTTTATCTATAGAAGCCCAAATCTGGACAGTAACTCGACTTTTATCGAATTCGATGCACTGTCTGACTCCATCCAAGGAATTGTTTCCCTTTATCCTCGCACTGAAATCGTTGTTACGGGCGATTTCAATGTCTACAATTCTTCGTGTCTTCGCTATTCTGGTCAGACAACACCCGAAGGAAGGTATGCTGAGTTCTTCGCTGAGTCAAAAAACTTGACTCAGCTTGTCGCCGAGTCAACACGAATCCTTGACATTGCAGGTCATTCCGCAAACACCTTAGACTTGTTTCTTACCTCTCATCCTGATAAATACACGATAAATGTAGTATCGCCCCTAGGCACGTCGGATCATTGTATCATATCAGCAATTTTCTCGTGTTCCAACAATACAGTTAAAGAAAACATCCCTAAGAGAACCGTATGGCTTTACGAGAAGGCCAACTGTGACGGTCTCAATAATTTCTTCAGAAACTTTAACTGGTCACTATGTTTCCTCGATAGTGACGTAGACGCCAGCGCTGATATGGTAACAAACATAATTCTCTGCGGTATGACACATTTTGCCCTGCCATAAAGCTCCTCTGTTTCTCTTGTTGGGTAGCAGTTTATTCTGTACGAACCCCTCAGAAAGCAAGCGAGCGGCGGATGAGCTTCCAATTAAGTGAACCAACGGCGACGCTTACAGACAATATGGTAGGCACCCCATTGAGCTACTTCGACATATTCGGAGCTCAGGTCTTTGGGTCCTTTCACTACTATTAGTCAGGGAAGTGAAGTTGAGAAGGTGGCGGATGAGCCCATATAGGACCAACGGTAGCTCTCACATCCCCGTAGTGGGTAACTGACTCTGGATTTCTCCAGCTCCTTTTGTCCAAGGAGAGCAGCATAGGGCCTGGTCCCCCAGGTTGGGGGTTGTGCGTCGGGGTAACTTCCCTACCACGTAAAAAACCTCTTGTTCCGAAACAACCAACCGCCTCGGATATGGATGACCCTACTGATGACGACCCTAGCAAACGAAACAAGGACAACGAATTTCGGTTCTGCACGTGGAATGTCCGGACCCTTAACAGACCACGTGCAGCCGAACAATTAGTGGAAGCCCTAGATGGTGTCAAAGCCGACATCACAGCCATCCAAGAAGTGCGATGGGATGGTGAAGGCACAAGGAGGATGAAAAACTGTGACATCTACTACGGCAAGTGCTACAGGACAAGGAAATAGTGGCTATTTGGATGCGGATTTGTGATAAGAGGAAGGCTTAGGCAAGAAGTCTTGGGGTTTCGTGGCATAAGCGAACGCATTGTCACAATCCGCATTAAATCCAAATTCAGCAACATCGCGCTGATCTGCGTCCACGCCCCCACGGAGGAAAAAGATGACACGACCAAAGAAGAATTCTACGATCTTCTCGAGAAGACGTATGATGAATGCCCGAAGTACGACACTAAGTTTATTCTTGGTGACTTCAACGCCAAAATCGGAAAGGAGGGTAACTTTGGCTCAACAGTCGGAAAGCATAGCCTGCACGACAACACTTCCGGTAACGGACACAGGCTAATCGAATTTGCTGCGGGGCGAAGTGTCATCTTAGCTAGCACATACTTCCCACACCTCAATATTCACAAGGGGACCTGGCGGTCTCCTGATCAAAATACCGTCAACCAAATTGATCACATTGCGATTGATAGCAGACATGCGTCCAGTGTCATGGATGTCCGCACTTTCCGAGGGGCCAACATAGACTCGGACCACTACCTTGTTGTAGCTAAAGTGCGAATGCGGATCTCCACCAGACCGCAGAACCGAACATCCACTGTGAGAAAGTTTGATGTTGCTAAGTTACAATCGCAAGAGACCGCCACAACCTTTGCCAATCATGTCTCCTCTTATCTCTTGACAAGCCCGGCGCCTGCGCCAAACCCAGAGGCCCAGTGGCAACATTGCAAAATGGCCATCAAAACCGCTGCCACGGATGTTTTGGGTTTCATTAGGCGACCACAACGAAACACCTGGTTTGATGATGAGTGCAGGCTCGCACACTTGGCCAAAGACGAAGCCTATCATGCAGTTCTGAATGCCAGAACTAGAGCTGTCAAGAGCGCTTTCCGTGCTGTGTACCAGCAAAATAGGAAAGAGGAACATCGGCTTTTTAGAAGAAAAAAAAGAGAACTGGAAAAACGAATGGTTGAATCTATTGAGGGGTGCTACGGCAGAAGCAATGTTCGAAAGTTCTACCAAAGGGTAAAGCATTCGTCCAAGGGTTACAAAGCCCGAGCGGAAGCATGTAGAGGCGGGGGTGGGAATGTCGTTGTAGATACACAGTCGGTGCTGAGAATTTGGAAAGAACACTTCTGCAGACTGTTAAACGGCTAAGACAACCAACTAATCGCTGTCAGGCAGAATGATCCATTTGATTTGGATGATGATGAACAAAATTTCCGTCCTCCCGACCAAGAAGAAGTTCGGATAGCAATATCTAAACTAAAGTCCAACAAGGCTGCTGGAGCTGATGGCCTTACGGCTGAACTCTTCAAAGCAGCGGGAGATGACTTGGTGAGGAGCATACACCAACTCATCTGTACAATCTGGTCGGATGAAAGTATGCCTGACGAATGGAACCTCAGCATTGTGTGCCCTATCCACAAGAAAGGAGATACTCTAAGCTGCGATAACTACAGAGGTATAAGTCTCCTAAATGTCACTTATAAAATTTTGTCGGCCATTCTGTGTGAATGTCTGAACCCTTTCGCACGTGAACTGATTGGCCCCTATCAGTGTGGTTTCAGACCCGGTAAGTCAACCGTCGACCAAATGTTCACACTTCGGCAGATTTTGGAAAAGACCCAAGAATTCCAGATCGATACTCACCACCTCTTTATCGATTTTAAAGTCGCCTATGACAGCGTAAACAGGAACGAGCTATACAGAGCCATGTCGCTTCTTGGCATCCCTTCCAAACTCGTTCGATTGTGCAGGATGACTATGGAGAACTCTCGCTGCTCCGCCAAGGTTGGTAAGAACACCACCGACTCATTTAATGTCGAGAAAGGCTTACGACAGGGTGACGCGCTGTCATGTAACCTCTTCAACATCATTCTTGAGGCAATCGTACGCAACTCGCATGTCAACACCAGCTGTACGATTTTTTTTAGATCCGTTCAATTACTTGGCTATGCTGATGATATTGACATTATTGGAAGAACGAAGCGCGCTGTCAGTGGAGCATTCGCAAGTATTGAAGTGGAAGCGGCTCGAATGGGTCTGGCTGTAAATGAAGATAAAACAAAGTATATGCTGTCCTCGGGTGAAGTAGATCATCACCGTAGGCTCGGACAAAACGTCACAATGGACAGATATAACTTTGGGGTTGTCAAGGACTTTGTCTATTTGGGTTCCACTATAACCTCTCAGAACAACATCAGTGAAGAGATCAGTCGAAGAATCACTCTTGCCAATCGCTGTTTCTTCGGGCTAAGAAGGCATCTTAGTAGTAAAGCCCTCTCTCAAAGGACCAAGGAGACACTATACAAGACCCTTATCATCCCAGTCCTGCTGTATGGGGCAGAAGCGTGGACACTGACACAATCGGATGAATACAGGCTGGGGTGCTTTGAGAGAAAGATTCTTCGGGTGATATTCGGGCCTGTACGTATCAATGGAGTATGGAGAAGATTCAATGACGAACTGTACGGGCTATACAGCGACATTGACTTGGTTAAGAAGCTGAAAATTCAGCGGCTTAGATGGCTGGGTCATGTGGAGCGTATGGACGAAAACGCTCCTGCCCGACGAGTCTTCAATTCCAACCCTGAGGGCCGACGCAGTTCTGGAAGACCCCATCTAAGGTGGCGCGATCAAGTGGTAAACGACCTCAACCAACTTGGTGTGCGCAACTGGAGGCCACTGGCTAGGGACCGGCCTAGCTGGCGAGGATTGTTGGTTGAGGCCGTGGTCCACAATTAACTGTCTGCGCCACCTTAAGTAAGTAAGTAATGTAGCCGACTTGCTTATGGGCGCTTAATTGGTTTGGTCTGCTTTGGTCTCTCTCTACTAAAAACAATTTAAGACATGCGCAGAAGAATTTTCGCTCAGTTTTCTTCATGAATGAAATGAACGCATACGGTGCAACATTTCATTCATGAATAAAACTGAACTTTTTTGTTACGTGGATACGTTGTGTTAACGATATGCTTGTAGGGGCGGGTATTAATGTTAGTGTTTATTTGTTATTTGTGTATTGATATTATGTTAAGTATAATTGAGTGTCGTACTGCCTACCACCGGCAGCGCTGTGTATCGTGGTCGTCGAAGGTCCCTCGTATTCGTCGCATTTGTTTTACCTGTTTCATTGTTTAATTTTTTTATAAAATCTTGTTTAACAAAAATTCCATTTCAATTAAATTACAAATAAATAACCCGAAAAAAAATTTATTACCTAGTACAATACCCAATTAACTTGATTCCAACGTGCCACGAACACAAACGAAATTCAGTGCATAAATTGTGTGTAATTGATTGTAAACAACAACAAATCGGCCGCAAATGCATTCTGTCAGAAATGTGAATAAAAAAAAATAGCCCCAACCAACCCAAATCACAAAGTGCATTGCTAATCCAACAACAAATCTATCATCAGTGCGCTGCGCGAAAACAAAATTCAAAAAAGTTTGAGAAGCACCTGCCCAGAGATGGGAGTTAAAGAAGCTTACCAGCTTCTACCACAATATGGTCAGTGTGCAAACACAGACTTCAATGTCATAAGGTGTAAATTTACAATCCAAAAGCACGTCATCCATACATGTTTTATCTATAGAAGCTCAAATCTGGACAGTAACTCGACTTTTATCGAATTCGATGCACTGTCTAACTCCATCCAAGGAATTGTTTCCCTTTATCCTCGCACTGAAATCGTTGTTACGGGCGATTTCAATGTCTACAATTCTTCGTGTCTTCGCTATTCTGGTCACACAACACCCGAAGGAAGGTATGCTGAGTTCTTCGCTGAGTCAAAAAACTTGACTCAGCTTGTCGACGAGTCAACACGAATCCTTGACATTGCAGGTCATTCCGCAAACACCCTAGACTTGTTTCTTACCTCTCATCCTGATAAATACACGATAAATGTAGTATCGCCCCTAGGCACGTCGGATCATTGTATCATATCAGCAATTTTCTCGTGTTCCAACAATACAGTTAAAGAAAACATCCCTAAGAGAACCGTATGGCGTTACGAGAAGGCCAACTGGGACGGTCTCAATAATTTCTTCAGAAACTTTAACTGGTCACTATGTTTCCTCGATAGTGACGTAGACGCCAGCGCTGATATGGTAACGAACATAAGTCTCTGCGGGATGACACATTTTGTTCCGAATAGGACAAAAAGTGTCAAACCAAAAGAGAATTCATGGTTCGACTCGAGCTGCAAGGAAGTTATCAAGATGAGAGAAGTAAGCTTCCGATGTTATAAAGCCTACCCTTCTGAGGAAAACCGGAAAAACTTCAAACAAGCTAGAAATACCTGTAATGCTCACATTCAAGGAACCAAATTTTTGCATGAACAAAAATGAAGGCAAAAAATACTTCAATGTCCCAGCGGTAGTAAAAATTTTTGGTCATTTGTAAAAAACGTTCGCAACTCCACTACGTCCTTATTTCCGACGCTCGTTGATAATAACCTGTGGTAAGCTCCCAAGCGAAAGCTGATTTAATAGGAGCAAAGTTTGTACTCCTCCTGTACTTGAGAACGTGAATGGTTTTATGGGACAAATCTTCTTTCGTACTCGTTCAGTTGCAAGAGTACTAAAAGATCTCGACATACAAAAATCCGCTATGCCGGATAGTATTTCTCCCATAGTAAGCTTTTCCATCTATCCTATTCTACAGGTCTCTTTCCGAGAGGATGGAAAACAGCAGTTGTCCAGCCCATCCCAAAAAAGGGCCTATCTTCATCCCCTTTTCAAACTACCAACCAATTGCGCTGACTTCCCTTCTTTCCAAGGTCATGGAAACCCTGATAAATTTTCAGATCAAGAAATATCTTGAGAAACGAAAACTTCTTAATGACCGGCAGTACGGTATTCGTAGCAATAGGTCCACTTGTGATATGATGGTATATCTCACCGAACGTTGGAACCCATCTTTACATCGTTTTGGAGAAAGTAAGATTATTGCGCTAGATATTTCTAAAGCATTTGATAGAGTCTGCGTGCATTTGGTATCAATGAACCCCTTCTTCGATGGATTAGAAATTACCTTTCGGACCGTTCAATTCGCGTTGCTTTGGACGGGTTTCAGTCTGCTAACCATAAAATAAATGCTGGTGTGCCCCCAGGCTCCGTTTTGTCTCCGACTCTTTCTTATTTTTATAAATGATCTCTTGTCTAATACTTCTAATCCAGTAAATTATTTTGCTAACGACAGTACCCTCAGCTTTTCATATTCGTTTCTAGATTCACATCCATGTCCTTCGGATGTGGAACTGCAACGGTTTCGTATGATAAGCGCATTAAATTCCGATCTTGACAGCATTGTCCAATGGGGAATCAACAACCACGTGGAATTTAATGCTTCAAAAACTCAATGCTGTCTTCTGTCCTTAAAGCATAACCTACCCCCTATGCCACTGTCCATGAGTGGCACTTCCATTGAAGAAACCGATCAGCTTTGCGTTCTAGGTATGTGCATCACAAATCATCTTCTGTGGAACGATCACATATTTGACGTCGCCAAAAATGCCGCAAATTGCTTAGGTTGCCTAAATCGATGCAAGAAATATTTTTCCCCTTCTGATCTGGCTAAAATCTACAAGGCATTCATTCGCCCGAAGCTAGAGTACAATTCTCATATCTGGGCGGGTGCTCCTGTCACTCACTTGCGCCTCCTGGATAGGATTTTTAAAATTGATAGGTGAAAGAACCATTACCGAAACATTTGTTTGACTCGAACATCGCCGTAATGTTTCTTGTCTCACCTTGTTTTATCGCTACTTCTATAAACAATGCTCCAGTGAAATAGCCAGTTGCATTCCTCCCTTGAAACTGTTTCCCCGTAACACCCGCACCGCAAGGGATTCCCATCAATTTACCCTCGAGCCTAACTTCGGACGTAATGTTAAGTATAGAGACTCTTATTTTAGCCGCACTAAAAGAATGTGGAATGCTTTACCCGGCTCGATTTTTCCCTCCCATTGCGATATACAGACATTCAAAACCAATGTGCCCCGGCACCTCCTTTTATCTCCTATCCACATTTCCTGAACGCTCGCACTGTGTTAACTCATATTAAGGGTATTAATAACCAATTGTGTGCTGGCTCAATTAAAAAAAAAAAGATGTGAAAAAAGGATTTTATTTAAATAGGATAGGTATATGTAGTGATGAGTGAGTTTTCGATTGGAGTAGTGGACAAGGGGGTTTTAAAATTATATTAATGATAAGGACGGGAAATTCTTATTTTTTTAAGGGAACATTTGGTTGTCCAACTCAGAAATAGAGGTAACTATGAACTATGTTTTGGTGAAGACTAGGTTTGAAGGAGATTTGATGGTCATTTGTTTGGTCTGAAATTTGAAAATTCAAAGTGAAATTTAAAAGTTTTTTTCTGAAAGTTTTGCTTTTTTGAAACAGCCATAAAAAAACAGTTTTTTAAACGCAGCGAGGCATTCACGTTCGGTAACGGTGTAGTTCCTCTGCGCAGCATTCAATTTCTGAGAGAAGTAGTATATGGGGCGTTCAGCTCCGTTCTCATCTCGCTGGCAAAGTACACATCCGATACCGGACGCTGATGCATCGCATAAAATAATAAACTCGTTCTCGAAATCCGGGTTTATCAGAACAGGTGTTGTTGTAAGTGCTTTCTTAATGTTTTCGAACTTTATCTGAGCTTCGGAATTGAAATCGAAAACCTTACCTTTCTTAAGAGTGTCAGTGAGTGGGGCAGCCAAGGTTGAAAAATTTTCCACAAACCTCCGATACCAACCAGCCATTCCTAAGAAACGCCTAACTTGGCGAGTGGTTGTCGGCATCGGGAAGTTGATAATAGCAGCAACCTTATCAGGATCTGCTTTCAAACATCCTTGTCCCACTTTGTATCCTAAGTACTGTAATTCTTCGAAACAAAATTTCGACTTCTCAACATTAATAGTGAGTCCTGCTCTATCCAACTCTCTACTAATAATCTTTAAAACTGCTAAGTGTTCCTCGAAAGTTTTCGTCACCACTAAAAGGTCGTCTAAATAAACGAAGACTCGGTCCTGCAACTCGCGTGGAACTACTAAATTCATCAAATATGTTAAACTTTGAGCGGCGTTGCAAAGACCGAAAGGCATCACGTTGAATTGATACAACGGCCTTCCTGGAACCGTAAAGGCTGTCTTTTCCTTCGCGCTCTCCTCCAGTGGTATCTGCCAGTACGCATCTTTCAAATCCACGCTCGATATGAAACGTGTCTGAAAGACGTGACAGCAGTCCCTCAATGTGCGCAATAGGACGCGCATCTTTCCTGGTAACCATATTGACTTTTCTGAAGTCCAAACAAAGTCGATCCTTGCCAGGCTTGCGTACAAGCACAACAGGTGAGGACCATGGACTATTACTTTCTTCTATAACCCCTAGTGAAAGCATGCGGTCTACTTCTGCGTACATCAGAGACTGCACCACTGGGGAGACCGGATAATACCTTTGCTTGATTGGAGGAGCATCCCCCGTATCAATACCGTGTTTTACCCAATCTGTTTTGCCTAAACCCTTTAGTGTGAATGACGGAAAACTTCGTATCACATCTTCGAGTTTAGCATTCTCTGCACTAGATAACTTACATTTGTTGACTAACTTATCTTTTACTTCAACATCATGTTGAAATGACAAACTGGAAATTACATTTGGTGCAATTTGAAATTTGGACAAAAAATCGACACCTAAGTATAAACGTTGAGCTAATGTCGGAACGACATAAAAACTCATGCTATGAGTAGCACCTTCATACTTAACGTCCGTGGTAATTAATCCACAAATTTGTTGTTTCTGCCCGTCAGCGGTTGAAACACTTGAATTAACCTTTTTAATTGTAATATTTTTATTGGACAAGTAAGTTAAAACATCAGCGCCAAGGCAACTGATACTTGCGCCAGAGTCTAATAGACCCAATATCTTGTCTCCAAAAATTTCAATGTTGACATAAGGGCGAGGATCTCCAGATTCTCTTTCTAATGTCGTTGAAGCTATATTCTTATATAATAGTCTTTTTTCCCTAAATCTGATTCGAGTACGTCTAATGCGATTAGACAATTCAGGATAATTCATTATTCGCTTACGGACTTCATAATAATTTCTAAGCCTTTCATGAAATGGCTTTCTCAACAATTCATTTTTCTTAACATTAATATTCAAATCATTTGGTGTTGTTGCATTAACAACAAGTTTATTCAATGGTTTTAAAATCGTAACAGGAGTTTTGAGAGTAGAAGATTCTTCGGCACTTAAAACTCCGGGCTCATTTGTTCGGAGCGAACCCCCCCGGATATTGGGTTGTTCCTCCTTAAGTTTCCCTGACATTTTGGACAAGTAGGAAAAATAACGTTCTCCAAACCACAACGGAAACAAAACTCTATCAACAGTTTTATTACATTCCCTGAACCCATGCCCTACACTTAAGCAATTCCAACACTTCCAAGTGTTCTTATCCCTATGTACATTATGTACTGCTTCTACACTTGAAGTTAAAGCTACAGCTAAATCATTAGATTCTTCCACAACTTCGTTTACGAAACGTTTTGTCGGAATTCGGTGCGTGTTCGGCACAAAAGAGGGTCGCGTGCTCTCCTGTCGATCGAGAAACTTTTCAATGGTTCGGCATACATATGCCATCTGTCTAAGACTGTGTGTACTGAAGGTGATGAGTAGCTCACCCATTCGTCTCTTCACATTCGTCTTAATAATCTCTATAAGTTCTCTCTCAGACTTCGGAACACGCATCCTCGAATTAATCAACATTAAAGCGTCGTAGAAATCATTGAATAATTCATTAAACTGCTGCTTTCGGTCTGAAAGGTTTCTCGACAACTCGGAGTCTGTTTCAAGACTTCGAAATTGTTCGATCAAACCGGACTGAAGCGAACTCCAAGAAGTGTGTGGATTACCCTTCAAGTACATCCAGTACCATGACTCCGCTTGTCCTGACACAAAATGATGAAAATTCACCGTCAACTCATCCCATGGAACACCATAACTATACCTAACGCGTTCTAATCTAAATAGAAAGTCATCAACAGACATGTTGCGACCATCAAATCTAATTCCCCACTTGTGATATTGTGGAAATTTATTGTATGACGTGGCATTAGAAGGTACTTGTCTCCTGGGTGATGAAGCTTCCGGAGAATTGTCTAAATTAATCGCATTCATTTGCGTAAGAAAATCGTCTAGGTTAGAACCGTTAGCCATATCTACTGGATGTCCTGAAGGAGCATTCCGAGTAAGACCTGGTTCATTGTTAGGGGTTGGATAATTTTCCAAATTCCTAGCTAAATTGCGAATTTGATTTGTAGGATTGTCTGTAATTGTTCCGTTTGGAACGTCGGCTATTCTGACTCTATTTGTCGCTTGACTAACTGCTTGCCTAGGTGCAAGATTTTGAGAAGTAGATGGTTGATTGTTCGAAGAAGGAGGTAGGGTTTGAAATAAATTTGTCAATTGCTCAAGAAGTTGAGCTTGACTTTGACGTATTTCCTCTTTCATGACTCGCCTCTTCTCGGTGTGATTCAACTGTCGCTGTAATCATATCTTGAAGAGTAAGAGAATCTTCAGTTACATTGCGTCTATTGTCAAAACTATCATTGACGACACGACCATTGACATTACCAAGAGGCATAGTTCCATCATTAATTCCTAAAGGACTAGATTCATCCTCAATTCTCATTTCTTCTCTTCTTTGATCTTCACCGTTACCTGCAGCTTGTGCGTTAGCCATAATTATAACGTCTAAAAACCTTGAATTATAAGTGCTCGGACGGATTAATCTCCTATTTCCACTACTCATTCAACTGAGATTGTGAAACTCTTGTATGAAAACAAAACTAATGAAACACAATCGAAGTGACAAAAAAAAAATTAAACAGTGCTTAAAATTAAAACCATTCGTAGTGAAACGGATCACTTAGTAATTCAATCAAAAGATATAGTCCTACAAAGAGAAGGCTAGACTAGAAAAAGATCCTACAAAAAAAAAAGTTTGACTCTTAAAGAAAATATTTCAAAATTTCTTCAAAGTCAAAAAGTAAGTTACTTAATAATATACTAAACTATTCTTATCTTGTTCTTGACTCGTAATTTAAATTCTGTAATTACCGACTCAAAACAATCTAAACCTATGTACTAAAAACTAAACTAACTCCTCAGAAACTAGCCTGAAAGTTATTGAACTTAAAAATAAAGTAAATATTATTTGGGTGGCGAAACCGCCAAAAAGTATCTATAAACTCTATCAAAAATATCTCATAAACTGGGCAACACTGCCACTAAAAATCTCAAAAAAAACCGCGACACCGCGAAAATTACCAGAATCTATCTTAGTTAACGTCTCTAAGACAAACTCCAAACTCACAAAAACTCAGGACTTCCTTTTAGTTAACGTCTCTAAAAGAAAAATCCCTACCAAAACCAGAATTCCTTTTTCAGTTACGTCCCTGAAAAATAATTCCAAAACTATACTCAAAAAATACAATATCTGAAAACTGCAAAACTTCCTATAAATCCTGTAATAACTTCTCACAAAATTTATTTTATACTCAAAATTAGATTTTTAAATCTCAACAATAGTTCATTCACGTTTGGGAGTGGACATTCCCCCCCGTGCGTAATGGATTAATAACATATCAAAACAAAAAAAACGTAAGCTTGAATGTTCCATAACAATCAACTAACAAAAAAAAACTTAGTGTGTGTGTCTTTAAACTATTCGTGCTCAACACAAAAACTAAATCTGCTAAATTCAATAGATAGTGACTCCTCATTTCATTATGCTACTGTAGACGTGCGTAGGGACTATTGATCACCCACCACCGGTTAGCACTTCATAAAATGAATTATCAACCATTAATTAAATCTAACCTTCAAAAATCTTCATAAAATTCTCTACCAAAAAAAAGTAAAAAGTGAAAAAGTGTTGTTTGAGTAGAAAACATGAATTATTTCGTGACGATAAAGTAGCTTTTGCAGCTGACGTGCGTAGAGACTAAAATCATCCACCACCGGTCAAAAGACTCAATTATCTACCACTTCCTAACCCTTTCTCTGCTATCGCTTTAAGTAAAGTGATCATTAGCAACAGTCAACCAAGAATAATAACTCTTCGGTCCGGACAAATGACTCAAATGTACCTATCACGAGAGGTAGATAAATAATAGTGAGGCTAACTGGCTGCGCACAATGGTGTAGCAGTAGCAGTAGCACGCAGCAATGTCAAAGTAAATGCCAAAAAAAGTAGCTCACAAAGCAGCATACACGAATACAATGTGCAGCACTGAACTCAAACAAAAATCATGTCTGCCATTTTGGTTTGTTGTTGTTTTGCAGCGCAGCACGTCGTCAAGTTCAAGTCGAGTCGACTTGTACTTCAGCGACTCTCTCTGCTGCATCTGCTACTTCACATTGTAGCCGTGCAATACGATTTACATACATTTAACTTTGACATTGCTGCGTGCTACTGCTACTGCTACACCATTGTGCGCAGCCAGTAACGCAACAGACAGAAGTCAGGAAACTATCTTCCAACTTCCCGGACATATAGTCTTCATTACTAAACTCCGATGACGTTCCTCTAGCAAAAGAAAAGTACTACTTCAATACAAAAACTTCCTCAAAACAAATTTCAATAATGAAAAATTTCCAAAAGAAAAATTAATTTCCCCCAAAAACTTTCCGAATCAACTTAATACAATACAAAATCTAAACTTTCAAAAATTATCTCAAGACGTTCTTCAGGCCACCACGTTGGGCGCCATTCTGTAACGTAAATAAAAACGATTGGAAATGAACACATCCTGTAACGGATAATTGTAATAAAGATCATTATTCACGGTACTACAGGCAATCTATTATAAGATCCCACACAGTGATCCCATATTAGACGCCCTTAAGCACCTTCAACAACGACTTTAACCTGGAATGTAAGAAATATACCAAAAGTGAAATGTATTATACTTTACCCATCTAACCTGCTGATGAGAGACCACGGCCTCTATCAGTGGACGTCAGCAACACTTACAAGTGGACAGACTTTAGAGGGATAAGCCACTGTCTCCTATAGACAGTGCCCTCTTGTGCCGGATGAAACTTACCACAGTAACTGCTAAAGACCTCCCTGGATTACACCAAAGACCTGCGGCACCTTCACTCATACCAACAACTGATCTATCCTCCTCTAAGCATCGGTTCCTTTCCTTAGTATAAACAGAAACTTACTCTCTTCGATCTTGATCTATAATCTTCTTACAGACCGTCAAGTAAAACCTACTACTACAAACTAGTTTGCCATCCTACTACTGTACCTACAACAAAACCCAAAGACAAAACCTAATAACTCACTACAATACCAAATTCTTTAAGAATCGTACACTGGTTCGGTCGCCTTGGACACTAGTCCCAATGTGATTCCTTAAAGAATCCAAAGTGGAAAGGCTGTAACCCTGTTCAAACCACAAGACTGTCTCATAGAGAATTCTCTCTATGACCACAGATCCACTTGGTAGAGACAGAGAAACATTTGGGTTGTGATCGACCTTCGCATCCGGTTCGCACGCACGCCCTCAACTAGCTCACAAGGGTCGTGCATTCTTGCTCAGGGATCGACAACGTTGTTACCTCTTTTAACCAGTGCGAACCTACTGAAGTTTAGATGTTAAAAACTCAGAAAAAACAAAATTAAATATTCCTTGCTGGGGGGCCTGAACAACAAACGCTGAGATATAACTAGTTTCGAAGTATAATTGAGTTGGAAGGCCTACTCAACCTTAGAAAGTGCATTGTAAAAGACTGTTTAGAGAATCGCACTAATAGCGAGCCGCTATACTAAAAGTATCCTTAGATGTTCGAGGATAAAGCGCTATGGCTCAGTCAACTTACCAAGCGCAAGCAGTTAATGAATGTAGTTGACTAGTGGAGTAGGTCAGCACCTACTCACACTCTTATAATTTGGGAAGGAGGAGAAGATGTTAAATTTACCCACTTCTGGCTTCTATACCCACCCATGAGGAAATGCTCCATCGACTCGGAACTGATTCCCACCATTGATCCACGATGCCAAGTGATCACAAAACTATGTCACTATAAAAATGTTTAGGATCCCCAAAAATGATAAAATCAGTCAAAAAGAGACTGAACTATCTAAACCGCAACACTATAACATTATATCGACCTATTCACTCTTGGAATATTCGACCAAAACCACACTTAACCTGGATAGAAACAAACTATCATTCCTCATCCACTAAATCCACCATTATATTACCTGAGTATCCATCCGCACACGTGAGAAGTGTCCACCCCTCCCTACGTACTTACAAGAAAACCATCTTATTTAAAGAAAGATAACCTGAAATGTCTGAAAACTTCCGAAGACCACTGTCTACACGACAGCATTGAAAACACTATCAAAAGTTTCTTTCACAAAACGTTATAAATTTTCTGTTTATTCAATGTTTCTTAACTCTAAGTATCTTAACTATGTCAAATTTCCAAAACCTACAAAATATTTGACTCAATATATCTTAAACCTATCATAAAAGTATTACTAAACTTATTGCTTAATAAAGTGACCAAAAAGTGAATATATTTACTTTATCTCTCAAAAAAAAAGTTACCGAAAATATTTGAACTTGAAGCTATCCTTCGGCCTCATACAATTATATTTTCGTTATTTATCTTTATAAAAAAAAAGTTTATTGCGCAAAAGAAGAATGTACTCTTGGTATCATTAATCTTTGCTCGATACTCAACTTTGTTGAGGTAGGTCATAAAAAAAAACTTTATCTTAATTAAATGTTTGAAGTTTCTGTTAATCGAATTAAAATTTCAACATACGCTCTCAAAATGAACTATCTTGTAATTTAGAAGATATTCAACTTCAAAAATAACGATGAGTTTAAATAAACCAAAGACGAAGACTACACGTTAGAAACGAATACGCAAAAAGAAAATACGTTTTACAATTCAAAAACCAAGATTCAACAACCTAACGAAACCAAAAATAAATCATGGGACGTTAGCCCAAAGGTTTATGTTGTGGAAGGAGACAGGGAGATAGTATAAGGGATAGATTAAAAAGTATATTATAAGATTATCAATATGGTGTATTAAAGTCAATATAGTAATAGCAATATAGTAAATAACAGGCGTGAAGGAACAGGAGTGCACTCTGGAACCAGTCGCTGTAAACTAAAAAGGTTATTAAAAATTATACTGTAATCTAATAACTACCATATGTGTAATCAACATACTCTTATCTACTCGAAGCTGTTAAGATAGAGTATCTTTGATTATGTCTCTTCAAAGTTTCTTTATAAATCTTGAGATACTTTCACTACTATGAGCAAGTAACTGGCAGTTGAGTGACTATCTATGAATCACGCTGCTGATGTAAGTAAAGTAAAGTATCTTTGAGGTTTGTCTTGGACGACAAGTAACATCAAAACGCATACATATAACACGCAAATGTAAAGAGTTAAAGTTTGAAGTATATTACGTTAACTTCAAAGGACTTCCAGATTGATACAAGACAAGTGATGCTGTCAAAGCAACTTGATAAAGGATGATATGGAACTAAAAAGTTCAAGATAGTGACGAAAAGAAAGAAAGGGTCTTCACGTACGGAAAGTTCCGACTGACCAGTGTAAACTAAAACAAAAAAAAAAGTAAAAAGTGATAAAGTGAAAGAAGTGATATCTCAAGGATATAAGTGAAAAGTAAAAAGTGATCAAAAGATCAAGTAATGTTGTTCCCGAAGGAAAGTATAGAATGTAACCTTGTACATAAAGTATGACACGTAAAGTATCTTCAAAAAGAATTATCTTAGGACGTAAAACGATATATCTTCAACGTCGAATCTAAACGGTTCAAATACAACCAAAGCAAATAAGTTGTTCAAAATAAGAAAACTCGGGAATCACCTTGGATTCCGGTAAACGATTTAATAAAGTGTGAGATAATAATCTCAAGGATAAAGTTATCTTTTGATAAGGACCTCTGTACAAAGAGTAAGTATGGAGTTTTCCAAAAACTCAAATCAAAAATAAAATCTGTTAAGGATTTTCTTTTATAGCCACTTTTTCTTTACATTAAAAATAACACAAAAAATAGACGATATTTCACACAAAAGGTAAGTAATTATTTCTCAAAAATATTATAAAAGTAACTCATGCAATTGTATTCACTCAATTAGGATATATATATAGTAATTCAATACGTAGATAAATGTATATAAATGATTAAATAGCACTTATTCGTGTGCACAAAAGTATCCAGCTTTGCTCTAATCTTGGATAGATCCACCGTCCGTGGACATTAATGTTGTGTCGTATGGTTTGGCGACGAAATGACGTCAGTATAAAAGTAAGTATAGGATATTGAACGGACGTTCCTGACGTTCGCGTTCGGGGGTGCTTCTTGGCACATGCGTAGCACAAAAATATAATAAACGTATAAAATGTTACCTGGATAGTAGTTTATAACTACAAACAGATGGTTTTATTTAACAAATAGGCGCCGAAGTAGGTATAAATGAAGTAATTCCCGCAGGAATGCTCCATCCGAGACATAGACCATGTGGCCGAATCGGATTTCAATGGAACATGCGGTATGAATGCCGTGTTTTGCGTTGAAATCCCTCGTGGAAGTCGCGCACAATGCTTCGGAGGTGCAACTAACTGAGTCACACTCCTACTTCACTCGATGCGTCTTACACTTATATCTGGAACTGATGATCTTGAAGAATTTTTAACGATGTTCTTTGCAGGATGCATGTGGAGTTAAATGTTGTATTCCCACGTCGCCATTGGCTCGGATTTGCCAAGGTTAAATATATATATATATATCTCTGGGCGAATCTCTAGCCCCTGTCCAAGAACCCTAGTGAATCAAAAAAAGAGTCTAAATTCACTAATTCTTACTAAATATGTGGCGTATCTTTTGCAATACAAGATACATAGCCACGAAAAGGAAAAATTGTGTCGCGCACATGAAATATGGCCGACGAAAAGAAAATTAAAAAAAAATTTCCACCTACCTTTTATAAAGGGTAAATCCTGACAAATATTTGTCGCAAATTGCTATTAGCAATTTATAAAATCATTTAAATGATTATTTAATATAATATAACAAACACACGCGAGCAAATTGTAATTGAAAAATATTTAATTTCTGCTGCATGTAAAAATACTTTTTTTCTTAGAGCGAATTTTTTTTTAAACGTTTGCCACAAACGAGGGTTGAAAAGATAATGACAGAGATACAGACAAGTTCTTTAGGCCACGCCTCTGTCTGGTTTTCTATGGAAAGAATTTACCGCGTTCTTATAGTTAACAATAGGGTTTGCGTTCGTATTTTGTTAACATTATGAAGTGCGTTTAGTGTGTGGTAGCAAAATAAAGCTACTTCACACTGACATATATTCTTGAAGTAAAACATGTCAAATGACGAAATTTAAAGCGATCTGTCACTTTATTTTGATGCTATAATGTATATTATAGATTTTGTCAATATATGAATATTTTTGTACACGTCACATTTTGACTTCTGACATATTTTCTGCTAGATATTTGTTCAAAACTGTCACATTTGACTACTACCTCAGTTATTATTGTGGGTATGACGTAAATTCGTGTTTTTGAGTTAATTGACAGTAAAATACTGTTATACTCGTCTGACAATCTCAAAATCGTACTGAGTTCTGATCAGCAGTTGTCAAAACTGAACTAAAAATGGTTCTAACAGTTGACTTAGATTTAATTCACATTATTTGTGCTTTCAATCTGTCAACTGACATTACCTGTCAAAATTAAAATTGTACGTCAGTTTTAGTCAAACTGACCCTAAATGCGTATTTGTTCGGAACGGGTTTTCACTTATGCATTGGACATACATTTTATTCTTCTTCCAGTGAATTTCCAGAAGAAAACAGAAGATGCGTAGGAAAGAGGTGGAAAGAAGCGTCTAATTGTACGAATAGTGACCACAAAAGCAAAACGAAAATGCCGGAAGTGTCTGGCAGCCATAATCCTATTGTGCAACCTCATGTAGCAATAGAATTTTCTAGAATGAGTGCGTCTGAGCTCGGAACGAATATTTTCCTCTTAGAATTTTTCATTATTGGCAGATTTCGACCATACGAACACAGTGTTCGGGATTTGTGTCAAATACTTCCTAAATTCTGTACTCTAGTGGTGAAATTGAGAAATAAAGGATATTTCGAAAATTTTTGAAATTTCCCGATTTTTGAATGGAAATGTCACTAGGTAGAAAGACATATGAAGTTACTCGAAATTACCGCAAGGTGTCACCTGTAGTTGCGGTGACAAAGTTTTCCCTACACGCCTTTGGTATGAATATGAGTAAATATTTCTAATGTCAGAGAAACTACCAGGAAAGTGGGTATCTAGTAGTCGATTGAGTGATTCCTCGCTAGATGTCGTCCAGGAGCCATCTGGTTTTTTTCATAAAACTTGGTACTACTGGATTTGTTGAGAGAACTTTTCTAAGCCTTGATGCTTCAGAGACTTCTTCTATTTTACCACAAACATTTCTCCAAGACATTCTTTTTTATTTCCTAAGTTCTTTTTTGTATATTTGAAGGGAATTTTTTGTTTCTTGAGCTTTTGACTTTGTTGAACAATGTTCGACTGTTTTTCCTAAGCGGTTCTAGTTATGCATTCCACCAGTGTGGCTTCTTCTTGCCTCTTATTTTAATAAGAAGACAAAATTCTGCCAGAGCATTGTTAAGGGCCAATGTGAGGTCATTAACCTTTTGCTAAGCTCTTGGGTGCTACATGGGGGTATTGAGAGATTACTGTCTATGAGATTTTTAAGTGTATCTCTGTACTTTAGCCAGTTTCTATGGTTTCTAAAGACTACCTGTCAGGGGAGATTCTCATCAAATTTGTATTGGATGTAACGGTGGTCAGAGAACGAATGGTCAGTCAGTGAATGGTCAGTGGAAGGTGTCATTCCAAGCCTTGATAATTCCATAAATGAAATCGGAGACGAGAGTAATGCCAAGTACCTACTTCTCATCTGGTTTAAGTAATTAATGCAGGTTTGTTACCTATATTACTTACAATAAGGTCAGTACTTAAGATGAAATCAAAAAGTGACTCACCTCTACTGTTTATATCGGAACTACCCCAGACCATGTGATGGGCATTGACATCACTTCCAATAATAAGGGCAGTGTGTGTGGACTCAGCTTCTCTGATCAACTTATCTAGGTTATCACCAGGAATAGGTTAGTCGTGAGCAAGATATGCCGATACCAGCCAGTAAAACTCTTTGGCCGTCTCCAATCTTATGGCAGTTGTATCTTAGTCGCTGAAATTAGGCAGTAAAAACACTTTAATGTTACTTTTCACCCTAATGCATGACCTCACGTTACCAACTGCCCGCCAAAAGTGAGAGGGGTCAACGCTTTATACGTAGACGTAGAGGATGGTGATTCAGAGACATCGTCAACCTCCTCATCCATGGAAGGAAAGGTGATATTTACAGCCTCCTTTGAAAAGTTGACACAGTGATTTCCGTGGATTAAATAAAGTTGACCCACGGATAAAGAATTTAAAAACGAGGTTCACTACTGAACCACCATTGTACAACTGGTACTTAAGGGCCAGTTGTACGATCGTGGTTCTTCATCGGATCAGAATTTAAAAACGCCTTACCTCGGTTCGTGTTTGCATAATTAATGTTAAGACGGCGGTTCAAGAGTGGTTCAAGAGTTAACCCACCGATTTCGGTGGATTAAATAAAGTTTGTATTTACATTCATCAAAATAAATGCATTCACTTGCATTTCTTTTACTTTTTTCGAAAAAAAGATATGTAAAATCAAGTACACAAGAGAAATACACAAGAAATGCTTGACAGCAAAAGTCACTTCAACACCTATTTCGTTTCCTCAACTGGCCCCAGCCAAATACCAAGATCGACTTCAAGGTGACTTCAGGGCGTCCCCAAGTTTAAAAAAACAGAGAATTTTCTCTTAAGGGCGAGTGGAGATATTGTAACGAAGTGCCCCACCGGCCGCTTCGTCACAATTATTCACACACCCGCACACCCACCACACCACATTGCACCCACGATGTCCAATCAATGAACCAGTCATCTGATCAATCTGAAAAAGGCAATAAACCAAGTACCAAGCGAACTCGATCTATCCACTAGAATCCACACACACCCACCGCGCCGCATACCATCCACAGTCCACTGCAGTCATTGAATAAAAGACACACCCACCGCGTCATGTATCATCCACAGTCCACCGCAGTCATCCAATCGATCGTAGAATCGAATATGCACACACCCCGCACCATTCATACCATGCACCAGCGGCCCAATCGATGGACTAAAGGTTATCATATATCAAATTGCAATGCACATATTTGGTTATTTACCGTTTCCTACGCCCACCGCACCGTGTTGCCACCACGCAAATTATTATTAAGAGAATTATAATTTGCTAAGCATAAAGCTAAGTGTACACGATTGCCAGGTCTGACAATCATTGTCAGATCTGCAAACGTCTAACAATGTGTGAAAATGAGCTGACAATGAGCTGAAAATTGAATTTGTGTGTACACGGTTTGCAGAAATCTACAAATGTCTGCAAATCTGTTGCCAAATATTTGGCTGACAATGTCGACAAACTAATTTGGCCAAAAAGCTGGCAATAGATTTGCAAACATTTGTAGATTTTCTGCCAAATTAATTTTGGATTTGCAAATTCATTTTCTGCAAATGTCTGCCAATGAATAAATTTGCAAATGTTCCTTAAACTGCACATGCAAATTTGTTCATTGCCAGACATTTGCAGAAACGTCAGAAAATGAAAAAAATTTGGTGATCTCCCAATGAATTTCGTGTACACACGATTGTCACATCTGCAAATTAATTTGTCTTCAAAATCATTGATGAACAAATTTTTCTGCAAATTAATTTGGTGTGTGCACGGTTGTCAGCTTGCGTGTACATGATTGCCAGATATCTACAAATTAATCAAGTACTACATGAAATTCATAAGGACGATCGTTACGTCCGAAGTGCAACGTGTTAATACATGTGCCTTTTAATTTTAGGTCTCCAGATATACCTATGTGGTGGGGTAAATTGGCTTGAGGTTGATGGCCCTGTTGGCTGTAATCCATTTGGTTACCTTGTCTATAGTTATTATTTTGACGGTTTTGGTATCCTGAGCGGTTATATGTATTAAATTGGTTATTTTGGGAGCCTGCTCTGTACTGGGTTCGTGGATTATTTTGGATGTGTTGGGAACCCATTCTGTGATTATGGTTTGGATTAAAGTTATAATTTTGGTAGCTTGGTTGGTAATTATTATTGGCATGTCTGTCGCCTCTGATTTCTCGACCTCTAGAGTTCGATCCTCTTGCTTGGTATCCTCTGAAGTTTTGTTGCCGTTCTCCGAAACATTTGAAGGTCTTCGGTTGGGTTGACCCTTGATCGATTTCTAGTAAATGCTGGGAAGCGGTTTTTAAAGTCGTGTGTCGTGCGCTGTCTAGTACCGGTTTAAATCGATCGTTCACTCCTCGCTTTAGGAATGCTAGTCCTCTACGATAGTTAGCAGTGGTCAGGGTTGCTCTGGTTTCTTCACCGTGGCATGCGACTTCTAATTCAGTCATCCGATTAACTAGCGTTTATATTTCCGTTATGAATTCTCGGGCAGGTCGGTTGCCTTGAGTCGCTCGGCTCAGTCGTGACTGAATTTGTTCGATGGTGTCTTTTGGACCGTATTTCTCGAGCAAGCTTTTCTTTAACTCAGTGAAGTCCTTGGGACTGGTATTTCCCAGTTCAGTCAGTGCCTTTCCTTGGATTTTACATTTTAGCGCGAATTTAATTAGGGTACCTTTGGCTGTAGTCGTTAGTGTGTCATAATAGAATTCAATGCTGTTAAGGAAATCTCTTAGGCTCTCAGATCGGGTGTTCTCCTCAAATGACAGAGTGGGCAGCTTTTGAGCTGCACTGAAGCTGGATTCTTCACCACTCATCGTGTCTCTTTTAGATAATATTTGGGATTTTTGCTTTTCTTCTATGTGCTCTTCAAGGTCAGGAGACACGCTTCTTATGTTGCGGTTGAATATGTCCTCAGAATCGTTCTTATATCTGTTGGCTTCGGCACCAAGTCGTTTCAATGCGATGCGTTCCAACTCAGATATTATTATTTTGGTCAACTTCTTCAAAGAGATTCGAGAAAGCTTCGAAAAGATTACCGATTTGCTGAACGATTTGGCGCTTTTTTAAGGTTGACGTAAATTTGGTTAAGTTGGCCCAAGACTAGTTCTAGCTTGGCAAAACTCATTGGACTTTTGGATTATAGAAAAAAAAGAAACCCGAATTTGTGGGAGAGAGAGCCGTTAGCAACGAAGAAGAAACAATTTTTTTTTTAATGAGTCGTTCGAGTATTTTTTTTTTATTTAACTACAAGACATTATTTTTTTTTTTATAAATTGAAAATTATTATAAATATATTTTTTTTTATAAAACATACAGAACAAAAAAAAGATGGCCAATAAGGTTTTATACCTTGGCGTTTCATTTTTCCAAGTGCTCTACCACGTCCGAGATTAGCTTCCTTCGGAAGTTTTGTAGCCCCAGATATATTAGACCCACTAATACGGCGGTTATAAACATTAACCCCAGTATGATTGCGGTGTGGTCGGGTTGGCTCTGTCCTAAGTTGGCGGCGTTAAGGATTTGGGGGCCGGTGTTAATTACTTCCGATTTACTCTCTTTGCCCCCCATGCCGGGCTAGGCGGTCCGTGATGTTGTTGAAGAGGTCGTGAAACTGTGCCTCTTCTCGTTTCTTGGCTGCTTTCTTGGAGCTCCGGTCCTCTCTCAGCGTCTTCCGGATAACCCTGATTTCTTTGCGGTACTTGTACAGGTCGTCGGAGCTAGTACCGGGTATATTAGCGAGGCGGTGTCTCTCGTATTTGGGCCTTTAACGTGGCCGTTCTTCTTCTTCTTTTTGATGGAGGCACAGGGGGAACGATGGTAGTCAAAACGGCTTCTTGTCGTCTTAACTGCCGTTTATTGTATTCCTCTATTGTGAGGCGCTTAGGTCCTTGCACCTCTTCTTGGATTACCGTGGCGGGTTTTATTCCTGAATTTTTCAGAATTCTTTCTGCCTCAGCGATGTAGCTGGCAGCTAAGTCCAGAGCTTCTTGTTGCGCTCCTGGCAAGATCGCCATGCAAAGATCTCGTTTCTTGGATCTTGTCTTTAGTTTTTATTTAACTACGAAGAGCTCAAACTCAAAACCTTGGCGGTTACGCCGTCGTTTGCCTCTATAAGCGCGAACGCTATATAATAGAGCGAGTAGAGAATGACAGATTATTCCAATCTAAGCGAGTTGCTCTTGGAAAATCAAACACATTGGTTGGCTATTGAGGAAAGACAACATTTATTTTGGATTTTCATCCCTCTTTTATACAAAATTTGTCTTCAATTTCCATTCAAACTTTGTTTCGATTTCCACGGCCTTCGATAATTGAAGTCCAATCACTTCGCACCTTGAACTATGATATCGCCATATCAGCATTATAATTTACTGCCTAAACATTCAAATGTATCTCATATAATTTTGTCAACGAGGGCCATGCAGTAACATGAACCCTTAATATTTTCGTTCGTTGTTTGTCGCTTGCATTCGGTCATTCGCTTCATAGTATGGCATGCACATGAAAGTGTCTCATGTATCTAAGGCAATGCACTTGAAGAATATTTCTATGAATGCTTATCTTATTGTATGAATGGGGGACGTATTTTTATGGATACAAATGAAATAGTTTAGGTTGCTATGACGTAGCAAGCAAAGGGAGATATGGCGCCAGGCGTGTGCTGTGAGGTTTCAATTATCGGAGCTCGGGACGATAAATGATCACTGGTGCGATCCCTTCACAATATCCATATATATTAAACGATGTTCTAAATGCCATACAATGAAATCAAGCCCAGAAACGAAAATGCCCATGGTGTTAACATATACTTGCGCAACTCAATTTGACAAGGTTTATCTAGACATAGTAGGACCTCTACGAGACTCATACATGGGAAATAAATACATACTAACATTCCAGGACAACTTGACAAAATTCGTAGATTTCTACGCACTACTAAATCAAGAGGCATAAACAGTCGCCCACGTATTTTACGAACAGATAATTACCAGGTACAGAATACCAAAACAATTAGTTACTGACCAAGGAACAAACTTTCTGAGTAAATTATTCAAACAAGTTTGCAAATTGTTGAAAATAGAAAAATTACAGACTATAGCATATCACCCTCAATCAAACGGTGCTTTAGAAAGAGCACATCGACCCTTAGTAGAGTACCTGATGACCATTTGTGATGATAACCCCAATCTAAGGACCACGTTGTAGATGAAATACTTTTTAAAAATGAACATTGCCAACACAAGTTAGCAGAAATATGAAATGGCCATATACTATCGTTGAGATCCCCAACGAAACAAACAGCGTAATTCAAATACAGAAAAAACATGTAACTATACACAATAACCGTTTAAAACGTTATTACGACTCATAACATAAACTTATAATTACGAAGAAAGCCAATTGCCGAATATCCTCAACTAATAAACAATAACAACACAGATGCTTCGAGACATGGACGTTGAAAACTTCACAAAAGACAATGATATCTTTGTCTATGACCTCCAGTTCATCCCGATAGAAATAGTGGGAATGCACTGGAGTCTAATAGTAGTTAACAACAAAGCAAGGACGATAAAAAACTACAATGGGCTCGGCATATCCGGATCAGAAGCTCTATCGGCCGTAGAAAGTTTACTGAACAAAGAGTTGAGGAGAACACGCAAAACCATCAAAACACCGATCTACCATCTAAGAACCGTCATCATACCCCTGCATTTAATGGGTTTGGATAAGGGTGAAGTGATGTGTATGGTTGCGAGCCACATTGCCAAACGTATAAACCTACTAAAAAGTGCACAGGAGATGGAAGACTTCTCAAATAAACCACATATGGAACTAAAAATGTATCCAGGCTTCCTTTACATCCCAATCATAGCAAAAAAAAAAATAAATACATACATAGTACGAGTAAGATTCTTTTCTGTTCTAAGGTTTCGCCTACGGCCGTGACTACTCCGATCACCTCCCAAACACCTCGAAGGATTTCCCTGGAGGAATACAGGGCACGACAACTGTCAACCCTCGCCGACGCCCTAAGAAAGGATCCGACAGCTGGACCGCGGCCTACCAGGTGGGATCAACCACCAAAGAAGAATTCTCCACAAACAGTCCAAGAGGTACCCCAGATAAAGGATACGGTGACAACGCCATTCGGAGGACATACCCCTAGTCGACACCGCAGCAGAAGAAAGAACTACTCGCCCAAGCCAAGGACGTAAAGCGTCGGGAGTACTCGGTCCATCACAAGCGGAAGAGCAAGGAGGCCGACAAGGCGGCGAAACCTGCGAAGGTTACAGCGGATTCCTATTGGGTATAAACTAAGATTTATAAAGAAAAATAAAGATTCTAGGGTCCGCCAAATAACTTTTTTTTTGAAAATGCTTAAAAAAAACTACTGAATATTTTCTCAAATTTCCTTTTTTATTTGAAAGTACAATCCTTCCGGTTAATAATGGAAAATAATTTCATTCAAATGGCTGCCTCGGCTGGCCATGCAGTAGCCTACACGATCGGTACAGTTTTTAAACACATTATCGTTCAACATAGCCGGATAACGATCGCCATTGACTGTAACGGCCTTTCCTTGCTCATTTTCGAAGACAAATGGCCCAATTATGCCTCTGGACCAAAATCCGCACCAAACTGTGACTCGATTTGGGTGTATCGGCTTTTCAATGTATGCGTGTGCGGGTTTTCTGTGCCCCAAATGCGACAATTTTGCTTGTTTACATACCCGCCAAGATCAAAATGATCTTCATCTGAAAATTTCCCAGCGTTGTTCAAGCGTACACACAACCATATTCGTTCAGCGGAAGAATAAAACTAATTATCTGTCAAATCAGACATGAGCTAAGTGTTACCATTCACGAAATAAGCACAGTTGAAAAATAAAACGTTAGATGGCGGACCAGTTAGTAAACAAAAATATACTCTCGGTATCATTTTTTTTTAGGTGCTTATTCAAGTTAGGTGCTAATTCAAGTAAGGTGCTCATACATGGTCAAACAACTACAGAACATTGCGTAAATGTATATCAATCAGACGTTCCAAGGTTTTCAGAAGGAATTATGATAGTCTTATGGGTCTTAGATCTTTGGGGTTGGCTTAAGAGCTTTTACCCGCCTTTGGTATGAATATGAGTAAATATTTCTAATGTCAGAGAAACTACCAGGAAAGTGGGTATCTAGTAGTAGATGTAAGGAAAACATTTTTATCTACGTCACCAAGAATCCAAATATACTTAAAAATCTGTCTTATCATACGTCACAAGTACCAATCCAAATGCCATCGACATAATAAAGCAATTAAAGTGACATATCCCAATTCCATCTATACGCATGGAAATCAACCAACTTGATACTTTTCACGTCATCGATAGCAACACATTTATTCCTATACGGACATCCAATAATTTCCTATTTATTTGCAGATATCAGACTGCGCCACAATTTGTGCCCGGTGCACCTATTACGTCAACAAGATAGCCATTCACATTAAACCGATTTTTCATCAAAATACAATAGCTACAAACTTGTCATGTAAAACCACATCATATTTTCATTTATTATAGCACTTCACGTGCAAAACACATCGAAATTCGACAATAATTTGTCAACCATAAGTCACTCCATCTATTGGCAAACAAGAACAAAGTATAATTTGATCCCTCATTCGGACCAACCTTCTAAATATTTATGCCATGAAAAGGAAATTTAGCAGGAAAAATCTAGAAGGGGATATTTTTTGGGAACTTAGACAGGAAATTGGGCAACCTCGCATTTCCTACCACAAAAACTCGTTCATTTTATCATCAACCACAGAAGTGGAAAAATCAAGAAATCTGAAAAGAAAAATAGAAATTAAAGTGTGAATCTGAAAAGTTAAAACACAAAAAAGGTGTTAGTTAATTAAATAAAAGCAAAGTAAATAAATTTTAAATAAATGTAAGTAAAAATATATAGAATAAATGACAGAATTAGTGGGATTAAGACAAATAAAAATTAATAGTGAAATGCAGTGGATTTGCTGGAAAGAATAAAACGAGATTTGAGGTTAGCAGACAGGAATACTGAGAACTGAAAAGAAGAATCTGAATTTAATGAGAAATCCGTCATTTGAAGCATGTTTTATGCTGCGACAAGAAATTTTATAAAATGTGAGTAAACTTTTTTTTAAAATTTTTTTTTTGTGCGTGCATACAATTTTCATGGAATCATATGGCGAGACAAAGCCACGCTCGAATTCCACCCATTCGTAAAAATCCAATTCGTATCCATGCGATACACAAATCTAGATACAAGAAGTAAAGCAAAATCTCCAAATTTTTGTTTCTTTTGTGCAGCATGTGGCCGAGACCAACGCCGCCTCGCACAAGTAGGAGATTGCATCACATGTCTAGCCACGCGGAAGACAATCCATGTAAGCCAATTTAAGCTGCGACGTCATATGTGAGAATATACGTATAGACGCAGGAAAAGAAAAAGCAACCAGAAAGAAGCAGAAAGACCCTACGAGCGCGAGACGGCGCCGATTTTATTTTATTTTTTTTATATATTCAATTTATATATATATTCCATTTATATTCTATTCTTATATTTCTATCTTATTCGATTACATCGTATTCTTAAATTAAATTGACTCGTCATCGTCATAGTATCCTTGTGTTCCATCATCGCAAACAACTACATATATATGTAGAAATACTGAATCAGAATACGGTTGTAACAACCTCTCAACACATAGATATAGTATTTCAGTAAGATTTGTGCTAACTAAGAATAGATTTCTCTCGTGCTAGTCAAATAATCAGCACCCAAAGATACAGCATCCACGATCAAAGTGTGTGAACTCACGTGTCTGAACGTTCCAAGGTCAGTCGACCGGAGAACCATCATATCGTGCGGCAATCTGTCAATCAAACCACATGCGGTGATAGAACCGCATGGTAATCCAATTCTCGGTTGTAAAACACAACGTAATTGGCAAGTCAACGCTACGAAGGTTCTACCCAAGGACCCACCGAATACGGCTACGGCTAAGAAAAATCATTAGTGTGGAAAGACAAGTCTTTTCACACGGTGACGACAGCGGAATAACTACATCACAGAACGTTTTCGAGATCCAGCTTTTCTTATGAAAGAACATCAAGTATTTATGCTTAAGGATATCTCTTCAAGATTATCCAGCACATTTTTCTTTTATTAAAATTAACTTCATTCAAATTATAGTAGAAATTAGAACCATTCCACTTTTTGCGAATATTTCGCCCTAATTCAGATGTTTAAGCCCAAAACTAATATGAACATCTTTGCTACACCCCCTTCCAGGTTTACATTTAATTGTCAAGAAGAGACACTATAATCTCGCAAGTGATTATGATCGTGGTTAGCATCAAGAATAAGATGAAATGAAATCCCTTTGTGTGTAATTGTGATAAGAAGATAAACTCCTATACCCCCCCCCCCCCCCTCTCAGCTCAATCAAGAAGAGTCATCGTTAATATTTAACATACTTTCAATCCGTCAATATTTTTGATATCATTCAAATAGCCTCATATCAACGGCACTCCCGAGTACGTCCCAGGAGGGTGCAGTCATCATTGTGAACAATCAACAAATATATAACGAACATCAACATAATAATTAACATCTATAAATTGAACCGTGACACAAGCGTCACACATCATTATCCTGGAAACAGTGCACTGCCTCCGATGGATATACATGGTGAGTCAGACAAGTTCTATGATATTTAATTTTTGAAACATATTGAATAATATTGAACATATTGATTTGAAATTGAAAGTATAAACGCATATTAAATATAAAGAGTACGTAGTGAACGAATTGTGAACTATTTACTCTTGCCAAAAGAAATTCTGATACATTTCCTTTCTTTTGAAGAACAAATTTCAATACGAGCAATTTTTAAAGAGCTAATATTCCTACCCCCCCTTGTTTTCATTAGTATTGTCTTTTAATATAGTGTTCTGTCCCATTTACTTTTCATTAAAGATCGAATGAATGAAATATTAAAGCCACCAGATCACATAATAGATACGTAAATAGAATCCCGCTTCAGAAATACGGATTCAGATTTGTGATCAGATCTATGAAATGAAATTTAAGTCAACAATAAAAGAAGATAGACGTTGATGATTCTACGAAATTAATTCATCATTTTGTGGCAACTGAACATCTTTGATAGGTGTCTTAACTACCGATAGGTATCTTTATATTATTTAGGATTTTCTTAGAATTAAGGATTTTAGTTTGTTAAGGATTTTAGATACGTAAGAATTCATTTAGAACATAATTTTTGGTAAATTTAGATTTAAGACCTTTTTATATGAATAAAATTTATAGAATTTCTTTTATAACGTTAATCAGCAGTTCTTTTCATTGAGTAGTATTGACATTCATATTTGAATTTCTTGATGATTCATATAATGAAACTTTTTGATAAAATTTCCAGGATTATAAATATGCATCTTTAAGTTACAGGTTCGGTGGGGATTGGATTGGACATCTCCCCTCTCTCTCTTGTCGGTCTATAGTAGGATGGGTCAGTTGTTTATCAAGTTTAGATATAGTTTTTGAGTGAATGTGTTGAAATGTTGTTTGATATGAGCCAAGAAGTTGAAGTATGATTTTCGTGTGAATGATTTATAGAGTAATATTTTGGAGGTTGGTTTAGAGATTAGATTTAGTTTAGAGGTATAGTTTTAGGATGAAGTGATGTTCTTTTGAACTTTACTTTTATTATGTTTAGGGGTTCCATTGACAATTATTACAAGCACTGATTGGAACCAAGGATTATTGGTGTTGGTTAACAACAACAATAATATTGGGAGGGTTACGAGTGCTGGGGTGTCGTTAACATCTTGAGACACCCCCATACAATTACAAGCCGCCGACACACATCGCTGAAACCAACTGGATCCATTGCGAGCGATGTTGTGCAAGTCCATGGTGGATGCTACCATCTACATCCATCTATAAGAAGAAGCTACGAAGTTTATCAAGGTTTGTGGTACAAATTGTTTTAGTAGGGTTTGCTATCTCTATGTTTCGGTGCAATATAAAGTAGAGAGTCGAAGATATTCATCACGAAAACTGCCGTAGCATCCTGTGTTTTGGTAGGCGTCTGACGCGTAGGTTAGGTTTTTTTTGTAGAACGGGCCCCCATAAATAATTCAAACAATACAAGTGAACAACAACATAACTTGAATGTCTGCAGATAATGAAAAAAAAACACATGTAACCAGCTGACACAAGATTGCAAGAACCCCACCCCATATGCTCCTGGGTGAACCAGAGCCACATGCTGCAGGCCGTCGCATGTCTTCCATCCAGAGAAGCCACTCTTGTGTGGATGATCGTTGATAGGTTAGTGTCTGAGGTTAAAACGCACTGTTAGGGATGAAGATCGGAAGAGGAAGGGTACAGAATAGGGTATTACTGATGTTGAGTCTACCGGAAGGGTAGGTACAGGGGTCGCAGGCCTTTGCTAATGGAATTTCGAAGACAGTAAATTCAGTCCGACTCTTCCCTTCTGAACGAGGACCGATCATGGTGTTAGTCACCCATCACACAGTTCTGAGACAGAGAGTTGAGGAAGCCCAAGGTAATAGTGTAACTTATAATTCTATTTATAGTAATTTAGTAAAGTCGAGGTAATAGAATGTGTTTCAGTGAACTATTTAGGGGGCAAAAGAATTCTTCTATCAGGGTGTGTGGGTTGGGAGACATCAAGGTTGATTGAAGGCAAACAATGTCACCTACGTTTGACCAATCCTTTGCTGATGATGGAGATGTGCATGAGTGCTGAACTATAGGGAACCACCCATAGAGAAGTGTGATTGCAGATTCCATCTGAAGCGTTTCTGTGTGCGTTGAATGTTGTTCGAATATATGGATAGTTGATGTTTGTGGAATGGAATTTTCATCTTTCTATTACGTTCTGTATGATGATCTTTTATCTCTTTGTTACAGAAATAATAATCTATTCTAATGTATTATTCGTAACAATATTTTTGTTACAGAATGGCGCCCAACGTGGGGCCCGAAGAAACGAACCTATTGATCCTATTTTTTTTATTTTAATATCTTTGTACATTTAGCGAACCTCAAACATTCTGGTGTTTGAGAATTTTCTTTCTCATGTAATTTTTTTTTAGAGTTCGATTCTCTAACGAAGTCATTTCGTTAGGAGGGCCAACATCTAGGGTTGGTCAGTGGATTCTACTTGTCCGGAGGGTTGGTGGACAGGTCCCCGACTCTCGTCCGTTGCGATAGGTCCACTTCCAAGTCTTTCCTCCTGCGAGATTTGAGTTTGTCTAGTGTCGTTGTCCAGATTGGACGTTGAAGTGTCCAATCGTCTGTTGCGAAGGCATTGACAATTTGATGAAGTATTAACGGAATAAAGTCTTTTCGAGAGTTACAGTTAGTAGACTCTTCGACCGGTGGTGGGTGATCTCATTCCCTACGCACGTCTGCTGCGAAAGCTACGACCTGATCTCTTGAATACTTTACACTCTTTAGTGATTTTTCAACTCTGATATTTATTTTGAAACACATACAGGCCGAAACCTTTAGTTATTTTAGTTTAGTTAGTTTTGTAGGAGCGATTCTTTTAGGATTAGGATCCCTTATGAAACGTCGACCGGTGGTTAATGAACAAGTTCTTGACGCACGTCTGCAGCGACGTAATAAGATTCCTAACTCTGGGAAGAACTCCTTTGAAATTTCAGTAAAATCAATTAACTTTTGTTGAACACGTAGTGAGGACCACATACACTAATTTTTTTTAACCCGAAGTTTGTCGCGAGGAGCGAGACTTCCGATTTCCTTATAGGCCAAGAGGGGGAACCAATTCAATCCCCGAACCTTTATGATTTATGATTTAGTATTTTCTAGTATTTTTGAAATTTAGTATTTTCCAGTTTTTTTTTTGATTAAGTATTTTTCTAGTATTTTTGATTAAGTAGTTTTCTAGTATTTTTGCGATATTGATTATAGTATTTTTTTTTTTGAGATTTGGTATTTTTATAGTTTATAGTTAGACAGTCGGCTGATGAGTCAAGTGCTTACCGGATTGTCATAGTTTAGTAATTTTGAGATTTAGTTTTTTTGATATAGGCGATTGGCAGATAGTCAGGTGCTATACGGATTGCGGTATATCAGGTTTTGAGACCATTTTAGTTTTTGATTTGGACGATCGGCAGGTAGTCAGGTGCTAACCGGATTGTCGCATTTCAGGACACGATTGGCTGGCAAATTCTGCGTGTTTGTCGGGTCGTGGGTTTAGATTTGAGTATAGTTTATTGAGATTTAGTTTTTTTTTGAGATTCTTATTTTTGAGATTTAGTGATTCTCTTGAAACTATTTTTGAGTATTAAGATTTATAGAATATAAGCATTACTATTTCCTTTAAGTATCTTTAGTATTAAGGCTTTTAGCTTATTAAGATTTCGTCTAGCATTAAGTTTTTTTCAATCTTATAATATTTTTGAAAACTATCATATGAAAAGCTACCACAGAATATAACCTGTTGTAATAATTTTCATAACCTTTTTGAACATTTTTTTGAAAATTTTTGATAATTTTTGAAAATTCCTTTTTTGATTAAAAAATTTTTTTACATTGATAAACATTTTTACTATTTTTGAATTTCTCTTATGACTCTAAGTTTCTGCGAGAGTATAAAACAGCAGAACATCATTTGCGAACTTGCAATTTTTATGAAATTATTCTGTTTGAAACAATACTTTGTGCTTGAGATCCGCGTAAACTACTCGCTTAGGACCTGAAGTTTTCAAAGAAATTTTTTTTTTTGAATTTTGAATTTTTCCATTCTTTTAATTGACCCTTGTCTGACTAAGTGGATACCCACTTAGATTTCCTTAGTTTCCGTCCGTTTATTGAATTCATTTTCGTGCTGTACTACTATTTGGCATACGCGAGTTTTAACGACTCGAACCTTCCAATGACAGGAAGGGGAAGAAGATTCACGATACAAAGCCCATATAACCCAGCTTATCGGGACGTATACATTAATTCACCAAGCATGTTAGCACCACCCAACGAAGACGAAGAAGCTCACGGAAGTGACAGTTCTAACTCCAGAGCGAACCTTACTGGAGGTAGTCAAGGCGTTCATCTTGAAGTAAGTGGAGGCAATACCACTGAACATGAACCACAAGACCAGAGCATACAAGACGCGTTAAATCGATCTGCAGGAATGCAAGAAATTGTAACCGCCACAGTCAACCTGCATAGGCTTGAAGACAGACAATTCTTTGTCGATCTGCTCACGGCAAGTCAAGAAGCTCTTCTAGCTAAGGTCACTGACATGCTCAAAGGACCAAACAATCCTTCCACTTCCAACAGTCTTCCGCCGGCTAATAATCCTCTTCCAGCTAACAAACAAACATCGACGAGTAATCTTCTCACTTTACTGACTCCCGCCCAACAACAACAGCAACCACCCTTAAACAACGGAGCAAGTAGACCAATTCCTCCCATGGGGACAAACTTTCCTTCTGTTGAAGCAATGGCAAGGGACACTTTTCGCACTAACGCAGACCGTTTGGCAACGTTGCCAACTCCAGAACCTAGACCAACCAGTCAACCTTATGTACCTCCTGTGCATCCAGTAGACATGTCTCAAGGGGCTAATGTCGACGATTACCTGACACGGATGAACGGGATGAATTTGGATGGTTCGCCAGTAGTCTCATCACCACACAGGCGAAACCCATCTAGTAATTCAAACTCAAGCCGATATCCACTTTTTCATAAGTGGGGTATCACCTTCGACGGAAAGAACATCCCAGTGGATGATTTTCTTTTCCGTCTTGATAGAGTCAGAGCGAGTTATGGCGTCTTGTGGGATGAGATTCTGGTGAATTTTCATCACTTTGTCACAGGAACCGCTGAGGCATGGTACTGGACGCATATTAAAAGCAATAGACACACTAGCTGGCTCTCTTTTCAAGCATCTTTAGTCGAACAATTCCGAAGTCTAGAGACAGATTCGGAATTGTCTCGAAAAATTTACGATAGGAAGCAACTACCGAACGAAGCATTTAACGATTACCTAGATTCTATGATGAGCATGAACTCCCGCATGCGAGTTCCGAAATCTGAACGCGAGATGATTGAGATCATCAAGCTCAACGTCAATCGCTGCTTAGGTCCACATCTAATTACGTTTAGTACCCATTGTCTGCGACAATTGGCGTATACATGCCGGAATATAGAACGGTATTACGACCACAGGCCTGAGAGCATGCGTACCAATAATTTCGTTCCTAATGTTCAAAGAACCCAACTACCACCAAGGAAGTTCGTTAGTGAAGTTGAAGCGACGTCATCGGAAGACCTAACTGTAGCTATTCCTGGAGCCGTCGAAGCTTTCCATAAGGACACTAAGCCATTCCTGTGCTGGAAGCACCTGCAAAAGCATAGAACATATGTTCCGCGACTGTCCTCTTCAACCCCAACACATTTTCTGCTACCGCTGTGGCAAAGAGGGAGCATATAGCCCTAGTTGTTCAAGGTGTGCGGGAAACCCGAAAAGGAAAAATCCACAATCAGGGGGGATTCGTTCCGTAAAACAGAACCCGGAGTTGTAGGCCCAAATAAAGACCTTCCACCTACCACTCCCATAAAGATTTTGAAACCAAATAAAGTCAATGCAAACTCCAACGAAAAACAAGAACCAATTATGAATTTAAGAAATGAAAACAACATGAATTTTAGCAATGAAAGTAACGTAAATTTAAACAATGAAAGCCATAAATATGAATTTTTCAAGAAACCATTTCACGAGAGGCTACGAAATTACTATGAAGTAAGAAAGAAAATCGTAACCTTTCCTGAACTGTCGAGACGTATTCGCCGAACGCGACAACGTTTCCATCAGAAGCGGGATGCGTATCGCAATGTCGCTTCTGCAACTTTAGGTAGAGAGTCCAACGATCCTCGTCCTTATGTGACGGTGGAAATTTTGGAGACAAGTTCCTTGGTCTCTTAGATTCAGGTGCTTCCATTAGTTGTCTGGGTACAGACATTTTGCCATATTTAAATGAAAAGCGCATTGCGATACAAAGGGTAGAGACTACCGTGTCCACTGCTGATGGACAACGGCAGGCGATAGTAGGTCTGGTTACGACCAAAGTCAAATATAAGAACATAATTCAAGACATGCAATTTTATATTGTACCGTCATTAGCTCAACGGCTATATCTTGGCGTTGACTTCTGGCGGAAGTTTAAAATAGCACCACACATTATTTCTAGTATTTCGGGAATTTCACCGGATGGAGTTCCCAATGTCCAATGTAGACTGAGTCACGAAGAGTCCATCAGACTCCGTGAGGTGATTCAGAGTTTTCCTTCGTTCGCGAGTAAGGGGCTCGGGAAAATCACTTGGTAGAGCATTACATAGATACGGGTGATGCTGTGCCAATCAAACAAAGGTACTACCCCGTCTCACCAGCGATACAATCCTTGATGTACGAGGAATTGGATCGCATGCTGTCTTTGGGTGTCATCGAAGAAAGCACCAGCGCATGGAGTTCCCCAGTTGTGTTAGTACGCAAACCTGGTAAGAACCGATTGTGTCTGGACTTTCGGAAGGTGAACAGTGTGACAAAGAAGGATGCGAGACCAATTGCTCATATAGAAGGACTGCTAGCCCGCCTTTCAGACACTCACTACATTTCTAGTGTGGATCTGAAAGACGCATTCTGGCAGATACCGCTGGAGATGACGTCTAGGGAGAAAACGGCGTTTACGGTACCGGGGAGACCTTTGTACCATTTTAAGGTTATGCCATTCGGGCTATGTAATGCTGCGCAGAGTCTGAGCTATCTTATGAGCAAGGTAGTTCCAACAGAGCTGCGCGACCAGGTGTTTGTTTATCTCGACGACCTCTTAGTCGTGTCGAAGACATTCAATGAACACCTCAAGATTCTGAGTATAGTAAGTCGAAGATTGGCTGATGCAGGACTGACAATCAACGTGGAGAAATCCAAGTTCTGTTTCGATGAACTTCAATACTTAGGTTATCGGGTCGGTCAAGGCTGTTTGAAGGCCGATCCCGACAAAATTGCGGCAATCACGAAATTCCCAGTGCCAACAACTACACGCCAAGTTAGGCGATTTTTAGGCATGGCCGGTTGGTACCGGAGATTCGTGAAAGATTTTTCAACACTTGCCTCCCCGTTAACCGATGTATTGAAGAAAGGCAAAGCGTTCGAGCTTAGCCAGGAAGCTCTAGAAGCTTTCTCCAACATCAAACAGGCGTTGACCTCAGCCCCTGTGTTAGTGAATCCCGACTTTACGAAGGAATTCGTGATCGTATGCGATGCATCCGCGACCGGAATCGGTTGTGTTCTTTGCCAACGTGACGAAGACGGAGCTGAACGCCCCATTTATTACTTCTCACAAAAGCTTAATGCTGCGCAAAGGAATTACTCCGTTTCCGAGCGCGAGTGCCTCGCTGCGTTTCTTGGGATACAGAAGTTTAGATCGTACGTGGAGGGGTATCATTTCCGCGTTTTCGCGGACCATTCCAGCTTGAAGTGGCTGATGATCCTCAAGGATCCTACTGGCAGATTGGCTAGGTGGAGTATGCGACTCCAAGGATTCGATTTTGAGATAGAGCATCGAAAGGGTACATTAAACGTAGTACCCGACGCGCTTTCGCGCATTTACGAGGACGACGAATTAACCGTCGAAGCATACCTTTCGTGCCTAACTCAGGTCGAATCCGAAGAGGTGCTCCATCTGGACTTGGATGATCCGTCATTCCAGTCCAAGGGATACTTGGAGATCATCGACCGCATCAAGCAGGAACAGGATCGGCTTCCCGATCTGAAAGTTTCGCGTATAAACGCACGAAGCACTCCAAAGGTAACCCTCTCGCGGACGATCTGACTTGGAAATTGTGGATTCCATCCGGGTTGACTGACTCGTTAGTCTCGTTAGTCTCCACCGAGACCGTCACATGGTGGCGTGGCAAAGACACTTTACAGACTGAGGCAAAGATTTTACTGGCCAAACATGTTCACACAGGTGAAACATTTCGTGGACAGGTGCGAGGTCTGTAAATCCACCAAAGCTTCCAACATGACATTGCGAACTGAAATGGGCAAAAGTTTCGAAGTGGAAAGGCCGTTCCAACATTTATATGTTGACTTCCTTGGGCCATATCCACGCTCGCGAAGTGGAAACTCGTACATTATCATCGTATTAGATCAGTTAACGAAGTTTGCCTTCATTAAGCCTTTGAGGAAAGCCACGTCCGCCAACGTGATTAAATTCTTGAGAGATGAGATATTTTTAGTTTACGGTGTGCCTCAGAGTATTCTCTCAGATAATGGCACTCAATTCATTAGCAACGATTTCCAGAAATTGTTAAACATTTACGGCATCAAACACTACAGAACGGCAGTTTACTCTCCACAAGCCAACGCAAGTGAAAGAGTGAACCGATCTATTTTAGCGGCGATCCGCTCCTATGTAAACCCCAAACAGACCAACTGGGATACGCATCTGTCTGCTATAAGCAGCGCGTTACGTACGTCAGTGCACTCCGCACCCACCATGTCACCCTATGAAGCTCTATATGGACAAAGGATGATTGAGCACGGGGCTGACTATCGTTTACTTAGAGAGTTAGGTGGTCTGAACAACTCAGAAATCGATTGGTTACCGAAAACCACCAAGATGAATATTCTTCATTCTTTCTTAAAATCAGCATTAGAAAAAGCACACGAAGAATACGAGAAGAAGTATAATTTGCGAAGTCGCAAAGTCAATTATAAAGTGGACGACAAATTATACAAGCGAAACATTGTTCTGAGCGATGCAACAAAACATTATAGTGCCAAATTAAGTCCGAAATTCATAAAAGTTCGAGTATGCAGAGTAATTGGCGATAATCTTTATGAGGTTGTAGACAGTAAAGGCCACGTTACAAGTTGTCATACCAAAGACCTAAAAAGATAACAACAACGAGAAATATACTCTGTGATAGCTACCCATATAAAGTACAGGTAGATTATGATTCAATAAGTATGATTATATCTTATGCCCGGCTCACTCAGCTGTGCATGAGACCCTCTTTAGGTATTTTTTTTATGTATCTATATTATATGTCTTATTCAATGTATTTCTATATCTATATTATCTTCTCAGAGAGAGTCATCATGAGATGCAGGTATCCTTTTCTTACATGTTTGAGTTAATTGTGACTCAACTCAAACATGCAAGTTGTGTAGGGAAAAAATTTTTATCTACGTCACCAAGAATCCAAATATACTTAAAAATCTGTCACATCATACGTCACAAGTACCAATCCAAATGCCATCGACATAATAAAACGATTAAAGTGACATATCCCAATTCCATCTATACGCATGGAAATCAACCAACATGATACTTTTCACGTCATCGATAGCAACACATTTATTCCTATACGGACATCCAATAATTTCCTATTTATTTGCAGATATCAGACTGCGCCACAATTTGTGCCCGGTGCACCTATTACGTCACCAAGATAGCCATTCACATTAAACCGATTTTTCATCAAAATACAATAGCTACAAACTTGTCATGTAAAAACACATCATATTTTCATTTATTATAGCACTTCACGTGCAAAACACATCGAAATTCGACAATAATTTGTCAACCATAAGTCACTCCATCTATTGGCAAACAAGAACAAAGTATAATTTGATCCCTCATTCGGACCAACCTTCTAAATATTTCTGCCATGAAAAGGAAATTTAGCAGGAAAAATCTAGAAGGGGATATTTTTTGGGAACTTAGACAGGAAATTGGGCTACCTCGCATTTCCTACCACAAAAACTCGTTCATTTTATCATCAACCACAGAAGTGGAAAAATCAAGAAACCTGAAAAGAAAAATAGAAATTAAAGTGTGAATCTGAAAAGTTAAAACACAAAAAAGGTGTTAGTTAATTAAATAAAAGCAAAGTAAATAAATTTTAAATAAATGTAAGTAAAAATATATAGAATAAATGACAGAATTAGTGGGATTAAGACAAATAAAAATTAATAGTGAAATGCAGTGGATTTGCTGGAAAGAATAAAACGAGATTTGAGGTTAGCAGACAGGAATACTGAGAACTGAAAAGAAGAATCTGAATTTAATGAGATCTCTGTCATTTGAAGCATGTTTTATGCTGCGACAAGAAATTTTATAAAATGTGAGTAAACTTTTTTTTTACATTTTTTTTTTTTGTGCGTGCATACAATTTTCATGGAATCACATGGCGAGACAAAGCCACGCTCGAATTCCACCCATTCGTAAAAATTCAATTCGTATCCATGCGATACACAAATCTAGATACAAGAAGTAAAGCAAAATCTCCAAATTTTTGTTTCTTTTGTGTTGGAAAGACAAGTCTTTTCACACGGTGACGACAGCGGAATAACTACATCACAGAACGTTTTCGAGATCCAGCTTTTCTTATGAAAGAACATCAAGTATTTATGCTTAAGGATATCTCTTCAAGATTATCCAGCACATTTTTCTTTTATTAAAATTAACTTCATTCAAATTATAGTAGAAATTAGAACCATTCCACTTTTTGCGAATATTTCGCCCTAATTCAGATGTTTAAGCCCAAAACTAATATGAACATCTTTGCTACACCCCCTTCCAGGTTTACATTTAATTGTCAAGAAGAGACACTATAATCTCGCAAGTGATTATGATCGTGGTTAGCATCAAGAATGAGATGAAATGTAATCCCTTTGTGTGTAATTGTGATAAGAAGATAAACTCCTATACCCCCCCCCCCCCTCTCAGCTCAATCAAGAAGAGTCATCGTTAATATTTAACATACTTTCAATCCGTCAATATTTTTGATATCATTCAAATAGCCTCATATCAACGGCACTCCCGAGTACGTCTCAGGAGGGTGCAGTCATCATTGTGAACAATCAACAAATATATAACGAACATCAACATAATAATTAACATCTATAAATTGAACCGTGACACAAGCGTCACACATCATTATCCTGGAAACAGTGCACTGCCTCCGATGGATATACATGGTGAGTCAGACAAGTTCTATGATATTTAATTTTTGAAACATATTGAATAATATTGAACATATTGATTTCAAATTGAAAGTATAAACGCATATTAAATATAAAGAGTACGTAGTGAACGAATTGGGAGCTATTTACTCTTGCCAAAAGAAATTCTGATACATTTCCTTTCTTTTGAAGAACAAATTTCAATACGAGCAATTTTTAAAGAGCTAATATTCCTACCCCCCCTTGTTTTCATTAGTATTGTCTTTTAATATAGTGTTCTGTCCCATTTACTTTTCATTAAAGATCGAATGAATGAAATATTAAAGCCACCAGATCACATAATAGATACGTAAATAGAATCCCGCTTCAGAAATACGGATTCAGATTTGTGATCAGATCTATGAAATGAAATTTAAGTCAACAATAAAAGAAGATAGACGTTGATGATTCTACGAAATTAATTCATCATTTTGTGGCAACTGAACATCTTTGATAGGTGTCTTAACTACCGATAGGTATCTTTATATTATTTAGGATTTTCTTAGAATTAAGGATTTTAGTTTGTTAAGGATTCTAGATACGTAAGAATTCATTTAGAACATAATTTTTGGTAAATTTAGATTTAAGACCTTTTTATATGAATAAAATTTACAGAATTTCTTTTATAACGTTAATCAGCAATTCTTTTCATTGAGTAGTATTGACATTCATATTTGAATTTCTTGATGATTCATATAATGAAACTTTTTGATAAAATTTTCAGGATTATAAATATGCATCTTTAAGTTACAGGTTCGGTGGGGATTGGATTGGACATCTCCCCTCTCTCTCTTGTCGGTCTATAGTAGGATGGGTCAGTTGTTTATCAAGTTTAGATATAGTTTTTGAGTGAATGTGTTGAAATGTTGTTTGATATGAACCAAGAAGTTGAAGTATGATTTTCGTGTGAATGATTTATAGAGTAATATTTTGGAAGTTGGCTTAGAGATTAGATTTAGTTTAGAGGTATAGTTTTAGGATGAAGTGATGTTCTTTTGAACTTTACTTTTATTATGTTTAGGGGTTCCATTGACAATTATTACAAGCACTGATTGGAACCAAGGATTATTGGTGTTGGTTAACAACAACAATAATATTGGGAGGGTTACGAGTGCTGGGGTGTCGTTAACATCTTGAGACACCCCCATACAATTACAAGCCGCCGACACACATCGCTGAAACCAACTGGATCCATTGCGAGCGATGTTGTGCAAGTCCATGGTGGATGCTACCATCTACATCCATCTATAAGAAGAAGCTACGAAGTTTATCAAGGTTTGTGGTACAAATTGTTTTAGTAGGGTGCAATATAAAGTAGAGAGTCGAAGATATTCATCACGAAAACTGCCGTAGCATCCTGTGTTTTGGTAGGCGTCTGACGCGTAGGTTAGGTTTTTTTTGTAGAACGGGCCCCCATAAATAATTCAAACAATACAAGTGAACAACAACATAACTTGAAGGTCTGCAGATAATGAAAAAAAAACACATGTAACCAGCTGACACAAGATTGCAAGAACCCCACCCCATATGCTCCTGGGTGAACCAGAGCCACATGCTGCAGGCCGTCGCATGTCTTCCATCCAGAGAAGCCACTCTTGTGTGGATGATCGTTGATAGGTTAGTGTCTGAGGTTAAAACGCACTGTTAGGGATGAAGATCGGAAGAGGAAGGGTACAGAATAGGGTATTACTGATGTTGAGTCTACCGGAAGGGTAGGTACAGGGGTCGCAGGCCTTTGCTAATGGAATTTCGAAGACAGTAAATTCAGTCCGACTCTTCCCTTCTGAACGAGGACCGATCATGGTGTTAGTCACCCATCACACAGTTCTGAGACAGAGAGTTGAGGAAGCCCAAGGTAATAGTGTAACTTATAATTCTATTTATAGTAATTTAGTAAAGTCGAGGTAATAGAATGTGTTTCAGTGAACTATTTAGGGGGCAAAAGAATTCTTCTATCAGGGTGTGTGGGTTGGGAGACATCAAGGTTGATTGAAGGCAAACAATGTCACCTACGTTTGACCAATCCTTTGCTGATGATGGAGATGTGCATGAGTGCTGAACTATAGGGAACCACCCATAGAGAAGTGTGATTGTAGATTCCATCTGAAGCGTTTCTGTGTGCGTTGAATGTTGTTCGAATATATGGATAGTTGATGTTTGTGGAATGGAATTTTCATCTTTCTATTACGTTCTGTATGATGATCTTTTATCTCTTTGTTACACAAATAATAATCTATTCTAATGTATTATTCGTAACAATATTTTTGTTACAGAATGGCGCCCAACGTGGGGCCCGAAGAAACGAACCTATTGATCCTTTTTTTTTTATTTTAATATCTTTGTACATTTAGCGAACCTCAAACATTCTGGTGTTTGAGAATTTTCTTTCTCATGTAATTTTTTTTTAGAGTTCGATTCTCTAACGAAGTCATTTCGTTAGGAGGGCTAACATCTAGGGTTGGTCAGTGGATTCTACTTGTCCGGAGGGTTGGTGGACAGGTCCCCGACTCTCGTCCGTTACGATAGGTCCACTTCCAAGTCTTTCCTCCTGCGAGATTTGAGTTTGTCTAGTGTCGTTGTCCAGATTGGACGTTGAAGTGTCCAATCGTCTGTTGCGAAGGCATTGACAATTTGATGAAGTATTAACGGAATAAAGTCTTTTCGAGAGTTACAGTTAGTAGACCCTTCGACCGGTGGTGGGTGATCTCATTCCCTACGCACGTCTGCTGCGAAAGCTACGACCTGATCTCTTGAATACTTTACACTCTTTAGTGATTTTTCAACTCTGGTATTTATTTTGAAACACATACAGGCCGAAACCTTTAGTTATTTTAGTTTAGTTAGTTTTGTAGGAGCGATTCTTTTAGGATTAGGATCCCTTATGAAACGTCGACCGGTGGTTAATGAACAAGTTCTTGACGCACGTCTGCAGCGACGTAATAAGATTCCTAACTCTGGGAAGAACTCCTTTGAAATTTCAGTAAAATCAATTAACTTTTGTTGAACACGTAGTGAGGACCACATACACTAATTTTTTTTTAACCCGAAGTTTGTCGCGAGGAGCGAGACTTCCGATTTCCTTATAGACCAAGAGGGGGAACCAATTCAATCCCCGAACCTTTATGATTTATGATTTAGTATTTTCTAGTATTTTTGAAATTTAGTATTTTCCAGTTTTTTTTTTTGATTAAGTATTTTTCTAGTATTTTTGATTAAGTAGTTTTCTAGTATTTTTGCGATATTGATTATAGTATTTTTTTTTTGAGATTTGGTATTTTTATAGTTTATAGTTAGACAGTCGGCTGATGAGTCAAGTGCTTACCGGATTGTCATAGTTTAGTAATTTTGAGATTTAGTTTTTTTGATATAGGCGATTGGCAGATAGTCAGGTGCTATACGGATTGCGGTATATCAGGTTTTGAGACCATTTTAGTTTTTGATTTGGACGATCGGCAGGTAGTCAGGTGCTAACCGGATTGTCGCATTTCAGGACACGATTGGCTGGCAAATTCTGCGTGTTTGTCGGGTCGTGGGTTTAGATTTGAGTATAGTTTATTGAGATTTAGTTTTTTTTTGAGATTCTTATTTTTGAGATTTAGTGATTCTTTTGAAACTATTTTTGAGTATTAAGATTTATAGAATATAAGCATTACTATTTCCTTTAAGTATCTTTAGTATTAAGGCTTTTAGCTTATTAAGATTTCGTCTAGCATTAAGTTTTTTTCAATCTTATAATATTTTTGAAAACTATCATATGAAAAGCTACCACAGAATATAACCTGTTGTAATAATTTTCATAACCTTTTTGAACATTTTTTTGAAAATTTTTGATAATTTTTGAAAATTCCTTTTTTGATTAAAAATTTTTTTTACATTGATAAACATTTTTACTATTTTTGAATTTCTCTTATGACTCTAAGTTTCTGCGAGAGTATAAAACAGCAGAACATCATTTGCGAACTTGCAATTTTTATGAAATTATTCTGTTTGAAACAATACTTTGTGCTTGAGATCCGCGTAAACTACTCGTTTAGGACCTGAAGTTTTCAAAGAAAATTTTTTTTTTGAATTTTGAATTTTTCCATTCTTTTAATTGACCCTTGTCTGACTAAGATGATAACCACTTAGATTTCCTTAGTTTCCGTCCGTTTATTGAATTCATTTTCGTGCTGTACTACTATTTGGCATACGCGAGTTTTAACGACTCGAACCTTCCAATGACAGGAAGGGGAAGAAGATTCACGATACAAAGCCCATATAATCCAGCTTATCGGGACGTATACATTAATTCACCAAGCATGTTAGCACCACCCAACGAAGACGAAGAAGCTCACGGAAGTGACAGTTCTAACTCCAGAGCGAACCTTACTGGAGGTAGTCAAGGCGTTCATCTTGAAGTAAGTGGAGGCAATACCACTGAACATGAACCACAAGACCAGAGCATACAAGACGCGTTAAATCGATCTGCAGGAATGCAAGAAATTGTAACCGCCACAGTCAACCTGCATAGGCTTGAAGACAGACAATTCTTTGTCGATCTGCTCACGGCAAGTCAAGAAGCTCTTCTAGCTAAGGTCACTGACATGCTCAAAGGACCAAACAATCCTTCCACTTCCAACAGTCTTCCGCCGGCTAATAATCCTCTTCCAGCTAACAAACAAACATTGACGAGTAATCTTCTCACTTTACTGACTCCCGCCCAACAACAACAGCAACCACCCTTAAACAACGGAGCAAGTAGACCAATTCCTCCCATGGGGACAAACTTTCCTTCTGCTGAAGCAATGGCAAGGGACACTTTTCGCACTAACGCAGACCGTTTGGCAACGTTGCCAACTCCAGAACCTAGACCAACCAGTCAACCTTATGTACCTCCTGTGCATCCAGTAGACATGTCTCAAGGGGCTAATGTCGACGATTACCTGACACGGATGAACGGGATGAATTTGGATGGTTCGCCAGTAGTCTCATCACCACACAGGCGAAACCCATCTAGTAATTCAAACTCAAGCCGATATCCACTTTTTCATAAGTGGGGTATCACCTTCGACGGAAAGAACATCCCAGTGGATGATTTTCTTTTCCGTCTTGATAGAGTCAGAGCGAGTTATGGCGTCTTGTGGGATGAGATTCTGGTGAATTTTCATCACTTTGTCACAGGAACCGCTGAGGCATGGTACTGGACGCATATTAAAAGCAATAGACACACTAGCTGGCTCTCTTTTCAAGCATCTTTAGTCGAACAATTCCGAAGTCTAGAGACAGATTCGGAATTGTCTCGAAAAATTAACGATAGGAAGCATCTACCGAACGAAGCATTTAACGATTACCTAGATTCTATGATGAGCATGAACTCCCGTATGCGAGTTCCGAAATCTGAACGCGAGATGATTGAGATCATCAAGCTCAACGTCAATCGCTGCTTAGGTCCACATCTAATTACGTTTAGTACCCATTGTCTGCGACAATTGGCGTATACATGCCGGAATATAGAACGGTATTACGACCACAGGCCTGAGAGCATGCGTACCAATAATTTCGTTCCTAATGTTCAAAGAACCCAACTACCACCAAGGAAGTTCGTTAGTGAAGTTGAAGCGACGTCATCGGAGGCCTAACTGTAGCTATTCCTGGAGCCGTCGAAGCTTTCCATAAGGACACTAAGCCATTCCTGTGCTGGAACTGCAAAAGCATAGAACATATGTTCCGCGACTGTCCTCTTCAACCCCAACACATTTTCTGCTGCCGCTGTGGCAAAGAGGGAGCATATAGCCCTAGTTGTTCAAGGTGTGCGGGAAACCCGAAAAGGAACAATCCACAATCCGGGGGGATTCGTTCCGTAAAACAGAACCCGGAGTTGTAGGCCCAAATAAAGACCTTCCACCTACCACTCCCATAAAGATTTTGAAACCAAATAAAGTCAATGCAAACTCAAACGAAAAACAAGAACCAATTATGAATTTAAGAAATGAAAACAACATGAATTTTAGCAATGAAAGTAACGTAAATTTAAATAATGAAAGCCATAAATATGAATTTTTCAAGAAACCATTTCACGAGAGGCTACGAAATTACTATGAAGTAAGAAAGAAAATCGTAACCTTTCCTGAACTGTCGAGACGTATTCGCCGAACGCGACAACGTTTCCATCAAAAGCGGGCTGCGTATCGCAATGTCGCTTCTGCAACTTTAGGTAGAGAGTCCAACGATCCTCGTCCTTATGTGACGGTGGAAATTTTTGGAGACAAGTTCCTTGGTCTCTTAGATTCAGGTGCTTCCATTAGTTGTCTGGGTACAGACATTTTGCCATATTTAAAGGAAAAGCGCATTGCGATACAAAGGGTAGAGACTACCGTGTCCACTGCTGATGGACAACGGCAGGCGATAGTAGGTCTGGTTACGACCAAAGTCAAATATAAGAACATAATTCAAGACATGCAATTTTATATTGTACTGTCATTAGCTCAACGGCTATATCTTGGCGTTGACTTCTGGCGGAAGTTTAAAATAGCACCACACATTATTTCTAGTATTTCGGGAATTTCACCGGATGGAGTTCCCAATGTCCAATGTAGACTGAGTCACGAAGAGTCCATCAGACTCCGTGAGGTGATTCAGAGTTTTCCTTCGTTCGCGAGTAAGGGGCTCGGGAAAACTCACTTGGTAGAGCATTACATAGATACGGGTGATGCTGTGCCAATCAAACAAAGGTACTACCCCGTCTCACCAGCGATACAATCCTTGATGTACGAGGAATTGGATCGCATGCTGTCTTTGGGTGTCATCGAAGAAAGCACCAGCGCATGGAGTTCCCCAGTTGTGTTAGTACGCAAACCTGGTAAGAACCGATTGTGTCTGGACTTTCGGAAGGTGAACAGTGTGACAAAGAAGGATGCGAGACCAATTTCTCATATAGAAGGACTGCTAGCCCGCATTTCAGACACTCACTACATTTCTAGTGTGGATCTGAAAGACGCATTCTGGCAGATACCGCTGGAGATGACGTCTAGGGAGAAAACGGCGTTTACGGTACCGGGGCGACCTTTGTACCATTTTAAGGTTATGCCATTCGGGCTATGTAATGCTGCGCAGAGTCTGAGCTATCTTATGAGCAAGGTAGTTCCAACAGAGCTGCGCGACCAGGTGTTTGTTTATCTCGACGACCTCTTAGTCGTGTCGAAGACATTCAATGAACACCTCAAGATTCTGAGTATAGTAAGTCGAAGATTGGCTGATGCAGGACTGACAATCAACGTGGAGAAATCCAAGTTCTGTTTCGATGAACTTCAATACTTAGGTTATCGGGTCGGTCAAGGCTGTTTGAAGGCCGATCCCGACAAAATTGCGGCAATCACGAAATTCCCAGTGCCAACAACTACACGCCAAGTTAGGCGATTTTTAGGCATGGCCGGTTGGTACCAGAGATTCGTGAAAGATTTTTCAACACTTGCCTCCCCGTTAACCGATGTATTGAAGAAAGGCAAAGCGTTCGAGCTTAGCCAGGAAGCTCTAGAAGCTTTCTCCAACATCAAACAGGCGTTGACCTCAGCCCTTGTGTTAGTGAATCCCGACTTTACGAAGGAATTCGTGATCGTATGCGATGCATCCGCGACCGGAATCGGTTGTGTTCTTTGCCAACGTGACGAAGACGGAGCTGAACGCCCCATTTATTACTTCTCACAAAAGCTGTATGCTGCGCAAAGGAATTACTCCGTTTCCGAGCGCGAGTGCCTCGCTGCGTTTCTTGGGATACAGAAGTTTAGATCGTACGTGGAGGGGTATCATTTCCGCGTTTTCACGGACCATTCCAGCTTGAAGTGGCTGATGACCCTCAAGGATCCTACTGGCAGATTGGCTAGGTGGAGTATGCGACTCCAAGGATTCGATTTTGAGATAGAGCATCGAAAGGGTACATTAAACGTAGTACCCGACGCGCTTTCGCGCATTTACGAGGACGACGAATTAACCGTCGAAGCATACCTTTCGTGCCTAACTCAGGTCGAATCCGAAGAGGTGCTCCATCTGGACTTAGATGATCCGTCATTCCAGTCCAAGGGATACTTGGAGATCATCGACCGCATCAAGCAGTAACAGGATCGGCTTCCCGATCTGAAAGTCTCCGAAGGTTTCGCGTATAAACGCACGAAGCACTCCAAAGGTAACCCTCTCGCGGACGATCTGACTTGGAAATTGTGGATTCCATCCGGGTTGACTGACTCGTTAGTCTCGTTAGCTCACAATCCACCGAGAGCGTCACATGGTGGCGTGGCAAAGACACTTTACAGACTGAGGCAAAGATTTTACTGGCCAAACATGTTCACACAGGTGAAACATTTCGTGGACAGGTGCGAGGTCTGTAAATCCACCAAAGCTTCCAACATGACATTGCGAACTGAAATGGGCAAAAGTTTCGAAGTGGAAAGGCCGTTCCAACATTTATATGTTGACTTCCTTGGGCCATATCCACGCTCGCGAAGTGGAAACTCGTACATTATCATCGTATTAGATCAGTTAACGAAGTTTGTCTTCATTAAGCCTTTGAGGAAAGCCACGTCCGCCAACGTGATTAAATTCTTGAGAGATGAGATATTTTTAGTTTACGGTGTGCCTCAGAGTATTCTCTCAGATAATGGCACTCAATTCATTAGCAACGATTTCCAGAAATTGTTAAACATTTACGGCATCAAACACTACAGAACGGCAGTTTACTCTCCACAAGCCAACGCAAGTGAAAGAGTGAACCGATCTATTTTAGCGGCGATCCGCTCCTATGTAAACCCCAAACAGACCAACTGGGATACGCATCTGTCTGCTATAAGCAGCGCGTTACGTACGTCAGTGCACTCCGCACCCACCACGTCACCCTATGAAGCTCTATATGGACAAAGGATGATTGAGCACGGGGCTGACTATCGTTTACTTAGAGAGTTAGGTGGTCTGAACAACTCAGAAATCGATTGGTTACCGAAAACCGCCAAGATGAATATTCTTCATTCTTTCTTAAAATCAGCATTAGAAAAAGCACACGAAGAATACGAGAAGAAGTATAATTTGCGAAGTCGCAAAGTCAATTATAAAGTGGACGACGAATTATACAAGCGAAACATTGTTCTGAGCGATGCAACAAAACATTATAGTGCCAAATTAAGTCCGAAATTCATAAAAGTTCGAGTATGCAGAGTAATTGGCGATAATCTTTATGAGGTTGTAGACAGTAAAGGCCACGTTACAAGTTGTCATACCAAAGACCTAAAAAGATAACAACAACGAGAAATATACTCTGTGATAGCTACCCATATAAAGTACAGGTAGATTATGATTCAATAAGTATGATTATATCTTATGCCCGGCTCACTCAGCTGTGCATGAGACCCTCTTTAGGTATTTTTTTTTATGTATCTATATTATATGTCTTATTCAATGTATTTCTATATCTATATTATCTTCTCAGAGAGAGTCATCATGAGATGCAGGTATCCTTTTCTTACATGTTTGAGTTAATTGTGACTCAACTCAAACATGCAAGTTGTGTAGGGAAAACATTTTTATCTACGTCACCAAGAATCCAAATATACTTAAAAAACTGTCACATCATAAGTCACAAGTACCAATCCAAATGCCATCGACATAATAAAACGATTAAAGTGACATATCTCAATTCCATCTATACGCATGGAAATCAACCAACATGATACTTTTCACGTCATCGATAGCAACACATTTATTCCTATACGGACATCCAATAATTTCCTATTTATTTGCAGATATTAGACTGCGCCACAATTTGTGCCCTTTCCTTTTTTCCTTTTCTGCCATGAAAAGGAAATTTAGCAGGAAAAATCTAGAAGGGGATATTTTTTGGGAACTTAACCAGGAAATTGGGCTACCTCGCATTTCCTACCACAAAAACTCGTTCATTTTATCATCAACCACAGAAGTGGAAAAATCAAGAAACCTGAAAAGAAAAATAGAAATTAAAGTGTGAATCTGAAAAGTTAAAACACAAAAAAGGTGTTAGTTAATTAAATAAAAGCAAAGTAAATAAATTTTAAATAAATGTAAGTAAAAATATATAGAATAAATGACAGAATTAGTGGGATTAAGACAAATAAAAATTAATAGTGAAATGCAGTGGATTTGCTGGAAAGAATAAAACGAGATTTGAGGTTAGCAGACAGGAATACTGAGAACTGAAAAGAAGAATCTGAATTTAATGAGAAATCTGTCATTTGAAGCATGTTTTATGCTGCGACAAGAAATTTTATAAAATGTGAGTAAACTTTTTTTTTACATTTTTTTTTGTGCGTGCATACAATTTTCATGGAATCACATGGCGAGACAAAGCCACGCTCGAATTCCACCCATTCGTAAAAATCCAATTCGTATCCATGCGATACACAAATCTAGATACAAGAAGTAAAGCAAAATCTCCAAATTTTTGTTTCTTTTGTGCAGCATGTGGCCGAGACCAACGCCGTCTCGCACAAGTAGGAGATTGCATCACATGTCTAGCCACGCGGAAGACAATCCATGTAAGCCAATTTAAGCTGCGACGTCATATGTGAGAATATACGTATAGACGCAGGAAAAGAAAAAGCAACCAGAAAGAAGCAGAAAGACCCTACGAGCGCGAGACGGCGCCGATTTTATTTTTTTTTTTTTTATATATTCAATTTATATATATATTCCATTTATATTCTATTCTTATATTTCTATCTTATTCGATTACATCGTATTCTTAAATTAAATTGACTCGTCATCGTCATAGTATCCTTGTGTTCCATCATCGCAAACAACTACATATATACGTAGAAATACTGAATCAGAATACGGTTGTAACAACCTCTCAACACATAGATATAGTATTTCAGTAAGATTTGTGCTAACTAAGAATAGATTTCTCTTGTGCTAGTCAAATAATCAGCACCCAAAGATACAGCATCCACGAGCAAAGTGTGTGAACTCACGTGTCTGAACGTTCCAAGGTCAGTCGACCGGAGAACCATCATATCGTGCGGCAATCTGTCAATCAAACCACATGCGGTGATAGAACCGCATGGTAATCCAATTCTCGGTTGTAAAACACAACGTAATTGGCAAGTCAACGCTACGAAGGTTCTACCCAAGGACCCACCGAATACGGCTACGGCTAAAAAAAATCATTAGTGTGGAAAGACAAGTCTTTTCACACGGTGACGACAGCGGAATAACTACATCACAGAACGTTTTCGAGATCCAGCTTTTCTTATGAAAGAACATCAAGTATTTATGCTTAAGGATATCTCTTCAAGATTATCCAGCACATTTTTCTTTTATTAAAATTAACTTCATTCAAATTATAGTAGAAATTAGAACCATTCCACTTTTTGCGAATATTTCGCCCTAATTCAGATGTTTAAGCCCAAAACTAATATGAACATCTTTGCTACACCCCCTTCCAGGTTTACATTTAATTGTCAAGAAGAGACACTATAATCTCGCAAGTGATTATGATCGTGGTTAGCATCAAGAATGAGATGAAATGTAATCCCTTTGTGTGTAATTGTGATAAGAAGATAAACTCCTATACCCCCCCCCCCTCTCAGCTCAATCAAGAAGAGTCATCGTTAATATTTAACATACTTTCAATCCGTCAATATTTTTGATATCATTCAAATAGCCTCATATCAACGGCACTCCCGAGTACGTCTCAGGAGGGTGCAGTCATCATTGTGAACAATCAACAAATATATAACGAACATCAACATAATAATTAACATCTATAAATTGAACCGTGACACAAGCGTCACACATCATTATCCTGGAAACAGTGCACTGCCTCCGATGGATATACATGGTGAGTCAGACAAGTTCTATGATATTTAATTTTTGAAACATATTGAATAATATTGAACATATTGATTTCAAATTGAAAGTATAAACGCATATTAAATATAAAGAGTACGTAGTGAACGAATTGGGAGCTATTTACTCTTGCCAAAAGAAATTCTGATACATTTCCTTTCTTTTGAAGAACAAATTTCAATACGAGCAATTTTTAAAGAGCTAATATTCCTACCCCCCCTTGTTTTCATTAGTATTGTCTTTTAATATAGTGTTCTGTCCCATTTACTTTTCATTAAAGATCGAATGAATGAAATATTAAAGCCACCAGATCACATAATAGATACGTAAATAGAATCCCGCTTCAGAAATACGGATTCAGATTTGTGATCAGATCTATGAAATGAAATTTAAGTCAACAATAAAAGAAGATAGACGTTGATGATTCTACGAAATTAATTCATCATTTTGTGGCAACTGAACATCTTTGATAGGTGTCTTAACTACCGATAGGTATCTTTATATTATTTAGGATTTTCTTAGAATTAAGGATTTTAGTTTGTTAAGGATTCTAGATACGTAAGAATTCATTTAGAACATAATTTTTGGTAAATTTAGATTTAAGACCTTTTTATATGAATAAAATTTACAGAATTTCTTTTATAACGTTAATCAGCAATTCTTTTCATTGAGTAGTATTGACATTCATATTTGAATTTCTTGATGATTCATATAATGAAACTTTTTGATAAAATTTTCAGGATTATAAATATGCATCTTTAAGTTACAGGTTCGGTGGGGATTGGATTGGACATCTCCCCTCTCTCTCTTGTCGGTCTATAGTAGGATGGGTCAGTTGTTTATCAAGTTTAGATATAGTTTTTGAGTGAATGTGTTGAAATGTTGTTTGATATGAACCAAGAAGTTGAAGTATGATTTTCGTGTGAATGATTTATAGAGTAATATTTTGGAAGTTGGCTTAGAGATTAGATTTAGTTTAGAGGTATAGTTTTAGGATGAAGTGATGTTCTTTTGAACTTTACTTTTATTATGTTTAGGGGTTCCATTGACAATTATTACAAGCACTGATTGGAACCAAGGATTATTGGTGTTGGTTAACAACAACAATAATATTGGGAGGGTTACGAGTGCTGGGGTGTCGTTAACATCTTGAGACACCCCCATACAATTACAAGCCGCCGACACACATCGCTGAAACCAACTGGATCCATTGCGAGCGATGTTGTGCAAGTCCATGGTGGATGCTACCATCTACATCCATCTATAAGAAGAAGCTACGAAGTTTATCAAGGTTTGTGGTACAAATTGTTTTAGTAGGGTTTGCTATCTCTATGTTTCGGTGCAATATAAAGTAGAGAGTCGAAGATATTCATCACGAAAACTGCCGTAGCATCCTGTGTTTTGGTAGGCGTCTGACGCGTAGTTTAGGTTTTTTTTGTAGAACGGGCCCCCATAAATAATTCAAACAATACAAGTGAACAACAACATAACTTGAAGGTCTGCAGATAATGAAAAAAAACACATGTAACCAGCTGACACAAGATTGCAAGAACCCCACCCCATATGCTCCTGGGTGAACCAGAGCCACATGCTGCAGGCCGTCGCATGTCTTGGTGGACAGCACCCTTAGTCCGCGCCGATTTAACTATAATCCATCCAGAGAAGCCACTCTTGTGTGGATGATCGTTGATAGGTTAGTGTCTGAGGTAAACACGCACTGTTAGAGATGAAGATCGGAAGAGGAAGGGTACAGAATAGGGTATTACTGATGTTGAGTCTACCGGAAGGGTAGGTACAGGGGTCGCAGGCCTTTGCTAATGGAATTTCGAAGACAGTAAATTCAGTCCGACTCTTCCCTTCTGAACGAGGACCGATCATGGTGCTAGTCACCCATCACACAGTTCTGAGACAGAGAGTTGAGGAAGCCCAAGGTAATAGTGTAACTTATAATTCTATTTATAGTAATTTAGTAAAGTCGAGGTAATAGAAGGTGTTTCAGTGAACTATTTAGGGGGCAAAAGAATTCTTCTATCAGGGTGTGTGGGTTGGGAGACATCAAGGTTGATTGAAGGCAAACAATGTCACCTACGTTTGACCAATCCTTTGCTGATGATGGAGATGTGCATGAGTGCTGAACTATAGGGAACCACCCATAGAGAAGTGTGATTGCAGATTCCATCTGAAGCGTTTCTGTGTGCGTTGAATGTTGTTCGAATATATGGATAGTTGATGTTTGTGGAATGGAATTTTCATCTTTCTATTACGTTCTGTATGATGATCTTTTATCTCTTTGTTACAGAAATAATAATCTATTCTAATGTATTATTCGTAACAATATTTTTGTTACATAGATTGAGTGATTCCTCGCTAGATGTCGTCCAGGAGCCATCTGGTTTTTTCATAAAACTTGGTACTACTGGATTTGTTGAGATAACTTTTCTAAGCCTTGATGCTTCAGAGACTTCTTCTATTTTACCACAAACATTTCTCCAAGACATTCTTTTTTATTTCCTAAGTTCTTTTTTGTATATTTGAAGGGAATTTTTTGTTTCTTGAGCTTTTGACTTTGTTGAACAATGTTCGACTGTTTTTCCTAAGCGGTTCTAGTTATGCATTCCACCAGTGTGGCTTCTTCTTGCCTCTTATTTTAATAAGAAGACAAAATTCTGCCAGAGCATTGTTAAGGGCCAATGTGAGGTCATTAACCTTTTGCTAAGCTCTTGGGTGCTACAGGGGGGTATTGAGAGATTACTGTCTATGAGATTTTTAAGTGTATCTCTGTACTTTAGCCAGTTTCTATGGTTTCTAAAGACTACCTGTCAGGGGAGATTCTCATCAAATTTGTATTGGATGTAACGGTGGTCAGAGAACGAATGGTCAGTCAGTGAATGGTCAGTGGAAGGTGTCATTCCAAGCCTTGATAATTCCATAAATGAAATCGGAGACGAGAGTAATGTCAAGTACCTACTTCTCGTCTGGTTTAAGTAATTAATGCAGGTTTGTTACCTATATTACTTACAATAAGGTCAGTACTTAAGATGAAATCAAAAAGTGACTCACCTCTACTGTTTATATCGGAACTACCCCAGACCATGTGATGGGCATTGACATCACTTCCAATAATAAGGGCAGTGTGTGTGGACTCAGCTTCTCTGATCAACTTATCTAGGTTATCACCAGGAATAGGTTAGTCGTGAGCAAGATATGCCGATACCAGCCAGTAAAACTCTTTGGCCGTCTCCAATCTTATGGCAGTTGTATCTTAGTCGCTGAAATTAGGCAGTAAAAACACTTTAATGTTACTTTTCACCCTAATGCATGGATAAAGAATTTAAAAACGAGGTTCACTACTGAACCACCATTGTACAACTGGTACTTAAGGGCCAGTTGTACGATCGTGGTTCTTCATCGGATCAGAATTTAAAAACGCCTTACCTCGGTTCGTGTTTGCATAATTAATGTTAAGACGGCGGTTTTAGAGTGGTTCAAGAGTTAACCCACCGATTTCGGTGGATTAAATAAAGTTTGTATTTACATTCATCAAAATAAATGCATTCACTTGCATTTCTTTTACTTTTTTCGAAAAAAAGATATGTAAAATCAAGTACACAAGAGAAATACACAAGAAATGCTTGACAGCAAAAGTCACTTCAACACCTATTTCGTTTCCTCAACTGGCCCCAGCCAAATACCAAGATCGACTTCAAGGTGACTTCAGGGCGTCCCCAAGTTTAAAAAAACAGAGAATTTTCTCTTGAGGGCGAGTGGAGATATTGTAACGAAGTGCCCCACCGGCCGCTTCGTCACAATTATTCACACACCCGCACACCCACCACACCACATTGCACCCAAGATGTCCAATCAATGAACCAGTCATCTGATCAATCTGAAAAAGGCAATAAACCAAGTACCAAGCGAACTCGATCTATCCACTAGAATCCACACACACCCACCGCGCCGCATACCATCCACAGTCCACTGCAGTCATTGAATAAAAGACACACCCACCGCGTCATGTATCATCCACAGTCCACCGCAGTCATCCAATCGATCGTAGAATCGAATATGCACACACCCCGCACCATTCATACCATGCACCAGCGGCCCAATCGATGGACTAAAGGTTATCATATATCAAATTGCAATGCACATATTTGGTTATTTACCGTTTCCTACGCCCACCGCACCGTGTTGCCACCACGCAAATTATTATTAAGAGAATTATAATTTGCTAAGCATAAAGCTAAGTGTACACGATTGCCAGGTCTGACAATCATTGTCAGATCTGCAAACGTCTAACAATGTGTGAAAATGAGCTGACAATGAGCTGAAAATTGAATTTGTGTGTACACGGCTTGCAGAAATCTACAAATGTCTGCAAATCTGTTGCCAAATATTTGGCTGACAATGTCGACAAACTAATTTGGCCAAAAAGCTGGCAATAGATTTGCAAACATTTGTAGATTTTCTGCCAAATTAATTTTGGATTTGCAAATTCATTTTCTGCAAATGTCTGCCAATGAATAAATTTGCAAATGTTCCTTAAACTGCACATGCAAATTTGTTCATTGCCAGACATTTGCAGAAACGTCAGAAAATGAAAAAAATTTGGTGATCTCCCAATGAATTTTGTGTACACACGATTGCCACATTTGCAAATTAATTTGCCTTCAAAATGATTGATGAACAAATTTTTCTGCAAATTAATTTGTGGTGTGCACGGTTGTCAGCTTGCGTGTACATGATTGCCAGATATCTACAAATTAATTGGCAGATATTTGTCTACAAATTGGGAGCCAAACAATTTGTTTGCAAATTAATTTGGTGTGTACAGTACACGATGGTCAGCCATTCGAGACAAATTTTCCACTGACAGTTATTAATATTTGGCATTAACGATTATATATTTTCTAGCAATATTTCGTTTATCTTTTTAATTAACAGTGTGTTGCTGTAAAATATTTCATAAGTGGAAGTATATTTTGATGGTATTTTGGTCTTCTGCATCGAGTTAAATCAGTTCAAAACTGATAAAAAGGGTCAAGCTACCAGTAATACTGGCCAGAAGATCCCCTCGAGCCAGAAGGGTCTTCTTTTTTTTCCAATCTGCTCTCCGCTCCTTCAGGGTGTAGGCCGGACAGGGTTAAACCCATTTTCCCGCGTTAAAATACCGAATTTTGGAATTTCCACCTGAAATAATTATTTATTCCTGGTACTGTTTACTCGCCAGGACAGGGACGATTCCCACTAAATCATTCCTCTCGCTTACTCTTTTAGAAGGCGATTGGACACAGGGTTACTCGGGGTAATCCAACTAAATTTCCTAGTTTGCCAGCACTAGGACAGGGACGACTCCCTTTTATTCATTCCTCTCGCCTACTCTATAAGAAGGCAATTGGACACAGGGTTACTCGGGGTTATCCATCTTAAATTCCTAGTTTTCCAACGCTAGGACAGAGGCGATTGGACGTAGGGTTACTCGGGAGTAACCTACATATATTTCCTGGTTTGCCCACCAGTACAGGGACGGACCCCACGGGTACGCATGTAGTAGAATTTTTTTATTTAATTTTGGTTTATATAAAGGTTATATAAGTTATTAAGAGTGAATATTGTAACTTACAAATAAGTAGGGAGATTTAATAAAATAAAAGGGTTGAATTTGATCTAAAAAATAAAGTTATTGCTTTCTTTATTTCCACCCTGGACCCCACTGTAGCTACCGCAGCTGGGAAACAAAAAAAGCATCACAATATTTCAAAAAACGAGTTGTGGCGACCCCAAGGCGACTTCCGAGCTGAACAAAAAAAGGTATTGAAACGCATGCCAGGTACAGCATAACTCGTCTTAATATCATCTGATTTGCATGGTAATTTTTTTGGACTCTTATTGAACCAGATAAACAAATATTGCACGGAAATTCAATATAAGACGGGTGACGGGACGAAATTCACCGGGTTCGCGGGTGGCTTTAGGGCTTATTATTTCTTGCAATACTTATCAGTTTATTGGATGAAATCTAGTAAAATTAAAACAGCGGTACACTAATTCTAACGAGTACTTTTCTCATACTTTAGAAAAACCAATTGGACGGTATTAATATTTTGCAGAACACAATTGGATAGAATAAATATGATAAAAATTCAAATCAAAAATATTCAATTGAAAAATAAAATGATAAACAACAAAAGTTGTTGCTTTTAAATTTAACACGAGCATGTGCCAAGTTGGTTGTTTAAATAATTAAAATAATATAAAAAAAATCCGTAGCCTGAGTGCGTTTCGCCCAAGTATGAACGGTGGGCTCATCAGTTAGATTCCGTTCATACTCTTCTTAGACGCACTTTGTTCTAGATTAAGAACTTTTACTTGCGATTATAGGTACTATAAGGCAAATTATGCATTCGTCGAAAAAAAAAAGTTTTGAGATAGCAATCAAACATGACATTACGATGATAGCGAAGACGAAAAAAATGGTCTAAAAATTCTGTCTGTCTGTCTGTCTGTCTGTCTGTCTGTCTGTCTGTATGTATAGAATTGCTTCAAACTTGGTATATAGACTTTTTCGGTATTGTACAGAGGGGAAATTGAAATTTTTTTTAGCTCAAAAAATAACGGTACCTGCCATACAACCGTTACGTTAAAGCTTATTTTTCTCAAAAACGACTCTAACGATTTCTATTTAAAAAAATCAGTGTTGCTTTTTAGGTACGACCAATCATATGGCTGAAAAATAAAGTTTTAAAAAATGGCTAAGAACGGTACTTTCCATAGGACCGTTTTTTTTGCTTTCGACTACACACATATAGCTGTAGCTCAATTTGTATTGCATACCAATATTTTTGAAAAATATTTTTTTGTATTTTTAAAACCATTTAAAAAAAAAAATTTAAAATTAATATTTTGAAAACTGCTTATTAAATTTTTTTCTAAAATTTTAAATAAATGTATATGCTGAATACCTATAAACTGGCATTTTTGAATTTTTTTTTAAAAGTTTAAAAAAAAAAAAACTTGTTTTCTCAAAAACCGCTCCACAGATTTTTATAAATTTATTCTCATAAATTCAAATTTATCCAAGAAATAAAATGGTGTACTTTTTTTCAGCTCAAATTAGTTTAAGTATTTATTTAAGAATTTTGAAAATTTTATTTTTATCAAAATCTCAAGCCCCTAAACCACTGTCACACATTCGAGCAAGTTCCTGCGACAAAGTCGTGCATTTTATTTCATTTTCAATTTGTTTTATGTACAATTTGACCTGAAACTAACTTATAACTATTTTTAAATCTTGTTGGTGCAACAATTGGGGCCCGACGTTCTTAACATGCATTGGTTATACAATGCTATTTTGTACAATGTCATATTAATGTTTGCTTAATCTATTACATGAATTAAATGTAATATTAGTGAATATAAATTTCGTTGAGGGATATTAATAAATATTTAAATTAAAAAACATAATATCAGGGTTTTATCCTCTGTAGTGTTGTTGGTTGTTAGACGCACTTTGTTCGATAAAATCGACACTATGTATAATTGTTAGTGCAAAACTACATTGTGAATTACATATTTTTAGGGAGCTTTATAACCAGCATAAGCCCTAAGATATATGCCATGCTCGTTTGGCCAAGTAATAGATGATTTAAATTCAAAGAAAAAATATTCAATTGAAAAATTAAATGAAAAAACAACAATGAAAGTTGTAGCTTTTAAATTTAACACGAGCATGCACCAAGTTAGTGTTTAAATTATTAAAATAAAATAAAGAAAATCCGTGGCCTGAGTTCGTTTCACCCAAGTATGAACGGTGGGCTCATCAGTTAGATGCCGTCTTTATTTTATTTTAATAAGAATAAATATATTTGAAAAGCCAAACTTATCCTAATTTTCAAAATATTTATATCTATCATCGTATATGCCATATCTATATCATAGGTATTTTTTCTATATATATTACTTACAATAAGGTCAGTACTTAAGATGAAATCAAAAAGTGACTCACCTCTACTGTTTATATCGGAACTACCCCAGACCATGTGATGGGCATTGACATCACTTCCAATAATAAGGGCAGTGTGTGTGGACTCAGCTTCTCTGATCAACTTATCTAGGTTATCACCAGGAATAGGTTAGTCGTGAGCAAGATATGCCGATACCAGCCAGTAAAACTCTTTGGCCGTCTCCAATCTTATGGCAGTTGTATCTTAGTCGCTGAAATTAGGCAGTAAAAACACTTTAATGTTACTTTTCACCCTAATGCATGACCTCACGTTACCAACTGCCCGCCAAAAGTGAGAGGGGTCAACGCTTTATACGTAGACGTAGAGGATGGTGATTCAGAGACATCGTCAACCTCCTCATCCATGGAAGGAAAGGTGATCCTTACAGCCTCCTTTGAAAAGTTGACCCAGTGATTTCCGTGGATTAAATAAAGTTGACCCACGGATAAAGAATTTAAAAACGAGGTTCACTACTGAACCACCATTGTACAACTGGTACTTAAGGGCCAGTTGTACGATCGTGGTTCTTCATCGGATCAGAATTTAAAAACGCCTTACCTCGGTTCGTGTTTGCATAATTAATGTTAAGACGGCGGTTCAAGAGTGGTTCAAGAGTTAACCCACCGATTTCGGTGGATTAAATAAAGTTTGTATTTACATTCATCAAAATAAATGCATTCACTTGCATTTCTTTTACTTTTTTCGAAAAAAAAGATATGTAAAATCAAGTACACAAGAGAAATACACAAGAAATGCTTGACAGCAAAAGTCACTTCAACACCTATTTCGTTTCCTCAACTGGCCCCAGCCAAATACCAAGATCGACTTCAAGGTGACTTCAGGGCGTCCCCAAGTTAAAAAAAACAGAGAATTTTCTCTTGAGGGCGAGTGGAGATGTTGTAACGAAGTGCCCCACCGGCCGCTTCGTCACAATTATTCACACACCCGCACACCCACCACACCACATTGCACCCAAGATGTCCAATCAATGAACCAGTCATCTGATCAATCTGATTTTTTTATTATTAAGAGAATTATAATTTGCTAAGCATAAAGCTAAGTGTACACGATTGCCAGGTCTGACAATCATTGTCAGATCTGCAAACGTCTAACAATGTGTGAAAATGAGCTGACAATGAGCTGAAAATTGAATTTGTGTGTACACGGTTTGCAGAAATCTACAAATGTCTGCAAATCTGTTGCCAAATATTTGGCTGACAATGTCGACAAACTAATTTGGCCAAAAAGCTGGCAAGAGATTTGCAAACATTTGTAGATTTTCTGCCAAATTAATTTTGGATTTGCAAATTCATTTTCTGCAAATGTCTGCCAATGAATAAATTTGCAAATGTTCCTTAAACTGCACATGCAAATTTGTTCATTGCCAGACATTTGCAGAAACGTCAGAAAATGAAAAAAATTTGGTGATCTCCCAATGAATTTTGTGTACACACGATTGCCACATCTGCAAATTAATTTGTCTTCAAAATGATTGATGAACAAATTTTTCTGCAAATTAATTTGTGGTGTGAACGGTTGTCAGCTTGCGTGTACATGATTGCCAGATATCTACAAATTAATTGGCAGATATTTGTCTACAAATTGGGAGCCAAACAATTTGTTTGCAAATTAATTTGGTGTGTACAGTACACGATGGTCAGCCATTCGAGACAAATTTTCCACTGACAGTTATTAATATTTGGCATTAACGATTATATATTTTCTAGCATTATTTCGTTTATCGTTTTAATTAACAGTGTGTTGCTGTAAAATATTTCATAAGTGGAAGTATATTTTGATGGTATTTTGGTCTTCTGCATCGAGTTAAATCAGTTCAAAACTGATAAAAAGGGTCAAGCTACCAGTAATACTGGCAAGAAGATCCCCTCGAGCCAGAAGGGTCTTCTTTTTTTTCCAATCCGCTCTCCGCTCCTTCAGGGTGTAGGCCGGACAGGGTTAAACCCATTTTCCCGCGTTAAAATACCGAATTTTGGAATTTCCACCTGAAATAATTATTTATTCCTGGTACTGTTTACTCGCCAGGACAGGGACGATTCCCACTAAATCATTCCTCTCGCTTACTCTTTTAGAAGGCGATTGGACACAGGGTTACTCGGGGTAATCCAACTAAATTTCCTAGTTTGCCAGCACTAGGACAGGGACGACTCCCTTTTATTCATTCCTCTCGCCTACTCTATAAGAAGGCAATTGGACACAGGGTTACTCGGGGTTATCCATCTTAAATTCCTAGTTTTCCAACGCTAGGACAGAGGCGATTGGACGTAGGGTTACTCGGGAGTAACCTACATATATTTCCTGGTTTGCCCACCAGTACAGGGACGGACCCCACGGGTACGCATGTAGTAGAATTTTTTTATTTAATTTTGGTTTATATAAAGGTTATATAAGTTATTAAGAGTGAATATTGTAACTTACAAATAAGTAGGGAGATTTAATAAAATAAAAGGGTTGAATTTGATCTAAAAAATAAAGTTATTGCTTTCTTTATTTCCACCCTGGACCCCACTGTAGCTACCGCAGCTGGGAAACAAAAAAAGCATCACAATATTTCAAAAAACGAGTTGTGGCGACCCCAAGGCGACTTCCGAGCTGAACAAAAAAAGGTATTGAAACGCATGCCAGGTACAGCATAACTCGTCTTAATATCATCTGATTTGCATGGTAATTTTTTTGGACTCTTATTGAACCAGATAAACAAATATTGCACGGAAATTCAATATAAGACGGGTGACGGGACGAAATTCACCGGGTTCGCGGGTGGCTTGAGGGCTTTTTATTTCTTGCAATACTTATCAGTTTATTGGATGAGATCTAGTAAAATGAAAACAGCGGTACACTAATTCTAACGAGTACTTTTCTCATACTTTAGAAAAACCAATTGGACGGTATTAATATTTTGCAGAACACAATTGGATAGAATAAATATGATAAAAATTCAAATCAAAAATATTCAATTGAAAAATTAAATGATAAACAACAAAAGTTGTTGCTTTTAAATTTAACACGAGCATGTGCCAAGTTGGTTGTTTAAATAATTAAAATAATATAAAAAAAATCCGTAGCCTGAGTGCGTTTCGCCCAAGTATGAACGGTGGGCTCATCAGTTAGATTCCGTTCATACTCTTCTTAGACGCACTTTGTTCTAGATTAAGAACTTTTACTTGCGATTATAGGTACTATAAGGCAAATTATGCATTCGTCGAAAAAAAAAGTTTTGAGATAGCAATCAAACATGACATTACGATGATAGCGAAGACGAAAAAAAATGGTCTAAAAATTCTGTCTGTCTGTCTGTCTGTCTGTCTGTATGTATAGAATTGCTTCAAACTTGGTATATAGACTTTTTCGGTATTGTACAGAGGGGAAATTGAAATTTTTTTTAGCTCAAAAAATAACGGTACCTGCCATACAACCGTTACGTTAAAGCTTATTTTTCTCAAAAACGACTCTAACGATTTCTATTTAAAAAAATCAGTGTTGCTTTTTAGGTACGACCAATCATATGGCTGAAAAATAAAGTTTTAAAAAATGGCTAAGAACGGTACTTTCCATAGGACCGTTTTTTTTTTGCTTTCGACTAACTCGAAAACGACTCAACCGATTCTCTCAAAATTTCACACACATATAGCTGTAGCTCAATTTGTATTGCATACCAATATTTTTGAAAAATATTTTTTTGTATTTTTAAAACCATTTAAAAAAAAAAATTTAAAATTAATATTTTGAAAACAGCTTATTAAATTTTTTTCTAAAATTTTAAATAAATGTATATGCTGAATACCTATAAACTGGCATTTTTGAATTTTTTTTTAAAAGTTTAAAAAAAAAAAAAACTTGTTTTCTCAAAAACCGCTCCACAGATTTTTATAAATTTATTCTCATAAATTCAAATTTATCCAAGAAATAAAATGGTGTACTTTTTTTCAGCTCAAATTAGTTTAAGTACTTATTTAAGAATTTTGAAAATTTTATTTTTATCAAAATCTCAAGCCCCTAAACCACTGTCACACATTCGAGCAAGTTCCTGCGACAAAGTCGTGCATTTTATTTCATTTTCAATTTGTTTTATGTACAATTTGACCTAAAACTAACTTATAACTATTTTTAAATCTTGTTGGTGCATCAATTGGGGCCCGACGTTCTTAACATGCATTGGTTATACAATGCTATTTTGTACAATGTCATATTCATGTTTGCTTAATCTATTACATGAATTAAATGTAATATTAGTGAATATAAATTTCGTTGAGGGATATTAATAAATATTTAAATTAAAAAACATAATATCAGGGTTTTATCCTCTGTAGTGTTGTTGGTTGTTAGACGCACTTTGTTCGATAAAATCGACACTATGTATAATTGTTAGTGCAAAACTACATTGTGAATTACATATTTTTAAGGAGCTTTATAACCAGCATAAACCCTAAGATATATGCCATGCTCGTTTGGCCAAGTAATAGATGATTTAAATTCAAAGAAAAAATATTCAATTGAAAAATTAAATGAAAAAACAACAATGAAAGTTGTAGCTTTTAAATTTAACACGAGCATGCACCAAGTTAGTGTTTAAATTATTAAAATAAAATAAAGAAAATCCGTGGCCTGAGTTCGTTTCACCCAAGTATGAACGGTGGGCTCATCAGTTAGATGCCGTCTTTATTTTATTTTAATAAGAATAAATATAATTGAAAAGCCAAACTTATCCTAATTTTCAAAATATTTATATCTATCATCGTTTATGCCATATCTATATCATTTGTATTTTTTCTTTATCAAACATAAATCATTCAATTTAAATAAGAATATTTGTTATCAACAAAAAACATGTATCGTTCTTTATGTCATTCCTAATTAAACAATTTTCTATACATTTAAACAATATTTTGAATTTCCGGCAGCTACGCGCCGCTGCGGGGTACCTGCTATTGTAATACTAACAATAATATTCGAAAATAATGGAATCCAATGATCTACTGCATCATTTGACCCAATGAAAACATAATGTTAAGCTCATATTAATATGCGTGTATACTGTATACGGAGTATTTTTCTTAATGCATGGTTTTTTTTTATCGACATGGTTGCCGTGGTTTTTATATTCTCATTGACCATTGATCATAAGAAAAACGTATCAGAGGCCATTATAATAATTATAAAATCAAAATAATTGTTTTAGTATAATATAAAAAAAATTTCAAAAGTAACAAAAGGGAACTGAAAAAAGGAAAGGCCCCACGTTTTTCCAAGAAAACTCTGAAACCAATAGGAATTCGGGGATTTAACTTAAGACAAACCAATTAATTCAGTATTCTTCATTATTTTTCTAAAAATTTCGACCTTTTCTCTTTCAAAAAATAATAACTAGAACGTAATTTATAGAATGTAGTAAACTATTTAAAATTTCCTAAAATTAATTCCAGACTATTCTAAGGGTTTCGGAGGAAAATTCGGAGTTCAGGAAGATCGTAAAGATAAGTCAGCCGTGGGATGGGATCGTATAGAAAAACCACAAAAACACGAAAGTCAACTAGACCACAAAGTTGTAAGTAATTAGCAACATATAAATTCCGTTGTTTAGTGTAGAAAAGCTTAAAGTACACTAAATGTACTTTTCCAAGTTGCTGTTGTCAAGTTCTCTACATTCATAATTAAATGATTTCTGATGTTAATGTTCCAACTCAATAGTCTTGAAACAAACTTTTGGAGCCACACACAAACAAATAGCTAACATCATCAAAAACTTGTGCTTTGATTTTTAAACGATATTTATAAGAACATTTTCTTAATTTTCCATGTTTTGTTTGCAATTGTTCATATACTGCGCAGTCTAAGATTTTCTCAACTCCAACTTCTTCATGGCGGTCAAAAAGGGCAAAGCTAACTGAAAACAGGCAATGTTCAAAAAAAAACTATTGAACCTCATTGCTTAAAAAAAACTACACAAGTAAAAAAGCCCGACGAAATTTCATAAAAAAAAAACCTTTTAGTTATGATTACACTTCATAATAACATTTTTTTGTTTTAGGGATTTGGTGGAATATTTGGAGTTCAAAAGGATCAATCTCTAGGATTCGACGACAAAGGAAATAACAAGATTGGAACATCATATACAAAAGTTAAACCCTACGTCGAGGAATCAAATATGCGAGCCAAATTTGAGCATCTTGCCAATGACTCTGAAGAAAGAACACGCAAAAGATTAGAAGAGCAGACAAATATTCGTGAAAAAAAAGATCAACGAGATTATTACGAAGCTGCCAAAAAAAAAATGGTTGAAAACGCACCACGGCTGTCATTGGAGGAAGCCCGACCAATGGTGCGAACAACTTCAATAAAAACAGGACGACCAAGTGGAATTGGAAGTGCAATAAATGCACTTAATAAAATGCGGTCACCAACGGATGAGAGAACCTTTCAGCAGAAAGAACCAGTTGTTAATGTTATACAACGAGATGCAAGAGAGCCTATTTTAGTAATCACAGTCGACGAACTTGAGCCACAATTAAATTTTCAACGGATTGATAAAGTCCAACCAATAAATAAACCTTTTTATCAAAATAAAGAAGAAGTACAGCTGGTTGACTCGCCACAACCACAAAATGTCGAGTCCATATATGCAAACACCGAAAACCTTAATTACATCGAAGAAACGGGAATCAAAGCAACAGCGCTCTATGACTACCAAGCTGCAGACGATGATGAAATATCATTTGATCCGGATGACATCATAACCCACATTGAAATGGTAAATTTTCATGTATTTTCTTAAGTACCCGTGACATAAGTATGTATTACAGATTGATGAGGGATGGTGGCGAGGAATTTGTAAGAACCGCCAAGGTTTGTTTCCTGCCAACAATGTTCAATTAATTAAACAGCAGGAGGCATAGACTATTTCTTAAGAAACGTATTAAACAAAGACTAAAACAAGAGTTCAACAGAAAAAGTTTTGAGGAAATTTAGCTTCTGGGCAAAATTGAATTTCTTAAATTCGATTAGAGTCCATTGTTTAATTACCAGCAAAGATTTACTGTGGACAAGCTTGGTGATAATGTTTCTTGTATATGTTTACGTGTTTGTTAGAACGGCCACCAGTACGCAAAGGAAAAAATAAAAGAAGAACAACTTTACTTTTAGGTGTTTTTTTTTATTTTCAATCATCACTCGATGACAGTACATTCAATAATAATATATATATCTATCCAGAAAACGAAAGTAAAGGCCCAACCATAATACGCGAAAGAAAAAGTAAGCAAGTGTCAAAACCGAACGAAAAGTTTCCTTCCGATTTGTAAAGTACATTAGTTGCCCATAATAGCCTTAAAAATAAGAAGAAAGAAAGAAGAAGAATACCCTTTAGAAAAAAAGGAATGTCAGATTTTCGTACGTAATGTACGACTCAAAGCGTACATTACGTACGAAAACGCAAGTGAACGAAACTTGCCGAAACTGAAAAAAGCCATTTCGGGTTGGGTATACAAATCACATGTATTTCTACTGTTTCGTAAGTCAACGTACGTAGGTACCATTCTTCAATTATGGTGTAGTGAAAATATTTGGACAACTGTAATGTCAGTGTGACTTCACCCCAAAAATTTTTTTTTGATGTGTGACCACGGCCTTAAAAGCGATGAATATACCTACTTTTAGATTCACACCAGTCACTAGATGGCGCTCATCTTACATTACAGACGCTCAATTTCATGGCGGCAGATTTCCGCTTTCTAATAATTCCCACTTTTGGAGAAATTTCCTTGGTCAAAAGTGTTCCCTTTTTAGGAAATTTTGCCTGTCAGATTAAATTCCTCCACGGAACAGTTCCTTTCTACTCTGACAGAAATTATCCTGAAATCGAACCTGTTGAAATAATCTCTTCGGCTTTTTATGACTGTTCTGACATTTGTACCACTAATGACAGTGAGTTCCAAATCTGGAATCCGAATTGGCTCTATGTATAAGTGTCAGTATGCTATTCACCAGACCAACTTGGTGGTGAAATTAGTTCGTATAACAGTTATACCACACTGAAGAGAAACAATAATTTCGATACTATTTATTTCTGATTACGTACTTGTATGGTTTAGATTTCCCCATGGCGAGGTCAGTTTCGGAGTAATAAATGTATTTACATTACACAGATCCACCAATACATTCATCAGATATGAGAACGATGTGACAGAGTTGATTTGTCATGAAGTTGTATTGGCATAATAATTTTTAATGATTGTGGAATTTATTTTTCCCTAACGCATGTCCAGCATCCCTCATCTGATGGAATGGTTGACACACGTCGGTTGGACAAATTGGAAGTCATAATCCAATTGTTTAGTTGGATTATTCCAAGTTCAATGACGGTGGTGACATCTAGGCAGGAGCCAGATAAACTAATATTAAGGACATTACTCTTTGAACATGCCCCAGCCATAGAGAAATTTCCCTATCGCTACTATGAGTATTTTGATACTCTATGGCCAGCCATATAAAAATATGATCGAGATCATATTTCTGTCTATTTCATATTCGGCCAGCATACCTACCAGACATTTATTCGAAAGTAGGTCTCGGGCAAGCCAACCAATTTTAATTTCTCATCCTGATTGGATTATTCCATAATAAAAAGGTATGTAGAGTATAAAATATCAACGATAAATCCGCAGAATATATTCGGCAGGTTGATCGTTATAATATTTAATACTTTTTTACCCATTATTTAAACATTTCAGGTAATTTTTTTCAACCCTTAAAAATTTTCGCCAGTGGCAATTTTTTTTACTTCTGCGCGTCGGTGGTACCACGCAACGTGGCTTGATACGACGCGGCGTTACTTCACTTGTACTTTGTACAATCCCTGAAATCCTATCGTTAGGATTCATAAAGAATTTTGACTCAACAATACAGGTATGTTTCGTAATTTTTCAATTCATATAAAAGTCGTTATATGGCATGGTTTTCCCTTAGGAAACGCCAGGCATTGGCAATCCATGTGGCCATCGACGCATCAAGTGCAGGATCATCTTTAAATCCACAAAATTCCTATTACATCTATACTTACTTAACAACTTTGAATTGTTGCATTTTCTGCGGCGGTATCCAGAAGGATTTTTAATTAAAACACCATAATATCTATCCGTTGTGAAGTGTTGTGCTTATTGTGTTTTGTTTGTGAGGACGGACGCTAGTCCTGCGGTGCCAAGAAAGCCCACCTGCGGGCACCTACACCTGGTTTTATAACATTTACTGTGAGCAGGAGATCTTTAAGATCAATCATCATTGTATATCCATCTGTTTGGACCAGTGTTCCTCAGATTGGTTATATCATCAGTTACATTTGTACTATAGACACCACGCGCGGTGTATTCACCAAGCGCATCTCAGCTCTGTTGCGGATCCGCATTGGATTTGGACGCTTATGCCTCCAATCTAGCGAAACGTTTGCATCCCTACAACTGGAGTTACGTTTTGGTCTTCTTCGAGTCTTCAAGCTTCATCAGTTCGAGTTATTTTTATCAACATTGAGGATATAAAGGAGTGCGATTACACATTCATCTCAACAGAAACAAAAATTCACTTGAGTATTATTTTTCAATTTTTCTTTATTATTAGTATATCTGTATGGTAGATGTAGTTATTTTAGATTTATATGAAAGTGCTTATTATATTTGATCCTTGAAACTATATGAAAGATAATCTTTAGACGTGATTTTCGAAACTTAATTACCTAATATAAACGCGGTTAACTTTACTTTTTGCTGCCTACGTTAACGTAAAATTACTTGCTGGTGCTACATTATCGAAAAAGTTACGATTTTTTTTTTGAATATTAATAATTTACCTTCGCGATAATTTTTTTTCTTGAACTGCGAACTAATTTTGGCAAAACTTTTGAAATACATTGCTAAATTTGGAATCAATCACAGATAGTCTGGAACTATCTGACATTTGTCTTCGTCCTTTAGTGTAGTATGTTATGTGAAATTGTGTTTTCCATACTTTGGTGTGTCCAAATACTCAATTGGCAACCAACCCCAGAGTCACTAAGACTCCTTACGCCAATCATCAATTATCTTGCTAGGGATACAAACTCCCTACCCCGCTGTATAGCTGGGAAACTGCATCTTGTGAATACGTGATATCAAGTTGCAACAATAATAAATCATTGAATAAATTTTGAAAATACAGATAACTATTTTTGAAAATACGACATTAGATAGGAGCAGCGCACTTCTTCATCTAGGTATTTAAGATTTTTAAACTATATTGATTTTTGAAACATATTTAACTATATTGCAATTTATTGATATCATATACGAACTGTATATGCATTTATTTCCAACTTTTACTTTTCAGCGACCCTCCCTGATATTGGCCTGAATATTGATTCTTCAGTTTGATATAGTCATTTTTACTATTCAACATATTTTTTTCTTATCATCCTTCTGACACTTTAAGAAACTTTGTTGTGTTCTAGTGTTTATTAAGTGTACAACCTTACTTTATTTGTTTTTCGGAATTGTTTGCAATTCACTCCACCCATTGGATTTGCTTCCATTGTGTTTTCACTTACCTTTTTACTTCAATTAGTATGGTACTATTCGCCATTTTGGTATGGTTTTGTTTGTGTGGTATACCTACCTGATGCCAACAAACCTCCTTTAGTGATGTTAATCATTGTAAACCTTATTGGTTTCATTATACTCTTTCCAGGTAATCTTACCTGAAACGTTTTTGTATTCAGCTCTTCGTTGGCTTTGGAATTCGTTTTGACTTTACGTTATCTTGTGTTAATACACTTCCTGTGTACCCACTTAACAATCTATTATTCTTTCAAGAAGTTAATAATAGATATTTTTGTTGATCCTTTGTTGTGATTGTTTTATGTTTTGGTTTAGGTCAAACGGAAGTGACGATTTATGACTTCGTTATTCCCGCCTATTGTTAGTAAATTATATATGACTTAATTTGAGATATCTTATCTAGTTTTGACTACGATTTCGTTGCGGTTGAGTATCTCCAATTGAAATTCGATATATATTCGATAAATTCTCTTTCGAAATCGGTTTTCTTTAATATAATTACAATATTGACAGCATTTACAAGCCGCTGTGACCTACTTGTTTTACTTCGTATTGATATAAAATTTTGTTCATTGTCGTGATCTGCTTTTTTTTTGTACGCGTGATTATCTTTAGTATTATTATTAATTTTTTTCTTTAATTGAATTTTTAAAAGATTATCGACCATTTCATCTTTTGAGATTTACTTAATTGCATTACCCTTCTGGTATTTAAATTCGGTATTATCAAGATTGAATCTTGATTATCGACTTTGTATTTGATAAATTACTTTTGTAATCGATTTCATATCGGTTGTATTTTCGGTCGAGTAAATATATTTAAATTTTTTTTGATTTAAATACATATTCTTTGATAGCTTAAGTATTTAGGACATAGTAATCCTGTTAGTTTTAAGAACTTATTAAATAAA